>CM069591.1:34422713-35802713 GCA_035771175.1 Paratinospora sagittata
GCAGGACCCCGGACATCCGAATGAACTAAGGCAAAAGGTGCATCAGTTTTATCATCATGCGAATAAAAAATAGAACGATGGCTTTTCGCCAATACACAAGTTTCACAAAGAAAGTCTGAAAAATTACAACCAGTAAAAAAAGATGGAAATAATCTCCTAAGATAACCAAATGAGGGGTGTCCCAGTCGTGTATGCCATAACCAAATCTCTTCCTTCTGTTTAAGCATGTTGTCACCCATAACGTGAGCTAGTGTTCCATCATCGGATTGTTGTAACTCATCTTCTAGATAGTACAAGCCTCCATGCCATTTACCACTGCCAATCCTCTCCTTGGTATGGATGTTCTGAAAAATACAGTAAGTGGGAAAAAACGTAGTAACACAATTATGAGACTTGGTTAATTGACTAACAGAAATAAGGTTACAGTTTAGGGATGGGACGAATAAAACATTATGGATAGATAAAGATGGGGACAAGGGTACAGTGCCGATACCGACAACTGGAGAAGACACACCATTGGCATTAGTAATGACTAATTTTGGACAGCTAGAGGATAAATTGCTAAACCTTTGTTTATCATAAGTCATATGGTCAGTAGCACTCGTGTCAATTATCCAAGCACTATGTCCAGTAAAAAAAGGAAGATTAATAGTAGAGTTAGTCATACCTGACTTGGCAACAAATCCAGAAGCAGTGACTAGGTGGCTCTTGGGAACAGAACCCTCTGTCGTGAGGTTGTAAGGCCTGGGAGACACCGTCTTACCCTTGGGATGCCAATCAGGGTAACCATGGAGCTTAAAGCATGTGTCTATCAAATGATTATCACCATTACAATGAGTACACTTACGAACACCTTTCTTTGGGTCAAGACGAGCACTAGATTTCCGAATAGCCATAACAGCTCCTTAATTTGATGTCATACCAAGCATAACATCTTGGCAATTTGCCTCGGCACACACAATGGCATATGCCACCTGTAGATTGGGAAGAGGAGCAGTCGCAAGAACACAACCACGAACCCCATCCAAATGGGAATCGAGACCAGCCAAGACAGACCAAATCTTCATTATCAAGCCACTAGAGCGAGAGGTTATAGATCGGCATACCGACCTGTAGTAATCTCCGACTCTGGGACGAATGACGACGGAATGCCCGATCAAATAGGGATAGGGTGTGATCCATTGTGACAAGTTCAGGATTTACACCTAATCCGACTCTGATAAAGCCAGATACTCTACCAGTTCTACTAAAAGGCTGATAAGTCATCCTAATCCTATGAGAATCAGACCAAATCCTACCAGGAATCAGATACGCACTCCTAGTACAAGTTGGATTCTTGATTCTACAACAACACTACGACAAGGCCAAAGACTTCAAGCCCTCTCTATAAAAAGACCATCACCCCTAAGGGGGAAGTTAAGCAACTTTAAGCCATTCTCGGTTGAGCTCAGCATCACGCAGTTTTGAACTAAGTTAGACATCGGAGGGTCTCTAGCCAACACCACACTGATGTTCCTTATGATAGCCTATTCTATCTTGTTTTCTCCCTTTCAGATAACCAACCTCCGGCGATTTCTCCAGCACTTCGACAAGTTTGAGATCAACATCTTACTTCCACCTCATCGTCTACTGGTATTAGTCAAATCTTACACCAACAACCATCTTTTGACTTTTATTTTCAAAAGTTAAGAGAAAAAGATATAATATAAATAAAGTAATACCTTACCATTACTTTATTGCAAAAGCCATCATTTCTTTTAAATAAAGTAATACCTTGCCGTTACTTTATTGCAAAAGCCATCATTTGTTTTCAACAGTCAAGATTTGAGCATCACAGTATTACGTTAAATCTCCATCACAACAGATTTACGCATTGTCATCGTACCTGGCCATTAATTACGTTTATGTCACAGTATTGCCTTGACATCGTCTAATGAAGTTACACGGCCTATAAAAATTACTTTAGATGGAACAAATTATACTATTTAGGCCCAGCATATGTGTGTGTTTCTCACTAGCCGCAAGATGTGGCATTATGTCACGGGGCATAAGAAAGAGTCAATGAAGCTTGGCACTAAGTCAATTGCTGACTTTGAGGAGAGGCATGAAGTCTGATCCGAACATTTCTGAAGATTCTTCGGCTACAACCTTTCAATCATATCGAGATCGTCGTTAATTTATTCAGCTTAGGATGGGCCTTCGTGATGACTTTGAATGTACTCGTGCTTCTTTACTTCACCGTACTCCGCTTTTAACATTTGAGAGTGCTCTACTGATCGAGTTATGGCTACTCCACTACCAATGACTAGTTCACTACCGACTTCTCAGATTGTCGTTGTTGTTGCCTCTCCGAAGGCAAAATGGGAGGTAAGCCCAAGTTTATTGGGCAGTGTTTTAAGTGTGGTTACTTTGGGTATCGTGGTTCAGAATGTAGGAGGAAGACCAATAATGAGAGATCAGCCGCTCAAGCAAAGAATGGTAATAATCGTAGGGCAGCTGTAGCTTTTGCTTATCCATCTGCATCGAGTTTATCTGAGGCACCTGCCTCATCATCCCTTGCTGCAGCTGACCTTAAGGCTTTCATTCACCAGGTTATATCTCGCACATCTACAACTCTTTCTGTCACATCAGGTAAATCCCTCATTTGGTTCATTGATTCAACTTGTTGTAACCATATGACCTCTGATGCCTCTTTAGTTTTATTAGCTACCCACACTCCACATATTCCTACTATATATACTGTTGATGGTTATAGTATGTCTGTTAGTCATGTTGGCACTGTATCTATACACAACCTTTCCCTTCCTAAAACACTGGTTGTACTGAAGTTGTCTCTTAACCTTCTTTCAGATGGTTAGTTTGTTGAACAAGGTCTTACTTTGAATTTTTCTGATAAGGGATGTGATGTGCAAGATCAGTAAATGGAACAACTAGTTGGGACCGGGGTAAAGTTGGTCGTCTATTCGAGCTTACTTCTCCACATATACCCAGTTCCATTTTTTCACGTGCGGCATCTATTTCCACTTCCAGTCTATGACATTCCCGCTTAGGTCATGCCTCTTTGTCTCACGTTCAGTCTTTAGCGTCTAGTAGTTGTTTGGGCAAAGTTAGTTTTCAGCCCTTTGATTACATTTCTTGTCAGTTGAGTAAACATAGTGATTTACCATTTAATAGAAGTGATTCCCTTTCATCTGCTCCTTTTGATCTTGTCCATTCTGATATTTGGGGACCTGCCCTAGTTCCCACTGAGGGAGGATCTCAATATTTTGTGTTATTTATTGATGATTTTTCATGGTACACTTGGTTGTATCTTTTACGTGAGCGATCTGAGTTGCTTGATATTTTTCGTGACTTCCAAATATGATTCAAACCCAATTCGGATGGGTGATTAAAGTTTTTCGTGGTGATAATTCTATGGAGTATACGTCTAATTATTTTACAGAAACCTTGAAACATGATGGGGCTCTCTCACATTGTTCCTGTCCATACACTTCTCAGCATAATGGTAGTGCTGACCGAAAACATAGGCACATTTTAGATACTGTCAGATCTCTCATTCTCTCTCCCAATTTACCTAAGTCTTTCTGGGGTGAGGCTGCACTCATTTTAGTCTACACCATTAATCAGGTTCCATCTCATACTATATCAGGTAAAACACCGTATGAGGACTTATATGGAAAAACCCCTGATTACTCGCTTTTGAGAGTGTTTGGTTGTGCATATTTTGTTTTGCTTCCTCCTTATGAGCACTCTAAATTGGAGCCATGCTCACATTTTTGTTGTTTTCTTGGGTATGGTATTGAGCATAAGGGTTATCGCTGCTATGATCCTATTGCTAAACGTCTTCGTGTTTCCAGACATTAGCAGTTTTGGGAGCATCGATTATTCACTTTTATCTCACTGGTGTCCTCACGGCCTCCCCGTTACTCTACTATATTTGTTGATCCGTCTTCGAATTTTTTTCTTGACTCGGGTACAGGTGAAATAAGTTCCACAGACCCATCTTTGCCACTCGGTTCTAACTTGCCTGCATCGTCGACTGATCTAGCCATCACATCCGCGTCCATTGAGTCTCCCGCCATTCCTAATGTTCGTTGCTGTAAAAGTTATCCCATCTCATCTTAATAACTATTATTGTTTCTTTGCTCCTGCCACCTTTTATGAGCCTCACAATTATCAGGAGGCTCGATCTGATCCTCTTTGGCAAAACGCTATAGTCGATGAACTTCAAGCCTTACACGACACTCATACCTGAGATGTAACTGATTTGCCTCCTAGTAAGATTGCGGTGGGATGTAAGTGGGTGTACAAGATTAAGACTCGTGGTGGTGGATTAGTGGAACGCTATAAGGTTCGCCTTGTTGCTAGGGGATTCACACAGGAGTATGGTATTGATTATGAGGATACTTTTGCTCCAGTTGCTCGTCTTACCACTTTTCATTCCTTGCTTGCCATTTTAGTGGTTAGACAATGGAAGATGTTTCAGATGGATGTTAAGAATGCATTTCTTATTTGGGAACTGGTCGAGGAAGTGTATTTGCAACCTCTTCCAGGTTTTGATCATCTACTAGGGAAAGTATGCCGTCTTCGCAAGGCTCTATATGGCCTTAAGCAGTCTCCTTGAGCTTGGTTTTCCAAGTTTAGCCCTATGCTATCCCAGCAGGGTTTCATTCCTAGTTCATATGATTCTGCACTTTTTTTTTGTCAATCAAAGGCAGGTATTGTTATTCTTCTACTATATGTAGATGACATGGTCATTACTGGAGATGATGCGTCAGGTATTCATGCTCTACAGAGTTTTCCTGGTCAGACTTTTGTGATGAAGGTCAGTTATTTTTTGGGTCTTGAGGTCACATCTAGTCCCGATGGATACTATATTTCACAGGCCAAATATGCATCTGAACTTTTATCGCGTGTCGGTTTGACTGATAGTAAGGTTGTTGATAGTCTTTTGGAGACGAATGCGAAGTTGTCGCCCATTGATGGCGAGTCTTTGGCTTATGCGACGTTATACAGGCAATTGGTTTGTAGTCTCATCTATCTTACTGTGACTCAGCCTGACCTTTCTTATGCAGTTACACTAGTGAGTCAGTTCATGCATGCTTCTTGTAACACCCCGATTTTCAAAACTTAAATTTCAAGTAAAATAATGAATATTTTAATTTTATCGAGAAGGATCACTGAAAATCGAGATGTTAATCGTATCCGTTTATCTTAACCCATAATCATTATATAGATAGTAAAATTTGTAAAGCTATGAATTTGTATTCTTCTAACCAACTTACTGGTTAAGATAAACGAATATTTTTTCATCCTCATACCAAGGACCACATAATTCCACTATACAAATTATTGTGAGGGTACTTGCCCTTGTCCATCCATTATGGACACAACATTTAAATACATTCATCAAATAAGATTAATGAATTCAAGTTCAAGGCATTCACACGTGAAATAAACCACAGGGTCTTTACTAACCGTAATAATGCTCATTAAATTTCGAGTGTCAATACAACCCGTTTAAATAATAAACTTCTAAAAATCAAATAAAAATGGTCAGCCCTATCACCACAATACTAACAAATTATTTAACCCACCCCTACTACTCTGAATTACGTCACGAACTCGCAATTTTATTCTCTTAAGTACCTGCATATGAAAAATATGGGTGAGCTTGAAAGCCCAGTGGGTCATCTAAACAATTCACAACATTTTATCATAATATATACACAATAACATTACAAACAAGTTTCACACATTTAATCGTTGCAACATTTGATTGTTTGAGTCGAGAATCTTATCACGTTATAAATCACGTACCTTTAGAAAATGAAACCCAGGGTGGCACTACCCAAAAATTAGAAACTCGTTGGCGATATTCATCATGAATAACTGCCCCATAATAAACATTGGCGATATTCCTTAGAATAACTGCCCCATATGTGTGATTCTTATCTTAATCGTGTTCCTTACTGATGTCACGTCATACATGCGATATAAGTACGATATTAAGTGCATTCATAAGACATATTCAAACTCCACTACACATGGTATCATGTCACAAAGTCAATTATAATAGTATTCACACATGAGCTTTACTATGCCAATATTCCAAGTCATACGTTTCATTATCAGGCATTATAATTTATAAATAAGCCTCAAATATCACATGAATTGCATGCATCCAATTATCATCTAATCAAAACAAGAAGTCATGTTGACACACATACCATCATAGCTAACAATCACAACATGGTATATATAAAATCAGGTACAATAGGCATGCATAAGCAATCTAATAATATTATAGACCTAATTAATTTAACATTCCTATCTATATATCAAAATAAAATATTATGAAGGCCTAGAATCTTCCCCACCTGTAAAGCACACAATATGTTTTTGTCTGAATTCCTTGGTGCGTAAGGTACATCCTCAACCTCATCAGGATGACATAGTCCCATGCAACACTATCTTCATTATTTGTATCATTAAAGACTTTAAAGTAAAAGCCCCCTCTTAAGGACTTTGAATTGTTACGCACAATATCATATGTTGTTAGGAGAATCCCGCCATCCTTAAATATATACTGAAGCTCATAGTCACGTGCTGCTACTGATGCTCCATAATATTCTCTCGTCTTCTTCGCAAGCCTCACAACTGATAGTTCTTTTATCCAGTGAGAAAGAAGTGTTTTGGGTGCCACTACCAGTGCCCTTTTAATTAATTTTGAATGGAACAATCCTGCTAAGAAGCCGCATATTTGCATTATCTTCCCCAAAAACGCACACGACAACGCCTCACACACGAACTCTCTCTCAATCTCTACCGCGTCACAGACGATCCCCCTGACTCATTCCTGGCTCAATTTCTGACTCAGTAACCCGTAGATCAAACACGCAATATCGCAATACAAACCCTCGTCTCGCGAAATCAACTCGTTCGAGAACGTCAATCCCGGCATTAACCCTCGCTTCTTCAACCAGAAGATCGCGCAGAAGCTACCGGAAAAGAAGATCCTTTCGACGCAAGCTGCTCCGCGAACTTTTATGATCGGTCGATCCACCAGAGCATCCAATCGGCTTTCTTTGCGATGCAAGAGACGGTCTCGATCGCGTGGAACAAGCGCGATTTCTCGGTCGAATTTTTGACGTAGGTTTCGAGCAAGAGAGAAGAGACGGGGTAAGATTCAGATAGACAGAGGGGTTTGAGTTCGAGTGATAGGGAAAAAATGAGCGAGAGAGTTTGGGTTTTGTGGCTGACTCAGTTTTGTTAAGGGTCTTACCACAGAAAAGCCAAATGAGATGTGGAATAAAAAGAAAGCTTGCACCGCAATTTGTTGGACCAGTAGAAATCCTTGATAGGATAGGTCCATTGGCTTACCGATTTGCTCTACTGTCACAGTTGATAAGTGTTCGGAACAGTGTATATGTATTGATGTTAAAGAAATATCCTTCGGATTCCATATATGTTATGGATATAACTCAACACTAAGTTGGGGAGGATACCACGTATCAAGAAGAGCAAACATGGAAGTGAAAATATAAAATGCGGGAGCAGTTTTCTGGAATTGAGTATCACTTTAGGAATAATCCTTGATTCTAAATTTCGAGGACGAAATTCTTTAAGTTGGGGAGATTGTAACACCCCGTAATTTTAATGAAATACATACGTTGAAGTGCGCGTATATCGAGATGTATAATACACGTATTTTATACGTATGAGTTAAATATACACGTGATAATACACGTATTTGATACGTATGCGCTAAATATACGCGGGTATGATTAGTAAATGAGATGAAGATGATACATATGGGATCATCCTATTAAAAAAAATTGAGTTGAATTAAATTGATTAATTTATGGGATTGGTTAATTAAAAATGTGAATTGGAGTATGATTGAAGGAATTAAAATGAAATATTAAGATGGGGAGTTGGTTAATTCTTGAAGATGAGGAGTAGTGGATCATTTTTAGATAAAATATCATCTTTCTCATCTCAATCACTCAACGTTGAATAAAATAAAATAAAAAGAATAAAATAAAGATTCTATATTTTGGTTCCAACGTGTACACCAAGAGAAATAAACTAAAAGACAAAGAAGTCATTGTCTCACTTTTCTCTCTTACACGTTAAACAAACAAAAAAGAAACAGAAGAAGAAGAAACAAAAAGAAAGAGAAGAAGAACCAGAGAGCGAGAGAACGGAGAGAAAGAAGACAAAAAAAAAGGGATGCGAGATTTTCATCGGATCGAGACCCACGGTAAGCGATTTTCACTCTCTTTCTTCGTGAAATTACTATCTAAGCTAGATGTAACGATTCTAGCGGACTAATTTTGACTGTGGGAGCCGTTTTACGGCGTTTTGACAAATTGGGGTTTTGACCCCAACGTAAATGAAAACCCGTTATGAAGGTAGAAAAATGCTCCTTAGACTGTTAGAACCCCGAATATGTGGTTAGATTCAATTTTATGATTTTTAGAGACCATTTGACAATTTTAATACAATTTACATCTTTCGGATGAATAGTAAAAATGAATAGTGAATAGTAAATAGTACAAGTAAATAGTAAAAATAAATAGTGAATGGTAAAAGTGAATAGTGAATAGTAAAACGTAAATAATAAATAGTAAAAAAATGAATAGTACTATGAACAGTGATTTGATATTTTAGTAGCTACTGATATGGTAAATGATGATTCTCATGATACTCTATGGATAATTTCAGTGTTGAAATTGAGAGCTTAAGGGCATGGATAAACGCTTTTGAGGAAGCAATGACGTTTATTGTTGCTCAATTTTAGAGGTTGGCTTAGAAAACCCGTGTAACCACTGTGAGTATAGTTTTCTTGATTTGGTTCTTGTATGACATTATATATATGCAAAATGTTTGATTGTATGCATGGTATATTTATATATACATTGAGTTTTATGGATCATGCAAACTGATTTTAACAATTGGAGTTTGTAATGATGAGGTTTTGCGAATCCTCATTGTCATTTCGTTAGGAATTAGACCCGGATGAGGTTTTGCGAGTCCTCATTGTCAGTAGGTCTGTCCTAACAAGGGTTGCGATCCTTGAAATGACTGTGAATTGGGTGATAAGAAGCTGTGTCTACCTTGTACGGCCATACAAGGGTTAGACCCGCTCTCTTGCCTTGCGGAGGAGGGAGATTGTGCATTATGTTATTGAAATTTTATGCAATTTATGTTGTTGACATGTATGATATATTCGTTGAATGATGCATAAGTGTTTGAAATGATTTTAAATGTCATATTTCTCTAAATATGTATAATTGTCATCTCAAGAACTATATTCACTGAGCTGTTGTTTGCTCACCCCATTTCCTCTAATATTTCAGGTATTGAGTCGAAGGGAAAAGAAAAATTCCGTGAGTGATACTCACGTGAACCTTCGTCTGGTACGTGTATGTCTGCTTGGAGGAAATAGCTTTTGTTATTTTGATACGTATAATTATCACACATTAGAGATATATGTATTATCATCTAGATGGGATGTGTGGGCATATATTGAGGAAATGATAATTTGATGTGTGAATGAATGGAATGGTTATGGGATTTGATTTGTGGTATATAAAAAAAAATTATTGTACATTTTGGGAAGGTTTGTGAGAATACGTGAAGGCTGACAGTGTATTATATACTGTATATGGATATGTACAGTGTATAGTACGTTGTGCCGGTCATGACGTCAGCCTACGTCAGGGGCGTCGTGACAATAACATAGCAATGAATTTCGTCGGAGCTCTTCCTAGAAATCAGAAAGGTGAGGATAAGGTTTGGGTAATTGTGGATCGACTTACTAAAGTGGCACACTTCTTACCTATTAAATCCACAGATCCGATTAGTAAACTGGGCGAGCTGTATGTTAAAGAGATTGTGAAGCTACACGGAGTACCCAAATCAATAGTGTCAGATAGAGATTCTTTGTTCACATCTCAGTTCTGGCAGAGCTTACAGCGGGAATCGGGAACCAAATTAACCATGAGCACCGCCTATCATCCTCAGACAGATGGTCAATCCGAAAGGGTTATTCAGATCTTAGAAGACATGTTGAAAGCTTGTGTACTAGATTTCAAAGGAAATTGGAGTAAATACTTACACCTAGCAGAGTTTGCTTATAACAATAGTTACCGGGCAAGTATACAAATGGCTCCATATGAAGCCCTATATGGACGACCATGTAGGTCACCAATGTGTTGGGTCGATTGGGAAGATAAGGTACTTATTGGACCTGATATGATAATTGAGATGAACGAAAAAGTGAAGTTGATCCAAAAAAGACTAGTTACTACACAGAGTAGGCAGAAGAGCTACGCAGATAAGAGGCGCCGACCTTTAGAGTTCCAAAAAGATGATAAGGTATTTTTGAGAATAAGCCCTCAAAAACCCATCATGAGGTTTGGTAAGAAAGGGAAATTATCGCTGTGATTCATCAGTCCGTACAAGATTAGTGATCGAATTGGCGAGAATGCTTACAAACTAGACTTGTCAACTAGTTTATCCGCCATCCACAACGTGTTCCATGTGTCGATGTTGCGAAAATATGAACCAGACCCTTCCCACACCATCGATTGGAAAAAAGTAAAAGTACAAGCTGATGCCACCTATGAAGAAAGACCTTTAAAGATCCTAGATTGGAAAGTTCATAGTTTGAGGAACAAAGATATTCCATTAGTTAAGATGTTGTGGAAGCATCATGGAGTTGAAGAAGCCACTTGGAAACCCGAAAGTGAAATAAAGACCAAATATGTCGTCTTATTTCAAAGAACGCTCTAGATAATTAATAATACTCCATTCTATGTGCATACTATCAATTCTTTCTTCAAACTCACCAATGGGTTGGTAAATTTAATATACTATTAATGGAATATTTTCAACGTTTTAGGTTTCGAGATACAACTGGCCAACAGTGGAAAAAGTTTAACATCAT
The DNA here is from genome assembly GCA_035771175.1 of Paratinospora sagittata. Lineage (NCBI taxonomy): Eukaryota > Viridiplantae > Streptophyta > Magnoliopsida > Ranunculales > Menispermaceae > Paratinospora > Paratinospora sagittata. The sequence continues at coordinate 34,433,671 of CM069591.1, forward strand.
CAAGTAAGAAAGCTTAAACTTTAATTTCGGGACGAAATTTCTTTTAAGGCGGGAAGAATGTAATCCCCTGAAAATTCTGAAAATAGCTACTTTCCAATTTCAAAATTATTCTCGCAATTTCGCTCTCGCCGTGACTCTTTGCTCTCTCGCCCTGCAATCTCGCAATTTCGCGGTGACTCTTTGCTCTCTCGCCCTACAATCTCGCCTCTCTCTTCTCTATTCTCTCTTGCTTAAAACTCTCTCTCTCTCAAAACCCAAACTCTTTTGCGCCTCTCTTCTCTATCGCTCGAACTCAAACCCCTATGTCTCTTTGAATCTCACCCCTCTCTTCACTCTTGCTCGAAACCTACATCAAAGATTCGACCGAGAAATCGCGCTTGTTCCTCGCGATCGAGACCGTCTCTTGCGTCGCGAAGAAAACCGATTGGACGCTCTGGCGGATCGACGGATCGGAAAGGTTCGCTGAGCATATCGTAGCCTTCGCTTGCGTCGAAGGGATCTTCTTCTCCGGCAGCTTCTGTTCGATCTTCTGGTTGAAGAAGTGAGAGTTAGTGCCGGGATTGACGTTCTCGAACGAGTTGATTTCGCGAGACGAGGGTTTGCATTGCGATTTCACGTGTTTGATCTACGGGTTACTGAGTCAGAAATTGAGCCAGGAACGAGTCAGGGGGATCATCCGTGACGCAGTGGAGATTGAGAGAGAATTCGTGTGTGAGGCGTTGCTGTGTGCGTTGTTGGGGAAGACAATGCAGATATGTGGCTTCTTAGCAGGATTGTTCCATTCAAAATTAATTAAAAGGGCACTGGTAGTGGCGCCCAAAACATTTTTTTCTCACTGGATAAAAGAACTATCAGCTGTGGGGCTTGCGAAGAAGACAAGAGAATACTATGGAGCATCAGTGGCAGCACGTGACTATGAGCTTCAGTATATATTTAAGGATGGCGGGATTCTCCTAACAACATATGATATTGTGTGTAACAATTCAAAGTCCTTAAGAGGGGGCTTCTACTTTAAAGTCTTTAATGATACAAATAATGAAGATAGTGTCGCATGGGACTATGTCATCCTTGATGAGGTTGAGGACGTACGTTACGCACCAAGGAATTCGGACAAGAACAAATTGCGTGCGTTACAGGTGCGGAAGATTCTAGGCCTTCATAATATTTTATTTTGATATATAGATAGGAATGTTAAATTAATTAGGTCTATAGTATTATTAGATTGCTTATGCATGCCTATTGTACATGATTTTATATATACCATGTTGTGATTGTTAGCTATGATGATATGTGTGTCAACATGACTTCTTGTTTTGATTAGATGATAATTGGATGCATGCAATTCATGTGATATTTGAGACTTATTTATAAATTATAATGCCTGATAATGAAACGTATGACTTGGAATATTGGCATAGTATAGCTCATGCGTGAATACTATTATAATTGACTTTGTGACATGATACCATGTGTAGTGGAGTTTGAATATGTCTTATGAATGCACTTAATATCGTACTTATATCGCATGTATGGCGTGACATTAAGGAACACGATTAAGATAAGAATCACATATATGGGGCAGTTATTCTAAGGAATATCGCCAATGTTTATTATGGGGCAGTTATTCATGATGAATATCACCAACGAGTTTCTAATTTTTGGGTAGTGCCACCCTGGGTTTGATTTCCTAAAGGTACGTGATTTAGAACGTGATAAGATTATCGACTCAAACAATCAAATGTTGCAACGATTAAATGTGTGAAACTTGTTTGTAATGTTCTTGTGTATATATTATGATAAAATGTTGTGAATTGTTTAGATGACCCACTGGGCTTTCAAGGGGTTTGAGTTCGAGCGATAGAGAAGAGAGGCGCGAAAGAGTTTGGGTTTTGAGAGAGAGAGAGTTTTGAGCAAGAAAGAAGAGAGAGGCGAGATTGTAGGGCGAGAGAGCAAAGAGTCACGGCGAGAGCAAAATTGCGAGATAGCAGAGCGAGAGAGCAAAGAGTCTAGGCAAGAGCGAGATTGCGAGAATAATTTTGAAATTGGAAAGCATCTATTTTCAAAATTTTCAAGGGATTACACTTCTCGTTCGTCTTACTATGCAGTTGTCCTACGTATACTTGGGTATATTAAGGGTATTTTGTTTCATGGCCTTCATTTCTCGACTCATTCCTCTTTGGAGCTTCGGGTTTTCTCAGATGCAGATTGAGCTGGTGACCCTATTGATCGTCATTCCATCACAGGTTATTGTTTCTTACTTGGTTCCTCCCTGATCTCTTAGAAAAGTAAGAAACAAACAGTGTTATCTAGATCTAGTATATAGGTTGGTATCGCACAATGGCAGATGCGACGTCTGATCTTCTGTGGATTCGTTGGTTGCTTCAGGACATGGGGATTTCTCTTTCCAACAGTTCCACTCTTTATTGTGATAATATGAGTGTTATGTAAATTTCCCATAATGATGTCTTCCGTGAACGAACAAAACACATTAAGGTTTATTGTCACTTTATTCGTCAACACGTTAACAAGGACACTCTTCGCTTGGTTCATGTGGCCTCTGTGGATCAACTTGCAGACATTTTCACAAAGGCACATCCCCCTGGATGTCATCGTGATTTGATTGACAAACTCAAGATGGCTTCTTCTTTACCACCTTGAGTTTGAGAAAGAATGTTACTATATATGTGTACTTACCAAGTATAGATTAGGTTCACCTTACATAGCCTAGGGCTTCTTGTATATATACCCATGTGTATACTCATTGAGATTATTAGGAAAGAAATAAAGTTATTTAACAGATGTGATTTGAGTTTCTTCCTTCCCCCCCACAGAAAACAAAACCAACATCATCATTATGAAATTGTTCTTTGAACTCTGGAGCCACAATCTCAATCATGGCATTCAATGTCTGGCTGGGGTTCTTGACTCCATTTCCATGGTTGCGGTTGCGGTTGCAACTGCGATAGGGATGGCCTGGCTTGTATCAGCTAGGGCCTTATAAGAGCACGGCGACGCCCTTGTAGCACCATCATCATCATTTCCGCCAAAGTTTCTTTCACCATTTCTAGGAGATTCATGGACAGAGGGAGCAATGCTAATTTTCCAGCTCCCAGCTACTTCAGATGCCAAAAGAAGATTTGTTGTGTAAATTGTGACAATAACAGCTTTTGTATCTTTTTCCATGGTTTTTAGAGACCCATCAAGCGGGACTGGCTTATTTGATTGAGAACAATGGGCATTGTCGAGTTGCATTGTGTCCCCGCTAAGGCATCAAACTCGTTCAAATCAATATTTCCTATACCAAAGTTAATTTCTCCTTTTCAATGGGATCTCCCTCTAATAGTCATGACCTTCTTGAATTTGAAGTCACGTTCATGCCTCTCAATGACACTGGCCTCAACACTTGAGCTCTGAATGCGTGCTATAGCTATGAATCTAGGTGCTAAAACTAGTCATAACGTAAGAAGAATCACATTCAGAACACCAAAAGGCTTCTGTTTCATGTTAATAGAAAAGATAAATTGACTTCATGTGCAATTCAATCAAGAATATAAACAAACCCAATCTACATATATACAAACCTCGAAGTCCCATGTATCACATTCCAAGTGTGATACTTCGAATCGTTACTTTCTTTGTGACCCAACCAATAACACGAATTCCCACTTCCATGGATTTGGAATCAAAGTTAAAAAAAAAATTAAATTAAATTAAAATTAGAAAATTCAAAAATAAAATAGGGGTCCAAAACTTTTCATGCAAAATTGGGTACAAAAACAAGGGAATAGATGCCTCATTCCCGATATTTAGTGGTATCTAACGCAGGGGAAAGATAATGGTGGGCCTGCATAGTCTTAATGCTATATTTCTTCTCCCCTATACTTAGATGCATGGTCTACATCTACATGCCTTGGTAAAAAAATCATCTTCCTCGTGCTCTACCAAATAGGCCTCAGTGATCACCATTTCTATTTCTTTCTTTTTTTCCTTTCCTTTTCCTGTTTCCTCAAGTTTGTATTTTTTGTTCAGCCATTCCCTTGGTTCTGACTGGCATATTTTGTGTTCTAGAACGTCCTCTACATTCTTGTTTTTCAATAGATCTTAATTGTCTGCGATATTTCATGGTAACCATCTTAACTCTTACTAAGTGCTGAAAATTTTAATTTGGTCGTGTTCCCAAAAAGAAATACTCAAACATTAGTGAAGCACCGAGAATTTAGCAGATAATAGATTCATTACCATAACCCAAAAATTACAACCTTGCAAAGGATCTCAGAAGACAAATTGTACTTGTGCAATTTAGCTTCTTGGTTCTTGTGAGCCTCGGTCTACATCTCGAGCCAAAGCTAAGCATACACACCATTCTTGTCATCAAAAAGATCAGAGCAGAAAGTTTTATTAGCAGCTTGTACAAGGAATGAACACAACAATGTCATTAGATTAGGAATAAGAAAAATAAATGGATAGATTTATTTTAATTACAAGTAATTAAGCGATGAAATAAAAGTACTAGAGTGGGGCTTAACTCCAGAAGGTCTTAATACTAAGGAGGAAGATCCAAACTTCTATCCCATATAATACAACGAACTCTTTAGTTTTGGACGCGGAACTATTGTTTCGGTCCACACATCTCAAACATTGGTTAAGTAATTAAGTTGCACTTGTATCTTGAAAATTGGTTCCTTGGAGTTTTTTTCATTGGTTCATCTGAGATCTACTGTTACTGATTAAGTAAGTTGCATTTTAGAGCTCTGATGTGGGGTTTTACGTCAAAAGTTTTCAGTACAAAGGAGGGAGATCCACACTTATATCTCACACAATTAACTCTTTAGTTTTGAACTCTAGTTTTTGAAGTGGGACAATTATTTTGTACATGCATCCAACATCGCCCTATCCCCTAAAAGAAATCAAACACTAATGTGAACAAAATCAAATGTTTTGGACTTCAACGTTAATCAACATCTATTAATTCTACATCAAAAACTAAAAATTCATCAAGAAATTACCAATGGAAAGATGAATCAAATGAAAAAGGACCAACACCTAAGTTGGACTGGAATCATTTTGAGGGACTAGATCTGGTGCCAAAGAATCTGAAATATTTCTCCGATGCACATCTTCTAACTATCAATGAAGATCTCAGAAATCCTAAATAGCACTGTTAGAGTAATATTATATTTGGTGAAATATGGGTTAGGTTTTAGTATATTAGAGTACTTTTTTATATTAGGTGCAGTTTAGTAATTTTATATTTTTTAGTAGCTATATAAGTTTTGCTTAATTTTTTTTATACTCACACTCTTTTAGAGAATTATCAATGAAATCTTAGTCGTCTTTCTGTCTTCTCTTTTGTCACGTGGTATCAGAGCGAGTTCGATCGTTATGAGTATTGTTACGTGATTAGAGTTGCATCATTGGTGTTGATGAGAGAGCATAAATGTGTGACGTTCTTTCTATTGGTGTTCGACTGCTATGATGAAGAAATTACCAAAGAGGGTGCTGCTAGAAGATATTGAAGAAGGGAATCGGTGGGTATATTTTATTAAAAAAATGAATATTGAAAAGCTCATTGTTATTTGACGGTGGTGGCCTTGCAGTAGATTAATTAAGATTGCTATTATGTTTAGTGATTATTATTTGCATGAAAAAGATCACTTTTTTAGAGTTTTTTTTGTTTTTGAGAATTGGGAACATTAGCATCGTGACAGATGACTTGCTTTATTTAATTATTATTTTTGGAACTATTGGTGTGTAAGAGATTTAGTTCCAATCGTTGGATTTTGGATTTTGAAAAAAAATTAATTTGTGATTATTATAACCACTTGGATTTTGAATTTGGGATTTCGGAGAAGTTTGATAATTTCTTTTGGTAATGACTACTGTGACGGGTGAAAAAGATGATTATCTTCACTTTATTAGTGTGCTGTTGGATGGAAAAAATTATTCTTATTGAAATTATGTGATGAAGAATTTTTTGAAAGGAAAGAAATTGTGGGGTTATGTTACTGGTGCATTCACCATGCCCAATGATGAAAAACATGAAAGATATGCGGATCCTTTAGATACATGGGATGCTAATAATTTTAAGATTATTACTTGGATTAACAATTCTATTTAGCACTCTATTGGCACGCAGTTGGTGAAGTATGAAACAGCTAAAAAAGTTTGGGATCATTTGACAAGATTGTACACCCAATCTAATTTTGCCAAACAGTATCGGTTGGAATCAGATATTCGAGCGGTCAGACAGGGGAATTCAAGAGTTCTACAGTACCATGACCGATCTTTGGGACCAGTTGGCTCTCACGGAGTCTGAAGAGCTTCGAGCTTGTGCACCATATATTGCTCGTAGAGAAGAGCAACATTTTGCGCAGTTTCTTATTGCACTTTGAGATACTTTTGAGGGACTTCGTGGTAGTATCTTACATAGAAGTCCACTTCCATCTGTTGATTTAGTGGTTAGTGAATTGTTAGCAGAGAAAATTAGATTGAAGCCACAAGCAGAGAAAGGGGTTCTTCCAGCATCTATTCCATCTGTTCTAGCACTTTCTTCTAACCTACCTTTCAATAATCAAAGCAAGAAATACTTTAGGGTTGGTATTAATGAGTGCAGTTTTTGCAAGCACCAGGGTCATTGGAAGGCTTAATGTCCTCAGTTGCTGAGTAGATCAAAACAACCCATATCAAAGTTTGAAGAACACCATCAGCAACAACAATCTAGTCATACTACCGCAATGACACCATCATCTTTCAATCCCAATCTAGCCTCAAATGCGTTTGTTGAGCAATTAAAACGACTCTTCGCCACTCAACCTCAAGCCATGTCTGCCTCTTCCTCCATAGGTTTTTCGTCATCAGACCCACCAGGATCCTCATTCCCAGAAGCTGATTGGGATAGGCCGTAGATGGGTAGTTTTTTTATTGGACGACAAAAAAAAAATTAAAAAAAAATGAATTTTTTTTTTTGGCATGGTATTTGGATTTTGCAGCAATCTGAAAGATGATTGCATTTGAATTTGCAGCAATCTGAAATATGATTGCATTGGAATTGCTGCTTGCATTTGAAATTTGCAGGCAATCTAAAATATGATTGCATTTGGTTGGAAATTTTTGCATTTGATTGTTTTCTTGGAGTATATAGTCTTGGCACTTGAGGATTGAAAACATTGCTACACATATACCAACGCTTCAACCGGTGCAACATTGTCGGGTCACCCATGCCAAAAGATATTTTTATTTCTTTCTATGAGAATCTCATTTTGATTATTTATTAATGTAACAGATATCCACAATCCTAGTAGCAATAGTATCATAAAAACTAAGATTATCACATGCTCCACAATAAATGAGAAGATCATTCCCGTTGCAATTTGGAGGACATACATCAACCACAAGAGTAACTATTAAGATGCTCAAGGCAACCATGTTACCTATGCTTTCAAATTTTGTATTAAGTCACAAGTGAAGGCATGAAAAAACCCATAGAAATGCATATCATGACAGTGTCAGTGAGCTTAGATAAGATCTATGGCTCGTGGCATTTTAGTAGTGAGATCAGCCGACAATTTCGATGCTATTGAAAGAAGAGTTAAGGTGACTGAGTTGAGAGAAAATAATCGACAAGGTAAGTGTTGATTTCCATGACAAAATCCAGACAACATATCACATAACATGAATAGAAAACATACCGAACTAGCAACAGCGACATATAAGCCGATGATTGGAACTGGAAAAGAATAGAGATGCTCCTCCAATTCTCCATTCACACACCAATGTTTCCCCATTTTTTTTTCTTTTTTTCTTTTATGGAACGGAAGCAAGTTTGAGTTTATCTGACCTTGTTAGGTTTTTCAAGGTCGTAGTTGTGGTGGGGATGGTCACAAGCAAGGTTCGAAACTTCAATTTCTCCCGACACTTCGACCTTTAAAAATCAGAATTAATTCGGGGAAGTTTGAGAAGTCTTGGAGAATTATTGTAAAAATTCGCCAACTTAGAGAAGTTTAAAGAATTTCTATATAGATGTTAAAATATGCATAATTACTATTAGAAATGACGAAAACAAACATAAATAGATATTTTTCACATATAAAAGTATAAATATAATCGGTTGAAACATGTGTTTTTACATTAACATTGTTTAACGCACATCCAAGGATCGAAAATTCGATTTCAACTTGACTTCGGTCACTTGAAAATTAGAATTAATTTGGAGAAGTTTAATTTAACATAGAGAATTTTTGTAAAAATTTTCTAATTAGAGAAGTTCAAAGAATTTTTTTATATATGCTTAAATATATAGATTTATTGTAGTATAAGCTAAAAAACTAATATAAATAAATACTTTTAATTCATAAAAATATCAATAAGTGACCTAACAAAATCAATCTTATTAAGATGGTTGATGAATTTAAAATGGTGGCTTTTGGTCTTAATTTATTTTCTTTGTTTTGATATTTAGTTTTTTGGTGGCTTGCTTCTCAACCATATATTTTGCTAGTTTGAATCTCGTCATGCTTAATTTATTAGTATATTATTTAAATGTGTTATTTTTTAATCTTGTTTTATAAGAGTTAACTAAAAGAATATGACTTTGAAAACTTTTTTAATTTATTTTTAAGTTTTTATCTTATTTCAACTTTATTTATTTATTTTTTTGATTCTTTTCTTCTCTATTTGGTAAAGCATATCCCATAAACTACATAATTTGTTAGCTTATTAAATTATTTTTTAAAATTTATATTGCTATGTTGGTTGATAAAGTTGAAAATAATACATAATTATTGATATTTGTTTTTGTTTTTATTAATGAAATAACATTTTTTTACTTCTTTGTTGAATTTCATCGAACTTTGTTGAATTATATCGAATTTCTTGTCGAATTTTTGCATTTTTTAATTGAAAAATAGAAATTTTATTGAAGTTTATCGAATTTTGTCGAATTTTATCGAACTATTTAGGCGAATTTTTGTATTTTTTATTTTACATTCACTTCGCACTTCAATGGTAAAAAAAAGAGAAATAATTCGTAGAAGGTCGCTGAATTTCGGAGAATTTTCGAACCATGGTCACAAGTATCTAACATATTCATATCTAAAGTATTTTTCACAAGGTAGTGACAAAACATATAACTTGTAGAAATGTTTCATTTTCTAATTTGATCCAACACATGAGCTATTTACTGCCATTACGTGAATACCCCCACTTCCACTTCCATGAATCTGAAACAAAAGTAAGATAAAAAAAATAAAAATAAATGAAAAATAAAACAGGGGTGCAAAACTTTCCACGCAAAACCAGGTATGGGCACCCCTATTTGAGTTCTTCCCTAATTTTTTTTAAGTTTGCTCCAAACAAAAAGGGGGCAAAGAAAAGTACGTGTCTATATATATTCTATAGTACAACATTAGATGTTATTTCTACCATTTGTTTACTTTGATTTAATGAAATTATTATTAATTAAAATTTTATTAGTGTTACTGTAATTATTATTTTTATGAGAGAGATTTATTTTCAAGAGAACAAATGAGTGATATTTTTTTATTTAAAATGAGAATGAGAATGAGAATAATGAAGATAAAATGTTGGTATAAGGGTGAAAAATCAAAAGTGTTGTTTAATGCATGCGATGCTATAGTAGCTAAGAGTATAGTTTATGTATATTAATGTTGGCGCAGCCAAAAGGTGTTTAGAAAAGGTATAGGGTGTGGCTTTTATATTTCACGCCGATATTACCGTGATCATTACTTTACTTTTTTCATGAGTGATTAATAATAATACAAAACAAAAATATGAAAAATACCCCACTAATTTATTTATCGCCAATGCCTTTGAACAACATTTAATCAAAGAGGTGTGTGTACCCTTTTCCACATCACAAAGACTAAACATCTTCAAGAATACAACATTCAATCAAACAGGTGTACTCATTATTACATCACTACCAAGCACATCTTCAATAGTAGTAGCAAACTCTTCTTCCACTGGCGAGGGGTTACTTCGATTAGTTTCCGCAATCATCAAGCTTGTGATACCAGAATCCTCAGGAAATGACCACTGCACTTTGTCCACCAACGGTTCAAGCTTATAAAGGATATTTAAGAGAGCTCTTGATCTTTCTTGGCACTCTTCAAATGGGCTTTCAGCAACTTCCTTGTATATAGCCTTGTGAAGTTGGCTCAGAAATAAATGTAACATATCGACGAATAGTTCTTCTACACAATTGTACAAGTCTTCAATCGACGTATATTCTCTTCGCGTAATGAACTTTCGTATAATTTTTACTTCTTCATCTACCAAACCGTTTGGTAATATTTGATATAGTTTGCCAATGCTCCAAAGTGCATAATCCACAGATCCTTATCATGTCTTGAAAGATCAGTACTTTTTGTTAAAACATGATCATCGTCGATGTCCTCTCCTTGCCACAAAAGTTTTGCACAATCAAGTTTCCACTTATTCAAGAAGTATCCTGCGGCATTTATTTTTTTGTCAATAAAATAGACAATCTCAAATGCTTCGTCTAAGGCATGTTTTAAAGGTTTACTTTGAGCAGATGGCATTGAAATAGTGGCCAGTCTTACAAGGATTACCATTGAAAGACATGTTACTTTATATTGGCCTTTGGTAACCCCTTCCCCAATAGATTGGATCTCACTTGTAAGAGAGTAGTTCTGTTGAGATGGAGAAGATTTTGATAATATTTGGACCATATGACTTGGGAAGTATTCTCTCTTCTTTCTAGCCTCCAATATACTCATGTCCTTCAAACAAGCCTTCATCATCCATATTGAAATCCCTTCGTGTAACATCCCGATTTTCAAGACTAAATTTTTTTTTTTTTTGTAAAACAAGGAACAATTAAATTTTATATAAAATACCACCGAAAATCGAGATGCTACACGTATCCGTCTATCTTAACCCACAACCATTTTATAAATAATAAAATTTGTAAAAACCATGAGTTTATATTATTCCAATCTACTTACTGGTTAAGATAAACGAATACATTTACTTCTTTATACGATCTTTATCTTCATGAGGTTACTTGCCCTTGTCCATTCCTTATGGACACAACATTGAAATACAATCCTCAAATAGAATTAATGAATTCTATTCCAATACATTCACACGTGAAATGAATCACAAGTTCTTTACTGACCATAATAATGTTCATTGAATTCCAATTATCAATACAATTCGTCTGAATAATAAACCTTTAAAAATTTTAAATGAAAACATTCAGTCTCATAATACTAATTAATTAACCCACCCCTACTACTCTGAACTATGTCACGACTCGCGATTTTATTCTCTTAAGTACCTGCATAAAAGAAAATGGGGTGAGCTTGAAAGCCCAGTGGGTCATCTAAACAATTCACAATATTTTATTGTGATACATACACAAGAACATTACAAACAAGTTTCACACATTAATCGTTGCAACATTAGATTGTTTGAGTCTATAGTTTCCTCACGTTCCAAATCACGTACCGTTCAGGGTGGCACAGCCCAAAAATAAAAATTGAAACATTGGCGATATTCCTTAGAATAACTGTCCCATATGTGTGATTCTTATCTTAATCGTGTTCTTTAGTGATGTCACGCCATACGTACGATATAAACACGATATTAAGTGTATTCGTAAAACATATTCAACTTCACTACATATGGCATCATGTCACAAAGTTAATTATAACAGTATTCACGCATTCACTATGCCAATATTCTAAATCATACATTTCATTATCAGGCATTATAATTTATAAATGAATTCAACTACCACATGAATTTCAGGCATCCAATTATCATTTGATCAGAATAAAAATCATGTTAACACGCATATCATCATTGTTAGACAATCTCAACATTGCATACATATAATCATGTACAATAGGCATGCATAAGCAATCTAATAATACTATGGACCTAATTAATTTAACATTCTTATCTATATATCAAATAAAATAGTATGAAGGCCTAGAATCATTCCCACCTGAATCGCTAATTTCCAAATCACGTAAATTCCTCGTCACGCGTAGTACTCAACCTGTACACGTATATTACGTTTGTTAATATAATTATTCAATTATGAGTGTAGAGATATATACATATACATGTATATATATAGTGGTTGGATGTTTAAACTAAGTATATATATATATATTATATGACATTTTGGTTGCTAAAAAAAAATTAATAACACTTGGTAAAAAGATATGTATGATACATATAAATATATTATATAATATCTTGATTGCTAAAAAAATAAATAATTGAGTTGCAATGGTTAAAAAAAATAATAATGTATTGTATGTATGATACATATATATAAACATAATATATAATATTTTGTTTGCTTAAAAATTAAGAATACTTGAATTGCAATGTTAAAAAATAATAATGTATTGTATGTATGATATATATGTATAAACATAATATATAATATTTTGTTTGCTTAAAAATTAAGAATACTTGAATTGCAATGTTAAAAAATAATAATGTATTGTATGTATGATATATATGTATATACATATAAATATATTATACAATATTTTGGTTGCTTAAAAAAAAATGAAATACACCAAAGTTGCAATGTTTTTAAAAAAAATAATAACACTTGTTAAAAATATATACATATGTATATATATATATATATATATATATATATGATACATATAAATGTATTATATATCATACATAAAATAAATAAATACATAAAATAAAATACACTTGAGTTGCTTAAAATAAATATATAAAAAAAAAATGTATGATACATATAAATGTATTATACACTTGTTGGTTGCTTAAAAAAAATAAAAAATAAAAATAAAAATAAACTAAACTAAAATATGCTTGTTGCAGGCGGGCGGAAGGAAGAAAAATAAGAAAGTATGTATGTGGTATTGTGTATGATATATATATATAGAAGTGTATTATATAACATATTATATGGTTGCTAAAAATGAAAGAAAAAATAAAAAAAATAAAAAAAAAATAAAGTAAGTTTTTTTTTTTGGTTGCTGGGCGGATGAAGAAAACAGGGGGAGAGAGAGAAAGAGGGGGAAGAAAAGAGAAGAAGAAGAAGAAGAAGAAGAAGAAGGGGCGAGATGTAGGGATCGAGAGTGAGAGACCGAGAGCAAGAGATCGGGAGCGAGAGATCGGAGAAGAGAGATTGGCGAAGAGAAGAGTAAGAGCGGCAAGATCAGCGGCGTAGAAGAGGGCGGCGGCGACGGCGACGGCGAGATGAGATCGGTGGCGGAGTTGGAGCGGCAAGGAAGGGAGAGAAGAAGGAGAGCGGCAGTGGCGGTGTGCGCTGGAAGGAAGGAAGAGAGAAGAGAAGAGAAGAGGGTTTCGAGCGGGAGTCGTGCGTTTGGTTTTAGAGAGCGAGATCCGAAAATTTCGGCGAGATCTCGGCGAGGTTCCGGTGACATGTCGGCGAGATCTCGGCGAGATTCCCGGCGACATGTCGGCGAGATTCCCGGATCTTGTTTGATCAGTGTTCTCGATGATTTGATCTTTACCTTTTGATTTAGTTTGGTTCTTCAAGTTATCTCTTTTAATCGTTTTTCTTGATATTGATTTATATGATTGCTATGTGATCGATTTTGTTTTATCAACCCTGAAATTGAAACAGGGTTTTACAGTTTTCCTTGTGTTTCTTGTGTTCATGGCAGTGGCCTAAAATGGAGGAAGCAGCGTGGGAGTTAACTGGGGTACAATGGCAACTCACCAACTTCCTCCTGAAACAATTGTTGAGATGCTAAAAAAATAATGGGTTCAGCAAAGTTAAGCTGTTCGAAGCAGATGAAAATATTTTGAGTGCTCTGATTGAAATTGAAACAGGGTTTTACACTTCGTCTTCCAAGAGTACATTCTCAAATTCTTTTTTCCATTTACTTAGCAGCAAAGTATAATCATTAGTATCACTTTTCAAATCATCATACAAGTATAGAATCATCCCTACTAGACAAAGGACACAACCGCAGGAATAAATCCAATGATAACGAAGGCCATATAGAGTATTATCACTATAAGCTTAACCAAATGCTTGAAAAAAACAATACTTAATTTCTTTTTGACAAAGTTAAATAGTAAAGTTGAATATTCATCTACACGATTTACATATTGTGTCGCAGTTCCGTAATCTATGTCAGAGAGCAACGTGAACGATCTAAAGCTGGTAGCTAAAGTACCTGCTACGATTGTCAAACTTTGGGCAGTAATTATCATCCATATTGACCATTTATAATCGGAAGTTCCTTTGCAAAATCTTAGCTCTTTGAATGTAAAGGAGCGGACTGTAACTTCTAGCATAACAACTGAACAAACTAAGCACATGGCGGCAATAATTGGATGAATTATGTCTTTACATAACAGCAACTGAGGATTGAAGATATTGCTACACATATGCCAACGCTTCAACCGATGCAACATTGTCGAGTCACCCATTCCAAAAACCTTCTTATTTCTATCCATGAGAATGTCCTTTTGATTATTTATCATCGCAACAGATATCCACAATCCTAGTAGTAATAATAGCATTAGAGTTAAAATAATCACATGCTCCACAAAAAATGAGAAAATCGCTCCAGTAGCGATTTGCAAACTTACATCAACCACAATAGTAACAACTAAAATGCTCAAGGCAACCATGTTACCTATGCTCTCAGATTTTCCATTAAGTCCAAGTGAAGGCATGAGAAAACCCATAGAAATGCATATCATGACAGTGCCAGTGAGCTTAGATAGTTGATCTATAGCCCGAGGCATTTTAGAAGTGAGATCGGTTGGAAGTTTCGATGCTATTGAAAGAAGAGATAATGTGACTGAATTGAGTGAAAAGAATCGGCAAGGTAAGTGTCGTTTTCTACGACGAAATCCTGACAAAATATCAAATAACATGAATAGAAAACATACCGAAGTCGCAGCAGCTACGTATAAGCCAATGATTGGAACTGGAAAGGAATAGCGATGGTCATCCAATTCTCCATTCACACACCAATGTTTTCTCTTTTTTTTTTTTCTTGTTAAGTAAGGGAAGCAAGTTGAGTATATTCGACCTTATAGTATATATAATGCATGGACAAGACTTGTGTCTTCCCAAAACAACAAGAAAAGAACAAATTCCATGCCACCCCCTGAAATTGAATACTATCTAATGAAGATGTTCCTTGAGTGTCGTGTTCATGCAATTACCTTGGATTCACTTTATCTATTCTCCTCTTCTTATGTTTTATGTTCTAGGAGAATAATATTCTATCTCATGATTTAAGCATCAAATAAAAACTAATATTATACATAACATATGCAGAAGATGAATTTTTCTGCGTGTCTTCTAAGTTCAAATGATAATGATCAGTATGATTGCATCAAATTATGGTGCATATGCAATAAATTTTTTATGTTTCCTCCTAGAGTGAGTAGTAGCGCGTGGTTTTAAGAAAAATAAAATCTTTTGACATTGAACTCGCATATTTACTAACTACGGGTATTCACAAGGTACATTACTTAATTTTTTTTGCAAAGTGAGGTTTAAATTGAGTTGTAGTTGTAGTTAGAGGTGGCAAAATGGGCCCAAACTCGTTTGTCCGTTTTCGTCCAGCCCGCTTTAAAATAGGTTTGGACAAAAAAAAATTTAATCAAGCTAGGTAGGAACAAAAATTTGTGTCCGTTTTAAAAATCGGGTCGGGTCCGAACATAGGTTCAAAAAACCGAGTATCCAATTCCTACTTAATACAAAAGAAATATTTGACATATCCCTATTATAATTTGTATATGCTCTAGCTCAACTAAATATTTTTTACTCATTTTTCTTATTTAATTTTTTTTCTACTTATATTCTTTCTTTTTTTTGTTTGTTTTTATTATTGGTGTTAATTCAAAATTTGACCAACACCAAATAGTAATAAATTGGAGAAGAAGGATTGAGCTAGAACCTACCAAATTGTTTGTTTCTCTGTTGTATTTCTGCCTGATTCATAGTGTCTGGTGATGCATATAATGATTGGTTGTATTAACGTGCCCCATTTGGACATTTAGTATTACCTTCACATAGTAAGCAACTTTCAATAAAATCAATCAAACTAGTCCACAGGCTGAGAGGTGGGGTCACAATGGACCCGCTTAAATGTCAAGTCTTTTAGAGCAGCAAGCTGCCTCCCATTCACTATTTAAACTTACTAAGGACAAGACTGAGTCTAACTAATTAAATCAATTGTTGATTAAGCAGATTAACGGTATAATACATTGATTCTTTGACAAGGTACACACATGAATAATATTATACTGTGAATAGTTGATGGGCGTCGATTCTCACTATTTTACTTGAATAGTAATGTATATACATGAATAATGTCGTATACGTGAATAATATTATATATGTGAGCAGTTATGTATGCTTGAATGTACACATGAAGCTGTCTGACTTGCCTGTTATGTTGTGTCGACTCCCATCATTTTACATGAATAGTATCATATACATGAGTAATACCATGCATGTGTGAATAGTATAATACACATGAATAGTATCATACATTAAATGGTGTCATACATGTAAATAGCGTTATATATGTGAGTGGAATTGTATCTCAAGAAAGAATTTTCTAAAAATTTCTTAGAGGTTCTAACACCATTTTACGTATACATTATTACAAAGGAACAGATAAAAATAATAACAATACAATAAAGACAAAGATTTTACGTAGTTCAATTTTACAACCTACGTTTACTGACATAATGTAAAAAAAATTCATTATAAACTATATAAAGAATAACGAGTCTCTCTCTCTCTCTCAACTTAAGAAAACCCCTTATAAAATTTCATAAATAATTTTAATCACTTAAATCTAAATGAATTGAATCCTAAACCTTTATTTATAATTGAAGATTATAAACACATTATTTATAAATAATATTTTCTTATTTTTCTTATTTAATCAACAGAGTATTTTGTCCTTTTCTTATTTCCGTGTTTTCTGTTAATTACGTGTAACAATTGGCATTAAGTTTTTATTTTTTTATTAAAAAAACATACTTTACCAAATTTTTTAAACATACAGGCACAAATGAACGTACACTTTGCTATCTATTTTTTAAACTCAATCAGGTTCGAACATGTCGTATATATATATATATGTTAGTATAAAGTGTTGTCCCTATTCACCCATCCATACTCAATTTTTTTGCCACCACTAGTTGTAGTAACGGCCATATAAGTTAAATTTTTCTCTTTTGGAAAGTGAGAGGTCCGGGACTCATTATGGTTAAGGCCATGAACAGAACAACTAGACACGCAGGGCAAAAGCAAGAACTATTGAGGTCCTAGTTCCCTCCCACCTTGCGTCAGACATAATAAAAAACAAAAACATTGTAAAAATAAAAAACAATAATAATACAAGCCTACCATCACCAGAACGGACACAAGATAACAGTCTAGTTGGTTGTAATAGAAGAAACAGCACAACCTCACATATTTAACAACCCCCACCACCCTCCTCCCCAAAAAAAAAAACTATACATGAAATAGACACAAAAAAAGATGGAAAAATATATAAATAGAAGGAAAAAGACCAGTAGCAGTATTATTTGCTTTATCACCGAATGTGCTGCTATCCAAGGGAGTCTTGTTGGGTGGCATCATCACAACCATTCATTCCATCATCAACTCGATTATCATCTTCATTTGGGATATCACTACCTTCCTGGGTATCTGCATCTGAGATCGACTCACCACCCTCTGCACCAACTCCATTAACATCATCACCACCCTCTGTATCTGAATCAGAAGTAGAAGCTTCATCCTTGTTTCTCCCTCTAACAGAACCATCATCATAGCGAAATTGTTCTTTAAACTCCGGCGCCACAATCTCAATCATAGCATTCAATGCCTGCCGTTCTTGACTCCAATTCATGGTTGCAGTTAAGGCTGGGATGGTCTGGCTCGCAGCAGCTGGGGCATCAGAAGAGCATGGCAACGCCCTTGTAGCACCATCATCATCATCATCATTTTCACTACTTCTAGGAGAATCATTCTCTCCATGGACAGAGGGAGCAGTGCTAATTGCCCAGCTCCCAGCTACTTCAGATGCCAAAAGATCTGCTGTTCTTATTGTGGCAATAGCACCTTCTGTATCTTCTTCCATGGCTTTTAGAGACCCCTCAAGTGGAAGTGGCCTATTTGATTGAGAAAACCGGGCACTATCCTCGTGGACCCTTTGATCCCCACCATCTTCTTGCACATATGTGTCATTGTCGAGTTGCATTGTGTCCCCTGCTAAGGCGTCTGGCTCATTCAAATCAATATTTCCCACACCAAAGTTAGCAGCAGGGCTCTCGGTTCCAACCACTTTCTCAGTTTCTATGGGTTCTCCGTCTAATAATGGTGCCGTGTCAATCCCATTGATGTCCGAACCAAAGCCACCATTGACGGCTTGTTCACCACTTGCACATTCTTGCTCCTGGGTGTCATTACCTTCTTGGCTTTTGAAGTCACATTCGTGCTTCTCGGTGACACTGGCCTCATCACTTGAGCTCTCAACCTGTATTCTCTCAACCCTTGGGGTTGAAGCAGCAGAAGATTCCTTCACATTATTGTTGCTTCGGTGACTCTTGGTGTTTTCTCCAACAGTGGCTTCTTTTGTGTTTGCTTTGGTTGTACAAAGATCAATATCAACAGACAAATTCTCATAATTCTCTTCGTCCTCAAGTGTCCTTCGCATTGCCTTAAGCTGCTCCTCCTGCTTTGCAAATAGAGCAGATATTTCTTCAGTGGTGGAATAAAATGCCCGTAGTTGTGTTTCCCTACAAGCAATTGGCAAGTTATGAAACAAATTAAGCAAAACTCAGACAGAGAAATGAACTATGAATGTTAATTTGGACGCAGTCAAACAATTGAGAGAAGTTACATTACTATCCTAAGGAAACACAAATGTATGAGTGAGACTTCAGGATTCAAAAGCTGATAAGAATTTTTTTTTTTTTTTTTAAAAAATTAAAAGGAAGAGAGAACATTTTATGGAATACAAAACTAGAATTCTGCTCAAGAATTTCCTGTCCACTTATTGCTCAAGTCAAAAGAAACTAACTCTTCATGATAATATGATATCTCTTTAGTAGAGTGTAATGGCTACAACAGAAAAATAGACAAAATATCTTTAATGATAGAAGTTCCCACAGTGAAACTGCATAATTTTAAGGGTAGAGAAGAATGTTTTAAGGAACCTTTAGGGACCGATAGGAATGCAATTTAAAAACTATTTTCAAAATTATGTTTTGAAAAAATTATTTTTTGAGTTTGATTTCAAGAAACAACGAATACTACAAAAAGTTGTTTTCTTGCTTCTTCAAAAATTTTAAAGTTAAATTTAGAAACAGTTTTCAAATGTTCTGGAAACACTTAAACCAAACAAATGTTCAAGTAATCTTGGTTTTAAAAACAGAAAACAACTTTTTAAATATGATGTTAGACAGGGCCTTAATTTTCCAAGAGGCACAAATGTTGAAGTGTAACTTACTCGACTGCAACAGTAACTACCTACAGGTTTGTACTTGGAAAAAAAAATCTAACCACAGGTTAGGGATAAACAAGGACCAGCCCATCTCTGCAAATCATTTCTAAGTAATGGACTTTAGATAAACATGCTTTGGATCATAGATAACCAACTAAGACCTCCCCTCAGAACTTGCCAGAGCTCCTAATAATGCTACAATTCAACCATTTACAGCCACAAGAACCCTGATAATGTGTTTGTTGAACAATCAATCAAATATCTCCATTCATCATTTGCTATCTTATAGGGTTATAAACAGAATCAGAAACGAATAGAAGTCCAAAACCCATAAGAGAATGACCTCAACTTCACTCAACAAAGCTTATTACTAACTACATAAGGTTGGCTGCATGAATTCACTCACTCTAGTCCACTCTGACAAGGGTCAAATCTTGCTGGTACATCGCAAGTGGTTGTCTTTCTTAATAATCTTTAAATATGTTATTTTAGGTCTTCCACTTCCTTTATCATTACTGTTAAAAGTTAATATGCTACTCTTCCCAATCAATGCATCTAATAGTTTTAGTCGTGCATCCAAACCACCTTAATCAACTCACTTATTTAATCTCCAATTAGAGTTACTCCCCGTCTCTCATATGTATTCATTTTTCCATCTCTTAATGTTCTACCACCAAATTCAAACTAACATTGCATTTTCCTCATGCTAAGTTTATTATTATATTACTTTATTGCACAACTTGGTCTCAAAAATATTAGAACCTCTAAATTCAAGAGCCTGATATCTTTATTTTTTATTTTTGAGTAGAAACGAAATATATTGTATTATATTAATCATAATGAGATCTTAACACCCGTGGGCTGTGGCAAGAAAAAGCACCAGTAGTGGTCTAAAATGTTAGATAGACCAGCTTCACTCATCTGTTCTGTATCCCAATAACAAGACAATACATGAGCTTTACAACCTGACATCCATGATCAACTTCACCTAATGCTACTCAAATTCAGCCAGGTTGAGATTAGTGCCCCTGATGTAAGCAGCTTGACCAATTTAGATACCAGTTGGAGATGGAAAAACCATTTTCCCATGGAGAAACCGCCACCCAAGAACTAGCGACTAACTTTACTTCATCCCATATGATAGAGGCGTCACTTGATGCGTTGTTGGAAATTCTTCGATTTCATTCAAGCTATAAAGTCCATAACGTAGTATATGACGCAATTAGTCCCAATTCTTTATCCACTTTCAATAATCCAGATATGTGATTAAAAGATAGACCATCCTCGTAATTGCATGGTGGTTGGTATTTTTCACCAAAAAGGAATCAAATTCCATGGATCTGAAGGTTTTCTTTCCTACATTACATTCATCTGTGGGAAGGAAAAAAAAAACTATATGTTGCATTTCCTAACTTATATTTAAAAAAATAAAGTTTTCATTGCATTAATGAGCTTTCTCCATTGCAATGCAATCCAAGATTATTTTTTTTTTTCCTTTTCTTTCTTGTCACATTAATTAGCAATAGCAAGAAGAACAAGAACTGTTAAGGGTTTTAGTAATTCGTACTTGTGGGCGTTTGCGAGAATTTTTGGAGATTGCGGTGAGGACGCCCCAGACGCCAGGATCGGAGCTCTGGATAGGTTCAGCAGAGTACTTGCGAGCAACGGAAAGGATAAACTCTTTGGCGCGATCGGGCGGACAATAACTCCCTTTCGAGCCAACGCTATCGCTGTCTTTAGGGCTAGGAACTGCCTTCGAGGTCACCGGATCGCCCGCTTGTTCCTCCTCCGCCTCTATCGCCATTGCAGAACAGATTAAGCGAGAGAGATTGACAAGTAGACGACGACGACGATTTAGAACCCTCCTAAAACCCTAGTTTCTTCCAGTTTACTACTCCATCTATGGTAACGACCACAGACCGAACATTTTACGTCCGTTGTTGTTGTGGAGGAATAGAATAATACTGAATCATGCTTTTAAAATTTATTTTTGTTCCATGGTCTATCATCTGTATTTTATGAAGAAGCTCACTCTCACTCGTGTTATATATTTTAAACAAGATAAAATATATACTATCTATGGGATTTTCTGGTTAAGAATATAGAAAAAAGAGTCAAAAAGCTTGCTAGAGCTAAAATAACCATAATTTCATATTTGAAAAGCATCTTAATGACAATAATAGGCATAGGGGAAACTATATACTAGTTAGAAGGGATTAATTCCCAATTTATGTTTTTGAAAGTAACATCATATGTCCTACTAGGATTAGTAGAACTATCATTTCGAATATTCCTCCTTTGTTCAAGAGATTGAAAGATCAAGTCTCCCCACACGTATGTGGAAGAGGGGTCTCTCTCCTTCAGTACATGGCTTACATGCCTACGACGTCTGTTCTCCCCTCTTGTACGAGGCCCGACTGAAACAATTAAAATTTGCTCCAAAAAAAAAACAATTAACAAGTTACTGTTTAAGACTGAAATGGATTGGGATGCACAGCAATTAATGTAAAATTATTCATGCGTCACTTGATCAAGAAATGCCAATGCCATGAATCTTCCGCATCTTCTTATTTTGTATACAATAATAACCTAAGTTGTTCCGAGTTCTCAAGAAGCATTTACTTGTGCTCCACCACACATGAATCAGTGATAGTTATAGTTCCAGTACTATATTTGCGTTCCTAGATTTAATGATACAATTATTGTCAGCAATTGCCCCCGCCCGCCCACATGATTTACAAAAAAGAAAAAAACTCTTTACAGAAAAAATTCAGCATGAGGGACCTAAAAGTATAATAAGCAATACAAGTTACTAGACGAATTTTCAGCCAAGACACTAGCCAGCAAGAGGGTTTGCATGGATTGTTACGCGATTCAGCCTGATTTCTGCAAGAGGTCGATCGCCGGCTCCTGTTTGAGTCTGGATCAAATTCAAAACATATGTATAGATTTCTGTGAAATGTTCGATACAGCAACCACTTTTTATTGTAACAGAAACTACTTCCATTGGAATCAGTAGGAGAACTATGAGTTGCGGAAATAGAAATCTTACCTTTTCCATCAGATCTAGGACTTCAAACCCGTGAATAACTTTTCCAAATATAGTGTACAATCCATTTAGATGGGGTTGCTTAGCATAAGTAAGGAAGAACTGGCTTCCATTTGTGTTCGGCCCGCTGTTAGCCATTGAAAGTATCCCTCTTGCATTATGCTACAAATCAGTAGGAAAATAACTATTAATTTATTCCCCAGGAATGCATGCTTCAATATGGCAGACAAAAAGCTTTAAAATAATAAAGGATGGTAAATCACAGCATTTAAGGAAGAGACACCACAAGCGTTCAGAATTTTCAGGTCAGAATCAGATGGGTCCATTGCGCTATGCTAAGCTCCTGGAAGTACATTGAGCCACTTCCCAGCTACAAGTGGCAAATGCAATGAGGAAAAGAATTAGAGTTCACTTGCAGTTTGAGTAGGCATAGAGTGAAGTACCTTAAGTGACTCGCGTATCTCATCATTGAACTTCTTACCCCATATACTTGTCCCCCCTTTGCCTGTGCCTGTTGGATCCCCTCCTTGGATCATAAAACCCTTGATATTTCGATGGAATATGGTGCCATCATAATAACCACTAGCACATAACGCCAAGAAGTTCTGTTGAAAAAGTCAAGTTTGTGAAAGAGGAAGATGATATTGTAAGTTCATTTAATTGGGTTTTCTAGAGCAAATCAAAGCACTAATATAGTTTTTCAACAACCACAAAGAAAGTATAAAGCAAGCAATTCAACGTTCAAACACTTCTAGGAAATGTTCTCTCTAACACAACCAGCAGAAATGCTGGAAGAGTGATGAAACAGTTGATTGATACCAAATACCAACTAATTAAGCCCCTTCCTTTGAACACACTTACCCTCTTAAAAAATTGTGTTATCCCCTTCCCACACACACGCAGACACCATTCAATTTACACTGTCATAATGGAGGATAATGAAGTTGCAGGGATTTATGTCATCCAGCAAAGCAATGTCTGTAGTGACATCTCATCAATAACGGTTATTAATTTTACGAATCCTGTTCATCATTTATCATATAGTTCAATTCATTTGATAAATGGTTGTCCTCAAAATTGAACACAAAATCACTGTTATTAAGCTCCTTAAGTTTGTAAACTTTATTCAAAAGTCTAAAGGACAATTATCTGGTAATGCTGTAGGACCCAGACTTCTAAATGATACAGAGCGATTTATTGAAAGTTTCCAAATTAAAACATTAGTTTATATGAAGCATTTGACCAGATCATATTGAAAACCAAACTTCAAAGTATTGATACTAAGAATTGATTTCTCCAAGTCGCTAAAATGCAAAGGCTCTCAAACAGTGGTCTTGATTTTTGATTTATCGTGACATGAGATGCTCAAAAGTCAATACCTCAATATTTTGGGTGATCGAAATGGTAAAAATTTGGGAACTCTTACTTTCAAAATGAAATCCTTAATCTGTAAGGGAAGTCCTAGATGTAATTTACGGATTTGATCAAATGTACCAGGCTTGGTGTGTTTGATAAATTTAAGATGTAACTACACTGATTGACAGTAAAATAAAATGCCCAAGTACGCTCTTCCACATCATCATATGTAGGGTTTTATTTTTCACCACATCATATGTAGGGGTTTTTTTTGTTTCACCACATCATATGTAGGGGTTTATATGCAGTAATTAGTAAACCAAGGGGCAATGGATGAGCAAATACAATTATTTATAAGCCCCATGCTTTTTAATGTAATTTACAGACGTTGGAGGGCAACTATAATATTGGATAGTCATGGAATTTATAAAGGGGATGTAAGATAAATTCAAAATTTCTGAATGCCCGCTGAAGCTAGAGTTTGCAGTTTCCCTTTAGATACCTTCCCAAGCCAACAAACACACTTCTACCGTGACATTGAAATCCCAAGGGTACAAGATCCTCCATCATTGTCAGCATAGAAAACAAGGTACTTACGTGATTGACGTCATTAAAACTGCATATACATACAGCATCAATTATACTCAATCCTGATGCTTTAACCCCCTCCCCAAACAAGATAATCTAATTACCCATCCATCTAAAAGTATTGTCCTAATATAATCATTCAGAACATGGAACAGGACTAGTGACATCCAAAATCTTATTGTTGTATTTTTTCATAGCATAATTGTATTTTTTCATAGCATAATTGGTACGAATGCTTACTTAATACTCCAGTAGAGGCCTCCATCTTATCTACCCAAGAATTTGTTGGTCACATGGTCGCCAGTTTTTTGACATGTTATCCACATTCCAAGCACTAGATATGTAATTCAATTGGCTGCAGATCACCAATGGATCATCTCAATCAATACAGAAAAATATATTATTTCGCATTATTTTGAATTTGTTGGTCACATAAAACTATATAAGCATATTAAGCACGCATCCACCTTTGCTCCTAACTCTAGTTTTGCCGACAACATCGACCTCAATCTGTCTTTAAGAGTAACTCACAAAAGCAATAAAAATTGTTATTCTAAAAAACTCCACTTTCATCATTTTTGCGTCCTCTATATATGTTCTGATCAAAGTTTCACTGCACACAATCCATCTTAATTATATTCAATCATTAAGCAAAGCTTTCCTATAGTTCAATCGGACATACATCTAAACATCAACATCCATATTCTATAGTATCATCATATTAACACTTTTTTATCAACAGTCCAACATAATCCAGTAAATTGTTTTGCATTTTTTTTTCAGTGTCGTCAATATCACATATTAGTCCAGCATTCAAAAATGAAAGCCAATTCTATTGACATCATCATCCTCTATATTCTTTATTAGGTTGTTCTAACTGACCACATGTTTATCAACAATCCAACATTCAATTTCACAAAGCATTCTGATCCTGCAGTTGTTTTGCATTTTTTTTCTTACTATGGTCAGTATCACATATTACTCTGACATTGATCTATATTTAATACACCCAAAACCAATTCTATTGACAGCATTTCGACCAATTCTATTATTATAAGGTAACGATGTCAACCCATAAACAGGAGCAAGGTATTATGCTGATATGCTCTTCTCTCCGTCATTTGTCTAAGAAAGTAGATTGCATCACTACTTAACCACACTACATCCAGCCTTTGCTGTATTCACAATATCATATCTACAGATACTCCATCTGTAGTGTGGTTAATTCTCTTCTCATAAAACCAATTTGCTAAAGCTACTTTCACTTGTAATACTCTAAGGGCTCATTTGGTGTGCGAGATAGGATAGGATTATTTTTATGAGATTAGATTGGATCATGGTTCGAAAATTCTCCGAAATTCGGCGAACTTCTACGAATTATTTCTCTTTTTTTACCATCGAAGTGTGAAGTGGATGTAAAATAAAAAATACAAAAATTCGCCGAAATAGTTCGATAAAATTCGACAAAATTCGATAAACTTCAATAAAATTTCTATTTTCAGTTCAAAAATGCAAAAATTCGACAAGAAATTCGATAAAATTTGACAAAATTCGATAAAATTCAACAAAGTTCGATGAAATTTGACAAAAAAGTAAAAAAATGTTATTTCATTAATAAAAACAAAAAAAATATCAATAATTATGTATTATTTTCAACTTCATCAACCAACATAGCAATATAAATTTTAAAAAATAATTTAATAAGGTAACAAATTATGTAGTTTATGGGATATGTTTTACCAAAAAGAGAAGAAAATAAGCAAAAAAATAAATAAATAAAGTTGAAATAAAATAAAAACTTAAAAATAAATTAAAAAAGTTTCCAAAGCCGTCTTCTTTTAGTTAACTCCTATACAAGATTAAAAAACAATACATTTAAATAATAAACTAATAAATTAAGCATGGTGGGATTCAAACTAGCAAAGTATATAGTTGAGAAGCAAGCCACCAAAAAACTAAATATCAAAATAAAGAAAATAAATTAAGACCAAAAGCCACCATTTCAAATTCATCAACCCACTTAATAAGATTGATTTTGTTAGGTCACTTATTGGTATTTTTATGAATTAAAAGTGTTTATTTACATTAGTTTTTTAGCTTATACTACAATAAATCTATATATTTAAGCATATATAAAAAAATTCTCTGAACTTCTCTAATTAGGAAATTTTTACAAAAATTCTCTATGTTAAATTAAACTTCTCCAAATTAATTCCAATTTTCAAGTGACCGAAGTCAAGTTGAAATCGAATTTTCGATCCTTGGATGTGGGTTAAACAATGTTAATGTAAAAACACATGTTTCAACTGATTATATTTATACTTTTATATGTGAAAAGTATCTATTTATGTTTATTTTCATCATTTCTAATAGTAATTATGCATATTTTAACATCTATATAGAAATTCTTTAAACTTCTCTAAGTTGGCGAATTTTTACAATAATTCTCCGAGACTTCTCAAACTTCCCCGAATTAATTCTGATTTTTAAAGGTCGAAGTGTCGGGCGAAATCGAAGTTTCGAACCTTGGATTGGATTAGATGGGATAGGATAGGATAAGATTAAAATAGAGTAATCTTGTGTTTGGTGGTATGTTTGGGATTAGAACGAAAAGTAATTAATTTTTTTAATTAAATTAAAAAATTAAATCACATAAAAATATTAAAAAAACACAGATTTTGCAAAATCGCAAAACCAGGGTTTTTTGGTTTTGCGATTTCGCAAAGTCGTGGTCGTTAATGGATTTTATTTATTATTTTAAAAAAATAATAATAAGAATGAGGAAGAAGAAGAAGAGACGCGAAGAAGAAGAGTAATATGCGGAAAAAAAAAAAAAGTATGGTGGGATAAAATAATCTCACCATTTTGGTTGGGATTATTTTATCCCATTAGAATGGGATAACATGATGAAGTGGGATTATTTTTATCTCATCCCACTTCACACCCAAACATAGGATTTGGACTATATTTAGTCCAATCCTATCCTATCTTGTGTGCCAAACATGTCGTAAATGGTCTATGGTTTCCCTTGCATCACTTCAGTAACAATAAGCTTCTTCAGCCACCCAATTTATCATTTGAAAATATCTCTACCGAGTTTTCTTGATCCACTCACCTGTTACCAAAACACTCTCAACGATAAACATATGTTTCATTCTATCTAGGTCCTAAGCATACATTTCTATTTGCATTGAGCCTGCCATACTACGTTCCACACTCCTTCCAATAACGTGCTCATTAAGCGCACAAGGAACCAACAAGACAGACCTAAAAGGCTTCCCATATGGTTTCATTGTTCAATTGAAATTTTGCAACAGATAGACAAACAACTAGTTGGGAATTTGTTGAGTTCAGTTGAGATAGACAAACTATTACTAGCAAATGGTTACCCAACATTTTCAAGATTAAGAATAGTAATAAATTTAAGATACAGAAAACTATATTTATCAAACTAATCTATCTATAACTCTAGTCTTTATGATTCAATTATTATTGGTACCGTTAGAAACAACAATATATACTACTATATTCGATAATCTTGCTACATATAGTTTACAAGCATAATATATTTTAAAAAATGGGGGTTCAACCCATAACTCAATAATTTGACACATAGTAAGCAAGCTGTAGGGCCATGGATTCAAGGTTCAAACCCCGCCACTTACCTATAAAGAAGAAAGTAGTGGAGCAAAGCAAAGACTGGCAGCAAAACCAAACTTAAATCTCAGACACAAAAAAGATAATATTTAAGAATCGATTGTCCAACAAAAAGTATGAAACCTGCTACTTAACGCACATATTTGAACGCATAAAACTGATAATTGTCCCACCCAATAACAGTTTTCATCACAGATCATTGCATTTTTCTTCCAAAACCCTCCCATCCATCCATCCATTCCTCTTTTGAGTACTAAAAAGCTTAAACCATTGAACAGAATTTAGTGAACCCTTTCAACTAAGCTCTTAGCTCTAGGGTTTTCAATGAATCCAAAATTGAGATTGATTCACAATAACTAATAATCACCCAACGGTGGGTCCTAAACTGCCACTTCATCAAACACAGTCCTCTAACCTAATTTCATATCCGAACCATGTTCGATTGAAATCACGTAAAAAATCCGACACAAGATTTCTCCTAAGAAATAACAAACTAAAAATATGAACTTTCCAAAAAAGATTATCGAACAAGACAGAACCGTATCTGAACTCGTAGAAATCTCTGGCTCAGATCCATATAGCCGAACCAAGTTTCAATCGAACCCCATAACAAAAAAAATCGAAAACCGAAATTTCTCGTGATGATGTCAAACATTGGACCAAGAAAACGAGAGAGACGGAAAGAAAACGTAATCATCAAACAAGTTCCAAATCTCGATTTCTTTAGTAAGAAATACGCGGAGATAAGGGTTTGATGAGCTGTTGTCGTACCTCAGCGGTTTTGGGAACCTCGTCGCACGCAATCTCGCACTTGATGTCGCCGAGATTAGTGTGAAGTGTTACAGACTGTTAAAGAGGAAAACAGAGTCAAGAAGAAAAAGTTTGAGGAGGTAAGTGGAATGAGGACGATTTGTTCGACAAAATGCCTGAATGAAAAAACCTAACCATTTGAAGCAAAAACTGGAGGTGAGACAGCTGCAAAGGAAGCGAAACGGCGTCTTCGGAGGCTTCCAGAGATTTGAAAATGTAAACAAAAGTGCAACGAACGCCCCGCTGCTTCAACTCTTGCTTTTCCAGTTACTCTAAATAAACCAAATACATCTTATATTATAATATTTTTAAAAATAAATAATTGAAACAAAAACGTATGTAATATTGCATTATATTTTTATTTTTTATTAATAGTAAATGATAAAAACTAGTGCACATACTACATACATGCATGTGCGTGCCATTTATCTCTCTGTCTCAATCTTTTTGTTTTATTATGATTTATGTCTATCATTTTTTATTTTTTTTTTGGAAATAATTCAAGGAGGTACAGAAAAACAATTCATACAAATAAAACAATATATTTAATATCATATCCTTTTGGCATCAAAATGTAAATATTTATAAACATGTTGTGCTACCTTACATTTATAAGACATATTTATAAACAACACTTTCAATATACTATGAGTCGTTGCTTAAATGGTGAGGCACTCACACTCGTATAAGATAAAGGGTGGTTGTGGTTTAACTTTTTTCGACCTCGTATAAGGTGATAGAAATTATGATCCTATTGGATCTCGTTACAGTTGTATTATAGTCTTATTGTGGTCCTATTAAGCTTTAATATGTAGTATTTATTCTCCACATTAATAGCCGAGACTTTTCGTGTATGTATTCTAATGTAACAGATAATATTCCAACAGGATATGTGTGTGTCTACCACTAGATTATTTCAATTATATGCAAATTAAGAATGCTTTGATGAAAATAATAATTATCAATGTAAGTTAGAATTTTCCTTTATAGTTATGCCAACCGTGTCTTAAGGAAAGAAAAGCATTTTTTACCAAAACGAAATTCAAGCTACATGAGCGGAGACAGGCAGTCGTTGTACATTGAAACCTTAGTGGAAGATGCCGGTTTTAGGTTGAGCTATCAACCCTGTACATTAATGATTCTACGTGTTTGACTTGGCTTTGTTCAACTTAAATGGTAAGTATTAAATAAAAATGGAGTGTCAATTTAAAACCACCTCACAAGAGGTTGTAGGTTTAACTTCTCTCACTTGCAAGTGTGGAGTAGCACAGTAGATGCGGTGCTACCGGTGCAACCTCGTGATCATTTTGGGTCCTACGGCCATCCCGTTATTAAGCACACCCAAGGTTCTAGTACTGTCCGATCGTATAACAATAAACAAAAAAAGGAGGCAAAGAGCAAACTAGGGCATGAAGCTCTGTTCTAGGTGGGGTCCAAAGAAGGGTAGGATCATATTTTGATTTATTATACATAATCTTATACTGTCTTATAAAAAGTCATTTTTGTTACTTAAACTCGTAACCTCACGCTCATACAACAACTTTTATCATTTTATTAAGACTCTCCTTTAAAAAATAAAAATAAAAATAAAATTTGTCAAGTGGAAAGAAAAATATAAGATTGTGTTTAATTTGTGATTTGGATGTAATTTTCTATATTTAAAAATCTAGAAACACGAAAAAAAATATTTAACTGGTTAAAACTCAAAAATAATTTTCTAAAATTTATAAAGAAACACATGTTGTTTCCAAAAAATGATAAAACATCAATTTTTAAATTTTTAATTTACGAATTATATTCTTATTTTCAAATTATGAACCAAACGCAGCCTAAACTTTTATTTTTACTTTATTGATCATTTAATACTCAACTCACTAAAATCTTTTTTTAATTATATAGGATTGGTCAGTCAATACATACATATTTGTATATAAATTCATAAAAATATAAATTTGAGTCTCTTACCAAATGCTGTAGACACAACCTTTTTCTAGAGAAAATTATTTTTTATCATGGACTACGTATGAATGTACCTATGCACCAATTAGGGAGATGCCACTATTTTTCTCTTAATGGGATTTGTCTCCTAAAAATTAGTCAGTACGGTAAGCTGGTCGAAACATGCCATATTATAAAAAAATATATATATAAAATTTAAGTTAATGTGACTATTAATAGGTTATTATTCATGCTTGACATGTCTAAGCGGTCTTGTTATTTCTTTAATAAACCATAACAATTGAGGACTAAAACTAACCGGATTGAATGATATACTGTGTCCTATATGGGGGAATTGCTTCACACCTAACCACGTCAATCATTAGGATTAATTAAAATATGATTCATAGTTTATGGATATGTTAATATATATGTTTGGTACAGCCTGATTAGATCATAGTTTACACTAAATTAAATAAAATATGTATTAGTCAGTGACCATACAATGATATAATAATCACGAAGTCTTTATCTAACCAATCTCATCCCCCCATCTTCACACCACACGACACGACAACCAATCACAAACATCTTGATGCAATTCAACGGTGCAGATGCTAAGGACGTCGGCAGAGTCGATGGGCACTAGGACGACGCTCCTTGGTGCCACGTTTTATTTTAACTTGAAAAGCGTTTGGTAGCCTAGCGGCACCGCCACACTACGGATATGCCCCCACTCCACGCTCCCTTCCAAACGTTTCTACCGACCTTTTTATGAAACGATCCTATGCACCAAATAGCGCTTCTTAACAAAACAAAACCCCACCTCCAAAACCTTCGTACCGTGACAAGTGGCACCAAAAAAAAAAAAAAAAAACCTCTTCTATGCTACTTGATTTGGTTATGTAATTTGACTTCTTTCATAATTTTACCCAAGTTAACTTGACATTTATATTAAAAAAATGAGTTTATATTATTTTTATTATTTAGTAAATTCATATTATTATTGATACAATAAAATTTTATGTTGATTGACACAGACCCAACAAATTATATTAAGTTTAATATTATTTTATTTATCATAATTATTAACAAAAACGTTTTTAATAGACTTAAAAATGATATAATTATATTTAATTTAATTACCTACTTAACTTTTGTGGAGGAAAAAAAGTTTATGTAGTTGATCTATATATAATTAATTTTTTTTTAATTAAGTTAAATTTAATTATTTAAATTATTATTTATTTATTTATTTCTAATTGAAACTTGTTTTACTATTTATCAAATATTTCATTTTTTTCATTTTAATTTTTACCATTTATACTAGTTGGTGCCGTACAAAGCACTCCCTCATCCTAAAAAAAGAAGAAGAAAAAGATGAAAAAAAAAAACTGAATGATACTAACCTGCATCCGGAGTAGCTTACAATAGCCCAAAGTGACTGCCACGCAAGACGGGAGGAGATGGTGCAGTGGCGTAGCTGTCCCGCAATGGAATGCCGGAACTTGACGGTTGGGTTTAAAAGCGTTAAAGCCTTCAAGGGCTTTGAAATCCGATGACGCAAAACTCGATTCTCCGCGGGGTCAGCTTTTCCGTTATCTGACGTGTACACTCCAAAACCCCCATCCTCTCGCCACGTGGCTTTCCTCTAAAAAAACCCGCCGACTCGGATCTCTCCATTTTTTTAACACCTCCCTTCCAAACAGCCCCTAACATCTCTCATCCATCCATCGGTGGTCTCGTCGGCCATCCTTCCCCTCCCCTCTTTCCGGCTCAGAAACCCTACCGGAGAAGGTAGAGAGAGAAAATCTAGATAGAGAAAGTTGGAGGAGGAAAAGAACTGAAGAAGCTCCGGTGGCAATTCTGTTATTACGTCGAGTTCGAGAGAAATTCGACCGTTATTTCAAGCTGAATTTCCTATCTAGGGTTTCTAATGCAACTAAAAACGGATTGATTTTACGATTTGGAAAGGGGGGATTAGGGTTTTGTAAGGTTGGCGAGAAGCTGGTGGTTTGTGGTGGTTCTGTAGCGAATAAAGTGGTTTTTGGTTGCTTTTGCGCTTTTGGGTTTCTTGAACTGTACGGCTTGTTTTTAGAGCTGAAGATTCTGAGGTTGGAAATCTATTTTTATTCTAGGGGGTTTTGGTTTTTTTTGTGCGATGACATATCGTGATGATGATGATTCGGTGGTTCCTGAGGTGAAGATTAGAATGGGGGATGGGAATGGGGATTACGTGATATTTAGAAATTCGAATAATTGCGAAATTGAGGAGTTTGAGGGAGATGAGCCTAAATCTCCTAGGAAATGCAGGCCATTTTTTTGGTGGTTGAAGATGGCGGTGTTGTGCGTTTGTGTGATTGTGGTTTGCGCGGTTTTTATTGTATGGATTGGGCCTTTTCTTTTGAATAGGGTTGGTGTTTTTCGCAATTTTTGGCTTTAAAGTTAATTTTCTAGGGTTCTTAGTTCGTTTATTTGTTCCTGGATTGAAAACTTTGCTCATTCTCTGAACAATTTTAATTTTTAGTTATTATGATGATTCATCCTCTTGCTGGTGCTTCCCGCATTGGTACTTGTGTTAAAGAGCATTAGAATGAAAAATGTTCTTGTTCATGCTTTTTGCATTTTGTGAGCTGTGGCTTCATTGATGAAATTTGTACTGAATTCTTTATGATCACTGTAATATTCATGCCATGACAAATAAATTATACAGTAGTTGAACGCATATTGCATGGTTTTCTTGTCATTCTGTTGCATTTGTATTCTACTAGTCAGCGAAGCTGCTCTGGGCTTTTACAGTATCCCCAATCATTAGCATTAACCTGGCTTGGCATATTTGTTCTTCTGCAAGAATTTCTACCGAGTTGCTGGTTCATTGGGTTTTGAAATGTATTGCTTTTTGTATGTGTATTGAGCATCTGATCTGTGTCTTATGCTTGTACAGGAGGTTATTCCAATTTTGGATTGGGAAATGAAAACATTCAGCTCTCTGGTGCTAGGGTTTGTGCTTTTTGCTTCTCTTGTGATATTCCCTTCCATATTGTTGCCATCTACGCCCTCAATGTGGGTAGCTGGGATTACTTTTGGTTATGGGTTTGGATTCCTACTGATTCTTCCTGGGATGACTGTGGGCATGTCATTACCTTATTTCATTGGTTCTATCTTTTATCATAAGCTCCATGTGAGTACCTTGTTCTGTCCCTTTAATCAATTCTTCATTTTCTTTACATGTCTTTTCTTTTTCAGATGCAGATACTTTTTTTCTTCTTCTTAAGCTTATTCAAATTTTATGCAGACATGGTTAGCGAAGTGGCCCAAGCAAGCTGCTCTTATAAGATTAGCTGGCGAAGGCAATTGGTTTCATCAGTTTCGAGCTGTTGTCTTGCTTCGAATATCGCCATTTCCGTTTATAGTATTCAATTATGCTGCTGTTGCAACAAATGTTAAGTATGGTCCTTACCTTTTTGGATCAATCGTTGGAGTCATACCTGAGATTTTTGTTACAATATACAGGTAAAGTTTCTCTCTCTCTCTCTCTCTCTCTCTCTCTCTCTCTCTCTCTCTCTCTCTCTCTCTCTCTCTCATTATATATTGTTACAATATACAATATATAATGAGAATGCCAAACTTTTCATTTATGTCATTAGAATTAGTATCTATTGTATGCATAGGTAATCATCCTGAATGAGTGATTCATATGGTATAATGTGTTGGCAAAAAATATGTGGTAGGCTGGTAGCGGAATGTGCTTGCTAAATGTGACCTCTCTGAAGGCCTTATGTGGTTTGGTACTTGTGGCATACATGGTCATTGTGTCCCTGACACCTTGAGACACTATGCTCACACAGATGCACACATTCACAAGACAAACACATAACAGAGCCTTGCACATCTGGGAAAGGTTATCTGGAACAGCATTTTGCAACTCTTTATGTCACACTGCAGTGTTCATATGGGCACATTATGTCCTGTATGGTACTTTAGGAGGACATTAAGCTTTTGGACATTGGATGTTATTTAACATTTTGAGTAGAAAAGATGTGGTGCATTTTGGATCTGTTTGATAAAATTTTAAAAACTGTTTTTGTTTTTGGAAACAAATGTTCCTTGGACAAGTGCTTGGTTGTGTTTTATTTAAAGAACTCAAAAATAATTTTTCAATGCAATTCTGAAGTTTATGAAGAAAACAAGAAAATGTTGTTCTTCATGAATTCGCAAAAGAGACTTGAACTGTTATCAAAAGTTTTGTTTTTGAAATCTGTTTATGAATTGCGAACCAAACAGACCTTTCTTCTTCTTCTTCTTCTTCTTCTTCTTCTTCTTCTTAGCATGGCACATGTACTGATATTTTGCCGCATAGAGGATTCTGAGGCAGTTAAACATATAGGCTTTCTAGAATAAATATTTGCAAAAATTTCAATTTGAATCTGCAAGCTTCATAGTAAATGTAAATAAATATAACCTGTGACATAGATCACTTCTTACATGGAAAAACCTCAAAATGTTAGGAAAGTCCAGGAAGTTTTCTCTATTGGCTCAAGGCAATTTATCCACTATTAACGAAGTTTAGTACAGCATAAAAAAAATAACCTTTTATTTCACTTTTTGGTATCCACCAAAACACTATTAGAGTAAATTGGGAGAACTTTGAAGAGCTTTGATCTCCAAACTTGGGATTTTGAAGAACTTGTTATTTATTAAAGAAGAATACGCTTAGATTCTCAGATTTCCATATTGGTGTGTTCTCTTGAATTTGATTGCCAAGAAACTGTGGTTCATACTGCAGCTCTAAAATCACCGTTCATATTTATACCCATTGACCTTAACAAAATTGAAATCAATTTCAACCTTTTCTCTTTATGTGAAATCAATTAAAATGACATAAGAAATTGATTTTACATGCATATATCAACAACTTCTTCACTTTACTCACCTTTATAACTACTTCAAATGCAAACAACAACGTGCAAGGTTATGCAGCTACTCTGGCAAAGAAGGTGTGTCTTTTCATGGTAAAAGAAATCCTGAAGAATAATGTGTTTGCAGGTGGAAGTTGAGAGGAGGCAGCTGTAGAGAGTTCAGCTGTTACATGTTTGAACTGAGTGTTAGAGCATTATACCTTTTCACTTCTATTGAATTCTAGATGTTTGATGGTGGTAATTTAATTGTCCTTGCGCATGAAGGTGTGTTCATCTACATGTATTGATTGGAATCGATGATTAATAATGGCCATGTTAAGCCTTTCCATTGGGATGGAAGGCAACCCTAGGCAAGCTCAAGCTTAACCAAGGAGAAGGGACATGACTCATGCCAATAGGCTGAAGCCTGTTTATGACATTACCTGATGAGCAATGCCTTGGAGATTTCAAGATGCAGAGATTAATTTAGTCAGACGGTCCTGATCATGCTATTGATGCAATTTTTTTCATGAATTGAAGATGGGGCAGGGAACCCTATTAAGTACTTGAACAAATATATACTTTTCTTCTTCTTTTCTTTTTTCCACAATGACAAATAGTTATGGTCATGAACACCAAAACATGATTCAAAACTCAAATACTGACCTAGATCCCATGTGCATGTATGCTTGTTTTCTGAATAAAGAGTTCCCAACTTCTCTTTTCTTGTGAACACCGAAGGTTGAAGCCCACTTCTGTTAATGTTTTCATGATCCATTGACATGTAAAGTTGCATCTTTCATATCCTCACTTGTTCCTCCATATAAATTCTTCTGATCTTTTAGATTGAATAAAATGGCCAGACACTTTTTGCATTACATTGTCAGTTTATTTTCATGTCCGTTTTTACACCATTACTATTTCTTTTTTACAGTGGGATTCTGATCCGAAACTTGGCTGATGCAACACAAGGTCACCAGCCGCTCTCAACACCGCAGATCATCTACAATGTCCTTGGCTTTCTTGCAACCCTCTCTGCTACAGTTGCCATCACAATTTATGCAAAGAGACAACTCAGAAAACTGCAGGATGAAGAAGTGCTACTACTTGAATAGTCTTTTTCTGACATGGAGGGGAAGAAATCTCTGCAAATGCACCTGCGTGAGCTGCAAATCTAACTCACTTGTGCCAGCTTAGGTGGTAAATTTCTAAGTGACACCAAGCTCTGCCATAAAACATTGACATGGATCTGACCTGTGATGATTCTATCGTGCATATAAGAGGGCATGAAACAGGTCATCATTGGAAGAAAAATATAGGAGGTAGCTTATACAAATGGTGATATGGGTGGCGGCGGTGGTAGTATTGGGAAAAGCTAATTGTACATGATTGTGGTCCAATTGGGCAACAATAGCAAGTGTCAATACCAATACCATTGGGAGAATCAAAGAAAGGATGTGTGAGTTGTACATGGATAAATCAAACTAATGGGTAGATAGAATTGCTGCACATACATTTTTTGAACCTCACACTATTAAGAAATCTGCCGTTTGATGATTCCATCAACTCTCTATTTTGTTCAACTTTTCCTGGTGTCTGGTTTACTTTTCCTTGGAGTTTTCCCTTGGATATGTAATTATTTTGATGCTTCTTACTCAACTTATTCTGGTGGGTTTTTTTTTTTTTTCTTTAAAAGTTTTTGTTTGTGAAACCTGTGACTTGGAACTCACCCTTGGCTTGTGAATTCAAGCATATAACTGTTTTTATCATCTGCAGGCAAATGTTGCTTGGTTATGGGGGAATAATCTACTTGATGCTCATGTTGGTTTTGCAGGTCCCCATGCCACATGTGCCTTAGTCATTTCTTTGCATCATTTCAGCATGTCCATCACAGAGCTATTCCACATTTCCACAGCCATGATCAACCATGAATTTTAAGACACCATCATTTGAACTTGGCTAAGCCATTCATGACAGAGTGGTATTTGGGTGGGAGGGGAGAATTATATCATAATCTTGCAATTCTCTCATGTTATATCCAACTCTTATAAATCTTTGCATTAAATAAAGATGATCATCTGAAGTAATAATCTATTAAGAAACTTATTACATTCCGTTTAACCCACCTGATATCACAAATTTGTTTAAGAATTAAACCATGTTTATGTTTCATTCAATTCTTAGAACTCATAACTATAATGATCTATATTTTCATGCCCAACAAGGTTTTGGGAAATTATATCAAAGGATGAGCTGCTACTTGGGTCCATAATTCAATAGCAGGGTTTCAAAGAGGATAACCATGGGAAGATAGAATCAAAATTAGGAAGTTGATGAATTAAAGGTGCTTATTTTAAGTACAAAAAAAAGCTGGCTACAATAGAAACGACTTTATATAGTTAAGTTAACCATATGGTACAACAATAGGACACTAGATAGTACAAGTCCACTTGATGTGAGATTGATTAAGAAAAGATGAAATGTAGAAGAAAATTGATATTTTAGTGGATGTTTTCACCTTTTTCAAGCATTATTTAGTGTACATATTCTCAATAGGTCATGATTTAGCAGTATGAAAAAAATAAAATAAAATAAGCAAAAAAATTCCTCAAATTAAATTAAAAAGAGAATCAGAGAAGTTATAACAACAAAATTATTATATTATATATATAAATATACACTCAGATAAAAAAAATAAAATAAAAACAATCAACTTGAACTCCATAAGTTATTTCTAAATTTTTGACTTCAACTATTTAAAATCATAAATAAAAATACTTTATATTTTGAACTTTTTGCATGAGAACCCAAATTTAAAACAAAGCAAAATAAATACTCATTTCATTCAAAAAAATTGATAAAGGCATTGAAGACCAAAAAAGAGGTTAAAATATTCAATAAGTTCCCTGTTGGTAAAGTCCAGTAAATTTCCAAAAAGCCAAACAACTTTTTGAATATGAAAAATTCCATTTCAACAACTGTAATAGACATAGACACTTGATCAAAAAAAAAAAAAAAGGAAAAAAAGAAAAAAGAAAGAAGAAATAGACACATAATCTACTCAATTTACCTGAATCCTCAAATTTGAAACCTAAACTTTCCCATGAAATCAAAACCTCATTAACTCAAGACTAATTATGCTGTGGGCTCTTATTATTATTATTATTATTTTTGATGATTAAATTTGATGGAACATGCACCACCAAGCTTGACAATGACCAAAACATTAATGAGAATAGTTTGTGCCCACAAAAAACCAGAGAGTACCAAAGGAGAAGAAGCAAAGAGATTGTTTAGTAAGTAGAGATTTGTGGTGGGCAAGGGGACAATTGGGAATGAGGGCATTAATTAATTTAGTAAGACAGGCAGAAAAAAGCCACTCTTCCAATGACCCAACTGCCAAACTCCCTTTTCTTAACTTAATTTCCTCTCAGCTTTTCATTGGCTCTTAGTTCTAAGCCTCTTGCAAAAATGTTTGAACAAGTCATGAAAAAGGATGAAAAGAAAAAACCCAGCTGGAGTAATTAAGTTTAAGTATGTGAAACATTTGACCACTCTTTTGCTAATTTCAATTTTTATGGTTGGCCCTTTGGAACCAATCAAATAGAAGATCTACTTCAAATCTTCCATTAAAGGTAGTCTTTTCAAGGAGAGGACTTGAAGGGAACTTTTTTGTTCTTAGTGGATGGTAAGTTTTAAATAATTTGGGTTTAGTCTTCTCCTTTTATTTTGTTTTTCACCAAATTTGAATTAAGGTATAAGAATATGTAGAATAATGCAATGTACTAGAGATTAAAAAAAAAAAAAAAAAAGCTAAATAAGAGAGACTATTATGATAAATAAATTAAAAAATTTCAAAAAATTTCATCAGACTCCGAAGTCCAAACTAAGCTTAATCCAACTACACAAGGTCCGCTATATAAATCTAAACCTTTAAACGATATTAAATTATAAAGAGTTATATATTTTTTAATTATTTATATTCATGTTATTTTATGTCTTTTATGTATTTATTGTCAACAATACGTAAACAAATTTCTTTTTATGTGTCTAAATCTTCTTAATTATCTAATCAAATGACCACAACGTTTTAGGCAAAACTAAAGTTTGAGCCACACAACTCAACGTTGTGAGTCCCATTAGTAAATATACTTTAAGCTTCGACCCTGTTTCGTGACTATTTTTATTAATCATATAAGATGATGATTCGAGACCACATTAGTGGATGAATTAATTGATCAAAATCAAGGGTGGAAAGCAGGCTAGTAGCTTTTAATAATGTAGTGTTTGCGGATTGCTGCTGCCTTGATGAGGATGTAAAGCTGCAGCAGATGGTCAGGAAGGCAAGCCCCATTCTCAAGAACAACAACAGCAGCATTTCACCGACAAAGTTGCTCTGTGTGGGCGCAAAGATTCTCCACCCACCCACCCACCACTTTCAACTTTCAAATTTTGCTCACCACCAACAACAACCCTAAAAACTATACAACGCCATTGATCATTAAAAACTAAACAACACCACCAACAACAACAAAGACACAAAGTAGAGAGAGGAAGAAACAATTTAAAAAAAAATAAAAAATAAAATAGTAATTAAATAGGTTACAAAAAGGTTTGGTTCTTCTCTTCCCTCCCAGTTAAACACAAGGAGACAGACAACAAAACATAATTAAGAAAAAAAAAACAATTACAGAAGAATCGAAGCTCATCTTCTTCTACTTGTTGGTAGTTGAAGGAATTTAATGGAGTCCTAATTACTATTTCTGCTTCTTCTTCAAAGAAAAAGAAAGGTAAATAGAAAGAGAGAAAAAGATAGACAGAGGAATGCACGTGGTTCTTCAATTTCAGCAACCGTCATAAAGTCACAGTAGAAGTAGTAATGAGAGGAGAGTGATATTAAAATCCCTGTATTTAATTCTCTTACCTGCCCCCCTTCTCTTCTTTACATGTCTTTCACTTTCAATCCCAACGTTTACCTTGAAAAACTAGGGTTTTTTCTTCTTCTATTCCGATTTCTTTCGAACATGGATCCATCTGTAACTTCCTTCTGAAATGCCGATTTGGCATGTCAAGAAAAAGAAGAAGAAGAAGAAGAAGAAGAAGGGAAAACTTCAATTTTCAGCAGCAATGGAGTAAGCGCCGGTTCGGTTTCAATTCCATACTGAGATCAATGACTTAACAAAAATGCCGGAAAGTTGAGCCTTTTTTTTTTTTTGTGATTTATTTATTTATCGATTCTTTAAATTTTTTTTATGATGAGTTGGAACGTGATGAGTGTTCTTGTGCTGGTTTTCCTTCTTGAATTCCTTGGATCTACGGTTTCTCAGCAATCCGAGAAAGAGATCTTGCTGGAATTCAGGGGAAATGTGACTGAAGATCCTTTAAACAAGTTGAATTCTTGGGATCCGAAAGGAAATCCTTGTGTAGATTACTTCGGAGTTTTCTGTAATGCGGCCGGCAATGTGGAGAAAATTGTGCTGTGGAATGCGAGTCTTGCCGGCGCGTTGACGCCGACTTTATCTCGCTTGAAGGCCCTGAGGATCTTGTCATTTTATGGGAACCGGTTTTCCGGGAATATTCCGGTGGAGTTTGCAGAGATGAGCTCGATTTGGAAGCTTAATTTTAGTAGCAATGCGTTGTATGGAACGATTCCAGAGTTTCTCGGTGATTACCGGAGCTTAAGGTTGCTTGATTTGTCGAGAAACAGTTTTATGGGAGAGATTCCGGCGAGGTTGTTCAAGAATTGCTTTAAGACTAGGTTTATCTCTTTGTCACACAATAATCTCTCCGGCATAATTCCGTTATCGATTGTTAAATGCTCGAACCTCGCTGGATTCGATTTTTCTTACAATAACCTCAGTGGGAGTTTCCCTGCACAGATTTGTAGTCTTCCTAGCATTGCTTATGTTTCTCTGAGAAGCAATGCTTTGGTTGGGGATGTTAGGGAAGAGCAGATTTCAATGTGTCAAAGCTTGGAATTGTTGGATTTAGGAAGTAAT
The DNA here is from genome assembly GCA_035771175.1 of Paratinospora sagittata. Lineage (NCBI taxonomy): Eukaryota > Viridiplantae > Streptophyta > Magnoliopsida > Ranunculales > Menispermaceae > Paratinospora > Paratinospora sagittata. Next base: position 34,475,471 of record CM069591.1, read on the forward strand.
GACTTCAGAGGGATGGCTCCATTCAATGTGCTTGGACTGAAAAATCTCAGTTATTTCAACATTTCTTATAATCAGTTTCAGGGTGAGATTCCGGAGATTACGAGTTGTAGTGATCGAATGAGTTTTTTCGACGTTTCAAGCAATGATTTAAGTGGGAAAATTCCTTCCAGCATCTCAAATTGCAGAAACATGAAGGTTCTGAACTTGGGTTCTAACAGTAACTTTGATGGAACAATTCCACCAGAGATTGGAAGCATTGAGTTGCTTCAGGTTCTAGATTTGCACGGTCTCGGTCTAAATGGCGAGATCCCGGGCAAGCTAAGCCAATGCAGGTTTCTTCTTGAGCTGTGAGTGTGATGAAATCTCTGTACTCGAAATTTCTAATTTATGCATCAAATTTGGTTTTGAAGCCTGAAAATTTCATTCTCTTATTGCAGGGATTTGTCTGGTAACAATTTGCAGGGTGAAGTTCCTGAGACCTTGAACAACATGACATACCTGAAAATCCTTGATCTACATAAGAACCAGCTCAATGGTAGCATTCCTTCAAGCCTTGGAGAGCTTTCAAGAATTCAATTCCTTGATCTGTCGGAAAACGACTTATCTGGGCCAATCCCATCTTCTCTAGGAAATTTAACCAGGTTAACCCATTTTAATCTTTCTTTCAACAACCTCACCGGTGCCATTCCTCTCAGTCCCACCATCCAAGCTTTTGGTCCCACAGCTTTCTCTCACAATTCTGGGCTCTGTGGACCACCTCTTGACATGCCTTGCTCAGCAACTAGCACACCTTCTCATAGAGCCAAGCTAAGCGTCTCCGTAATAGTAGTCATTGTCGCTGCAGCTGTAATCCTCACTGGAGTTTGTATCATCACCTTCATGAACATCAGGGCACGAAGGAGAAGAAGAGCCGATGATGAGCCGACAGTTGTTGAAAGCACCCCACCAGCATCAACAGATTCAAATGTCATCATTGGGAAGCTTGTTCTGTTCAGCAAAAGCTTGCCCTCAAAATATGAAGATTGGGAAGCAGGTACCAAAGCTTTGCTTGATAAGGACTGTTTGGTTGGAGGAGGTTCCATTGGTACAGTTTACAAAACAAGCTTTGAAGGAGGGGTTTCCATTGCAGTGAAGAAGCTCGAAACTCTAGGAAGAATCAGGAACCAAGATGAATTTGAGCAAGAGATTGGCCGGTTAGGCAATCTTTATCACCCTAATCTTGTTGCTTTTCAAGGCTATTATTGGTCATCTACAATGCAGCTAATTCTCTCTGAATTTGTTCCCAACGGGAATCTCTACCAACATCTTCATGGACTTATTGTTCCAGCAGCAAGCACTAGTAGTGGTGGGAGTGAATTGTATTGGTCCAGGAGGTTTCAAATTGCTCTTGGAACTGCAAGAGCACTTGCCTTTCTTCACCATGATTGTAGGCCTCAAATACTGCATCTAAACATCAAATCTACCAACATACTCTTAGATGAAAGGTATGAAGCTAAGTTATCTGATTATGGGCTGATGAAGTTGCTGCCCATGTTGGACACTTATGGTTTAACTAAATTTCACACGGCTGTTGGGTACGTTGCGCCTGAATTGGCTTGCCAGAGCTTAAGATTCAGTGATAAATGTGATGTTTATAGCTTTGGCGTGATTTTGCTGGAGCTGGTTACTGGTAGGAAACCAGTAGAGAGCCCAGTTGCTGCTGAAGTTGTGGTTCTATGTGACTATGTTAGGGGGTTGTTGGAGAATGGCACTGCTTCAGATTGCTTTGATAGAAGCTTGCGTGGTTTTGCCGAGAACGAGTTGATCCAAGTCATGAAGTTGGGATTAATCTGCACTTCTGAGGCTCCATCAAGGAGGCCTAGCATGGCAGAGGTTGTTCAGGTTCTCGAGTCCATAAGGTCTGTTTGAGATCAAAGGACCAGTTTCAGACTTACATTGATCAAAGAGAGAATTGAACCCAACTCACTGGGTAGTTGTTGGGTGGATGTGGATTTGGTGATTGAAATTGTGAAAAAAAAAAAAACAAGAGGGGAAGGGGGGACCCAAGGTGGTGTTTAAAAATAGGAAAAGAAATTCTTTTTGATTCTTTTTTGTGGCCACGATCATCATTTGTTATGGCATTTGTAATTGTTGTAATAAAATTAATTTTATTCATTCATATCTTTTGTTTATTTGAAAAAAGAAAACATGTCTAAAAATTTTTCTACTCCGTGATCTTATTTTCAAGTGCCACGGGCAGAAAAGCAGGTGAGCCTAATCTTCCAATCTATGTGGTAGCAGTTAGAGCAGAACCAGCAGGTGTTGGATCAAGTGGGAAGCTGTCTAACCCACTTAAGCTCACAATATATGTAGCCATGGCAAGACAAGAAAAGGGCATGAAACCATTAGTTACTGTTCTGTTCAAGCATGGAAGAGCATGGATCAGTTTCTCCATACAAGCAACTGGTGAGAAAACAAGGGTCAGTTCCATTTCTGTGGGAAGAAAAACCAGGAACACCTAAAAGAGAGTACAAGCTTGAGATGGTTCAGGGTGGTACTATTCCACCACCAGTGAAGCTTGTAACTTCAGTGCCCTTCAAATGGGAAGAAAAGCCTGGAAAGCCACTGAATTGCCTCAAACATCCACAGAGGGACTCTCAACTTCTTCCACTTCCTCCGGCTAGGCTCACAAACCTTCCTTCCCCTTCGCTAGATTCTCCAAGCTCATCACCATGGAGAATTTCCAGTAAGTTGCGCGGCCTATTTCAGAGAAATAGATATGATGAAGTTTGTAGCAACACTGAGGATGATGATGAACAAACCCCGGATGATGATGAAGAAGAAGACGAGGAAGAGATGTTTGAAATGGATTTTGGAGCTATTTGTTCTGATAGAGATGTTTAATAGGGTCATCTTCTCTCCTTGCAAATCGCCTAGTACCATCTGTGGATTGTGGATTGTACAGGGGATAAATGATCTCGGTGACCGGCGTCCTTGTGTGGCGTGGCTGGCCGAGATGTGACAATATTATGGAACCCATAATGGCTAGGCGTTCGCCACACGGCTGAGGTCGTGGTGGTGCGCCCGCGCTCGCGGCTGCGGCCGGGGCGTGACACCGTGTCTTCTTCGATTTTGACTGCTTTCCTATCAAAAGACAACTTGATCGAGAACTTCTTCTTACGGGCCAAGAAACTTTAAGAATCAGTGGTGAAATGGGGTCGAAAGTCGAAAGTCGCTACCATGATGGGCCCTCAGGGGAATGCATAGCATTAGCACTTGCAAAGTTCTCATTTTCTAGAATATAAGTGCAGTGAAAGCCAATACAAGTCCCATTTCTTTTTTGTTTTGGCTTTGACAATGATATTATGCAATCTTGATTCTTCTAAATCATTGAACTCAACTTTTTACTAAAGTAATACCTATAGGCAATAGGAAGGTAACCTGGCTACTAACATATAGTGCATTTAAACTTCAAGATTTACAGGTCAATAACTTTTTGAATCCTTTCCACAAGAATATTGTAACACCCCGATTTTTTAAAACTAAATTTTTAAGTAAAATAATGAATATTTTAATTTTATATAAAAAATATCACTGAAAATCGAGATGTTACTCGTATCCGTCTATCTTAACCCATAATCATTATATAGATAATAAAATTTGCAAAACTATGAGTTTATTTTCTTCCAACCAACTTACTGGTTAATATAAACGAATACTTTTTTTTTCTTCATACCAAGGACCACATAATTCCACTATACAAATTTATATAGTAAATTATGAGGGTACTTGCCATTGTCCATCCATCATGGACACAATAATTTAAATACATCCATCAATAGAATTTAAGTCCAAGGTATTCACATGTGAAATAAATTACAGGTCTTTACTAACCGTAATAATGTGATTATCAATACAATCCATTCAAATAATAAACTTTTTAAAAATCAAATAAAAATATTCAGATCCGTCACCTCAATACTAACAAATTAATTAAACTCACCCTTACTACACTGAACTACGTCACGAACTTGCGACTTTATTTTCTAAGTACCTGCATGTGAAAAAAATAGGGGTAAGCTTGAAAGCCCAGTGGGTCATCTAAACAATTCACAATATTTTATTATGATACATACACAAGAACATTACAAACAAGTTTCACGCATTAATCGTTGCAACATTAGATTGTTTGAGTCGAGAATTTCATCAAGTTCTAAATCACGTACCTTTAGGAAATCAAACTCAGGGTGGCACAACCCAAAAATTAGAACTCGTTGGCGATATTCATCATGAATAACTGCCCCATAATAAACATTGGCGATATTCTTTAGAATAACTGCCTCATATGTGTTATTCTTATCTTAATCGTGTTCTTTAGTGATGTCACACCATACGTACGGTATAAGTACGATATTAAGTGCATTCATAAAACATATTCAAACTCCACTACACATGGTATCATGTCACGAAGTCAATTATAATAGTATTCACGCATGAACTTTACTATGTCAATATTTCAAGTCATACATTTCATTATCAGACATTATAATTTATAAATGAATTTAACTACCACATGAATTTCATGCATCCAATTATCATTTGATCAGAATAAAAATCATATTGACACACATATCATCATGACTAAACAATCACAACATTGTATATATAAAATCATGTACAATAGGCATGCATAAGCAATCTAATAATACTATATACCTAATTAATTTAACATTCCTATCTATATATCAAAATAAAATATTATGAAGGCCTAAAATCATCCCACATGAATCGTTAAATTCCAAATTACTTAAATTTTTCGTCACGTCTAGTGCTCAACCTGTACACGTATATTACGTTTGTTAATATAAATACTCATAAGAACGATTATGAGTGTAAAAATATATATACATATATATGGTGGTGGGATGTTTAAACAAGTATGTATATATATATATATATATATATATATATATATATATATATATATATATATATATATATATATAATAACATATATTATAGTGCCTTGTGATATGATATAATGATGTATATGGTTTATGGTATAACATGATATAATACAATATAAGGTGTGGTGGTTTTGAAAAGTGTGATATATAATATAATATATAATAGGTGTTAATATGATATAATATAATATGTGGTATATATATAAGGTGTGGTGATGTGTGGGGCTTTTTGAAAAAGTGTGATATACATATAACATATAATAGGTGTGTGCTATTGGACGTTTAAAAAAAATTAAAATGGAATAGTGAAATGAAGAAGAAGGGAGGCGTTAATGGTGGTGATGTTAGTGGCGATGTGGCGCGGGGAACAAAGTGAACAGAGAGAACAAATGGAAAGGTGAGAAAAGAAAGACAGAGAATAGAGAGGGGGTCTTGTGCGGCTGGGTTTAGAGACAGAGAGATTCAGAGCGAGAGAGTGAGAGCAAGAGATCGAGATCGAGAGAGAGAGATCGGGAGAGTGGCGAGGGCAGGGGTAAATGGCGTAGAAGAGAGAGAGCGGCGGCGAGAGCAGTAGCGGAGAAGAGAAGAGAGAGGAGGCGGCGAGAGCAGTGGAATGGCGGAGAAGAGAAGAGAGAGAGAAGGCGGCGAGATCAGGGGAATGGCAGAATGGCAGAATGGCAAAGAAGAGAAGAAAGAGAGAGCGACGACGAGGGCAGCGGCGAGATGCTGGAGAAGAGAAGAGAGAAAGCGGCAACGGGAGCAGTGGCGGATGGCGGAGAAGATAGGAGAGAAAAAGGGCGGCAATAGCATTGGCGGAGAAGAGAAGAGAGGGCGGCGGCGGCGAGAGCAACAGCGAGATGGGGTTTCAGGTTTTGAGCAGAGGGTTGAGAGAGAAACCTGGCGAGAGCGAGAGAGCAGAAGCGGTGATGAGTTACAGCGGCGATGAGTCGCAGCGGCGATGAGCAGCAACGGTGATGAGTTGCAGTGTACGCTGGCAGAGAAAAGAGAGAAGAGAGAGGGTTTCGAGAGGAAGAGGAGGCTTGTGCGTTGGTTTTGAAAGAGCGAGGCTTGAGCGATTGGGTTTTGAGAGAGAGATACGAGATTTTAGCCGAGATTTCAGGCAAGATGTCGGCGAGATGTCGGCGAGATTTCAGGAATTATGTTTGAAATTTGAAAGTGGATTTTTTTTTTTTTTTCGAGGTATTACAAATCTCCTTTTTTGTTAATGTAGTGAAACAACACCTGAACCAACTAGGTTCAATACATCGACAAGCTGAGCCAGGGGTTACATCTATCTTGGCTATATTCAACAATTTATCCCACAGCTCGAGCTCCGCTTTCTCACTGTAAGAATGGATTAACCCACTCATGTCAGCCCAACAGTAGAAACCTCCACTGCTTTTGGCGCACTTGATGCACAATTGATTTAACCCTGCTGAAAACTCCCAATGCATTTTCTGAAGCCTCACTCTGTTGGTTTTGATAAATTCCTGGATGAATTTTTTATCTGAAAGCATTAAGATCACAAGGCGCTGAGTTGGAGTCGAGATGGAAGAGAACCTAGCCAGCCCCTTAGCAACTACGAGAACATTCTCATTGAAAGAATAAATAACACCAACTCTAAAGACTGGAAGATAAAGGTCTTTAGGTAGACCGTATACTATATGAACTCGGTCCCTATTAAAGTCTTGTGACTCAAGAACCTCTGCCATGCTCACAAACTCTTCATTTCCATGCATGGACCTTGCAAATATTTCGTCACAGATGATGTGGATGTTCTTCTCTTGGACAAAATCTAGCAAGTTATGAAGCATCTCTCGACTTAGTAGATTGCCAACAGGGTTTGAAATGAGGATTCCTCTGACTTTTATCCCTTGTTTCTGTGCTTGGTTTAATGCTTCATCAAGAGCGTTGATAGCTAGATTGAAGTTGTCAGTGTTGTGGCATGGAACGGGTATGATGTCTACCCCAGGTCTCCATTTGACATCCCTATCAAAGCTGCATGTTGTGATTCTAATTCTTTTGTTTTTTTTTATTTTTTTTAATTTTTTTTTTTGTGCATACCGCCCATTGAAGCATGTTTTGGATAAGTTGGCGTCAAGGTATAGCCAACATGTCTAAAATTTGCCTAAATATGAATATATTATTTTTTGTTGTCTATTTTTAGATTTAATAAAAAAATTATGCCTAAATTTGACAAAATTCAAAATAAACTGTAAACATATTTTGGATAAGTTAACATTGACACGGCGCTAATGTACCCAAAACTTGCCTATCAATATATTATTTTTTTGCTGCTTAATTTTAGATTTAATAAAAAAAAATCGTACCTAAATTTGTCTAAAATCCAAAGTATGGAAGGGTCTCACTCTTCCCATTGCGATTGGTGCCTTCACGAATAGAACAAAGAAAAAGGACATGTCATAATCGATTGTTTTGATCATTGCCAACGTTGCATATATTAGACTCCCACCCTTGCATCTATTAGATTCGTGGAAGTCATGATCAATCAATTTTCTTTTAGGCCTGTCAATCAATTTTCATGGTCCTATCAATCAATTTTCTTTTAGGCCTTACTTCTAATAACTTTGCGTAATACTTCATTCACTTCTAAGAACCTCTACAGCCATTTGGTACTTGAAGCCTTGTTCCTAAACCACATATTCTTTATCATCAGAGCCTCCATTGATCATTGTTATGTCATCCTTGTGACCTAGTTCAATTCATTGTAATAAAGTTTATTAAATAAGGGATCAATCTTAAATATTGTGAGGACAAGAGTTTTTTTGTATTATGTGAGCTTATATGTCCTTTGTCAGCTCTACTGGCCTATTAATTGTGTTTGTATTGTATTTTAAAATATTTTTGTATTTATCGACAGGATGTACTTTAAATATAGAGATTAATGTACCTTTAACATAAAAAAAAAGGGGTAAGAAGCCTAGCCTTATGAAAGCAATCAATAAATTCAACTTTTCTTTATTAAATTGTTCTTGCGGTATTTCGTAGGAAAAATATAAAATTGACATCCATGATTGACAACAATAGAAACGTTTTTATTAATGCACCATTGAATTGCCTTGAATCATCCACTAACAAGTTTGTAATGGATGACAATGTAGCACTACTCATTTCGCAAAGTCAAACAAAAGCATTTCATCACTCCCAAAATAGCGTGTGCGTTGGCAAAATTTGTTGGGATTTTAGTTCAAACTTAAACTAGAAAGTGTTTAATTTGAGTACGAGTAAAATAAAAATTGTGTTAGTTTGAGTAGATTTCTAATTTTAGTTAATTATAGTAAATATCTAATTTTAGTGTTTTGGTTGTATTAAAAGTTTGTCTAATATTATTATAAATATGAGATGGGTAGATTAATAGATTGAGGTGTGGTAGAATGACTGAATAACGAGTTATAGACTGAGAGATTCAGAGTGATTGAGTATGTAACAAAAAGTGAGAGCCTAAAGAAGGCCTTTTTATATTATAATCTTTCTTAGTATAATTAATTTTTTTATCCGTGAACGTAGGCACCTATTGGCCAAATCACAGTAAATTACTTGTCTGATTGTTTGATTTATTATTTAAATATTTCTGTCTCATATTCAATTGATAGATTGGGGTTGAAAAACCCAACAAAATTAAAGTTCTGATACGTATTTTCTCTCAACCCACTTGCTCACAAGGCTCACATCTTTTGTTTTGTTTATTATTAACCTTTCCAATAGACCCACAGCAAAAGTGAATGAAACGGGACAGAGGATCTCCTTGCCTTGATCCTACGTTTCCTTGAATATTCCCCGTGGTCTACCTATACTGGCAGAGGAAAGAATCTGGATTTAGGCAAAGAATCTGAATTTAGAGGGCCCTTTTTTAAATTTAAAACCGTTCTTAAATTTCTTGTGAAACCCTAGAGACAATCTTATAAAGGCATGAGACCAACTTTTTGGATGAATGAATTCTTTAATCATTGTAAACTTTAGTATGTAAGTTGGGTATGAGACTAATTTAACTCTCATTAGTTGCCTGTTTACAATACAGAGATAGGGGTTTGCTTTGAGGGTGAAAATGAAGATTTTCTTGAAAAAAAAATTATATTCTCAAAAAAAAAATTACAAAATCCAGTGTTTAATTGCTTAAAAGATAGGAACACCTCTATATTTCTTAGAAAGTAGCCAAATATCCTTTTTTTTTTTTTTAAGAATAAACAACAAGGATATATTGATAATCAAAAAGTTAAGAAATACATAAAAAGAGCATCAGAAGTTCTCAAAATCCACATAGAAAAGAAAATCAATTCAACACCCTCCACTCAGGAAAAAAACATAAAGAAATCACTTTAAACACTTTTCCTAATTTCTAATCCAACTATTGATAGGAAAGTCTTAAAGGCTATTAACCATGAACTAGCTAAAATCATCACCTTATTCCAAATACACTTCACTATCCTAACACAACCATCAAAGACTAGGTTCCAACAAAATCATCCAAATTGTTGCCAAAATAACTGAACGCATAATCTTAATTTGCTTCCCATTAAGACCATTAATATGAGAGATGATCATAGCATCTTCAAACTTACGGTTGGCCAAAGGGTTGAATATGATAACTTGCTATCTGTGTTACATCAAGCTCACTTGTCCTTAGGTCCCGACCGTTTTGATTGGGCCCTTCATCACTCTGGCCATTATTCGTGTCAGTCTTTGTTTCATTTCTTAATTGACGACCCTTTCATTCTTTTGTTGCCCATTTTTAACTTGATTTGGGAAGCTCTTGTTCCGTCTAAAAGTGTTTGAATAAATTTTAGCCCATAATAAGTTTTGCATGGGTCATAAGCTTCAAAGGTACTTTCCACACCTTTGCTTACAACCTCATTGTTGTTCCTTGTGTTTTAATAGTGCAGACGATTCTACCATTTGTTCTTTAGTTGTACCTTTGCACTGCATATTTGGAATTAATGGCAATCTAGACTTGAAATTTGTTTCTCTACCCCGGTCTCGTTTGAAGTAGCCAAATATCATAATTATTTCGTAGTATGTAACATATAAAAAGAGAATACTTAATAATTCTTTTTATTAGTAACTTATGCCACAATTATAACTATAATAAAAGTAAAATTCAAGATTTACAGGCCTCAATAACTTTTTGAATCCTTTCCATAACTACAGGAATGTCATTTTCTGTCAATGTAGTAAAACAACACCTGAACCAACCAGGTTCAATACAATGACAAACCGAGCCAGGGGTTACATTTACCTTGCCTATATTCAACAATTTATCCCAAAGCTCGTGCTCCCCTTCCTTGCTGTAACAACGGATTAATCTACTCATATTGGCCCAGCAGTAGAAACCGCCCGTGCTCTTTGCGCACTCGATGCCCAACTGCTTCAACGCGGCTGCAAACCCAGTATGCATTCTCTGAAGCCTTGCTCTGTTGGTTTTGATAAATTCTGGGATGAACGTTGTATCTGAAAGCAATGAGGTTAGAAGGTGCTGAGTTGGAGCCGAGATGGAAGAGAACCTAGCCAGCTCCTTAGCAGCTGCCAGAACATTCTCATTGAAAGAATAAATAACACCAACCCTGAAGCCTGGAAGTGAAAGGTCTTTGGATAGTCCATAAACTATATGAACCCTGTTCCTGTCGAAGTCTCCTGAATCAAGAACCTCTACAATGCTCACGAACTCTTCACTCCCATGCATGGACCCTGCAAATATTTCATCACAGATGATGTGGATGTTCTTCTTTTGAACAAAATCTAGCAAGCTGAAAAGCATGTCCCGACTCAGTAGATTGCCAACAGGGTTTGAAGGGTTTGCAATGAGGATTCCTCGGACTTTTATCCCTTGTTTCTTTGCCTGGTTAAATGCTTCATCCAGAGCATTGATACTTAGATTGAAGTTGTCAGAGCTGTGGCATGGAACAGGTATGATGTCCACCCCAGGTCTCCATTTGACATCCCTATCAAAGCTGCATCTAATTCTAATTCATTCATGCTACCCTCTGAATTGCCAAAACATTTATCAATGAGTGTATTTAAATGCAAATTGAATAAATATATACCCTGGGTAATATGGAGAGGGAACAAGAAATGCATTTCCACTGTCTGCAAGGCAGAAGCCGAGAATCTCAATCGCAGGGGTGGCACCGGCCGTTAACACCATCTGTGATGGGCTAAATGAAACTGACCTTCCTCTGACTTCGGACATGAATCCTGCCATAGCCTGCATTTAAACTAAAGATAAAATATCCTCCTGTCAAACAGAAGGTGCTTGCTAAAATACCTTGAATTTCTTCTAATTTCCCAATTATATGCGTAGAAGAAAATGATGCTCCTATAAGAGGAATAAGAGTAGCCATGATGCTTAAAAAGATTGATTAATACTATAGGATTCATTCCAATTCCTCCCTCTTTTGATGTGGCTGCTGACCCATCTTTTCAGTGCTCATACAAAACCATGCCTTGGCGTACAATTAGGGTTCTTTCATTTTGACCTAGAGATTATAGGTTTGAATCCAGAAACAACATTTTTCCTAGATCTTGTAATGCTAGGAACCTTGTACACTAAATATGTCTTTTTTATAAAATATCATGTTTCTTTTGTCCACACATCATAACTTTCAATAATCCACCATAGCGACAAAGTTGGGGTTACCTCAATATAAATTAAAATTATGAACAAATTTCTTAGAAATTCCTTCCAAGAAAATGTTTGATCATTTTTATTTTTATTTTTATTTTTGAGAGTAAACAAAACAGAAATATTAAACAAGAAGAAAAGTAGTACAAATGGAACCCAAGAGTACTACTCTTCCTATTAGGTTGGGCGGGTGACGGAGTTGAGGGGCATAAGGTTCTGAGTTCGAGCTTTTCCACTCACACAATAACGTTTTTGGGTGTTTTTGACAATGTCTCAGGGGACTAGTGGGGGTGGGCCCCCCGACACCCCTTACTTCAAAAAATAAAAAGAAAAAAGAGTACTCTTCCTAGTTCCTACAACCACAAAATGGAACTAAAGTAAAAAAAAACAAGAATTACAAGCAATATTCAGTTCCTAGACCATTCTCCTAGAGAGACCCCCATTGATTTTGAAAGTGACTAAGCAGCTACTAGCTGGTTTCACAAGGGATGTGTAAAGGATGAGCTGATTTCACAAGGGGTAGTTTAGAAATAATACCAAGCATACATTTGCAGGAAATAGATTGTTGACAGGATAATTCAATTTTAATACACTGTAGTGCGAAGAACAAAAGAAACTGAGATCAAACATTGTTTAAAAAACCAAGAATCATAGACAAATCTGTGTCCCTGCAATGCTTGTGACTCAAGGCTACCCTTTAGACACTTGCCACACTGGAAGAATACCATAAAGCTTATTCCCAGATTCAAAATAAGAGCATTCAAATCAAATCCCAAGTGACAGTTTCAAATGAACCAGGTAAAAACATTTAGTGAGAATTGAAACAAAACCCAGAACAAATGCACATAAAACTTTCATCTGTTCTTGAACAAAACCAAATCAAAACTATTAAAAAAAAAATCACAAAACGATGGAGAGGGCCAGAAAGAAGGTTACCACTTTCAAATCCGACGAGCCACCATGCGGCTGATACGCAACAATGTTATTTATATCTAATTCCCCTCCTTCACCCATTATAGAATCTCTCGCCTTCTCAACAATCCAATCTTGAATCAAATCCAACGACAACTATAACCAATTTTAACAAAACCAATCTACCAATCAGTCCACCCACAAACCCCCCCCCCCCCCCCCCCCCCCCAAAAAAAAAAAAAAAAAAAAAAAAAAAATTCTAACCTTATTCTCTGCATAACCCAGCTGAATAATTTCATCAGGATTCCTCACTGGATCATATGGGTCTTCCCTAACCCTCCTCAGCCCATCATAAAAAGGTGAATTACTCGATTCCACAATTGAATTAGCCCTGGTTGATACGTAAGCAGAAGTCAAAGACCCTCCTCTTGAAGATGAACTTGTCCAACAAGAAGAAGAAGAAGAGTAGAAGTGAGCACAATGGATGACTGAGCCCAGAACATCTTGTAATAACTCTATGACTGTCATGGTGGCGTTTTTTTCGGTTTCCGGGATGTGGGTATTGGCCGGAGTTTCTTAAGGAAGGGTCGATTATTTGGGACGAGGGGTTGTTGATTCCGGCATTTTGGGTTGCTTCGTCGAAGCTTACAGGCGGTTTCTTTGTAATGGAATGGGATAGGGATCGGAGGTTTGTCGTTCTAGGAGGTTGGATTGTTAGTATTGAGTACTATTGTACTCTTCCGTCTTTAGGTTGTATTCACTATTACTTGGACACACTATCCTTTTTTGACAGGAGTATTGTACACAATCTTACCATTCACAGAAGGCTGGTTCTACCATCCGAACCGTGATTCTCAACCTTGGCAACATAACTCTTAAACCCAAACCTTAGATCTTATTATATTCTTTTTAGCCATAACCATAGAATCCATGCCAATGCCAAGCATTTACTTATGCAACTCGCTAGGAGAGGCAATTAAGAAATAAGCAACAGTTTGGATGCCTCTCCACCTTAAACCTTAAAGTTTAAACCCCAAACTCATATATAAAAATTCACTTTGGCATCAATATATCACCACCTGAAAGAGCTTTCCAAATACAATAGTGAGGACAAGAGAAAGGGGTCTTGGAACCATTAGTTACTGTTCTGTTCAAGCATTGTAGTTTCTCCATACAAGCAAACAGGTGAGAAAACAAAGATAAAAACAGTGAAGCTTGCAACATCAGTGCCCTTCAAATGGGAGGAAAAGCCTGGAAAGCCACTAAATTACTTCACACATTCACAGAGGAATTCTCCAAGCCTGTCAGTAAAACCGGTAGCTACTCATCTTTCTTAGATTTTGCTTCTTTCCAATGTTCTCATCAAATCCTGGTTTTCCTTACATGGCTGAATGCCGCAAAACGAGATTTTATCCTACTCTGCCTCTTCTTTGGATCAAAGAGTTTGGACATCAGAGAATTTGAAGTAGATAAGCAAATCCCCCATGGTAACTTTTCTGCTTGAGCTTTAGCATTTGTAGGAAACATCATGAATTAAGGTTGTATTATTTGAATAAGCTGGTGAAAGTAAGTTGCAGTAAATCAACAGCAATCCAAAAGTTCAAAACACATGGACACTAGAATAGAAGATGGCACCTCTGCAATTATAAAATTGAAGGAAAATTGGTAGCTTACCAAGCTCAAAGAATTTTTTTTTCCTTTTTATTACTTTAATGCTCATCTCGGATGCTGCAACTTTTGAAACTTGTTGCAGAGAAGCTGATAGATTTTTTTTTTAACAGAAACAAACCAATTATATTAAAAAGCTACAAATATAGCGACTACAACACAGCCTACAAAGAGTACCAGAGGTACTATCACAAGACAAACACATACATCCACAAAACAAAACCCAAACCAACATAGCAATTACAAACAATTTTCTCAATTTCTAACCCAATCATTAATGGAATAGGCTCCATTAATATTAAAAGCAACCAACTATGATCTAGCCATAAATATCATTCTAAATCAAATCATCACTCCTAGAAACTTCTTCGAAAACCTGCTGATTTCGCTCAAGCCAAATCATCCATAAGGTCGCCATTGCTCCTATTCGCATCACCCTCACCCCATTGCCATGGAGGCCATGATTATTCTCCAAGACCAAGCAAGCTGATAGATTGAGGAGGCAAAAAAATGCAATTGCACACCAATCCCTTTTACTTTTTTTTTTTTCTTATTGTTGTCTGAATACTAACAAATACCATTTAAACTTCAAGATTTACAGGTCTCAAATAACTTTTTGAATCCTTTCAATAACTACAGGAATGTCATTTTCTGTCAATGTAGTAAAACAACACCTGAACCAACCAGGTTCAACACAATGACAATCAGATCCAGGGGTTACATTTACCTTGCCTATATTCAACAATTTATCCCACAGCTCGAGCTCCCCTTTCTCGCTGTAAGAATGGAGTAGCCCTCTCATGTCAGCCCAACAGAAGAAACCACCACTGCTCTTGGCACACTCAATGCCCAACGGCTTCAACCCTGCTGCAAACTCAGTGTACATTTTCTGAAGCCTCACTCTGTTGGTTTTGATAAATTCCGGGATGAACTTTGTATCTGAAAGCATTGAGATCACAAGGCGCTGAGTTGGAGCGGAGATGGAAGAAAACCTAGCCAGCCCCTTAGCAGCCTCTAGAACATTCTCATTGAAAGAATAAATAACACCAACCCTAAAGCCTGGAAGCGAAAGGTCTTTGGATAGTCCATAAACTATATGAACCCTGTCCCTGTCAAAGTCTTCTGAATCAAGAACCTCAGCAATGCTCACAAACTCTTCATTCCCATGCATGGACCCTGCAAATATTTCATCACAGATGATGTGGATGTTCTTCTCTTGAACAAAATCTAGCAAGTTGTGAAGCATCTCCCGACTCAGTAGATTGCCAACAGGGTTTGAAGGGTTTGCAATGAGGATTCCTCTGACTTTTATCCCTTGTTTCTTTGCCTGGTTGAATGCTTCATCAAGAGCGTTGATACTTAGATTGAAGTTGTCAGTGCTGTGGCATGGAACAGGTATGATGTCCACCCCAGGTCTCCATTTGACATCCCTATCAAAGCTGCATATTGTGATTCTAATTCATTTATACTACCCTCTGAATTACCTTGGTGCTAACTTGCAAAAACATTTATCGATAAGTGTATTTAAATGCAAATTGAATAAATTTATACCCTGGGTAATATGGAGAGGGAACAAGAAATGCATTTCCACTGTCTGCAAGGCAGAAGCCAAGAATCTCAATCGCAGCGGTGGCACCGCCTGTTAACACCATTTGTGATGGGCTAAATGAAACTGACCTTCCTCTGACTAAGGACATGAATCCTGCCATAGCCTGCATTTAAACTAAGATAAAATATCCTCCTGTCAAACAGAAGGTGCTTGCTAAAATACCTTGAATTTCTTCCAATTTCCCAATTATATGCGTAGAAGAAAATGATGCTCCTATAGGAGGAATAAGACTAGCCATGCTGCTTAAAAAGATTGATTAATACTATATGATTTATTCCAATTCGTCTCTGTTTAGATGTGGCTGCTGACCCTGCTTTTCAGTTCTCATACAAAATCATGTCTTGGCGTAACAGTTAAGGTTGTTTCATTTCCCTAGATCCTGTAATGATGGGAGCCTCATGCACTAAATACACCCTTTTTTATAAAAAAAATGATGTCTCTTTTGTCCACGCATCATAACTTTCAATAATCCATCATAGTGACAAAGTTGGGGTTACCTCAATATAAATTAAAATTATGAATAAATTACTTAGAAATTCCTTCCAAGAAAATTTTGATCAATTTTATTTTTTTTTTGAGAGTAAACAAAACTGATATTTAAAAAGGAAGCAAAGGAGTACAAGGGATAATAAAAGGAAGAGAACCAGGAGTACTCTTCCTACAACCACAAAACAGAATTAAAGAAACAATAATCACTAGCAATATTTTGAAAGCAACTAACCAGCTACTAGCTGGTTTCACAGGGATGTGTAAAGGATGAGCTGGTTTCACAGGGATGTGTAAAGGATGAGCTGGTTTCACAAGGGACGTGTGTGTATACATGCAATGTAAGGTTTAGAAATAATACTAAGCATACATTTGCAGGAAATAGATTGTTGATGGGATGATTCAATTTTAATACACTGTAGTGTGAAGAACAAATGAAACTGAGATCAAACCTTGTTTAAAAAACCAAGAATCATAAACAGATCTGTGTCCCTGCAATGCTTGTGACTCGAGGCTACCCTTTAGACACTTGCACACTGGTAGAATACAGTAAAGCTTATTCCCAGATTCAGAATAAGAGCATTCAAACCAATTAGGTCTCCAATTTGGGTGTGACAAGACAAGAATAATTTTAAACTGAGGTTAAAATCTATATCAGTAATATAGCATAAAGCGAATTTGTTAGAGTTTTCAACCTGTTGTTCCACATCTCATGAGTTCAATGCTCCCATGATGATCAAATAAAAAACAAAAACATATCATAGCTATCCACATGTCCATTTGCCTAAAACTTTAAACTTTCAAATGAATAGATTTCTTTGCAGCATCCATCATCACTACTGTCCATAAGAAACTCTCAATGAACAGTTTTGTAGCTTTCATTGATTATCAAACTTACTAACCGAATTGCCAATCATTTAAAAAAAAGGGTGTAGTCAGTGACAAGGTTCCTGCTATCCCTCGATTTTGGGTGGGTGTTGCAGACTACTACTTGTACTCTTTCATCCCCTTGTTTGTACTTTTTCTTTGATTGATATATATACATTTTTGTTTCTTCTCCAAAAAAAAAAAAAAAAATGTTCCCACAATTGAAGGGTCTGAAGAACGGACAATATACACGGCCTTACTCTCAATAAATGGAAATCCACACATCCATGAAGTTTATGACTAAAATCTAACAAATAAGTAAGATCATAGAGTTATATTCCCCATCAATAAGTATGCAAAAGACAGAAATATATATGAGAAACGTTAATCTCAAATCCTAATTGACAGTTTCAAATGAACCAGGTAAAAACATTTAGTGAATTGAAACAAAACCCAGAACAAATGCACATAAAACTATCATCTATTCTTGAAAAAAAAACCATATCAAAATTATTTAAAAAAAAAAAAGAAAAAGAAATCACAAAACAATAGAGAGGGCCAGAAAGAAGGTTACCACTTTCAAATCCAATGAGCCATCAAGCGGCTGATACGCAACAATCCCATTTATATCTAATTCCCCTCCTTCATTCATTATAGAACCTCTCGCGTTCTCAACAATCCAATCTTGAATCAAATCCAACGACAACTACAACCAATTTTAACAAAACCAATCTACCAATCAGTCCACAAAGCACAAAAATCAAGACCGACCAAACCAAAATTTTAAAAAATAAAAATAAAAAATTCTAACCTTATTCTCTGCATAACCTAGCTGAATAATCCCACCAGGATTCCTCACTGGATCATATGGGTCTTCCCTAGCCCTCTTCAGCCCACCATAATAAGGTGAATCACTCGATTCCACAATCGAGTTAGCCCTAGTTGATACATAAACAGAACTCAAAGACCCTCCTCTTGGAGATAAACTTGTCGAAGAAGAAGAAGAGCAGCAGAAGTGAGCACAGCGCATGACAGAGGCGAGAACACCTTGTAATTTCACTATGACTGTCATGGTGGCGTTTTCATGGGTTTCCGGGATATGGGTAGCGCCGGAGTTGCTTAAAATCCGGCACAGCTGTTAGAGCTTGAGAGCACAGCGGCGGCTTAGATTCATGAAGATGGGATTAAAATACAAGGAAAATGGTGCAACTTTTTTGTCTGAGGCACCATCATCAAAGGTGACCAAGCATGGGAGAGGTAGAGTTCAGAATTACATTAATCAGATCAAACAGATAATTCAACACAAACTCATTGGATTATTGGGTGGACGTGAATTTGGGTATTTGAAATCTTGAAAACGAAAGGGCATTTGAAAATTTTTTGGTGGGGTAAATTTAGTAAGTGACAAACTCAATGCACTCTAAAATTAGGTTGCTTTTCCTTTAAGATTAGAATATAGTTGCATTATCAAAAATATGTATTTAGTTAGTTAAAATTTAAAAATAAATTTTTAAAATTTATAAATAAAATAAGTTGATTTTTTATTTTTTAAATTATATTCTATTTTTTTGATCGTAAACTATTTAAATAATAGGAATGAAGTACAATAGGATAAGATGTCCAAACGACCAAAGTTATGCTTCATAGTCTTCCACCACCTGACTCAATTGGGTCATATCAGTCGGAGGAAAAGTTGGCCAATAAATTACATGGGAACTTCCAAATAAAAGGTCCCATAAGTCTATTCATTTTTTTGACTCTATTATACACCAACTTTTTTTTTTTTTTTTTTAACAGAATTATTATACACAATCTTATCATTCATACAAGGCATTAAAACCTAAATCCTAAACCTTAGATCTTATCATTTGTTTTTTAGCCATAGCAATAGAATCCATGCTAATGCCAAGCATTTACTTGTGCGAGTCGCAGGGAGGGGCAACTAAGAGATAAATGAGCAACAGTTCGTTAGCCTCTCTACCTAAACTGCTTCAATTATGAAGATAATCACAAAGATGGTGGATATGTGTGAGAATTCACTCCGACGTCCTCGACATACAATGCTATCCAAATACAATGGTGAGGACAAGAGAAACGGCTCTTGGAACCATTAGTTACTGTTCTGTTCAAGCATTATAGTTTGAGGGGTTTTCATGAACCCGACCAAATCAAATATTTTGGGTTGGTTTGGATTGAATTAAATAGGTAGTTTGGGTTGTATTGAGTTCTAAAATACCTAATTCGATTAGTTTGGGTTAGGTTACGGGTTTAACCCATAAAAAATAGAATAATCTGACCTAAACCGAATATTAATCTTAAAATTATAAATTTTATAATTATATATTTATAATTTAGAGCTTTAGTAATTTCTCAAAAAAAAAATTACTAATGCAGAACTTAACAATCATAATAACTTAAAATTAATTTTTTTTTTTATCTTTTTTGTGTCTTTTTTGGTTTGACCATGTACTTGTGTCTTTTATTTATTCTACCTTATTCGTTCTTATGTGTATTTTTTCAATTATTCAATAAGAATTTTCAGTGTAACCATTGATATTTTTTAGCAATATAAAAGTAAGTCCCTCTAACAAGTTATGTTCATATCAAGTTTTAAGGATGTAAACCAACAAGAGAATTAGATCATCATCATGAGCATGAGTTGTATAATCACCAATCTAAGCCATTATAATAGCATACTGTAAATATTAGATAAAAAAAAGGGTCACCATAATTTGTTTTGTAGCAATTATTTTATAAATTATTGTTCGAAATTACCAAAATTAGGTATAAATCCAACCCGATCTATCGACCCAACCCAAACCGAACCCGAACTATTTGGGTTGGATTGAGTTGGAGGATAGATATGGTTAGATTGGGTTGGGTTTCAAATTTAACAACCCGAACTATTTAGGTTAAATTAAATTTTGACCTCAAACCAACCCGATCCAACCCATGTACCTCCCTAGTAATTTCTCTGTACAACCAAACAGGTGAGAAAACAAAGAAAACCACTAACATCAGTGCCCTTCCAAATGGGAGGAAAAGCCAGGAAAGCTACTAAATTACTTCACACATCCACAGAGGAATATATCCTCCAAGTCCATCAGTAGCTACTCATTTTTCCTAGATTTTGTTTATTTCTAATGATCCCCATTAAATCCTGGTTTTCCTAATGCCGGAAAACGAGATTTTCTCCTACTGTGCCTCCTATTCAAATCAAAGAGTTTGGACATCAGAGAATTTGAAGTAAATAAGCAAATCCCCCCGGTAACATTCCTGCTTGAGCTTTAGCATTTGTAGGATACATCATAAATTTAGGTTGTATTCATTGAATAAGCTGGTGAGAGTAAACTGCAGCAAATCAACAGCATTCCAACAGGTCAAAACACAGGGACACTAGAATAGACGATGGCACTTCTGCAATGACAAAATTGAAGGAAAATGGGTAGCTTACCAAGCTCAAAGAATTTTTCTTTTCTTTTCATTACTTTAATGCTTGTCTTGGATGCTGCAACTTTTGAAACTTGTTGCAGTGAAGTTGATAGATTGAGGAGGGGAAAAATGCAACTGCACACCAATCTTTTTTCTTTTTGTTTTTTTATTTTGTTGTCTGAATACTAATAAATACCATTTGAATTTCAAGATTTACAACATAACTTTTTGAATCCTTTCAATAACTACAGGAATGTCATTTTCCGTCAATGTAGTAAAACAACACCTGAACCAACCAGGTTCAATACAATGACAAACAGATCCAGGGGTTACATTTACCTTGCCTATATTCAACAATTTATCCCATAGCTCAAGCTCCCCTTTCTCGCTGTAAGAACGGATTAATCCACTCATGTTGGCCCAGCAGCAGAAACCACCCCTGCTCTTCATGCACTCAATGCCCAATTGCTTCAACCCTGCTGCAAATTCAGTGTACATTCTCTGAAGCCTAACTCTATTGGTCTTGATAAATTCTTGGATGAATTTTGTATCTGAAAGCATTGAGATTAAAAGGCGCTGGGTTGGAACCGAGATGGAAGAGAATCTAGCCAATGCCTTAGCAGCTGCCAGAACGTTCCGGTTGAAAGAATAAATAACACCAACCCGAAAGCCCAGAAGAGAAAGGTCTTTGGATAGCCCGTATACTATATGAACTCGGTCCCTGTCAAAGTCTTCTGAATCAAGAACCTCTGCCATGCTCACAAACTCTTCGTTTCCATGCGTGGACCCTGCAAAGATTTCGTCACAGATGATATGGATGTTCTTCTCTTGGACGAAATCTAGGAGGCTGCAAAGCATCTCCCGACTTAGTAGATTGCCAACAGGGTTTGAAGGGTTTGAGATGAGGATTCCTCGAACTTTTATCCCTCGTTTCTTTGCATGGTTGAAGGCTCGATCAAGAGCATTGATACTTATATTGAAGTTGTCGGTGCTGCGGCATGGAACAGGTATTATCTCCACCCCAGTTCTCCATTTGATATCCTGATCAAAGCTGCATCACATTGTGAGTCTAGTTCAGCTACACGTTGAATTGTTTGCCACTAGCACGCAAAAACATTTATCAAAAAGAGTGTTACAATGCAAAATGAATAAATCTTTTACCCAGGGTAATATGGAGAAGGAACAAGAAATGCATTTCCACCGTCTGCTAGGCAGAAACTGAGAATTTCAATTGCAGGGGTGGCACCGGCTGTTAACACCATCTGTGATGGGCTAAACGAAACGGACCTTCCTGTGACTTCAGACATGAATCCGGCAACAGCCTGCATAATTCATAAAAGTATTTTTAATAAAGTAATAAACTGAGATTCAAAATATCAACCTGTCAAAATAAAAAGGTTCTTGCTATAATAAATGGCTTTCATGAACATAAGAAGACCCTACTTCATCCTTTTCCAGATGAAAAAGTAATAGCTCTCATATTTCTTCTAATTCCCCAATGATATGTGTATAGAAGGAAACGATGCTCCTACAGGGGAAAGAAGAATAGCCATGTGCCTAAAAGATTGATGAATACTATAACTATATCACTCATTCCAATTCCTCCCTCTATGACACGGCTGATCCAAAGTTTTTGGTTTTCACGCAAAATTATGCCTCTTTTATCTGCACATCAAAACTTTATGAATAAATTACATAGAAATTTCTTCCAAAAAAAATGTTTGATCATCGAATTATAAATTAACCAACTATTGAAAGAAGATGTTATCCAGTGTAAAGGACGAGCTGACTGCACAATGGATCCATTTATATGCAATATACAATCTGGAAGTAATACTAAGCATACTCCTCTAGAAAATATTTCATTGGGAGGATGATTCAATTTTGGTACACTGTAGAGTATAAGGAAAGAGCGATCTCAAATCTAACCTTTTACTATAAATAACCAAGAATCATAAACATATCTCTTTCACGGCAATGCTTATGACTCATGACTACCCTTCACACACTGGTAGAATATTATAGAGCTTATTCTCAGATTCAATTTAAGAGCATTCAAATCAAATGGATTTCCAATTTGGGTGTGTGACACTAAAAGAATAATTTTAAACTGAGGTTAAAATGTTTGTGTTAGATACCATTACGCAAATACATACGAATTTTCAGCCTGTCGTTCTGCATCTCATCATGATGACCAAAATAAAAACAAATTCATAGTAGCACTTTTCGATTAGTGAAAGATTATAAGTCCATGTGAATAAAACTTTCAAGTGTCAATGAATGGATTTCTTGCAGCATCCATCATCGCTATTTTCCTCAGGAAAGTCTCAATGAACAGTTTTATAGCTTTCGTTAATCGTCTAAACTACTAATCGAAATGCCAATCATTTAATAGAGTAAAATTAGCCAGAAAAGGAAGGCCATAGCAGGTTTTGGACTATCCATCACTGTTATCCTCATAAACTCTCACCAAAAGGATTTCCCCGAAGACGGTAGAGTTTATGACTAATCTACCAACATTAATTATGCAGAAAGAAGGAAATTATATGAGAAAAGCTAACCCAATTCTCAATTGCCCACTTCAAGTGCTAGAGCAGAATTATGACAGGCAATAAAATGCAAATCCAGGTAAAAATAAGTAAATTAAAACAAAACCCAGAACAAATGCACATAAAACTACATCAGTTCTCCAACAAAATCAAATCCAAACCAAAACATTCAATCACAAACTTAAAACTTACCACTTTCAAATCTGACAACCCATCAAACGGCTGATACGCAGAAATCCCATTCATATTCAATTTCCCTCCATCAAAATCCCTCCCATTCTCCACAATCCAATCTTGAATCAAATCCATCGACAACTACAACAACAAATTTCAACAAAACCAATCAAAAAAGGCCCAATAAAAATAAAAAATAAAAATAAATAAAAACTAACCTTATTCTCCGCATTACCCATCTGAATAACCCCATCTGGATTCCTCACCGGATCATATGGGTCCTCCGAAAACCTCTTCAACCCAACAAAATACGAAGAATCACACGATTTCACAATCGAATTAGCCCTAACTGATACATACGCAGACCCTCCTCCCCTTGGTGACAAATGGGTTCGAGATTGCGTCCTGGCTAGCCCGGAAACTTCTCCGAGTTGCCCGGAAGACGGAGACGGCGACAAACCCGCAGCCGGAGCAGAAGAAGATGAAGAAGATGATGAAGAAGACGAAGAAGAAGAGCGATTTCGCTTGAGATAAAGCTGCAAGAAGTAGAAGAGAGCACAAGGGATAACAGAGCCAAGAACAAGGCCTCCTCTGCCTTGAACAATTCCTTGTAAGGGAACTATTATTCTCATGGCTGTACGTCCTTCGCTGGCGCCGGCGCCGGCGAGACCAGAGGTTTTGGGTTGTTTAGTGGTGTTTGGTTCAGTTTCGGGATATGAGTATCGCCGGAACCGGGTCAGGGTCATGTTATCGCCGGAAATGTGACATGGGTGTGGCCGGAATCTGAGGCTTTGGCCTTTGGGACTTCCGTCCGGTGGAGTGGAGATTGCAGAGGTGTTGGTGTGTTGTGTTGGTTGTGAAGAGCTAGCTGTCTTCCGCCGTTGCTTGTTCTTAGTGAAGGATTCATGTTGTCGTTGGGATATGTTTTTCTTTCTTTCTTTTTGCCTGCTACTGCTTTGGATTTGCTTTGACAGTTTGACTGAAATGTCCTTCATTTTTTCAGAATTTAGCTAAATACCTAGACCACATTTTTTTTTCTTTTTTTTTCAATATAAATATTTGTTACATAAGAAAGAAAAATATATATATTCTGCTTTTTAAAAATACTATCTTTAAAATAAATAAATAAATGTAATTTTATTAAAGTTTTTTTTTTTTTAGTGATGAGAAAAGTTTCAATAAAGCCAAAAAAAAAGAATAAAATGACAAGAAATATAAAAGGTCCGAATAAAAACTATGTGAACTAAATATCATAATCCCGCTCCCACTTATTTGTAATGAAAGAATCGAGCATATGACTTTGAATGAAAGGATTTACATGCACATTATTAAAGTTAGTCAACATTTACCATTAAAGTTAGAGTTTTTTTTTTCTTTTATTTTCATTGTTAATATGTCATAAAAGTAACTAGGATTCCATTTGATAAGTATAATAGTTTATGGGACCAAAATATTACTGGACACTCAAGACCTAAACACTGTATAAATAATTATTTTGTTGGTCCTTATTACATCAATACATGAATAGTTCTAACTATTGACATGAGTAATTCAACAATATTTACATCATAGTCCAAATAGGTCAGCAACAAGAGAGATCAACTCCTTAGTCTCTATCTTATATGAGGTTGGGGGAGAGTAGAACCTTGGACCTCTAGGAGGAAGACAAAGCGTCTTAAACAGGTGAGCTATGAGTCGGTTGTAGTGTTAGTTTCATACCTTTTAAAATATTTTTTAACAAAACAAAGGCCTTTTAATCACATCAAAATACATTGTCAATAAAAATCAATGCCATATATAATTATTAATGTCTTGCATTTAGACGAGTTTTATATATCTTGCATTTAGACGAGTTTTAATTTATAAATACTTCATGATCGAACTTGAATTTATTTTTAATGGATTTGCAACTTTTGTTTGCTCAATTTAGGTATATGCCCTTTAAAAAAAAAAAAAGTGACAGTTTTTTTAGGCCATTCTCATATAACTAGATTCATTATTTTATTAACTATATATCATTCTATTTGGTTGTGTATTTATTTTTTTAAACTAGATTTTTACATTAATTAAACCTTTTTATACTTCCTTTGTGCATGGCATAGTCATTTTATTTCTATTTATCTCGATCAAGATGAACAGTCTAAAGTTTATTGTTATTTAATACATGACATAAACTAAATGTGCTTTGGTTGAGAATTTATTTAATTAAGATACTTAGTTAAGATTGTTTGTATGAAAAAAAAAGTGTGTTACCTCCATATATGTTCGTAAACGTTGGCTAATTTTAACGGTGTGCATCTGAATTCTTTCACTCAAAATCTAAAATTTTATTTTTACCTTTTATAAATAAGTAAAAGTTTTTTTTTTCCTAATAAAAGTAAGAGCGAAACTATAATAGTTGGTTTGTATGATTCTCATTCGGTCCTTTATGCCCATTGTCTGTTCACCTTCTTGACTCTACTAAGATGTCTCAACTTTTTTTAGGCTCTATCAGCATCTTCTAACCTTGTGTCAGCACTAAAAAAAAATAAAAAAAATTCATATATATTCATAATTTATAAATCATGCTATATGAATTTTCAAATTCATGTAAATTAATAATCTTTAAATTATACCATAATATATCGATAAGCAGTCTATTAAGATTATTTTCCAATTTAATTATATTTTGTGAATGTGCTTCTCATGTGTCTGTGATGTAATGCCCCTAGCTGATAGCAGCTGCTTGATTATTGTGACTGTTTTTCTTATCATTTTTACATAAAGAAAATTCTAACTCAATGAGGAGCACGTGAGATGCACGTGTGTGAGATTTCGAAATTTTGAATTAGATAAAGATATCCGAAAACGTACGCTGTGTTAGAAACTCAGCACAGCAAATGGGCGTCTTGGTAATTTCGCTCCATCGTTTTTCTCGACGAAGCATTTACATATGTAATTATAAATTTATTTATTTAATTTTGTCTGGATTTAGATTCTCCGTCCATTTGAAATCCCAAAGATCTAGGAATCTCCACCAAAAGAATGAATGAAATTGGTTTTTCGAGGTGTCAACCGCAACCTTAGCCCTTGGGTCCACAGCCCATGCCCCATGGGTTCTATCCCACTCCGAGCCAAATTTGAATTTTGTCTTCACAGGCTAACCACCATAGGATCCTGCAAGGTGGGCCCACCAAAATCCCCAACACCTCCTCAGGCCAGACAATATCATTTCCTCCCCTTATCAGAGATTATTTATTGATCACAATAAAATGTTGTATAGTTAATATATATATAAAATAAACACAAAAGAAGTAGTAAAAATAGTCTTAACAACTAATTTAGAATTTATTTATTTTTTATGACTAACAGAACCTTAGAAAAATTCATAACTCAGTAGGATCATAAAAATGTAAGCATTGACAAGATGCATATGAGACCCGAAGAAGGGACCATGTAAACCACAGATATGGTCTGACTACCTCTTATTTACAAAAAAACAAGACCTCTATTTATTATACTAAGATGAGTTAAATTTCTTACTTTAAGGGTGGGAGATAGTTGTCTCACAACAGACAATTTAAAAATATTAATTAAAATTTTAATTGAAATAACAGACTAATTTTTAAAATCTCTTTTTTTTGTTGAAGTAGGGTTTAGAATTTAGATTATAGAATTAAATGTCTTTGAACAATCTTCTATAGAAAAAGAATAATTTTATTCACAACAAATGTGTTCCATGTAAACTTGAAGAACTTCAAAATTAAAGGTCACATCACTTAAGCAATCTTATCTTAGTTGGTGTCTTGTATAAATTATAATAATAATAATAATCTATATTATTTATAAGTCAAAATTTTTTATTTACAGTATGCTATTTTTATCATAATTCAAATAGTATATTTTTTTTTATTAAAAACTTAATTAAAGATATTTTTGAAATAATTAAATCTAATTAATTCACTTTTTTTATGTTTTGTTTTAATAGACACGTACAACTAATAAGACTTAATCATTTATATTTTTTAAATTAAAATATAATAAATATAAATTATAAAATATAATTATTAATAATAATATATATTATTATTATTATTATTATTATTATTAAACGTTTTGGTTGGATAAAGGGGTTTGGGTTCTAAGATAATGATATGAAAAGAGGTTTGATGTGGATATTTGAGGTGTGGAAGCAATGGTGGGATCAGTATCTGTTGGGGTTAGTGCAAGACACAGGAGTTTGAATGTTGGAACAAGGAAGGAGGCTTTATTATTTTGGCAGGTATGGCGTAATTTCAAATACATTAATTGTTGAGGGGAAATCATCAAGTGAAAGAATAAATTCAATTTTTGTGGGGCTTAAAAATTTTAAGGATAGGCATGGGACCCCCAAATTAATTGAGCAAGTTCATTTCCCACCCATTTTCATAAATGTCTAAACCTGAAGTTTTTCTTTTTATTTATTTATAAAGACCCATAAAACAATGAATCTTTAATGTATAACTAAAATAACTGCATCAACATTTGATTAATTGGGATAGCTTGATATTTATTTTTCTTAAGCGAGACCGTGAGTTTAAAACTCTCTTTATGTATGAAGTTACTATTTATTAGAAGATCTTTGCATTTGTGATCTAGTTCAAGTCGAATTCAAGTAGATTAGTCTCGCAGTAAAACGAAAGAGGACACCACCTAATGCTGTAAAACCAAACAAAAAACTAAAATAATTGACTCTTTTAGACTATAAATGTAGTCCTTTCCATGTTTATATGTTTATCATATCTATAATGCAAATTGAAATGGTGTGCTGCTTTTTCTTTTAAAAAAATTATCCCTTTCGCCTCTTTCTTAGTTGTTTTTTTTTTAAATACTTAAAGTGATTGGGTAGAAAGACAAATAACTGAGAGATTACGAGTTCGAGCCTCATCTACTTATGCCCCTTTTAATATATGAGTTTAAATAAAAAAAAATTTAAGTTTCAGGATGTGCCTTTTTACGGACTAAGGGCTTGCACCACCCTGACGTTAGTCAAGTCTCATTAAACGAACTATAATACCAAATTTAAAAAAAAATTTCAATATTGAGTACATTCATTTGTATCAAAAAATTAATTAATGAACCCAACCTCATTTTCATAAAAAAATAAAAAAAAATAAAAAAAATGCACTATTATTCCTCCTATTATATGATACATTTTTAAATAAACATAAAATGTAATCTGATTATTTGTGTATGCTAGTTAATTAGTAACTCAATCACGATTGAAAAGTTTTTTTTTTTTTTTTTGGGTGCAAATATCACTACTGAAAAGTTAAGTGGTAAAAATACATGGATGTGTACATACATTAGTATATAACATATAAACCCTTGTCGTGTACATACAATATATGTATAAAACGCACTACGCTACTTCAATTATTGAAATGACTAGTGCCATATGCTAGCTCTGTCCCTTCTGTTTCTCTTTCCTACATGCCCTTCTATTTATCTTTTCTTTTTTCTTCTGTTTTTTCAATAAAAACTGTCACAGCGTTGTGTGACCCATGGGACATAAGTCTTTTCATGAATCACTCACTTTTGTTTTACATACGTAAATCACTCACTTACTCCGTTTGACAAAAGGGAGTTCGTTTTTAATGAAGTCATTTCCCTTCGACATTAACAGACCTTTAGAAAAAATACTCACCTATGTTTGATATAATTTTTGCAAAAATATTTAATAAAATATTTTTTTAAAAAGTAATTTTGAAATAAGTTGGTCTCATCCGATTCATTTTAAAAATAAAAAAAATATTTTTTCTACTGTAATTTCGTTAAAAATAAGTGTTATCATATACGTTCAAAAGTATTTTTAATTCAAAAATAGTTTAGAAAAATTCTCTTAAGGAGGGCATAATGCATTTTCTTAATTTTCTCAAGTTCTTCTCTCTCTTCTTCTATTCGTCCATTACTTAGGTTTTTTTCCTTCTACACAAACATACATATATATTGTGAGAGGAAAAAAGATAATTATACTCAATATATATATATATATATATATATATGCACTTAAAATACCCGATGATATATATATTTAAAAGAAATATATTTTTATAACTCAAAAATTATAATCATATTGAAGTCATTTATGATAAGTGGATATATATATATAGTAACTTTCAAAATCAGCTCATGAAGAGCTCATCATGCAGTGCATGCAACTGGATTAAAGGTACTAACTTCAATGGTTTTAGATCACCAAATGATGATCAAATAAAAAGAAAAAAACTTGTATGATATGAGGGGAACGAAATCATGAGCTCTGTACTAGTGCTTTACTTTTCCTTTTCTTCTTTTTCCCTCTCTGTTGTGTTATGTTGTAAAACTGCAGGTTCTCGTGTCTTCTCTTCTTGCCACTTGTCTTCTTGTCTTCTTCTCTTTTTTTTTTTTTTTTTTTTTGCTTTCCTCGTTTTTTGATGCTGAAGCCCTGAACCCATTAACCTGACCACAGCCGCGCTTCCTGCTTGCTATAATAGTAGTAGTCTCTGTCACACGTCACAGTTATATCAAAAGCTAGAGAAAAGGTCGAGAGCTATTGGTGAAGTTAAATATCAATATATTCTTTCTTTAACCATGGACCAAGTTCAAAAAATTCTCAGCAATTGTACGGTGAGAGTAGTACTGTTGCATTAAATTTTGAAACTGAAGGTTAGGTCAATTGGTAAGCGGCTCTACTCTTTTATCTTTATTATTGTCTAAGTAATTGGAGTCTAAAAGAAATAATACAAGTAATTTGAATGGTATTTGTTAATTAGACTTTCAATCTTTCAAAATAAATAAATAAAGGGTAGTAAAAAAAATCTATAGAGATATTGGGTGTTTTTCTTTTTTTCTTTTTTGATAATGTTATTTCATAATGCTTGGTACCCAAATCTTTTAGATATTGGGGAATACACGTGCATTATGTAGTATCCTCAACATTCAAGAAATTTAGGCATTAGGGTCATGTTATGGCGTTGGTACCCAGTGTTTCTACGGTACATCTAAAAAAATTGTTACATATTTTTACTCTCTATGTTTCTAATTCAAGTAGAGGTATAACTTCAAGCATATATATATATATATATATATATATATTTGATTAATTATGTTAGAGTTTAAACAAATAGAGGATCATTTTAAATTAGATGGTGTTCTCAAACAAGCCAACTCTAAGATGACTGACATTACACTGACTTAAAGATGTGAAGTAGTCTTCATGGTCACCTGCAATTAGGTGGCCAAACGTTAATTGATCATTGAACTATTAAAAAAATTTGCTACTATTGTGCATGAATCTACATTAGATCAAATTATTGTTGATTATTTTTCTTTCATGTGTAATACATTTTAATTTGCTATATGCAACATGAATTACAATTCTCAAGATGCTATTGAGCTTTATTTTTTAGATGTAGTATTTGAAGTTTATTGTCTTACTTTTTAGTAAAATCCCCATAAATAAACTCAATAAATCCTTTTACAAATTGTATAAGGTTGGTTACATAAATTCATTTTTTCTTATCATGATATCTACTTAATAAAAAAAAGATTTTTAAAAGAAGGAGTGTCAATTAGCGCATATATTTAACACTCATTTTTAGCACACATGTACATCTCATTAAATACATTTAATATCATCGAATTACATATCAATGTATGATTAAAGAACATCAACATATATTACAAGGATGTGTGCTAAAGCAATCACGTACACTTATCATTTATATTAGAAAATTCTTTTGTTTCAAAAGTTTATGATATCTTTTGTAATAAGGATCCAAATATCCTCTCTTCTTTCTAAAAGTGAGAAAATAATGGCCATATTAGCAATAAAAATCTTCTATAAGTTAAAACAATAAACAATAAATTAAATATAAAACATTTAATT
Source organism: Paratinospora sagittata (assembly GCA_035771175.1). Lineage (NCBI taxonomy): Eukaryota > Viridiplantae > Streptophyta > Magnoliopsida > Ranunculales > Menispermaceae > Paratinospora > Paratinospora sagittata. Next base: position 34,506,639 of record CM069591.1, read on the forward strand.
AAGCAAAATAAATAAAGGGGACCAAATTGGAAATAAGAAAGTTCTTCCAAGTTTAGTCGCTTTGATATTATTATTATTATTATTATTATTATTATTATAATTTGTTATTCTTTAGTCTTTGACCCTAGTATTTCCGTGAACATCTTTGCGGAGATGGGTAGTCCATTCTTAAAGTGGGCATATAAGCATGGGTATGAACTTAGACTCGAAACTGAGACCCCATCCCTCAATTATAGTCTATATCTCGTTCTGCAACTAACGAGACTACCCAACGTTAGGTCATTATAATTTGTTATTTTACAACACATGAACAATGCTTGTGACAATAAAAAGAAAAGTCAGTGGATAAAGAGAATCCAAGGAAGCTATTTAAAGCAAAAATATACAAAAACTGCATAACCTTACAATCTTACACATTTCAAACTCATTGAATGCTTATTATTAGTACAAAATTAAATGTCATTTATGTCTTCCATTTTACCGATTATAAAGACCACCATTACTCCTCTCACAGTCTTTCTTCTTTTTCTTTGTCTAGAAATCCATTTCACATTTTTCACATTACTTTCATTATTCAGTCACCCCAAGATAGAAATATATTCAAACCAAACTGTACAAAAAGATATTTCATTAATATTTATTTCCATTTCCCCTTCAAGAAACCTTGTCACTTGGATTCTTACTTCTTCAAAAGCACAATCAAAACAAAAAAAAAATAAAGGGTCCTAAGTCTAATGGAAAACCTAACTGTCCCTAACACACTCCCTCCAAATGTAAATGGTAAGGATCTTGAAAATTAGTTTCAGTAAATATTAATTGAAAATGACATTTTATTTATTTGTTTAGAAAGCATGTGCAAGTCATTTAATTCAAATACAATCCAAAAGTGAATATTGCTCAATTTTCAAATCCAACAGAACCCATATCTTAAAAAAAAGAAATGAAACAAAACTAAAGACTTGGATTTATGGCTTAATGGTATATATATTGAAATAATTTAGTTAGTGTTGAGTAAAAATAAGTGGATTCATATAACAGACCTTATGTAATTATAAAAAAAAGAAAAAAAATTAAAAGTCGGGTAGCCTCGTTGGATGAGGGCCGAGAGACGAAGGACAAAATATAAGTTATGATTGAGGGACGAGATCTTGACTTTTAGTCTAAGTTTGGACTCATACTTATCCTTCCACATTAAGAAAAGACATCTAAAAACCTTTGTAATTTCTGACTCGAAAATAGTCTTGCCTCTCGTAAAAGGGTTATCGAAGACACCGGATGGTCATAGACAAAAAAAAAATAAAATAAAAAAAAATACAACAATGAAATACAATAAAATGCAGATGCATTGACGACCATTGGATTACTGATTTATGTGTATTGCCAACTAATAGGAGCAACAATTCTCTCATTTCTATAGCATTTGCTTCCACGTCACGTTGAGTCAGCAAGATATATTAAGAGAAAATTTTAAAGTTAAAGCATTTAAACCTTTATTATTATTATTATTATTTTTTTGCAAATCTAGATTTTGGTAACTAGTAATTGACGCTAACTAAACAACTTAATTATGGTAGTAATGTCATTTCAGTTGCAGGGAATAGAATTGACATTAGACAAGCGCGAGCGACGAGATCGGTGGACATGATGGGAAAATTAATAGTAAGCAGGAGCGTCTTCATCTTCTTCTTGGCTAAAACAAAAAAGAAGATGAAAAGACAAAACTGTCCTTTCTCTGAGATCAAGAAGACCGTTGAGGACTGCACCGTCATTTCACTTATACCATGAACGCGCCGAACGAAACTTCCGAAACAGTAGTGTTCCGAATCTTCGCACTCTGAAGTCTGAAAGTCGAAACCCACATGTCATCTTTGCGCGCAAAAAGACAGACGTACTTCCAATCTTTCTGACAAATGACGGTTTTATCCCCTCCCCCGATTTAAATTTTAAAACAGCTGAAAGCGACACTCGTCATTATCTGAAAACCCCAAGGGCTTATTCGTCATCCCAATTTGAATAACGTCTCTCTCTCTCTCTCTATATATATATGTATATTTCAGCGATTATTTTAATAACAGTTCAAAATTGCAAAACCTCGGCGCTTTAAAAACAAACCATTCTTTTCTTTCTTGCCTTTCTCATGCGCTTTGTATTCAACGGAATCTGCGCCGTTCACTCCGAGGGGATTTCGCGGGCGCACATTTGCCAGATTTAGGGTTTAATCATCAATGGCGTCTTCTTTCATCTTGCTCTTCTTCGTCTTCTTTGATGAGGATGATGATTGAGTGTGTTATGGTGTGAAGTGGAAACGATTTGAACGGAGGAGAGTTTTTTAATTTTTTTTTTTTGTTGGAGACGGCGATGGACGAGGAAATGGATGATGGAGGATTTGTGGAGGAGGACGAGGAAATCGATTTTGATTACGAGTTTGATGCGTTTCGGCATTTTGATTTCTGTAAGAAAGAATCGGCGACGGAGGTTAGGCAGGCCGAGCTCTGGTTCGATACGGCCGAGACTTATCCGCCTTCGCGTGCGTTTCTCTTTCTCTTTCTCTATGTTGTTGTTATTGTTATGGAGATTTTGTTGCGTTTCCTTTTTGATTGTTTTTATTTTTTATTTTTTTGCAAATTTGTGGCGGAGAGGATCTTAATATGAGGAAATCTTGTTTCCGGTCATGTGAAAACTTTGGAGGATTAATTAGGCCTCATGATATTGCTTTCTGCTCTTGCAATTGCAGATTTGGTTCCTTTTTGGGGTTTCGTTGATTGTGTGGGTCCCATATATACGCAAGTATTCGTTTTTATCCATTTGTGTAAACTTTTGTGATGTTTTTATGCATTTTCATTTGATTTGATTGCAAGGTTGTGTGCCTTTTTTGATTTATGTACACTACTGGTTCTTCTGTTTGTGGAGATGTTAATTCCTTCTGGAAAAAAAAAAAATGATGTGAACATGCACGCTAATGCGTTCTTCAAGTCATGACCTGCTTTTATTAATCCAATGGGGAAAAGAGGAGAAGAAGGTTGAAAAAGAAAGAAGAAGAAACAAACGTAATGAACTACTTCAAAAGTGCATCTATATTTTTAGCTCCAATTTTTCGCATATCTTTTGCTGATGAATCCTTAACCCTCTATTTTTGTTTAGCATTCTTCGTACACTTTTTTTTTTCTCCTGTTTCCTTTCCATTTTTTTTTCCTTTTCTCTGTGGTTCTTTCAAGCATAACAATTGAAACAATTTTGATGGGTGTCCTTTTGTCATTGCAGTTCAGTTTTTCTGTTATTGTTTTATATTTGCCCTCATGCTTGTTTCCTGGAACAATATATGCTTTTGATGGGCATATGAGATTTTTTTCATTGTGTCTCTGCTTTGAAACAGTGATATTTCAAAAACCTCTGTTCTTCAGTGCTGTTTTGGTTCATCAACTGGTACAATAAGTTTTATAAGATAAGTGACAGCACATTTTCCAACAAAAAAAATTATACTTAACTTCTACATCTCTAACCGTTGGCAGTTGTGTGATAAGACTTGGTATTTTGTTTCTTGTTTGTTCATTTTGCTTTTTCCTTGTATGACACTCAAGTCACTTAGCTTATTCACATTTGGGATCTCTTTTCTTTAATGTTGTGGTCTTCAGCTTTTGTAATAAAGTTGAATTTGGGAGGAATCCTTGAAGAAAATGCAAATGCATTTGCTGAATCAAAAGATAGAACCAGTACAGATTCTACAGCCACTCATTCTGATACTCACATGAGCTCAGAGTTCTCTGATGCAAATGAGAATTGTACAGGTACACTTTATTGTGGTTTTATTTGTTCTTAAACCTCAACATTTAGAAGTTGCTCTGCTTTATTGAACTTTATTCGGGATAATTGTATTTAGATTCTTCCAAAATGTATTTGGTAGTGCTTTTATAGATACTTATTCAAGTGATACCGATCATATATATTCCAATGTAAGGCTGAATCTAATTGCTGAAATGACTTCATTCATCGATACACTATTCCATGTAGCACTTTATTAAATGGAAATGCACGGTCTGGATGTCATACCTTTTCTTAGTTTCCCTTATAATCAAATTTACAAATGTATAAGGTAGTTTATGTCATTTAATCCTTGTTGCGAGGCATAGACCATTACTTAAAAAAAAAAAAAAAAAAAACTAATACAAGTTTAAAAATCTTAAGTGCCTCTTTGTTTCTACACCGGAAACTACTTTTGGCTTATTTTTTGAATAGAAGCTTGTAGAGCATTTGTTTGGCAATTCAAGCTTTGTTTTAAAAAGCAGTTTTTTCAGCTTTATGGTGTTTTTCTTTCAGCCTTTATCATTGGTACTTATCAAAGATGGAAGGGTAAAATTATCATTTCAATATAAGTTAAAGGAATAGTAGAATGTGGTCAACATATTAATCATTGTAGTAAATAAAATAGAAAATGTTGAAATATGCATATGAATGTGGTCAACATATTAATCATGAGAAGATTATTCTTGTGAGCCATCCATTGGATAATTCAATATAAAAAAATGAAGTGTCTATTAGTGAACCAAAGTGAGAAGTTGAATACTAAAATTCTAGGATCTACCTAAAACTAAAAAGTGATAATGAATGCTTGAAAACTTGTTATCATTTACTTTTTTTTTTTCATGTAGAATTAACATTAACTCCAAATGTTTGTTAGTCATGTTGAGGATTCAGTGCTTCCGTTCTCTCACTACTGTTACTTTTAAGTAGTAGGTAGGCCAAAACAATCCTTTTATGAAATGCCCTCATGATCATCAATCATGCTACAGGTTTTTGTTTACAAAAAAAGGTCATTTATATAATGCTTTCAAAATCCTTTCACTGGTTTAATCATCCAAAATACTCTCTACCTCCCTCTCTCTTTCTTTGTTTTTTCTTTTGAAACCTTTTCTGTACTTTGTAGGGGAAGGCAATGCATGATAGAGATAGTAAATTCATGAAGGTGCATGAAATTTCAAGCGAACATAAACAACATCTTTTACTTCTTTTATTGATGAAATATCTAAGTCAATGAAGTTTCTTTTTCTCTAGAGATATTCTTACTAGTGTTCCAATTCTTTATACTGTCTTTGGAGCTTTTTGACTATGCTTCATGCAAAGAGATGAATAAAGCTGTGAAACTTATAGCTTTGTGTTCTTACTTTTTCTTGTTAGAGCCAGGAGTTAGACAAGGAATGAACATGAATCTACCAGCAAGTTGTCTACAAAATGTTCAAAGTGAATGCCAAGCAATAACCTCAGGTGCTCTAATTTGCTTACATATTGTCAACTCGTAGTTGGGAAAAGGTTTAGTTGAGTTGACGTCAGTTGAGTGTAGTATTATCAACTCTAGCTTAAGCAATCTGACCGAATCTTGAGTTGTTCTTAAGATTAATAAGTTCCATTTGTTTCAAGGATCATCTTTGATTGAAGATGTTAGGTAGCGATACTCTGAAGTTGATCATATTTAGTTTACCTCATAAGTATGGTTAACTCTTTCATTATTTTGTTTTCATGTCATTCAATACCACTTTCAATATTGTTGAGCTTTTTGTAATCTTGATATCTATTTATTTGAAAAGGGTTTATGTAGAAGTAGGCAAAGTTTTGGAGTTAACATGTGCATAGGGTGGTTCAACCGTGATTCTTTTGCCTTTCTTTCCCCCCTTCCCTAGCTTAGTGCCCCTTGTTTGTCTATAACTTTTTTCTTTGCTTTGTAGGGTTGACATTTGGTAACCACATGGCTCAAGATATCCTAAAAGCTAAAGCTAAGTCTTCTATCAAGGCATCTTTTATGAGGGGCTCGACTTTGATGAAACCTACTGCAAGTCATTTGGCCAAGCAAAATCGACCACGAGATGCTCATGGTTCCAATAGATTTTTGGAAAGGTAATCTATCTTTGTGACATCGCATGAAGTGTTTTTTGTATTTTTTATTTTTTTTTAGAGTGAATGACATGAAAAATCTTAGTTTAAATTCCGTTGGTCCACTATTAATGACTTAAATTACCATAATAATTTTTCATGCCAAAATGTAGATTTGGTAAAGCTAAAGAAATATTACACTAGCTAATTGTTTGAGAGGAGGTTAAGGAATGCTTGAGTGTAAATAAGTACTGGTTCATCTCCCTCTTGGGTCCTTTTTGTTTGGTGGCACACACATACTAACAAGATGCAAAAAATATTTAGATATTTTTATGTGTGTACTTCACTTCTATATTTCATGTGGTGCTTGTCTTTTTTTTCTTTTTTTCTTTTTTGGAATGCATTTAACATTTTACACTTCTAACGATTTCTTTGTCCATGGAATTTAAGTTATAAAGTTTGAGATATGAAGTTATGTTCATTTTATCTCCAATTGGTGCTACTACCTTTTCTCGAATATGTTCATTTCTAATTTTACCTTTCAATGTTTTATTACATGTCCATCTTACACTTAGTTTGCTGATGTGTTAACTATCCATATATCAATGATTTATATGTTCTAAACAATGGGTGCTGTTGAGGCTACTTTTATACCTTATGCTTAGTTTGTTGATGTGTTATCTATCCATATTTCAATGATTTATATGTTCTAAACAATGGGTGCTCTTGAGGCTACTTTTTATACTTTATGGGAATGTAATCTTGAGACTTTGACTTGTATAAATGTCTTGTTCATGCCATAAATTTGGAAATATCAAATGTCACCCTGGAAATTTATACCTTATGCTTAGTTTGTTGATGTGTTATCTATCCATATTTCAATGATTTATATGTTCTAAACAATGGGTGCTATTGAGGCTACTTTTTATACTTTATGGGAATGTAATCTTGAGACTTTGACTTGTATAAATGTCTTGTTCATGCCATAAATTTGGAAATATCAAATGTCACCCTGGACATAAAAAAAAGCTTCTATTTTTCAATCCTTGGCTTGGCAATGCTTCATCTTCAACTTCCATTTGTGCCTTTTCTTTTGCAATTCATTTATTCCATTTCAATCAAAATTTCATGTCTTATTTTTCAACTTCTGTGTTTTTTATTGTATAGGTCTCATAAGCTGTTGCTTAGAAATAATAGCTCGGATACTGTTTCTGTCATTGAAAATCAAGCTGCCAAGAGGCAAAAGCTAGAAGGAGGTCAATTGCGTAAGGTGCATTAAAATTCAGTTATAATCTCTTTATGCCCTTGTTGTCTTTTTTGTGTTTGGGATGATTTGAAAGGCCTACAAGCTTATGTTGTTGCTATTTTAATTGAGATTGTGCTTAATATGGTGATTTCGAATACTAATTTGCTCATACAACAGGTTTGAGGAGTGTATGGTATCAGTGTGTAATTCATCCACATGTTGCTTAATTTGTACATGAACCACCACTCATTTGCATGAACCCAGCTGTCAATGGCATGGGTATTTCTTGGATATTTGACTTGTCCATGTCAAAATGATGGAAGACCATAGAAATGAGAGACTGTAAATATGACAATTGGTGCGAGCTAGTGTGTAAATTTCAAACACATGTTATTTTGTTACTCATGAATTACCCCATTCATAACATGGGTATTTCTTGGATATTTGACTTGTCCATGTCAAAATGATGGAAGACCATAGAAATGAGAGACCGTAAATATGACAATTGGTGCGAGCTAGTGTGTAAATTCCAAACACATGTTATTTTGTTACTCATGAATTACCCCATTCATAACATATTGCACAAGCCAGCTGTTGTTGGACACTAGAGATCCTGGAACATTTGACGTGTCCATTAAAAAATAACCGAAGACCATATAATGAGGGAGTGTTCAACATTGTTGATTTAAGTTCATTTTGTTAATTATTTAAAAGTTTGAGTTGAACTTTTATAAAGTTTGTTTTAATAGAACAAATTCAACTTAAAACTCAAGCTTCATTTGGGTCACTTGACTTGAGTTTAAGTAGAATTTTAAGCTAGATTTTGTTATAGTTCATCTTTCTTAATGCAAATCAACCCTCTGCAGGTAAGAGAACGGATATTCAAAGTAATTTTTTTTATTATTGAAGTTTTAAAGCTTCATCTAGGAACTGAATTCCATTGAAATTGTCATGTGTTTATATTCTTGAATGGATCAAATTGATTCTAAATCATCTAAATAGAGGTATTTCTAGGTTTGATTTGTACATTAGGCTCATCCAAATTCCAAGTTTGATTCAACTATATCTTTGAACCAAGCCAAACTGGAATTAGGTCCAATTTGAGATCAAATAGTTTGCAGGCCCCTTGTTTGTTATACATCCTACCATTTGATTAAGGTGAGGGATGGCTATCATGGTGATCTAGTGAAATTTTCATACTCCTATATTCAATTCACTGTCAACTGTATGCTCAGAGCCAATAGCTGCACGTACTCTTTTTTATTAACAACTCTTTATCAGATGTATCATCAACTTTTGAACAGATTTACCATATCCCTCTCCTTGGGTTTGTTAGCTATATCCTATATGTATGATTTGAGTTTTTTGTTAATTTGGAATGATATATGCATTTTTATCCTCTTGCAGTAGAAATTCACTGCATGTGGATGTGGAGGTGATAGTAACTGTAAATTATACTCACAAGTAACTCTATTTTATCTTGAAAACAGGTCCCTGGTACAACGCAACATTCTAATTTTATACACAAGGTACCCAAGAAGGTACGTTATATTGTTTTAAGAATCTGGCTTTCATTGGTATCACGTCTTTTTCCTGCATGCTTCATGTCTTATGTTTATGTCTGTCAGAAAACACATGTATTTTTAATTTTTATGTATGATATTCGAGTTGATACCTTTCCATTTACTATTCATTTCTTTGATGGTTCCAAATTTTCCTTCAGGATGGACATATTGATGGTAACTTAACACAAACAAAGCTTAAGCTCACCATCCCTAGAGAACCTGACCTGGCAACAGCACACAGAGCACAAAGAATGAGGTATAAATTTTTGTCAATATTTTTTGGTGTTTATAGTATCTCTCAAGATTGGACAAATAATTTTTCCATTGAGCTCAGTGCACCTTTTTTTTTTTTTTTTTCTGAAAATTTCAGGCCAAAGGAAACTACAGAGTTAGGAGCGCGCCCAAAATTGAATAGATCTACTTTTAGAGCACGCCCTTTGAATAGAAAAGTTGGTGCTTGCAGTTGATAAAATAGATGCTTGAGATGTTATTTGTTATTAGTTGCTTTTTGGTATTCGTTTTTTTTTTCCACCTTTTATAATGCGTTTTTCCTTTTGAATTTTACAGATTCTTGAAACTCCTTCATTACCACTTCCAAAAAAGAGTACACCTCGAATACCTGAGTTTCACGTATGTGATTATAATTGTTATCTGTTTTGTTTCTTTTATTACATTTGTGGTTGTATTAGAAACTTGACATTCTTTCACCATCAAATCTCTCACTCAGTTAATCTCAGTCAGCTATTCAATCGTTCACGTTACATTGTTTCTTCTCCAGGTATTTAACTTGAAAACATCAGAGAGGGCTATACAGCATTCATTTGCTGCATCATCATCCTTGCTCCCTGGTGATAAATCCAATAAGGTATAGTTGAGTTCTTTATTTGGCACTATCAATGAACTTTATTCTTGTGTTGCCGAGTTTTTGATACATTTTTTAAAGCCTAATGGTAATTGGTAAAATGTTATGTAAGTTTGTTGTGGTAGATTGGCTAACAGATTTATGTTCCTCTCTAACTTAAAAAATTAGATCTTTGCTATCTGTTTTAAATGTTGTGAGTAATTTGTTATAGCAGGTGGCACACAAGACTAAGGCTAATTCTATTGCAAAATGCGTCTCTGATAACTTCAAAAGGTAATAGTATCATGACCTTTTGCCCCTACACTTGCCACCATCAAGGTTCTGTGCTTGCCTTCTTTGATCTGATTTTAGTCATTGGGTTTTTCCTGTCTTCTATGGTGCATCTGTATCAATTGCTCCCATGAACAGAAATTCTTTATTTTAAGTCTGCTATTTTCGTTTTCCAATTTTTGTCAATTGTTTGGGTTGTGTCTTCTTTGACAATATTTTGTTCATTTGTGTTCTTCATGTCTTCTATGGTGCATCTGTTCATTATTTAGACTATAAATTACTACAATGTTTGTTTGTTTGTTTTTTTTTTTTTTGACAAGAAACAAGTATAAATTATATTAATTGTGTAAAATCCATAGTACAGAAAAGAGAATACCAGTAGTACTCGACTAACAGATGGGAACAAGAACATTAACTTACAACCTGCGGCATTCCACTCTTATATCGTATCCTACAACAATTCCAACTCCTAACCCAAGCCATAACTGAAAAGCCTCTTGAATGCTTAGACGAGGCAATCCGAGATGCTGCGAGAAGCACCACATCATCCCAAACACAACTAACCTCCGTCCTTTCATTATGAAAAATTCTTCTATTTCTCTCATTCCAAACTCCCCATAGCATTGTTAGGGAGATTATCTGCCCAATCTCCTTTTCCTTCCTAGAGTGTGAGCCAAAATGAGACACAGAGATTACTTCCTCTATAGATGAAGGATTAGCAAACAAACCTGCACACTAAACAACCCATCTATGCCAAAGAAATTTAGTCCAATCACAATGAATAAATAAATGATCCACATACTCTCCACTGAGCTGACATAAGGGGCAGCAATGAGGTGAAATCCACATATAAGAGAACTGCCTTTGTAGCATATCGGCGGTATTAACCTTCCTATGTAACAGGGTCTACCCAAAGAACTTAACTTTGGAAGGTACATGAGCAGTCCAAAGGGTAGAAAAACACAGAATCCCTATAAGAGATTGAAATAGGATTTGCATGAGAACCTATCCGAAGGGAGAAGAGATCATCAATAACCATCATCCTGTTGGGATAACCTAATGTTGGAAAATAAGGACATGAGTTCCTCCAACTGACCTATGGCTCTAGATGAAGGAATGCGGGACATGAGTTCGTCCAACTGAATAGAAATTCTTTAATTTAACTGCTATTTCTTTTCCTGTTTTTTCAATTGTTTGGGTTCCAGCTTGTTTGAATGTAGAGTGGGCGGGGTTCCTTTGCTTTGGCATTCTTAGATAAGCAGAAATAGGGTGTTGTATCATTTAGCAAAGAAGATAAAAGTTATAAGGAAGGCGAGGATAGATCTGTTTCTGTTAAATTGAAGGTTGAGATTGTTTAAGAAAACTTCATGACCTGAATTTACTTGAGGTATTAGCATTCTTGTTATTGACTAAACTCTAAACAAGAAATGGCTTATGTTGGGTGAGTCTGCAGAGAGTTTTGTTTTATTGTTGGAGAAGAGTTCGTGGTGGGTTTTGTTAAGTGGTAACCCCATTTCTTGTACTCTGAGCTTCGCATCTAAACTGCCACACATACATGTGTTTTGTTGGGTGGTGCTCATTATAAATGTTGTTCTTTTTAGGACCCCTTTGCTTCTTTAATGATTAGTCGTAAAGCTGTCACCCAGATTCGCCTTTCTGTGACTGTTGACTATTGGTTGGATTTTATTTGTCCTGATTGTAGTAACAAAAGCACCTTAAGAAGTAGGCAAAGCATATTTCCATGCCATTTGCTAATGCCTTTCCTAACCAGACAGCACCCTACCTCCCCTTCTTGCATAAATCAATCTTGCCTTCCAATCTAGAAATGGGGATTATGAGTTTTCACTATAATAATGGTTTAACAAATGACTATACCACCCTTTTGCTAATACAATGTAATTACTCTAATAGGTAGGACTATTGATTGGCAGTGGCACTATAATAATGGTTTAACAAATGACTATACCACCCTTTTGCTAATACAATGTAACTACTCTAATAGGTAGGACTATTGATTGGCAGTGGCACCATAATAATGGTTTAACAAATGACTATACTACCCTTTTGCTAGTACAATGCAATTACTCGAATAGATAGGACTATTGATTGGCAGTGGCAGTATTTTATAGGTACTTATCTGGAAAACAAATTCTTTTAGGGTTAATGTATTTCTTTAACTGGCTTGTGATAGTGACGCCAATAATTTTGTAGTTATTATAAAGCATCAGCTATATATGTTGGGTCTATTTTCATCCTTAACAAACCACTTCTTTGTATGTAATATGTTTTTGACCGTAAATGTGTTGCCATAACTTCAATTCTTTGTCCAAGCGAAAAAATAATTTTATTGTCAATGGCAATTGTGTATTCAATAAATGTTCTGTTTATGATTTGGATTTGGAAACATACCATGGTGTTGAGAAAAAACATTTTTAAAGTTCAAAGCATTTAGGAAGATGGTAGGTCCATGTTTCTGTTTTTTCACATCTCCTCAATGATGCTGTCAGATGGTTGGAAAATAGACTGGGAACCATATACTGAAAGAAATTATAGGTCTGGACAAGGCCAAGTGGCTTCTGGAGTTGATTTCATATATTGTACTGTATGCATTAGCTACCTATTAGCATTGTCATACATGTAGATAGTGTTACTGGAGTTGATTTCATATATTGTACTGTATGCATTAGCTACCTATTAGCATTGTCATACATGTAGATAGTGTTACTGTGAGAAGGAAGCAGTGGCTGGGAAGATTGATAGTGGAAATTTTCGATTAGTACTTGTTAATTTAATTATGTTTAAGATTAGAGTTGAACATCAGTGAGAAATTGAATGGTCTGGATTTTTCAAAAACTAGGGTCTTTGATTGGTTTATAGTACTGCATAACTCTTCTTGGAATATACAGTAGATTTGGATCCTTGAGTCATTCTGTTCACCCAAGTCGTGCATAATTTGTAGGAAAAAAGGGGCTTAAGTTTGTTTTGATCTTTTCTGATGTGTTTGACTGAGTGGTTGTTTATTGTTGGTTGAGCTTGATTCTTTCCTTCCAATAGGGGGCTAAGATCTTTTTTTTTTTTTTTTTTTTTTTTTTCTGGCATATAAAGGTGAATTTTATCCTTTTTTTTGATACTCCCATTTGACCTGTATTAGGTTTCTGATATTAAAACTCTTCACTTGGTTGTGAAATTTTATTCATGCTAATCTTTGATGATTAATTTGGCACTTACTTGGGACTTGGGAGTCACTGGATTCACACTACACTTATTTGGGACTTGGGAGTCACTGGATTCACACTACACTTTTTATCCATATGATATTGATGGCTTATTAGGATGAACACTTGTCTTGTGGATGTGTGGTGTGTTCAGACCAAGTGTTCTAGAGACGTCAAAGCAGGAGGAATATGGCGTAACACACAGATTCAAAGCTCGACCTCTGAATAAGAAGGTAATATAATGATATAGTTATAGTAGATCATGAATCACTACTTGGATAAGTAGCAATCGCCTTATGAATAATGTTTGTTTGGATATAGATATTTTCAAGTAAAGGAGATCTTGGCATATTTCGTAACAGCAAGCGGGAAGTCACCATACCAATGGTAATCCAAACAGCTCATTCTGGTGATTAGTCCTTATTAAGTTCAAAATTGAAAGGCAACCTTCAAAAATAACGTGTTCTTTGCCATGCAGGAATTTAATATTTCCACCAATAAAAGGTTTCAGTATAATCCACCAGTTGATCTGTTTAACAAGGTAGTTCTTAAACCTGTTAGTTGCCACTAAATTTGAATTACCATCACCAATGTTGTTTAATGGGCCTTATATGGCAATACTTTCTATCTCAATTATTCATTTCATCTACTTTTTGAACTTGTTCTATGCCTTCATTTCCTTGGACTAACATTTCCTTTTCTGTAAATTCTAGCTCACTCTTACTTCTGAGCTTCAGCTGAATACTGAATCTCAGCCTAAATTGCCTCATTCAAATCTTGTACCTACTGAGGTTTCTTCTCATCATCTGCTACAAATTTTTTAGAACTCTATTTTGTTAGTGTTCTGGTATTAACATGTTTTTCATATACTTTAAGGGCTCAAAAGAAAATACAATGGATTCTTTCCAACAAGAACATAGGGTAAATTCCTAAATCAGCTTTTGTAAACTTAGATTTTGCAATTTCCAATTAAATCGAGACGATGTTGCTGTTATTGTCAAATGTTAATTTTGTAATTGACCATGTTTCTGATAAACTACAACTAGGCAACAACATTCTTGGTGAAAGATAAAGCAAAGCGGCTTGGGGGGTTGCATTCCCAATGTGGGGTTACTAGGGAGATCAATGAAATTGAATCCCGTGCCAACATGAGCAGGTACGCTCTGAGTCTATAATTTAATGGTAGAGGGATTTGTTTTGAATTAGTCCTTTTGACCTTTTTCTAAATGAAAAACATCATATGTCAGGACTTTTTAACCAAATGAAGCACAAAAAACATCATATGCAAATCAAATCATATAATGCATGTTTCAAGCTTATTAACTGAGCAATGAACATTGACATGTAAAATGTCTTTAATAAAATGCCAAAAAGTCGAATCAATGCACACAAATATATGGGGGCTTTAATTCAATTTTGTTTTCACCAACTACTTGCTCTCTTCAAGACTACTTTTTTATTTTTAATAATGTTTCTTGAGGATTGTGTACGTAGAAAATCAGTGGTTTTTAGTATGTTCTAAAATTGTGGCACTTGTGGTTTTCAACAACTTCTGAATTATGCTCTTTGGTTTCATTGTATGTCTATGTGGTGGGTTAGACTTTAGAGATAGAATGTTGATATCATAATGATGATGTCGATGATTCTAGTTAATCCTCTCTAATATTTGTTGTTCAAAGCTCACTCCCCATATTTATTTATTTATTATTATTATTATTATTTTTTCTTTTAGAGACTATAGTTACTCTTTTGTAGTACATAAGATTAGAATAAACTTGCAAACTTGTGCATCATTTAGTTTATCAAAGTTAAGATGAGATTGTAGCTAGTTGTGGTTTTTAATTGAGTTACTACTGATTACACTTCATATAATAAAATACAAAATTTGAGTTCCTTAATATTTCATAGGATTTATTTATTTTTTATTTATTGCTTATCATAGGGAAAGTTATAAAAGAGGAAAAATAGTAAAGTTGGCAAACTAGAGAGAAAAGGTGAAAATACTCAATGCTCAAGACTAAAATGACTAACAAACATTATTAATAAATAGGAAGCCCAAAATTCTTGTAACACCCCGATTTTCGAAACTAATTTTTTTTTTTTTTTAAACAATGAATATTTTACTTTTATATAAAATGTCACTGAAAATCGAGACGTTACTCGTATCCGTCTATCTTACCCATAACCATTTTATAAATAATAAAATTTGCAAAACTATGAGTTTATATTCTTCCAATCAACTTACTGATTAAGATAGACGAATACCTTTAATTCTTCATACAGTCCTTATCTTCATACGAGAGTACTTGCCCTTGTCCATCCATTATGGACACAACATTAAAATATAATCATCAAATAGAATTAATGAATTCTATTCCATGGCATTCACACGTGAAATAAATCACAGAGTCTTTACTGACCGTAATAATATTCATTGAAGTTCAATTATCAATACAACTCGTTTAAATAATAAACCTTTAAAAATCAAATAAAAATATTCAGTCTCATAATAATAATTAATTGACCCACCCCTACTACTCTGAACCATGTCACGAACTTGCGATCTTATTTTCTAAGTACCTGCATGTAAAAAAAATAGGGTGAGCTTGAAAGCCTAGTGGGTCATCCAAACAATTCACAATATTTTATTCTGATACATACACAAGAACATTACAAACAAGTTTCACACATTAATCGTTGCAACATTAGATTGTTTGAGTAGATAATTTCATCACGTTCCAAATCACGTACCGTTAGAAAATCAAACTCAGGGTGGCACAACCCAAAAAAAAATTGGAACATTGGCGATATTCCTTAGATTAACTGCCCTATATGTGTAATTCTTATCTTAATCGTGTTCTTTAGTGATGTCACGTCATACGTACGGTATAAGCACGATATTAAGTGCATTCATAAAACATATTCAACTCCACTACACATGGTCTCATGTTACAAAGTCAATTATAATAGTGTTCACGCATTCACTATGCCAATATTCCAAATCATACATTTCATTATCAGGCATCTTAATTTATAAATGAATTCCACTACCACATGAATTTCATACATCCAATTATCATTTGATCAGAATAAAAATCATGTTAACACACATATCATCATGGTTAAACAATCACAACATTGCATACATATAATCATGTACAATAGGCATGCATAAGCAATCTAATAATACTATGAACCTAATTAATTTAACATTCCTATCTATATATCAAATAAAATATTATGAAGGCCTGGAATCATCCCGACCTGAATCGCTAAATTTCAAATTACTTAATTCACGCGTGGTAATCAACTTGTACACGTATATTACGTTTGTTAATATAATTATTCGATTATGAGTGTAGAGATATATATATATATGTGTGTGTGTGTGTGTGTGTGATATTGTATATATATATATATTATATAGCTTGTTTAAAAGAAAAGAAAAGAAAAAGAAAATAAAAATCAAAATCAAAATCAAAGGGCTTGCAGGGGCGGGGAGGTATGTATGTGGTATTGTGTATGATATATATATATATAGAAATGTATTATATAACATATCATATGGTTGCTTAAGAGAAAAGAAAAAAGAAAATATAAAAAAGAAATAAAGTAAACTAAATTTCTTGGGTTGCTGGGCGGACAGGGGAGAAAACAGGGGAGAGAGAGAGAAAAAGGAAAGAAAAGAGAATGGGGAAAAGGAGAAGAAGAAGAAGAAGAGGAAGAAGAGAGTGAGGGTGAGATGCAGAGGGCAGAGACCGAGAGATCGGAGGCGCGGCGAGAGATTGGCGAAGAGAAGAGAGAGAGTTGGCAGCGACGAGAGGATATCAGTGGCGGCTGGCGGAGGTTGCAGCGGCAAGATGAGAAGAGAAGAGAAGGAAGAGAGCGGCGGCGGCGGCGAGATCCGCGGCGGAGGAGAGAAGAGGGGGCGGTGGCGAGATGAGATCGGTGGCGGAGTTGCAGCGGCAAGGAAGGGAGAGAGAGAGGGTTTCGAGAGACTCGTTGTTTTCGGCGATTTGGGTTTAAAGAGAGCGAGACGCGAAGGGTTTTCGGCGAGATCTCGACGAGGTTTCAGGCGACATGTTGGCGAGATCTCGGCGAGATTCCCGGCGAGATCTCGGCGAGATTTTCGGATCTTGTTTGACATCTTTTTTTTTTTTTGGGTATTACAATTTATTTCCAGATTTTTGGATTTCTTTGTAGATTTTGTGATTTGTGAGGTTATGGTGTTTCATTCCATCATTTGATTTCTTAAGAAGTAGGTGTTTTGAGTGTGATTTCATAGATCTCTGGAAATCACACTGTTTTGGGTATTACACTTACTGCCCTTTGTGCGAGGAAATGGTGGAAGACATTTCCCATTTGATGTTCAGATGGATATTTTCTCTCAGTGTATGGTTTGATTCTCCTTTGGGCCAAATTATTAGAAATATTCCAGGGAATTCATTTGCTGAAATCTGGGATAATATTCTAAATTCTGCTTCTGATCTGGGGAGAGACTCGGATGATATGACATGGTTAGCTTTTGGCCTTTGGCAGGTTTGGAAGGCCGGGAATAAAAAAAATTCAGGATGTGGATCCTTCTCCCATAAGGACTATTAGTAGATCAAATGCTCAGGTCCAGGAATTGAAGGAAATTGTTGGCTCCCCTTCTTTTATTCCTGATGTAGGTGTTTTGAGTGTGATTTCATAGATCTCTGGAAATCACACTGTTTTGGGTATTACAATCTTCCCGTCTTAAAAGAAATTTCGTCCCGAAATTAAAGTATAAGCTTACTTGATGATGTTCAACTCTTTCCACTGTTGACTAGATGTATCTCGAAACTTAGAGTGTTCTTTGGAATAAGTCGGCGTATTTGGCCTTCATTTCACTTTCAGGTTCCCAAGTGGCTTCTTCAACTCCATGATGCTTCCATAATACTTTAACTAATGGAATGTCTTTGTTCCTCAAGCTATGAACTTTGCAATCTAGGATCTGTAAGGGTCCTTCTTCATAGGTGGCATCAGCTTCTACTTTTACTTCTTTCCAATCGATGGTGTGGGAAGGGTCTGGTTCATATTTTCGCAACATCGATACATGGAATACGTTGCGAATGGATAGATATACCAAAGACAGCATTCAGGACTAGGTATGAACACTTTGAATTCAGAGTCATGCCATTTGGACTCACTAATGCACCAGCAGCATTTATGGATCTAATGAATAGGACGTTTAGGCCTCATCTAGACAAATTTGTAGTGGTATTTGTTGATGATATTTTGGTTTATTCGAAGACCAGTGAGGAACATCAGGAACACCTTACAGTAGTTTTGGAAACATTGAGGCGAAATGAATTGTATGCCAAATTTGAAAAATGTGAATTTTGGATGAAGTCAGTTAAATTTTTGGGCCATGTAGTGTCATCAGAAGGGATATCCGTAGATCCAACAAAAGTTGAAGCAGTAATGAACTGGGGAAAGCCAAAGTCAGTGACAGAAATTAGAAGCTTTTTGGGACTAGCTGGTTACTATAGAAGATTTATTCTAAATTTTTCGAGACTAGCTGAGTCTATGACAAAGCTCACAAGGAAGGATGCCAAATTTAGTTAGGATGAGAAATGTGAGAATTCCTTTTAGGAGTTGAAGAGACGATTAACCACAGCCCCAATATTGATCACTCCTGCAAGCGGAGTCGGTTATGTTATTTACACTGATGCTTCTAAGAATGGTCTTGGCGCTGTTCTGATGCAAGAAGGAAAAGTGGTTGCTTATGCTTCTAGGCAACTGAAGACTCATGAACAGAATTACCCGACTCATGATTTAGAATTGGCTGCTATTGTATTTTCCTTGAAGATATGGAGACATTATCTTTATGGAGAAAAATTTGATCTATACTCTGATCATAAGAGTTTGAAATACATCTATACGCAAAAGGAGTTAAATTTGAGGCAAAGGAGATGGATGGAATTGTTGAATGATTATGATTTTCAGCTACATTATCACCCAGGGAAAGCCAACGTAGTCGCAGATGCTTTAAGTCGAAAATCGTATAAGAACGATGCAGAAAAAGCCCAGATGTACCAATTGATTGAAGATTATAATTTGGGCGTACAAAAAGGTGAAAATCAGATTTTCTTATATAATATGAGCTGCAAGCCAGACCTACTACATCAAATTGAGGAAGGTCAAGCTCAGGATAGAAAACTGATAAAATGGGTGGCAGATGCAAGAGCCAATAATGGAAATGCAAATTTCAAGATCGATTCAGAAGGGTTATTAAGGTTCAGAGATCGAATTTGTGTACCCAGAATTGAAGAAATTAAAAAGATCTTGTTTGATGAGGCGCATCAGACAAAATACACTTTACATCTTGGTGGAGATAAGATGTACCAAAATTTGAAGAAAAACTACTGGTGGAAAGGTATGAAGAGAGATGTGGCCAAATATGTGTCTAAATGCCTTGCATGTCAGCAAGTTAAGGCCGAACATAAAAGACCGTCTGGATTGTTACAACCTTTAGAAATCCCTGAATGGAAAAAAGAAGGGGAGCCAACAATTTCCTTCAATTCCTGGACCTGAGCATTTGATCTACTAATAGTCCTTATGGGAGAAGGATCCACATCCTGAATTTTTTTTATTCCCGGCCTTCCAAACCTGCCAAAGGCCAAAAGCTAACCATGTCATATCATCCGAGTCTCTCCCCATATTAGAAGCAGAATTTAGAATATTATCCCAGATTTCAGCAAATGAATTCCCTGGAATATTTCTAATAATTTGGCCCAAAGGAGAACCAAACCATACACTGAGAGAAAATATCCATCTGAACATCAAATGGGGAATGTCTTCCACCATTTCCTCGCACAAAGGGCAGTAAGTGTAATACCCAAAACAGTGTGATTTCCAGAGATCTATGAAATCACACTCAAAACACCTACTTCTTAAGAAATCAAATGATGGAATGAAAGACCATAACCTCACAAATCACAAAATCTACAAAGAAATCCAAAAATCTGGAAATAAATTGTAATACCCAAAAAAAAAGAAAAAGAAAAGATGTCAAACAAGATCCGAAAATCTCGCCGAGATCTCGTCGGCATGTCGCCGGGAATCTCGCCGAGATCTCGCCAACATGTCGCCTAAAACCTTGTCGAGATCTCGCCGAAAACCCTTCGCGTCTCGCTCTTTTTAAACCCAAATCGCCGAAAACAACGAGTCTTTCGAAACCCTCTCTCTCTCCCTTCCTTGCCGCTGCAACTCTGCCATCGATCTCATCTCGCCACAGCCCCCTCTTCTCTCCTCCGCTGTGGATCTCGCCGCCGCCGCCGCTCTCTTCCTTCTCTTCTCTTCTCATCTTGCCGCTGCAACCTCCGCCAGCCGCCACTGATATCCTCTCGCCGCCGCCAACTCTCTCTCTTCTCTTCGCCAATCTCTCGCCGCGCCTCCGATCTCTCGGTCTCTGCCCTCTGCGTCTCACCCTCACTCTCTTCTTCCTCTTCTTCTTCTTCTTCTCCTTTTCCCCATTCTCTTTTCTTTCCTTTTTCTCTCTCTCTCCCCTGTTTTCTCCCCTGTCCGCCCAGCAACCCAAGAAATTTAGTTTACTTTATTTCTTTTTATATATATATATTTTTTTGGGTATTACAATTTATTTCCAGATTTTTGAATTTCTTTGTAGATTTTATGATTTGTGAGGTTATGGTGTTTCATTCCATCATTTGATTTCTTAAGAAGTAGGTGTTTTGAGTGTGTTTTCATAGATCTCTGGAAATTACACTGTTTTGGGTATTACACTTACTGCCCTTTGTGCGAGGAAATGGTGGAAGACATTCCCCATTTGATGTTCAGATGAATATTTTCTCTCAGTGTATGGTTTGGTTCTCCTTTGGGCCAAATTATTAGAAATATTCCAGGGAATTCATTTGCTGAAATCTGGGATAATATTCTAAATTCTGCTTCTGATCTGGGGAGAGACTCGGATGATATGACATGGTTAGCTTTTGGCCTTTGGCAGGTTAGGAAGGTCGGGAATAAAAAAAATTCAGGATGTGGATCCTTCTCCCATAAGGACTATTAGTAGATCAAATGCTCAGGTCCAGGAATTGAAGGAAATTGTTGGCTCCCCTTCTTTCATTCCTGATGTAGGTGTTTTGAGTGTGATTTCATAGATCTCTGGAAATCACACTGTTTTGGGTATTACAATTCTTCTCAAAAAAAAGAAAAAGAAAAAGAAAGAAAGTCAGAAACGACATGAAATATTGAATAATCTAGAAAAATAGTTGTGTTTAAATTGTTATAAACAATCTACGAAAACCTTGAATCATTTTTATCTCTTAATTCCTAGTTGTCTTCATTTAATTATGTGGATTTAGGTAAAAGAATATCATGATTTATTCATGCTAAAATAAAATTAATTGATACAACGATAATAGTGTCATTGGAGGCATCAAGGTGATTTGCCATATCTTGGCAAGTGTGATGAAAAATATGTATTATCTTGAAATAATTAATTTTCTGATTTTATCTTTACTCATATATTCCTCACCAAGAAGTCAAATCTCGTACAAAAACATAAATTACATTATACTTTTTCCAATTTTGTGTACATTATTTGTGTTTTCATACTAAATTATGTTAAAAACAATAATTCCAAGTTCAAACATTACATCAATCTTAATCAGCTGAACTTTTTGGAAGACGTAATCTGTACATGCTCTTTTTTTAATTATTGTTAATGGCTTATTTGTTGTATAACTAGATTATTCCATGTCAGTTGTGTTTGGTCTTGTTTACCAGCTCTTACATTCTTCCAATAATGCATTCATTATAATCATCCAAAATGATTAAGGGCGGGCTAAATTGGAAAATGAAACATTGAGAGGACAATGACAGGTGACTACAGAGTAAACACATTTTGAAATTGTAGGAATAAATGCTACAATTGTTAAATTGTTAAATTAGAATAACAATCGAGGAACCTGAACTATTATGCACACACACCTTTTAGATGTAGTTGAATATTGGAACAATATTCATTGAGCTGATGTTAACATATCATAGTAATTCTTTTTAAATTGTTTTTGGATGGTAATTAAAACTAATTAAGGACACCTATGTTACCTGGACTCGGGTATGAGTGTTGGATACGGGTACATATCTAGAGGTCTAACTTGTTCATTTTCAAATTTTGGGATGCGAGGACTCGGTTATTCTATATGTTGTTTTTTCCTTTTTTTCTTCTTTTCACTCATTTAATGTTCGTTTTGTTCTCCCACTTAAGTGAATTTCACCTATTAGTTATTATCTTCTTTCATGTTTTTTTTTTCTTTTCATTGGAGAATTTACATAGTGATATTCTAAAATCTAAAGTGTCGGACACATATCCAATACCCATATCGTATCATGAAGTGTCCGGGCTAAAGTAAAGGGTCATGGTAACATAGAACACCCTAAATAAGCATAAATATGCCGTCTAACTTCTTGCCATGCTTTTTTTTTTTTACTTATTTTATTTCATTTGTTATCCAATGGACTGCAGTCGAAATAAGAACAAGGTTTCTAAGAAGCATAAACAATCTTTCTGACTTGTATGCAAAATACTTAATTGTTTGGGGAATGCTAATCTAACTGCAAAAAAATACAACTACAATGCAACTACATATTTTTGTTCATTAAATCATTTATTACACACCTCAAGATGTGTAAATCATACACATCCAATAAACATAAATGCATAGTTACATTTTTTTGCAGTTAGATTAGCATTTCCCTAATTATTTTCATTTGATAGCCAATGGATTGTGGTTCTAAAACACTTTAAGTTACACTGGCCTTTGAGAGACATGCTTTATGTGAAGCAATGTCAAATTTTCTTTAATTGCTGCTGTTTCTTCGTGGCTTTCGCTCTGCAAAAAGTGCATCATGCATAAAAAGTCTAATATTGTACGCAAATCTAACTCTTCAATTTGGGATTCGCTTATTGCTTTGCAGGAGTTTGGGCATCCGTTGAGTATGGAAGTGCACATTTTTTTTTTGGAGTTCAGGGAAGTGCACACTTGACTTACATATACAACGCTTGAAAGTTGGGTTTTCCTCAGAAAACAGATGACTAGAGAGCTCATTCGTTTTGATGAAAAATAACAGAACCAGAACCATACCCCGCCACTGTACATGTTATCCACGAAGTCGATACCAGGTGAAATGATATCCACACCAACATTGGTGTGGACATGACAGAACCATACGCTGATTGTGGGTCGTTTTTTCTGCAGTTGGCGGCACAGACAGGAAATTTGAGAGCCTTCGTGCAAGGCATTCCGAACGAGGAGGAAAATCTCTTAGTTCCTCAATAATACAAAAAAAAATGTAGAGAAGGCCAAAGAGTTGTACAGTTTTCAGGGCCTCGGATCTTTGAAGCGTAGGTTCTCTCCTATCTGTCTTCTTTCCAAGTTTTGGTACTTCACTGAGAAAATGTAAGAGAACACCAATCTTGAAGATAATATATTATACTTCTCTATTTTTTTTTATATTAAAATAATTGAAGTACAAGTGAATTTGAGCATAAGGGATGCTCAAAACGTCCTACAACAACACGAAGGAAACATGACATTTAAAAGCATGTATCCCACTATTATAAAGATTACATGACAGCCTCCCAATTCCAATACCAATCCGCAATAAAGAGAATCCGTTACTTAATTTGGAGGTAAGACGCCCACCCTGCATGATTGAATAACAAACACTGGTCAGTGGAAGGAGCAATAAAATTCAGAGAAGTCCATGATTCCCATTTACGCCAAACCTGAACAGTAACTTCACAATGGAACAAGAGGCGGTCAACAGTTTCGTGGGCCTTGAAGCACAAACACAGCAATAGGGAGAGATACACCAATGAGGCATGCGACGCTGTAACAGGTCCAGATCCAGTGTGCATAACCTGTTGAAAGACATTAGCCAACCGAAAACTTGAACTTTCTTTGGAATTGGTATCTTCCAAACGTGATTAGACCGGGTTGTTGGTTGTGAGGTATTGGGATTAATAAGGTACTCAAAGAAAGACTTACATGAATAGGATCCCGAACGATCCAGTGTTCACAGGAAACAATCGTCAAGAGATGGGGAATGTCTAATAGGGGTCAGTAAATGAAGCAGAGCGGCAATTTCAGTTTCTTCTCTATTTGTTAAGGCTCGTGGAAAATGGAAATTCCAGGAGGGTGGATGAGTAGGCCTTAATGGGGGCTGTAAAAGAAAGTGAGCAATGGGTTTATTAGGAGAGTTAGAAAGACGGAAGAGGCTAGGCTAGGGAAGGCCTGGGCTAGGGGGATATTGCCACACCACTGACCTTCCCAAAACAGAATTGTATGTATGACCGTTTCCAACTTTGGGAATGATAAGAGGCAGAAAAGATTGATAAAGGCTGCAGGGCTTCGGAATGTATCATCTTGCTATATGTATTTTTGTGAATCTAGCAGCTTTGGTTGAAAAAGGAAAGAAACACATTGTTTGAGAATCACAGGTGAAGTGGAAGAGCGTTTCTGAAAGGCTGTGTAATAGAAATTTTAATTTTTTTTTTTCAAGAAATTAAAAATTTTGAAAATGAGGTGCATGTCATCTTGAGAATGAAAAACTAAATTCCTTAATTATAAGCATAAAGTTATGCAGTAGAGGTATTAAAGTTAAAGGAATTTTTTTTTTTCATTTTAAATGATTAACTAAATAAATTGAGTGCTTTTGAAATATTATATGATGAGCATAGTTGATTAAATTGAAAGCAAATATTATTAAATTACTTTTAGGCCAAATATGCTTCATGAAATTGAAATATTGAGTAATAAAGGAAAAATATGTATAAAAATTAAGTCAGAGAAAAAAATAATTACATTGAAACACAATTGTTAAGTTCAAGTGTGCACTTCTCTAAACTAAAAAAAAAAGTGTTATTTTAGGTCAAGTGTACGCTTGACTGATGTATCTAAAGACCTGCGTTGATATATATACAACGCTTAAAAGTGTTGTTTGATATCTATCTATGTTATTTTAGGTAGTAGATACCTTTATCTATATCGTTTACCGTTGAGTGTTAATAGGTCACTCTTTCTAACTAGTGCATCTAAAGGGTTACGTTGTATGTGTCCAAATCACTTATAAAATCAAGAAGACCTCTTATAAAATTAAAGCTCTGATTCTATATTACAAACCGTTTTACAGGTACGCTATACTAATTAATGAAGGCCCAATAATATCGAGCTATCATTAATAGTTTATGTGTGCTCAATAGTGGCTCCTGCCATGTTTCTAGCTATCTGAAAACACATTGCCTTGCATATGAGCAATTTTGGAATTAAGAGGTAGTTTTTTCCTGCACTACTCAATTATTGGATCTCTCATTTTGGCCCTTGTTAGTCATGGATTGATTACATAAAAAAGCAAATTACTTTCTAATTCTTGATTTGTTGAAGAGCAAATCAGTTTTCAAGTAGTTCCATCGTTCATCTATTTCTTAGCCACTTCTCTCTTTTAATAGGATTAAGATGAAGTTCTTATTGATATCCATGAAGCTATCTAAACACAATGATAATACAGCGATTCACTTTCATCATGATCATGCTAATGAATGTACAAAGACTAATTTGCATTTCTAATCGATACGATCAACTACTGTTCATTTATGCCTCTTCTACCTCACAGAAATTATTGCTTTCTGCATTCTTCTTGGCACCAGAGGAAATGAAGGAGAGAGGAGAGCGCTTCGTCCAACGCCTAATATCATAAGCCTTCTTGAAGGGCTTCTTGTCCTTGCCAAACACTTTACCACCATTGTTTTTCTTCTCTGTTATGGCAATGGCAAGATCATTTGGAAACAAAGATTTCCAAACGAAAGCGTGAAGAAGGGTCGAAACAAACAAAACTGACACCATTGTCGAAGACACAAAGGAGAGAGTTAAAGCAAGTCCCTTGCTTAGAAAACATGGGACCTGCTCAGCGTACTTGATCGTTGCCAAGGATGCCGTTGTCATGGGAAATGTATAAGACCACCATGCCACCGAAAACCTGCAAAATTCACCATATTAAGTTGAAATACTATATATTATTGGGCGGGCCTTGATCTTGTCCCCAACTTAACCACATCAAGGTTAAGTGTGGGTGAGATCTTAATTTATATTCTATGAAATAAACTTGCCCATATCGCATGGGGGACTATTATTTCAGCCCACACAATCCCAACATATATTTTATTGGAGGAGAATAAGATCTACTTGTAGCATTGAAATAGGTAGTAGTTAGTTACCCAAAGCCTCTGAAGAAATTGATCCTTACAACGAGCGAAAGATATAGAAACAAAGCAATGGAGTAGCAAGTTCGTGATAATCCGTTGAATTCACCGTAGATAGTTTCCCAGGCAATGCTTGCTGCTGATGGCGCTGCAATGAACATACAGTAAACTGGGTGTAGCTCCTTAGGCAAAGCTTCACTTGTGGGCAATCTTTGGTATAACGTAACAAACACAACTATATAATGCGCAAAACCAACAGCCCAAAAGAATTTTGCCGGCTCCTGCCATCCCACCTTGGACGCCAAGATTGCGCCCACGAAATTCCCAACCACAGATAGATGAGTTGACGGATTCGCTACCTTTGATAGACGCCTTTTCCCACCTGATAGCCATTGGCCATATATCTTTAGCTCGAGAAAAAAAAGGGGTGCCATGAAGATGCACCAAATGGCAGGGTGTGGCCTATTTGGTGATATAATGGGAGGTACACCAATGGCTAGGAACATGCATACAATCCATGGAGCAAAGAAGAAATTGACCCGAACAGGGTGAGAGTACTCTCTTCGAACGGCTTCGAAATAGAAAATGCACTTGAGTAAGTAAGTCAGGAAAATGAAGATGAGGACTACAAGGGCTAGGATCCAAAGGAATAGATTGATTAGGGGTGAAATGTGGAGGAATCGGGTTGCTGGGCTTGAAGCAAGTGCATGCCATAGGATCGTTTGACTACTAAGGCCGAGACAGATACCAAAGCAATTTATAGGAAATCTAAGAAGGAATGGCCATTGTTCATCCGTGGGCAGTAGAATATCTTCATTTTCCTGTAGCAAAAATCATATATCATGCATTCTGTCATTGAGATTAATTGCAAAGTTTGGAAAGACTAATGCAAAGTAAAAAACAGTCCAATATCACATTACGTAAATATTTGATGCTGCTTATGTATGTAATCTAATGAAGGGGAGCCTTGGTGCAATTGTAAGAGTTATCATCGAGTGACCAAGTGGTCATGAATTTGAGTCATGGAAACAACTTCTTGCATTGTAGATAAATCTGTATACAATAAGCCCAGAAAGTGGCTAACCCAAACTACGCATAAGTGAGATCTTTGTGCACCGGGCTGCCCTTTTTATCAATGTAAAATCTTATGGTTTGTAGTGATTTGTTAATTATCAAATTATGTCTCAAAAGTATACCTTGACTTGGTCGAGTTCAGGGCCTCTCAATGCAGCGAAGTATCTTCCTGCAGGAACACTTCTATTAAAGTGCTCTTCATGGCCTCTAGGCAAGTGATGATGATCAGTTTTTTGCAAATGATCCACATTATCATTGTCCTTTCTCAAAGGCAAGAATGAGTTTTGCTTGCTAAGAGTTGATTTGGTCCTGAAAATACTGAATTCGTCTTTCCTCCCTTCTGTGACAACTCCATTATTATTCGAACTGAAACCTCCGAAGCTTTCACCACTCCTCGAAAGCAACTTTCTATCATCCTTAACCTTGGACTCTTTTTGCAATGCCGAGAAGCCAGTCTCTAGCGAGACTTGTCTGTTAAAACTCCTATGTGATGCTCTCTTTGTATAATTATCGTGTAGTTTGACGGGCCGATTGCTCAATCTCTTTTCAGGCTTTCCGGGTATCTTGTATAGGTGATGATCTCCATTTTCTTGTTCATGGAATACTTCATGAATGTCCACAAAATGGTCTTGAAGAGAGCCTGGAGAAGTTGAACTATTGTTGGCCATTTTTTATTCTCACAAGCTAATTGAGTAGGAGGAGGAGGAATTAACCGAATTGAATCATTACAAAGTGATATCAGGAATGGAAGAGTTAAAGAGATTAGAGCTTGATATTAGTGAAGGTCCGTGCATGGACATTAGTTTATTAATGAATCATCACGAGGAATTATATTAAAGAGATTGTTATGGTGATGGTGGTTAGATGGTTTGGAGCCAGTACTTTGGTAGGAAAAGTGGGTTGGCTTTGTGAGGGTTATCTCGTGGGTGCATCTAAAATCTTATGGTGAATCGGAGCTGAGGTTGAATCCAACATGAGCAAGTTCAATTAAAGTAGTCACGGGTGGTGCTGGTGAGGTTCCAACTTACCTAGAAGATGATAAATGCAAATTGTAAATTAAAGGTAGTTTTGTCTAACCTTAGCTTTATCATTAGTATATAAACCCTTATTATTTTAGTATTGAGGGTGTGAGAAAAATAGATCCGAGTATAAATTGTAACCTTTGGAATTTTTTTAAGAGTATAAATTGTAATCTTTTAAGGGAGATGAAGAGTTAAAGAGATTAGAAACTAAGTTTTAAAATGAAAATAATTAGTAGCAATAATAATAATGATATTGGGAAAATGTCAACAATTCATACACAGGCCTAAAAACAAGTTAATTAGAAGATGAAATTGAAATGGGTATCTAAGAAAATCCAAGGTAAGAACTTTATGAAAAGAAGATTGATTGCACATCTTGTGGATTTCACTATATCATTTAATAAGCTTTCACTGCATTTCTTTCTTCTCTTTGAGTGTATTGCTGCAAAAGCTTTCAATAAAAGTTGTCAGAATATTTTCATGAATATTTTGAAAGATGAACCTTCCTATAAATCCTTCTGCAAAGAAAAATCTAAGAAGTAAAGTACAGTACAAAAATCATCCCATTCCCAACAGAGTTTTAATGGCTTAAAGCCAGCTTGCACAGTACTACCTAGCACCCAGTTACCAGTGGTGTAAATGTGGAAAAGAACAATGATAAATGCACTTTAACCATTACTTGAGCCAAGCTCGTGATGTTACTTGCTCTCTGTACCATAGATTTCCATTAATGTGTCAAATATACTTGTACAGCCTATGAAATAAATTCCACAGCAAAACACTACACTACACACATGAAGCACTGACCAGAAATTTAATGCAAGAATTCAGAGACCTAAAATGTAGATTTTGTTGAATAAGCTAAGAAGATTCACATTACCGTAAGTAAATTACATTCCCTTTCCGCCCACAATGGTAAAACTAGCATTTTTCTCGGAGTTTTTTTTTCTTTCAGAAAACCTATATATAATATATTAACTGCAATGGAAGTAGTTCAAAACCAAGATGTAAAGAGTGAATTAAAAGCAACCCACTTGAACCAAAATCAGGGACCTCCTCCTTAGCGCAACTTTGATGATAATACTGGAACTTAGAGGGTATTATTGGATATGACTTCATTGAATCTAACAAACCAATGGGCATCAGATGAACCATTTTTTTCATGTTGAGGATGATGCTGCGGCTGCTGCTTTGATTCTTCTTCATTTACAACAATCTGAGAGTAATTCAGTGTCTTTGATAACTTTGAAGGGGCTGTTAGAGATTTAGAGGGAGGAGCCGGTAACAAGGAGACCAAAACACGAGCAACCTCATGCATGGTAGGCCGCTCAAAAGGGTTCCTCTTGGTGCACAGTAATGCCAATTGGAAAGTCTTCCTTGCAAGGTTCAAATCCATGCATGTAATAGATACCTCTGGATCAACTGCTTCCATCACCGTATTGTCATCTGCCTTGGATAGTATCTGCATTTAAATAGCACATAATTAAGATGTCCCAATTTAAGTTAATACCCAATAAACAAAATGTCTTAGAGAACAAACCAGTTGATGTAAATTTGAGTCATTGTCAACAGCCTTCTTTCCTGTGAGCAATTCGAGAAGGACTATTCCGAAACTGTAAACATCCGATTTTTCATTAAGCCTAGAAGTTCGAGCATATTCTGGGTCAATGTAACCAATAGTGCCCATTACATATGTTGAAGCATGGGTTTTTGATGAAGAGATGCACTTAGCAATGCCAAAATCAGAGAGATGGGCCCCGAAGTTCTCATCAAGTAGGATATTTGAGGACTTCACATCTCTGTGAATAATTCGGGGATTGCAGTCATGGTGGAGGTAAGCTAGGCCTTGGGCAGCTCCAACTGCTATTCTCAACCTTGTATCCCAATCAAGTTTTACTTTCTTTGATGGGCCTGATGAATAAACAAAAGGTAACTGATTAATACTAGAAAGAAGAAATAACAAGAACATGACAAATGAATGGTAAGAAAACTAACCATGAAGAAGATTCCATAGTGAACCATTAGGCATGTAATCATAGAAAAGAAGGTTTCCATTAGGGGAGAGAGAGTAGCCATGCAAGCTAACAAGGTTTCGGTGTTTGATGCTGCCAATTGTTTCAAGCTCAGTCTCGAATTCTTTCAAATTGTGAGGGTACTGAGCATAGAGTCGTTTAACTGCAATGGGCTTGGAGTTCTTTAGCACACACTTGTAAACAGTGCTGGAGGCTCCGTATCCAATAATGTATTTCTCACTCAGATTCTCTGTAATTCTCATGATATCTTCATAGGTGTGAATAGCCATATCCATGTGGAGGATTACCAATTTTGGTGGACCTGGATGTGGAATAAAAAAATTAATGCAAAGAAACCGAGGAAAAGGGGGAGGGGAAGAAATAATTAACAAGTGCAACACAGATATAGTCATACCTTGAATAGTTCTGTTTGATCCCTTGATAAATTGGCTCGATTGGTTGGACCTGTAGATTGCTATTATAACCATTGACACAAGTGCAATACACCCCAAGGTTATACAGACAACAGCAGTTCTCGAGATAATAGCTGAAACAATTTAGTATGAAGGATTGGAAAAGTTAGACACGAGTCATAACATTGATCAACTATGAACCTTGGAACTGGGGAAAATTCTACATTCAATACCTTTGGATTGCCTTGCATATGGTCCACATAACGATCCCACCCAATTACTACATAACAACAATGGATTTCCAACAAAACTGAAAAGAAAATCATCAAAAACAAGTGATTAGTTATTCAACCTAAAAGAGAAAAATGTGTAAAGTTATATAAGTCAATCACCTATCAGGTGGAAATCTTGTAAAATTTCGAGTGGGAGGAATATCTCCAGACAAGTTATTGTAAGTGAGGTCCCTACATAAAGTAGAAGTTTCATTTCAGAAGGAATGTTTCAATAAACATGGGAAAGAAATCTCAGGTCAACAAGAACTCACAAAGTTACAAGGCTAAGACAGTTGGCTAATTGCGCAGGAATGCTACCATGAAGATTGTTGTTTCCCAGGATTCTGCAAAGAATACACAATGAAAAACAGTACAACAAAATCTGAACGACATCATTTTCAGCTTTGAAATAGAAACAACAATGGACTCACAGGGCATTAAGATTTTGAAGTTGGCCTAGCTCTTCAGGTATCATGCCAGAGATTTTGTTGAATGAAAGGTCACTGCAAGAGTTTCAAGGCAGCACTAAATTAGAGAAATCTAAAAATAAGTTCTTAAAGTTGGAACACAAAAGAAAAGCTGCCTCGGTAATTTACATGATTTGTATACTTCTAAGGATTCCAAACTCAGCAGGCACAGAACCATTGAGATAGTTTCTACTCAAATTTCTGTGACAGTCACACGGCAAGATCATAAATTACTCTAATGAAGGCAACAACCAATTTGAAGCAGATTGAGAGCAATTAGAATGGAAATAAGCAAAGTTTCCCTTGACATACAGAGTGAGAAGATGCTCCAAGTTCCCCACAGAAGCAGGAATAGGTCCAGAAAAATTATTGCTAGAGAGATCTCTGTTAGTGCAACAATAAGTTAGTATAACAGAGATACATGCAACAGGGAACAGAAGCTCTAGTTTTTCCAACTCACAGTGTATCAAGATTGATAATACTACCCAATTCAACTGGAACACCACCTCTGAAATTGTTTGATGACAGATTCCTGAAGATTCAATAATACTTTTAATTTATAAAAAGAGAGGAGGCAAAAAAGTGATTTCAGCAAGCTTCACCTAATTGCACAATTGATGCTTACAGGTATGTTAGGCTCTCTAAATGTTGAAATCCAGAAGGTATTGAACCATTCAGTCGGTTACCGTGCACATTGCTGAAAAAGAATCAGCAGTTAAGTAAGAAAATGATCAGGAGTTTCCATATTCAAGGTATTGAGACAAGTCTTACAATTGGTTGAGTGCCGTGCAAGAGCTTATATTTTGTGGAATGGGCCCTTCAAGATGGTTATTGGCAAGATTCCTGTGTTATTTCACAAATATAAACATTAAACAGCATTATACACAAATAAATTTAGAGGAAGAGAGATGAAGACTCACAGTTCAAACAATTCCTCAAGCTTTCCTAATTCTGAAGGAATCTTGCCAACAAAATGGTTGTTGTTCAGCTGCCTGTGCTTAGAAAAGTTAGTAATATACAAGGTATACAAACGATGCAATCCAATAAAAACAACACAAGGAAAGTCCTCACAAGTAGCTAAGTTTGGTCATGTTGCCAAGTTCAGGTGGGATGGGTCCAGTGAGCTTGTTACCATGTAAATACCTGCATGGTATAAATAGATGATTTGTAAATTGTAAGACCAAAAGTGCAATGGAATATATATATATCAAGGACCCACAAAATGTAGAATGACTTCATTGATATACATTATAGTAGTACTTCAGTTAAAAATGAAAACATTGTAGACGAGTGCAACTCACAGTTTGCCAGTGTAGGAGAGATTGCCAAGTATGGGAGGAATTGGGCCTACTAGTTCATTCTCACTTAAATCCCTGGAAGTGAAAAAAAAAGATATACCTTATTTTTGTCCAAAAATGTAGCACTATTGCAGGTTCTATACACAATAGTTAAATATAAGGAATGGTCAGGAAGGGATAACTGAAGAAAGGAGACACAACATGAAAATATGAAATACTTACAAGACAGCAAGAGCTTGCATCAAACCAATAACCTCGGGAATCTTACCAGTGAGCCGATTACCCTGAAGTGACCTGTGGAAAAAATTATAGTAGACAATGGAATAAATGGTCTTCAATAGAGTGATAGAACAAACTCCCCAGCCATGAATAAAATGCATGTTTGAATTGGAACAGCCAAGAATACAAAAGCTTACAGGGTAGCAACTTGTAGAAACCCAACGTTAAAAGGAATTTCCCCAGTAATTTTATTGTAAGAGATGTCCCTAAAATTTATAACAAAGTGAGTTATTAGCATCATAAATATGTAAAACAATGAATTCAGAGGGAAGTCTAGAAGACATACAAAATTTCAAAACTTGTACAATTTCCAATGTTATCTGGAATAGAACCATTTAGATTATTGCCTCTGACATCACTGCATATGAAAAACCCAAAAAGCTCAATAGAAGATAACAACGAAAAGTTGAAGCGTGATTTAACTGCAACTTAAGCCCATAATGGTTAGTAAGAATCAGGACTTACAAGTACCACAGACCAGTTAATTGGCATATATCAGGGGATAATGCCCCTGTTAATGAATTACCTCGCAAGCCTCTAAGGGAAACGTCACAATATTGCAAAGAATTAGTGCAAATAAAGGAAAAAAATATTTCAAACACATGAAATTGAAGTAATACTAATGTTTACAAAATATAAGAAGAAAAGTACTCACAGGTATTGCAAAACTTCATTCCAATAAATTAGCCTAGGAATTTCACCAATTAGCTGGTTTTGAGCAAGGTCCCTACATTCAAAGATTATCCATCACTAAAACCCAATTGCAGCATAGAAAGGAAACAAACTTCTCATAATTACTATTGTTGTTATCAATTTGACTTTTCAAGTTATTAAAGTATTAGAACCTTGATGAATAGCCAAATCTACAATTTACAAAACAAAGAACAGACATGACAATTAAACAGACGATGTGCAAGAGACTCACAAAATTTTCAGATTTGGAATTTGAGACAAGGTTGAGGGAATTGGACCCGTCAACTGATTGTTCTTTAAGGTCCTGTATGAGAATTTGTTAAATAAACATAAATTAACTTCTCTTGTGCGATATCATGAAATAGCATGCACTAAGTGGAACCCTGGGTAGGAGACAACTTACAATTCTTCTAGATTTTTAAGTCTAGATATAGAGAAGGGTATGTCTCCCTCAAGCATATTCACCGATAAATCACTGAAAAAACAATATATTACATGTCAAGACATGCAAATTCTTAACATAACCTGTTGGTCAGAGCAAGTAAACTGACAAAAAAGATAAAAAGAAGTATAAAAAAATAAAAAAAGGCAGAGGTAAGTGCTTACATAATCCTAAGAGCAACACAATTGCCCACTTCATCTGGGATTTGCCCAGTTAAGCGATTCCCCTTTAAATCTCTGTGCAATGAAAAACTTTAAGATCCATGATACCTACAATTAGATTAGGTTAAAAACACTATAATTTACTGCTACTTACAAGATTTGTAGGTTCTTCAAATCTCCAACAGAGGGAGAAATTTCGCCACCCAAGTCCAAGTTAGACAGATTTCTTTATGAAAACAACCATCCCAACATTAGACCAGGCAGAATCAGAAGATACACAAGAAGAAAGAGTAAGGAGATGAAATGAACTAACAGAGAAATAACAGAGAAGCTGCCATAATCACAAGAAACGCCTCTCCAAGAACAGTGATCCTCGTTGCCAACATCATCCCAATCGAGAAGCACGTTAGCTACATTGCTAAATGATGCTTTAATCGACATCAGCGCTTTCCCTACACCACCCATTTGTTTTACACAAAGTTCAGTTCAAACTAAGAGAAACAGCACTAAATATTAATAAAAAAAAAAAAAGACTGAGCTCGAAAGCTTCCTGGGTATCAAGGAAAAAGTAGGATATATACATATGCAAATTCCTAAAGAAGAGAGAAGTTCAATTACAGAGTGTGATAACCATAGAAAAATGGGCTTTCATCTCACACTCTCCGCGCCCATTTCAAAACTTACGCCAAACAACACCACACAGTACCCAACCACCCACTTTTTCCTACGCCAACTTTCCAACCCAAAAAATGAATAAATAAAGTTACAAATATAAGACCTTCATCGAGAGGAGAGGACCCAGCTGGGTAGAAAGAGCAGAGCATAACCATCAGCAAAACTAGAATAAGATTGTTAAACCTCCTTAATAACAGACCCATTACCATCTTCTCCTCCATTGTCAAAACAGAACACAGAATCGAAGAAGATAAAGGATGTTTTTCAAAGAAAAAGAAGAAGGTGGTCGAGCTCAGCAGCAGCTAAGTAGTAGTAGTATATAGTAGTAGTAGACAAGTGCAGAGGCTGTTCCCTGGGCATGCAATAAGCTCGAATTCCATTACAACAACAACAACAACAGCACAAGAGAAAAAAGAGAAAAAGAAAGAGATAGTGAAGTGAAGTGAGTGAGTGTGAGCAGGCGTTTGGCGTGAACTGTCGTGAAGAAGAGAGTAAGAAAGAAGAGAGAGAATGCTGATACAGACGTCGACAGACAAACAAATGACGGACAGAACAGCGTAGTAATTAGATGAAGCATTGTTGAAAAGACAGAGAGAGAGAGAGAGTAAACGGCGGTGAAGCGACGTTATTAGAAGCCGTCGTCTCAGCCGTCAACCGTACAACAAACCCAACCTTAGAGCAAAAGTGGCGTCGCCAACCGCGTTGTTGTTCATACGAGAATACGGTAAATTGACGTGTCGTGGTTTGGTTCGTAAGGGCATATTTGGAATAACACTACTATAAAAAAAATTAAACAAGACTATTTTTTTAATTTTAATTTTAATATTTTTTGGGGGGATGTGCAGAGAAGACCGACTGCATGCAATGGCTGCTGCCGCTGTTTCTTGGTCTGGGGGCTTCGTATAAAGCCTGCTGTCGATTCTTCTTTCTGATTTGCTTTTTAATTTGGGAAACTACTATATATATTTCTTCTTTTTTTAATTAATTATTATTATTATTTATTATTTATTATTTATATTATTATTTAAATGAGGCCGCTTTCAATAGCTCCATGGATACGGCATGCAGCATGCTTCCCCCTCCCTCTCTAGGCTACTCAATAGAGCTCCTTCTTTTCCCTTCCCAAGATAGTAAAAACATTAAAATTATATATTCTTTTAAATATAAATAATCTATTTTATAATTTGCTTCCTTATAATCAACAATACTGATTATGAGATTTTCCGAAAACGCCCCCTCCCCCCCGAATGCCCGTTTAACTTTTACTCGAGACCATCAATTTCCGAGGAGCGAAACACAGTGAAAGCGGCGGCTAATTCTCTAATTCCCAGTGATATCGAGGATATTTTTGTACAATCTCACCATTACCCCCCCTTACCCACGATTTAGAGCTATTAAAAGAACAGACACGTATCAGGGTACTAGCACGTCAGTGCCTTCTACTCTACAGCTGACCGTTTCTACCATATTGCCTACAGTCAGCAATTTCTCCGCCGGTTCCGCCCGTCCTTCCTTCCTTCCGTCCTCCGTTTTATTTTTCAAAAACGAAAAAAACTAATTTTCTGTTTTTTTTTTTCTAAAAAATAAATTTTAAAACTCAAAAATAAAATAAATTTAACTGACGGCGTTAGGGGTTTGTGGTCCAGTCCGCATGATTCGGTGGGCCCCTACGTAAACCCGCCGCATTGATAATTTGGTTTACGATTAAAGGGTAACGTAGACCCGATTGGCGCACGGTCATCCTCGTTTGTATTTATCTACGCGGCGAGTAATCACGTGACTGGTTAGGATAATTCCACGTGGCACGTCGTCTTTGTGGTGTGGTCCTCGGTTAGTTATTTAATTAGCACGTTGGAGTCACTGGAAATAGGGTGTGTTGATGATTTTTAGCCCTTCGATCTTATATTTACACATTTTTTATTAAATAATTTGGAGCATTCAAACTGCCATTTTAACTACCAAGTGTATTTTGCTAGAGCTTTGAATTTTAATTAATGAAAAGGTATAATTGGTATTAAAGAAGCTTTTACTAATAACTAACTCCCCTCACTTCCATTTAAGAGAATTTGCATAAGTCGATGGAATGTATAATTAACATTTATGTATATATATATATATATATTAAGTAGAGGGAATGAAATCCCACCCCCTAAGCCAATCCTTTAAGGCTGTAACCCTTTGACAAATTACAAAGTGAAACCCACGAGGATGCAAGAAAGAAAGACGACTCCGTATTATACAAAATATAGTTCGTATAACATTTGAGTACACTTCCTTGTGTATTACTGAGTCAGGGTTCCTTTTCAATAATAATAAAATTAATACAAGACATAATATTAGTTGGGCAGAACTATCTAAGGATACATTTTTCTATATCTTTAATGTTAAATTAATTGGAATCTTATATTGTAATGCAAACTACAACACTCTGTCGCCTTTAGATTGCATTGAATCATATATAGACATGTAATTTGATGAAAATCCAATGATGTTTAAATAATTTAATTTGTATGGCAATTTCTACTGCAATCAATGTAGCATTACTCATCTTAACCTAGACATCCCAATATATTTCCAAGTGCACTCTTGAATCCTACTATGAAGGTCAAAATTTGATATGAAGCCTTGGGTACTTCCCTGTGAATGGGGTATGCATGGTAATAAAGTGGTTATACAACAAACTACTAACATTATTTCTTCTCCAAAATAAAGCCTTGGGGTACTAAGTGATTCTGTATTGCACCAAGGGACTGAGCATCAAGTATACGTATGTACTATTGAATCCCACTATTAGGGTATCCAATAGCAAAGTGCTTTGAGAACTCAAGCAAGTATTAGTCCAGTGCCCAAGAGCCTTCGATCAAGAGGGAGAAGCATGCATTTGGGCGGTTCTATATTGTGTATTCCTCCATTCCTAAAACACAAAAAATAAATGGATTCTACAAGTTCTCAACAACAAACACCAAACTTGTATTAATGAACTGGGTAATTGAAGAGCAGCATTTTAACTACGCCAAAGTAAGGCTTTGTCTTATTTTCTATGAATTTGAAATCTCTAAGAGGGTTCGTGCTGAGCATTGATTTCATCAATGAAAAATAGTCTAGTTTCCACCTCAATAACAGCAACAGCAAGTGAGGCAAAGAGGTAGTTGATCTCAAATTATATTCAATGAAACAGTACTATGATTAAAAGCTAGCAATCTATGCTCAACAATTTTAGGTGATTTTTATGAATCGTTTGATTGCTAATAAAGAAAGCCACGCAATTATGTTGCATAGAACTCTTAAGCTCTATGGTTCCACAAATAATAAGAAGCAAGTTATGAGATTAAAGGGTTTAAATCCCACCACCTAAAACAAGAAGTTGCAATCTAGGCTCAACACTTGTGCATTGATCAGCTGATAACAGGAAAAATAAAGGAATGGTAAACACCAATAGATTATCTTGCGCACAGTAATCAAGATGTTAGAACCCAAATTAATAGCAAATGGACCAATGAATAAGGAAACATCTATTTTAAATTTAAGCAAAATCATTTGCTGCAGAGTACTTGCAGAAAACAGCTACACCCAATATAGATTGACAAATTCCATAGTTTAAAGAGCAGTGAGAAGCATAGAGGAGATAGGTCATAGCTAACCCAAATCATATTTCTCTATGAAACTGGATCCGCATTGTGCCAGCCCTTTGCGCACGGAGGTACTTTCAAGAACTCGTCAAATTCGTTAACATGGACGTCGCAGCATTTCCACTGCAATCAATGGAAAATGAACCATACATACATCAATACCTTCAAAGCAAACAAGGGGAAGAGGGTTAAAAGTTGTGACAGATGAAGGAAATGGTAAAGGGTATCTTACTCCTCTCATCCTGTCATGAAAAACAGCAGGGCCAGGATGGTAACTGCATGCACTGTCATGGTTATCCTTTTCTTTGAAGGTTTGACCACATCCATTGTTTTTGCATGTTTGGGGTAGGTTCAGGTCAATAATCTTCTTTGCCGGAGCAGCAGAGCCTGGCTGAACACCAACACTGTCATCGACAGGAACTGCTGAGGAGTTCATAAGTTTGGAGCTTACTTGTCTGGGTTGTGAACCTGAAAAAAGGAAAAAATAAAAATAAAAATAAAAATTACTTCCTTGGATGAACCCAAAAACTCCCTTGAAAGTGGTAAATGATTAGTGCAAGGCAAAACAAAGCTCAAGCATCATAAAATCATGTAAAATTGAAGTAACTCCAATGGGTCTGCATAATGTTAAGAGATAAGAGGGATGCCAAAACAACGTACAAAACAGGATCTCTAATTTCTTGGGCCTTCGCGATTTAGTTCATATTTTACCACGATGAAAGGGATGAAAATTTAGTATACCTCATTAACTTCTATTATTGAACTACAAATGAAAGACTTGGGACGTGCAGAATACATATGTAGAGGTCATCCGTATATATGGATCCACAAACTTTCCCTCCTGAGTGATGTGGGACTATCAGAGAGCTTGGGATGTGGTGAAGGTTGATGTAATGAAGGTGATTGGGGAGTTCTTTCACAGTGGCGTAATTAATAATAAGGTGAATGGAACTTATATATGCCTAATTCCAAAGAAAAGTGATTCTCACAGCTTGAAGGATTACAGTCCTATAAGTCTTGTCACTAGTTTATACAAGATCATATCCAAAATCTTGGCAACAAGACTTGGTTCTTCATAAAACTGTGGATGAAAGTCTGGCAACATTTGTTCAAGGGAGGCAAATTCTAGATGCGGTGCTAGTGGCCAATGAGGCAATTAAAGACTATAGGGTTGGGGCTAAACCAGGGGTGGTGTTTAAAGTGGATTTCGCTAAAGCATATGATACGGTTGATTGGGGATTCCTCAAGCATGTTTTGCAGAAGAAAGGTTTCGGTGAGAAATAGATCAGTTGGATCATGGGTTGTGTGAGCTCAGTTACTTATTCTGTGGTGATTAACGAAAAATCAAAGGGGAAATTTGCGGCTAGTAGGGGTTTGCGGCAAGGTGACCCTCTATCTCCATTCCTTTTCACTTTAGTGGGTGATGGATTAGGGAGGTTAATGTCCTGTGCCAGATAGTTCTCCATTGTGAAAGGTTTCCAAGTCGGGAGGGATAAAATTGATGTTTCACATTTGCAGTATGCTAATGATACATTATTTTTGCTGCAAGGGGAGGACAATAATGTTGGCAATGCTTTGAAGATGTTACAATGTTTCTATAAATTTTCAGGGTTGAAAGTGAACATGGCAAAGTGCCAAGTGGCAGGGATTAACATGAAGCCGGAGGTGTTACTAAGAATTGCCAATACAGTAAGATGTTCAGTTGGAGTCTGGCCTTTGAAGTATCTGGGCTTACCATTGGGGGGAAATCCACAATCCAAAGTATTTTGGGAACCGGTCATCTCCACCATTTCACGTAGGTTGGAGGGGTGGAAGCATGCGTTTCTGTGGAAGGGGGGAGACTAGCTCTGATAAGGTCTGTATTACAAGTTATCCCATCATACTCTCTCTGTTGTCAAAATTCCAAGTGGAGTGGCCAAGATAATTGAGAGGAAAATCAGGACTTTCTTTTGGGTACGAAGGGGGGGTCATGAGATGAAAAGCTTGGTTAAATGGGAGATACTACAAAAAACTGTCGAAGAAGGGGGACTCGGTATTGGGAATGTAACTTTGAAGAATGTGGCCCTATGTGGGAAGTGGTTGTGGAGATTAATGAATGAAAAGGACTCACTATGGGCACAAGTTGTGGTCAGCAGATACGGGCCAGTGTCTTTCTTCGATCATGGTGGCAGGTGGAATAGAAATGGAAGATTTACATATAGAGGGTCGTGGAAGTTCATCATATCTTTAGCACTAGTGATCATGTTCACCTAGTAGTCGGCAATGGGGAGATCTTTCGCTTTTGGGAGGACAGATGGTTGGGAGACAGCTCTTTGGCACTATTTTTTCCACACCTATATAGATTATCTACCACCCACAACCTGCCTATCTCAACCTTTATTAGCCTTCTTCAAGCCTCACAAGACATAACATGGAACTTTCATCTCCCAAGAGCTCTTACTTTGAGGGTCCGTTTGGTACGCGGGATAGGATGAGATTATTTTTGTAGGATTGGATAGGACAGGACAGAATAGGATATAATAGGATTAAAAATAGTGTAATCCTATGTTTGGAGTGCGTTTGGGATTAGAATAAAAAAGTAATTAAATATTTTTTTTACAACTTAATTTTAAAAAAAATTATATTAAACCTATAAAATAAAAAATAAAAAAAACCAAAACCACCACCTGGCTGGTTTTGCAAATCGCAAAACCAGTTGATAATTT
Source organism: Paratinospora sagittata (assembly GCA_035771175.1). Taxonomy (NCBI): domain Eukaryota; kingdom Viridiplantae; phylum Streptophyta; class Magnoliopsida; order Ranunculales; family Menispermaceae; genus Paratinospora; species Paratinospora sagittata. Next base: position 34,548,047 of record CM069591.1, read on the forward strand.
TTTTATTTTTTATTTTTAAAGAAAAAATATGCAGGAAAAGAAGAAGAAGAAGACGACGAGGAGGAGGAGAAAAAAAATAAAAAAAAGGGGGCGGGATAAACAATCCCACCATTTTGGTTTATCCCGCTGGAACAAGATAGAAGGGTGAGGTGGGATAATTTTTATCCCGTCCCACCTCACCTCCAAACACGGGATAGGGGCTAAAAATACCCCTACCCCTATCCCATCCTATCCGGGCTGCCAAACGGGCCCTAAGGGAACACAATGAAGCAATCAACCTATTAGCTAGACTAGAACATGTCCGTCTGACAAACTCCATAGATCTCTTAGAGTGGGCTCTTGAACCCAATGGAAAATTCTCATGCAATTCCTTAGCCTGTGCACTACATCTTTCACACAACCAAAATACCTCTCCCTTCCCATTAGTGGCATACATATGGAAATCACAGGTTCCTTCAAAAGTCAAAGTGTTTGGTTGGTTAATGGCTCATAGGAGTTTAAATACATTAGACCTGTTACAGAAGAGACTGCCTACCATGTATTTATCGCCTCAGTGCTGTATTTTATGTTTTCAGGCTGACGAAAAATCGGATCATTTATTCATATCTTGCCCTTTAACATAGATGAATGCTTATCTATGCCTCATGATCCTACAATTTCTAGTGTGGCTAAGGAGGTGGCTCTTGTTGCATCATATGCCGCTCTTTGGCATATTGGCATATTGGCATATTTGGCTTGAGAGGAACAATCGGATTTTTAACAATAGATGTAAGGAGCCAAACAATCTTTGGGAGGACATCAGATTTGTTGCTAGTTCTTGGGTTCACGCAGCGGGTTTGGTTCAAGGCCCCTCTCTTTCAGATTGGGTTCTTGATTGGGGTAGATGCCTTCATCAGGTCTAATGTCGGGTGTATGGGTTCCACTTTGTACAACATTCTCGTTGTCTGTTGTTTGGGACGTACATTTTTTCTATAATGTGATTTTGGTTGTGTTTCCCGTGGTTGCACCTATGGTGCTTCTCGGTGGCTGTATTTTTATTTCACTTTACGATTTTAATAAAAGCAATTCCTTGTTTCTCCTCAAAAAAAAAAAAAGTGATGTGGGACTATCCCATCACTAATGAGATCGATCACTAACCTAGACAAGTCTTTGTTGATTTCAATGAATAAGGGAACTCAACATGTTGCATTTCTGCCACAAGGAGGCCTCTTTTACAAAATAAAAACACCAATTGAATGATTAGATGGCTATGAAAAATATAAATTCTAAAAATGGTTACCATGATCTGAGCAAAAGAAGCCCTGCCTGCATCTTGAACAACCCAAATTTGATGATAAATTATTTGCTGGAGATGAAGCAGTTGGACTAGCTGCAGCTTTTGTAGTTACTGGTTTCTCCGTGGTGTGTTTTCCTGTCTTGCATCTTCATCAATAGAAATATTAATTTAGACTCAATAAACTGGAACTCAGATATTAAGATAAAAATCAAGTGGATATATAAATCAAATCGGTTCAAAAGACTTCTTGCCACTTCATAATATATATATATATATATATATGCACATTTAAGAAAATCCCACACAAAACAGTCATTCCAGGGAAGAGGAAATATAAACAAAAAATCTTCTTTAAGAGAAGCCAACTCTTCCTATAGCATCAAACTAACATGCCTAACATTTTGTCATAGAGACTAATGTGAATACAGATACATTCTGTAGTAAAACGCTTGGATAAATTTTTAATGATCACCGAAGCTTCTTAAACTTTTCTTAAAATAAAAGCAATAATAGGAAATCATAAAAGAGGCAAATCTGTGTCCAAAATGAGAATATCAATGGTGTGAATTGTTATTAGAAATAAAATCTCAAGTTTATCAGGGCATTACAACAAATTAAAATGTGACAGCAGATAAGCAAATAAACAGTTACTTATTACTGCCACTATAAAGATCTTGGCTAAAGCTTAGCATAAGGCAGTGGTTTTTTGACATAACTGATTTGTAAATAGAAAGTCATAATATTTTAAAATTAACAGAAAAAAAAGGATAAAGATGGCAAAGAGAGGTTTTACAAGGAGAGAGAAGGGAAAATTACCTACCACGCCTTACTATAATATATCAACCAGTTAAATTCCAAAAAACTAGGGCTTGAAATAATGTTATCAAATCAATATCTAGGTCAATATCAACATAAAGTATTATCTCAACTATTTGAGGTTGGCTGTACTAATTTTGTTCCATCATTTGACTCCATCTAGGGACATTTTCCATGAGATGATTACTAAATTTCACTCAACTGTCTAGTAATTGTACATAATTTAAAAGACATGTCAAAAGGGTTTTATATTCTTTTTATAGAGTTACTTCCCAAGCAAATAGAGGAGGACTTGGGAGGAAAAACAAACGAGAAAGAGATGCTCCACAATAACTTGTAAAGTCAAATGCCCTTATGTGTCACTATAAGCATAAATTGGATCACATAAAATAGGATATATCAGGTTCACATGGTTTGGCATGTCAAACGCTTCATAATCTTGTCAAAGCCAATACTCATGTTTGTTGCTCGGGTTCATATAGTTCTGCCGCTTTCATCTTCTGTTTTTTATGCTGCTCGAACAGCAAGGTTGCTGCTGCTGTTGAACAGCATCCTTCCTTCTATAACAACAGCAGCAAAGCTAATTGAGTAGCAACTAGCAAGGTTGCCACTGAATAGTACCAGCATAGCTGCTTTACTTGCTATAAATTTCTTGCATCCTTTATGATGATTTTATTTTTCCAATTTATTTTTTTAATACTTTATGCTGATCACAAGATAAATGATGCAAATGACCTAGCTCTACCCCACAAGAAAGAAATATATTTTCACAAGAAGATCATAAGATAAATGAATATATAGCACTTACCCTGGAAGCTCTAAAAACAAGCTGAAGTCATGACTTCTTTGCTTGCAACAACTCCACTCTTTCATACCATCATGAAATATTGGCTGGAAAATATATCATTTTAAGCTTAAATTTAATCCACTTATTGAACAATTTAAGAGTGTAACTGTAACAGAATGATATAAATTGAATTTGAGAAATATATGTGAATTATTGACTTACACCCTTGGGAAATTTAAGAGATCAAATCCGTAGAAGCAAAGCCGAAACATGGATTAAAGAAACTCAACATTAGTATTCATACCCAAGCATGTCAAAACTTAAAGCTTCATATCATTAAAAAGAATAATGAAGTATTTACTAATTACAGTAAAAGATAAGGACATGCAAAGAAAAAGTGCATTCCACACTCAATCATTATTGCAGGGAAGAATGTGCCAAAAAAGTATTACTGCCAGAACTCACAAAGGATGAATTCTTGATAAATCGCATGCCACTTCTACACCAGTACCAACCTGATAAAAATCTCTTTTACGTAGTCTTGGAGTTAGAAATAGAAATCTAGTAGAGGAAAAATGTGAAGAAGGAAGAATGAAAAATTCAAACAAACAATTATGTAGTAAATATTAACACAATGCAAGGATAAATAAGTACATAGTTTTGCTCAAATTATTATCTCATTGATAAAAATTAAGTAGCCCATAGCAATGAATAATAGCTTACAAGTTAGATTAAGTGGGCATGATAGTGAAATTCAAAGTAATGCAGTAAGACATATCCTTGAGGCTATAGCTTAATTAAACCATATGCCTTGTTTCTTTAGTCGGAGTATGCCTCAAAGCAATAGTTTATGAAACGGTCCCACACAATTTTCACTCATTTCGAGGATGTCTTAGAAAAGAACCATATGTGATATATACCCAATTTATATCCCCTTTTTAAGGCACTTTTATCTTAAATCACCAAGGAAGTTCTATAGTCAGTCAAGTAGTGTGCTTCTCCATAATTTTTAATATTTGTGCTCTTCGCAATAATTTGCAAAAACATTTTAAAAGAGGCACAAAAAGGATACCTCAACCGTTCATTTCATTTTTATGCATTCTTTTCTTACAACTTAGTTATACTTGATCAAAACCAGAAATGCTCTCTCTTAAATCAAAATGCTTTTATTTTCTTTTTTAAATTATCATTCAACTAGAAAGTAATGAAACATTTTTAAGATGAAATACCTATTCTTTAAGGCTTTTAAGTCCAGAAATTCCATTTATAAACTTAAAAGAACTTTCCTCGGGACATACTTAAGTCTTTTAAGTTTCAAAACTGTAAAATACCTAATACATGCCCGAAAAAAATATTATATGTCTAATTTTGTGAGATTTGATTAATTTTTATCATCTAGGCAACGCTAACAAGAGAGGGGGATTGAGTGAGGCTTATGTAGTAACACACTTTGCAACAAATTACTTGACCTAGCTCTGAAATCTTTTGATCCTTCTTTAACCTTCTAACTCAGAATCAAAAAGATGAAAATCCTCCTTTTCCACATGGGCTTTCATTTCACAAAACCCCGTCAAAATTAATATCCACCACTTTATGAAACAGAAAACAGGTACACATCTCCAACCCAACTAGAGCTCTATGTCGACCTAGCTCCTTTCTTTCAGTTTGCATCCTCATTGAAAGTATCAAACTATAAATACCCACATCGATCAACTTAAAAGTAAAGTACCCAATTCATCTTCCTATCTAACCACAACGAAGAAGATTATCACAATCAACCAAAAATAAACGCGCCCAAAATTAAGTACATGAAATCCCTCCAAGTATAAAAGCAAGAAAGAAAAGCCGGAAGTAAGCAATTGTAGAAATTGGTAATGAAAAGAGGGGAAAAGGAGGTTACAGAATCGTGATATTTGCAGGAATCGTCGTGATTCTCATCTTCTGTGAACATGGCGTTGCACCCGATTCTCTGGCATTGAAGCTTCCCAACTTTCTCCATTTTCCCTCACTCACACTCTCTCGCTCTCACTCTCTTTCAGTCTTCTTCTTCTTCAGATGTTCTAATCAAAAAGATTTCGAATCTCTGGTCTTCTCTGCTCTGTTACAGACGAGAGAAGATTAAAGGAAACTTCTCAGATTCTCCTCAACTTTTTTACTTCTTGTTGTAATCTTGTGCCCGGCCCACTCCCATTTCTCCCTCTCCAACCAGCCCACATTTACTTTATGGGTCTGGGCCTTTTTGGGTCCAATCAAATTGGCCCACTCTTACTATTGACACCCACTCTTTTGTCTTTTTTTTTTTTTTTTTCAAATTCCCTTGGCCATGCGTGATGAGGAAGAAGGATGGTGAATGTGTTTAAATGACATAAATATAATTCAACATAAATTATATGTTCTTCACTGTCATTTTACAAAATTGTTGTTATTTATAAAAAAAAGCTATTTTTTCTTAACACCATTTCTCACTATTCGCTTTCCTTAACACCATTTAGGCGGGATGGAGGAAACATTAATAGGTGGTATGTCTGGCTCTTGCGGTGCTTTGATCTTTATAGAATGAGAGGAATTCAAGGGTATTTGACAATTGGGCACACCAGGTTGCTATAGTTTGAAAAAAAATCCCATTTGCATTTGTTAGCTTCTTTTTGAGTAGGTAATAATAGTCTAACTAAAGGATTCACGCTAAGCGATTGGCTTTGAAGGTGAAGTAACATGGTATAATATTAGGGGTTGGGCCTAAGGCGGCCGAGATGTACAGTTATACTGAAAACTAATGTTATACGCATATATATATATATATATACAATACTCTCTTGTTTCTTTTTTTCTTTTCTTTTTTAAAAAGTTATTTTGTGGTGCATTTAAAAGCAAGAAAAAAAAATAAAAATTCTTTAGTAGGGTTTGTTATTATTGGAAAGAAAAGCAAGTAGACAAAGAGGTAGAAATTCTCATTTATTGATTTATCAGAATAAGTTGAACACATTAAGTTGGTTGGAATTGGAGACAAGATATGCCACTCGAAGTCAAGTCCAAGTTCTTTAGGGAGGAAAACATGAGAAATATTGACAGCAACCTGCTGGGAGATTAATTATGGATTCTATAAAAGAAGGTGTGTGTTGGGGTGGGGAGAAGAAAGTGATGGATATAGAATCTTCTTACTTATCAAATATTACTTGTAACTAATTACTTAGTCTTAACTATTCCAAATAAGATGATAAAGTGGTTAAAGCTCTTGATCCATTTGAGACATGAGTTTGAAAAATGGACACAACTTCTATCCAGAAAAAAAAATCTCTTGCATCGTAGACTGCATATGAAAGGACCTATACACCCATTGGGAGGAACGCCACTTTCTGTCTTTATTAGGACTTGCTCCTGAAAATTAGTCTGTAGTACTCATAAACTAACCTAGATACCCCTTGTTACTAAAGCAGGAAAACTTTGTCTAACTAATACCAAACATAATTTAATTTGTAAGTAATGGTAATCAATAACATCTAACACGTGAGTAATAATACTATGTCCCATGAAGTACACACCTTGTAACCTTACATAAAATTTCTTATTCCTTTTCCGAGTACTTGAATGACCCTCTTATACAAGTAGTACCATGGTGAGGCCGGGAATAAGTAATACCCGGTTTCAAATTCTCACTCATGGAAATAATTACTCTCATTGATGTTGAAAAAGACTCCATGTTCTGATCTAAATAGAAGATAGAAGAGATATCAAAACCACCCTAATTAACATGTGTTCGTCTAATTCTAATAATAATAAGGCAGGCTCGAACAAACAACGAGTTGGTTTGGTAATTAAATACAAATACACTTTTTTTAAAGGTCTCAAATTCAAATCACCTTATACCATTTGTTAGCCAACGACATGCTTAAGTGTTTGTAACCGTACTCTAAAAGGACTAGAGGGGCGTAAATCTCAAATACCCGCTAACCTCAAAAATAAAAATAAAATAAAATAAAATAATAATGTGGGTACCAACCACTTGACCCAAACAACTTAACATACCAGGAATAACACTGAATATATCAAACTTAAACAGGACAGCAATATAATACACAACTTATATTTGTATTTCTCTCAACGAAATGCATCTTCTTATCATTCCACTTATTTACAATTAATTAAATACCTGATCTTAATAGCTTCATCATCCGGTTACATAACAGGCAATACCATCTACATATTTTTGCATGCAATACCATCATTAATTTCGTCCGTAATTTAAATAATAATTATTAATTCTTTAAGAACTTGTAAATTTTTAACATAATTTAGAAATTACTACGGTAATATATATAAATTTCCATAAAGTGGAGTAAGGGATGTCAATTCATGTAGCCAATCTACTGTACTTACGAAAAAAGTTTTATGTAATTGGGAAAAAGCGTAAAACTACAGAGTGGGAAAAAAAAATTAAATTAAATTAAATATATGAGGTAAAGAATTTAATGATGAAACTGATACAAAGTCTTGAAAACAAAGAAACCCAACAGGTACACCAAATTCTTTAACATCAACTGTCACAAATGAGGGAAAATAAAAAAATAAAAAAAACTTTAAACATACACATCAATACATGTTTTCTTTTTTGCTTTTCCTACAATCTTATAACATCAAAAGATACAGAATAAGAGTATAAAACAAGATAGACAAATCAAAAAGTCTACAATTCCCTGTCAATCAGGCAAAAAACAAGGATCCCTTTTGTTAGGCCACACCATCAAAATACATGCATGATGTATCTCCAAACTAATGACAATGGTTTAAGAACTAATAATCCTTACAGTCTAAGCTATAGATTAAAACCCACGAAAAGGCACAAAAAGTCCACAAAAAAAAAGGCTAGATTCAGATCTCCTAAATTATGTATATTTAATTGTTTTATTATTATAGGTCATGATGGTAAAAAACTATGTATTCAAACAAAGCCAAAAACATCACTTTGCTTCCATTCAGGATTCCTCCTAAAGCAAGCATGAGACCAACCAACACCTCCCATTAGTTAAGCACAATAAGAGGGCAACACTTATTAAGAAATAGCTTTCTTCTAAAAGAAGCATTTGGGGTCAGGAAGCACCCCTTTAATTGAGAGTCAGAGACAAAAAAGCAAGCACTGCCAGTGATCAAGAACTTAGTCCTAACAGTTTCATCGAAAGGTTAAGAAAATGATTATCATAGTGATTTGGATTTCAACCACAAAAAAACACTAACAAAATAAAAAAACAAAAACAAATCAGCGAAACTGTTCTAGGCTTCAATGTCTATGCAGCAGGATTCACAGGTCTCCCACTCATGGCCACTCTATTTAACCTCTACTTCTACGCTAAAATAAACCTCTATTTGTAGTAGAGGTTTAAGCTCTAATATAACAAGGTAAAAATTTCTGCTTAGTATTGCAAAAATTAGGCTTCACTCCACCTGTATTTGAATATATTTTGCATATCTTTAAACACAAACGGTCACAAGCCCTAATAAAAGAAGAGGGTTGTGTTAGGTAGTTGACTGCTAGCAAAAGGCTTTGTCAGATAAACTATGAAATGACTATACTAAATCAGAGTTGAGCATCATAGAGATTACACTTCTACTTCATAAGAGGTAGAAGAAGTAAAAATATCTACCAAAGAAATAAGTTTTTCACCATCCTCTACTTTCTTTTTTATAGGTTGCGATGTCAAATTAACAAATGCCACAAAATTCATCTAAAGAAATAAAATAAAACAAACTCTACAGTACTAGAAATCCAAAGTCAAGAGTGAGAGGAGGCAATATGAATATGTTATGGGCATTCAAGAACACAAAAGAATGACACCAGTAATCCAATGCCATAATAAAGTTAGGAAGAAAAGGGACCACTCAATAATAAAAGAAAAAGAGCTAAGAATAACAAGTGGGAGGTGACTGATAAGATGAATTGAAGTAGACCCTTTGCTTAGCTGTTTCTTAATTCTTATCCCATTGAAACACCCCCCCAAAATTCCCAATCAATATTCTTTGCTCAAAAAATTGAAAACAAACCAAAAATGGAGAATTTAATATACGAAAAACCATAAATTTCCATGAATTAGATTAACATACAGAAACAATCCATTATAAACAATTAAAGAAAGAAGCCCAAAAAAAAGAAAAGAAAAAAAGAACAAAATAAAGATGAGTTTACCCTTTTCTTTACTCAACAATATATATGCAATTGCAATTCAATTATCACTGATCTGATTCTTCCACCCTTTCCTTTTCTTGTTTCACACTCTCTTTAATCAAGAACATAAATTCAACAAAAAAAGAAGAAGAAAGAAAGAACAAAATAAAGATGAGTTTACCCTTTTCTTTACTCAACAATATATATGCAATTGCAATTCAATTATCACTGATCTGATTCTTCCTCCCTTTCCTCTTGTTTCACACTCTCTTTAATCAAGAACATAAATTCAACAAAAAACAAAGAAGAAAGAAAGAACAAAATAAAGATGAGTTTACCCTTTTCTTTACTCAACAATATATATGCAATTGCAATTCAATTATCACTGATCTGATTCTTCCTCCCTTTCCTTTTCTTGTTTCACACTCTCTTTAATCAAGAACATAAATTCAACAAAAAAAGAAAAAGAAAGAAAGAACAAAATAAAGATGAGTTTACCTTTTTCTTTACTCAACAATATATATGCAATTGCAATTCAATTATCACTGATCTGATTCTTCCTCCCTTTCCTTTTCTTGTTTCACACTCTTTAATCAAGAACATAAATTCAACAAAACAAAAGAAGAAAGAAAGAACAAAGCATTCATTTTAATGCCCAAAAAAAGAAAACCCCAATTCTTACCTCTTGTCAATGCGGCGCTGAAGAAACCCTAGATCTCTTCTTGGCTTCACTGTAAAGAACAACACCCATAATCGTAACACCGAAACCAGTCATCCCCATCACCGTGACCGGATTCTTAAAAATCAAAACGGAAACCACGGCCGCCACGGCCGCCTTCGCATTCCCAAGCACCTGCAACGTCAAAGCACTCGTATGCTTGGTCACTAAGAAATTGGTCAAATTCACCAAATACGCCACCGTCGCATTCCCCAGCAACAAGAACACAATAAACGAGTCTTCCCTCGCCTTCTGAATAGTAATCGCCGCGACATTCCCTTCAATGTAAACCGTAAACGGCAACAAAATCAAAGCCGCCATCGGCGCCATATACAGAAGCAAGTTCATCGAATGCAACTTCTCCGCCTCAGACGTCAACAAAATCCCCTGAACCACAGACTTCAAAGCCCTACCCGCGGTCGATCCAACACACACCAAAAACCCGAACAAATGAAACAACGGCTCGCTATTACTCGCCACAACAATCCCAAAAACAACCGGCAACAGCGCGAGATAAACCTCCGCAGATTCCTTCTTACAAGTAATCAAGAAGGCGAAAACCGCGGTGAAGAAGGGTGTTGTGGCGCCGATGGCTTGGTTGAAGGATACGGGTAGGTAACGAAGAGAGGTGTTTCCGCAGACGACGGAGAAGCAGAAGATGACGCTGAGAGCGGAGATTTTGAGGAACTGACGACGGGAGACGATGTGCTGGAGAGGGACGAGGTGGAGGCAGTGGATGGAGAGGAAGCTGTAGAGAGAGCAAGAGAGCATGTGGAGCATGGTGAGGAAGATTGGGTAGCGGAAGCCGTAGAAGCTGAGGAGGTACTTGTTGAGGAGGAGAACGCCGATGTTGGACAAGTACCAGGAGGCGATGATGAGAGCTGTTAGAAGCCATGGAGAAGTAGAAGAGTTGTGGCGGAGATCACTGGTTGGGGTTGCGGGGATGTCGATGGATTGGTCTGTGGTTTCTAGTCTCGGGTTGCTTCCTCTGCGTGTCGTCCATGTCTGTGCTTCTACCATGTCCTCTGTGCTCTGTTTTTTAGCAGAGAAAGATAAAAATAATAAAAGGGTGTCTACTAATGCGTATGGTTTTGATGGAACTGAAGAAGAAGAGATCTGACGAGTTCTTGAAGTTCTTGGAGAAGAAGAATGGATGAAGATTGATGATGGGTTTTGTTTTGGGTTGAATTTAGGAGATATGATCGGATGGTGGAGAGTTAGATTTGAGGGAGGGAGAGGGAGAGAATGGAGGGTTGGGATTTAATTGGGATCAGAGTGTTGAATATGCAAGAGTGTCGGTACTGGTTGGTTTACTGTATCCTCTATCCTCAGACCAACCCACGGTTGATTACGTCGATTTTTACTTACACTCGTGAAGTCATCTCCGCCGTATATGTCCGTAATACGTAGTCCTCCAAGGGTGTTTTGGTCATTTACAAAGTTAGTCCATCGATGGGGATGTGGATCTGGTTCGGCTTTGGTGGAATGGGAACGGGTGACCAGAAGGCCGAAGATGAAATTATTTATTGGCCTTAATTTAGAAAATTTATGTTTGGCAGTTTTTTTTTTTTTCTTAAAAAAAAATGATGTGCTTTTACCCTAATATAATAATACAAGTACTTGGTTAAATATTTTAAAAAATTATTTTTTTTATTAATTTTAAAATTACTTAAACACCCAAAAAAATCACAAATCAAATAAAGTAATTTAATAAATCGTATGCTGAGATTTTGATTGGAACTGAAATAGAAAGTGTGTAATTTGAGTATGTGTCAAATAATAAGGGTTTTGGTTGATTAAGAGGTTAATGAATTAAAATAGAAAGTTTGCTAGTTTGAGCAGGTTTCTAATGTTTTTTTTTTTCTTTTGAAGTTTTTAATTATATTAGATGTCTAATTTTAATGTGTTTGAGTTATATAGGAAGTCTAATTTATTCATTATAAATATGAAATGGGTAGTTTAAATTGATGTGTGGTAACATGATTGAGTAACAAGTAAAGACTAAATACTGAGAGATTATGAATGATTTAGTATATAATAAGAGGTTAGTGCCAAGAGATGACCTTCTTGTATTGTATTGTAATTTTTTCAGCATAATATATTAATTTCTCTACTCGTAGATGTAGGTACCGATTGGCGAACCCATGTTAAATTGATTTTGTGATTGGTTGATTTATTATTTAAAAAACCCACCATCTTTTATAAACTGAAGCAGAAAAAATAAATACTAGCTAGCTTCTGTAAAAAATATTTTTGAACTTAATTTCTAAACAAAAGATATGGGCTCTAAGAAGAAGAGGGACATTGAAAAAAGAATCCACCATTTTGTAAAGAAGAGGCTCGCTCTTGTTTCCGTGTGGAAATGTTCCCATCATGCTTGTGCCCCCCCCCACGCCATGAAAGGTGGGGTCACAAGAACATGGTTGGGTAGCGTTTTTGCATTTACTATGTGATCTTCAATTCTGCAAGCAAGTTGCAACTCATGAAAATTGCTGACAGCTTTGCTAAATTCCTGATCACGTTGTTTTGATGCCATGGGCAACAATGATCTCATGCTCCTGCATCAATCCTCTTCCAATCTAAATCCATTCATACTTTTCAAGCCATTTCCCCGAAATTATCATTATATATATATATTAATTGATAAAAACATATTCAATGCACGAGACGAGACGAGACGAGACGAGACTTCTATCATTATAAAGTATTGAGAAAAGATAGTATACGTACACATCATACATACATTTTATACCCGCCTTTCTAATCTATATATAATGCAAAAACCTGAGAAAACTCGTGATCACTTTACAATAAATGCCAAAAGTGCCCCTTCATCCCTTAAAAGTTTAATAATTTACACCTTTTAATTTTACAATTTGAAGGGCAGGTAAGTAATTTAACATTAATAGTTGAAATTCAACTTTGACACTATCTCTAATCTCTCTAATTGCTTTCTTCCTCTTAAACATCTACACATCTTCTATTCTAAAATTACATTCCATAGATATTCTATTTAACGTGCAACACACGTGCACATCGACTAATTATCATTAATGTAAATAAATATTTAAAACGCATATAAAGATACAAAAAGGAAGGGAGAAAAATAGAGCAGAAAGAATTAAAAAAAAAAAAAAAAAAACAAATATAGGCACCTCTTGGAGACATGAGGAACTGGAAAAAGTTGTAAAATGATACAATAACTCCTGATTTGAGAAGTGTGAAATGCAAAGATTAAACAGGGGCAGGGGCGGTTGAAAGCCTTGGATCTGGGTGGTAGCCATATACATATATAAGAGAAGACAGATTGGTTGGTGTAAGTTGAATTAGCTATCCTCCAGCATTTCTCTGTGAACATGCATGCATGAGGTACTGCAGTACTTGTAGTGATACCTGTGGAATGGGACTTTCCCCGCCAAGGAAGTATTACAACAAGAGCAGTTAATGTCATTCAATACTCCTTTGCCATTGGGTGGTTCTGAATTACTTGGTGCTGCTGCTGTTGTTGTTGGGCTGACCATCTGGGCTTTAAGGCCAGCGGTGGCAGCTATTCTTTTTTCGGCTGCTGCTGCTCTCTTTTCTCTCTCGGCGTCTCGAGCCCTCTTCAATTCCTCCTGATTAAGAAAAATTTGATGCAGTTTTAGTTTCAAGGGCTTTAAGTATTATGGTATATGGTAAAAATACAAAGATAATTCCATATAGAGAAGATTCAGTGAATAAGACTGTTAATTCAATTGGACCTCTTTAGAAAGCTGCTGTACTCCTGCACTTGATTGTAGATGTTGTCTAAGGACTGGAACTTGATTAGATCCCTGAGCCTGAGAGACTGTGGGAGCAGTCTGGGAAGTTGCTGCCTGAGCCTGCAAGTGCCCAATATTACAGTAATTTAGAAGTGTTATAATAGTTTAGATTAGTAATCACTTAAAAGACACTACAAGAAGAAACCAAAAATAAAAGGAATTAACATTGATATATTATATTATTACAAGCCAAGATCCTTGAATATTTGGCGGGAAAGAGATTTTCAGAAACAAGTTTTCACCTCCACAGATTGAACTGTTGGTTCAATGATTTGGCACATGAAATCACTTGAGGTCAAGAGTTCCAATCTCACCACTTCTTCTCACAAATAAATGAAAAAAAAAAGGTCTTCACTTCCTCCAAAGTGTTTCACTATGTACTCCTCTGGAATGAATTAAACTAATTAAATGAGTATATCAGAACAGTAAGTACTGCATCAATTAAGCTCTCTTTTGCTTGTTTCCCTCGTTGATTTATGCTTACTCCTAGCGTCTATATTCAAAACGGCTATCATGGATCCGTCTTACAGTGATCAGAATAATTGTGATCAAGAGCCCTCCTGAGAAGTCTACTTGACTACTAGAAATCAAAATCAGAGGCAACTGGCACCATAAGAATTTAAATTCACTAGAGTAAGACTCAGAATGTGAAGATGTAATGAAAGACAAACTCCCAGCAGCAGCTCTTAAAAAACACCAAGAAGACTCAAAATTAAAATAATTCTATACCTGAGCTTTCTTTTCTTTTGCTCTTCGCATTTTCTTCAATTCTTTAGCTTTTGCTTTTCTCTTGGCATCTTTCTCAGCCTAAACATACACAAAAATCAGACTTGCCATCATTACACTTATTTTGGCTAATGAGCATTACAGAACTTGCATTTTTTTCAAATTTAATTCAGTGACTAATAGCTGACAATATAATATTATAAATAAAAAGGTGAACAATGAAAACAAGGAAGACCATACTTAAATACTTCCAAAACTAAAAGTAACATGTGTGTACTAATCTCCCAAGCCAAAACTGTCTTTGTGATGAAATAAAATAAAAAATTGACATCATAACATAGAAGCCATTAGCTCAGAGCCCTTCTAAACAGCCACTTAACCTAAAAGCAATGAAAATGGGAACAGGAAGGATTCACAGGTTAAGAGTTCATTTCTTTGTGGATCTACCAAAATTCACAGAATAGAATAGTTCTAATAGTCACTGAATAATAAAGTAAAGGCTAAGATTCTTATACTCCCAACAGATTTCATGGTTGAGTAACAAGAATTATCAATGAAAGGGGAATCCAATAAAAACCCAAAAAAAAAAGTAGTCATGGCAGTTCGTGGGTAAACTGCTTCAAAAATGGCAATTAAGATGTTATCCAGTGTCCCAATCTCGACCCAAATCTTGATGCCCTAGGGGCTTAAACCCAAAATTAACAAAATAGAATAGTTCTAACAGTCACCGAATAATAAAGTAAAAGCTAAGGTTCTTATACTCCCGACAGATTTCATGGTTGAGTAACAAGAATTGTCAATGAAGGGAAAATCCAACAAAAACCCAAGGAAAAAAAATAGTCCTGGCAGTTAGTGGGTAAACCACCTCAAAAATAGCAATTAAGATGTTATTCAGTGTCCCAGTCTAGACCCAAAGCTTGATGCCCTAGGGGTTTAAACCCAAAATTAATAGAATAGAATAGTTCTAATAGTCACTGAATAATAAAGTAAAGGCTAAGGTTCTTATACTCCCAACAGATTTCATGGTTGAGTAACAAGAATTGTCAGTTAAGGGAAAATCCAACAAAAACCCTAAGAAAAAAAGAAAAAAAAAAAAATTAGTCCTGGCAGTTGGTGGGTACACTGCCTCAAAAATAGCAATTAAGATGTTATTCAGTGTCCCAGTCTAGACCCAAATCTTGATGCCCTAGGGGCTTAAACCCAAAATTAATAGAATGGAATAGTTCTAATAGTCACTGAATAATAAAGTAAAGGCCAAGGTTCTTATACTCCTGATAGATTTCATGGTTGAGTAACAATAATTGCTAGTGAAGGGGAAATCCAACAAAAAAAAAAAAAAAGTAGTCCTGGCAGTTAGTAAACCGCCTATAAAATGGCGATAGCCACGGACATATTAAGCATTACTTACTAATCAATGAGTTTTGATCATTCAGCAAAATCTAAGCATTAACAAGCCCACCCTTACCTGTTTAGCTGCTTGAGATTCCTCTAGTTCTTTTGTCAGTGGGCTAGGCACTTTGGCAGCATTCCAGTCCCACTTATCAAGGTTTAAAGCCATGAACCGTCTAAAAGTATTCCTTACTTCCTTGTCAGTTGCAAGCGCGTAGGGGGTCCTTCCTCTTTCATCTTTAATGCATGGATCCAAACCCTGCTCCAGAAGTTCCATTGTCCACTGAGTATTGCCAGAAGTTGCTGCCTCATGTAGAAGAGTCCACTCACCAATAACTCTGTTCTCATTAGATGTAGACAATGCCTCAAAACTTTCGACAATTTGAGATCCTCCAGCAACTTCCTTACTATCCAAATAATCCACCAATTCTTCTTCATTAGAACCCATATTGCCAGTTTCTACAACATTATATTGTGACTCATCTTTGAAGGTTGATAGATGATCCTTCTCAAGAACTTCATACGTTAAATTTGTCCAATGGTTATATACCCTCTTAGCTTCCTTGAAAGTGGGCCTACGGACAGTGAAGGGAACATGCCGGACAAAACAATGTTGATGGCTAAAGTATGGTTCTTCCCCATTGAACAGCAATTGACGGTTGTTAGAAGGAGCATGGATGAAAACACATGAGGAAGCATCAAAATGAGGCTTCCAAGAATGAAGCAAATCTTGAATTTCCTACAGCAATAATGAATATGAAAATCAGTAGGCAGTAAATAGTCAAAGAAATGATTATCAAACAAGAAGCTAACAATGTCCTATTAAAAAATATATGGAATCATATTGGAATCCTTATCAAATGCCACCTTACCAATATACCAATGGCAAACTACATCATGCTTACACACCAAAACGCAAGTATAGTACTTGAGATGCATGTGACAACAATGAAACGTCATCATGTTACATTTGAAATTTGTCTTAAAACAAACAATAGTTCAATACCTTCTTTAGAGCAAGTTCATTATAACGACGAAGTGAAGCTCCTGCAGAGTTTGCCGCCTTTCCACTTGCATCTTTGGATGATTGTTTTTTCCCAGCCTTAGCTCTAACCACATATCTACAGAACAAACAAACAAGATTATGAAATCTAAAGAAATCAAATAAAATATACTTTTGTCCCTTTACAAGAAAAAAAACAAATTTTAAATACAAAAATTTGGGCAATGTTTTGAAATTCCATTCTTCTACATGAAGGAGCAGATGGTTATATTCCAAAAAACATTTCATGATTCATCATAGAATAAGCAAGTCTGTTTTGTGAGAAAGATTTGGATTTAGAAAAAGAGGTTACAAATAAAAGTGAGTAATTTCATATTCGGTCCTTCTGAATAAAATTGCAAAATGCTACATCTAACTAAAGAAATTACAAATAAAACTTGAACTTTCCAATGTAAGAGAATCGAGCACCAGTTAGCAAGTTTTGAGCTCCATAATAACCATGGAAATTTCTGTTAGAGAGTAGTAGTCCAGGTTGAGTCCTGTTCAAGCAATTGAATTCGGAAAATAAAGTAAAGACCAACCACCAACCTATGGAATGTTTTGTGAGCCACAACAGAGTTCCCATCAAATACACAGCCAGCAAAATGCCCACCACCGGCAAGCAACACAATCCTTAACCGAGTTTTGTCCCTGCTCTCGGTTATCAAATCTTTCAATTTCTTAATTAGTTCTCTCTCACCCACGTTTGCAGCAGTCCCAGCATTTTCCTTGGTAATTAATGTACCACCATCATAACAGAGAGTCTCAGACTCATTCAAAAGCAAACTCTTCCATACAGAAGCTACCTCTCCAGTCTGTAGGCTGATAAATATCTTCTGTTTATCACTTTCTCCTGGTTTTTTGTGTATTTCATTGACCTTGTCAGTTTCATCTTCCGACCCTGATATACTAGATATATCATTATCTTTGAACAGAGAATCAGAGGCAGATTCATCAAATTCTTCCTCCTTGATAACAGCCTTTCCAGCAATGCTCAGTTTCACCTAAGTAGTAACAACAGGGGTTAGGAAAGGACAAAATCATTTCAAGTTTTTGTTCTATTGTACTCTGCTTTTGTTTTTTCATGAATTTAGTGAAGCAGACCATGCACCATCATTGCGCCAATCTTATTGGTGACACAGATCTAAGTCCCAACCTACTTAAGATTTGTTTAATCAAAATAATTAGTGCAAGTATTTCAGTAGAATTTTAGTTAAGAGTACAATTTGGTTATTTAAGTTAAACTGGGATCTAATTGTAGTCGGAGATCAATTCATTGGAGATTTTGATAGAATGGATAGTTTGTAATACAAGAGGAGCACTGGATGACTGGGAGAATAAAATTTTATGTTGACTGATTCCTAACTTGTTCTCATGGGCCATTATTGATCTTCACCAAGCATATTCAATGAAGTTTTTTCATGTTCCAAATGACCAATGGTTGGGATAAAAGCTGGAAATTAAAGTCTCCCAAGTTATAAAACAAAAGTAACTTCTAATATGCATATCTCAAAAGATAAATAAACATGCCCCCAACTGAATTACCAATTATCAATTAATAGATAGGATAGGGGAAGACCCACTTGCAACCAACAAAATTTTGTGTGAGCAAGATGTTAGTGTAGTGGGAATAACTTCAACACTGAGAAAGTAAGAGAGCACACCCAAATCTTTAATAGAGAATTTGGATGCCAATTGATCAACCACCTTTTGAACGACAAGGAAGTCATTGCTTGTTTTTTTTTTTTTTGAGAGGAAACAAAGCATTGCATTAATAATATGAAGTACATGAAAACCAAAGTACAAACACCCCTACAGCAAGAGCACCAGAAGTACTCTTAAACCTACTGCAAAAAAGCAAAAACAACAGAAACATAGAGACAAATCATAGATAACTAACACAAGCAACTATACCAATTCCTAACCCAATCAATAATCTAGTAGTCCCCATCAATATTAAAAGCCACCAACCAAGATCCAGCATGATAATGATATCATTTCAAAGGGAGGACATATTCCTAAATTCATCATTGAAGATACGATGATTACGTTCCAACCATAACAACCAAAGCCTGGTCCAAGTAGCCGTCCTCGTCACATCCAATCCTTGCCATGCAAACCACGAACATTCTCCATCCTCAAGCATTCATCACACGATCTAGGGACACGAAACTTATCACCTGGTCTGAAGTGCCATTCCTCCCAAACTTCAGAAAAATAAGAACAAGAAACAAACACATGATCAGCGGACTCAGCATCACTCAAGCAAAGTGGACAGCAATGTTGGAGCAAAGAAAAATGTGGCAATATCCTTTGAAGCACATCACCCATGTTTAACTTATTATGGACCAAGTGCCACCCAAACACTTTAACTTTAGACAAGATGTGAGCTTTCCATATGAAGGGGGCAAGAGGGAAGGGACTAAATGGATCATCATCAAAAAGGTGCTGGAAGAAGGACTTGGTAGAAAAAATGTCAGAGGAATGAAGAGACCACACAAACCTATCCTGACCAAATGAGAGAGAGGCTTGGCCTAGAAGTGGCAACGGTGTATCTAACTCTGATTGTTGGCCAACAAATAGAGTAGAAGGCAGAAAGAGATTCCATTGAATGGGCTCAGGGGATGCTATTGTTTAAGATAAAATGGGAGATTGGGAAGTTAGGGAAAGGCGACAAATGGTACAATCTAGGAAAAAGATCTGCAAGAGGGGCATCGCTAATCCATCTATCCTCTCAAAACAAGAAGGAACTACCATCACCTACACGCGGACACATAAAAGAAATCATTTCAAGAAGCAGAGAGATTACAAACTTCCAAGGGCTTCTAAAAGTAGCTCAGATATTTGGGATGATTCTCCTACAAAACTCGATCGACCCGAATTTACTAGTGATAATCCATGCCCAAAAAGACTTATTTACCTTGTGGAAACACCATAACCATTTTACACAGAGAGCCTTGTTCCTAAGAGAGATGTTTCCAATACCAAGACCACCCTTCTCAATTGGTCTTTGAACGATCTTCCAACTAAGCAAGTGTGACCCATTAGAGTTGTCAGCCCCTTTCCACAAAAAACTTTTCATTTTCTTCTCAATGATCTTGGCAACACTAGTCAATACACGAAAGAGAGACAAATATTAAGTTGGAATTGCAGATAAGATCGATTTAATTAATGCTAATCTTCCACCCCTCGACAAGAATCCTCTCTTCCACCTATCCAACCTTCTAGAGATTTTGGCCAAAATAAGATCCCAAAACGACTTACTCAGAGGGTTACCACCCAAGGGCAAACCAAGATACTTCATCAGCCGAGAGCCAATAAAGCACCCCACTTTGGAAGCCAACCTCTCCAACATACTCTGATCAATGTTAATGCCAGCTAGCTGACTTTTCTCCATATTAACCTTGAGACCAGAAATAGCGCTAAAGCACTGAAGAAGACAGATTGCATTCTCCACATTCGTTTCATCACCATGAAGGAAGAGGTGCGTGTCATCAACAAACTAAAGATGGGAAACTGCATTACCATTTTTTCCCACAGAAAATCCTTGAACTGAAGAAGAAAGACCTGCTTTCAACATCATATGGCCCAAAACATCCGCAACAACGGTGAACAGGAATGGGGGGATGGGGTCACCTTGTCTAAGTCCCCTCCTAGCATCAAATTTGCCGGTAGGTTTGCCATTCAAAACAATGGAGTATGAGACCGACCGCAAACACCCACTAATCCATTGACGCCATTCTTCTTCTCCAACAC
The DNA here is from genome assembly GCA_035771175.1 of Paratinospora sagittata. Classification (NCBI taxonomy): domain Eukaryota; kingdom Viridiplantae; phylum Streptophyta; class Magnoliopsida; order Ranunculales; family Menispermaceae; genus Paratinospora; species Paratinospora sagittata. The sequence continues at coordinate 34,568,511 of CM069591.1, forward strand.
AAAGTCAAGGAAATTCCAATCCACAGAATCATAGGCCTTAGCAAAATCAGCATTAAAAACACCCCTTGGAGCTTGCGCAACCAATAATCTTCCACGGCTTCAGTAGCAACCGGAATAGCATCAAGAATCTGTCGATCATGAATAAACGCAAACTGGGTGTCCTCAATGGTTTACGGAGAATAGTTCGAAGCCTTAGGGAGAGGGTTTTTGAGATGATTTTATAGAGACTTGTGACAAGGCTTATGGGCCTATCAGCCTTCGGATGCCAAGAATCCCTCTTCTATGAAATAAGGCAAAGATACGTTTCATTGGTTCTTACATTGATCACACCATTTCTATGAAACTCATGCATCACACTCTCACATCATCTTTCAGAATGTCCCAATGGCGATGATAAAAAGCGATAGAGAAGCCATTAGGCCCAGGGGCCTTGTTACCACAACAACTCATCACAGCAGTACGAACCTCATCAACCTCAAAAGGTCTCTCCAGCCAAATCATATCATTCAAGGAGATTGGACTCCACTCAATCCCATCAATTTCCCAAATATTATTCTCTTGAGATGAGAAAATAATTGAGAAATAGGTAATAAATTCTGCAACAAAACCAGCTTGGTCCTCCACAAGCGACCCATCATCTCTTTCAACTTTGGAAATAACACACTTGGCCTTCCGATTGCTAAGGATGCGATGAAAGAACTTTGAGTTTGAGTCGCCTTCTTTCATCCACTAAATTTTGGTCCGTTGTCCCGCTATTCTTGTCTCCTTCAGACAGATGTCCGCTAGCTCGGCTTTAGCCCCCATTCTCAAGGCCATATTATCCACAGACAACTCACTGTGACCTTCCAAAAAATCTAGGCACCCGATTAGCTCTTCCAAATCCTTCTTTTTATCATTACTAGAACCATAGACCTCTTTGTTCCATTCTTTAATGAGAAGCTTCAGCTTAGCCAATTTGTGCATAAACTTGTGCCCTCTTGGCCAAACACCCCAGTCTTGTCGCGATGATCAAGCCACATATTCTCAAAGTAGAAGGGAGGGGGGCCCCATCTGACATTGGTGGAATCAAGGATGATAGGGCAATGGTCTGAAACCACACGAGGCAACGCCTCTTGCCGACACATAGGAAACAAAACATCCCAATTAACAAGGAAGTTGTCACTTGTGATAATAAGGTCGTCTACATACACCAAAAGATAAACAAAGAAACGCAATTATTTGAAAATAAACAATGATGGATCAGACTTAAAAATGCCAAACCCATTAGTAAGCAAAAAATATTGAAGTTCATGATATCAGGCGTGAGGGGCTTGTTTGAGACCATAGAGAACTTTTTTAAGATGCAAACATGTGTAGGTTTAAGCGAGATCAACAAACCCAGGTGCTTGGCTCATGAACATGTCTTCATGTAGGTGGCCATGGAGAAAAGCATTGTTAACGTCAAGCTACCACAATGACGACTCCTATGTGATGGCAAGAGCACCCATAAGACGTATCATGGTTAGTTTGATTACTGGGTTTAAAGTCTCATGATAGTTGATCTCTAGTTGTTAATAAAAACCCTTAGTACTACGGCAAGCTTTATAACGATTGTAGAGCCATCAAGTTTATGTTTGATGTGGAAGACCTACTTGCAACCAACCAAATTTCATGAGGGATCGAGAGGCACAAGGTTCCGTGTAGCATTGTGATGCAACGCATCAAACTTGTCAGACATTGCTTGGCACCATTCCAGTGATTTAAGTGCTTGCGAAACATAGGTGCGTTCTAGAATAACGCTAAGGGTAGATGTGGGGGTCGGAATATAAGAGATTTGGTTTAAATATGTTGTTTTTGGAACGGGTTTGCATGACATGGGAGGGTTGGATTGATGAGGTGGTGGTGAATGAGGGTCAACTTCTATCAGTGATAGATGATGATGTGAGAACGTGAGGTGTTGGGTGGGAGAAAGAAAAAGGATGGGCACAATTTAGTGGGAGAAGTAGACAGATGGGTAGGTGAGGAGTGGGATTATTTTGGATAGATGAAGGAGTGAGGTTATTTTGGATATGTGGGTAGGCAGGGTGTGTGGTATTTTTGGTAGGTTAGAAAGTGCGGTTATTTTGGATAAGTGAGGAAGTGGAGTTATTATGGGTATGTGGATAGGTTGGTTGTTTGGCATTTTTGGTAGGTGAGACCGTGAGAGAGGGGTTATTTTGGGTAGGCGAGTTATTTTGGATGGGAAGTCGAGTTATTTTGGATAGGAAATGCTAGGGAGACTCTACTTAAGATTCAGCTTGGTACTCTCATGTCGTAGCCATCGCCATGTCAGCAAAGTAGTAGCCTTACTATCTCGTTCCGTATGCTAAAACCAGTAACCTCTACCCTAAAACCACAAAAAACAATACCACCATCAGTTTTTGGTTTCTCACCCTTGTTTTAAAACTTCTCCGGCACCATTTCAAGTCGTCCTATGTTACCTGGACTCAGGTATGGGTGTCAAACACAGGTACATATCTAGAGGTTTGACTTGTTCATTTTAAAATTAGGGATATAGGGACTCCGCTAAAAAGTGTTGAAATTTAGATTTTGGTACTTGGAAAATGTTATGTTCACTATGAAGCCTATATCATATGTGGTTCTTTCTTTTTTTTCTTCTTTTCACTTGTTTATTGTTCCTTTTGTTCCCTCATTTAATTGAATTGTCACAAATTAGTCATTATCTTCTTTCATAATAGTAATATTCCAAAATCTAAAGTGTTGGACACATTTCACATACCCATGTTGTATCATGAAGTATCAAACACGGGTACATCAAGCTAAAGTAAAGAGTCTGGGTAACATAGAAGTCGTCTATCTCTAACACTTTCTTCTTTTTTTTCTTGGTCCCCTACCCTGCTTCTTTCTTCTTTTCTACTCCTTCCTCTGCTAATCTTCTCCTCATGCTTCTTTCTTATTTTTCGCTTTTCTCTTCTTAGCCCTTCTTCATATTCTTTCTCTTTTGCTTCTTCTTCTTCCTCTCTCTTCTCTGCTTCTTTCTTCTTTTTTGTTTTCTCTTACTTTTTTTCGCCTTTCTTCCCTCTATCTTAGTTCTACTTCTCCTTCAACTTCCCAAAAAACTCCTTTTTTAACACAAAAAGTGAAGCTTAACAAGTCAAAAGAAAATTTACAATAAGTATTCCTCTCTTTCGACTTCCACTTTTTGTTATACTCATTTTTCATTGATTTGGTTTTGAAGAGCAAAGCTAGAAGGAGAGAATGAAGTAGAAAAATTGACCCTAGACCAATAATAATTATTATACAAAAATAATTATCATTAAGCTACAAGATCAAATCTGAAAATGAATTGTTATACAGAGAGCTCATCAAACCGGTCAAGACTATTCTCTTCTCTAGAGTTTCGTTTCATTTCCTCTTGGGATCGTTTTCTCTCGAGCAGTGCTAGACTTATTCTCTGATTCTTACTGAAAACGTATTGCACTTCCATGGTAGTCAGACCATGAGTCAGAGTAGCATTTCCCTTTTTTTGTCACAAAGCAAAACTTACAGTAAAAGAGGAGAAAATTGATCCAATGGGTAGCCCTCGTACTAAAGACTACCCCAAGAAACATATGATCCTGATAACAGGGATTTTCTAGCTAGCCTATGAGCAATGCTATTCAGCTAGCTGAACTCTTCCTTCGGCATTAACACCCAGCCAGCCCCTTTTTTCCTTCTCTTCATCAAATGTAAAACAACTCTTAAAAGGGTGAAACCAGTAAACCACTTCTTAGTTTTTCAATGGGAGAAACCGAGGCCCACACCTCTTTTCACCATTTAGACATATGGTAGCCAAAGGTCTTAGTCTCTCTAGCATTCTCCTAATAATGAAATATTAAGAGAAAGGGGTTCGTCCCAAATATGACAAGGAATCGTTTGGGGGAAGGGAGCTGCTCAAGAAAGAGGTTCGTAGGCGGGTTGGGAAAGGGAAGGCAAATCCACATGAAGAATGATCCATGGGTGCCAAGACCTACCTCCTTCGAGATTATAACTCCTGTGTCTGATGTCAATGACAAGCATGTAGCGTAACTTATAACCACTGGCAGGAAATGGAACCAGGACAAATTGCAATAAAGAGCAGTTTAGGAAGATGACTTATCAGCTATTCTGCAGATTTCCATGAGTGTTAGAGATTTGGATGACAAGATTATTTAGCATTAGACAAGAAATCGACATTACACAATTATAAGGGGTTATTAGATTTAGAAAAGTCTTCGAAAAGAAGGTTCCCAATCTTCTTTAACCGAGCCAGACAGGTGCTGGAAAAAGTTGTGGAACTTATTTCTTCCTCCCAAAATTAAGGTGTTCTTTTGGAAAGTTTTGCATGACATATTGCCCACAAATGCAGCTTATGTCTTGAAGAACCAGAGACAGTGAGTCATGCATTGGGGACATGCAGTCATGCAGTGGATAAATGGGAGAAGAGCTCAATATCATTTCTAAATGACAACATTATGAGAATTATAAGACCAATACATGACTCACATTGGGCTCAATATCATTTCTCTTAAATGGGAACATTAGTCGGAGATCAATTCATTGGAGATCAAACAACAATGTGCCTACATTGCTTAATGGCACATCCCTCATGGATTTCATTGAGTACCACTCAATTGTTGGAGGTTTGCAATATCTTGTTGGATGTCATTGGCCCGTCGTCAAGTACCTTCTCCACTACCTGCCAGGTACAATTACTCACAATCTTCATCTCCATAAGAACTCGCCTTTATCCCTTCATGCTTTTTTTACACAGACTGGGCTAGCAATATTGATGATCAAACCTCAACTGGTGCATATGTCATTAACCATGGATCAAATGCGATTTCCTAGAGCTCCAAGAAATAGAAATCTATCGCACGGTCTTCCACTAAGGCCGAGTATCGTGCAATAGCTTCCACCACTGCTGAAATTACATGGGTTCAATCACTGTTCCACGTAGCGGGTGTCCATCTTCCTGACACACCAACAATTTATTGTGATAATATGGGCACAACTTTTTTATGTGCTAATCCTATGTTTCACCCAAGGAATGAAGCATATTGCCATTGACTTTCACTTCACAAAGTCCAAAACAGTCAACTCTAAGTCTCTAATGATCAATTTGCTGACGCATTAATGAAGCCTCTTTCGTGCCATAGTTTACAAGATTTACATGTCAAGATTGGTGTTCTCTCAAGGAACCCCGTCTTGATGGGGCATAAATTAGAAAAGTCAGATTCTCAATTTTAGGGATTGAAATAAACGGTACATATTACCATTCCTTTGTAGTTCCCCAATTGGGCAATTACTCTTTTAGAATAGCTCTACACTCGTATACATTGTACTTTTCACATCAACGAAATCTATCAAAAGCTATTCATCATAGAATGTAATTTACCAATAACCAGAGTAGAAACTGAGAATTTAGAAGAAGAAAAAGAGAGAGGGGCAAAATAATTACATTGAAGCGATGGAGGTCGGCCTTGAAGTGGGAGCGTTGGTCTTCCAGACACTCGAACTCGGCCTTGCAAATATTACACGACCATCTCGACAAAACCTTCTCCTCCTTCTTGCTCTTCTCCTGCTCTTCTTCCTCTTCCTTCAACTTCTCTTCGTTAGCGTCGTTGCGATAGGTTTCGAGTGATTGAGAAGATAATAATGAGGATCCGTCGGGAAGAAGAAGAAGAAGACGGCATGAATCGAAGAAATCAGGAGACAAATCGAAGACTGATCGCATTCTCTGCGGTTCTGCTCGGCCGTGATTGTTGCTTCTGCTCTTGCTCTCCATCTTCCTTCTTTTATCGGCTCAACCACAATCTGGTTTGAAGGAATTGCCGAGTGGCAAATTAGGGAGTCTCGCACACCACCGAGGCTTTTGTTTTATTCCTCTTCTTTTTTCTTTTTTTTTCTTTTTTTAAGATTTTTAACATAAAAAAATAAAAAAAAATGTAAAAAAAATTGGACCCCTTCGATTTAAATATGTAGTTTTTTTTTTTTTAAAGATATCAAAAACATTAAAAAGTTATAGCTAAACTGAGTGTCCAACAGTGCATATCTAGTTTCCTAAAAAAAATATTATATATCAAGCTATTATGAATATTTTTCCTCACGCCTCATCCGTGAAGAACTAAAACAGAGATAAAATAAGAGAAATATACAAATATCAATAAATAGAGACTTAAACTTAAGACTCTGATAGCATGTTAGAAATCACTCAATGCAAAAGCTATAAATAATAAGTAAAGGCTCAACAATGCATATCAAGTTATTACTAACAAAAAAAATAAACATAATCATCATAAAAATTTGAATAGAACACTAGGCAAGGCACCAACCCCACAAATGACTATGGGACAAATTTTTGAATCTGTTTTCTATAATTAAGTACGTCACGTCATTGTGTCCACCTATAACCTAACTAAGGATCTCGATATGGTTGATCGCGCATCAGTAGCAAAAAAAATAAATAGATGTAATTAATTTGTGTAATCTATTTTATTTAATATTTGTTCTATTTATATCTCTTTTGGGCCTTTCTATAACGTACAATTGGAAAAGTGTATCTTGTAGATTGTTAAAAATATTTCATACTACGTGGGCTTTGTTTCTTTTTTTTCATGTTTGGTAGGTGACAGGACGTTTGATGTTTAAAAATTTAACAAAAACACGAGACATAAGTGTTCAATTAAAAATTTCTATTGACCAGACGTTGGATTTGGTAAATTTTTTATTTAATAAGGGACTACTTAGTAATTATAATTCAATTTAGGGGGCTTAAGATCATTCAAATAGTGGGCCGAAGGATTGGATGGATCTTGGGTCTAAGAATGGCCCAGCTAAGTCCATCATCATAAGTGTTTGGACACAAGAATTAGTCCACTCCAAAGTCCAAAGAGCAAACTTGAATATCCATTTTTACTCATATAAAAATTTAAAATTAATCATTTTCTCTCTCTTCACCCACATGAATTCTTATTCTACCATTCTCACCCTAATGCCCTAAACCATTTCCTTATCTCTCGTTTCTTCTATTCTCTTCATCATTTCTTCAAGTTTTTCAATCATTCAAAGGGTTAGAACACCATTATAATTATTTGTGAGCAATAACGTCACAAAATTTTGCAAAAAAAATAAGTTATTTTGAGTTTTGGAGGCCTCGAACTCAAAGTAATTCAAGTGCAATCTTGATTACAAATCAATAAGTAAATCATAATTTTTACATGTGTTTAAGTTGATTTCAATGTTACATTGTTGGATTTGAATAGTTTTTTACAAAAAAAAATGGGTGAAAATGGTCGAATGAGGCAGAGGAAATGGGTTCCAGAAACCCATTTTGTGCGCCAAAATTGCAAAAGTCCTACCTACTAGGGTCAGACATAAAGAGGTGTGTCCGACCTAATAGAGTTGGATAATGTATCTTTTGGTTTTTTTATTTTTCTTTTTGGTTCGGTCTGTTAAGGTCTGACAAATTTCATTATGTCCGTCTACGCAAGGTTGAACACACCCAATTCGGGGGCCATTTTTTTTGAGTTTCATAACTAATTTTTCGTCTTATTTTCTCTTCGATTTTGAGTATGTTTTTGTAAAAAAAAGTACTTCAAAAGGGTGAAAATTGTGAAAATATATGATTTTAATTAAAAAAAATACAAAAAAATGACAAGATTGGAGATTGAGATGAGTTGGAGAGTTGAAGGGTTGAAGAGTTTATGGTAGAGAGTGGGTGGGTAAAGAGAGAGGTCGAAGGGTTTAAGGAGTTTAATAGGTATCTTTTTTGGTAATTTTACATAAAAATTTATTAGTCTTTATTTTTTAGATGAGGTGGGTGAAGAGAGGAATGGGTGGGTGAAAATAGTCAAACCTATTAGAAAATTGCTATACACATGTCAAATCACTTCAGAAAATAAAAATAAAAAAAGGAAAAAAAATACTTGAGTAATTTTGATACATATAGTTTTCTTTAATACACTTGGAATAATCATTAAAAAAAATGAAAATGTTGATTGAAAGTTGGGCTTTAAATTCTATACCGAGTGAATGCAGAAGAAAAAAAAAAAACTTTTTTTATTTTTCCCTCCTTACTTGTGAAAGAAAAGATAATAAAAATAAAAAACAGAAATCCAAAACTACCAAAATTTGATATTGATACATTTTAGGTTAAAACACATTACTACCACTATAAATTAAAGAAAAATCTACAAAACAGAAAAATAAAAAATAAAAAAAATTAATGCTAGGGGGACACACGCGTGATACTGATACGAGGCGATGTTACTTTGATCTAACAATTCTCACCTATAATTCAACAAAGTGGTCAACTGTCTTTTAATCATTTTCCTAAAAAAAAACCTCTAATCATTAATTCAGAGCAATGATTATAAAAAAAAAGGAGGCATAACAAACCACAAAAACTCTTTTTAAAGAACAAAATACTACAAACAAGGTGGAACAAAGCTAGAAGATCCCAACCAAACATGTAAAATCTGGAATGATTTTGTGTCTTCTCAAGTTAAGAAAGACGAATGGAATATATTGATATATATAGAGTTTGTACAAGTAAGAAAAGGTAAGAAAGAAAGATAAAATCTTCAGTTAATCTAATTCTAAAAATATAAAAATTACAACAGATTTACAACTTTATATTACAAAAATTTAGGACGCAGATAAGGGAACTCTTAAGATATTCCTGATTCTAATACTCCCCCTCAAGTTGGCGGGAAAGTTAGAAATTTGTTTCGTAGTCATTGGAAAGCTTTTTTGCCAAGTGGTTTGGTGAAGATGTCTGCAATTAGATCTTGGGAGCGACAGTAGGAAGTGGAGATTAATTTGGATTGAATTTTTTCACCGACAAAATGGCAGTCAAGTTCGATGTGTTTTGTTTGTTCACGGAAGATGGGATTTTCAGCAATGTGCATAGCTGTTTTGATATCACAATGTAGAGAAATGGGTTGAGGATGATCAACATCGTGATCATGAAGAATATATTTTAACCATTGCAACTCACAAGTGGCGGTTGCAAGAGTGCGATATTCAACTTCAACCGATGAGTGAGAAATGGTAGGTTGTTTCTTAGTTTTCCAAGAAATAGGATTGGAACCTAACATTGTAAAATATCCAGTGGTGGAACGTCTCGTAGTTGGGCAGCCAGCCCAATCAGAGTCGGTGTAACCATTGAGTTGGAAGGAAGTGGTAGTTGAGAGAAAAATGTCTTTGCCGAGTGTGCCTTTGAGATATTGAAGGATGCGAGTGGCGACATCCATATGTGCAGAACGAGGTGCCTGCATGAATTGACTAAGATTATTGACGGCATATTGTATGTCAGGTCTAGTAACGATGAGATAAAGTGACCAATAAGACGTTGGTAAGGCGTTGGATCGGAAATAGGGTCCCCATTAGTGGGACGAAGATGGAGTTGTTGCTCCATTGGAAAATCACAAACTCGGGAACCAGTGAGTTCGACATCGTGAAGGATATCAAGTATATATTTACGTTGGCATAAAAAAATCCCTCGTTGGGAACGTGAGACTTCGATACCGAGGAAATAATTTAATTTGCCAAGATATTTGATAGAAAAGATTTTTTCAAGAAACTGTTTAAAATTAGTAATGGTGGCGTCATTGTTACCGGTGACAATGATATCATCAACATAAACCAAAACAAAGATGGAGAGATTGTCTTTGTTGTAGGTGAAAAAATTGTAATCAGCAATGGATTACGTAAAGCCCTTTGTTAAAAAAGTAGACGAAAATTTAGCAAACCATTGGCGAGAAGCCTGTTTAAGGCCATAAAGGGATTTATTTAATTTGGAGAAACGTTCCTCCCCCTTACGAGAAAATCTAAGGGGCAATTTTATGTAGACTTCTCCGTCAAGATCATCTTGGAGAAAGGCATTATTGATGTCTAGTTGATGAAGTGGCTAGCCTATGACAGCGGCGATGGAGAGAAGGACACGAACAGTGACCAATTTTGCAACAGGCTCAAAAATATCATGATAATCGATACCTTCAACCTGGGCGAAGCCTTCGGCAAGAAGGCGAGGTTTATGACAATCAATAGAGCCATCGGGTAAATATTTGATTTTATATACTCATTTACAACCAATGGCTTGTTTGCCAACTGACAGTAAAGAAAGTGACCAAGTATTATTTTGTTCGAGAGCATTGATTTCGTTAACCATCGCATCATGCCACACAGGAGATTGCATGGCCTGAGTGAATGAGGATGGGACATCATTGGTGAGAATCGTAGAAAGAAAAATCTGATGGGAGGTGGAAAAATTGGTGAGAGAAAGAGAATGAGCAAAAGGATGGTGAGTGACGATAGAAATCGTGGAACAGTAGAAGTCACGAAGATGAGAGGGGGAACGACGTGTGCGAGTTGGCCGAGAGGATGAAGGTAATGGTGAAGCTTCAGTAGAAGGTGGGGAAGGTAATGAAGGAATAGATGGTGGTAATTCGAGAGAAGGGAGTGGAGGCTTAACGAGGATCGAGACTGATGAAGGCATAAAGTGAAGAGAGTCATCCTCAGTTATGTGAATGTGAGGAGATGAAGGAGGTGTTGGGGTTGCTCGGAGTTTATGTAAAGGAAATTGAGTTTCATGAAACACAACATCTCGAGAGGTATAAATTTTACAAGAGTTAATGTCAAAAATCTGATAACCCTTTTAAGCGTAAGGATAATCGACAAAAATGCCTGGATTGGTGCGGGCATCGAATTTATTTTTAATTTTGGTGTTTCGTGCATAACATAAACAACCAAACACGCGCAAATAAGAGTAAGATGCCGGTGACCCGAATAAAATTTGATGAGGTGATTGATGCTCAAGTAAGGGTGTAGGCATTTTATTAATGAGATATGTGGCTGTAAGAATACATTCACCCCAGAAGCTTAATGGTAATTTTGATTGAAAACGCAAGGCACGTGCTACATTTAGCAAATGTCTGTGTTTTCTCTCAACGACCCCATTTTGTTGTGGGGTTGCGACACAACTTCTTTGGTGTATAATGCAATGTTGATGAAACCAGGATTGTAATGGTTGAGATAAGAATTCAGTTCCATTATCGGAGCGAAATTTCTGGAGCTGAGAAGAAAGATGTCACCAGTTCCAGAATGAATTTGAGATATATGAAAATTAAATTGACGATGACAAGATTAAAAAAATAAATGAGCAATTGCATAGTTTCAAATTTATTTTTCATCAAATATATCCTTGTGTAACGGGAGAAATCATCGACAATTGTTAAAAAAAAAATTTGCGCCGCTATGGGATGGAGTGGAGATCTCGAAATATCGAGATGAATAAGTTCGAATGGTTTAGTAGAATGAGTAGTGCTTTTATTACAAGATAAACTTGATTGTTTTGCCATATAGGGCATACATCACAAGCACTATTAAAATCAGACTTAATATAAGAAAAACTTTTGCTCAAAAATCTAAACCAAGAAGATGACGGGTGACCTAAACATCAGTGCCATATGTCAAATTTTTTCTCTACAAAAGCAGTAAAATGGGACAAAGTACGGAGATAATATAAGCAATCATCTCTTGATTCACCTAGACTGATCACCTTCTTCATCGACTGATCTTGAAAGTGGCATTGAGAGGATGAGAAAATAACATCACAAGATAGAGAACGCCGGAGTTAAGAAACAAATAATAAATTAAACTTAAAACTTGGAATGTGAAAAACATTGGTCAATACAAGGGAAGGAGAAATTTTTATATTACAAATGTGACGTACTAAAGATTGAGAACCATCACGTAATTGAACAAAAAAATTATTAGGAACAATAGTATATGAGTCAAACAAAGATAAAGAACATATGTGATTGGAAGCTCCAGAATCTATAATCCAATAGTTATTTGGAGAAAAAGAAGTTGTACATGCAAAATTGACGATGGATGGCTTTGTTACCTCAGATGGATTGGTGTTGATAAGGCTAAGCAAACGAGCATATTGGGATGGCGTGAATGAAGTTGTTGAAACGGATGGTGCTGGAGCATGGCCAGCATGTGCAGAAGCATAAGGAGCAGGTCCATTCTTCGTCGGATATCCATGAATCTTGTAACAAGTTTGCTTTGTGTGACCAAGGTGGTTGCAATGATCACAAAACGACCTTTGACATTTTGAAGAGGAGGAACGTTGGTGAGAATTACCAACGTGAAGAGCAGTTGATTCAATACTAGGAGTTGTGGTGTTATTAATCTCTTCTTGGTTCTCTTCTTGGCAGATAAAAGAGTAAATGCGAGTTATGGCAAGGAAAGGCTCCATGAGTAAAATTTGGCTACGTAAGGCCGAGAGAAACGATCGTAGAGTCCTTGGAGAAACTCCATAGCACGATCTTGCTGAAATCGTTCAACCCATAGATACAAGGTTCGACCGTAATCATGGAGTCAAGTTTGTCCCATAGAGATATGAGTTGAGTACAGTAAGTTGAAATTGAGTTGTTGTCTTGTGTGAGAATGGAGATTGATTTGTGAATCTAAAACATCTTTGGGACATTTGATTGTGAAAACGTTCGTGAAGATCATTCCAAATGGCACGAGCGTCATTGATAAATAAAATATTGTTATAAATATCAGAAGAAACAAAGTTTAATAACCAGCTGCTAACGAGATCATTGCAGCGTTGCCAAGAAGGGAGAGATGAAATATCATCTGGTTTCTTGATTGAACCATCCACGAATCCAAGCTTATTCTTAGCTCGTAATGCCACAGTGATGGCTCGACTCCAGGCATTGTAGTTATCACCAGAGAGGGGTGGAAAAACGAAAACAATCGTCAAAATATCGGAATGATGAACTAGGTAAGAATCAATGTTGTGTGCACATGAAGAAGAAGAAGTCATAAAAAATTGTATGTCTCTGATACCATGTAAAATCTAAAATGATTTTGTGTTTTCTGAAAGTTAAGAAAGACGAATTGAATATATTGATATATATAGAGTTTGTATAAGTAAGAAAATAACAAAGAAAGATAAAATCTCCGGCTAATCTAATTCTAAAAATATAAAAATTACAATAGATTTACAGCTTTATGATTACAAAAATTTAGGATGCAATTAAGGAACTCTTAAGATATTCCCAATTCTAATAAAACAAGACAGCAACAAAGATTTAAAAAATAAACAGTGAATTAAGAAACAAACAAACAAATTGTAAGGATAAACTTTAAGTCTCTCTGAGATTTCCTTACAGAAACTGATAGTAAAGACAGGAAGGTGGAACCCCACCCGCCTACTCTTTTTCTTCTCCCCACCAAGAAACACCAAACTCATTGTCTCACCCATTTGAAACAAACCCACCCACTAACAATTAAGACTCTAAACAACCCAAAAATAAAAAACCTCTCAAATTACAAAGGAGATTCTGTTTTGCAGATACCAGTTTGAAGCACACTCTTTGGAGACAATCCAACAATCCTTGAAGAAGAAGAAGAAGAAGAAGAAGAAGCATTAATTCCACTGTAATTACTGTTCATACTAGTGGTGGCAGTGTTGTTTGGTGTCATGAGTTGAAGAGGGATTGAAATGGAGAGATTGGTGTTGTTTGATTCATTTGATGAATTATTTTTTTCGAAAGAAGATGAAGAAATGTTGGTTCGAGAAGTGATTTCCACATGCTTTCTTGAACGATTCCGGCCTCTATGCATGTGCCTTTCACAGTACTTTTGATCAGGAACAACATCCTTAGAACACCTCCATTTTTTCCCATCTGTTCTTCTACATCTCCCTGGTTCAGGCTCCATGCTATTTTTATAATCAAAGCTAACTCCCCTGAAACCCAGAACTGAAAAAAAAAAACACCAAAAACATCACCTACCCATTAAAATCTAGACCAAAATTTCAAATGGGCAAGGTGAAATCATGCCGAAAAATCAAAATAAAAAACACCCAGAAGCTGAAAAATTGAATCAACTAAAGGGGTGGAGACATTTACAGCTGGGGCACATTCCAGAAACAGCAGAAGAGCCAGCAAGACTTTTCCAAATGGGAAGAACAAGATGAGATGGTACTGGAATTCCTGCTGCCATGTACTTGAAGATGAGTGCTTGGTGTTCCAGCTCCTGCAACTGAAGAAAAGTGAACCCAGATTTTGAACCGTGGCTCATCATCCTGGGCCCGAGCCCAAGATCAAGCCCAACATGACCTGACCCTGACCCTGACCCTCCTCCTCCCATCATCATTCCTTCAAACAAATCACAAAAAAGAAAAAAAAATCAAGAACAAGCAAAAAAATAAGCTAATTTTGAACTTCTGTGCATCATCAAGAACAGTTAGAAGTACCAGTAGAGGAGTCTGAAAAGCGAGCAAGCTTAGCAGGTGGAAAATGGGCCTCCATTAACACATGGGCCTTACAGAAATTAAGAAAAAAATCTGAGAAAGTTGAAGTTAATGGCTAAGAAAGACTGCTGCAGCTACCAAAAACAACAGATCTGAGAACTGAAACCCAGAAAAAGAAAAGTAAAAAAAAAAGAAAAAAAGAAGTAAAAGAAACACTGTGAGAAGAAAGAGAGATATATAGAGAGAGAGAGAGAGAGAGAATGTTTTTGAAAACAGCTTTTAAAGGATAAAAAAAAAACCACTTTATGGAAGGGTTTTAATACCATATACCAGAAACCACTTGTTGTGTACTGTATACTCTTGCTGCTTCTCACCACCTCAGTTTTTACTGTTTCAGAGAATATTCGCTGCACAGGTCGTCCAACCCACCTTCTCTATTCTACTCTACCGTATGTGTCACGTAATTTTCTTCTCATAAGCATCATAATCATGGTTAATGGCTAAGAATATATATATATATTTATAACCATTTGGTGACTTTGTTAAGAGCCCAGCATTCTCATTACTTTAATTGGTACTATAAATTATATGTGTATAAATTATATGTGTACCATTATTATCCGTCTATTAATTATATATGCTTTGTACTTACTTTTTATTAGAAATTCTAATAAATAACTATTTTTCCTTAAATAAATAAAATGAAAAGGATAAAAGAAGAAAATTTATAGTGAAAAAAAGAAGCAATGTAGAAATTTGTTAAATTTTAAGTACAATTACTGTTTTTTCTTTCATAAAAAGTTCAGTGTTACTGTTTTATCACTTAATGTCAAAAGTAAACTTTTGTTATAAAAGATAAAACATATTATTTGATCTTTAACAAAAAGGAAATTATTTTAATCATTGAGTAGTGCAGGGAGGAAACGTGGACGGGACACCCAGGGCTTGGTGCCATTCAATACTCGTGCTTCGTGCAGAGTGGGCGCTGCTAGAAAAGACAAGTTCGGTGGGGGTGTGGCAAAAGTAAGGCAGGAAAGGAGATTTTCGTCTTTTCGCTGAGAGGAGTACACGTCATCGTGGTAAATGTGAGGTAGGGCCCACACTTCTGAAACAGCCTCGCTGATGAGTTGGATGCACGATTGACACGTGGCGATGTGACAGCCTAAGAAGTGGCAGGATGGTTCAGAGTGCTTGCTTTTGTCTTTTGATGTCAGAGCGGGCGAATTTTATGATTTTTTTTTTTTTATATTTTTATGAATATTTTATCAGATTAGTTTAAAAGCAAAGCACTTGAGTTAGTATGAAGACAACAATACTGGATGGTAACAGAATTAATTTACGTTCGAATTTAAATTTTAACTTAATTCTTATAAAATGAACTAATCAATCCAAAACCCCATCAGATCAATTATAACATGATTTAATAAAATGAACTACATTAAACTAGAATTCCAAGATTAATACTGACAAAATCTATTAAGGGAAATGGGATTGATTAATGCAAAATATAATTATTTAGATTATACAAAAAACAAATAATTCAAAAAAAAAATAGAATTATAAATGGAATGTGTTAAGAAACATGTAAACAGATACCCCCACCTGTCCTTTTTCTCTCTCTAAAAAAATTTTTAAAAAAAGGGAAAAAAATACTGTATGAAATACCCCCACATGGGCAGTGCCCTGTAGTTGGGTTACAGTAAGAACAGAATTGAATTCTTTTATTCTGGCTCAATCACTTATTCTACAGTCCCTATTACTACACAGTTAAAAATAAAAACTGAGTGTGGCGCATATCTGAAGCAGTGTCTTCTTATCTCTTTTTTTTTAATAAATTTCTTGTTTTGTATTTTGGAAGGGCAGGAGAAGAACCTTTCCTGACACCCACCCCGCTCTGACCACTGGATCTTCCACCTTCTAATCTACCTATTTAAAATACAATAAAAAAATGCTCTGCAGGGCAGATCCATAGTTTATTAATGGAATCTGAATCATGCCATTATTTACTCAAATTTCCCACGAATTTCGTATGGGAGGGGGGGGATGGGGAGTCGAATACACTTTATTTCTCTTAAACTTGTGTTTCACAACCTACTAATATGGTGTATGGTGTAATGTATATATATGCATGAAAATTAAGAAGCCTCAACCAATGATTAATGCATGCACGTGCGATGTATACACAAAACAACGTCGTTCACGTATGGAGCAGATTTTTATTGATAGATTTCTCGCATTTTGGGTAGTGGAATTGGAGAGGAAGGGAACAGGAACAGGAACAAGAACAGTGACACTAATGAAGACTTGTCTTCTACTGCCAGACACATCTAAGCAAAACACGTGATGCTCCTATGCCAACCTCACCACCACTCCAAAGTCATATCTCTCTCTGTCTAGCATTAATGTAGCTCACGAGGATCCTATTTTGACCAAAGATACCAACACCAAATTACACGCAACACCACAATATTTGGAGTTTTTAGTACCCTCTTGACCTCTCTACCCATTATCTTTGGAGTCTAGTATCCAAACCTAAAAGATCTTAAGAGTAAACCTGCAAAACTTTTTTAAAAAACTAGTAGTACATAGCAGATGAAAGTAAAGCGCACAAGGAGATAGATGAATTGTATGAAAAATAAAATAAAAATGAATTGCTTTCTTTTTGTCAGTTATCTATTCTGCACCTGTGATGAATTACATACATGGTAAGTGATTTTTCATGTTCAAATGACTCTAGACTCACAGAGACAATGGCTACGAAACCTATTGGGTCCTAACAAAAAAAATATCATATTTACAAAGTAAAAGAATATATGTTGTATATTTAAGAAAATGATTGTACAAAAGATACCCGACCTGCTGCTGGCGAAGATGTCTAGAAAACCTGGCAGTTCAAAACAGCAAGACAGTTGAAATCCTTCCCATCATTGAACCGCAGTCTTCTAATCGGAGATCGTGCAAAGGGTCACAACAATCGATTACGTTCCTCGATCATGGCAGACCGCTCCTGCAATCACAATGCATGACACTACAACTCAATATGTTTCAGAGAGGAAGTTCAAAATGTATTAAAGAACGTCACCTGAGATTGGTCCTTAAGGTACCACATATTTGTCTGTGACTCGTACGGATTTAAAATGAACGTATCAAGTTTGTTCTTTCAAAATGAAATTGGTTGTGATTTGGTGGTTTGCATGTTGAAGGTTGGACTTTTAAATTGTCTGCTGCTTAGGATTTATTTGCACTACACATCCGACAAATAAGAGTGGTAACGGCATGTTGTTGAAAGGGTGATGCTTCACGAACGTAGCGCACAACACAGGAGAAAATGTGGGTTCCCCATGAACGTTGGATTGCAGTGCTAGGCACTTACGTTTTCTCCTGTGTGTTGTCCCACGTCTCTTTAGAATTTATGTTGTGGAAAACATTTACTGACTTTAAATTTAGAAGTGACAATAAATGAAATGCACAACATTCTTCAAGTTACGAGTGAAAACCAACCCCTGGAGTGGTCTAACTCTGATTAAGAATTTTCTACCAAGCTGTACCACATACTCAAGGTCCTCTCCATCTTGTATACTACGAATTCAAGAATCTCAACCGCGAGTAATTCAAGCCCTGCCCAATGGTAACCGAGGTTTTAACATAGTAACATAAAGAGCTGGCATATTTAAAGGAAAACTTGCATTCTTGTAAGATATCACCCAACTAAATAGCTGCACTGTCATGCGCTCAAGCATTTGTGATGCGACGAAAGAATTCTAGCATAAATGCGTGTACCCAATGTGTGCTTCTGCTTGCCCAACTCCTTAAAGGCTTAAATCCTAATAAGTAACAATTAATCAGACCAACTTCAAATTCAAACGTGTAACCTGATATCTTGATCAAACAATTGAACCTGATTTCAACCAGAATCCTTTCACTGTCATAGTAACCATACCTAAGCCCTACCTTGTGATAGTGCAAAATGCAAAATCTCAAAGATCTTGTGTTATCTCCTTATTAAGAGGCTTAAGACATGGGCATGTTGGTATGAGTTAGGAGCACGACCAGCTCTCTTATCCCTGATAATTCTGCACCCGCATTCTACAATCATATGAACGTCTACATAGCACTCACTGTCAGGCTATTTATGGACATTGGTGATTCACACACATATGGTCTTTAGTAAGATGATGATAGGGGTCTCCGGCCCAATTGAGCCTATTGCTATATGAGCCAAGTCAATCGAGTCTTATTTTATTAATGGACCGAGCCAAACCGAACTTATTTTTGAAATCAAGGTCCAAATATGATTCAATTAATATACGAGTTGAGGCTTTGGACCGGGCTTGCAAACCAAACCTACGAGCTAACGCTGCAAACCTGATTTATAGGTTGGATTGAACATATTAAAATAAATGTTTTGGTACTTTAAAATTTATATTTATAACAAATTAAAATACGCAAATCATAAATTAAAAAGAATATAATTTATAATGTAAAAAATTTTAACCGTACAATTTATTATTATTTTTTTAACAAAAACAAGATGTGATTTATTAATATAATAAAAAGAGTTTACATCAGGATTAACTGTACAATTTATGATTACAATATTGAATACATTATAATAAATTAAATAAAAAATTATACTTTTGGATTCATTTTTAAAAATATATAAATAAATTTTAATTTATAAAATAGCCTTTTGAACTGGGCCTATGGGCCAAACTGACTTTCGAGCTCATGAGCCGAGCTTTCAAGTCGAGCTGAGTTTGGATAGGTCGGCTTAAACCCGCTCAATTAAAATATTGGATCGAGCCGAGTCGGCCCATAAATTAGTCGAGCCTCAGCTTGAGCCGGTCCAAGCGAGCCGCGCCAAGTCGAGCCCATGGGTCACGGGCCAAATTGTCACCCCTAGATGGTGATAGTACCACCTTGATCCAGACAACACAATCCAAACCAGGAATTTAAACCAAACTGATGTGCCTATTGTCTCCAAAAGTAAAGACCACGAAAACAAAAGGATTATCGACAATCTAGAGATGTGTGTATTGTCTCCAAAAGTAAAAACCATGATAACAAAAGGATTATCAACAATCTAGATAGGCCAAGCCCAAGCCCTTCACCAACAAAATAGAGGATGTGATTGTAAGTTTGTAACCTATGAAAAATGAATTGTTTGTTGCAAGCGAAATTTCTTCTAAGGGGTTAATGGAAGACTTCTCAAATCTTTGCGCAATCGATCAAAACAGGTAAAAACCATGCCAGAAAAAACAAAATTCAATCCACTAACTGTTCGACATGCATTGTACTACATGACAGTAAATTGTGAGTTCATATGTCACCAAGATATGGCTTAAAATATACTTACATGCTTTGGAGCAGAAGGAAGGAAAGGAACAACAACATCTTTAATGAGGATTACACCCATGATGCTTTGGAGCATCATGGGTGTCAACTTGTAATTTATCCAAGGGCTATAACATTAGTGATCGGATGAGCAGTTGGCATAATCTAGTAATATGACCTTAACAAGTTGTCTGGGAAAACTGCTTGTCCTCTATCATTGGCCTACCTTGTGTCTATTTATGCTTTTAATACATTGTTCTAGTTTATTATCAGAAATACACACACGCACAAACACATCTCTGCTGACAAAAGACCAACAAGAAAGATGGAAAACCTTTTAAGAATAGGGTCTAAGGCCTTCTATTAGCGATGGAAATACAAGAGATATTAGTGCATTAGTTAATTTTGTTGCACATTGAGACAAGTGAATAATTCAAGTTGGTTTGTAATATGAATAACATGCATTGATATTAGAAATAAATCACTTTGAGACTTCTTACTCGAACATTATAAGTTGGCATCATGTGTGTTGTCCATTCATGGAAGAAGTTATAGATGTAAGAACTACAAAAGAATAGAGTCAAAAAGGCCTTCTAGTATCATGCTACATTCTAATGATTGATTTCCTTCTCTAGCCGAATAGTGGGATGGAGCATTGCAACCAATGCTTCCTTCCATTGGTATCATGTTACACTTGATTATTGGATGTTCATGGAAGTTGCTTCATTAAGCAACCTCAAGGACCCCAAGTTCCATAATCGAGAAGGAGACCTTAAAAGACTCCACTCTAGTAGCATCTACATCAACAAGATCCAAGACTTTGGAAGAAAATGGGGCGCTACCACCTCATAACTAGTTAGATATGGCACCGGTCAAGTTGACAAAGTTGTTTATCCAACACAGACGGCTAAATAAATCCGGATCATTCACTCTACTCTATTGAGAGCCAAATCTTTTGTTATATTGCCAATTATTATGAAAGTGCTTTAAATCTTCTCTCATTCTTTCATTACCATTAATAGTTAAGAAGTTAATATATGGTAGTACCTACAAAACAAAATAAATTTAGGAGACTTACTATAAATTACAAAGATGGTGTTTTTTCCTTTAATAAGGCATTGGTTAATATAATACTTTAGATATTGGTGGTTTGTACATTGAATACGGTTCCCAAAGAGACAACAATTGAGCTAATGAGGCAAGAGGGCACTCATATCCACTCATGATCTCCTATCATAAGCCAAAAGAATGTGTTTGATTTCTTTAACCTTCAAGTCCCTACATTATAGCTGAATACTTTCCACCTTTAACTTGAAAGGCCAAAGCCCATGATGGGAGAATGCGTCATGAACAAACAAAACCTCTTACCTAGACAAAGAATGTAAGGAAGGTGGATTACCACCAAGAAGAAGGTGGATGGTCATAAGAGTCCCACCATTCCTAAGATGTTAGACAGGAACACCAGGGAGGGTAACATGTCAGCTAGCTGCTAGGAAACCATTACGCAAGAAACTCATACCAAGAAAGTCACAGAAAATGCAGCCATGGAAAGACAATACCGTTGCATTGGAATAGTGTCTTAAGTATGGCCAATTCAAAGAAGAACCTCTAAATCTAAGGTCTAAACAAGGCTCATGTGCTCAAATAAAGTTCCCTTCTAGTTCTAATACTTAAGGAATCTCCTCCTATTGAAGGTTCAACTCATATGCAATGTCCCTGCCACCAACTGTATCTCCTCCAGATTGAGACTCCAACTGTGTAATCCAGCATAACCTCCATCTTGAATTATGCAATATACTCATGAGTCATGAGTGTCTTGACTTTGGGTAACCCTCCAACATGTCTGCAGTGTACCTCACACATGGATACTCCCTTTTAATTGTTAGCATGAGTAGAATATGGGCACCTTAGCATTATTCCAATTGCTTTCCTGAGGCAGTCGAGAGAATGGTATAAATATGAAGATGACCTATCTTAAGGGCTCAAAATTTTGAAGAATTTCACCCGAAAAGAAAAGAGATCATGCCCCCAACTTTAAAGTTTCTACAATTTCTGCATTAAGGTCCTCCGCAACAACTTGAGTTGCAAACAAGACACAAATATAATGCCTCGTGATAGTTTGAGCGAGGAAGACCATTTCTTTTTTAGTCTAGAGTTAGCAATGCACTAACATGCCCCACTTCTTATCCCATATTGCTTGACAAATATTCTTTGTTTAACACAATCATCCTGATGACAAAAATCAGAGACGGTTAATATACAAGTCTTTTCGCACCCATTAGTCGTAGATATGAAGTTCTAAGCGAGGAGTTCGAAGATTGATAAGATGGACTTCAATTGCAAAAGTTAGAGGCAATTAGAAATTATGTTCCTACCCCCATCTGGTTCTTTTACTTTTTCATTGATAATTTCTATGTTTTGTAATTAGTTTAATGAAAAAAAAGTTATTAGACACAAGGACTTTGTACTCTGAAACTCTTTTTCCTGAACCACATCTGGAAAATGGCAAATCCATACCAACTTTGCAAGGCGAAAATAGAAACAAGCTTCTGCAGCAAGTTTTTCACATATTTATGGAGATTATAGGCCATCCACACATTCTGGTTAGCCAAGCGAGGGATATCTCTGTTTAATGTTTTGGAGGAGTCTAAATTGCATGAAAGATTATGTAATGTATTTTAGAATGTTTTTTTTATTTTAATTTCTTTTTAAGAGAAATTTTTATTATAGTATATTTAATTTTTAGTGGTAGTTTTAGATAGTTTTTTAAAATTCGTTTTTATTATTTAAGTGTATTAAAAAGTGTTTTAGAAGTGTCTAAATAGAGTTCTAATAGGATTAGGAAGTTGTTTTTATGTTATAGATAGCTTAAAAAACTTATTTTTAGGTGTTTTAGGTAATTTAAAAGTTGTTTTAGGGGAGTTATCTATATAAGGAGCTCTAATTACGAATTTTAAGAGATGATCAATTTTTTTTCTCTTTGGATAGTTTATTCAATAGAATATATATTTGGTTAATTTTTGAGTATTTTCGTTCTTGCTTCCGCGACGAATCTACATTAGATTAAATACAACAATATTTTATTTAGAGTTGTTAACATGCATGCAAATGTTCATGTGTAAGCAGGTGTTTGTGCAAGAGGGAGGAAGAGAGAGGGGAAGAGAGAGAAGGAGAATCTAACAAATATTGCTTATCAGGTTTTCCATATAAATGTAACAAAATGACTGTACCTCATTCTGTGTGTTGCTCTCTGCAGAAAACCAATGCATGAGAACACCAAGGTGCATCAAAGCAGGTATCAGTTTGAAAAGTACAGGCGTCGTTACCTACAAGACCATTCAATAACATAAATATCCCAGCAAAATCCAATTTCAGCTGAAGTTACATTAAAAAAAAATGAAGCTTACCAGGCTGAATGCCGTTGTCCCCAGAAGAAGAAGATACATTTTTCCCTAAAATTGCAGAAATAATGTTAATGTGTGTGCATTGGCAATGGGAAAATGAACAAAAAAGATAAATTAAGAAGCACAATATATATATATATATATGAGAGAGAGAGAGAGAGAGAGAACCATTTAGAGGTTGAATATTGAAACAATCAATTCATTTTAAATATAAGATGGATCTCAAAGGATGTGTGCATGGTCAAGATTGAATCCAAGGAAACTTCTGGAACAGTCCAAGAACTAATTAGGTGGTTGGGGGAAGAAAAGAGTCCCAGGGAGATTTATTGAAGTAGTCAAAGCATAAGCAGCAAGTCAGATCTTGTGATAAATATATGTAAGATGAATTGTGCTTCAAGCAACAATTGGTTAACACCAACACTCTGTCTTGAGTTCGTGTATGTTTACTTTGTACAATGTTGAAGCATCAACATTGTGATAACTGATAAATCTACGTTTCTGCAAATGTACACTGATTATTAAAATCCTATTATTGATGCATACTACCATGACCTGAGACTTGTGGTATTGCCAACATATATTTATCCCAAATCCTGAATCCCAATACCACCAAGGCCTGCCAACTTTGGCTGTTAAGTCATCAATACTGGCTTTTCAACAATCAGTGTTCATTTGCAGTCTTGAAGCCAAGTCTGTACGAAATGAAAAGAAATGCATACAATGCAATCCTATGCCCCATCTGCAAATCCTTCTCATCAATAAACTAAGTACATAAAAGTAGGTTCAAATTTTGGCATAGATGAATAGAACAAGTGAAATTGCAGCAACCTAGTCCATCAATATTACATGTGTCGTTGCATGAGGGTGAGCATGCAAGCCATACACGTGTGTCTGATCACAAGTGTGAGAGAGAGAGAGAGAAGTGGGCTCACCTCAACAAGATGAAGATTGGAGGCACGGCTTAGTAGAACAAATGCAAACTCTCCAATTTGAGCAAGTAGCACACCCACCTTAAAAAGATATGGAGAAGTTAATTAAGCATCAAATTGGCAAGCAACTTGTATTACACAGGATAATGGTTTGGCAATGATCTCAAAGCAAACTTACCAGGAATGATGCCTTGATATTATATCCAAATGCCTTAGTCACTGTAGTGATCACAGCTGTCTTAACAACAATAACTAAGATCACAGATGCAAGCAATATATCAACATGATTCCATAAGAAGTGAACATTTATGAGCATTCCAATGCTTGCAAGGAAGAGAGCAGCAAAGAGATTGCGAATTGGTTCAACCTGCAATTGTAAAAGCACAAATGTTGAAGTTGCAAGCCATTTCAGAAGCTTCTATCCTGTTTCTTCAGGTAAGGAAGCAGGATAATTAGGAAATTATGCAGAAAGGTTTTAAACCCTTCCTACACTATCAACAGAACCATCTTACTATCAAGTTTGAGAGCCACATGAAAACAAATGTAGGATTCTAAACTTTCTAATAACTATGCACCAATCAACATGAAAAAATTAGGAGATCAATGCAGGTGGCTATAGCAACCATGATTCTAGAGATCAAACAAACTATATACTCAAGAATAACAGAACCTTTTTTTCTTTTTCTTTTTTAGTCTTAGTCCTACCAATATTAAATAATAAAGGAATACTCAACTCAACTAAAGAAAACCATCCCTAAATACATGGGCCAGCTGTATGAATTTTCTTCGTCCTCTCTACTCCATCAAGGGCTAATTCAACAATTATGTCACAAAGAGTTAAGTCTTTCTTAATTATCCCTATCAATGTTATTTTAAGTCTTACCCCTGCTTCTGTTAATTACATTATTTGTCAATAGGTCATTCCTCCTAACTAGTGCATCTAATGATCTTCACTGTATGTATCCAAACCATTTTAAATTATTCTCCTCATTCATGTCAAGAAAATAAAGGAATACGTTCACTAAAAATTTTAGAACCTTGTTTATAAACTTCCTTCTTAAACTTTGACAATCTAAACATATAACTTTGTCCTCCCAGAATCAAAACCAACAAATCTGAAACTTCAATAATTCCACAGTATAGTAGTATACCCACCAAAGCTCTCAATCATTAAGTTAGAACCTTGCAAGTCAAAAACATAAAGAGGGTAACTTTGTCCCAGCTCCCATCTTGTTCTCTCTCAATCCTTTAAAAGATTTTGTTCTCCATTTAAGCACTAAAAATAGCTTAAACTTCATTTAAAGACTCACATTTCACCAATATATGGGCCTTTGTGGCAGCGGGTTTATTTTAGCAAAATAATTCCATTATAATCAGACAGAAAAGTGCAAACAACTTCTCCTTGAAGAAATGATTCGGTTAGAATATAACAATTCACGGCATCACCAACTATGTTTTTAGTAGGTACTTACTTTGGGGTCTTAATTAATTGTTAATCTAATGTCAGCACAAAGATCAATAAAAAAAATGAAGAAGATTAACCAAACAAGTAACAGGATCAGAAACAATATCTACAAACATAGAATCAAACTTTTCTCACTCATCAAAATAAGAGAAAAACAGAATGGCATAAGAACTTAACCGAGGATGTTCTACCACATTAACCCGCAAAGAGTTCTAGGGAACTAAAAGGTGACAAATGAAGACTACCTTAACATAACTTAAGTACTATAAATGAGACATAAAGTGTACCTGATCAGAAGTATGTTGTGCAAAGTCAGTAGTAGATATCATAACTCCAGCTACAAATGACCCTAACTCGAGACTTAGACCCAGCTTATCACTGCACTGGAAAGAAATTAACAGTAGCAAGAGTATTAGTTATGTGATTCAGATCAATCTCAGAAGTGGAATCATAATACACGCATCCTATCTTTTTAGTTTGTGTTTGTTTTATTAAATAATGATACTTCATTCTTATTAATTCATTATCCCGTAAATTGCATGTTCAGAGACCATGCTTCATTTTGTATGAAAGTAAGTCAATCTTCAAAGAGTATGATTCCCAATCACAAGGCTGGAAATGAGAAAGAATGACTCTGCAAGTCGAGGGATCGAAATTTGATATCACCCTGAACTTTGATTCCTTAAAAATTGTAACTAATTCAAAAAAGTCTATTTTGACATGGCGAAGTTTTGTAAAACATCAACATCTTAGAAAAGCATGAAGAATTTGATTTCAATGTTAAAAGGATCAATGCTTTTTTTTTTCTAGATTTGCTAAAGCAAATATAGCTATATACTTAAAACTCATATAATTACAAAATTTAATGGTTTAACATAAGATTTATAATCTCTATAAAACTTAATGCATATTGTGTCAGCAACGAACTATTTTACGACTTATATTCTTAGTTTATAAAAGATTTGTGGTTGATTACACAATATGTTATTAATTGCAAGTTCTTTTTTCTTTTTAAATCAGAGTTTTGTAAATCTTATATGCCTTCTTCCTTTAGTGAAATTATACTACAATCTCAAATATTTTTTATCTTTAAGAATATCTTCTAATAAAATTTGTAGTTAACTTTGATTTTTAATTTATTTTTTTCAAATTTTGCGTTAAAATTTTTTTTAAAAAAAAATCAGATTTTATTTTTATTTTTTGAATTTTCTAATTATTTTGACTTTTCACCTAACTTCTAATAATTTTTTTTAATATTTCATTTGCATATAATCCACAATTCAATAACTAAAAAATTGATGAAAATTCAAAGAAGTTCTAAGAATTTATGTTCCATGCCTATAGCTTCATTGTCTATAAAATGGGAAGTCTTCAGAAGCAGAATGGCAATTTCTGTAATTTGTTAGCAATAAAAACACTTTCAATGCATCATGCAGCCTTTTAACAATATAGCAAGGGTCCATTAGTACACTACAACAAAAACAACAATTAGCAATACAACAACAATTATAGATTAAAGCGAGAGAGAGTGAGTGAGTGAGTGAGTGAGTGAGTGAGTGAGTGAGTGAGAGAGAGAGAGAGTGCTTACCCAAGCAGATAATAAGCAGAATGCCACAGAAGCAAGCTGGTAAAGTTCATTTGTCTGAAAAAGGAAAATAAAATTAACAAGCAGTATTCTTTAAATTATGTTAATGCAGTTACACTCTTTTTTTTCTCTTTCTATGGAAAAGCTCAAATGTCAAAGGACGACAAAATAAAGAAGTTAAATAAAACAAGATAACTCCGACTAAAAGATACAACAAAGCCACAACCATAATTGAAACATGCAACCCAAATGAGCCAGCAAAAGATCTAGAAAAAAAGTCGGTCGTCTCTTTCTTGATAGTGTGGTGGTGCCACTAGCACTTGAACTTCTAGAAATTGTTCTAGAGCATATAATGAAAGTAGAAATGAGAGTAGAGCACCTATTTCAAATTTTTTTGTCAATTTGAACGCTTTTCGAGAGTGACAACTCTGTGATGCACAAAATCTTACTGCAAGACAAAATCTAAGCTCATGCTAGTAAATGGAATGTTAATTAGGAGCTATTTTTCTTATATTCGACCCTAGGAACAACAAAATCTATACTTCACAAGATTCAAAATGCTATAGAAAGAATAAGAAAATATGATATTTGAGGACAAATTACATATTTCTCTATGCTTGTTTTATATAGCTCTAAGGTCCTTTCTTTTATATCCTCTTCCTCTTCACATTTCGCTTCTCTTGTCAACCTGCTATAGGGTTTTTCAACCCCAATCAATAAATCACATGAAAAGAATTTCAGCATCAGTGGAATCTATTAGTCATCTATGTTGTCGGTGTCCCTTCTCCAATCAACCCCCACTTTATCATGATCTTCTATAAAGGGCGTGCATGTTACCAATCTTCCTAGCTTCAACATCATGCGAGAGCCTTTGTGAATCTTCATTAGCCCATGTCTAGTTTCATTCCAATACCCATTCATATCCAATGCTTCTATTGTAACACCCCGTACCGTAGGTCAACCAACACCATTGACCCTTGCATACCAAAATACGTATGCGTATGTATACGAGTATATGTGGTTATATGATGTATTTGTGTGTAAATGAATGTAAATATGTGTGTATAGAAGTAATTAATTAATAAAAGGGACGTAGATGGAAATTATTAAAAAGAATTGGATATATGAGGAAGTTTTGAAAAAAGATGTTTGCTGGAATTAAAGTTTAGAATGAAGATATTTTAGGCATTTCAAAAATAGGAAGGTGGTTAGAGAAGTCATGTATGGGAGCATCGAATCATCGTTAATAAAAAGAAAAGAGAGGAAATTAGATTGAGAATATGGCATTGGGGAGCATGGTATCAAAACAAAACCATGCTTAGCCCTTCATTTTCAAACAGCCAAGAAAGAAGAAGAAAGAAGAAAGAAGAAACAAAGAAGGGAGTTAGGGTTTGAGATTTGAAGGCCAAGGTAAGTGATTTTTAGCCTCAAATTCATGAATTTTTGTGATTTGGGTTGAGTTGTTCAACATATATGGGTTTGATTTTATGGAAGTGTTTGATTTTGGGTATGATGCATGTTAATGGGCTTATAATAATTTGGGGTTTTGTTAGAAGAAAAGAAATTTGGGTAAGATTTTGAATAATAATTGAGCTATTGGGGTTGATGTTGTATGATTTTCTAATTTTTTAACGATAAAAAGGGGGTTTTGAAGGAGTAATTGAAGATTTACGGTTGGAATATTGGTGTTGAAATTTACCACTATTACTTGACATTATTACGTCATTAAATTTAAGATTTTGAAATGGAGCTTGTCATTGACCATATTTATGTAAGGTATTGACAAGGAATGCCTTCCTATTGGTTATGGCCTCTAGCAAAAGACTCACAGAAGTGACCGATGGGTACTTTATGGTTGGTGCATTCCCAATTGAGGAGACATAATCACAAGAATGGCTCGGTTTGATGAATGAGTAATTTGGGGTTGGTGCACTCCTTATAGATGGCATAATAGGGAGTAGACTCACCCAAATAGCTTAGAAGGAGGGAGAGGGTATGGATTGAGTTTTATAAAATGAATTGCATTGTTTTATAAGTGACTCGCATTCTACTTATTCCATGTATAGTAATTGTCACTCCATAGATTTATCATGATATTTAAAATGCTTTGATAATGCCATGTTTTTTTTTTATTAATGCATATATGATGCTATAGGTAACAGTATTCACTAAGCTAGTTGAAGCTCACTCCTTCAGTCCTTCTTTACTCTTTCCAGGTGCAGATAAGAAGGGCAAGGGAAAGGCTCAAGGCGTGTAGATGTTCCCTTTTGTTTTGATGTAGGTGTTTCTTGGTTTTTTACTTGTGTTTAGTAATATGTACATAATAGCACCTTATATATATATATATGTGTATCACATAGATGTCTATCTTGATCATGGGATGTAAGGATGCTCTTTTGATATTTGTATTGGGTTGTACGGATGTTTATATGATCCAGATTTTGTAGTTTGAGCCTTTGGGGTAATATGTTGATATCTTTTGAAATATATGAATTTATTTGGTATAAAAGGTTGGATTTCTTAATTTTGGAGGTGAATTTTATCGAAAAATGATTTCAAGGGAAATCTAAGCTTTTATGGTTGAACATGTGTTGTAATGTGGGGATTTCATGGAATCTATCATTAGGAGGTTCTAATTTGTTGTAAATTGAGAATTTCAGAACATTAATTAATGAAATCCAAATTATTATATTTCAATTTAAATTTAATGACATAATAATGTCACATAATAGTGGTAAATTTCAACACCAATATTCCAACCATAAATCTTCAATTTCTCCTTCAAAACCCCCTTTTTATCTTTAAAAAATTAAAAAATCATACTACATCAACCTCGACAGCTCAATTATTATTCAAAATCTTACCCAAATTTTTTATCTTCTAACAAAACCCAAATTATTAAAAGCCCATCAACATGCACCATACCCAAAATCAAACACTTCCATGAAATCAAACCCATAGACGTGTACCAGTGATATTTCTATTTTCATGTGTTTCTACTTTATTAGTTTCCTTGACTATATCAGTTTCCTGGACTAAGTAGGAAACTTTCTCAGTTTAAATTGGAAACTAAGTCTAAAGCTCTCTATATATACTTAGTATTGGGGATTGAGAGGTAGAGGTGAAACTAGTGGAAAAGCTAGTGAGAGACATTGTGCGTGTTGTATAGGATTCTCCCAAATTAGTGAAATCTTCATCTCCCGTGGACGTAGGCGGATCTTTGCCGAACCACTCAAATTTTTGCGTTCTTCTTGTTGCTTTAATTTGCATCTATGTGTATACGTATTTGTATGTTTGTTCCACTGCGTGAATCTCTACAAATTGGTATTAGGGTGAGGT
The DNA here is from genome assembly GCA_035771175.1 of Paratinospora sagittata. NCBI lineage: Eukaryota > Viridiplantae > Streptophyta > Magnoliopsida > Ranunculales > Menispermaceae > Paratinospora > Paratinospora sagittata. The sequence goes on from CM069591.1 coordinate 34,598,842, forward strand.
TCTTATGAAAAATACAAACACGTATTACGGTTACTTGTGCAGCCGTTGATCGCAGTTGAAGTAATCATTAAAGAACTGGTGTGCCAGTGCTGGTGCGCGGTAAAAAGTACTGGTAGCGTTGGGTTGCAACTGAGGAATCTGTGCACGGTGATTAAATTGATGTGGTGGCTAGATTGGTGGGAAAAAAAAAATTGTGCACTAGTACGTGGAAAAGAGATTTTTTTTTGCTTATTGTTTAATAATAAGAAAAAAGATAAAAAAACAAGTGAGAAGTTTTTTTTTTGTCCAATGTGGTTGTTTGATATTAAACAAAGGAGGGTCCCACCATTATCTCTTTTCTTTCTTTTGGTTCTCTGACAAGCACGTACAGTTTAAAGAAGAAACTTTCTTCTTTTGGATTTCGTTGTTGCACACGAACACCGTAAGATAGGTGTTTGATGGCATAGGCTATTTTCTTGATATTGGAGTCATTCGTAGTCGGATTTCAATTATGTTTTTTGCCGTGTGTTCAAGTTGACAAGATCTACATAGTGACTGGATTTGATTGTTGACATGGCTGCAAAATACAGCTCAACAGGAAAAACGACTTCAATCTTTGGCGAATTAAGATGTGAACTCTGTTGGTACAAGACGGGCTACAGAAGACGCTGAAGGGAAGAGATGCATTGCCTGCAAGGCTGATAGAAGAAGAGAAAAATGACATCATGGACAAAGCATTTACTGCTATTTTGTTATGCTTGAGTGATGAATTTATGCGAGAAATTGAAGAGGAGACTACAGCTGCAGGTTTGTGGTTGAAATTGAAGAGTTTGTATATGACAAAATCTCTAACAAATCGACTATATCTAAATAAACAATTGCACAAGTTGAAGATGAAGGAAGGTGCATCCATGAGAGAGCATCATGATGAGTTTACCAAAATTCTTATGCCTTTGAAGAATGTCAGGTACAAACTCAGTGACGAGGACCAAGCAATGTATTTACTATGTTCACTACCGGATTCCTATGAACATTTTGTGGATAGTAGAGACACTCTAACTCTAGAGGATGTCAAAGCAGCTTGGAACTCGAAGGAGTTGAAAAAGATGGTTACTGAAGGAAAAAGTGAAGGCTCAAGTGAAGGTTTGTTTGCTAGCGGTAGATCTGAACAGAGAAGGTCCAAAGGTCATGGGGGTCGATCAAGATCAAAATCAATGGAAGAAAATCAAAGTACTTTGAATGTAGCTTTTTAGGAAAGATTGTCCAAAGCGCAAATGAAAAGGAAAACATAAATCAGGAGATTCTAGTGATGCAGCAGTTGCAGAGGATGGTTCTGATGGTGCTAATGTTCTTTCAACCACTGTGGGATGCTCAGGTGATGAGTGAATTATTGATTCAGGTTGTTCATATCATATGTGTCCCAATAGGGACTGGTTTGCTTCTTATCAGAGTGTGAACGGTGGTACTGTACTTATGGGGAATGATATGACATGTAAGACAGTAAGGAGACAGTAAGGGATAGGAACAATGAAGATCAAGATGCATGATGGTGTTGTGAGGAATTTGACAAAGGTCAGACATGTTCCAGAGTTGCGATAGAATCTAATTTCTATGGGTACTTTAGATTCACAGGGCTGCAGGATTGTAGCTGAAGGTGGAGTTCTAAAGGTAGTTTGAGGTGCACTGGTGGTTATGAAGAGCAAGAAAGTTGGTAATTGTATGTGTTATCAGGGCATACAGTTACAGGTAGTACAGCGATGTCTACAGATAGTGGCTCAACAGATACACAGTTGTGGCATATGCGATTGGGGTATATGAGTCAGAAGGAACTTGAGGTGTTGAGTCATAAAGGCAGAGAAGTTGGAATTTTCTGAGCATTGTGTGTTTGGAAAACAGTGCAGAGTTAAGTTCAACAAGACAGTTCACCGCACCAGAGGTACTCTGGATTATATCCATTCAGATGTGTGGGGTCCTCCATAGTTCCCTCACTTGGTGGAGCGAAGTATTTTGTTTCTTTTATTGATGACTTTCCACGTATGGTTTGGGTGAAAATACTGAAAAGTAAGGATAAAGTGTTTGAGGTTTTTAAGAAATGGAAGACAAAGGTTGAGAAGCAAATTGGAAGAAGCATCAAGAGGTTGAGAACCAATATGGTGGTGAGTACACCAATAAAGTATTCTCAAAGTTTTATGAAGATGAAAGCATTGAGAGATACTTCACAGTTAAGGAAACACCACATCAAAATGGACTTCGAGAGAGGATGAACCACACTCTACCGGAGAGGGCGCGGTATATGTCATCCAATGTTAGTTTGGGTAAAGAGTTCTGAGCAGAGGCGGTGAATACAACTTGTTTCCTTGTTAACAGATCATCATCTACAGATATTGATTGTCAAACTCCACTTGAGGTATGGTCCGGTAATGCTGCTGATACAGCTCTTTAAGAGTGTTTGGATGTCCAACTTACTATCATGTCATGGAAAGTACGATTGATCCAAGAGCTAGGAAAGCCATATTTCTGGGTTATGCAGATGGAGTGAAAAGATGCAGGTTATGGTGTCCTGATTTGCATAAAATTGTGATTAGCACGGATGTGACATTCAATGAGTCTCCTCTAATGTCTAATACGCAGATGGATTCTCTGGAAGAGGATAAAGGTGATTCTGTGCAGGTGGAGTTCATTACTCCAGATGAACAATCAAAGAGTAATGTGGAGAAGACAACAAGGGGGACCAGTGAGCACCAGCAACAACAGACCTTAGCTAGTGGCAGAGCTAAGAGGACAATTAAAGCACCAATTCGCTATGGGTTCGAAGACATGGTGGCATATGCATTGACAATGTATGGAAATGATCCTTCCACTTTCAGGTAGGCAATGAGTGATAGTTGTTCTGAAAGATAGAAAGAAGCCATGCACGATGAGATGAACTCATTGATGAAGAACCAGACTTGGGTACTTGTAGAGTTACCTAAGGGTCTGAGGGCTATTAGGTGCAAATGGGTGTATTCCAAGAAAGATGGTCATCCAGGATTAGATAAATGTGAGATATAAAGCAAGATTGGTTGCCAAAGGGTATGCTTAGAGAGAAGGCGTGGACTACAATGAGGTGTTTTCTCCGGTTGTGAAGCACACTTCTATCAGAGTATTGTTGGCATTGGTTGCATTATTTGACTTAGAGTTGGAGCAACTAGATGTCAAGACAGCTTTCTTACATGGGAACTTGGATGAGACAATTTATATGAAGCAGCCTGAAGGCTTTGAGGTTGCTGGTAAGAGTGATCATGTGTGCAAACTGAAAAAGCCCTTATATGGGCTTAAGCAATCACCCAGACAGTGGTATAAGAAGTTTGACACCTTCATGATCAAGCAGGGATATATGAGGAGCAAGTATGATAGTTGTGTCAACTTTCTGAGGCTTCCAGATGGCTCTTATGTTTATTTACTCTTGTATGTTGATGAGATGCTAATTGTTGCTAAGAGTGGATGCGATCAACAGGTTAAAATCTCAACTGAGTCAGGAGTTTGAGATGAAGGATTTGGGTGCAGCTAAGAAGATTTTTGGTATGGAAATATTTAGAGAAAGGAAAAAGGGCAAGTTATATCTGTCACAGAGGAAGTACTTGGAGAAAGTGTTTTCAAGGTTTGGAATGGAAAACTCAAAGCCAGTGAGTACTCCATTGGTAGCTCATTTTCAACTTTCAATAGATATATCTCCGAGCACCGATGAGGAGTGTGAGTACATGAGTCATGTTCCATATGCTAGTGCAGTGGGTAGCTTGATGTATGCTATGGTATGCACTAAGCCAGACATTTCACATGCAGTGAGTGTTAGTAGATATATGGCAAATCCTGGAAAGCAGCATTGGCAAGCAGTCAAATGGTTCTTGCGGTATCTTCGAGGTACATTGGATGTAGGATTGATTTTTTAGTGGGACAGTGGTACAAGTTCACTTGTCAGTGGGTATGTGGATTTTGACTATGTAGGTGATTTAGACAAGTGATGCTCCACAATAGGTTGTGTTTACTTTGGCATATGGTCCTATCAGTTGGAGGTGTATGTTGCAAACTACAGTTGCTTTGTCTACTACTAAGGCAGAGTATACGGCAGTGACAAAGGTTGTGAAGGAGGATTTGTGGCTCCAAGGTTTGATTGTTGACTTGGGGATTACCCTGGAGAGTATACCAATTCACTGCAACAGTCAAGAGTGTCATTCACTTCGCTAAGAACCAAGTGCATCATGCCAGAACCAAGCATATTGATATACGTTTCCATTTTGTTCGCGAGATTATCGAAGAGGGTGAGATTTATTTACAGAAGATAAGTACCAATGATAATACTGCAGATATGCTGACAAAGACAGCCCGGCGATCAAGTTTGAGCATTGCTTGAACTTGCTCAATATCCTACAGTGTTGAGCGCCTCGAGGGGCACGTTTGGAGATGTTGATTGGTTGTGATTGGCTAGCGGATTGTGATGGTCCTCGCCTAGGTGGATATTGTTATTTATAGTGTGGCTTGATCCATGATGTGTACCAATGATATTTCTATTTTCATGTGTTTCTATTTTATCAGTTTCCATAATTGTATCAGTTTCCTGGACTGAGTAGAAAACTTTCCCAGTCTGAATTGGAAACTAAGTCTAAAGCTCTATATATACCTAGTATTGGGGATTGAGAGGTAACGGTGAAACTAGTGGAAAAGCTAGTGAGAAACATTGTGATTGTTTGTCTCCCAAATTAGTGAAATCTTCATCTCCTGTGGATGTAGACGGATCTTCGTCGAACCACGTAAATCCGTGCATTTTTCTTGTTGCTTTGATTTACATCTCTGTGTGTGCATGTTTGTATGCTTATTCCGCTGCGTGAATATCTACAATATGTAGAACAACTCTACCCAAATCACAAAAATATCAATTTGAGGCTAAAACTCACTTATCTTGGCCTTCAAATCTCAAACGCTAACTCCCTTCTTCTTCTTTTCTCTTTTTTCTTTCTTCTTCTTTCTAAGTTGGTTTGAAAATGAAGGGCTAAGCATGGTTTTGTTTTGATACCATGCTCCCTAACGCCATCTTCTCAATCTAGTTTCCCCTCTTTTCCTTTTATTAACAATGATTCTATGCTCTCATACACGACTTTCTCTAACCACCTTCCCATTTTTGAAAGATCCAAAATATCCTCATTCTAAACTTTAATTCCAACAAACATCTTTTTCCAAAACTTCCACATATATCCAATTCTTTTTAATAATTTTCATTTGCGTCCCTTTTATCAATTAATTACTTCTATACACACATATTTACACTCATTTACACACAAATACATCATATAACCACGTATACTCATATACATACGCATATGTATACATGTTTTGGTATGTAAGGGTCAATGGTATTGGTTAACTTACGGTACGGCGTGTTACATCTACTTTGACAAAAAATAAAAATAATAAAAAAAAACAATGCCTTCTATTGAAATTAGATTCCCCTTCATGTTGAACATTTGTTAGTATCCTTATCATTCCATCTGATGTCTTCAAATTGTTTCAATTCCTTCAACTACACATAAAGAATTATTCCCCCGTAAAGACTTTACCTCTCAAAGACAAGTTGTAAGAGGTAAATCAATTTGTAGACACCTATGAAAGGAATAAGCAAAATCAAGAAGCCATTTTGTTGCATCTCTACCTCGATCAGTAAATGAAAATATCTTATCATAATGATTTACATACAGAAGCCGAAGACATTGTTGCAATGCCAGATATTTTTTTGGGGAAGTAGTTGACTCATTTTCTTTCTTCTTTGGACAAATTTGATCATGTGTCCTTTTGTCCACATGGTAACATTTACGTTCCATCAACGGTTCCAACTAGGGGTGTTCATCAACCCAACCAAACCGAACCTTTTGGGTTGGTTTGGATTGGGTTAAATAGGTAGTTTGGGTTGGGTTGGGTTGGTTTCTAAAATACCAAACCCGATTGGTTTGGGTTGGGTCACGGGTTCAACATATAACCCGACCCAAACCAAACCCTAGTATTAGTCTCAAAGTCATAAATTTTACAATTACATATTTATGATTTAGAGCTTTAGTAATTTCAAAAAAAAAAAAAAAACTTACTAATGCGGAGCTTAACAATCATAATAACTTAAAATTGATTTTTTTTATCTTTTTTGTGTCTTTTTTGGCTTGACCGTGTATTTGTGTCTTTTACTTATTCTACCTTATCTGTTCTTATTCGTGTTTTTCCAACTATTTGATAAGAATTTTCAATGTTTAACCATTGACACTTTTTAGCAATGTAAAAGTAATCCCCCTGTAACAAGTTATGTTCATATCAAATTTTAAAGATGTAAACCAACAAGAGAATTGGATCATCATCATGAGCATGAGTTTCATAATCACCAATCTAAGCCATTGTAATAGCATACTGTAAATATTGGGTAAAAGAAAAGGGCCACCATAATTTGTTTTGTAGCAATTATTTTGTAAATTATTGTTCGAAGTTACCAAAATTAGACCCAAGTCCAACCCAACCCAAACCGAACCTGAACTATTTGGGTTGGGTTGGAGGATAGATTGGGTAGGGTTGGATTGGAGGATAGATTGGGTTGGGTTGAGTTTCAAATTTAGCAACCCGAACTGTTTGGATTGGGTTAGATTTTGGCCTCAAACCGACCTAGCCCAACCCATGTACACCCCTAGTTCCAACTACTTGAAGCTTCACCTCTTCCCATTGCTTTCCATCATTTTTTTCATCTCTTGAGTGAAAAGAGCTTGTGTCTACTGTCTCATCATAATGGTAAACCTTGTTACTTCAAAGTTCATCTTCTTGTAAGAAAATAAAGCGCTCTTCACTTACTCAAAATTAATAGTCTCTCTCATAAAGCATCGTATGGAAGAGATGTCGATGAGTAGGACTCAATGAACTAAAAAAGAAACAATAGCTTTATCCACTTCGTTAATTTGAAAAGTCTATAAATAAGCAACAAACTTCTCAAGTTTAGAAAGGAGTTCATATAGACGTGCTCCTTTTCTGGTGAAGGTGTAAATCCTCCTTCAAGATCAATTAATTTGTAAAATTCTTTCTCGAACATAGATTCTCTATTTTTCCACACGTCTAATGCAGAAGTCTCTCTAAGCACATTAAAGGCAACAACATTTGTCGAACAAAATTCTATTGTACTTTTTGCTCTTTCATTGATTATGTCACACTTATCATCATTGGCATAAATTGACTAGACCTTGTTGCACCAGCATATCTCTCATCATATCAAAATTTTTATTATGGAGATGAAACTCCAATAATAGTGAGGCTTCTATTAAACCAATGTCCCTTTATCAAATGGTTGTGATGCAATTGGTTCTCCTTCTCAGGTGGTAAGTTTAGCATCCCTCAAAATTTTGAAGAATCTTTCTCTCACTCTTCCAATCTATCAAACCATGAGAAGGAGGTGGGTAGAATTGCCTTTTTGGCCACAATTTGGTCTATGTGGATTAAGAGAAATAGCATAATTTTTAATAATGTATTCAAAGAGAGTGTCCTTGTGTGGGAGGAAGTCAAATTTACTGCTAGCTTGGGGTTTTTGCTTCCCTGTTATCTAATGGGTTCTCTCTTGCTGATTGGTGTTTGTACTGGTCTAGTTGACTGTCTAGAATCTATTAAGTTTGTGGAATCTGTCTTGGTTAGTCGTTTGGTTTAGAATACTATTTGTATTGCTAAACACTACTGGTGTTTAGTTTCAAGTTTGTGCATTGGTATCATCTATTAATATATTGTTTCTGCTCAAAAAAGAAAAATAGTGAAGCTTCTATTGGTGTGCATAGCAGTAGCAAGAGAAGACGGTCACTAGGAAGTTCACTTCATAAATTTAAAAGCAACTTTACACCATATGCTTAAAATAAAACAAATTAAACATGATTGGATATGTGCAGTCTGAGTAATGGTGATTACTCACTTGAGAAGATAGTTGAATCATTAGTTTTAAAAAGCGTGGAACAAAAGACCAAGAAAGTATAGACGTGACAGTTAGGAAGATTGACAACACCAGTAACCTGCAAACATGGAGAAAAAAAAAAAAACAGATTGCCATTAAAAGTCCACCAAAAAGTTACAAATTGAACTTCCATCTCAGCTAAAATGTTGCTAGCCATGAAAAAATTTAAAAAAAGGGTCATAATATATTAGATAAATGAAAATTATAGATTTTTAAGACCTTATATTACTAGTTTACTACAACATAAGTGATCCAATTCATCAAATGAATTAGTTGAACACACAAAACACAAAAAACAAAAAACAAAAAACTTACAGCTTTGCCATTGATATTATCCCTTGTAAAAGACCACTACCACCACCCAAAACTGGGAGTAGAGCAAATAGTAAACCGACAGCACAATCCTGGAAAAAACAAGGAGGATAACATAAAGATTCAAGTCATAAACCATCCAACAATGGATCATCGGAGATAGCTGCCTGATGTATGCATAAATAATACCTGAAAGATGAGTGTCCCAATTGTAACTTGACCATGTAGAGAATTATTATTATTCTTGTCAACCAAAAATTTCAACACCTAGGTAGAACAAAAAGGATGGTCATTAAATTTAACGAGATAATAGCACTGAATGACAAACTCCAAAAGTGACCATGAAGAACTTATGCAAATTAAACTTGATGGGATAGTTGCAGCCAAAAATAAAGGAAAAAAACAAACAACAAGAGTTTCAGTAAATTGACATGAAAGGATTACCACTGCAGTTGATGACATTGATAAGAAGAATCCAATAAATATACCCTCTGATAATTTCGCACCGCATAACTAAATCAAGTAGTAAAATTATTTATCAAGCTTAGCTTCAATTTCAAAATAAACACAGAATATCAGACAAGTGACATAGGTATCTAAATAAAACTTCATTTGAAGATAGTTTTGACATTTTACCATGGCAATTGCACCATTTATGCACATGAATATAAGAATTTGAAGTAGTCCTCCCAGAACAGCAACAGGAGCCACAACTTTTAACTACATCAATGACCCAAGCTAGAATATCTTAATGCAAAAGAAATAAACACAGAATTTGTAATAATTAAAGGAAAATCCCAAAGGTCACAAGCAACAAGTAAAGAAGTGATCAACAGTTTTCTTAGATGACTGTAACATACCTTTGCTAAAGAGAACTCAAGGCCCAATGCAAAAAGAAGAAAGACAACACCAAACTGTGCAACAGTCTCAACCTGAATGATAGGAGAAAAAATTTCAAGTTACCAAAATGGAAGTAATAAGTAAATCAAGGCATGCGTTTTGAAAATGTGAGGAGAGGGAACAGTTTCCAAAGTTTGTGCTATCATCGTACAAAAGTTAACTATACTAAAAACAACATAATAGACAACAATATCCTCACAAAGTAACAATAATTCAAAGAGCCTTAGACATATTGAGTGATCATTCCTTTCCCAATAATCAAAAGAGTTTGACACATGCATAAGCATGAAAAAAATTCAACTCAACTCTGCCTTTTCTCAACTAAATGGGGTCGAATACATGACTAAATAGATTCATGTTATAGTTGATTTGAGTTATCTAATAAAGTTTTATGTTGGCTATCAACTACCTAACGCAACTCCAATCTTTTACTCAAGCTTGGAACTGGCTATGTTTAAAGGTATGCAAATATGCTCAGCATAGGCAGAGTTACGAGCATGGAAACAAAAGTATCAAAAAAAGGTAGGCTCTAGTACATAGGGACATTGTTAGGTTGGTCTAGATATTCAAAAACTGAAATAATTAATTAAGAAGATTGGTGCAGATACAACGGGCCCATCTTTAGATTTAAAGAAAAGTACAAACCATTGTATATTATGGGTTTGCTTTCTTTTATTATTTCTCGTTTTCAGTGTTTTTTTTTTTTAATTAATGGGATTGATTATTAGCTATTTGATTGAAGATTGAGCCTTGGTGTAATGTGTGAGGTTGTTCTATTGTGACCAGTGGAGGTCATGGTCTAACTTCATAAACAAATTATCCTTTGTATAGGTATGGCTATGTATATTATCCCTTCCCCAGACCCCGCAGTGACGGGAATCTCATGCAACTAGATACATTGTTTTATAATTAGTTATTTGATTATTGAGTAAATATACCGTTTTACGAGTCAGTGTATACATCAGTTGAAAAAATTATAGTAGTTATTTCAATTGTTGTGTTTAATTAAGTTAATTATTGTGTTTTAATGTATACAATGGAATATTTCGTTCAATTTTTATTATTTAACATTTTAGTTGGTGACAGACAGTTCACTCTTTTGTTAATTTTAATTTTTTCAGTTTTGATTAATTAAATCAAGTTTGTGGTAAGCTTCCTAGTTTCATAGCATATTCTTTTAATTTAAGAGTTATTGTTAGTTATTCAATTATTCAGTGAACATTACATTTTATGGTAACTACATATTAGATAATATAGTAAATATTTTACTTGTTGGGTTGAATTAACTTCATTCTTTTATTTTACTGAGTTTTACTGTTCAGTTTTGTTTGGTTAAAAATTCAACTATAAGTTGAATAATTTGTGTATAAGCAAAAAATATCTCTTCAAATGTGTAACATATCAAACAACAAACATGCTTTTGTACGTCCAAAGTTGCTAAGAACATGTCAATAACAGAGCATGATTTTCTTTCTCGCATATTCAGATTTTTTTTATCACAACTTCTTTCTTAAATTATTTCATTTATCTTTTTATTTTATTTTAATTGACTATATTTCTTCACATTTACTTACTTTCATTTAGAGAAAAGCCAACCTTTACTCTTTTTTCATTACAGTATTACTTACTATAGATATAAATTTCATTTTATTTTGTCATATTTTAGATTTTTCTAAATAATAAATAATCTTAGGTTCATCTTAGTTTAATTTAAATTCATTTATTTTGATTCTTATTTTATTTCAACATTCTTTTGTTCTAATTATTATAAGTTATAACTATTTTATTAAAAAAAATCTTTTAATATCGTAACTAATATTAAATTACAAAACACTATCTTTTTAGTTTTTTACTTTTTGGGGGATTTTATCAAAATTACTACTTTGGTTTGAACCAATTATAATATCTTAAAAACATCACATTTTTTTTCCAAAATTATACCTTTCTTCGCCCATTCTTATGATTTATGATTCGACTAGCGATTTGACAACCATGGTAATGAACTTTAAACATCATGCCCAAGGGTGTTTAGTCACAACCATTTTGTTGGTAACTTTATAGAGACTAAATCGTAGAAAAGAATGACGGAATGGTACAGCTGAAATGCAGACTAGCTACATAGGCATTTAGCTGGCAGGAATTACAAAAGAGCCGTGTAAAAGTGTTCATCAAATGCGCAATGAAGGAAACATGTGATGTGGAACAAGTTGTTGATTTCAAGGAGAAATATGACAAGAAAAAGACCAAGCTGCAGAAAATCTGAGTCAACTCAGTTTGATCAAGTACACTATTCGCGTGCATCATACTACTGAGTACTGAATGACCAGATCCAATGCAAACTTTTCCAGAGCACTACAATAAGGGAATAATGTTTGCAGCATACCTGTACCATTTCACTAATGATATTGAATCCCCCTGGGCCAATAATAGAACCAGCAAGTAGATAGCCAACAATTACCTAGCATTCAAAGCCATAAAAAAAAGTTAAAATGGCATATAGGATACGCACAGAATCATAGATTGGATGCTGAATTTTTTTAAAAAATTGCTAGTTGAGATGAAAGAACAATAAATGTCATCACAATCTAGGTTATGTACATACCGGCTGCCCCAAACAGGAAAAGGCTATCCCACCAATAGCGGCAGAAACAATTACTACCACCAAGTCAGAAATTAACCTGCATGAATGCATCACCAGAGAATCCACATAACAAGTAAATGATACCTAAAATGATCAATAAAGTATCCAGAAGACAGCAAATGTGAAAGCCCTAAAGCAATTAAAGGTCGCAGGGAAAAATAACAGGTTGAACCTTAAATCAACTTGTAGCACAGGATACTTTGATTTTTTGTTTGACATCACAAACACGTTGTCCTACCATGAAGGGAATAAGCACAAGAATCAGCCAGTATTAAAAAGTATAAAATTGGAGAACATACTTAAAAAAATCAGCAAGATATCAATTTCTAGGACAACATGAGTAAGTTCAGATGCACCTTTCTATCTATCAAAGTTGTCATGTCATCAGAACCCTCATTTTCCAAGGAGAACATGTCTTGGAGTTGGAAGGATCTAGTGCCACTGCAAAAAAAAAGGTTACTGCAATAACCAACAGAAAGAATCCTTTCCAAATTTTATATGTTTATATTGTAAATACTTTTCTAGTTCCAATTGCAATCTCACAAGTCATACTTTGCCTCATGTGTATCATTTTTCTTGGACTTCTCGTGACTAATTTTAGCCACAGTCTCCAATACAGCCTGCAAGAAGTATGAGAAGAGAAAGTAGCAAATTCAATAATTAGTTGAAAAAAAAAAACACAATGAAGCCCAAGGAATGAAATATCTCAGAAATTCGCAATCTATTACTAAAGTTTAAAGGCAATGATTTCTAGATGATGATTAGCCAGACTTACAGACTAAAGTTGTTGGGGCAAAGACCAAATAACAAGCAAATGTAGACAACATGGTAATAAACATTAAAAGAACATTACAGAAAACAAAGCCAGTATGTCCAAATTAGTAAATCATATATGCAACACAGAAAAATACTACAATAGCTTGTCCAAGACAAAGATAAAGTAGCCGTTTGACTTTTGGAGTATTCATTTCTTTAAAAAAAATTGTTTAAGATCATTTGGTCTCAAGAATGAGATTTCTGAGAAATATTATAAACATAAACTAATGGTTTCAAAAGGGAATTCACAAAAAACGTACTTGTTGATCAGCTACACTGCTGTTGAAGCTGCTTGGATCAGGACCTGACAAAAGTAGAAAATAGTATCATTTTTAGATAAAAAATGATAAATAGAAACTAAGAAAAAGACAGGAACATACACTGAATAGATAAGATAGAAAACAAAAGCACAGATTTTACAGAAGAAGTTCCATTTCGCAAGTAAACCAAGGATACAATTTTTCAAGAATTCAATTTGAATACATTTCAGAGGAAAAAATTATTCGTAATTGCAGTTTTGCATTTCAAAGCCCACTATGTCTCCAGAAGAAAACATTGAATGAATTTTACAAATCAGAATTCAAGAGTTTGCATGATACCCAGTTTCCCACCAAAATGAAAAGTACATTTGAATGTCATAGACTGTTTAAATGTGGTGTATCAACCTTCATATTGAAATTTTAAATAAACTATAATTAATACATTTTTGTATGCAGATGATAACAGAGCTTGTGGATTTTAAATTTTTTTATTCTAAGCGTAAATTAAGAACCTAAATTGGGAGCTGAGATGACCAGCATATAAAGACTATTAGAAGTTATAAAATCACAGTAAGGAAGTGTGAGTAAATATAACATCTCCCAGTCAGTCCACCAGTTCATCAAAAGTTAGATTCTTGCAATATTCAGCTGCTTCAACCCACTAGAGAATCAAGGCGTCAACCACTAAGATGATAAAAAGCACTTCCTTTTCCAACACCTTAAAAAAGAGCCTACTGTTGTCCTTCCATGATAAGCTCTGTGATGCAGCACCGAGATGAAGAAAGAAAGAAATAGGAAGAAATTAGAAGAGAAATAGAAATAGAGATAGAAGAAAGGGAAGAAGAAGGAGAAGAAGAAGAACAACAACAACAACAAGGGAGAGATCAATAATTAATATTTTCAATTCATTCAATCATGATTTAAACTCTATTACAAGCTTTATTTATAAAGATCTAAGTTACCTAAATTGATTCCTACTAAATTAAAATCTTCCTAAAATACAACTTGGTAACTCCTAAGATTTAGAATTTAAAATCCTATTAAAATAAACTATTAGAATAGAAATAAAATCATACTAAAATAAATGGCAACAGTAAAATTTAAAATATTATTTTATTAACTTTCCATTTTTGTGCCACATTACTCTGACAAATAGCAAAAGACACTAAAACCAAGTCCCCTGACCTTTTTAACAAAGAGCTTGGACACTCCAGCATTGGAGCAAGGATGATAAAAAAGAGTCAAGGTAACAACACACATCATGTGAGATATATGAAAAGATTTTAAATACAAGCGATTCAAATCTTTCTCATGAGATTTATATAGGTAACACGAACTAAGATTGATGCAGTACACAGCCATAACGGCTCAGTTTCTATTTTCAAATTTCAATTACTATTTGATTTCTATTTTTGGTTTCCTACTTTGACTGGGTTTCTATTTTGTTAGTTTCTATTTTGTTATTTACTATTCCTTCCCTAAGTTTCTATTCTTGTAATTAGACTAGGATTCTTATTTTTATTTTCTTTCTATTTTTCAACAGTAGGAATGTTATTTAAGCACATTAGAATTAATGAAAAGCAGATTTTTGCATTTAATCTTCAAATTTCACTTACAAAATTGTGTTCTTTGTTGAGAAATTCCTCTCAACGCTATTCCACTGCACCAATTGGTATCAAAGCAAGGACTTTACCTCGGTTTGATGGCTGAAATTGGTTTATATGGGAAACGAACTACCAACAACGAACGGTGGATTGAAGAAAGAAATTAGCGATTTGAAAAAAATCAATGAACAAATTGGGAAAATCAAGCAACAACTCGATGGACTCGAAGTCTCGAAGATACCCTTCGAAACCTTCCGCAGATGGTGGTTGCGATGGTCCTCGAAGGAAGACAAGATCATAGAGCTACACAGCTGGACCCAAGTGAGGGGCGGACGATGACACCTGCGAAACTTTCGACGACGTCCCGATGGCCGACGACCGTCGAAGACACGGCCTAGCTCAGTGAGAAGCAGTGCAGTGCAGTGCAGTGCATGGAGGAATTTCCCATAGGCGCGGCTCGCGCACCACCTCATCAGCTGATCCCTTTTCGTGTTTATGACCAGGGTAACCGCGGAGTTTTTGGGCGACGCGACTATGGTTTTGTACCTGAGGATGATTCATCCGAAGAAGAAGATAATATCAATGTGGCCAACAATGCCTTCGGGCATGGCCGAAATCGACAAGATTTCAAAATGAGGATCGATTTGCCCACTTTAAATGGCCGATTACACATCGAGAACTTCCTTGATTGGATTCGTAACGTTGAAATTGTTTTCGATTATTTGGAGATCCCGGAAGATCGACAAGTTAAACTAGTGACATACAAGTTGAAAGGAGCCTCAACTTGGTGGGAAAATTACAGTTCAATCAACAACAACAAGGGAAGCAACGTGTTCAAACATGGGCAAAGATGAAACGGTTGCTTCAGCAACGTTTTCTTTCTCCTGACTATGGCAATTTTTGTATCAACAATATCAAAATTGCAGATAGGAGAAACGTGGTGTTACCAATTATACGGAGGAGTTTTATCGATTGGGTGCTCATTGCAACTTGTCAGAGACAATGGAACAACAAGTAGCTCGCTACATTGGAGGCTTGAAGTTAGCCATTCAAGATAGGCTAGCTCTCCAAACTATGTGGACTCTCACTGACACCGTAAACTTGGCCTTAAAGATCGAAACTCGGTTGGATCGACCAAATAATCGGCCCCCAAACAATTTTCGGCGACCAATCCATGATGTTTCAGCCATCAATAGGGGGTCCACAACAACGGGCAACAATGAGGGTAGCTCCAAATCCACACCTCCGGCCCATACTACAAGGCAAGGTCGTGCCACAAGTGTTGTCCCTCATCGGGCTACTAATCAAGCACAAAATCAGCCTCCTACTCGAGGCAATTTGGACCCTTATGCACGTCTGAATCTTGGCAAGTGCTTTAGGTGTAATCAGCCAGGTCATCTTTCTAATAATTGTCCCAATCGACGGGTTGTTAACTTTGTCGAAGAGGAGGACATAGTTAACTACGGTAACAAGGAGTTGTTGATGATGATTATGGCGGTGTCGAGTACACTGAGGGCGATGAAGGAGAGGCAGTTGCTTGTATTGTTTAGCGGTTTTTGTTGGCACCTAAGACGACTAATGATTCACAGCGCCATAAAATTTTCCGAACTCGATGCTCTATTAATAATAAGGTACGCAATGTTATTATTGATAATGAGAGTAGCGAAAATGTGGTTTTAAGGGCATTGGTAAAGGCGCTCAATTTAAAGACTGAAAAGCATCATTCACCATACAAGATTGCATAAACCAAAAAAGGACCCGAAGTGCAGGTAGCAAATGTTTGCAAAGTTCCTCTATCTATTGGCAAGTACTATAAGGATGATGTTACGTGCAATGTGGTTGATATGGATGCTTGCCAGGTTCTCTTGGGAAGACCGCGGGATTTTGATGTTGACGTCACTTATACGGGTCGAGACAACACTTACATGTTTTGGTGGTTTAATAGGAAGATTTTCTTGTTGCCGCAGAAGCAACAGCCTGAGCCTCTGAGTGTTAGTAACTTGACTGGGCATCTCTTCACTACTGTATCAGGTTCTAAGTTTCTGGAGCAAGTCAAAGAACCGGATTGATGCAGTTACAAAAACTTGAGGACGAGTTTTCTTCAAGTGGAGGGGATTGATGCAGTACACAGCCATAACGGCTCAGTTTCAATTTTCAGATTTCAATTTCTATTTGATTTCTATTTTTAGTTTCCTACTTTAACTAGGCTTCTATTTTGTTAGTTTCTATTTTGTTATTTCCTATTCCTTCTCTAAGTTTCCATTCTTGTAATTAGACTAGGATTCCTATTTTTATTTTCTTTCTATTTTTCAGCAGTAGGCGTGTTATTTAAGCACGTTAGAATTAATGAAAAACAAATTTTTGCGTTTATTCTTCAAATTTCACTTACAAGCTTATGTTCTTTGTTGAGAAATTCCTCTCAACGCTATTCCGTTGCACCAAGGATGATTACTCCACTACTCACCAATTGATTCCCATGTAATAATTTATCAAGGCATGCACATTGCAATTGAAAAAAGAAAGTCCATTTATGGAGGAATTTGAGTTTTCCAAATGCATCTATAGAGAAAATAAACTACATGGTTTTGTTTAGGAATCATAGCAATCTAAAAAAGTATGAATGTGTTGAATATTGTTTCCCACTTTCAAGTAACATGATTACATGGAAAAGTTATCCAACTTTCTCCATACTACATAGAAATTCTTCCTTCAAGATATGGAAAAGGTTGGATGGAGCATCGCATGTTTTATAGCTCTATGAACCATTCCATCTCCCCCAATTATTAATGATTTCTCCCACTTTCCATTAACAAATCAACCATTGAGTTCTTTTAAAAGGATGAGGTAAATAGAGAATAGATGAGGGCAAGGAGCTCATCCATCAGGTAAAAGTCCTCATAAAATCATTGGGTCCTTAATTACTAACAACCCCCCCTCTTGATTGTGCCCCATATTTGGCCTCAATGTGAAAAGTGCGAATTATTTGTCCATGTCAGCAAAAAGACAATGGGAGTTCTACTTCTACAAAAGTTTTACCATACTTAGCTCAGCCTTACTCAATGAAGCATTTCCAGTTACATGAATTGACTACATGAATCCGCTTCCGTCATTCTGCTCTATCTAGAAGCTAAATCAACGGTTGTATTAGAAATAATTATATTTTCCTTAATTCTCTCTATCCATTTTATTTAGTATCTCCCTCTCCCTCTATTATTATTATTATTAATTGTCAATAGGTGATTTTTGCTAACAAATGCATCTAATGGTTTCTATTATATATGTATGAAACATCTTAATTGGTCTTCCCTTATTTTATCTCCAAATGAAATACTCCTTTCATTTTTCAAATAGGTTCATTTCTAATTTTATCTTTCAATGTCTTACCAATATCTACTTAACATTCTCATTTATATTGAACTTTTACCTTTAGATTTGTTAACATGTGGTTTCTCTATTGCCTAGCATTCGATTTCATAAGGTAGCCTAATGGCAAATTAAAATAAATAAATAAATAAAATTGCGTACCTAATGTACAGGTTCCCATCATTGCTTTGGTCTTGGGGAGGGATGGCCTATGCAGCTTTACATTCACATGGAGAGGGTCCGAATTTTGAACCTATGACTTTCAGGTCACAATGGAGCAACCATAACGATGTGCAAGGTTCGCCCTTAAACCTCCAGATCACAATGGCTAGCCTAGTAGCAGTCTTACAAAATTTTATTTTCAACTTCAATAGGATATGCCAATCATACAATATTTTAGAAGCTCTCCCCCACTTCTGTTTTTTTTTTTTTTTTTTTTTTTGGATAACCGTGGTATCCAGTATTCCGACTAATCCACGGAGCCGCCAGCCAACCACAAGGCCACAAGCCGGGAGACCAAGGCAAGAGGACCCACCACGCCACCTGAGAATAAATCCCAGAATGAATGCACCAGGGGGATTCGAAGTTGCAACCATCCGGATAGGAATTTGCTTCCCCTCCTCCCCCTACCACTGAGCCATTACCCTGATGGGTGAAGCTCTCCCCCACTTAGTACTCACCCACCTTGCTTTTATTATATTATTTGCATCATCTCTTCTCTTATCGGTCATATATTCATATAGACATAAAGATAATTTGGAATCTCCATTTGGCCTCCAATCAAATTCAACGCACCAAAAGCACATTTCCCAAATGTATTTTTCTATGGACATCAGAAAATCTTATCCTTGGAAGTAGCAAAATTGTGATCAACATGTGTCAAATGTCAAAAGACAGAAAAAAATGGTGTTTCATGATTCATCCTTCATTCATTTTTTTTACCATATATCGGAGTCAAAAAGTTGGTTAGAAAATTACATAGCATGTGGGGCAGTAGGAAGACAATCAAATACAAGGATAGTTAGAGGAAGATAAGAAATGATTCATTCCATTCATTTGGAAACAGAAGCGTTGACTTTTTCTTTTATTATGCCCTGAATATTGTGAGCATGTAGATCCTAAATCTAGCATTTAAGTCTTGGAGTAATTAGCCTCGAGAAGTGCAAGTTTTTCTTACTGTTGAACCACCCTTTAGCATGACACGATTATGTTTTATTATATATGTTCAATAGTCAGAAGTCCTAAAGAAATATCAGAATTGGCTAAAGGAAGTATCCTAACATCAAAGACATGGTGAACTCAACCTTGCAATCCTAAACCTAGAATTAGGGATGAAAGGTCTTAAAACTATTAAAGAATCTCTGATCAGGAGATAGCTCCGGATACTAGAACGGACAATGAACCATCAAACAAGTAAACTACAACATGGACATAGAGTCATTTAGACCATTTATGGACCATGTTAGCCAGTATGGGAAGTAAATCTACAGGATGGGCCTTACAAATGCATAATTCAGTGAGACACCTTACTTTACACCATGTCCTGCACTCATTCTTTCTCAGAAACATATATGCACATAAAATCCATGCCTAAGATCTGGGGAACATAAACCCCTATGCATTCCTTGTTCCTGTTGACAGTCTTACACGTTGAGATGCAATCACGGTAAACTACAGCAATATGTACAAAGACAATGCCAATTCGCAAACTCTATCAGTACGTTCTTCATCAAATTGTGTCGGATAAATTCTCAATATCGCATATCAACTATCAAGTGCCGCTTCTTCTAAAGGAAAGCATGTACAAAAAGAAATTGACTTTAAATCAGACATGTGAGCACAAACATAAGGAATTGAGGATACGGTTCTCTACACTAGAACACTCTAGCATATCAATCGGAATGAAAATGTGAAAAATATAAATAAAATAGATCACATATTCAGAAACGATAACAAAGAGGAAATCCTTACCTTCAGGTTGATCACTCTCGGAGAACTCCTTCTCGAGCACCCGATCAAACATCTTGGCAATGCTCCCCCCATCAGACACCGGTTGCGACGCCTCCAACGAAAGATTTCCGTAAAACCTCGCTCTCGTTTCTTTATCCGATCTTGCGTAAACCACCGAATTCCTCGTGCAAACCGCCACCAACACTAACCAAAACGCGAAGAACCGAAGAACAACTCCATTGTTCGGAAACGCGATCGCCATTACACAAATCTAAACTTTCTCCGCTGCTCAGATCTGCAGGAGGAGATCAAAATCCAACGCTATCTACAAAGAAGAAGAAGAAGAAAGTAGAGATCGTAGATCGCGCGATTGTTTAAAAGATCGATTAAACCCATACGTAGTTTCATGAGATCTGGGTTTGGGACAAGAGTGGTTGCTTCAGCTTTTCGTTTGGTGCAATCGCACATATCCGAAAAGCCAGGGAAGAGATTTGTTCTGCTTCAGGCGGGATCTTATTTATAACGATGATTATCATAATAATTATGGTAAAAGAGAATGAAACGCTGAATATGAGATACACAGAGTGGATTTGATAGACCGTCGGCGTGTAGCGGACACGTGGCAAAAGTATTGCGTGGAAGATTTAGTTGGCTTGATTGATGTGGGGCCAGAATCTGACATGTTGGAGGTGTTTAGGTGGCCGTTTAGGTGAGAGGTTGATGTTCGTTGTTACGTTGTGTTCGTTAGGATAGAAGGCAATATAAAAAATAAAATAATCCATTAAATAAAATAAGGTTTATATGATAGATTAAAATAGGCATTAAAAATATGTGTATATATACACGTGTGTGTAAAATACTAACAAGTGGGCCTGTGCATTGTATGTGATTTTTTAAATTCATTGATTAATATAAAGTTTTAAATGATGAAATACCAAATATTAATATTAGTTATAAGTAAAAGAGTGGGGTAAATAAAGTATATAAAATGAGCTTAAAAGGAGGAAACTAGTAGAGAAGTGAGAATTTGTTGAATTCTTATTTCAACGCTATAATTACTAAATTTTTAAAATAAAATATAATTATAATGTTTATAAGATTAGTTTTGAAATTTTGACAAAAATTGTGGCACATTGACCTCTTCAACTATTTGCAATAGAATTGATAAAAATAATATTAATATTTATAGAGATATTTTTGGAATTATGGTATAAATAACTTCAGTGAATTCTTAACTATTTACATATGTACACGATATAGCTAATCATATCGAGACTTTATCCGTTAATCACAGTCTATATCTTGTTCCGTAACCAACGAGACTACGTAACTTTAGGTTGCAAATATAGGTTTTAAAAATGCACATATTAAACTTATCACATCTCAAATCTTCAAAGATGGCAACTAATGACTTTTTTCATGTAGAAATAAGGTATTTACGTCATCCTACTTGCACCTATCTATGATAATGAAAGTCTTGTGCACCTAACATCTTTTTTTGTGTGATATATAATTCATTTGATGGGTAAGTTTCACCGATAGCAAAACCTTCGCTAGATTACAATATATGTTTGTATATGTTAGTGCAAGATTTTACTAACACCAAGAGAAGATGAAATGGAGGAAATAGAATGATCTGAGACTCGTTGGAGTGCTAAAAAGGTCGCTAGAGATTGATGATCTGATAGAGAAAAATAAAAGAGAATAAGCTATCGTGAAGAACATCGGTGTGGTGTTGGCTAAAGACTCTTCGATACCCAAGTTAGTTCAAAGCTTTGTAGAGTTAATAGTACTGAATTGGGTCGAAAATTGCTTACCTCTTCCCTTAGGGGTGACAGGGTTTTTATAGAGTTGGATTTTGGCCTTGTAGTATGGTTGTAGTCGAACCAGAAATACCCAAAAATATTTCAGTCAGATCAGAAAGCTTTCAATCTTCATCCTATCTGAATTATGAAGGATTTAGTTCTTTCCCAGTCGAACTGCAAGAGTTGAGTAGTCTTCTAGTAGGACTTGGGAGGTCGTGTAGTTCTTATCATAGTCGGACTAGTAGAGAATCCCTAGTTTGTCGCAGTAAATCTCGCACGGTCATTATCCACTGGTTTGAAAAATTTTCCACCCTGGTCGGTAGGACCAGGGGCGGAGCTATTTGTGGGCTTACTTGGGCTGTAGCCCAAGTAAAATTTTCATTGATATACAACTTCTTGTCGCATAAACCTACACATTTGACTTTAGCTCAGTTCGTTGAGCTGATACTACTTAAGCCCTAGGTCATTTGTTCGAATCCAGCTTCCACTTGATTAATTTTTATTTCGGATATATTTCAAAAACAAAAACAAAAACTACATGACAAAAAAAGATGAGAAAAAAATTACCCATGTCACTATTTCTATTTTTTTTAAACAGAATTTCTTAGTGAAAAAAAATAAAAAAGTGAGATATACTAATTATTTGAAAAAAAAAAAATTCTTTTAACACTGTCATGCATTTACATTCAGTTGTATTTCAAGTTTCTCTCTGGTACCTACCTCTCCAGACATTGTGAATGGAATTGGTAGTATTGCTAAATTATGGGTTGCTACATGAATCTACTTCTTTGACTCTCCATATGAGTAATGATATTTAAATTACAAGTTTATACATTTTATAATTATCTTTTTCATGTTATTTTATGTCTTATTCTACCTTTATTAACATTATAAAATATTAATAAGTCATTTTTCTTAATTAGCCTAGGTAAATGTCTTCATTACGTATACTTGAACTACCTTAAATTATACTAGATAGGAACGTAGCTACTTATACACTTTTTCATAATATTCTTAATTTGATATTCAAATTGCCCAAATTGCAAATGCCCAAATCGCAAATCACAACTCCAAATTCTACTTCCAAATTAACGCTCAAATCGCCCAAAACCTACAACTCTTATTGTATCATCAAAAATTTTCAAAATTATTTTTTTAGCCCACCCAACAGAAAAATCCTAGTTACGCCCTTGGGTAGGGCCAACCAGGCCTCATGTTATATGCATGAATGAGTAAATCGGTATAATTTGTTTAGAACAGGTCGATATATCAACCTGGTCTGCACTACATCCTACTTGGCAAGACAAGCGTGGCTAACATGTCTTATGCTCGATATGCGGTCCAACATTTACCCCCAAAGCACTGAGCAAGATTGATTGCTTGGAGGTTAGATGAAACGTTAGATACTAAGTTACTTAATGCTCATCACTGTTATTCCCCGAAAATCGTGCTGACTTGCGCAGCCTGACAGCCCGACCACTTTTGCAAGTCCGTTGAATATTTATCGTTGGTTTTGCCTCGAAATTCGTACTCATCATTACGCCCTGCAGGTCGTTCGCCAATAAATAGAGACCTTGTCATTTGTTATCATTCATCCCCTGCGCTCCAAAGAGATCCGTAGTCGTTTGCTCAGCATTTATGGTCTTCCATCGTTGCGCGGTAACTTCTTACTCACAACTTTTCCTTTTATCTTTCGATTAGGCAGTCTACTAGTATAATCTTTACGTTATTTAGATAGCTTCTTCTATAGTAGATCCACCCACCGACCAGATCACTTCTTCCTCTCATATCTCGAAGCAAGTTTTCTACGAGGATGTGGCGACCCCGCACCCCGGACCACCAACCTCGCAGGGAATAGCGTGCGGAATGCCGGGGCGGGACGCCCTGCGTAGGCATCTCCAACCACTCCTCAACTCCCGTGAGGTGGTTGAGACCCTACGAGCCTTATCTCAAACAACGACATAATATCAAAAGGTACTAAACAAAACTACCCACCGTATTAATCATCAAAGACAAGAGATAATCCATAAAAATGAACCACAAATAAAATCATAATCCCTACAGTCCATTAAAATTGGCATACACATAAAGTTCAAAATTGTTGGTACAAATAAAAACCGTCATATGCCCACATGGTCTATCTAACAAGTCCCAACTCACCCATACTACAATGTGGTAAGTGTTATAATTACATAATCCAAAATATAATACTTCATAATTTAAAACGCAGTTCAATCAAAATGCCTTTCAACTCACATCGAGGCCTTTGATTCTCTCGCAGGCAAGGCCCTCAAGATATAACTACTCCTTTGCCCTTATTCGGGACAGAAGGTGTCACGACGCCCCTGACGTAGGCTGACGTTATGACCGGCACAGTGTATTATACATTGTACATAACCATATACAATATATAATACACTGTCAGCCTTCACGTAGTCTCACAATAACTCCCAAAAGTTACAGTAAAATCTTTTTTTCTAATATACCACAAATCAAATCTAATAAAACTCTATATAATCATTCCATTCATTCCACAAATTAAATTCTCACCTGATAAATATCTATGATCATCTCATTTCATCATCCCAAACATTATATAATATTACCACACAACCCATCTACGTGATATTACATATATATAGTGTGTGATAATTATACATATCAAAATAACAAAAATATAATCTATTTCCTCCAAGCATACATACATGCACCAGACGAAGGTTCACGTGATTATCACTCACGGATTTTTCCTTTTCCCTTCGACTCAATACCTGAAATATTGGAGGAAATGAGGTGAGCAAACAACAGCTCAGTGAATATAGTTCTTGAGATGACAATTATATACATTTAGAGAAATATGACATTTAAATCCATTTCAAATACTTATTCAACACATGCATCATTTAACGAATATATTATACATGTCAATAACATAAATTACATGAGTTTTCAATAACACAATGCACAATCTCCCTCCTCCGCAAGGCAAGAGAGCGGGTCTAACCCTTGTATGGCCGTACAAGGTAGACACAACCTCTCATTACCCAATTCACAGTCATTTCAAGGATCTCAACCCTTGTTAGGACAGACCTACTGACAATGAGGACTCGCAAAACCTCATCTGGGTCTAATTCCTAACGAAATGACAATGAGGATTCGCAAAACCTCATCATTACAAACTCCAATTGCTAAAATCAGTTTGCATGATCCATAAAATTCAATGCATTATATATAAATATAGCATGCATACAATCAAACATTTTATATGCGTACAATGCTATACAAGAACCAAATCAAGAAAACTATACTCACAGTGGTTACACGAGTTTTCTAAGCCAACCTCTAAAATCGAGCAACAATATTGCTTCCTTAAGAGCGTTTATCCATGCCCTTAAGCTCTCAATTTAAACACTGAAATTAACCATAGATTATCATGAGAATCATCATATCGGTAGCTACTAAAAATATCAAATCATATCTAAAAATCACGATCTTCGTATCGAAACGTCCGGAATTCAGTTCTCTACGAATCTATGATTTCAAATCACTGTTCACAATTCTATTCACTATTCATAGTACTATTCACTATTCACAGTACTATTCACTATTCACTATTCATCCGAAAGATGTAAATTGTATTAAAATTGTCAAATGGTCTCCAAAAATCATGAAATTGAATCTAACCACATTCGGGGTCCCGACAGTCCAGGGAACGTTTTTCTACCTTTCTAGCGGATTTTCATTCACGTTGGGTCAAAACCCAAATTTTTTGAAAACGCCGTAAAACGGCTCCCACAACAAAATTACTCCGCTATAAAGGTTACATCTAGCTTAGATAGTAATTTTACGACGAAAAATAGCGAAACTAGCTTACCGGCACGTCGAATTTGGCTGCAAATGCGCCGTTTCCTTTTTCTCCTTCTCCTTCTTCTCTGCCGTTCTTTCTTTTCTCTCTCTGCTTCTTTTTTTTTTTCGTTGCATTCTAGCAACTTCTTTCATTTTCTTTTTTTTTTATTCTTGTTGTCACACATTGGAAACAACTAGGAAGAGAAATTTATTTTTTATTTATATTTATATATACAAATGATTCCATGCTCCTTATCTCAATAGTTAACCAACTCCCTATCTTAATATTTCACTTTCATTCATTCAATCGTACTCCAATCCACATTTTTAATTAACCAACCCCATTAAATTAATCACTTTAATTCAACTCCATTTTTTTTTAATAGGATGATCCCATATGTATCATCTTCATTTCATAATTTTATTTATTTACTAATCATACACGTGTATATTTAGCGCACACGTATCAAATACGTGTATTATCACGTGTATATCTAGCTCATACGTATAAAATACATGTATTATACATCTCAATATACGCGTACTACAACGTATGTATTTCATTAAATTTACGGGGTGTTACAGAAGGACCTGAAAGAGGTAAATGAGGGTGAGCCAACGGTGCCCAGTGAATAGAATTCAAATATGCTATCAATATTCATCAATAAATATAATGTATGCATGTCAATGTGTAGCATGATTAAAAGCTCATAACATATGGATATCAAGCATTTATAATAAGTCCAATGCAAGTAAAAGCTTATCAATTTGGATCCACATTCCACATGCATTGGGTTACTAGTGCACGTCTATTTCACCGTACCGTTGACCCCAATCATGTTTATTTGGGGTTACTAGTGCACGTCTATTTCACCGTACCGTTGACCCCAATCTCTTCCTTTCCTAAAACCCTCCTATAACAAGGTTAAGTCCCCTTATTAGCCAGATAGATGGGCCCAACCAAAGTCATAAGGTTTTTTCAAATCAATGCATCATTCAAAACATTAGAACACATTCATGATTTCAACATACAATATATAAGTGATATGATGACATAAAAGATATAATCATAAACGAAGTCTACTCACAACCAAGCCTCGCGAGAGTATTTAACCACACACGACCACCAAATCGAATCAACCCAATCAAGATCCTGAAACATACATCAATATCCTACCATACATCAATTTCTATGCTCAATCATATAGACATTACACATCAACCCTAAATCAGCCCACATATAAACAATAGGCCTAAATCCCATCTAATCCCATCATTCAACTCAAATCACATGGCTTAGGCCTCTAATGCATAGTTTTCAATCATAAACCATTCTATTAATCAAAAATACTGATTTTCAATTCCTTAGGCATAAACATGCTCAAATTGGGTCACTTGATCACAAGTAGGCCTAACCCATGATATGGTCACAACCACCAAATCAGTAGCATAATCAACCCTAATCATGCTTAATTAAACATAAGTTGCATCAATTCAATGATTCTAGGCCAAAAGCATCAAAAGCCCCAAAATATGAAAATTTTCATACTTAGGCCATATTGCCGATTTACACTAGGTCACCATGTTCAGCCATGTATATCACTGATTTTGCATCATGGGTTCATCAACAATGGCAACTAGGCCAACATAATTGACATGCAAGTTATTTGGAAAGGTCTAAGTTCATATTCTAAATTTAGGTCTAATACAAGCAACCCTACCAATTCTTCATTTAATATTCTGTTAAGATGTATCAATCTACCAACAGAAATATGTAATCACAAAATCAACCGTACAGATTGAAGTATGTGAAGAAACAAACCTTCTGTCCAAATATCATCCCAATCCAACGGTGGATCGGACAGATAAGTATCTTTGATGAACAAGTCTCTAATCAGACAATTTCTCCTTTTCTGCTGTAAATACTCAAACTAAAATGACTATATCACACAAAATACTGAATTCATAAACATCTTCACCGTTCAGAATACATAAATATCAGTTATAAACTACATATACAAATTTGAT
Organism: Paratinospora sagittata; assembly: GCA_035771175.1. Classification (NCBI taxonomy): domain Eukaryota; kingdom Viridiplantae; phylum Streptophyta; class Magnoliopsida; order Ranunculales; family Menispermaceae; genus Paratinospora; species Paratinospora sagittata. The sequence continues at coordinate 34,626,336 of CM069591.1, forward strand.
ATTCATCCAACGGTAGATTGAGGAGATCTAGAAGTTTGAGCGAAACGGCACGAAAAATCCAGACTTTCTGACCAGCTTTGTTTAAGATGTTAGATCTCTTAGAAGAAACCTCTAATCAAGATCTCCACAGTTCATAATGCAGAAATATCAGTTGTACACTACATACCCAAATTTTATATCCATCCAACGGTAGATTAAGGAGATCTTTAAGTTTGAGCGAAACGGCGTGAGAAATCCAGACTTTCCGACCAGCTTTGTTTGAGAGGTTAGATCTCTTAGACGAAACCTCTGATCAAGATCTCCACCAACCAGAATGAATAACCATAAGCTACGAACTTGCTGACAAATTTTGAGCTCAATCTGACCATATATCCTAAAGATCCAGCTCTTTGATGAAAATGTCGCAGAGATCTTCCTCCTGCAACTCCCTCCTTCTTTCTCTTCTTCTTTCCTTTCTCCTCTTGTCTTTCTCTTCTTTTTCCCTTTCTCTCCACTCACCTCTTTCTAGCACTTCCTTGATTCCCTCCTTGATTCCCTCCTTGATTCTCTCCTTGATTCCCTCATTGATTCTCTCATTAATTCCCTCCACTCATTCTAGCACTTCCTTGAAGAAGAGAAGTGGGCATGGGACACTTGTCCACTTTCATGCACCAACCTTCACATGTGTTGGTCTCATACTACCCATACCAACCACATGTACTTTAACCAATATCATGCTTCCATGTATTTTAAATGTCCAATCCATTTTATACACCAAATTTTCATTCTCATTTATCCTTTTATTCAATCAATCCTAACTCATATCAATTCATGGTTTAATGGGCCCATGCATAAATAATAACATATGCATTATAATTTAATTTAACATGACCCATATACAATTTATGATACACATATTTATATACACTATCAAGCATCAACTATACAGACATTAAACAACCATCAAACAAACACCAAACATATCAAGGCAACGCATAGAGTTTGGGCAAAGTGCAATTGGGTTATGGGCTAGATGAAATAATTTTCGGGGCGTCACAGAGGACCTCTTTTCTGAAGGAGAAGAAGAAGTTAAGGTTGACCCCTGGGTTGAAGGGGATGCCGTTGTTGAGTCCATCTGATGAAGAAGGCTCCGAGGAAGAAGGTTCCAAAGAGGACTCTGAGGCTATCGAGCGATATAGCTCCGAACAGGATGAAGAGGTGTTTGATGTGCCACCCCTTATAGTCGATAGATCGCAAGGTGTGCTCGGTAATATCGAGCCTAGTCCCTTGGGTCATCTTTCTGTGTCGATTAAGCTAACAGTTGTCGATGTAGGCAAAATATTTTACTCGGTTGACCGTGTTCCCTCAAAGATAAAAAAAAAAAAAAAACACCATCTTGCTCAATTAAGAAAGGAGGTCGACATACCTAACAGGGTGGTATTGAGGGCAGTTGCCACTTTGTCGCCTGCTCAGCCCAATCCGAGTAGCTCCTGCTCAGCTCAACCCTAATGTATGGAGGGCAATTCTGAGCTGTCTTGTGCTCTGGAAGGAAAAGGGATGGCCGAAGTTCGATTTTGACGACTTCGGTCTAATATATAGATTAAAGTCTCACCCGAGATGTAGCGGGTGGTACAATGCTTCGACTCATCAGGGTGCCGAGGAAGGCCAACCCTTGATTAATGAGAACCCCACTTCTAACAAGTCGTGGAAAGATAAGTGGTTCTCCGTCTCGGGGGAATAGGCGAAAGAAGTTGGAGTACAGACCACATTTGGGAAACCAGGTACCGAGCTTCCCTCCATCCCTTATCTTTATTTCTAATCTTATTTTTGGTCGGTAGTAACTCATGTTTTTCGCCTTATTTGATAGGTACCTGGGAAAAGCCGACTAGGGAAAAAGGCTTTGATTTCTCTCAGGTAGACTAAATCTGCCAACTCTCTTTCGCAGATCGGCGATACAAGGTCATTTTGTCGCCCGAGAAACTACACGCGACGGACATTATTACCTAGAAAAAGGTTTTCTCGTGTCGTAAGTTCTGCTTCGAAAGTCTTTATTTTTTACTTACTTTTGTCACACCGATTAGCTTGAAAATCCCGAGCTGATATTGTTTAACACCCCGTAAATTTAATGAAATACATACGTTGAAGTACGCGTATATTGAGATGTATAATACATGTATTTTATACGTATGAGCTAGATATACACGTGATAATACACGTATTTGATACGTGTGCGCTAAATATACGCGTGTATGATTAGTAAATAAATAAAATTATGAAATGAAGATGATACATATGGGATCATCCTATTAAAAAAAAATGGAGTTGAATTAAAGTGATTAATTTAATGGGGTTGGTTAATTAAAAATGTGGATTGGAGTACGATTGAATGAATGAAAGTGAAATATTAAGATAGAGAGTTGGTTAACTATTGAGATAAGGAGCATGGAATCATTTGTATATATAAATATAAATAAAAAATAAATTTCTCTTCCTAGTTGTTTCCAATGTGTGACAACAAGAATAAAAAAAAAAGAAAATGAAAGAAGTTGCTAGAATGCAACGAAAAAAAAAAAAGAAGCAGAGAGAGAAAAGAAAGAACGGCAGAGAAGAAGGAGAAGGAGAAAAAGGAAACGGCGCATTTGCAGCCAAATTCGACGTGCCGGTAAGCTAGTTTCGCTATTTTTCGTCGTAAAATTACTATCTAAGCTAGATGTAACCTTTATAGCGGAGTAATTTTGTTGTGGGAGCCGTTTTACGGCGTTTTCAAAAAATTTGGGTTTTGACCCAACGTGAATGAAAATCCGCTAGAAAGGTAGAAAAACGTTCCCTGGACTGTCGGGACCCCGAATGTGGTTAGATTCAATTTCATGATTTTTGGAGACCATTTGACAATTTTAATACAATTTACATCTTTCGGATGAATAGTGAATAGTGAATAGTACTGTGAATAGTGAATAGTACTATGAATAGTGAATAGAATTGTGAACAGTGATTTGAAATCATAGATTCGTAGAGAACTGAATTCCGGACGTTTCGATACGAAGATCGTGATTTTTAGATATGATTTGATATTTTTAGTAGCTACCGATATGATGATTCTCATGATAATCTATGGTTAATTTCAGTGTTTAAATTGAGAGCTTAAGGGCATGGATAAACGCTCTTAAGGAAGCAATATTGTTGCTCGATTTTAGAGGTTGGCTTAGAAAACTCGTGTAACCACTGTGAGTATAGTTTTCTTGATTTGGTTCTTGTATAGCATTGTACGCATATAAAATGTTTGATTGTATGCATGCTATATTTATATATAATGCATTGAATTTTATGGATCATGCAAACTGATTTTAGCAATTGGAGTTTGTAATGATGAGGTTTTGCGAATCCTCATTGTCATTTCGTTAGGAATTAGACCCAGATGAGGTTTTGCGAGTCCTCATTGTCAGTAGGTCTGTCCTAACAAGGGTTGAGATCCTTGAAATGACTGTGAATTGGGTAATGAGAGGTTGTGTCTACCTTGTACGGCCATACAAGGGTTAGACCCGCTCTCTTGCCTTGCGGAGGAGGGAGATTGTGCATTGTGTTATTGAAAACTCATGTAATTTATGTTATTGACATGTATAATATATTCGTTAAATGATGCATGTGTTGAATAAGTATTTGAAATGGATTTAAATGTCATATTTCTCTAAATGTATATAATTGTCATCTCAAGAACTATATTCACTGAGCTGTTGTTTGCTCACCTCATTTCCTCCAATATTTCAGGTATTGAGTCGAAGGGAAAAGGAAAAATCCGTGAGTGATAATCACGTGAACCTTCGTCTGGTGCATGTATGTATGCTTGGAGGAAATAGATTATATTTTTGTTATTTTGATATGTATAATTATCACACACTATATATATGTAATATCACGTAGATGGGTTGTGTGGTAATATTATATAATGTTTGGGATGATGAAATGAGATGATCATAGATATTTATCAGGTGAGAATTTAATTTGTGGAATGAATGGAATGATTATATAGAGTTTTATTAGATTTGATTTGTGGTATATTAGAAAAAAAGATTTTACTGTAACTTTTGGGAGTTATTGTGAGACTACGTGAAGGCTGACAGTGTATTATATATTGTATATGGTTATGTACAATGTATAATACACTGTGCCGATCATGACGTCAGCCTACGTCAGGGGCGTCGTGACATATTGTGTTTGTGACGTAGGTCTTATTGCTATCGATTCTATCGACCATAAGGGAAATAAAAAGAAGAATAAGCCAAAGGAAATGACACCTAAAAGAGTTGCTGCCAGGAAGTGTGCTACCGACCCGGCAAAATTGAAGAAAATTACTATTGAACGGGCCACTACAGCCCAGGGGTCCTCTGCGAAATCTTCGAGCAGCACCCCGAAAAAGATTCTTGCTTCCAAGGGGAAAACTCATGTAGCCACCTCCGAGCAGGTGAGTACATCTACTAAGGAAACTAGGTCGGTTGGAGACAAATTGAAGTCCCATGTTTCAACTGACTAGAGAACTACCAAGAAGGCAAGGTTTGGGGAGGTCGAGCGCTTTACAAACAAGATTGGGGACATCATCCTTAAGCTCGATTCCTATCAAATCGGTGTCCTTAACTGTGTCTCATCCTTAATGAAGGACGAGCATATATTTGAAGGCTTGGCCGATGCCTTCATGAAATGTGTAGAGGTAAGACTGTTTACAAATTCCCTTTGTCGTTCATGTATTCTTCCCTTTTTGTTTTTGACTTTGTTTTTTGGCTCTATAGGCTGCTGCTCAGACTGTCTATAACCTTCGTCGTATTCAGGGGGATTACCACAAATTTCAAGAGGCAGTGAAAGAGGCCCAGACCAACTCGGTGCTCTGAGAGTCTAAGGTTATAGTTCGAGACACCGAGCTGAATAAGATTTAGGAGCAACTGAAACTCATGGAGGTTGAGATGAAATCTCTCCAGGATGAGCTGACCAGGTTCCGAGCACAGTTCCTGGCTACTGTGGAGGCCAAGGTCGAGGAAGTCTGCCACACCAGGGTAGAAGAGGCCTCTGTCGACGTCGTGGACCTCTACCGAGCAGATCTTGAGGAATTTTTTGGCGACTCGATAGATTGGAAGAGATTTGAGGAGTGGGCTAGATTAGCCAATGCTAGAGATGGGGCAACAAAAGATGAGGCCGGGACCGAGGGCTCTCCTACCGAGCAGCATACTACCTCTGCAGTTCTTGGGATTTCGTCCAATTTGCTGGTACTCGCTTTACTGCTCCGGGGTTGTAGAGGATCTCATTGGTGTTGGCTATTTTTCCTTTATTACTATAGGCCTCCATGACTTAACAATTCATTATTTTTTGCTCTTTCTTGTATTTTCCTTCCAGTTTTAATGAAATATTATTTTGTTGAGATTTATCTTTCAAGCATTCCTGTTTTTCTCGAAGTGTAATTTTTTTTGTATCTGTTGAACGATGGGATCGGTGGGTAGTAGGTATATGCCGAGCTTTTTACTTGGTTTTCTCCAAGTATTTGTCGAGGGATGAGGTCGGTGGGTAGTAAATACCTGTCGAACTCTCTACTTGGTTTTTTTCAAGTATTTGCCGAGAGATGAGGTGTCACAACCCATTATCTATGACTTCATGATCAGCGCGGAACCCCTAGTATATCTTCGCTTGATGTACACGGCGTCTCGTAAGCCTCATCTAACACACACATAATCTCAATAAACAACATCAAACACATGGACATAAACAAGATAATCAATATAAGAATACATTCCCAAAAAAATGACAACCATAAAAAAAAATTCCTAAGTCCATAATGTCCAAAATATACAAAATCATACTTAACCATAAATATAACCCATCCGAGGGTTAAGTATAAGCATTAGGTGTTATACAGTACAAATTATCAAAATGTAAAAAAATACTCAAACACCTACATCAACAAAATACAGGGAAATACTTTGCAGCTAAGATTTGTCCTTCCCCTTCCTATGCGAACTTGAAATAATAAGGATGAGGGGTGAGCTACAACAAACTCAGTGAATGTTCTCTACAACTGACAACAAATATATGCATTTAAATAAAACATTGCAATATCATTAAAATAGTTTAAATATCATGTGATATACAAGATTACATACATGCCCAATATAATACATCATGTCATAATCAAGACAATGCATATCATTTTCTAAACATGCACATGCAATCCTAAACACCTCCTGAGTAAGTGTCAATCCAAAAGCCTGAGTGCGCAACACCCATAGCCCGATCGACCTCTTACCTGTATCTAATAGGAATTCCATGGATCGGGCATGTCACCGGGATACAATCCCTAAGGAGATCTCGTCTACATCTACCATTAGAACCTTCTGCAAGGTCCACAATTGAGGATCCTCGTTCGACCAATGGAATTTCATAAGAATCACATGCTTAGGAGATACAACACAACTCAATTGCTAACCCAACTAGACTATGCTCAAATACATTTCATGAATCATTAAATCATGCATACTACATTAAGTAAGAATTTAAATCGCTTTATACTACAATGCCACATATAGAAATCGACAAGCAAGGAAACACTCACAACTTGATTGGCTAGACCTAGCCAATCCAATTCCAACCACAAGAAAGCACTAGAATGTCACAAATCACCACAATGCACCTCAATCCCTATTTGACCTATTTGGGTTACTAAGATCAACCACAATCCCTGCATATGACATGGTTTATACAGCACTAAATTCAGTCCAAAAGTATGCCAAACAACCATGTTTAAACCCAATTCCATAGCCAATTTAGATTCTAGAATGGTCATACTCATGAGCTAATCCATATTGCTCAATTAAACCATTTAATATCTAATTAACCACAATTAACCCAATTGAATGCGATAGGTTGATTCCAACCAACAATATACAATGCATTCAATCTCAAATAGGTTAATTAGACTACTTTCATGTCAATTTCATCAATTGACATCAATTAGGTCAAAATCCCCAAATTTGGGCAAATTCCCAAATTACATGGCCTAGCCCAAAATTACACCACACTTAGGTTTTGTACCTTTCCAAATCAATAAATTGGACTACCAAACATCCACATTTACCCATTTATTCAACATATATCACATGCAAAATGAATGGAAAACCCTAAGTTCATAACCTAAGTTTATGTCAAATACACATAACCCTACTAATTTCTTGCTTAAAATTGGGGGTTTTACCATCAATAGGTTCCCAATAGCCTCTAATCACACATATATGACATGCAAGACCTAACTCCTAAATGTGTTCTCCCACCACCCTCCTTAAATTTCGGGATTCAAGTGTGGAAACACATCTTAGGTGTTGTTCTAGGTCAAGGAAGGCCTATAATATCATAAAAAAGCTTAAAATAGCTTAAACATGCAAACCCTAGGACAAGAACCCTACAAATTCAGGATTCATAGCAAACGCTATGTCAAAAAAAAGTTTGCATACATGAAAGAAAGAGATTAATGGAAGAAAATGAGAAATAATGATTACCTTAGGAAGAAATTTGGGTAAGAATCACCCAAAACCCTAGCTTCATCTCCCTTTTCTCCTCTCCCCTTCTTTTCATCTTCTCCAAGCTCTTTTCCCTCTTTTCTGAGTGAAAAATGAGCAAGTGAACCGAAATCTAAGTGTTGGTTGCTTTTATAGAAGATTTTGGGCCCATAAGAAAAACCACTTAAATAAAAGAAACAGTTTTCCTGTTGCAATTTCTTGCACTTAGACAATCAATTTCTTGCAAACGAATCACCAATTTAAAATCTTAACTGTTCAAAATTTTTATGATTTGGTTACTAACCTTCTGGTAAAATTCCAGCTCAATGCAACAATGGAATTGCGAGATCCAACAGTTTGATCAAAACTACGCAACAAAACTCGAAAATCCAAGAAACAATGTTTGAATTCTTATATCTCATAGTAGACAACTCCGATCAATAACTTCACCGCTCATAATAAATATCTATCAGAGATGAATAATATGACAAAATTTCAGCTCAATCGGACCACAGATCTAGGAGATCAAGCCATTGATGTAATCGGTGACAGAAATTTCTTCCTCTATGGAGCGAGTTCCACTGATCTAAAACACCGTTTTGACATGTTTTGACGTCGAACGGGTCTCCGATCATTCTGAAACTTTACGTACATGTTAAAAAACTTAAAATCATGCAAAGACAATTGAACCCACATGCATCGAGCATAAAATACGTATACGAGTACTCTACGGGTCAAAATGATGTCATCCTAAGGCACGAGCATTACATGAGGTCGGTGGGTAGTAAATACCTGTCGAGCTCTCTACTTAATTTTCTCCAATTATTTGTCGAAAGATGAGGTCGATGGATACTTCATCTCGGTAGGGGCTATTTGACCCCTCAAGGCGTTCTGAACCCGTAGGTCCTCTTCTCGGTAGAGGCGTGATCGCCACTCCAAGGCACTTCAAGGGTAGATCACCCGTCATTCTCAATGGTATCTGCCCCTCTTGGTCAGCACCCGAAAACACTTTTGACCATAGTCATTTTTCGGTTGGTACATAGCTAAAGCTCAGTACCTCCAAGACATTCTAGGGCTCGGGGACCTTATTCTTTGTGGCTTCCGATCTGGCAGGTAGTCCCAAGGCACTTTAATGACCATATTGTAGACTCAAAAATATGTAAGAAAGAAACTTATTTTATTGATGTAGATGAATTATAAGTTGACAATAAGTGTAGATAAGTCGATCAATAACTAAGTCTGTTACCACTATTGCTACTGTCACTGCAACTGCTACTGCTATTGCCTCTCCTAATGCTATTGCCTCTGCCACTGCTACTGGTAATACCTCTCGAGATGCTCTGCATTCCAAGAGTATTGCAGTGACCTTGTAAGGCCCTTCCCAATTGGGACCGAGGGCGCATGCTCCGGGTTCGCGCGTGTTCAGCATGAATTTTCTTAGTACTAAGTTACCAACCTTAAAGCTTATGTGCTTCACCTTGGCGTTGTAGTATCTAAAGACCATTTGCTGGTATGTTGTCAGTCTGAGTTGCGCTTGCTCTCTTCTTTCCTCGAGTAAATCTAGGTCGATATACTGCGCCTCCATATTCCTAGATTCGTCGAAGTATGAACTCCTCAAGGTCGGTACCCCGAGCTCCACTAGCATGACAACCTCCATCCCGAAGGCTAAGGAGAAAGGTATTTTTTTTTATCGCTGTTCGAGAGATGGTGCGGTATGACCAGAGGACTTGCGACATATCCTCAGCCCACATTCATTTCTTTTCTTTAAGTCGAGCCTTCAATGTATGTTTGATAATTTTGTTCGTAGCTTCTACCTGACCATTGGCTTAAGGATGGGCTGGAGTAGAAAAGAAGTGTCGAATACCGAGGTCTTCACAAAATGATTGGAACTGAGCATTGTCGAATTGTTTGTCGTTATCCGAGATAATAACGTACGGGACATCAAAATGGCACACAATTGACTGCCAATTGAAACGCGTGGTCTTCTGCTCCGTAATATGTGCTAAAAGTTCAACTTCTGCCCACTTGGTAAACTAGTCAAAGGCAAAAATTGTGAACTTTACCTGTTCCTTACATGTTGGTAGGGGTCCTATCATATCCACTCCCCACTGAGCAAAAGGCCATGGGCTCTGAATTGGCGAGAGATTATCTGTTGGAGCTCGAATGTGGGTTCCATGTTTTTGACAACTGTCATACTTCCGAGTTATTCTTACATCATCTTTGTGGATCGTCAGCCAATAATAACTCTGTCGAAGAACTTTCTATGCGAGAGTTCTTTCGCCGGAATGGTCGTCGCATACGCCCGCATGAATTTCCTCAAGGACTAGTTGTGTTTGCTCTTCCTGTAGGCATCTAAAGCAAACCACTGTGAAGCAACTTGGCTTCTCACCTTTCTTGTTTTGACCTTGTCCATGGGGAGGATACCACTTCGTACGAAATTTTCTATCGGGTCCATCCACGATGGATTTTGGCTGAGGCTGTCTACCTGTTGGTTGGTACCATTTTACCAATGCTTCTTTCAGGTAAAAACTCCACTGGAACCTGAATCATGAGCTCGACGTCGGATATGGAAGCCAGCTTAGAAAAAGCATCAACCAAGGTATTTTTCGTTCTTGGCACCTGCGTCAATTCATACTCTTTAAACCTTCCTAGCATGGCCAAGGCTTCCTTCAGATATGCTTGCATTATGTTATTCTTGGCCTGATATTCTAATGTAACTTACCCCGCGACGAGCTAAGAATCGCAGTGGATGACCAGTTTACCCACCCCCAACTGAGAATGAGTCGTAAGCCAGCCAAGAGTGTTTCGTACTCAGCTTCGTTATTGCATGCTAGGAAACTGAAACAAAGAGCACATAGATGTTTTTCGTCTCTGGGGGAGATGAGTACTATTCTCACTCCACATCTCTGCTTGCAGGAAGAGCCGTCGACAAATAGCTTCTAGGTTTCCTGAGGGGCCAGGTCGGTAGGCCGATCTATCAGAGGTAGCTCGGACAGAAAATCTGCCAGTGCCTGACCCTTCACAGCTGTACGATGTTGGTACTCAATGTCAAACTCACTCAACTCAATGACCCACTTAGTCAATCATCTGGATGTTTCTGGCCTCAAGAACACCTGCCTCAACGGGTGCTTGGTGATGAAGACTATATTGTGAGCCTAAAAATATGGACTCATTTTTCGAGCTAAAGTGACTAATACGAGGGCAAGATTTTCGATCTCCGGATGTCTCGTCTCTGCATCGAATAGAGACTCGTTGATGTAGTATACAACCTTCTGGTTTCCTAGCTCCTTTCTGACCAAAACAGAACTAACTGCTACTTCTGAAACTGCTAGGTACAGGAAGAGTTGTTCTTCATGAAAGGGTTTTGACAGCAAATGAGTCTGGCTTAGGTAAGCTTTTAGCTCCTGAAAGGCCTTTTCACACTCTAGGGTCCATTCCACTGCCTTCTTCTTGATAAACTTGAAGAATGGAAGACACTTGTTTGTGGACTTAGAGATGAACCTGCTCAATGCCGCTACGCATGAGCCTCTGGACTACTTTCACAGTCCGGGGTGACCTCATATCGACTAGAGCCTGAATCTTGTCGAGGTTAGCCTCGATTCCTCTTTGATTAATGAGGAAACCCAAAAATTTACCAAAGCTCACCCCAAAAGTACATTTCGCCCGTTGAGCTTCATGTGATACTTTCTTAGTATAGTAAACACGTCTACCAGGTCAATAGGATAAGTTGTCACTTCCATGCTTTTGACCAACATGTCATCCACGTAGGCTTTCATGTTGATTCCAATTTTCTCTGCGAACATGCTATTAATCAGCCTTTGGTAAGTAGCCACGACATTTTTCAGGCCGAAGGGCATCACCTTGTAACAATACAGACCTCGATCTGTAATAAAAGTTATATTTTTTTATCTCTACGACTCAGCACAATCTGCTTGCACCTTGAATATGCATCCATGAAGCTCAGCAGCTCATGACTTGATGTTGCGTCCACTAGTTGATCAATGCAGGGCAATGAAAAATTGCATTTGGGCATGCTTTGTTCAGGTTAGTAAAGTCAACGCATGTTCACCATTTTCCATTGGGTTTTTTGACCATTACTACATTGGCCAACCAATCTGGATATAACACTTACCTGATGAAGTCTGCCGCTAATAGTTTGTCTACCTCTTCCCGTAGACCTTGAGCTCTGTCGCAACTGAGAGCTTTTCTCTTCTGTCGGACTGGTCTGGCCTCTGGGTTGACATTAAGGCGTTGTACCATGACGCTGGTCGGTATGCCAGACATGTCTTCATGAGACCAAACAAAAATATCCTTATACTCCAGTAGGAGGCCAACCAGTTGGTCGCTGAGGGATGAGCTCATTCTTGTACTGACCTTAACAGTCCTCGCTGGATTTTTGTCGATCTGCACCTCAGCCCATTCATCTTGGGGTCGAGCCCCGACACCTCTTCTCTGGGATCGAGGTTAGAGCTGACTGGGTGTTCTAGTAGCATTAACTGCCCCTTTGTAATTTTAACACTTTCCTCGTGTCCTATTTTTTTATTACGGTTGTGACATACCAGTCCCTAGATTATTTTTGGTTGTCCCATACAACTCTGACACCTCGCTCTACTGGGAACTTCAGGGCTAGGTGATAGGTTGATACCACAACCCTCAGATTATTCAGAAGTGGTCTTCCTATAATGGCGTTGTAGACAGTAGGGCACCTTACTACTAAAAAGTTGGTCAAGACCGTGACCTTGTGCTCTAAGACATCGGCGTACGGAAGAAGTATGTCTTGGGAAATCTGATCGCTTTTGCTTCTTAGGTCGATACCCTAGGTTCATGACCTCCGACCTGGATTCTCGGATATAAGCCTTCATAGTCCGGTTAGAGGTATCGAGTTGATTTCCACCAAAGATTGTTCTGATTTTGCCAACTGGCCCAGCTTGGTCATTTTTCGGAGTCCTTTGCCGGTTGGAGTCCTTCACAAACTCCTTTAGATGACCTTTATGGATTAACGTCTCGATCTCTTGCTTGAGATCGTAGCACTGGTCGGTATCGTGACCATGGTCTCGATGATACTGGCAGTATTATTTCTTATCTCTTTGCTCTGTATGTGTTTTCAGCTTTTTGGGCCATCTGACATAGTCTCTGTTTTGAATCTCAAGGAAAACCTGCTCTCGTGAGGCAGTGAGAGGCATGTAGTTGCAGTAAAAATTTTGGGGTACTTTGTTACTCCTCTGCTCTCGGCCGCCAGAGTCTGATCTCTTTCTACCTCGGTTGTCCTCTTTCGAATTATGATCCCTTTTTCGTTTCTTGTATTTTGTCGAGCTCTTCGGAGACCCATGTTCCCCTTGCTTTACATCATTCTGCTCATCGGCATTGATGTATTTCTCAGCTCGGTCCAAGATTTCTTTGTAGGTCTGGGCATATTTTTTCCATGGGAATAATGGAACTGCAAGAAAGGCAGTTATAGTCGTCTTATCCTCACAATTGTCTACTTCAACTCGTACATTATCGAAACGATCGAGGTATTCCTTCAAAGTTTCACATTTCTTTTGCCTGATAGCTAGCAAGCTACTCACAAGTTTTTCTCTCTCCTTTTTCCCAGCAAAGTGATTCATGAACTTATGAGCTAAATGCTCAAAAGAACATATAGAACTGGTTTTGAGCTTCCGTTCCGAGCTGGCCCGCCAATGGTGATCTGAAAACTCTTGCACATGGTGTCGTCATCATAGCCCATGAATTCCATCCAGGACTTGTAGTTCTCGATGTGCTCTCTTGAGTCCACCTTCCTTTTATACGTCCCAACTTCTGCAGTCTTGGCATTCCTTGGTAGCGATGTCTAAAGTATGTATTAGATGAAGGAAGAAGGGACTTCCTTATACTCCTAGTAAGGTTGAGGTGTCGATCTAGTAGTCTCAGAACACTCAGATTTTTACTGCTTTCTTAACACCGACCTAACAAGGTCAAGCTTTCCTGCCGCAACTCTTTTTAAAGGTACCGACCTGTATGAGGTAGGTTTCGTGGATCTTGGCTTTTGTCGAAAGAGCCGACCTGATCCGAGAAAATACCAAGCTATGACTTTTCTTAGCGTCTAATGAGTGACGCAAGTCTTTGGTAGATAAAGACTTACTATTTGAGTTCAGAGGTTGTTTCCCCGATACTGACCTCTTCTTCAAGGTTACACTTCGGCACCTACTCTCTTCCTCCTTCTGAGGTCGAGGGTAGGATGTGGTAGATGACTATGAAGTAGTCGAAGGGGGAGTACCTCCCTTAACACCCGTTGCTGCTCCAAGTCGTTTCAAGACATTTTCTCCTGGTTCCTCTCTATGGCAGTCAACCTTGATTTCTGAGTAGAGTTCTTTGACAGCCTTTTTTGTGGACTTCCCCTTTTGACTTGGGTACCATCGGTGTGACGACAAGTTCCACCTTAACGAGTATTTCTACATCCTGACTCTTGACGGCGGAGCTATTTCTAACTTATAATGTCGGTCCCCACAGACGGCGTCAAATGTTAGTGCATGATTTGATTAACACCAGTAAACGATGAGGTGGAGGGAATAGAATGATCTGGGATTCGTCGGAGTGCTGGAAAGGTCACCGAAGATTCATGATCTGAGAGATGAAAACAAGAGAGAATAGGCTATCATGAGGAACACCGGTGTGGTACTTACCAAAAACCCTTCGATGCTTAAGTTAGTTCAGAGCTCCGTAGAGTTAATAGTACTGAACTGGGTCGAGAGTTGCTTACCTTCTCCCATAGGGATGATAGGGCTTTTATAGAGTTGGGTCTTTGGCGTTGTAGTACGGTTGTAGTCGAACCAAGAATACCCAGAAGTATTCCAGTCGAATCAGGAAGGTTTTAGTCTTCATCCTATCTGAATTATGAGGGATTTAGTTCTTTCCCAATCGAACTAAAAGAGTTGAGTATTCTTTTAGTAGGACTTGGGAGGTCGGGTAGTCCTTATCATGGTCGAACTAGTAGAGAATTCCGAGTTTGTCGCAGTAAATTTCTTACGATTGTTATCTGTTGGTTTGACAAATTCTTCACCCTAGTCGGTAGGACCAACCAGGCCTCAGGTTGAATGCATGACTGAGGAGATCAGTATAATTTGTTCAGAATAGGTCGGTATATCAACTTGGTCTGCATTACATTACTTGGCAAGACAGGCATGATTAATATGTCTTATGCTCGGTATGTGATCTAATAATATATATACTATGATGTTTGTCGCTAGATTATTATTAGAATACGGTTCATTTATTGAAAAAATCAAATATGAAAAGAACTTGTGAAACACTTGAGGCCAACAGTTGCAGGTATGGGCGATGATAACGTTGCTCATTAATTAGAATTGTTCTGATACCAACTTAAAAACTACTTCATTGTAAAAATTATAACTGATAAGTAAAGACCAAAATAAATATTAACAAAATATAAGGTAAGGAATGAACGTCAAAGCAATTAAGGATGCTTATATTTTAGATGTTCCAGAGAGGAGTCAATCATATAAATATTTTAATTAGAGCCAAATTAATAATACCTTTTAAAAAAATAATATCTCAATTTCCTACCAAGAGATATAAAAAATGTAAGTACAATTCATGCATGACGTGTCAAAATGAAGTCCAACCGATCCTGTGGCTCGTGCACGAGCGTGTGTCCTCCACAAGTTGCCCTACAGTACTCAAAAAGTAAAGGAAAATGAACCTCTCCTCCTCAGAAACTCCACCTGCAGGCAACACTACAGAGCAACAAAATCAAAAGCGAGCAACATATATCAGAGCAACAATACTAACAGTACTGTATAGATATGGCAACGATGTTGAATGTGCTGGGAGCTGCAGGGTTCTCTTACACCCCATCATCATCAACGCTGGTGGGTGTTCATGTGAACTCATCAAACCACAAGATCATGATGAACACAAGATCCATTAATAAAGCAGGAGGGAGAGGAATGATGGTCAGAGCTGAAGCAATAAACCCTGAAATAAGGAAGAACGAAGAGAAAGTGGTGGATTCTGTGGAGGTTAAAGAGCTCTCTAAGCCCCTTACTGCCTATTGCAGGTAATTATAATTTATATTATATATATATATAATGTAATAAGTTATTTTAGCTCGCTCAATACCTTGTAAAATATTATCTTTTTTACAGGATTACATATTATTAAGTTTGATCGGTCTCTAAGTTGGGTCATCAAACTTGTCGGTGCACACATAGTGCTTGCCATAAAGGCAAATGTCTATAATCGATGTTAAACTAATTTTTGAAATTGTAACCACCAACATATAATATAATATAATCTAAGTGAATTTAATTAATTTGATGGCTTTATTTGAATATGTTAATTGTTGAGTTTTGAAAATTTTTAATTGGTTAGGTGATGATGCAGGTGTTGGAGGTCGGGGACATTTCCGCTGTGTGACGGAAGTCATGTGAAGCACAACAAAGCTACTGGAGATAATGTTGGCCCTTTGCTTCTAAAGAGACCCAAGGAGTAGTAATATTAATAATTTTGATCTTCATCTTTATTAGCTATATTTAAATTAACTGAATTGAGACCCTTCGATTATTAATTAAGGAGTGTTGTTTATTTGTATTTGAGCAAGATTACTATGAGTGCAACATTTTGCATTTTACTCCTACCCCCCGTATATATAATTGTTCCATTTTGATATATGGTGCTTTTGGCATTATGCTTAGCATGAATACAGACGTGTTACAACAATTAATTGGTAAACTTATGGGTTACTACTTTTATAATTGAAAAAAGAGGGGCAAGTGGGCGATAATGGATAATTAGTAAAGATTTTTTTTCCCTTTTTAATATGACAACAAATAAATTGAAATTGATTAAAAAAAATGAGCATCAATCCATTTCCCTTTTTTTTTTTTTTTTTATAAAATTAATGTCATTGTAGCATCACGTTTTATATTTTAACTTAGATTATTTATTTTATTATTTTTTGATTTTTCACATAATGTTCTTATTTTTTAGGTGAAATTAATTTGCGTTAGAGCACTGTAAGAGCATTAAGTAGCTCTCCTTCAATGGTGTGACTAAAGTGGTACAAGTTTCGATCTTAAAATTTTTATCTCTTAACCATCTTTAATACAGATTCTGACCATCTGTATTGTATCACATTAGACAAATTATTTTATTTATTTATCATGTGAGAGTGAGTGCTCTCGCATCTTAATGGATTTGTCATTCCTTACTAACAAAAAGGATATAAATAAATAAATGAATCTGCTTTACCCCCTTTTAAATCTGTTTAAGCGGACATAATGAATATAAGATGCCATGAAGAAGTTAGCTGAATGAAAAAATTATTTGCTAGTTGATAAATATAGGTTTAAAGAATTGAGGGACTTTTACATTATGGCTTTAAATAGGATGCGTTTGTATAATTTATTCTTAGTTGAAGCAGTCCTTTACATCATAGATTAAGTATTCGACAAAATATACTATGAAATGCGGGTTACTTCTCAATATAAATTAAATTGATGGCTGAAGCTAGAGTTTAACTCTAAGTCGATAATTTCATTTTGCACCTGTGTTTACGCGTTATTGACAACTGTCTCTTAAGATATAACAAACACTTTTTTTTTAATATTATCATTTCAAACTACAAGAATATATAATAAGCAGTTTCTCACACTTACTATGACCAAAGTAGTAATACTAGTTCTAATTATCTTTATACTTAGCTATATTAATTAATTGAATTCAAACCCTTTGATAATTAATTAAGGAGCCACTAATGGATTAATTAATAATGATTTTTTTTTTCTTTTAAGTTGACAACAAAGAAATTGAAATTAATAAAACAGGAAAAAGAGAGCCACTAGTCAATTTCCCTATCTTTCTTTATAGCATCACGTGTTATTTTAGCATAACTTATTATATTTATTTATAATGTGAAAGTAAGAGCCCACCCGTACACCGGTGGTAATTCGATCCGAGGCCCGTGAGCCTAACTCAGTCCGTTATCAATGGTCTTATTCAAATCCTGATCCGACTATTACATTGATCAGTCTAACCCGATTCCAAAATTTATTTAACGGATTTAGAATCACATAATTAGACCCTGCATGACCCGCTAACCCGGTTAAAAGGCCTAACCAGAAGACCAGACCCAAAGCCCCAAAGATTGGGCCAAATTATATATATTATATTTTGTACATATTTTTTATATTTTAGATTTACTGTGAAATATATACATGTATGTGTAAATTATAATATACTCTTAATACAAAGTTACACGTATACATATATATATTTTATAATAAATATAAATATATATGTGCACGTAATTAAGAGTATAAAATAAAAAAATATAATATAATTAAAATTGTGTTATATAATTAAAATATATATAGTATATATAAATATAATACGTACCACGAACATAATACATTGCGTCAAAAAAATAATATATATACACGTGTGTCTGTAATAATTAAAAACATAATCAAGTGTACTATTACCATTAAGTGTATAAAATGTGTATAATATATATTTAATTATGTCAATAGTGTTATTTAATTAAGGGTTTATATTTGTATTATATATGCATTATTAAGAGTATCTTCAACTAGGTATAAAATACTAATAATTCACATTGCTAGTCTATTTCTTAATAAAACAAATAATCCACATACTTACTCTATTTCTTAATAAGAGAATATATAGTATATAATTATAGTAGAAAATGGTAAAAACAAAACATAATTAAGATTCAAGAGTATTATATAATTAGAGAATATATTATACATACATACACACACACAAACTTATATATATATATACACTATACATATAATCAAGTGTTTACAAAATGAAAGAAAAAAACGTAATTAAGAGTATTTAAAGTGTGTATAATAAGAAAAACACAATAGTCGAAAGTGTTATATACTTATATATAATTATGTGTTTATATTTGTATACTATATACACAATTAAGAATATGTTCAACTAAGTATATAATACGAAAAAAGAGTACATATAATTTTTTTTATTACGAAAAGAGTACATATAATTAATTAAAAATATATGTATGCATTTCAACTTTGGTAAGTATACTCTTTAAATTTTCTTTACCAAACATACTTTATTAAGTATATAGTAGGGCTAGATATAAATATATAATGAATTTAAGTAAATTATAGCAAAGGTTGAGCTAAAATTATGAAAGAAAAAAATATATTATCCAATTACATACATAAACATATTCATTTAGAATAAATTAACACACATTTTGAAAATAAATTAAACAAATAATATTTTTAATTTCCATGTTTTATTTAATTATTTAACTAAAATTTATATTTTACTGTAACTGATGTAACCTTAAAATATATATTTGGTTACATTAGTAGTTCAAAAGTCTGGTCCAAAGACCCGATTTTAAGGTCCGACCCAAAAGCCTAATCCATATATTTTTTGGGTTGGGTCTGGGCCAAGATTTTTTAATGTTGGCCTGGCCCAGTCTGACCCGATTAATCCTAAGCCCGACGAGATCGGGTCAAGCCCGACGAGATCGGGTCAGGTCGGGCTGGGCAAAATGGCCCAAATTGCTACAACTAGTGCTAATGGATTGGTGGGTTTATTTATTTATTTTATGTGGAAAAACCTCTCACACATAGGGTAAGGTGAAAGAGACCCAACTCGACCCCACCATTTCGGTCGGGTTTAAAGGGAAAATCGAGTTGGTTGTCTCGTTTTAAGGGTGACCCGACCAAATTAGGTCTAGTCATGAGTTTCGCCCAAAAAGGTTGGGTTTAACCTGACCCGACCATTACCCCCCAAATCACCTGTCTCTTTTCTCCCCTCTTTCATTTTTCTTTATACTAGTGACGTCACGACTGACACATAATACTATATACGTCACATCGACGTATACAATACTATGTCAGCCTTCTTATACCTCTATTTTTATAAAAATTTTGACATAATCTCCCCTTAAACAGTGACTATCACAATCAAAACATTATTCACATTTATTCATTCACATAAATACTAAATTCCTCATATCATACCACAAACCATCATATATGTCATCACTACACTTATCTAATGATAATATATATACATATGATGTTAAATATACATAACACAAAATAACATGTTCTCCATCCTTGAACGATACATACATAGGAAAAAGAAACCAAATAGTAGCTATTTTTTCTCTTGCCTTGCCTTTCCTTTTATCTCTACGTAAATTATTTGAGGAAAATGGGGTGAGCTACTACAAGCTCAGTAAATATTTTTAACAATAACATTATATATACATTAATAAATAAAACATGCATGTTTAGTAATTCCATTTATAAATAGCATGCAACATGAAAAAAATATATATACATGATCATTATAATTTTCATTACCAGAGATGTAACAATGGATTAAAACATTAATATCAATCTCCCTCATTCCAAGTAATAGAGTGGGTCTAAAATCTCATTTGGTCGCAACAAGAGTAGCCACAGTTCTCATACTCATTTTCATATAATCATAAATTCTGAATTATTAATTAAACTAAGACAATCCTTTAGTACGTGAGTATAAATCTAGTTACTTCCATGAAACTAGTTCCTGCGACTTACCCAGAAATCGACCTCATGCGGTTTAGTCTGCTTTTGCAAATCTAAGACATGCTTCATTTTAAAATCATTTCATGAATTCAACTCATGCACAATAATCATAACGTGCTTATCAAATTAAAAACATTTTATATCTATAATGTCATATATAGAATAATCAAATTAAAGAAATAATTACAGTGGTACCGCGTAGACCTAC
This sequence comes from Paratinospora sagittata, assembly GCA_035771175.1. Taxonomy (NCBI): domain Eukaryota; kingdom Viridiplantae; phylum Streptophyta; class Magnoliopsida; order Ranunculales; family Menispermaceae; genus Paratinospora; species Paratinospora sagittata. The sequence continues at coordinate 34,646,636 of CM069591.1, forward strand.
TCTTTACTACCACTCTACTATTTGTATCAAATCAACAATATAATCCTATCATATATTCATTATCAGATAATTTATAATCAATTATTAAATCATTATAATTTATTTTTTTATCACTTAGTCATTTAATTTTAACTCTAATTAATTATCATAATTTTGTTTTGGTCTACAAATCACGTGACGTGTACCAAATATTTTACATAGCTCTCATGATTATATTTTAAGGCAGTGTTGACAATAAAAATAGGTTTTTCAACCGCATTTCCACTAATGTTCAAGTTTGTCGTATTTACTAAATTCATTCAGGCATATATTAAAAATATAAATCGATATCCAAAAATCATAATTTTGGTATTAAAATGTCCGGAATTCAATTATCTATAATTTCATGGTTTCAAATCAGAATTTCACCGGAGTTTGACATAGTTTGAAAAGCCTCCAGTGTCAAATTTGGCTTTCGACAGCTATACTTGTACCAATATTACACATGGACACAAACAAACCACATATCTAGTATTTACACATCTATAGTAGTGATAATATATCATTTCTACATGTTTTCACTCAAAGTATGTAGCACCCATGCCTTTAGGTGACGTCATTTTGACCCATAGTGTACCTTGTATATGTATTCATATACGTATGTGTATATGTATTTTGATGCTCGAAGTACGTAAGTTCGAGTGTCTTTGCAGGATTTTAGGTCATGAAGGGTGCGCGTGAAATTTTGAAACCATCGGAGACCCGTTCGACATCAAAACATTTCAAAAACGGTGTTTTGGATTCAGTAGAGCTTTCTTCACGGAGGAAGAAATTTTTGTCACAACTTACATCAATGGTTTGATCTCCTAGATCCGTTGTCTGATTGGGCTGAAATTTTGTGAGCTCATTCTTATATGATAGATCTTCATTATGAACGGTGAAGATCTTGATTGGAGTTACCTACTGTGAGTTATAAGACCCCAAACACTGTTTCACGGATTCTGGGATTTTCTTACGCAGTTTTGATTAAGCAGATAGATCTCGCAATTCCACCGTTGGATTGAGCCTAAAGTTTACCAGAATGTTGACAACTTACTCATTCAACGTTTGAACGGTTAAGATGTTAAAGGCGGGCGTATTTTGCAAGAAATGGACTATCTAAATGCAAGTATTGTAACAGGAAAACTGGGTTTTTGATAGTTTTGACAACTTTTAGTTGTGGGCCTAAGCTTATCTATTTAAGCAAGCAAAACGTGATTTTAGGCTCATTTGCTCATTTCTCAGCCAGAAAAGAGAGAAAGGAGCTGGAGAGGAGAAAAGGAGAGGAAAGTTAGGGTTTGGTGGTTTCTTGCTCAAGAACACCTTGAGGTTTGTATTTTTCCTCCATTTCTTCCTTGAATCTCTCTATTAGTTGCATGATAGCTTTATTTTGAGCATGAGGGTTTCATTTTGATGCATGCATTGTGATGAACCTTGGATAGGTGGAAGACCAAAGTTGGAGTTGAGTCTTGCATGTCACATATGTGTGATTAGAGAGTGTAAGGAGTACACTAATGGTGACCTATACTTAGTTTATGGCCTTAGACTTTTTCAAAATGTTTGCATGTCAACTATGTTGATCTAGTTGCCATTGTGGATGATTCCATGTTGCAAGATCAGTAAAATTCATGGTTGAACATGGTGGCCTAGTGTAAAATTGGTAATAAGCCATATGTGTGAAAATTTCCAAATTTGGGGCTTTTGATGCTCTTGATATAAAATCTGAAAAATTATGCAATGTAGGTCTAATTGGACATGATTAGGGTTGTTTGATGATTGAATTCAGTGGGTTCTCATAATGGACACCCTAAGGTTGACTAATTTTGATCTAGGCTAAGTATTTGACATTTTTCATGTACTTTGGCAATGTTGCATGTAATTTGGGGATTTTTTCCAAATTGAGACTTTTCACCAAAAGCAAGTCAATTTATGAAATTGACTTGGAGATTGTTTAATTTAACCCAAATTGAGTAGAATCATCGGTTTAAAATGTTAGAACCTGTAACACCCCGTAAATTTAATTAAATACATATATATCGATATGTATAATACACATATTTTATATGTATGAGCTAAATATATACGTGATAATACACATATTTGATACGTATGCGCTAAATATACGCGTGTATGATTAGTAAATAAATAAAATTATGAAATGAAGATGATACATATGAGATCATCCTATTAAAAAAAAATGAAGTTGAATTAAATTGATTAATTTATGGGGTTGGTTAATTAAAAATGTGGATTAGATTATGATTGAATGAATTTAATGAAATTTGATGGAGGAAGTTGGTTAATTAAATGACATGAGGAGCATGAGATAAAAAGAACAATAAAATAAAATAAAAAAAAGATGCTCTTATCTCCACTATTTGACAACAAGAGACAAAAAAACAAAATGAATAAAAAAATAAAAAAATAAAAGAAGAGAAAGAGAAGTTGCTAACGTGTAAACAAAAATAAAATAAAATAAAAGGAAAAGGAAAGAAGGTGCTAGACTGCAACGAAAAAAAATAAACAGAGAAGAAACCGAGAGAAGAAGGAAAAGAAAAAAAGGGGGAAACGCGAAATTCGCGTCCAATCGGGCCTCGCGGTAAGTGATTTCACTCCCTTTCTTCTTGAAAATACTATCTAAGCTAGATGTAACGATTCTAGCGGACTAATTTTGACTGTAGAAGCTGTTTTACGACGTTTTGACAAATTGGAGTTTTGACCCCCAACGTGAATGAAAACCCGCTAGGAAGGTAAAAAAACGCTCCCTAGATTGGCGGGACTCCGAATATGTGGTTAGATTCACTTTCATGATTTTTGGAGACCGTTTGACAATTTTAATACAATTTATATCTTCCGGATGAATAGTAAAAATAAATAGTGAATAGCGAATAGTGCATAATAAATGTAAATAGTGAATAGTAAATAGTGAATATTAAAAAAATGAATAGTGAATAGTGAATAGTAAAAAATGAATACTACTGTGAACAGTACCGATATGGTAAATGATGATTATCATGATACTCTGTGGGTAATTTCAGTGTTTAATAGAGAGCTTAAGGGCATGGATAAACGTTTAAAGGTTGGCTTAGAAAACCCGTGTAACCACTGTGAGTATAGTTTTCTTGATTTGGTTCTTGTATGACATTGTACGCATATAAAATGTTTGAGTGTATGCATGTTATATTTATATATAATGCATTGAGTTTTATGGATCATGCAAACTGATTTAAGCAATTGGAGTTTGTAATAATGAGGTTTTGCGAGTCCTCATTGTCATTTCGTTAGGCACTAGACCCGGATGAGGTTTTGCGAGTCCTCATTGTCAGTATGTCTGTCCTAACAAAGGTTGGGATCCTTGAAATGACTGTTAATTGGATAATGAGAAGTTGTGGCTACCTTGTAACGGCTATACAAGGGTTAGACCCGCTCTCTTGCCTTGCGGAGGAGGGAAATTGTGCATTGTGTTATTGAAAATCATGAAATTTATGTTGTTGACATGTACAATATATTCGTTGAATGTTGCATGTGCTGCATAAGTGTTTGAAATGATTTTAAATGTCATATTTCTCTAAATGTATATAATTGTTATCTCAAGAACTATATTCACTGAGCTGTTGTTTGCTCACTCTATTTCCTCCAATATTTCAGGTATTGAGTCGAAGGTAAAAGGAAAATCTGTGAGTGATAATCACGTGAGCCTTCATCTAATATGTGTACGTATGCTTGGAGGAAATAACTTATATTTTTGTTATTTTACTTATCACACATTATATATATATCACCTAAATGGGTTATGTGGTAAGATTATATAATGCTTGAGATGATGGAATGAGATGATCATAGATATTTATCAGGTAAGAATTTAATTTGTGGAATGAATGGAATAAATGTGAGTGGAATGATCCTCTATATATATTTGATTTGATTTAATGTGTGGTACATTAAAAAAAAATTCTGTACATTTTTGGGAGTTTTGTGAGAGTACGTGAAGGCTGACAGTGTATTATATATTGTATATGGGTATGCACAGTGTATGGTACACTGTACCGGTCATGACGTCAGACTACGTCATGGGCGTCGTGACAGAACCTATGTTAAATTGATATGACTTAGTTCATTTTGACCTTATGTTTTATATTGGCCTAATTGAGGATTTTGACCAAGACTTAGTCAATTGATAAAATTGACTTGATGTATAGTCTAATTGACCCTAATTATAATTGAATTTCATGTATATTAGTGGTTGGATCATAGGATCACCCTATTACATTCAATTTAGGTCAATCTTAGTTTAATTGAGTCTAAATGATCAAGTTGGGCAATATGGAAATTGGCTCAAGGGGGTAATCAATTTAGAATCTAATTGACTTTAGATTGGGTTTGAACATGGGGTTTTGACACACTTTATGACTGATTTTCAGTTGTGTGAACCATGTTATTTCCAGGTCTTGTGATTGATCTTGAACCCGTTTAGTCAATTGGAGAGTTTTGACAATTGGATTGGCTAGACTTAGCCAATCAAGTGTGAGTGTTCTTTTACTTTTGGATTATTTATATGTGGCATTGTATTATAGAAATGTTTTAAATGCTTATGTATAATGGTATGCATGTTTTAATATTCCATGAAATACATTTGAGCATAATTCATTGGGATAACAATTTGGGTTGAGGCTCCTAGTTGGAATTTCTTCTTTTTGGGAATTCTCGTAAGTCTAGCGGCGATCCCAGTTGTGTACCTGGCAGAGGGTTTTATGCCTTGTGTATGGGTAGGTTAGTTTAAATTAATCCTACGGGCTGCACGACCCCATAAACCCTATTAGAATACGAGTATTGTGTGTGTGTTCGGGCGCTGTGTGTCGCGCACCAGGCCTTGAAACCCCCATACTCAGGAGGTGTTAGGATTGCATGAGCATGACTACAAAATGTTATGCATCGTCTTATGTATGACTTGATGCATTATGTTAGCATGTATGTAATATATTTCGTCATCATGATATTTCAACTGTTTTATGATCTTACCATGTTTTATAAATGCACGTATATGCCACTTATAAATAACATTCACTGAGCTGGCTGTAGCTCACACCTCACCATCTTCTTTCAGGATCTGATAAAAAAAGAAAAGGGAAGGCTTGATTGCGGAGCGTCACTTGTTTTTGTTTCATGTAGGTGTTGTACATTTAGTTTTGTATTTGATAACTATGTACATGATAACACCTAGTAATTGTATATTTAACACATAGTTGAGATGTATTGGGTTTTGAATCATTTTGAAGACTCTGAAATTTTATGTTTGTAAAACTTTGGAGAAATAATATTTTATTTCATTATGATCATAATAGTTGGTTGTTAATGATGTACTTTCATTTCGTTTTGGAGATTCGTATATGTATTTTAGGCTGACGGGACGTCGGGTGTACCGACGGAGGGTATACTCGGAGGTTCCCGTGCCGGTCATGACGTCAAGTATAGTGGGTCGTGACAAAGTGAGTCCAAATCTCATTTTAAAAAACATGGTAAAATACCTTTTATAACAAAAATTATACCGATAAAAACATTATATACTAGTTAAAAATTAATTTTATGATAAAAGAGAGTGAAAATGGCTTACCGGCGTTACAAATCGGCCGCAAAACACGTTGTTCTCCCCCGATGACCTTTTTCATTCTCCTCTCCTTGTAAGTCCTCTTTCGTTTCAAAAACATAATGTATTACGTTTAAAGGTTTAAAAGAAAGAGAAATGATCATGAATTTTTTTATGATGCCATGCTTCTTAGAACCATTTAGCTGACCAACTCCATTGTTAATTTTTAAGCACCTATTAACATGATTCCATGCATCAAAAGCCACCTAATTAACCAACCACTCCCATTAGATTTCTTTTCATTTTGTCATATTATTCATTTAATTCACAATCTATTATTAGAAATCAACTTTCTCATTTAATCATTTAATTATTTATTAAAATCATCACTTAATTTAATAATTTTATTTATTTACCTATTAGTATTCATGCTGACACGGGACCAGAGGAAGTCGAAATTACTTAGTAGGGTCAAGAAGACAAATACAATAATAAAGAGTATAAGAGGCCCGAATAGAGATATTATTATCATGGTCTATCTCTCACATTTATTAAGAAAGAAAAAACTCTACTTATTTGAAAGAGAGATTCGAACTTTCAAATTTTAGTGAATAGACTCCAATACACAGTTAAAGTTAACCAATATTTACATGTTAAAGAAAACCTTAAAGATAATTTGAGAGGAGAAAGTGTATCGATGTTGACAAACACCTATGTGATGGCTTTCAGTGAGATGGGTATACAATTTATTTGTAATTGAAAAGCGATCCGTTACATCATAAACGTTAAGCTTATTTTTAATTGAAAAGCGATCCGTTTACATCATCAAATCCAATTGAAAGAATGTCTTAATGACTTAAAAATCTTATTTTTATCTTCTTGAATTCCATTGGGACTCATGCATTAATTGAAAATGAGAACCAAGCACGTGGTTGACCCATCAAAATTATTAATTGCTCTCTCTTTCTTTTGATGATGATCACACACTTCACTCCATCATAATCGCCAATATTCATTAGTTGTTCACGTTTCCAAAGAAAACAGTACATGTTTGAGGGTTTCTTATACATTTTATTGATAGCAACCTTAATACATCATTCATTACAACCTGCCCCCCTTGTCTTTCTCCAACCATTTGCTTCACCTTTTGAGCTTATTGGATTGATGGTCCAGCTACCCAAGAACAAGCTCTCTTTATTTGTCTTTTATTAAAAATATATATATATATTTTTTGATTTAATTAGTAGGGATAACTTAATCTTTTTTCCACAAATACTTTTGAATATTGTTGACCAATATGGTGATAAGTGATACGATTTGGATTCGAACCCTCTCCCTTATTTAATGTATTATTGTTAGAGCGGAGTTGTACATGTAGAAGGTTAGTTTGTACTTACTACAAAAAGGAGAACTCTATAAATGGCATAAAGAAAAGACACACAATAACAAATTTAAGATTGACAATAGAAATAGAAACACATGATTTAATAAATCCAAGTCCATTTCTTTAAATTTTAGGAATTTGGAAACAAAATTTATAAAATAAAAAAAAATTCTATATTCTTTAGCTTAAAAGCTTAAAAATTTCAAAGTAAACTAAGCATTTTTTTTAACCTTAGAGACTTTTATATTCAACTAGTCAAAAAGACACTTTGAGTTAGTGTGTAATGTTGAGCCTTGAAACCCTAATCCTAGTTAAGAATCTTTTGATTAACCCCCACTTAAGAAAACCTTTGTTGCCCTTTTAAAAGTTATGCTTGTGGGCCATTCTGAAAGGAAACTTATTAGGAGGTGATATTAGCTTTTATCACTATTAAATGAATTTTTTTTAATAAGAAAACTGACTATTGTGTTTGTGGCTTTTTACATATAGACATCTATTGAATACCCTTTATATATACACATATAGAGAAATACCCTTTAATGTACCTATATTGAGGTTAAAATTTAGGGTACCTCGGCGAACTAAATTTCCTAGACATAGATATATTACCTTGCCAAAAGACACTAAACAAAACTAGGATGATTTATTCTAGTTTTGTATAATAAAATAACTTTTTTTTTTCGGGCAAAACCGTGAGATTTTACTATTACAAAATGTTGATTTGTCTCACCATAATTATCACTCATTTTCTTTGAGAGATAATCATCAATTATTTTACAAATAAAGGGTTGGTTCGCTAATTCGAAAAGCGAACTATAGGGTGTGGTTGAGAGACTAATTACTGAGTTTGAGTTCGCCTTCGTCCATCTCTATTGAAAAAAATATCCTTATCCCTATAAATATTTGAATCTGAAAGAATTAGTCCACTTCAAATGAGAGAAAGACATCTGCCAAATGTCGAAAAGCAGGTACCAAAAAAAAAATCATCAATCATTTTAATTGTTGTCATCTTTTTATTTACCCCGATGGACCACCTCAACTTTCATAGCATGTGAGGAAAATACAATAGAGACTAAAATGTCATAATATACGGTAGATATGTTTATGTCAATATGCGCAATACATAATCCAACTGAAGCAAAAACATATTTTTTTATTTTTGTTGTTGTTTGATTTCTATAAATATATAACAAATCCATTCGAAAATATTTAATACAAATTATATTTGATATACAAATGGGTTTGTGAGTGTAGTGTACAAGTATTTGAAAAAAAAAATAAAAATTCACAGACCATATCTTTGATATACATCTAGTTTAGTTTAAAATTCAGGTTTTTTTTTTCATGCTGTTGATCATGAAATCAAAATATTACATATCAATAATTAAGTAAATTAAAAAACAAAAGAATTTCCCTTGTGTCGTATTCGGCGGCCATCGCTGCTCCGTTAGGGTCCAATGCCAGCAAGGCAGCAATCTCGGCCTTCAATCAACGCGTTGGCCACGGACGCCACCTCAACCCCACTTAACTCCATTTCATTTCTCTCCTTCAAGTCCGCAACTAACGATTCTTTAACCAATCAATCCCCGCCACGTACTCATTTCGACCACCAACAGCCGGTGCTGTACACCACACCACAACGGAGACACTTCCCCTCCTGACACCGACGAACCCAACCGACACGTGTCCTTATAAACACGTGATTTACCTGGCGTCGGTTGTCATCGCTTCCAGTCAAGCCGTATAAACCACGCGGCACTTACGCTCCCCCTTCGATCATCATTCATCAACAGCCCACAATTACACCGTAGCAAAACGCATTTCTGATATATATATACTCTGCCATTATCGCTTCAACGCCACCTTTCCTTCCTCTCAAGATAAAAACGTTAGCCCGAAACGAAATCCACACCATAAAAAAAGTTCGCTTTCCGGTCGGGTGTCGCCGGAATTGTCGCCGTGAATCTCCGAGGCAGACCGGCGGTGATGCTTCCTCCTCTGGATTCGCCACCGCAGCCGCCGCAGCCACCTGAAGCTCCACAATTTCTCAAACTCCCCAAAAGCCCTAATTCCTTCGATCATCACCGCTGCACTAAAACAACCAATCCTCTTTTCTCCGTTCAAATCCTCATCTCCACTCACCCCCGCACATGGCTTCTTCTCAGCATTTTCTTCTTACAAATCTTCCTTCTCTTCACCATTCGATCTCTCCGCGTTTCCTCCTTCTACTCCACCGGCGCCATTGCCGGCGCCGCCGATCTCCTGTCGTCCAACGAAGCCTCTCCGGTCACCTCCGACGACTTTTTTTGCAATTTCGGTAGGGTTTATGTGTACGATCTTCCTCCGGTGTTCAATCGAGAATTGCGCGAGAATTGCGAGGATTTGAACCCGTGGAGCTCCCGATGCGACACGCTGGCGAACGGCGGGTTCGGCCAGAGAGCGGCGACGGGACTAGCCAGAGTAGTGCCGGAGAGTCTGCTTCCGGCGTGGTACTGGACGGACCAGTTCGCCACCGAGATCATCTTCCACAACCGAGTTCTAGGGCACAAATGCCGAACTTCAGATCCGGAATCGGCGACGGCTTTTTATATACCATTCTACGCCGGACTCGCCGTCGGGAAATTCCTCTGGTCGAACTACACTGCTCCCGAGCGCGATTTCCACTGTAACACCCTGTTAAAGTGGGTCCAGGATCAACCCTACTGGAAAAGATCCAACGGCTGGGATCACTTCATCACGCTGGGACGCATCACGTGGGATTTTCGACGGTCGAGAGATAAGGATTGGGGGTCGAGCTTCATCTACATGCCCGCGATGAAAAACGTTACACGGCTTCTGATCGAGCGGAACCCGTGGGACTACTTCGACGTAGGTGTCCCGTACCCCACCGGATTCCACCCCAGAACCGACACGGACCTGCGCGCGTGGCAGGACTTCGTTAGGACACGTCACCGCCCTACGCTCTTCTCCTTCGCCGGCGCTACACGTGGCGCGATCAGGAACGACTTCAGAGGACTCCTTCTGAAACACTGTTGGAGCGAGTCGGACGCTTGTCGGGTCGTGGACTGTGGCGGTTCGCGGTGTTCGAACGGTACGGCCGATATTTTGGAAACGTTTTTAGGGTCCCATTTTTGCTTGCAGCCGCGAGGAGATAGTTTTACTCGGCGATCCATTTTCGACTGCATGGTGGCCGGTTCGATTCCGGTTTTTTTCTGGAGGAGAACGGCTTATTATCAGTACGAGTGGTTTTTGCCGGTCGAACCGGCAAGTTATTCGGTTTTTATAGACCGGAATGAGGTGAAGAATGGAACGTCTATAAGAGGGGTTTTGGAGAGGTTTAGTAAAGAAGAAGTGAGGAAAATGAGGGAGAAGGTGATTGATTATATACCGAAGTTAGTGTACGCGGAAAGAGAGAAGGGTGGTATGGAGGGGTTTAGGGATGCTTTTGATGTTGCAATTGAAGGGGTTTTGAGAAGATTCAGAGAAGGGCAGAGGTGGAAGTAGATAGAAATAGAGAAGGTTACTATAACTTAAAAGAGTTCTATAAATATTACAGTTATATATATTAAGCTGTGTTTTTATTACACTCGATTCGTATGATTTTGGAGAAGAAGAGGAGGGGGGTTATGGGGGATTATTATTCTTTATTGGAATCTACTTTTTGCAGAATGAGAGGTTGTATGTATAAATAATGACAGGTATGGCTTATTTATGAGGTATTAAATTTTAAATTAATAATGATAATGGAACTTCTCTTTTCTTCTGGGTATTGCTTTGAATAAGGATCTTGTATCTCTACCGGAACTCAGAAGGGTAGGTATCTGTTCCCAAAATGCTAGTAGACTTCCAAATTGTATAATCATATAAAAATTTTCATTAATACCTCATTAGATTGTCTCATATCATAGTTATTAATGCTGTCAATGTTTCTGTCGATGCTGCATTTGGGTTGTGATTGATCTTTGAGATAATAAGATCGATTGTTTCAAGGATTATGCCAAGCTATTTCAAGCAATATTGTCATGTGGGTGGGTATTCTTATTCAGCTGAGCATCATTTTTAGTGTAAAAATGCCTTGTCTTGCGGGTTTAGAGTTTGGGAATTTGAAGCTTGGTTGTGTTGCAACTTGCAAGACAAAATTTCAAAATTTGAAGTCAAATTGAATATAGGGGTCCAGGTAAGCTAGGTTGGTACAGGGGGAAAGTTCTGCAAGTGCTGCAGATGAGTGTTTCTGGGTTTCTTGAGCATCTGTTGTTATATATATTTATCTTTTTTAGTGGAATAAATATTCTAAACCTTGGATACCGACAAGAAAGAGAAGGGACTTCAAATTATTGGAGAGTTGTATTCTTATGTGTAAATAAAAAATTAAATAATAAGATGCTGGACACAGGTCTTCTTCAAATGTGGGCTGCCGAGGTTCTCTCTTTTGTTAGAAATAATTGACGAAGATTATTTCCACATAACCTTTTCTTAAAATTGTTATTCATAGAAGCATATCTACTTTAGTACCACCTACATCCTAAATACTTAAAACTGACTATGTTAAAGGTACACAAATATATAAACTTAGCATGAGTAAAGTTATCATTGCCCTCTAAATCTTGAAATAAATTACTGAAGGATATAGTGCGATGAGTCGTGACAAATATATATATATATATATATATTTGGATGGTTAAACCAAAGCAGAGCAAAACTTATTACAGCAAAATGGCAGAGGCAAACAAGGTCCGAGTTTAATTATAGGTTTGAATTTTTACTAGTGATATTGTTTTCACCCTAAACCATCTCAGAGCTTAGGTGTGGAGTTTACTCAAAAAGGCTTCGGTATTAATGATGATGAGATTTTAATTTATATTTTTTATGATGTATTTGTCCATAGATATAAATTTAACTTCATCATGATCGCATATCACATGATTTACGTTAGATCAACTGTTGTCCTCATCTTGAAGAGGAGCAACTCGATGAACCATCTGCGATTAGAAGCACACACATATGTTTCACCTAGACATACGTGCTTTTTAGTCGAATTATTAGCTTTACCACTGTTGGACAGGCCTACATCTCTACTAGTATAGATATTATTTCTAGCTTAACCATTGTACAATATTCAGCTCATGTTAGTTTGTTAATTCTGTTAGTTAGTTAACAGTTTGTTACAGATTTTGTTAGCTAACTAACAAATATGTCTTAATTAGTTAATTAGTTTCTTGCTGAGTTGTTTAGTTTAAAGAGGCTGTTGTTCTTTCTTGATTGTGTATATCAGAAGGAGAGTTTGTATTCATTCAGATTGGAATAAACTTTTGCTCTCTGTTAATTACATCAGCTTAGTTCTGTTTTCATGTTCCATCAAATTAGCATATTAACTTGCTAGTTTGTACAACAACCTTGGAGCTTAGGTGTGGTTTGTACTTTAAAAGATCTCGATATTAATGAAAGTGAGATCCTAACTTATATATCTTGTGATGTACTTTATATATTCAACATGAAACTATTATTTTGATAATCACATACCCTATAAACTAGTAATGCAAAAAAAAAAAAAAACCATATTGCAAGAATATTGGGATGAGAAATCATAGTTTAAAGATGTGGACACGAGGCAAGCTTTTAGAGTACCTTTTAATTAAGAAATTACGATAAATAAAGAAGAAAGAAAGAAAGAAAGGTGCGTGTGTGTATAATACATGGAAATGCATTAATATTAAGATTGGCATGTGAGATGTTCAAGTATGTGGAAGGCATCGGTCACATGGTCCCTAATTTGAGTTTTTTTTGCAGGTGAAGGCCCAGAGTTACAAGCACCATTATTAATTGGGCTAGCTGCCATGATTCCATTGGGTGTGAGGATCTACATGTATTGCACGTTGCCGTTTCTTTCACCCTAACGACTATACAAGAAAATGACTAGGTTAAACGGTAGAGCTTGGCACCTGTTCGCAGCAAGAATCGTACGTGACTTAAAATAAAAACAAAATTTTCAAGGAAATATTGTAATTGCTTGGTTGTGTCCTAGGAAATGTTGTTCATACTCAATAAATAACGCCAATGAGCCCAACTAAAATTGGCTTGCAAGGAGATAGGTGCCCATGAGTGATTTATAAATTACACATCTTAGTTATACCCAAGTGTACTATATACGCTAAAACTCTCTTTCTATGTTAGGGTTAGAGTCATTCGGCACACCCTTCTAACGTAGGGCTAGAGATTCAAACCTAACCCATCTCTATACTATGAATCTATCATAAAGCTCATAGTCCTAACTCATCTTTAAAAAATCGACTTGCAAGGAAATATTTGCTTATGACTTATACATTGCACATCTTAATTGTACCCAAGTGCTACCAGATTATTCTAAGATGTTAGAAACCATTTCATATAAAAGTTGTCGATAATTTGTTTTTTCTATTAGACACATTATAAAATATTTCTTTCTCTATTTTTTTTCAAAGAATAGGTAAGGCAACATGATAAGTTTTTAGGCCATCTAATCTAATTTAATAGTATCTTTGCAATCAAGTATGTTTAGTTTTAAAGTTTATATATATATATATATATATATATATATTTTGGATCTATTGAGTATTCGTAAATTTGGTTGGTTCTAGGCTCTAAAACAAAGGCAATGCGACCAAAGCATACAATGTTGAATGCCTAAACAAGGAACGTCGTAAACAGAGCTGGTCTTCACTCTTTGTACATTAATAAATAAATATTTTTATAAATAACACACATAGCTTTATAATATAACCTATTACAACATATTTAAAATAACAAATTAACTTATTACAAAAAATAAAATAAAATACATTTATAAAGGGTCCAAAAAAATCAAACATTTACAAGAATTAATCAATAGTGCCCAAAATGCACTTTTAAAGTTCAAATCTTAAGAACTCTGATATATATATTTCTAAAGTGCCCTAAATATAATAGAAATATAATAAAGAGTATTAAATTATCATTTAAATTGACTTCTTCTAATTGTATGAGAATCAAATTCATGAATAATATTTTTATAATTTCTTATGAAATAGTTAATTACAAATAAGATTTTAATATTTTTAATTTAAAAAAAAAACTTTTTTCTTATATTGGGGATCAAATTATGTGAAGGACGCATGCACAATAGTAGGTCATTAAGATAAGGTGTCGATCGTACAAGATGACGATCAACATAGCCGAGGCGTCGATCGTACAAGATGACGATCCACATAGCCGAGGTCGGTGTTGGGTGTTGGGTGGGTGTGTTTAGAAATATAGTGGGGTATAAAAAGATTTTAGTCCAAAATAAAAAATAAAAAATGAGGCTAAAAATGGTAGAGGGTGTATTCCTTGAAAGTAAAATACACCAATATAAAAAAATAATAAAAAAAATTAAAATTTTGGGCTCTTGGAGGGTCAAGGCGGTCGGACTTTTGAGTCCTTTTTCAGAATCAGCCTTGGTCGCAGATACAAAATAAGATTATGGAGAACTACTAATAATGCTACTCCATTGTTTTGTTTGTACAAGAATTTGTAAAAGGGAGATGAGAGTCGATTAATTGAGCTAGTGCTCGTCGTTGATTGTTATCAAATTGGTCAACTTATCTATGCATTCTAAAATATAATTTTATAAAATTATATTTTAAGTTGGATGAACATTATATTAATATATTTTTATTATTAGAAAAATAAGTAGTTAAAGTGTATTTAATTTGAGATTTAGATATAATTTTCTGTATTTAAAATTCTTGAAACATAAAAAAATATATTTAATAAGTTAAAATTAAAAAATAATATTTTCAAATTAACATAAAAAATATATTATTTTTAAAAAATAATAAAATATTAGTCATGTTCTAATTTCCAAATCGCCGCAAGTAGTTTCTTTCACCCCAGCCAAACGAGGCTCACTTTCTAATTTCAGCGTTCGGTACACGTGCCAACCTCTATTGCTCTAAAACCCGTATAAAAAATCCGAAACCCTAACCAAAGCTCCTTCTCTATCTCTCTAACTAAAACCCTGCCGCATTGTTTTAGAGCAGGAGAGAGCTTCGATTTTATTCATTCTTTTCATTCATTCAATCTCAGAAAAAAACCTATAGATAGATGCCTTCAATAGCTGTTTCAGATTCTCCGGTTACCGAAGATAATATCAAGAAATCGAAGAAGATGAAGACGCTGACGAGCTTAGTTGAATCGTTGACGGAGAAGAAGAAGAGCAAGGAGAAGAAGCAAAAGAAGAGGAAGGTTGAAGAAGAAGAAGTAGATGAAGAGGATTTTGAGGGGAAGAGCGAGACGAGTTCTGAGTTGGGAGAGCCGATTGTTTCGAACGAGAAGAGTAAGAAGAAGAAGCAGAAAGTAATGGAAAGTGATGATGAAGGCGAAGTGGTTGTTGCTGCTGCTCAGGACGATCCTAATGCGATTTCGAATTTCAGGATTTCGGAGCCCTTGAGGTTGAAGTTGAAATCTAAGGGTATTGAATCGTTGTTTCCGATTCAAGCGATGACTTTTAATACTATTCTTGATGGGTCTGATTTGGTGGGTCGTGCGCGGACCGGTCAGGTATGATTGTTTGTGTTTGTGTGTGTTTGTTTGTTAGGGTTTTGATTGTTTTGGTTGATGTTTGAATTGATTTTTTTTTAATAGTCCGAGTTGTTTAATTGAAGGTGCAGACTTTTGCTTTGAGTCAGGAGGAAACAATTGGATTAGTCAATTTGATTAATTTTTTAATTTAAAACTTGAGAAATTCAATACAAACAGATTATTTGATGGTGTGTTTGGACATAGAATCATGCAGCTGTAAACGCTAGCTGCGTACACTTAACTCTTAGTAAAGCAGAGAGTGGAGGAAGTGGATTCATGTGCCTAGCTTGGCCTAGCTCCAGCTCAATATACTGGCTAAAACGTTTTAAGCTAGGTCATTTTGGCATGATCAACAATTCATGTTGGATTGAATTGGACTAACTTTTCATGACATTATCCAAGATGGACATGCATCCCATTGAGAATGGACTATGTGAGCTAGTTGATGTGTGAAGCATACACCCTCAAAAGCTTAAGCTGATTAAGCTTTTGACAGGTAGAGGGCACTAACATACAGGCCCAAGGAAGTCTTGGACATAGCTGATGTGGGATAAAGACTCCCTACATCACTAGTGGGTTAGGGTAGTGAGTTGGGCTAGTAGGCTTAGAATTTTGAAGACTAGAAAGAGAAATTGATGCTAAGTGGAAAGTTTGAAAAGGGGAGGTTTTAAAAGTTTAAAAGTTGAAGGTGCAATAGGGAGGGGAAAAATACCCATCTTTTGTTGTAGCTTGCAGCAGTATACGGGTTGATTTAACATGATTGAAGGTTGGGATATGAGCCATGCAATGAGTTATCTAGGTTTCTGTCGATGTTAGGCTATTGGTATGTGTCTGAGCTTCAAGGTGGTAAACACGATTCTTAAGTGAATTGTTCTTAGATGGATGTTTGAGTAAATTGTTCCAATTATGGATAGGAACAAACCACAATTTAGTAATCGATGAATAATTCCTTTTATTCATTTCTGTTCTTTATTTATACAAAGCTTAATAATGACCCATTACAAGAGGCACATGTAGTTGGTGTTACCCTTATCCTACATATGTAACTACCCACTCTTAATTAACTGAATTGAAGATTACATCAGCAAGCAACTTCCTTGTAGTAATGCAACTCCCAGCCACTTACCATATGCACTTGTCTAACTACCAATGCAACTTCCAGCCACTTGTAGATCTTTCCACTCCATCAGCAACATCCATCTCAAGAGAACCTTGGATTTGGCTTCAATGTTCGACATCGCCTATCACAAGGCCATCCGATAACATGTATCTAGCAAGTTGACTTGAGTTGACTAGAGCAGATATCAGGATTTGCATTATTGGGTAGGCTTAATATCTATGGGAGGAGATTATATTCTTAAGTAGTGGTAGAAGTCTTGGGATGAAAAGTTATGAGGGTGGTTATGTTCTCAGATCATACCCAATCTAGATACTTTCAGTACCCTATCAGTCTGGCCTGTGTAGTTAGCAATCTTATTGAAAATTTTCTGAGGTCCTGAATTCTTGTTGGTGGTCACCTATTTATTATAATATTATTTAAGTAGTCTTGACCCTTGATGTTGTAACAATGTGTTGTTTGTCTTAAGTTTGTCTCTAATTTTTGGAAAACAGAACCTGGGTTTATGTTCTAAATGTATTCCCTCCTATTTTTTTCTCTCTTTTTTTAGGGCAAAACTTTGGCCTTTGTCTTGCCCATTTTGGAGTCACTGACGAATGGGTCTGCCAAGTCATCAAGAAAAACAGGATATGGTAGGGCACCAAGTGTCTTGATACTTCTACCAACTAGGGAGTTGGCAAATCAGGTATGCGAGAGGGCTTGTTGTCAAAATGTATACCTTTGTTATATTGTTATAAACTTATAAGCAGTTGTGGTCTTGAAAATTTCATTCCTTACCAGGTTTTTGCAGACTTTGAAGTTTATGGTGGGGCTTTGGGACTAACATCATGTTGTTTATATGGTGGAGCGCCTTACCGTGCTCAAGAGAATTCTCTGAAAAGGGGTGTTGATATAGTTGTTGGAACCCCTGGTCGGATCAAGGTAATATTTCAAGTTCCTATGAAGCTAAGCTGGAATACATTATATGTTAACATGTTCTGGTTTTGATGTATGTCACTGCTAACATAATATGTATCATTTTGTAGGACCACATAGAAAGGGAAAATATTGACTTAAGCTCACTAAAATTTCGAGTTCTTGATGAGGCTGATGAAATGCTGAGGATGGGTTTCGTTGAAGATGTTGAACTTATTCTAGGTATGTTCAGGATGCAGAATATTTACATATCCTCGTGGGAAACATTCTGGAATTGCTTGTATAATTGTTTCCAGTAGCAAAGTGTTACATTTTTATCATTAATTCATGTGGTGGTTCTCATTTTATCTTAGATTTCTATAAGATGCTCTTTCCTTCTGGAAGAAGGGGGATGGGTGTGTGTTCTTTGATTTCTTGTAATTAAATGTGAGACATCTGTATGATGAGTGGAATCAATTAGAGGAGAGGAAGTTGGACCATTGCGAAGGACTTGTTATCTCTTGATTTTTTTTTTTTGAAACACTCATTGTTCTATCTATTTTGAAGAGGTTCGGCTGAATTTTTTTTTGTGAAATATGTAAATTTGATATGATTAAAGTGGATGCACTGCACTGGTGAAAAGTGCCTATAGAGTATAGACTGTTAATGGTGGGGCCTAGTCGCCTATATATTTTTGGTGTTGATGGATATGAAACATTTTTCCCAAATCATGTTCTTGTATGTGCAGTTGGTCAAATCTAGAAATGACGCATGTAGCTATGTATTAATATGTTTACAAAGCTCGTTGTGTTGTCCAATGGTTTGATATTTGAAAAAACCAGAAATATTTGAATGAGATTTCTGGTGTAAATCTGACAACCATACTTCTGACCCTGATTGCGGCTGTTGCGATAAATACAAGAAGTCCAACATTCTCATTGTAGTGTATAATTTTTGATGGATCTAGAGAAGGCCTGTCCACATAATTAAATTGTAGTCTTACCTATCATATTATTTGATGATTGGTACATGGCAGTAGATTTATTGCATATGGTGCTGTCCTGCAAATAACTTTATGATGCATGATGGAGAAAAAGAGAAGAAGGAGATAGAAACAAAAATCCTACTCAATAACAAAATTAGAAAATTACTTATTTTATAAATTAGAAAAGTACTTAATTTGTTCCTATTATAATTTAGAAAATAAAATTCAAATTTCATAGCATTCAATTTGAATCTTATTAAAACAAAAATGCACTCCAAATAAGAATAAACTCCTTACTAAATATGTATTATAATAATAAATCATAACATCTTGTGCATTTGGTATTGCAGGGAAGGTTGGAGATGTTAGCAAAGTTCAGACACTTCTATTCAGTGCCACCTTGCCTGATTGGGTTAAACAGGTAAGTGTTGGGCTTTTTTATAAAATTCCTAGTCTGTTTTCATTTTCTGTGTCTAATATTTTGCCTTGGTTCTCTATAGGTGACATGTTTAATGATTTTTCTTTTTTCAGATTTCTGCAAGGTTTCTTAAACCTAACAAAAAGACAGCAGATCTTGTGGGCAATGAGAAAATGAAGGCTAGTGCTAATGTTAGGCATATTGTTCTTCCCTGTTCTAGTTCAGCCAGAGCCCAGCTTATTCCAGATGTTATACGTTGCTATAGCAGGTTGGTATCCCAACATTTTTCTAAATGTATCGTATCTTTTCTGACATAAACATTTATTTTTCTTTCTGGATTTTTTTTGGTGATATTTTGTTTTTAGATTTTTCTGTTTGATGCAATTACTGGTTGTCTTCTTAATCTTATCTCAATAAACGTTCTTTATCCTTCTTCACATTGATTGCTGATTTTTCTTTCTTGATGATTTGATCCAGTGGAGGCCGTACAATTATTTTCACCGAGACAAAAGATTCCTGTTCTCAACTTGCTGGGCTATTGCCTGATGCTCGGGCGTTGCATGGAGATATACAGCAAACCACTCGTGAAGTGAGTTTACAAGACAAAATGGAAAATGGATGTTTTTGTTAAAAAGGATTAACCAAATTTGTAAATGTACTTAATGCTGTTGATTTTTAAAATTGACTAATCACATCAGTTTTTGACTTCAAGCCGATGTGAATCATGTGATACCTTGTAATAATGAATTTTTGGGTTTCCCTCTGTAATGAATTTTTGGGATTCCTTCTGTTCTGTTTATACTCAACATGACTATTTGTGTTCTTTTAGGGATTTGACGTTGATTTGTGGTTTTTTTACAGGTTACACTTGCTGGATTTAGGTCGGGTAAGTTCATGACATTGGTGGCAACAAATGTGGCAGCTCGAGGCTTAGACATTAATGATGTTCAGTTGATTATTCAGGTTTTTATCCTACTTGCCCACTGTAGGGGCTACTTTTCTTTTGAATCTGTTATTTTATTTTTTCTTGATGGTTTTCTTATGCTGACTGACTATTTTACTTACATACAGTGTGAACCCCCACGTGATGTAGAGGCCTACATCCATCGTTCTGGACGTACAGGGAGAGCAGGTATGGACATTATCCTTGGCCTTAATTGTTCAACTTGGCTTTGGCCGGGGGGCTACTTATGATGTCATTGTGGTTACTTTTTCTAGGGAATACTGGTGTTGCTGTTATGCTTTATTGCCCAAGGAGATCAAACATATCTAGGATAGAGAGAGAGTCTGGTGTAAAATTTGAGCACATATCTGCTCCTCGGGCAGCTGATGTAGCCATGGCTGTTGGTTCTGATGCCGCTGAGGCAATTACTAAAGTCTCTGATAGGTATATATTTTGTGTCCCTGCATTTGGATTATTACACTTTCATTACATCTATTAATCTATTGAAAATGCAGTGTAATTCCGGCATTCAAGTCAGCTGCGGAAGAACTTTTGAGTTCCTCTGGTCTCTCGGCGGTGGACCTGCTTGCAAAAGCACTTGCAAAGGCAGCTGTAAGTCCTTTTCTTTTTCATGTTTAATGTTCGACTTTGGTCAGCCTCACTGTTGTTCCTCTAAATTCACAATTTCTTATGCAGGGTTACACTGAAATAAAGAGTAGGTCACTCCTTAATTCCATGGAAAACTGTGTTACTGTACTACTTGAGGCTGGAAAACCAATGTACACACCATCGTGAGTATCTGAAACATTTTCACGCCTTCATGATTTCTATTATTTGTTTTTTGGTTTCAAAGATTTATTTTATTTTATTTCTATGATGCTATAAACTCCAATATCTTTTTATATGTGGTTATGCCCTAAATTTTACAATGATGACACATTCTTGGAATTTACCTTCCAGTATAAAAATGCTTTTTTCTGCCTTTCTGAGCAGTTTATAATGAGTCGATTATTTGAGAAACTTCAAAATGATAAAAAAAGCAAATTGTGGAACGTTGAAGACTCTTACCAAAAAGAAAGTTGTAGAAAAATGAGGATGATGATTTATGAGTTTCTATCTTGTGACAGGCCTTCACGCTACTGGGAAGAAAATTCATGCTTTGGTTCCTGTGTGTAGGTAGGGTGGAGCATACGGTTATGGCCAACGTAGGCTGAGATATTAGTTATGGGTGACGTGGTGTCTGTTCCAACGTTTCCTCTTCCCAGCCACTTCATCTGACGTAGTAGGATCTAGTCCACCCATTGGTCTACCCATTGTTCTTTCTTCTAGCTCCCAATTCGCCCCCAGCTCCATTATTTTTCGCCAATCCAATTAATGAGAATTGAGAAAATGCTGCCAATTGAGATTGCCTTAAATCCAATTTCTTGGAAGAGAGGGGGTCTCAATCATTGATCTAGATAGAGAAGGATGCAGTAGGTATCTTTAATTCATCTTTTTTATTCAGGCCATAGTTTGTTCTCTTGCATTGCGCCTTCACATGGCAACATTAGATGTAGAATGCCTGAGCAAATTATTGTGTTCTGCAGTAACAAAAGGCTAAAACAAAACCCAGTATCAGCTTACTCTCCCTTCAAGAATTTCTTAGATTTGCTAAATTAATAAATGTAATCCTATCAAATTATATTTATGAAATAGAAATATATGGTTTAACCATGACTGTTATGGCTCATGATATTTACTAATGACTACAGCTAGACTACTATGTATTTTTCATTTATAAATAAAATGCCTATATCTGATTCATTCTCAAATTGTTCTTAGGTTTGCGTTTAGCGTCCTGAGGAGATTCTTGCCCGAGGAGAAGGTTGAATCGGTGACTGGCCTTACCCTTACTGCTGATGGAAAGGGTGCCGTGTTCGATGTCCCATCTGGAGACGTGGACTTATTTCTTGAAGGTAAGTCTTTCACCGAGGTTTAGTGATGGATATGTCATCAATCATTTGAACTCTATTTAGCGTTTGGTGTCACCCTTGTTACTTTTTTTTTAATGGTAAAATTAACCTGTAAAGTCTGTAAAAAGATGGCTAAGAAGGGTTTTTCAATCTGACCTTGTTATCCACACACAGGATTCATGGGTCTCTCTGCTATAGTTTCTTCAACTTGCATGTATTTAGCATTTGTTGTTTTGGTTTTGTTATTTGCACTTGCAGGTCAGGAAAATGCGGCTAATGTTAACATTGAAGTGCTAAAAGCATTGCCAGCCTTGCAAGAAAAAGAACGGTTTACAGGGGGAAGATTTGGCGGTGGAGGTGGTAGATTTTCTGGCGGCAGAGGCGGTGGTGGTAGATTTTTTGGCAGCAGAGGCGGTGGCAGTGGAGGCCGTGGTGGCGGTTTTTCTGACCGTAGGAATGGTAGATTTTCCAGTGGCGGGAGAGGGGGCGGTGCTAAAAGATGGGGACAGTAGATCTAATAATAAGGGGTTTCTCTACAAGGAACGAGAAATCATATCTTATAGAAAATCTATGGTAACATACAAGATTCAATTTGGCATCAGCCAAAGGCAGCAGCGGCAGCAAAAGTTATGGTTGATTTATGTTAGGTTCAATGTGTTTGTTGGTTTATATTTCCTTCAACCGGATTTTGTCCTCCCGGTTTTTATTTGTTTCTTTCTTGCTTTGTTAAAAGTTGAGATTGAAATGTATCTAATTCTAATTATTCCAGATGCTATACTGAACAATATAGTTTGTTTCATGAGGTAATTTCCTCAAGAGAGTTTTCCTCAATTCCTACTGTTTTTTCATACAAGTTAAAGTTATTTATATTCATTCCACGCAGCTTGAATTATGATCATTGAAGTTGGAACCCAACGAAAGACGAGGAACATGAAATTTTAAGCGAAAAGAGCATTTGGCATAATAATATGAAACTATTTTAGTGATCATGTGAGTATTTCCGAATTTAAGCCCTATTGGAATACTATCTAAGATTAAATATTGAAAACCTTTTTATGTTTTCATCATTCAATCAATAACTTATTTTTTTAAGTGATGCAATCGCAAATAATATGGTTTTTTTCAACCTATCAAATAAGAAAAAAAACTATTTACAAATCATAAAAATCAAACAAACTAATGCTAGTTTTTAAAAATGAAATATGATGTTATTTTTAATTAGTTTATAATTTTTAAAAATATGTTTGATATCATATTTAATTTTTTTTTTTAAATTTAAAAAATAAAAAAAAATTATTTGGTTGTTTTAAAATTTTACATAGCGAAATAAAAGTTGGGTTTCATTAATTATAAATTAATTTAAAAAATTTAAAAAATAATTTTTATATTTTTAAAAAACATAGCCTTTTTTTGAACTTTTTCTTGACGACTCCTACCAGTACCACCATCTAGTTTAAACAAATAAACAAAAAACGCAACTATAATAAGGTTGAATCAAACTCAAAAACTCTACATTTATTTCTCTGATGCTTCTTTCCTACTTTTTCTGATTACGAGTTATATCGAATTCAGTACATCATCATCAGAAACAACGCAATAAAAAACAACCGCCATCATTATCAGAGCTAGGTAAAATGCAACTTAATTTTTATTCCCATCCAAGCAGAGATCCAAACCAAAGAACTCCAAAAAAAAGAAAAAGAAATGTCGAAGCAAACGCAAACATTCTTCCTGGAAGAATGGCTTCGAACCAGCAGCAACATGACAATCACCACCATCAAAACTCCTCCTCCTTCCTCAGCTCGAGCCATAATCCAATCCTGGTCCGATCTCAGACACGCCCTTCACCACCAAACCTTCGATCCTTCTCACCATCTCCAATCTCTCCAAACCCTCCTAAACTCCCAATCTTCCCTTCACATCGCCGACCCACAAGCCAACCTTCTCATCTCCCTTATCTCCTCTCGCAACATCTCTCTCCCTCCTCAATCCCACCCTCTCTTTCTCAGACTCCTCTACATCTGGCTCAGAAAATCCTCTAGACCCTCTTCTTCTCTCCTCCAATCCCTCATCTCTACCCTTTCTCTCCGCTTCTTCTCCCAATTTCAAGCCCAAAAACCTGATTTTTCAGTCGTTTGTTATGGTGTTCTTCTTCTGGGAGCAGCTTCTGCCATACCCGTTTTGCCCAATAGCTCTAAAAGGGTATGTTTGGTGCTGCTTTGTGGGTTGCTTGAACAACAATGGGTGGCGGTTGTTTCTTGTGTTGAACTTGCTCCTGAGGTGTTTGCTGGAATTGGGTATGCTTTATCTTGTTCTGAAGTGGTTTATTTTGGTAGAATTTTGAGGTCTTTGTTCTGGATTTGGTGCAAGGAAGGTGTTGCTGCTAATGTTCCTGTGACTCATGGGGTTATGATTTTGCATATGATTGAATGGGTGGAATCTGGTTTTATTAATGTTCAAGCTTTTGAGAAAATTAAGCATCTTTGCCAAGAGATTTGTTCAGGGTATGTTAAGTTTCCTTCTTCTTGTGCTCCATTTGCTGTGGTGATGGCTGCAGCTGGAGCTTTGAGGGCTTTTAACAAAGTCACTTGGAGGAGCGGTAGTCCCAAGATTGTTTTTGAATTAAGGAATTCATTAGAAGAATGTATTGAAGCTTTAGCTAGAGATTTGATATCTAGAAATGTAGGTTTGTGTAATGCAATTGAGGATCCTGGCGATCGGCTTCTTTTACAATGCATCTCCTTGTGCATGGCTCGAAGCGGGCTGCTTAGCTTTCGTGCCCCTTTGCTTCGATGTCTTGTGTTGGCATTGTTAGTTGAGATCTTCCCTCTGCGTTCTTTCTATGGAAATTGTGCTGGATTGGGTCTTAATGAGGTTAAGGAACACATAGATAGTGTTCTTTTCAAGGAAGCCGGGGCTGCGACCCGTGCATTTTGCAATCAATATGCATCAGCAGATGATGAGAACAAGGGGATTGTTGAGAATCTTATATGGGGCTTTAGCCAAGATATCTACTCAGGGCATCGACGGGTTGCTTTCTTGCTTCAAACTAGTGCGAAAGAGTTGCTGGCAGAATTGGAGAAAATTGCTGAAGCTTGTTTTCTTATGGTGGTAGTGTTTGCATCGGTGGTGACTAAACATAGATTTGATTCACATTTCTCTCAAGAAACACGGTTGGAGATATCAGTAAGGATTTTGATTTCATTCTCA
This sequence comes from Paratinospora sagittata, assembly GCA_035771175.1. Classification (NCBI taxonomy): domain Eukaryota; kingdom Viridiplantae; phylum Streptophyta; class Magnoliopsida; order Ranunculales; family Menispermaceae; genus Paratinospora; species Paratinospora sagittata. Next base: position 34,671,715 of record CM069591.1, read on the forward strand.
TGTATTGAGTATTTCCGGCGTGTAAGATTACCGGAATATACTGATGCAATCCGTGCGGTAGTTGTTAGTGTTCAAGAGAATGAATCTTCTTGCGTCACTTTCATCGAGTCAATGCCAGCTTATGCTGAATTGATGAACCACCATGGTATCAGCTGTTCAGATCTTGATTTCCATTTTGAATTGATCTATAATGTTCTAATAATACTGTCATTTTATTCTCTAGAATTTAGTGACTTGTTAACTAAGATTTGAACAGGGTCTTCTTGTAGGCTCTTTGCATTTGGAAAAACTTGATTATTTGTGGTTGAAAGATGATGTACAAACTGCCCGTATCTTATTTTACTTGCGTGTTATTCCAACTTGCATTGAACGTGTTCCTGCTCCTGTATTTAGGAATCTGGTCGCTCCAACCATGTTCTTGTATCCTTCCCAAATTGCTAAGGAGCCTTTGAATAATTATTGCTCATCTGATCATCGTGATCCTGTTTTCATCATGTTTCCTTAATGAAAATTTGATCAGATACATGGGACACCCAAATTCAAAAGTAGCTCGAGCCTCTCATTCCTTGTTTGTGGCGTTTGTATCCTCTGGGAAGGATTCTAATCAGGAAGATCGAGATCTTCTAAAGGAACAGCTGGTTTTCTATTACATGCAGAAAAGTTTAAAGGTATGTAAACCACACAGCTGTTTAATAGGACTTGAGCTATGTTCTAAATGATTATGTACCAAGACTTACTTTTTTTTATTGTTTTTTTTCCCGTGATATGACTGCAGGGATATCCAAAAGTTACACCTTTTGAAGGTATGGCTTCAGGAGTTGCCGCATTGGTTCGACATCTTCCTGCTGGAAGCCCTGCCATATTTTACTGTGTACACAGTCTTATTGAAAAAGCAAACAATTTCTGCACTAAAGCCATAGCCCAAAATGTTGATATATGGAAGAACTGGCAAGGAGACCCAGAGCCGTGCAAAAAGCTGCTCGAGTTACTTTTGAGGCTTATATCACTAGTTGACATACAGGTATTTATTATTCAATAGTCCAAATTACACACTTTAAATAGAATCAAATGTGTGAGAAGGTGTTAAGAATGGAAACTGGACCAGGGCTGGAGACTAAGAAATCTTCACAGAAGATTTTCATCTTTTGTTGCTTTATACTCAGTAATATGCTTTGTCTTTGTACAGGTATTACCGGACTTACTGAAGCTATTGGCTCAACTTCTTGTACAATTACCGAAAGATGGGCAGAACTTGGTACTTGATGAGATACATTCTCTGGTTGCAGAGTCTGATGATGTAACAAGAAAACCTGCTCTAGTGTCATGGTTGCAATCCCTTTCTTATATTTGTTCCCAAAAGACTGATAGTAGTAGTTCAAGTACTGAAGAGGGGTCTACATGGAGTAAAGACCCCTTAAGTTTCATCCAAGTCAGTTCACGACTTTGAGGCTTTATTTTGCATATTTAAGATATATCATCTCTTTGTGGAGGAAGTAGAGGAAGTAGATTTATGTAACCGACCTATGTAGATGGGTTGAGTTGAAGATGTATCTCTTAAAAAAAAAGATAAATAAATAAAATAAAAAGAAATTTCCCTGAGTATTCATGTGTCAAAGAGCAACATACTGTGTAATTTTTTGCTCACCAATTGATGAATTCTCTGAAATTGTGGCATCCTCATTTAGAATGCCTTGCTCAATATTTTATGGGTTTCCATTTGCTTGCATCAAGAGGACCCAAATCTGGTTCCTGCTAGGTCGTACTGTATATCATTTCAATTTTATAGGTTTTGTGTTTTGACTTCGACTTTATTTTAAATTTTTATTTTTGAAGGTGTCATAATCCCTCATGAAATAGATTTTACTGTTTTTTTTTTTTTTTTTTTTTTTTTCAGTTTTCAAATATAAATTAAATTATGAACTTGTAGTAGGTAGTTAATTCATGAAGAGAAACTCATGAATTCATGTTATTTTAAGTGCAAATGAAGGAGGGACAGGGTTACCAAATTTAGTAACCATTGCATTGAAAGTAATTCTTGTTGCCAGTCTTACATATTTGAGGGTAACTACATGAGTTTTGTTTTGAACATTCTGAGACTATCTAGAGTTATATTTCTGCGAGGTAACTTTTCATACATACTGAAATGAGCAGCAATGAGTGTTTTTCAAAGTACCACTACATGCCACAGGCAAACAACATCAAAGGCATAGCCTATAACAAACAAAAGAAAACATCAGCTTCTCATTACCAGCATCATTCTTAAAGAAAAGCAGAGACTGAGTGCTACGGATTTTTTTAACAGAACAACACAAACAGGTAACTGCTGAATTAAAATATTCCTTTGACTTGTTTGAAACCGCACTTTTGTTATTTACAAGGTATGATGATTTAGAGATAACTAGTCCACATCCAAAACACCAAGAACACATAAACGAGAAGATTTTATGCATTCTTTCTAAAGTGCTATTTGTTGTTGCAAGTACCAGAGGGATCTGCATTCATGACAATCCAAGGATGCTCCATGATCTTCTGTAGTGAGAGCCTCTTGGAAGAATCCTTCACCAGAAGCTGCACATTTTTGCAGAACACGGATATTTGTCAGATATCTTCTAATCTCTAAATCTCTTTTTCTTCGATTTTTTCAAGTAAACTAAACAACTTACCTTGCTAATTAGATCTTTTGCTTCCAGGGACACTTGAGGTGTGGAAGGAAAGCTTAAATCAACCTTCATGATCCTATAAGCAAAACAAGAATGTTTGTCAGTATATATTGATTGGAACATCTTCACTAATACACGCTAAGGTACCCAACATCAAGCTAATATGAAAAGCAATCCTCTCTACCTTTTAAATGTGTCTCTTTGGTTCTCGGCTTCAAATGGAGGGGCCCCATAAAGAAACTCATAGCAGAGCACACCTAGAGTCCAGTTATCAACGGCATAATCATGAGCTTTCTTCTCTATCATTTCTGGTGCTAGATAATCCAAAGTTCCACACATGGTGTGTCTTTTGCTTCTTGACTGAACAGACCATCCAAAGTCAGCGATTTTTAGTCGCCCCTGCAATGATGAAATAGAGTTCAATTTGTTAACTAAGGTAAAAGTGAGCATCCTAAAAGCATCAAGCTTGATTGATTATGGTTTTATTGGGGCAAGTTTAGCATATGCAAGAAAAGGTTCTCACAGAAAACCCAACCCAAGGTTTGTGACGTAATGATTCTTAATTTCTTCAGCTAATGAGCCAAACTTTGATAATCATGAAGAGAAAATCATAAAACAATCAGCAAATATTTTTCTGTCAACCAGATTTTCAAACTGTGGAGTGGAAGTGCAAACAGAAGGCCTGCAAACACACTATGGATGACAGATTTGATAAAAAAAAAAAATGATCCAAATATACAAATCAGACGAAGCAAATAAAGAATGAACAGAACAGAACAAAACTAGACAAGTTTTGCATGGTTAAACGTCACCCTCTCTTAGTCAAGTAATTTCTTCTATCATAACCTTAGACCTATTTAGGAGTACATATATCCTTGAATTGCCAATGTAACTGTTTGAATCATGTCACTAAGGATGAATCCAAAATAATGTGAATTGATTTTCCCAAGCGTTCCAAAAGGGAGGATCGATCTACAAATTATAGGATTGATTTTCCCTAGCCAACCAAGAAGCTAGGATTGATCTTAATTATCTAGGATCAAAATCATTCAATTATGAACCACCTCATCTAAAAGCTATAGCTGTCAGGTAGAGGCCCAACAATGCATTCTGAGATATCACTAAAATCCGGGGAAGGATCACGTTCATAATTTTTGCTGTAGGCAATATTTTGATGCCAAACTGGTGTGCCTAGGTCATCACGATGATTGTATCGTACTCCAGTTTTAATCCACTCATCTATGTCCGTAGGTGTGAAACGAACCTCACAGAGAGGTTGTGGTGCTGGCAAGTGCCTGCGATGACAAGGATTCCTGCGATCCAAATTAATCGCATAAGATTGGTCGGATTCGGACCCTTGCTCCCAAACGTGGATTGAGATTGCAGGATTGTCGAGAGAACTTGCGACTCTCTCCTTGTCTTGGACAACGACCGATTCTTGACGTTGTTGTTGCGACAACGTCAAGTGCGAAACAACTTCTATTAGTTGACACAACTTCCAAATATGTGGCTAAGTGGGTTTAAGCCATCTAACGTGGGCCCAAGAACAAATACAAGAAACAAAAATAAAAAAGCATAATAAAAAAAAATAATAACTAAAAAAAGACATGCTAAAACACGTTACGCACATGCGTCATGCGTCCCCGCATCAGTAATACAACTACATACCTATGTAATTGGACTCAATAACTACTAATGTAAACAACTCTTTTAGACACTTTCTATTTTCTAATATGTAATTGGATTCTATTAACAACTACCAAAATAAAAATACTTTCTAATTCTTTCAACAGAAATAAAGTCTAATACTACTTTCTAATTTTCTAACAAATAACATTTAAAGTAACTTTCTAATTTTCTAATTAATAATTATGTCTTCATCATTTCCCCTTTGTTGAAAAGAATTCGTCCTCGATTTGGCACTGTCTTCAGAAGAATCATAAATATAAGTCAGAAGATGTTAAACAATAAAAATATCAGATGTATGAAGATAGCTAGACAATTGTATCTTGTATGCAATCGTTCCATATTTGAATCTAGTAACCACAAGTGGAACCATCTTCTAGTATAAAACTTTGTTGAAAGTGAATGTTTTCTCAATTGTAAATAGTTGATCCATTAGTTCATCAGATTGGAGATCACTGTAAAACTCCTTTGATTAGCAAACGGGTTCCCAAGGTCTTCCTCGATCCACACGTCACCCTCTTCAACTTATGGAGTCAAGGATAATTGTTGATCTACTATAAACACTCCCTGGTCACTAATAACGATTTCTTCCTCAGATTCATCACCATATTCATCAAATATGAGTGGATTGTCAAAAAGATTTTCTTCATCTTCCATAATTGAAGACATGGAATGTTGGCGCTCTGAGCATTGTTGTTGGTGCAACAACATTGCCACCCGACAGGGCGAGTGCCGCAACCTGTTGTTGGAGTTCGGCCAATCTTTCCTTATATTCAACATCATTGAACAGAACTTTAGGTGCGTTACCACCACATGCTCGTCTCCCATGCAGCATAATCGCTAACGTCACGAAGCTCTGATACCAACTGATGTAGTGTACTCTCAAGGAAAAGAATAGCACTCGAAAGCAACAATAAAACTAGAATAAACTATTATTCTATAAACTAAAAATTAAGAATCATGAACAATGAATGAATATTTCCCTACACCTATCCCCTATTTATAATATTAAATAACCATCTAATTGTAATTGTAATACAACTACATCCCTATGTAATTGGACCCAATAACTACTAATATTAACAACTCTTTTAGACACTTTCTATTTTCTAATATGTAATTGGACTCTATTAACAACTACCAAAATAAAACTACTTTCTAATTCTTTCAACAAAAATAAAGTCTAATACTAGTTTCTAATTTTCTAATAAATAATGTTTAAAACAACTTTCTAATTTTTTAATTAATAATTATCTTTTCATCACTTCTTCTAGTTTTCAACAACATTAGTTAGAGAATTGAAAATGTAATGTATATAATGTTTTTGGAAAAAAATGATTAAATGTGTTGTTTGACTGATTAATGTTAAAGTATTTAACGCAACTATTGCTTAAACTTTTAACTGATTTCTGTTGGGACTTTGAGATTTGATCCACATGGGTAGCCAATTGGATGCAAGATAGCTACCTAGTAATTATCAGAAACAGCCTACCTACACACGCGTAATGGTTACTAGTTATAATAACCATGAGTGTGCCTGAGAGAAAATGGGATGATCTACTTGGTTCTAACGAGAGAAGAAAAACGCAAGTAGTTAGTGTGTTTTGTGGGTGTGTTGAAGATAGCATTGATGTTTGAATTCAAGTGGAATTCTGAATCTATTACTTCAGTTTTATTGGAAAGGGAGGGTTCATGAACTGTGGAAAGTTGATTTGAAACCCTCATTGAAGTGGTGCAAATCTCCCCATAGGAATTCATAACGCACGAAACGTCCATTTGGCAATGCTTCCACAACTTAATCTTCACTTTGATTGTGCTTAATTTTCTAAAATTTCATTGAAAAATCGATCCCTGGATTTAAATTTCTCTCTAAAATTGATAGGAAGTTTCTAAACATCTTTTAAAATAAATCCAGAATACCTCTCATATAATAATGCTACTACAACACAAATCTTATACACTAACAAGACATCTCAATCCGAAAGAAAAAAAAATATCTGTTCAGTAGAATTACCTCGAAATCGAGCAACAAGTTCTCCGGCTTGATATCTCTGTGAATCACATGCTTCTCGTGGCAATACGCCAGCGCTTGCGTAAGGCTGGCAATGTACTGCATCAAACAAGAAACTTCATCAGAGCCAACAAAAACAACACCCAAATATATTGAACCAAAAAAAACAAAACCCTAACTTTCATTACCGTGGCGGCTTGCTTCTCGGATAAATGCCCCAAATCTCTGAGCAGCTTGTAAAGCTCCCCTCTGTGGGCGTATTCAAGAATCAAGACCAGCCGATCCGCATCGCGGAACCAACCGAAGAGCCGAAGCACGTTGGGATGATTAAGACTGCTTTGGATCTCCATTTCTCGTCGTAGCTGATGATGGTGTCGGTACTTGTCCAACTTCTCTTGGAAGATTACCTTGAGAGCGACAACGTACTTGCTCTGCATTGCAAGAATCAGAAACACACGAGAAAACCACATGTACCAGTCGAAAAAAATCGATCGAAAAACAGTGATGAAGAAGAACTGGAAATTGATGGATTACCTCTTTCTCTCTGGCGAGATAGACTTTGCCGAATTTGCCTCTTCCGAGTGGCTTTCCAATGTCGAAATCTTGAAGGGTCCATGGTTTGGTGATGGATTGGCGTTGTTCTTCTTCCTTCTTCTTCTGTTCTGGTCCGCGCATTTGGAGAGATCTGAAATTTGATGAGTTCTAGTTTTCGGAGGTTTAAAGAAGAAATTCAGTTTGTTTGTTTCTTGCAGTGATGTGACCAAATTTTAAAAACGCTAACGGCTCGTTTTTTAGACCGGCCGCGTCGGTAATTTGGGTGTACTTCTAAGCGGACCGTCGAGGGTCGGCTAGCACGCAGACCCTGCGCTACGCGCCATCAGGGTCTTTATTTATTTATTTTTTAAAATTTTTTTTTTTCACAAAAGAAACTGTTGGTTCATTTTTTTTTATTTTTTATTCTCTTTTTCATCTGCTTGTTATTTTTTTTCCATCTTTTGATCTTTACATTTTTATGATGAGACTATTTTTTAAATAACTAATATTTATTAAAAAATAAATTTAGTAAAACATTAGTAAAAGCTTGAAAAAACTCAATTTTCTTGAGTCGTGAAATCACAAGATGATGGGATATAAATTTATTTTAGACTATAAATAACACAATCAATTAAAAAAATTGCAAATGTATAATGAAGCTCAACAATTGAAAACAATATAATTTATTACTATTTTATGATGTTAAGATCAATAATAAGTTCTTTAACAGATTAAAAAAAAAATGAAATTTAAAAAACTAACTTCTTTCATTTATTTTAAAACAACAAAAAAATAGTCAGACCTCTAAGTTTATTGTTTAATAAATATCAATTACATAAAAAAATAAAAATCGTCTCACCTCGTCTCAATTAAACCTTACTGAATTACCCTTATTAAATATACATTTTGGAAATTATGTGTCAATGGTTCCACTAGAAAAATATTTTTATTATAATAGTATAAATAGATATAGATTAGAGAGTAACAATTAAAATTTTTTTTTTTTTAAAGCTCTAATTGAAATAGAGGTATAACTACTACAAACAATAAAAACTTTACTTATTTTAGTAGAACTTTAACCTCTATTACAAATGTTAGTTTTGAAGTAGAACTATTTTTGTTAGACGTGTGTAGACCTAAAGAAATAGTTTCAGATTAGAAAGAAAAAATCTTATTTAATGAGATATAAGTATAAATCTCTCACTTTATTAATATCAAAGCCTTTTAAAATAAAATATTTAGTTCTATTAAGCTAACCACAATATCAATAAAGACTTTTTAAAGAGTAATACTTGACTAATATATATTGATGTATGATTTAAATTATATATTAATATATAATTTAAGGTAATCTAATAATTTTTTAAAAAGACGGTTAATAACAAAGTGCATTAGCAAAGTAGCTTGTAAAACATTTTCTTTTTTTAAAAACTGGTAAGAGTGAACGGGTCAATTTGAAACCGGTTCTGCGACAGCCCATCCCCTTGCCCCAGACAAACTGATTGGAAAGACCCAACCCGAAAAACGGACAAGTGACGCACAACAAAAGAAGCAACTTCCAGAGTTTTGTTTCTTTAGTTGTTTCTCTTACATTCTCTTCACCGCTCCATCACAGACCCCTGTTCTTCAAATTACTCGTTCGAATTCCGAATTAGGGTTTCGGAATCACCATATCATCCATGGATTCTTACAAAAAAGCAAAATTCGCAATCGATTCATTTAGAACCGTCGCTTCCAAGATCATTAGCAATAGAAGCAGCTCATCACGAGCACCGATTCAAGACGCGACGGTGGCGAGTCACCGATTCAATCAATACAATTCCAATATTTCTGCTGGTAATTCAACCTCTAGGTTCACTGGTCTTTCTTCTTCCTCTTTGATTGCTTCAAAGCCAAATTTCCAAATTGGACCGAAACAGGGTTATAATCAGGTGTTTTTCGGTTCTGGTCGGAGGCATTACTACGTGGATCGGTACCAGGTGCAGCATTTCAAGAGACGAGGCCTGCGGCGATGGTTTCAAAACCCAAGGAATGTCGTAATTATCGTGGTGCTCGGTTCGGGGGTTTTGATCTCTGTATACTACGGGAATTTGGAGACGGTGCCGTATACGAAGCGAACGCATTTCGTTCTCTTGCCCACGCACGTCGAGAAACAGATCGGAGAACTTGAATTCGAGCGAGTTAAGGCTGCGTTCAAGGGGAGGATTCTACCGGCTCTGCATCCGGTGAGTATACGAGTGAGGTTAATAGCGAAGGATATAATTGAAGCTTTGGAGAGAGGGTTAAAGCAGGAGAGGGTTTGGAGCGATCTCAATTATACGCGGGAGAGTTCGGGGGAGCACGAAGGGAGTGCGAGAGATACTTTGATGGCGTTGGGAAGTAGTGTGGAAGAGAAGGTGGATGGGGATTGGCATAGGGAAGATGAGATTCTTAATGATAAGTGGGTTCAGCAGAGTAGGGAGAGAGGGCATGCGAGGGGATCGCAGCCCGCGACTAAGCATTTGGAAGGGCTGAATTGGGAGGTGGTGGTGGTGGATGAACCGGTTGTGAATGCTTTTTGTCTTCCTGGTGGGAAGATTGTGGTTTTTACGGGGTTGCTGCAGCATTTTAAGTCTGATGCGGAAATAGCTACTATAATTGGGCATGAGGTAATTTGGTTTTTTATGATTTTTTGTTCTAAGTTTTGGGCGAATTGCTAATGGTGTATGAAATATGATTCCACTGAATTTGTTAAAAATTTTGAATGTGAAGAAAATGGTTTTTAAACTTTCGATTGAAAGCATTAAAATTTCTTTACCTTTTTCTGTTTTTGCCTCTCTTTTTCTTTTCTTTATCTCCTTAATAGATTTTGAAAACAATGTTGTTAAGGTGGCGCCTAGGCGCCTTGGGTAGTGGCGCTGCCTAGGCCCCTGGGGAGGTCTAAGCAAATATTTTTTTAAAAGGGTTTTTTTTGAATTTTTCTTTTTTTTTTGTTAAAACCTGCAAAATCCTCTCCCTCCCTCCACTTCGAATTCTGCAAACCCTAAATATATTTATGTATATAATTATTAATTTATATTATATAAATTAATAATTATTTAATATATAAATTAAATTAATAATTACATATATATATATATGGAGTGGGGATTAATGAATAAATAAATAAAATTTTCAAGGACCTCTAAATAAATATTTTATATCCCGCCTATGCCCCGCCTTGCCTAATTAAGGTTTACCGCCTACCACTGCCTTTCTGCCTTGACAACACTGTTTGAAAATATTATTAATGTGTATCTCTTGGTCTTTAAAGAAGTTTGAAAATTTTGATTATTTAGAATATTATTTCAGTTCGCCTCATGAATGAAATTTGTGAAAATGCAAAGTACATTATACTGAAATTAAAGCTATTTGCTTTGTTTCATTCCTACTGTAGGTAAATGAATATTGGGCTTGGAAACATCTGCATAGGGATTTTTGTTGCTTGTTATTAATCTTAGAATAGTGAGGATGGTAATAGGCTATCATGACTGTTTCAAACTTAGAATTTTAGTTTTTCTATTGCAAATAAAAATTATAAAAAAGGGAAATTTCAAATGAAAAAGAGAATTTGGAGTTTATGGCAAATCCTGCTATAAATTATAAATCAGGATACTTTCTTATGAGAGTCTGCGGGATGCAATTCATTTTGTTTAAGCTGCAAGATTGTTGTATAAATGTGCCTGATGTTTATATTGTCTTGGTTGGCATGCCTCAGGTTGGGCATGCTGTGGCTCGACACTCAGCTGAAGGGATCACCAGGAATATGTGGTTTGCCATCTTTCAGCTGATTCTCTTGCAGTTCTTTTTCATGCCAGATCTAATCAACACAATGTCACACCTTCTCCTAAGGCTTCCTTTTTCTCGAAGGTAACTTGTGTGACTTGAATGTTTTAAGAAGCCTTTGAGTTGATCTTGTTTTTCGTATGGTCTTAGGATACGACAGTTAGAAAGATTTACTTGTTTACAATCTATCGTAATGATAGAGGTATAAGAAGACCTAAAGTAACACGGTTATAGATAATTAGAAAAGATATAATAACTTTATGTAAGTGTCATCTCAGCCTTTAATAGAGTGGAGTGAAGGAAGTGGATTCATGTAGCCGCCTCATGTAGTTAGAAAAAGGCTTAGCTGAGTTGAGTTTCTATTCATATGATATGACCTTATATTATTGTGTTGACGTTCAAATCATGAAAATGTAGCTTCACTCGTGGGTTATGCAACAACTTGACTCAACCATTACATTTGTAGATATTGACCGAAAAACATGTGTATACATCAAACATTAAAATGCAATGAACTACTATCTTAGCCCATAGGCAAATGTGTACATATATTTATAGAAAATACACCCATGTACAATATATAATATGAAAGCATTGCACATACTATAATTGTTTATATTACTACTAACTAATAAGTATGCGATTAACTCGCATCATTTTGTATCACTATGTAATTCTCTGCATGCAAGTGGCAATGATGTATCTCAACAAGTAAATTTTATTTCCATGTTGGTTTGAAAATATGGTGAGATAATTAAGAAAGATATAGTTATTTGTAATATAATCGCCAAACCTTGCTCTTGATAGAGTGGAGTGGAGGATATGAAGTTATGTAATTGACCTATGTAGTTGGGTTAAGTGGAGTAAGAATTAGGTTGAGGAGGGGTCCTTGTATGAAGGGCGGACCTTGACACAACGGTTGAGGTTGCTCCACTATGACCTGGATCATGTGCTCAAATTCGAAAACAACCTCTTCAACGTGGAGGTAAGGTTATGTACATCATTCCGTTCGTAAACGCCATAATGGCAAAAGTGTCACGCTGTAGATGTGCCCTTAAGGATACTTGTATTTGCACATTTTATTAATGATAATATTATCAATTGGAGTAAATGTTAAGCTAGAGGTTTAGAGAGAAGCTTTAGAATCTTAAGGGTTCGAGATTAGCAGGACTAAGGTTGAATACATCAAATGTAAGTTTAGTGGAAGTAAAAATACAAATGAAGAGATAGTGAAGATTGGAAGTCAAGAGATACTAAGAAGTGAAATTTTTAGGTATTTGGGATCCATTATACATAAAGAAAGAGAAATAGGTGAGGATGTGAACCATAAAGTTAAAGCAGGATGGGTCAAGTGAAGGAGTGTTTCTGGAGTATTATTTGATAGGCGCATCCCATTGAAGTCAAAAGGAAAATTTTATCGATTTGCTATTATGCCAACCATGTTATATGAAACAAAATGTTGGGCAATTAAAAAACAAAATGTTGACAAATTGAGTGTAACAAAAATGCGAATGCTAAGATGAATATGTGATGAAACTTTAAAAAATTAAATTAAGAATGAACATATTCTGGAAGTGGTAGGAGTAGCACCAATTGGAAATATAACGAGGGAGAACCGACTAAGGTGGTTTGGACATATGCAACTTACGCGTTTGGATGCACTAGTTAGAAAGAGTGACCTATTAACACTACATGGTAACAATAGAGGTAGACCTAAAATAACATGGATAAAGATAATTAAGAAGGATTTAACTTCTTGTAATTTGAATGGCGACTTTGCCCTTGATAGAGCAGAGTGGAGGAAGCGGATACATGTAGCAGACTCCATGTGGTTGGAAAAAGGCTTAGTTGAGTTGAATTTAAATGTTGAGATGACTTTGCTTTTAGAATGTTTAAAGGATGTGCCAAGTGCGTGAGGCTCCTTCCATTGCAAGGCCTTGGGAAGGGACGAAGGGTTGGTGAATGCAAACACCTCCACATGTGGAGAGGTGTTTTTTAGAAATGAACTTGTGACCTCTTGAGCATCAAGGAAGAATCTTTACTTTTGTGCCAACCTGCACTTGTTCGCAATATTAACTTTTAAGGAAGAGACGTAATTTGTGATGACATTGGAGCCCCTTGCGGAAAGTCTGGGGTTTCAGGTTGGAAAAGTTTACTTGATCTTCGGTTTAATTTAACTTCATGTATCAAATTTTCTTCCAAGCAAATTTGGTTTCTACAATCAAGCGTTCTTGTGGAAAAGTAGCATTTAAATATTGTATGGACCTTGGAGCTTCTGACCAAGACCTTGTTAGTGATTGTCCTTGTTACATGTCCATGTTTTCCCATCTTGGTGGGGTTGTAAGGGCATGGAGAGAATCATACGAAGATACGAGGGACAATTGTGATGAAATCCATAAAAATTATCAATTGGTCAATTGAGATGGTTGCAATCCAAAGGCTTTGAACTCAATTGGATGTGAAAGTATTTAGCATTCAAAATGGTTAATTGGTTGTAGAGATTTCACAAAGCACCCGATGGTACGTAGAGAATGGTTATTATAATTTGTATTGAAATGTGAGCTTGGAAATGAGTGTTGATGATTTGACAAAGAAAGTAAGGTGAACAGGAAGGTTTTGGTATTGAAATTCGTGATAACTACGATACAATAAATCATAATGTTTTTCGCAGCCTTTATGGTTAAGTTTCATTAATTCTGAAGTTCAGGACCCCTCTAGTTGGTGAGGTTGAAAGTTGGTTGGGTGAAAAGAATTGGTCATAGTACGATGTTTGGGTGGGCAGGCTTGGGTTCTTGGGCTTTCTTTCTTTCCCTTCTTCCATCTCTGTCATGAAAATTAATCAATTTAGACTTCAATGCATGTTGCAAAGGGAGTTACTTGTTGGGACTTCTAGCTTCACAAGGTTTCCCTAGTGGTGGGGTCTTCTGGAAAAAATTCTAGACTATTAGCACTATTGTTCGAAAGGTTGTTGTATCCTGTACTTTGTTACCTAGGATCATAGGGTAATATCTTTGATTAGATTGCTTTCTTAGTCTCTCTTTGTTGATATTGTGTTGAATTGCTCTATTTCTCCAATCACCTCATTTTTCTTGTACCTCGTCTAGGTGTTTTTCTTTGTTGTATCATATTCTTAATCTAAATCATTTCATTTCTAAGTTGCCAATTTTGATTATTGTTTGGCATGTGAAAACATATTGGCTAGAGAGCCAATCATCTCCTCTTACAATTTTTCAGGGCTTGTACCATCTATAGTTTTTCTAATTCAATATCTGACATCTGGCTATAAAACTTGATCCTCTAGAATTAAGTGTTTATTGAGTGAGCTCCCTGCAATGCAATTGGCAAATATAATTAGCAGTTCTGGAATTTGGAAAAAAAAAAAAAAAGAAGAGAAAAAAATAGCATATTGTTTGAGGGAAAGGAGACAATGAATTTATTCTTGAAGACTTTTTGTAAGGAGAGTTATTGAAGTATATAGCACACTTTTTTCTTCTGAGCTTTTCAAATACTCTCTATAGGCCCTCTTTGCAATTTTATTTTTATTTTTAGGCCTTACTGAACCTAACTTCTCTATGCTGTCTACATTTTATTTTCTACTAAAATGTTCTTGGATGATTTATCCCAAAATGAATTCTATTTGTGGTTGCAAAATGTGAGTGCCCAACTCCACGCATAGCCTTTTCAGTTGCAAATGCAGTTCAGATAATATAAATATTATACACACACACTCAACTCAACTCAACTCAACTAAGCTAAGCCTTTTCCCAACTACATAGAGTTGGTCACATGAATCTGTTTCCTCCACTCCACTCTATCGAGGGCTAAGTAGGCATTTAAATTATAAGAAGTTAGATCTTTCTTAAGTAGCTTTGTTCATGTTATTTTAGGTCTACCTCGTCTTCTACCTCAACCTCAACATACATACATACATACGTATATATTCCTTACAGGTAGTCTAAAATAGCTTTTGTTTGTTTGTTTGTTTTTTTTTTTGAGAAGAGACAAAATAATATATTAATACTTAAAAAGGATTACAGACTAGAAGAGCATAAGAAATGCTCAAGGGGCGGCAACAACAACACAACACATATCAACGCGCCTAAACAACCAACAATTAAACAACCATGCACAAGAATTACAACAGTGCATCCCAATTCCGAAGCCACTCTGTAAGAGAGTAACTGACACCTATCTTGGAGGAGCTAATCCACCTTTAGAAGCTTCCCAACTATGTTCTGCATCCTTGAAAGCATTAGAAGCTTCCCAACTATCTTCTGCATCCTTATAAGCATTCTTAAAAATCCTATTGTTCCTCTCTCTCCAAAGAGGCCAAAGAACTGCAACTGAAATAATGCTCCTAATTTCCTTGCATCTTCTAGTCATCCCACCATTATGATTAAAGGAAAAGCAATCTTTGTTTGTTTGTTTTTTACAACAAAGAACAGTTAAAATTATGTGCAAATAAGTGAATGTAGTTTTTCCATACGAGTATTAGCGTATACCAGGGGTCACTCCCAATATCTTGACATTTTTTACAGTTTAAAAACTTAAACATAGTTCCAAAGAGCTTTCATTACCATTTCCTTCAAATTTTTTTTCCTACTACATTTTCATGTGTGGACTAATGTAACTGTGTTTTGGTCCTAGCTCTGATTCTGTTATGTTGGTATGTTTTGCTTGTTATAGGATGGAAATGGAAGCAGATTACATTGGGCTACTATTAATAGCTTCAGTTGGATATGATCCAAGAGTTGCTCCCCATGTATATGAAAAATTGGGTAAAGTCACCGGTGACTCGGCATTGAGAGATTATCTCTCCACTCACCCATCTGGAAAGAAGAGAGCACAGTTACTGGCCCAAGCCAAGGTAATGGAAGAGGCAATGGAAATTTACAGGGAAGTCAGAGCAGGTCGTGGGATTCACGGATTCCTGTAAGACCCTGAATCTTGCTCCTGTTTCTACTCTTTCCTATTAAGCAGTCATGCTCCAGTAAAGTTCCCCTTACAAGAGAGTATTCACAAAAGTGCACCTCACGGCATTACATAGTTCAGCATCGGCTTGCTGCAAAGGGAGTCTTTGCCCAATGGCAAAAGAAGAAGCTGTTGTAAGGTAAATACTTCTTGTATCACTTTCAAGCCCCTCAATAAGAAGGTTGGTTTTTATGTAAAGAGCTACGGTTGTATTTCTCTTTCATCTTTGGTCGCTGTTGTAACGCTTTTGTATCATCAAATCACAGAAAATTCTTTTGTTTTTCATTTGAATGACGCCTATAGCCTGAATCCAAGGCATCCCTCATTATCAATCAAATAAGAATTCCAATAGAAAGGTATGTCCTAATTTCATAACCAGTAGATGCTTAGTACCTTAGCACACCAAGTACATTCTTATCAGTAAATTATCCACCAAATAGAACTTTCTTTTTGTTTTGAGCCACCAAAATAGAACTTCAAAAAGCGAATCACAAGATCTCTTCGCTCAATACTTTGACTTTAAGCCAAAGTATTCTCTAATTATCAAACTGAGAAGCATACATGACTTTAAATAATATATGTGGGTGTGTCCATGTATATAACTTACGCAGGGAGAAATTCAGGTAACATCAAGTCGTGTGTACATTTAGAACAAATCAACCCGCCCTTTTGCAGCAAGTACTCACAGGAAGATCTTTGCAACACCATTGAGAAGGAGCTAGCTGTCTTGATAGTATGGTCTTTCTACAAGATTCCACCTTAATTAATATCCATGAATGCCAAATTTCAATAGGTAATTGAGCTCGGCAGCACCTATCAAGACCTGGTAATGATGCAGTTATACAGCATTCTTGAAAATCTATCTGTATCCGCTTTCTGTTCTTATGTGCTAAATTTCAGTATGATGTATTTTATTTGTTCAGTTGGAGCCAAATTCCTTGTTCCACTTTTCAAGTTCCTCCCACTTGCTTTTCTGCAGGCTGGGTCTGATGACGGTCATTGCTTTCTGAAAATCTGCATATCTCAATGGCCGTACCTGATAAAACATGCACCACAGAATATTAAACAAATATATGTTTCATGAGACCGAGTTCATGATGTAATAGCCAATAAGCATTGATCATGAACACATAAAAAGTGCGGAGATCCATTAATTTTGATCATCTATGCATGGGACTGAAGAGTTGATTGTGTAAGAGTCATGAAACATTGATCACTAATTTATATAAAACACGTTGTGAATCCAAATGTCTATGTAGTCAAAGTTCATTTGCTATAGCTAGCTCTACAAATAAGTAACCTACCTTAAAAACCAATTTCAGACATCATGCATGACGTATCACGATTTCTCCCATCTATTGCAAGTGTAATTCAATTCCTTTTAACTGCAAAAATCATTTTTACCATGTAAATTTATTTGCCAAAGTCTAGGTAGGGGGCAGCATCTGAATCGGTTGTCTGGTCATGTAAGATGAGTAATTGCACTGATGTTAAGTAGTAGGGAATAGGGGTAAGGCTTTTCACTGATGTTAATTAGAAGAAAGATTCATACTATTCATGTAATTACAGGCAATTCCTCATGGGTGGAACATGTCTAAGCATGGCCTTCATCGAGTCAATAGAACATATGTGCCACAGAGAGACCATCAAATACTCCAAGCCCAGTGTGCTTGGAGAGTGAAGGGCTCAAAAAAATTATACATGATGGATTTCTAACTTGAAACAAAAAACTAAGCAATACAGACAAAGAATGCACAAGTTATGCTCATTTAAATTCCTATAATGCTATAAAACATTAAGTGCTTCATAGTCTCTAGATCACAAAACACCCTTCATATATATTCAGCAAGAATGGAAAGTTTCCAGAGAATTCAGTTCTTCTAGCCTTGATGACCTTTTATCACAAGAATATAATGGGAGAATCAACTAATCCACTGGCTTACCTGATCTGCCCTGATGGTTAGAATCTTTTGACCAAGTTCTCTAATGGGAATCATTGCAGCTTCTTCACACAAGGCTTGTAAATCACTTCCAGAATATCCTACACCATTTGAATAGTAACATAATAAGGTCTTGAACGAAATATATGGTAAGCTTCTATAATATTTGGTGTCTTTGATGTGACTTACCTTCTGTCTCTTGAACAAGTTTGTCAAGATCTCCACCTGTTACAAAGGACAAGAAATGAACAAATGTTATAGAGTATTATATTTAGTGTTTATAAAATTCATTTCATCAAGTATTCCGCCGGTTTTGGAGCGGGTTATTAGCACGCATCTCGTGCTATAAAGAGAGAGAGAGAGAAGGGACGAACCATTGTATTCGACCTGAAAACCAACCAAAAAGCTGAGTCCAATTGTATTTCTATTTGATGGTGCCCAACAAAGTAAAACCTATACCTCAGGTGTTTCAGTAAAAAAACCACCCATGGTTGTGGGATTTTGATATTTGAAGCATAGCAATACTTTTTTTTTATTTTTTTTTAGAGAGGAAACAAAATATTATTATATTAAAAGGTATATAAGCCAGTACATATGTATCGTAGCACCAGAGGTGCTAAACTGCCAAGTTTAAGAGCACCCTACTAACACCCTGGCCTGGACTAAACACCAGCCGCTAACTACCGGCACTACTCCACATACTTTTTCTCTTTCTAACTACCTCAAAACACCTATCTGACTTTATACAGGGACTTGAACTAAACAATTGCTCCAACTTAAATACCACTGTGAAATGGAGAAGCCACTAGCCCAAGAGGACGCATACACCCACGTACTCGAAGCATACACCCACGTATTTGAAGCAAAGAGATACTATAATCCAATAATAAAGTTTTTCCTTATAAATCAAATCATAATTCATAAAATTCACATATTTGAATTACAATTCTTAAAACCATAGCTCATATTTAGACAGTTCAAATTATGATGTCCCTTTGTTCCTTTCGTTGATGAATTGACAACACATGGGTACATGCGACTCTTGATATAAGAAAAAGATACATGTTGGATCTCTTTTTTGATCAAGTCTAAATTAAATTATTAACTCAACTCAACTAAGCCTTTTCCCAACTGTATGGGGGTCGCCAAGTCCAAATTAAATACGAATATTTTATTTTTGCTATTACTTTTGACATGAGATCTAGTGCAAGTTTGAGATCAAGAAGCAATTTGAGAAACTGTGGCTGTACCCTAAGATCATGGACAAATCATATTAAATGCAGTAGAAGAAGTAGATATTGTAAGATGAAAAATCATATAGTTTGATATAACTCCAAAAGTGAGCACTCTTACCAGGCAAAGAAAATGCTTGGCCTTTGAGTTTATTTTTGAGTATTAGTCTTCTCACGTTTTCATCTGGGAGAGGTATGTATATCCTCTTCACCTGTTCAATGTTTCACAAAAGCAATTAGAGGTCACTACAAATGGTATATTGTTGAAATAACATTTCATTTGTATAAGTGATCAATAGATCACCAAAAGAGAAGAGTACAATAATGCCAGTGATGTTTGCAGTTTGCTGGAATAATTGTGCAACTCTATCCATTTTATTTGAATTGTTTCATTTGATAATATGATAATTCAAGTGGAGTCAAATCATTTCTCATTAGCTGAATCTACATCCACATTGGTCTTCTTCCCGTTCATTTAGAGCCCTCAAAAAGCATGTTAGAACAATAATTGGGAAAATAAAAATGAATTCCAAATAACAAGAATACCTTAAATGTTTTGCAAAAGGGTAGACCATACTATTTTACAAATATAAACTATAGCTGTTTTGCATAATTGGCAATTTCTTTTCATTAATCTTCAACAGGTCATGACTCTTAGTGGACCTTATATGAATTAACTAAAACATTGAACGAACAGCATGTTACATAACAAGTCTAGATGAACTACAAAGAAATACAGATTCCCACTGCCATAAAAAGAACAATACTATTAAGTATTATATTTGAACCAACATCAATGATGAAGCAAAACTGGTACTTAAAAACATAAATAGCTTGCACTTCAATACATTACAACTTACAAGCATGTTTTAACATTAGAATCATTAAACATAAATTTAATCTTTAACACTTTGATGTCCGGAAGCATTATAACCATATGCACACTACATATTCATAAAAGTAACCCTAACAATTTAATTCCAAAGAATTGAACACTACAGTCCAAGATACAATTCCAAAGAACTGATTTCTGCTAAAATCTTAGAATTTAAAGTTCCTATGATAAATAGAAAAACCAAGTTACGAATTACTGACCAATCTTCGAAGGACTGCATCATCCAATTCTTGTGGCTTATTAGTTGCACCTGCATTTACATGTATGGATAAATGATTATCATTAAGCTAAATCTAATAGGGACCATTTTATTAAGCACATCATAATAACTCAAACAATTGCGTGCTTTTCATAAATTCCTAGACAAGTATTATGGATGCTCAGGGTGTTTGTTACCACTTGACATTCAGTGGTAATAAAGAGGAAGGTGAAAACCTAAAATAATACAAATAGAGGTAATTAAGAAAGATATAACTGTTTGTAATATAACTATAGACTGCATTTGATAGAGTTGAGAAGAGAAAATAGATCAGTGTAGCCAACCCCATTTAGTAGGGAAAAAGGCTTCATTTAGTTGAGCTGAGGTCTTTGCTAGTACAATCTACAAGAAAATGATCATAAGAGAATTTGAAGCTCAACTTAGCACAACCCAACTCAATTCAACAAAGCCTCTTCCCAACTAAACATGGGGTTAGCTATGTGTAGGTCTTAAATCTATGAATGAAAAACCAAAGGCACAAAATTAAGGTAAGAACCAATCTTATAGCAAATATATAACGTGAAAAGCTTCATGCCTATGTCATTTGAACAATTGAACTATTTGAGGTGAGGGGGACAAACAAAAACAATTCAAGAAGATAGGCTAATGATTAGATGAGTTTAAGTTTTCCATCTGGTATCACACATGTCACCAAGGTATTACAAAATGTACGTCCATTCTGATTTCTAATTTTAGTATGAATAGAAGATTAACACGAGAAAGATATCCGCAATATGAAAGGATTCCATAAAGCTTTCTTCTAATAGAAAGCAACAATTATCAAAAAGATCAATCTAGCTTACCAATAACAATTACTAGATCATTAGAATTGGAAGTAACCCCATCAAATTGAACTAGAAACTCTGACTTCAATCTTCTGCTCGCATCATTTTCATTAGCCAACCTTGTTGACATAATACTATCAATCTGAAAATCAAGAAACATAAAAGCAACAGATATCTTACTAGAGATAACATTAACCATCAACATGAAATCCAAATATAGACTTCATATCATTCTGTAAAACTGTGTATAGTTAGAGAGAATTCTAAGTGGGCAGTATGGAAAGAATAGGAAGCATGCATGAAATAGGAGAGGAAAAAAGAAGAAGAATCTAAGTAGCTATCAATCAGAAAATACTGTAGAAGTAAGCAACAGTTTAAACTGTCCTGTCTATGCTTAAGGATAGCAAAAATCCCTAGATATATCCTTAAACATATCAATGAATGTGGAAGGATAAGCATTTGAATCACATTTCTCCTCTCCATCTCGTAATTGAGTCTTTTCACCTCTGCTATAGCATGACAAGTTGTAAACTATCACCACTCCGTCTCCTATGTTCATTAAAACCTAGATAACATGGAATGAAAATTCCCCAAAGTGCTTAGAAGTTCAATCAAAACTTCCCAGGTTGTTTGTTCATTGAATTATGAACTAAATGAAAATAGAAAAATATAAAATTAACAAATGTTTCGTCAAACTTCTCCAGCTTTTTTAACCTTAAACCATTGAATTAAATTTAAATGTAAATAAAAAAAAAAGAAATTCTAAGTTAGGTAAAAAAATATAATAAATTCACACAATTTAAGAAACCAATGAGATTTTTCAATTTTTAAAGGAATAATTGTAAACAATGATGCCATTTTTAATTTTTATTAGATGATGTTCATTAAGACTATAAATTCCTAAAATTGAAGCTCAATCTTGCGCTTATGGAACTAAGGAGTCATTGACTCATCAAAGAGAAAAAAAAGCATAAAAACTTCAATATTGACTTAACAAAGAAAAAAAGAAAAGAATAGATTATATGTCAATTAGCTCATAAATTTCAAAATTCAAATATAAGCAAAAAGAAATATTGTCTTGGTTTTTCTTAAGTCACCAACTCAACACTAAAATAAAAGTTATACCTGATTTTGACAACCATGTTTCAAATGTAAGCAAAAAAATATAGTCTTGGTTTTCTTTAACCAATTCATCACTATATACTTACATTCTTAGTGTACAATTATACTTCTTTTAACACATATTGAAAGATACACGAATCTTCTTAAAATTTAAGTAAAAATTATCTACACTTATCTCTAAAAAGATTCTCCACATTAAATTAAAGTTTAGGGTGAATTCAAATTTCTTTGTTTCTTATAAAAAGGGTGAAGTTGAATTTTAATCCTCACTCACATGATCACAACTCAATATAAGCTGCTCTAAGTGCTACCATTTTGGAAACATTTTTTTCCAAAAGAAATAAGACACTAGCTTCTTGGTCACCACTTTAGTTTCCTCATCCTCTATTCCCTCAAAGATCTTCATATTTCTTTCAACACATAAGTCTCATAAATTGCGCATAAAAAGGAATTCCAAAGGTGCCTAGTTCCTTGGATTTCAAACAATTCAAGAGATCCAATATTTTTTACTAGCACACGCACCAATTCTAGATTCTTAAACAAAAGAATCTAAATTAGAAGAGCCAAAGCAACGATGCCAACAAAACGATACGGGCCAGTTCTCATTGGGCTCTCATACAAAGAATTGGAGATATAAATCCTTGAGAGTGAAGCTTTTCAATGGCCAAGATTTATCATATGATTGGAGGGTTTCTTTTTTGTTTTTTTTGGATGGGTGGGTGGGGAGGAGCAACTTTGGTGGAATAATTGCTTTATGGAAAACTAAAAGATTACCTCAAGGATCTAGCTAAAGAGACCAGGGCTCAAAAGACTAAGCAAAAAGCAAAAGAAGGAAGACACGATTTTCTTTCGTTAGTGTTGTTCAATTTTTGATATTCTACTTCTTCAACAGATACTTGCTCGTCTCACCTATTTCTCTTGACATAATATTTAATAATCAAGATTGTTGGAGAATTTGAGCTTAGTGGGCCCACAAGGTGGAACCCACATAAATAACAATCAAGATAAGATTGTAACCAAATTAGTTAATGTTAGTGGGAGTGGGAACCGTAACCACTTCAAAACACTTTAAAATTCCTATTTTTAGGGATTTTTGGGAAGTTGATATAGAATACAACTCTTTTGGGAGAGTTAGTTGATTAGTCCAAAAATTAAATAATTATGGGAGACTTTGAGAGAGTTTTTGGTGAAAAACCAAAAAAGTTTAAAGCAAAAACTTGGTGTGGTAATCATAATTTATTCCAGAAAGGCGTTCTTGGGCTGTGGATCTTGGTTCGAGGTTGTTCGTGTGCTTCGAATCTCATCGTGTTCATTGCAAACATCGGAGACGTTTGGTAACTCTTCTGCAAACTCTAAACTCTTGTTTTATTTGTTATATTTTTCTTTCATTGGTATTAGAGCGTGGTTAACAAGAGGGCGAATTCGAGAATCACGATCAAGGGTTCTCACGATGTGAGGGTGGCGAAGCATCGATTACCCTGACATGACCACATGGCTAGCCACCATGGGGGTTGGTTGCAGTCGACAGGCTGACCGTAAAATATGTTATGAGGTACGCTTACGTGCCACGTGACTTGGTAGGTCACGGTCATTGGACACGCGTAAATGACAAATCATTGGTATCAGAGCCAAACTACGTCTTTCATGTTTGTGATGATCGTATGTATTTCTTTTGGGATCTTGTGTTATTTATTGTTCATATATTAAAAGAAAAATGATAATAATGTTTGAAAATATTTTTTAGTTTTTTATATAGTAAAAAAATATTTTCAACACATGATCCGGTAAGATACGATGGAACTTCCCAACTGTCACCACCACCGTCGAATATAATAGATATACAAATATTGTATATATTAAAAAAAAAAAATACTAGGGGTGGTGGCGGGGCCAATGGGGGCAACACCACCACTAGTCTATATGGAGAAACACCTTTCTAGAATAAATTATGATCACCACACAAAGTTTTTACTCTTTTGATTTTTCACCAAAAACTCTCTCAAAGTCTCCCGTAACTATTTAATTTTTGGAATAATCAACTAACTCTCCCAAAAGAGTTATATTATATATCAAATACCCAAAAATCCCCAAAAATAGGAATTTTAAAGCGTTTTGAATAGTGGTTACGGTTCCCACTCCCACTAACATTAACTACTTTGGGAGTGGGTATCTTAGTGGGGATAAGATTGGTTTGTTATTTATGTGGGACCCACCTTGTCGGCCCACTAAGATCAAATTTTCCAACAAAGATGATAACCAAGGCAATAATATTTTCTTTTCTTACAACATAAAATTAATGTCCCCTCCTATTGTTACATTGAGATATGAAATACGGTGGGCCTGGAAATAGGCTCAATTTATTTGTTTGGGATACCTAGGCATATGTATGTAATTCAAGACAGCCTAGCATGCCCGTACGTGTGCATGTGTAGGCACTTAGGAAGATTCTCATGTTCAAAGAATTGCTGAGATGATATAAAACTAAACATTTACAAATAACAAGGGAAGTTCAAGGATTGAATTGCCTACTTCATCCATGAAAATTACAGATGGCTGTCTGGAGATAGCAACCAAGAAAAGAGTTCGAACAAGCTTTTCAGCCTCCCCCACCTA
The DNA here is from genome assembly GCA_035771175.1 of Paratinospora sagittata. NCBI lineage: Eukaryota > Viridiplantae > Streptophyta > Magnoliopsida > Ranunculales > Menispermaceae > Paratinospora > Paratinospora sagittata. The sequence continues at coordinate 34,696,227 of CM069591.1, forward strand.
TTTCAGCACAAACAAAATTTTATTATCTTCTCTTTTCCCAAATATTGAAGAAAAAAAAATGGTATCAATGCCCACAATAAGGTTTTAGGAAGATAGGGATTCAGAAGAGAGACACACCCACTTTGACGTTAGAGAGGAAGCAGAAACATTAAAGAACGTTGCCTCTGATTCTGATGCAACAGCTTTAGCAAGCATGGTCTTCCCATTGCCAGGTGGACCAAAGAGAAGCAAACCTAGAAACAAAAGATGTGAAAAGTTGATTAAAAGAACCCTATAACAAATACTTAGAAAATGTGATTACTCTCTAAAGGATTACCTCTTGCAGGCCTCCGAAGGCCAGTAAATAAGTCCTTTCTTTTGGTAGGTAAAATAACCATTTCCAATAATGATTGCTTTGCCATGTCAAGACCAGCTGTACAATAAGTTGAATTTATGGCATCATATTGGAAGCCATTTATACAGAAAGAACATAAAGGATAAAAAAGAATACAAAGTGCAAATCCATACCAACATCTTCCCATTTAACAGAAGGACTTCTGTCCACGATCACAGTATTTATCATTTCAACCAGTTTAGCATCATATCCACCGGTAGATTCTGGTAGAGGTTTTGAGCTGCCCACACTATTTGTCGGACCCCTTACAATTGAATTGTTCCTAGCAGAAAAGGAAGGCCTCCTATTCAATTCTTTTTGAGTAGCAGATATTGTAGATGAAGTCGCTGCAACTTGTGGGCGGCTAGCAGTAGTCTGCAAAAGAAATTCTATTAAAAAACAACTAAATTAATCAGGAAATGGGTGCTCAAAATTCTAACAAAAGCATAAAGAACAAGACATCAAAATTCATCTTTATTGAAAATCTCTCACCAATCTTGGTCTTTTGTGCTAAAGAAATGTTTCCTCCAAATCCAGCTAGCAAATAATGGTGTAGAATTCAGTTTCGTTCACCCACTTACTGACTAAATGAAACACTATCTACATGGCCTTATTGCACTTAATCTCAGCCTCTGAACTTTAGTTGAATAGTAGAAGTAGCAACCATATGTAGTTATTACTGCTCAGAAGTCTTTTCAATAGTGCTTTAGATCTACAATCTGCCTTCTTATTTAATAAAATTAGATAAATTTATTGCAGCCAACGCAATGTAGTTGGGAAAAGGCTTTCCTAAGTTAAATTGAGATAATCTTATTGCATATAAGTGTTCCAATCCATTCCTCCAGCCATTTTGGTTACTGAAGTATTAGCATATTTCTATTTATACCCAATGGGATTAGGCAAGTAACATTCAACAAAGCCATTGGCAGTAAATGAAGTATAGTAATATCTCTATTCTTCGTATCTTAAGTTTCATGGCTGATGAAAAACGCACAACCACGCCAAATTTATGCAATAACATTGATTTTAATCAGGTTTAGAACTTAAGGACTAGTTCACAAACCAGGCATTTTTAATCCTTCTCTAGAAACCAAATGACTATATCCAGTTGTGTATGCATCATCTTATATTCTTCCTCCTAAAAATATTAAATTGCTGAACATTGATCAACAAGGATAATAAATCATCAGAGTATGATACATGTAAATATTACTACCTGTCTTGCATACATTTGTATATCATTCAATCTCAACATGAATTGTTATAAACAGGCCAAATACAAAAATAACACCATACAATCAGAAAGTTTTCTCATAGCAACTAAAAGTTCATACTTACACTTAATCACATTCCATACCTTGTTCGCAGACGAGACACCAACTGCAAGAAGAAGAAAAAAAATAAAAAATAAAAAAATCAACAAAAGAGAAACAGAAAAGCAACCAATCAACCTCTAGTCCAAAAGTAAAGTTAGAATCGATAAATTTAAACATTAGAACAAGAAGAGAAATCATTAAGAAGTATGACCTAGCGAACCAGTCCGCCGATTTAACACTTGCAGTCGCTCCGAAACCTGTCCCTGCCATTTCAATATCTTCTGGTGATACGCCTTCACCTTTTCTTCTTCACTGTTCCACAAACAATTCCTTCGTTCAACATCAAACAAAACATGAATCACATAACTAACGCTAATTTCCACCAATTCTTGCCTGGGGGGGATGAACGAAGGAGCTCTAGTTTCCTTTGCTTCCAACAGTACCCGCTGCCCGTTCTTATAGTGAGAGATCGCATCATCGATCAGTCCCCATTCTTCAGCACGAACGGCTTTCGCGATCTCCTCTTTCGCCAATTCGAAGTAGCCTTTCAGCTTATACGCAGTTTTCCCATTCGAAACAGGGATTCCAGAAGCTTGGCTTCCCATGTTCCGATCTTCGGGGGTTGAAGGTTTTGATTGAAGATCGTCGTCGGCAGAGTGAATACCAGAGAAAGCGTCACCTAGAGAATCGATCAAACCCTTCAAAAAACTCATGCCTCTCTAATGCGAGAGAAAGAGATCAAATAACGTCGATTAATCACAAGAACAGAGATAAGGAAACTACAATTAAGAGAACAGAATCATCATCTATACCAAGAAGAAGAAGAAGAAAGCATGAGTTTCTGGAGAACCTAACAAAACTGAAGTGAAGAACAAGTTTCCTTTAATCACCTGCTTCCTCGAGCCCTTTATCGCGACGTTGATCTTTTGATAAAAAAAAGTGACCGTTCGACGAGAAGATTTATAAAATACACGAGGCCGCCGCACGTACGATAGACATTATCGTATCATTTAACCTGATTCGGATCCTCTGTTGTACGCTGTAAAACAATCGTATTATTCATATGCCACGTGTCCCAACCTTTTCCTCTCAAGCAATTGGCTGATGAGTCTACATTTGTGTCACGCATCTTCGACGTATTGCTGAGGCGCAATGCAAAAGCGCCACGTTTCATCTCTTGAAACGTGTCAATATTTTATTGGTCAGGAGAATTGAGAACAGAGAAGAAACAGAGTCCTGCTATGTTAAAACTTCGCGCGCTCTTCTTCTAACGGAAATAACTACCAATATATGGTGATGATGATAGAATCAGCTACATCAAATGTGAGGAACTTCCTTTATAGATTAATTGGAGAATGCAAGAACATGAGAGAACTTAAACAAATCCATACCCAAATTCTAATTTCCTCCAATATCTCCAAATCCGATCAGTACTTCCTCATCACTCGTCTTCTTTTCTTCTGCGCAATATCAGAAACAGGGTGCCTCAATTATGCTACAAATCTGTTTCACCGCATTGAGAATCCAAATCTCTTTGTTTATAACACCATGATTAGAGCTTATGCAAGTAGGATCAGTGATGGGTCTGTAAGTTCTTCCAATGGGTCCTCCCTCCTCCTGTACAAGCAAATGTTGGGAGAAGAAATCCGGCCTGATCACCTTACTTTCCCGTTCCTTATGAAGGAATGCACGCACAAAATCGATTCTAAAATGGGTATAAGTGTGCATAATCATGTTGTTAAGCTTGGGCTTCAAGAGGATTTATTTGTTCAGAATTCGATAATTAACATGTATGCAACATGTGGGTGTTTAATTTTGGCCCGTCTTGTGTTTGATGAAATGTCTGAACGGGATATAGTTTCGTGGAACTCGTTGCTTATTGGGTATTTGAGATGTGGGTCTCTTGATTCAGCTTTGGATTTATTCATGACGATGAAAGAGAGGAATGTTATAACTTGGAATTCGATTATAACGGGGTTTGTTCAAGGTGGTAGGTCGATGGAGGCATTGAGTTTTTTCCGTCTAATGCAGGATTCGGTTGATGATTCAGTTGCACCTGACAAGGTGACAATAGCTAGTGTCCTTTCAGCTTGTGCTTATCTTGGTGCGCTTGATCAGGGAGAATGGGTGCATAGTTACTTGAAGAGGAGAGAAATGGAGTGTGATATGGTGATTGGAACTGCCTTAGTTGACCTGTATGGAAAATGTGGTTGTTTGGAGAGAGCAGTTGAGGTATTTAAAGAGATGCAGGACAAGGATGTCTTGGCATGGACTGCGATGATTTCAGCATTTGCTCTCCATGGCCGTGGAAAAGAGGCTTTTGATCTATTCAGGGAGATGGAAATTAAAGGGACAAAGCCTAACCATGTAACATTTGTTGGCCTCTTGTCTGCTTGTGCTCATTCTGGCCTAGTAGAGAAAGCTCGCTGGTGTTTCAATGTAATGAGACAGGTATACTGTATTAAGCCACGGGTGCATCATTTTGCGTGTATGGTTGATATATTTGGTCGAGCTGGACTCTTTGATGAGGCTGAACGGCTCATTGCAAGCATGCCCATGGAACCAGATGTTTTTGTTTGGGGTGCATTGCTTGGAAGCTGTTGGATGCATGGGAACGTAGAATTAGGAGAAAGGATTGCTTTAAAACTGATAGAATTGGAACCCCTGAACCATGCTTTCTATGTTGTCTTGTCTGATATATATGCCGGAGCTAATAGGTTTGATGATATGAAGAGAATTAGGATATCTATGGAAGAGAGAGGGATAAAGAAGTCAGTTCCTGGTTGTAGCATGATTGAAGTAGATGGTGACGTTCACGAGTTCTCAGTGCAAGGATCACAAGGAACTAAGATGAAGGAGATAGAGTGGGTTTTGAATGGGTTTGGCCATGACATGTAGATAGAATGGAACTACCTATTGTCAAAAAGGAGCAATGAGCATGCAGGAAGGAAAGATCTCATTAGATATTTGAACATTTCCTTTCCATCTATATACTCGTATATAGAGATCTAGGAAGACTTGGCTCTATGAGGACTATGGTCCAAAAGAAGTCCTAAAGTTACGTGACTACCTGTACTTGCTCCTCAGCATAACCAAGTTCTACAAGATACTTTAGATCCTATTGATTCAAAAACCGTCAACTACTCATCTTTGCGTCCAACTTCCCGGTGAGTATATATTAATGGTTTACACTTCCTATCAGATAATAACCCCTATAAATACTGAATTTCACTAACTCTTAAACTCCCAAGTCCTAAATAGTAGATCATATTATATTGATAAGATGGATTTGAATGCATAATTCAAAATTGTGACTCGAGCAATCTCATTGAGAACCAATCTTATGTTCTCCAATCTATCCAAATTCTTGCTTGGAGTTTGGTCTCTTTCCCTCCCTCCGTATATCTCTTGTTTTGTCAAGTAAGTAATTTGGGCTTCTAGTGTCGCATCTATACTTATCTCCTTTACAGTATAACTGACCCAAGAAGTAGTTAACTGGTTTATGGTTGAATTGCTTGCATGTATAGTCTACACCTAGGAAAAAGTAGCAGCCACAGGGTTCATGATTGGTGTAGTTTTGGCTGCAGCTCAGTCTACAAGTTGCCTTTTTCCTGGCACAGTAGTATGCAAATTAGTTACAAGTAAGTGATCTTAATATTTTTCCATTGAACCATGAGAGTAATGAAGGGTACATTATTGATTTGATGATTTAAGTTGATGATGTAGGTGGTTCCTGGTTGTGCACGGCTGGGATGATGGTTAGCAAAGCTGATGATATCACAAAATTCTATGTTGGCCATGAAATTTGTGGCAACATTTGAGATTTCAATGCCAAAGTGAAGTTGAAGCAGCTTGGGAACACTGGCAGAGATCATTCTAGTGGATGAAAACTTGGCGGCTCTGAAGCCCACAAACCTACCATTTGAGGAGGCAGCACAGTTGCCAATAGCACTTCAGACCGCCATTTAAGGTATTGACATGTAGGGCCTGAGGATACTTAGCGGGCATGCACCAAATATACAAGGCTCGCACCATTGCAGAGTATGAGAAAAGATGTTTGCAGCTTTACTGCTACATTAGAAGTCCCTATGTCACAATGGAGTAGTTTTGTTTGTATCCATTCTTTTATCTGCCAAGAACTTGGGCTGATGAGGCCATTAACTATACTAAGACAAAATATGAAGAAATTTGAGAAAGGTATGATTTCATTCATGAAACCATGGATACCTTTCTTACCCACTAAGCAATTTTCACTTCCTTTAATGTCAGATTTTAACCCTTTTTTTATTCAAATCCTCCATCATAGGCCACAGTGAGAATTCATGGATGATGTACCAAGCTTGACTATGGTATTTTTCTTAAAATATTCAAATAATAACTTTTTTCTTCAATCTTAAATATCTTGTAAGACACGTTTTATGTTCTCATGAACAACTCTCTAGACTTTTTGATATCAAGGACTCTTTCTTTAGGCCTAAGCATGCGTTGAATGCATAAAAAGAAAAAGTAAAAAAAAAAAAAATCTTCTACAACAATTTATGATAGAAGTCTTGTTATGAGGATATATTGGTTACAATCAATCTGTGCTTGAAATGTCCGAAAGGAAATAATATTGTACTAATCAACACTCTACTAAGAACTGTACTTTCGCATATGTGATAAAGAATCCAATTTTTTAAGCATTACATAACAACAATCTAGGATGTGTTTGACAAAGCTTCTACCTTTAGCTTATAGCTTGTAGAAGCTAGCTGTTTGAAATTCCTTGGGCAACATTTTTGATATAGCATTTGTGTGTGTGTATTGTATATTTATCTGAAAAAATTGCCCTTCAAATTAATAACTTACATCTTTTTTAAGTATAAATAATAAAGCTATGATTATCATTTAAAATTTAAATACAAAAAGCAAAACGTAAAAGCTAGTTCCACCCCAACTTTACTAATCACTATATTTTTCACTAATCAATTGGGATAAAAAAAAATTCTTTTGGCCCAAATGCAAGTTTCAACTACTAAATCAACCACAAATGTTGGTTAGCTTGAACGATGTGCATTTGAACCTCTTCATTCAAAGTTAAGAGTTTAATTTTCTTTTCTTACAAATAAGTGAGAGTTTTTCGTCTTCTAATAAAAGTAGGAATGAGACTATAGTAATTTGTTCGCATAGTTCTCATCTAACTCTTTATGCCATTCGTCGTTGTACATGCCTTCTTGGCTCTACTGAAAGTTTCGACTTCTTCTGGCATGTGCCAGCATCCTCAGACATTATATTAACACTTAAAAAAGAAAAAAACCTGCTAAATCAACTAATTAAAAAAAAATGCTAAATACAATTGGCTCAATGGCTCTTATTAGTGGAATTTGATAATACAATTCCATCCAAGTGACGCAACACCCTATGTAATAGAATGTCTTCTTGTTCAATGGCCACTTGTGCATTCCACCATGGAAGTCTTCTCAGTCATCACAACAGTTGCAGCAATTGCCCTGTTCTTCTTCTTCACCAGCTTCTGCCTTCTTCTGCTACTAATCTTCTCGGGCAAATCGATCAACGACCCTAACTACGCCCCAGTGAAGGGCACCGTCTTCGATCAACTCTTGTATTTCACCAACCTGCATGATTACCAGACCCAGATGGCTCGCAAGAACAAAACTTTCCGCTTTCTTGCTCCATCACAGAGCGAGCTCTACACGACTGACCCACGAAACATAGAGCATATTCTCAAGACTAATTTTGAGAATTATTCTAAGGGTGAGTATAATCAAGATATTGTTAGGGACCTGTTTGGCCTTGGGATTTTTGCTGTTGATGGAAGCTTGTGGCGTCAACAGAGAAAGCTTGCAAGCTTTGAGTTCTCTACTAGAGTTTTAAGGGAGTTCAGCTCTGCTGCTTTCAGAAGAAACGCTGCTAAGTTGGCTGGAATTGTTTCAGAGCTTTCGGTTTCATCCACCAGCTTTGATTTCCAAGTAGGTAGTACTAATTGTCTAGATGATCATGAGCAAGAGCAAACTATTCAATTAATTTTATGAATTTAGTAGATGGTATTTATTAGAGCTATGGATTTTATGTTAATCATGTTGGGTACCTATGTTTTGATCGAAATAATAGTCTCACGTCACATATCTAAAATCATGTTGGGTACCTATGTTTTGATTGAAATAATAGTCTCACGTCACATATCGAAAGTTCATCACATGAAAGATCAGATTTCACTCAAATTAGTACCGTCTTTTGGAGTAAAACTGTGCTTGAGCTCGTAAGTGGTTAGTTGGTGATAATATAGCGGTACTAGCTAATTGAGATTTGGCTATTTTAGGCCTGCCCTACAAATCAGGTTTTTAACATTAGTCTGGGGTTCAAGTTTTTTTATTGGTATTTACATATTTGGTATTTGTTTTTTCCTTTTTTCTTTCGATGTAGGACGGAGTTGCATGTGAGGAGTGTGTTATTTAGGACTAACTTTTAGGTCAAGTAGTTTCTGATTGTACCATCAGTTAATTATTATACTTGTAATTAAAAACTAAATGGGTTTGGTGTTGTTGATCTTGGCAGGAGTTAATAATGAGATGCACTTTGGATTCCATATTCAAAGTTGGGTTTGGAGTGGATTTGAACTGCTTGGCTGAGTTAAGCAAGGAGAATGCCATGTTCATCAAGGCCTTTGACGATTCGAATGAACTTGTTTACTGGCGTTATGTCGATCTGTTTTGGAAGGTGAAGAGGTTTCTCAATATCGGATGCGAAGCTAGACTCAAGAAAAATATAAAATTTGTGGATGATTTTGTATACGGACTAATTCGACGTAAGAGGAAGATTCTGTCAATACAATTGGATTCTGTAAGCAGCCCTTTACTAATTTACTTGCTACTTATTTAGAATCATTTGTGCATCACCATATATATATATATATATATATATATATATATATATATATATAGAGAGAGAGAGAGAGAGAGAGAAAGAATGTTGATCAAATAATTGAACACTATTGCTTGAACTTTGACAGAATGAAAAAGAGGACATACTTTCAAGGTTTCTTGTGGAGAGTGAAAAGGACCAGGAGAAAATGAATGACAAGTATCTCAGAGATATAATTCTAAATTTCATGATTGCTGGAAAAGACACAACAGCCAACACTCTCTCATGGTTCTTCTACATGCTCTGCAAGCACCCAATAGTTCAAGAGAAGATCATGCAAGAGATACAAGAAGTCACTGGATTTAAGATGAATGATCAAACTAATATTGATGATTTTGTGACAAAATTAACTGATGTCACGCTGGACAAGGTGCATTATCTCCACGCTGCTCTGACAGAGACTTTGAGGCTATACCCTGCCGTTCCTGTGGTAATTGAATTTTGGCTTTTCCTTGAAATTAAGGAATTTTTGTCAATGTTTGCATTGTTTTTTTGGGTTATGTGGTTTCTAACATGGTATCAAAAGCCTTGTTATTCTGGAGGTCCTCTTTCCAAATCTCTTTACAAGCATTTATCAATCATGTCTTTCATCCCCTTTATAAATCTAGTCCACGTGCCATTATGCATGTGAGGGGGACTACCAATATTTATATTCGCTTGATATACATAGTTGGATTGTTACTTAATAGCCATAGCTTTTAGGTTCAGTTGATTCTAACAATTTTCATTCTCAAAGTTCATAATCAGGTTTAGTAAGTGCTAATTGATGAGTGTGTCAATGGGGGGGATTGATGAATGCAGGATGGAAGATGTGCAGATATAGATGATGTCCTCCCTGATGGTTACAGAGTTAGAAAAGGAGATGGTGTGTATTACATAGCTTATGCCATGGGCAGAATGACTTATATCTGGGGAGATGATGCAGAGGATTTTCGACCTGAACGGTGGTTCAGTAACGGAGTTTTTCAACCTGAATCGCCATTTAAGTTTATCGCGTTTCATGTTAGTAGCACAAATTAAGTACTAGGTTTCATTCTGTTACTTCTTGTTCCATGCCTAAAACACCAAACCTGATCAAAATTTCATTTCTAGTACACTGGAAAATTCTTCTTCTTCTACTACTACTATTATATGATTGAATTCTTTGATTTGCAGGGTGGCCCTCGAATGTGTTTAGGAAAGGAATTCGCATATCGACAGATGAAGATAGTCGCAATGATTCTTGTTTACTTCTTTAGATTCAAATTAGCAGATGAAAAGAAACAAGTAAGATACAGGATCATGTTCACTCTTCATATTGATGGAGGACTCCATCTAAATGCAGTTTCCAGGTTGAATTTGATAAATTAATTCCGGAATCTGAAGGTTGATGGCCAGGGCTTATGTTCATCCACGTTGACTACTATTACTGTAAATAACAAGTTTATAAAGAGGAATGTCATGTCTGATTTCCAGCCATTAGATTCAAGAATTGTCCATAATGGACTTGTTCTCTTCTTCTTTTGCAAATTAAGGAAAGGAAAGATATAATGATCTAAACATTCATGATCACTGTGTTGATAATAACTTGATATGCATTGTTGGACCCTTATTTGACAGCTATAGCTTTTAGATTGAGTGGTTTCATAACATGGTATTAGAGCTTTGATTTTGCAAGAAGTTTTGTTATTGACATTTACATGTTTCTCATTTGTATAATTGATATTTCTCTTTTATTATCTTTCTTCTAGCTCTTTACGTGTACGATGAGGCTGCGCGTGTGACCAAATGGATTTACTTGAAACTTGGACAAATACATCTTCATCTTCTCTCTTTTTTCTTTGTTTTATTTATGTTTTTATGGAATTGTATTCTAGTGGAAATTATTTTTCCAATTATAATATAGCATATTTATTATAATATGGTAGAAAATAGACATAGACCCGCCATTCACTTAAAAAAAATTGTTATGGGATAAAAAATTACTCTCCCTCCAAATGCAAGTTCCAACGTGTAATCTTCAAATGTGTTTTTTTTTTTTTGAACCTAATCTTCAAATGTTATTATATATTAACTACTTAGTAACCGTCAAATATGTTAGACCCATCAAGTAGATGGATTAATTGAGATTGTTGAATCCATTACTGAGAATTCTTGTGGTTAGTTTGAGAATTGAATGGAGAGAAGCTTAATTTAAGAGTATAAGGACACTAGTTATTTAGGAAGATATGAAGACCTTTGAAGGGTCTTCTTGCAATGGATATGTTTGCTGGCTTGGTTACGTTTATGTACTCCTTTTCAATAAAAATTGGAAGAAAAATGCTAAGGAGATGCAACACATTTTCTTTTTCCCTCCCTCTTTCTTTGTTTTATTATTATTATTATTTCTTTTGGGGGATTGTATTCTACTTGTAGTTATTTTTCCAAATATAATATATAAAATCACTGACATAACGACATTGATATAATCGTGATTTTGTTCACAAATCCTTAAAAATATTATTATTACTTTTGATAGAAACTGAAAAGTATTATTTTGAAAAGGACTTAATGCAAAGTTATATGTCTTGAAAACAGCCTTTAAAGAGAAGGCCAAGGAGACAATGTTAGAGAGCATTATTCCCTTCCTACTCCTTGAATCAAGTACAAACAATTCTTACACAATCCTCATGTTGTATTTTTTTTTTCTCTTGTTTACATTATATTTTAATCTCTATTTCCAAAGTATATCCTCTCAATAATTATATGATACATTCTAAAGTATAATACAGAAACAGCTAACGGGTCACTAGAGCCAACACGGGCACATAGGCCCACAACAGGCAGACATATGCACAAAACAAGAGGGCTCTTGCTCCACAACATTTAAAATTGACCCTTTATTTAATAAACCTTATTAGTACAAAGAGTTGAACCGTGATCACAAGGATGATAAGGGTTTCAAACCATGTTTCAAACTTCTTTCATCAATAAACTTACACAAATCATCATAAAGTCAATTGAACTCTATAACGAAGAAGAAAATTCATAGTTTTTATCAAATACCAAAACTCGAAGCGATTAGGCTTTTAAAAAATTGACAACTAGCAATAAAGAATGAGTCAAATACTCAACAATCTCCACCTTAGCAAGTTCAAAAAGTTCCTATAAAACTTCTCTGATTGTATTGCAGTAGTTGCAGTAGAATTATTGTAAAGTTGCAGGGAAATGGATCCTCCTTCTCTTGTTACTGCTGCAATCTTCATTCTCGTGGCAGGATTTTCCATGGCCTTTCTCTTGGTAGTAATATTTGGGATGGCTTATATGGTCTTCTATATCAAGGAATTGGTGACTCAACAGAAACAACCACCTATTGCTGGTTCTATGTTCAATCTACTTGTTTACTTCAATACCCTTTTTGATTACCAAACATATCTTGCTCAAAAGCATCCTACTTATCGAATGATTGCGCCCTTTCATAGTGAAATCTACACAGTAGACCCTGTAAATATTGAGCACATCCTTAAAACCAACTTCTCTAATTATGGGAAGGTAACAGTAGATGAATACTAATAATTCTTGTACTCTGATTCATCTGTTGTAAAAGTTTTATGAGTCATCTTGAATTTGTTTCAGGGGCAATTTAACTATGAAATAATGAAAGATCTCTTCGGAGATGGGATTTTCGCCGTTGATGGAGAAAAATGGCGTCACCAACGAAAGCTTGCGAGCTATGAATTCTCGACAAAAGTTCAAAAAAATTTTAGTAGTAAGGTGTTTCGAGCTAATGCCGTTAAGTTGGCTGAAAAAATTTCGGAAGGGTCAGCCTCTAACAAGATGATGACTCGAACGTTATAGTATACTGGCGATATGTTGATCCATTTTGGAAGATAAAAAGGTTTTTAAACATTGGTACGGAGGCCTCACTTAAAAGAAACATCAAAGTGCTGGATGATTTTGTTTTCCAAGTGATAAGGTGCAAGAGGGAGCAAATCAGGACTGGAAAAGCTGATGTAAGGAATTAATTCCTCAGATTAATTACACAAAAATTATGGGCAAACCAATTTTATTTGTTTTATGTTTCCTACTTGCAGAAGGGAAGAGAAGATATATTGTCAAGGTTCTTGATTGAGAGTGAAAAGGATGAAGAGAACATGACTGATCAATACTTAAGAGACATAATTCTTAACTTCATCATCGCGGGCAAGGACTCGACAGCGAACACACTCACTTGGTTCTTTTACATGCTCTGCAAGAATCCATTAATCCAAGAAAAGATTGTTCAAGAAGTGAGACAAGCAACAAGTATGCAAGAATATATATCTGTAAACGAATTCACAGAGATGATAACTGAAGAAGTCCTTGAAAAGATGCAGTATCTCCATGCAGCCTTAACTGAGACGTTAAGACTCTATCCTGCAGTTCCTATCGTAATACTATATCATTCAACTAATGAGACCGAGAATTAAGCCTAGATATACACATTGATCCGAATACCAAACTTATCTGCAAGCATTCAAGTTTTAAACAAAAATGGCCCATTAATGTTTTGACTTCCTTAATCTTGTTTCTTGTTATGATAATAATTTTTCCTTGTTTGTTTTTATGGTAGGATGGGAAGAATTCAAATGAACATGATGTTCTTCCTGATGGCCTAATAGTAAAGAAAGGAGATGGTGTGAGTTACATGGCTTATGCCATGGGACGGATGGAACACATATGGGGTGAGGATGCGAGGGATTTTCGACCCGAAAGATGGCTTGAGAATGGAATTTTTCGACCTGAAAGAGCCTTCAAATTCACTGCTTTTCAGGTATTTTTTATTTGAACTTTACGCGTAGATAGGAAAAAATTATCTTTGTTTTTTTTTTTTTGACCTCATGTAGTTGAGATAAGGATTTATGTTGAATCTTTGGTTATAATATTGTGTGGTAGGCGGGACCTCGAATATGCCTAGGGAAGGAGTTTGCTTATAGGCAAATGAAGATCTTGGCTGCTGTTCTACTTAATTTCTTCAAATTCAAACTTACTGATGAGACAAAGGAAGCTACATATAGAACAATGTTCACTCTTCATATGGATCAAGGGCTTCATTTGTTTGCATTTCACAGGTTGAGCAAAGATTGAATGTTTGTAATCTATGGATTGATATGGTTTTACTGTAAAACCTTATTGTATAGTTGAATACTTTGTTAATATCAATAACAACTGAATGACTGGAAATGAACAATGCTATGTTATTTAAGAAGAACGCTTAGAACTCATTTTCTAGCATGAACCCATTGGTAATAGTAGAACTCACCCTTTAAATAGGCTCATATTAATGATAATTTGGAACTACATACACCTATGCTTAGCTGGGCGAGTCCACTTTCAAACTTAATGCGTGTGTCTATTCTAATTAGTATTGATGGATGATACGTGCCTACCAGGGACACTCATTTAAGTCATGTCTCTTACTCCGTAACCTTCAAATCTCTTTGCTCAACGTCTACCAACTAACCATAAAAAAGGACATTAAAAATCAATGTCAAAAAGCCTCCTCGGCACTTGCATCCAAAAACAAAGATCACTCTACTAACAGAAAAATCTCTCTGCTGCTCTTCACCCACCATGGAATTGGACGGCAAGGATTTCTTCAGCAAACCTGTCTTTGCAAGCATATGGGTGGCTTTGCTTGTAGCCTGTGTTCTCAAATTCTTCACCAGAAGAAGATCAGTGAAGAAGAAACAGTACCACCCAGTAGCAGGCACCATCTTCCACCAGCTTCGTAACTTCAATAGGCTGCACCATTACATGACTGATCTTGCTCACAAGTATAGAACCTACAGGTTGCTTGGCCCTTTTCACAGTGAGATTTACACTTCAGACCCTGCAAATGTTGAATACATCCTCAAAACCAATTTTGAAAGTTATGGAAAGGTAAATTCATTTCCATCTTCTTCTGGGCTTCAAAATTTCTAGTTATAATAGCTTTCAAGAATTAAGAAGGATTGGATTATTGAGCCAGACCCACTTGCCCAGATGGTGTGTTAATAATTCAAATGGGTGCTCAGATCCAAGAAAATCTCAGTTCCCAAGAAAGACTGATTCAACTATCTGGAAATTTTCTTGCAGGGATGGCATAATTACAAGATATTGAAGGACCTCCTTGGTGATGGCATCTTTACAGTAGATGGAGATAAATGGCTCCACCAAAGGAAGGTATCAAGCCATGAGTTCTCTACCAGGATCTTGAAGAACTTTAGCAGTGTGATTTTCAAGAAAAATGCAGCAAAACTAGCCCAGATAGTTTCTGAGGCTGCAAGCTCTAACAGCTCCATGGACATTCAGGTTTGTGCGTGCTGTGTGTAGGGGAAAACAAACTCAAAATCATAAAGAGCAAGCCACTTAAAATTCAGGAAATTTTTTAATTCTCCTAATTCATGGCAGGATCTGTTAATGAAATTGAGCTTGGATTCAATATTCAAAGTTGCATTTGGGGTTGAACTGGACAGCATGTGTAGAACAAGTGATGAAGGAGCCAGGTTTGCCAATGCATTTGATGATTCTAGCGCAGTAACTCTGTGGCGCTATGTTGACATCTTCTGGACAATTAAGAGGTTCTTGAACATTGGATCAGAAGCAAAACTAAAGAAAAATATCCGAATGATTGATGCTTTTGTGTACAAGCTGATTCATAGCAAGATTGAACAAGTTTCCAACTCAGAAGATCATTCCCGTGTGAGTAATCTCAAGCTTCCTTGGTTACGTCCACACAAAAAAAAAAAAATAAAAAAAAAAATAAAAATTAACATAATGAAGTATGCCAAATCTGTAGCTCCACTTTGCAATTTTTTTATTTTTTTTTTGGTAAAATTCTTACATATCATAGAACATAATAACTAGTTTTGACAATGAGGTTGAATGGAATGGCAGATGAAAAAAGAAGACATATTATCTAGGTTTCTGTATCTGAATGAGACTGATCCAAAGTACTTGAGAGACATAATCCTTAATTTTATAATTGCTGGGAAAGACACAACAGCTGCCACTCTTTCATGGTTTCTTTACATGCTCTGCAAGTATCCCCTCATACAAGAAAAGGTTGCAGAAGAAGTGTGGGGAGCAGCACAAGTGAATGAAAATACAACCTTTGAAGAGTTTGCCACGAGTATGACTGAGGAAGCCCTAGAGAAGATGCAATACCTCACTGCAGCTCTAACTGAGACTCTAAGACTCTATCCTGCCGTTCCTGTGGTACTGGAATTTACACATAATAGCTTCTAATTTTCCAGACACAAGCAGATATATATATATAGAAATAGGCATATGGACCTAGAAATATAATGCCCATTTATTAATCTTGTACTCATTTGTTTTGTTTCTATCTGTAAATGGTCGGCCAGGATGCAAAGGTTTGTTTATCAGATGATACCTGGCCAGATGGATTCAATGTAAGGGTTGGAGACATGGTGGCCTATCAACCCTATGCCATGGGCAGAATGAAATTTATATGGGGAGATGATGCAGAGGATTTCAGACCAGAAAGATGGCTCGATGAGGATGGAGTATTTCAGAGTGAGAGTCCTTTCAAATTTACAGCTTTCCAGGTAAACCAACAATGTGGGATAGATATGACTTGTCAAACCAATTGCTACAATGTTAACTATGCAAACTATATTAACAACTTGCTGGCATCAGATAAAAAACTAAACTATAGAATCTTCAAAAAAATTGGCTTCCTATGAACACATGAATCCATGATGGCCAAACCTGAATCCAAACCAAATAAACCATGCAACTTTATCATGCTAAAGAAACATCTTAGTCCAACAGAATGAAAACATAAGAGGAGAGATGTGCCATCATGAAGGAAGCAGTTTCTGCAAACAAGCTTTTGCAGCTCAAATGCTCAATTACAGAAAGTAGTTGGGAGTTGGGCCAATGCAATAAATAGAAAAAAACCATGCATATTTATTAAAGCTGTGATTGCAACATAGATATTTATTTAAATAATTGTTATCAACACTTCTTTTTGCATGAACGAGAGACCAACCAGTTTGTTTTATTTGTTTGCAGGCAGGCCCAAGGATATGTTTGGGAAAAGAATTTGCATACAGACAGATGAAGATCTTTTCTGCTGTATTGTTGAGATACTTCTTATTCAAGCTAAGTGATGAAAAGAAGGCTGTTAACTACAGAACCATGATCAATCTCCATATTGACGGGGGCCTTCATCTTCATGCATTTCACAGATCATGGAACAAGTATTCAACCAGTACTTAGATATGCTCATTAAGTGTCAGTTTATGGTTTCAAAGACACATTTGAGGAATGATACAAGGTTTGGGAAGATAGGTGCTACACCTGGATTATGTGGCATTTGAGGAGCGACTTGGTAATATCAATATCATGAGAATGGGAAGCTCAACAGCAGGGAACTGATCTCAGATGATAATATAAATATTATAGGAGAGAGAAGAAATAAAGTAGATATAAGAATAGAGAAATCTCAACATATCTAGTTTGATATACCAGAATGAAGAGGAAACCAAATGAAAAAAGGTAAGACGTAACAATTGGAATATTAGTTTCCTAATGGAATTTGCCAATTAGGATACTTTGGCTAATTCTTTATGTACAAGCTTCATATAAAACTTGTTTTCTTAGTAATGGTGCTACATCTCAAGTACTGCAAATTGTTTATGACTATCCTTCTCCCAAAGAGGAACTTTAAATATTGTATTATATATTGGAACAGTACAAATATAGGAAAGGGATCTCTAAAACACTGATTTGTAACTTTCCATACAGTTTCAATTGCTGAAGTATCAGAAAGATGAGAACCCAACCACTGGCTAGCTTTTAAGTTTTAATTAATGTTAATTCTCCCAATATGTTAGGGTCTGAATTTTGTATGTGATAAGATAGCAAACGTTAAGTGTCTTTTGAAGGTGCTGTTGTGCTGCAATGAGACTGAAAACTCAATGAACATGTACAGTTTTTTTTTTTTTTTTAGCGGAAACAAGTTGTAATTGTATTGATTCATAAGAGTAATATACAGCAAACGATGATCACCAGAAGTGATTGAAGTAAAGATCCTGGACCCACAACATAAAGATCATTGTACAGTTATGCTTTCATCCTTGTCATATGAATTGATCTTGCTAGTTACAACAATCAATTGCACCCATTTCCTTCTCCTTTCCTGAAATGCAGCAATCTTAGGAAATATTTAAGGTTTTTTCTCAGCCTGAGGCCCCAAGATGCCCTTAACCATATTGACAAGGAGAAAAAGAAAAGAAAAGAAAAAAGTGGGTAACATTAACATGAATGTAGAATTGCATTTTTTATAGTTAGAATAACATTTTCCTAAGATGTTAAACATTTCTGCAGATGATTAGGGGCATAGCCGGGTGAACATGGCTAAAAGCCAACTCCTAGGGATTAACATGCGAGGGAAGATTGAGAGACTGGCGAACAAAAGTGGTTATTCCTTGGGATCCTAGCCCATTAAATATTTGGGCAAGTCTATTAGTGGGAATCCTGTGAGATCTAATTTATGGGATTTAATCGTGGCGAAGATCTCAAAGAGGCTGGCCATAAGGGTGATTGTTTGATCTGCAGATCTGACAATCTCAATCAAAAAGTTTCGGATTGGGTCAAATTATTAGCCACAGAGCGGGTCAATAAGCCTGATAATTATTATGAAAAACCATGCTAAAGGGGCCTCCAAATCAGATACCCTTAGGAGTTGCCAATGAGCTCCTGGGTACAAAGGAGAGAAGGGGGGTTTTTGATTTATAAAGAGAGATTGTTTCTCAATTCAAACTCGTGACCTCTAGATCATAATAGAGCAGCTCAACCCTCAACCATTGCACCAAAGCCTGCCCTTTGTCATGAACTTCCTAAATGGTTTCTCCTACAATGGTAACCAATGAAGGCCTACCACCTCGCAACAATGAAATCAATGATGTCCTTGATATGTGCCTGAATGGTATCAATAATACTCCAATAAATCATTTCCAGTTCTCTCTCCAAACACCTTCATGCAGAAACATAAATTGCTCGTCATGGTACATTTAAAATACACAGCCTCTCTTCATCACAGGTGAGGAGAGGAAAATATTTGAAACAAAAAAAGGAAATTACAGAGGAGGGGGGAAGGGTAAGGGGAGACATCAATGTCATCCGTAATTATATAAAACACACAAGAAAAATGGGATTGAAGGAATGGTTTACATCAAGGTCATCCATAATAGCAGTAGATGCGAATACATTTATATAAGAACATATGCAATTATATCAAGCCTCTAATATTACTGAACATAACAATCCCAGTACAACAAACTAATGTAGCATGACGTTGCTTCAAATTTCTGTAACTATGTGATATTCAAGTTACAAATGAAAATTCTTGAGAGGTTACATACTGTTGTTTGAAAAAGAAGATAAGTCAGTCCTCTTAGATTCCATTTTCTACAAATAAACTCATAATAAAAGTTCAACACGTTCAAATGAAAACTATCATGAGCCTAAGGTGGTGAGCACATGGAAAAAATGAACCATTTAGATCTAAGTTACAGACTTACAACAATTAAAAAGACGGATTTAGTGATATGGAACCAGGAAGTTGGACACCAGGCCTTGATGCCCATCCTTTGCGTTTTCTATATGTTTCAACAGCCTGCAAACGAAGCCTCTCACTGGAAGCATCTTGAGCAGTCTTCTTCAATGCCTTTAGACAATGACAAATTCATTTTAGTCACATAATCCAGCCCACACATTAAAAAAAATAAAAATGAATCCACATATTACAAGACATATGCAAGGGGAGAACACATAGACATACCTTAGGAATTGCGGACAGCTTTGGGGGAGCTTCAACTATGTCCCCAAACTTGATATCCTCATGCCTAGGGAAATCCATATCGTCTTGCTTGACTTTTTTGTGTTTCTTTTTTTTGGCTTCCAAGTACCTAAGTAAATTAAAAAATTTCAATTATATCACTAAAATTATTAAGGTAATGATACAAAAATGTGTAGAATCTCAAATCTGAGTATGCTACATAACAAATGAACAAGTTTTTTTTTTCTTTTCTTTTGTGTAACTTCTTATTTTGGTTGTCATTCCCTTTCCCTAAGGCTGTGTTTGGTTTATGATTCGGATACAGTTTTATATATCTGAAAATTTGAAAACACAGAAAACACGTTTGGTTGGTTGAAACCAAAAAATAATTTTCCAATATTTACAAAGAAAATATGTTATTTTCAAAAAACGATAAAAAATTATTTTCCAAGTTTCACTTTTTGGGTTGTATTCTAGTTTTTGGATCAAGATGCAAACATAGCCTAAAATTCTTATCCCACTTGGGAATTGCCGAATTGGGACTATTATCAAGTTGAGTGGAATTTGCAAAGGAGGAATTTAATTCAAGATGTTATAAAAGAACATCTGAAACATGTGACAAAGAAATCAAAATTTAACATATGAATTAAGCAGAGCTTACTTTTTCTTGCGCTCCCTTCTTTTTAAACCTGTAGAACCTAAGACCTGAGTCACAGAATCAAATCGAAGATCATCAACTTGCTTCCTCTTTCGTTTTGCTTTTCTATCTTTATTTTTAGGGTTGGTCAAATTTTCAGCACTGCCCCCATCTTCTGATGCAGTCATTTTAAAACCAGATGCATTTCCTGGGTTCTGCGGTTTCAGTAAACAAAATCAGATTAAAATATCACCCACTCCATATAACAAGTTCCCAGGAAATGATGTAGTGCTGTAAAACAATGGAAATATCAAAGAGGACAATGTTCGTATATGGTTACTATATTATTGGTTGCCGATATTCGCCAAAGGTTAAAACAACATTTCTTACCGTTTCACTGACGCCGTCCTTACGCTTCCTCGTGCGCTGCCCATCCGTAGCAACATTTAGGGATTCTGAAAGAAAAACAAAAAAGAGAAGAGAGTTGAGAAGCGATTGAAAACGATAGAGAGAGAGAGGAGAAGAAGAGAAAGTAATAGAGTGAGCAATTGATACGTTTAAAGGTGGTGTTGTTGTTGGTGTGGGAAGTGAAATCGATGATTCTACGGAGTTTGGAGGGAAGAGCGTCGACGTCGGTGGGTTTGGGAGGAGGAGGAAGGCGACTGTGCCCTCCATGAGCCGCTCTGTAGTTCTTCTCTCTCCGCCTTTGCCCTTTTCCTACCATCTTTTTTTTTCTCTCCCACATACGCGCTCTCGTGCTAGTTATATATGTAGAGGTTTTAATGGAGTTGCTCAAACTGTTAAACCCGAACCGTCTTTAGTTTGATTTGGGTTTTAGGGAGTGTAGTTGATTTAGGTTGAAAAAAAATATAATAAAATAAATTTGATTTGGATTATGCCTTAAAGTTTTAAAATCGATTTGAAATCAAATCGATTTTAATGTCTAATATTTTTTTTATGATATAAATATTATCTTAAGAATTATATAATATTAAATATATATCTTAAAAAATTTAAGATTATTATATATTTTAATCTATTTTATATATGTATATTTAAAATTTTAAATTCATAAATTCAAATTAAATTAAATCAATTATGTTCGGTTCAGTTTGGTGCTTTAAACTAAATCAATCATCCTAAACTGAACCAAACCTAATTATGTTTGGTTTGAGCATCAAATTGACTCAAATTGAATTGTTGACACTCATATTCTATACTAGCCCTATTTGGCATCACTTCTTTATAGTTTCTCAATCATATTTGAAGCAAAATTTGTGCAAAGAAGTCGTTTGAAAAAAAAGCTAACAATTCAAAATCATAAATTTTTTATAATTTAGAGAAGTTGTTGCTACCAATTTCTCGACTTCAACTTCTGCGACTTTAAAAAAAAAAAAATTGATGACTATACCCTTAAATTTGTTAATTAACGAGAGAAAGACTTGTTTAAAGTTTAAATAAATAGTTTTATAATTTTCAAAATCACTTTTTCTCTAATTCATCAAATAGGGTGGAAGCAACCTTTTAAAATTTACTTTTATAGTAATCATTTTTTTATAAGCTAAAAGCTACAAACAAAAATTTTACCAAATAATGCCACTAACATCCAACTAAAATATAAGGCGTGATTGGTTCAAGAATATAATTCTGAAATAGAAAACTTAGGAAACCATTTTTTATTTTGAAAAAAAAAAAAAAAATTTAACAAAAAAAAATTTTAACAAAAAAAAAGTTTGAAAATTATTTTCAAATTCACTTAGACCAAACCTTTTTATTTATTTATTATTATTATTATTATTATTATTTGATATTTTTAAATTTTTGAATACAGAAAATAAGACCTAAATTATCACTCGCATCACTTTTTAATTGGAAAGCTAAAAAAAATTTAAATTCTGTAATTTATACTCTAAAATATATTTGAGTTGGTTTTTAATTTTCAAGAAAAAATATTCAAATCAGAACAAAAGTTTGTTCTGTCCTCCTAGTGTAACGTACTTAGTTTTGAAAATTGTTAATCTAATTATAAAATTTACAATTACATAAGCAGCTATTCATGCACAACCATTAAATAAATATGTATTACACATCTTTAAATATTTAAATATGTAATGAATAATCTAATAAATATGAATGTATAATTATATTTAAAATTACATTTTTTTTTTGTAGTTAAATTAACAGTTTCCTATTAATTTTAACTCTTCAAACTAATTTTTAAAATAAAATGTAACCACGCTTTGTTCCTCGTACTCGGTTCATACTTCATAGTTCATACCACCCACCTATAATAAAAGCATAGTCAGAGTGAAACCTGAAAGGCAATCCCACAACATGGTTTCAAGTATATTATATCAGAAAAACATGCAAAAAGAAGGGCCAAAATTTCATTTCAAATTTTTATTAGAAAGAGCATTCAAAGAGAAAAATACAACTGAATGAACGGCTACTGGCCTAACAACATCATCTCATCTTCTATGGTGGCAAAAACTTACAACTCACTCACCAAACTGTCAAAAAAAGAATCCTGTGCTAATAGTCCATATATAACTAAGCCTGCCATACTTGATGAATACACAAGAAATTGTCCCACTCAATAGATACACATATATTACACACATTCTAAAATGACCTTTGGTTGCAAATCAAAACTTACTCTATCTGGCTTGACTAACATGTCGTGGCTTCCAACCAGCCATTAGGAATGAAGCAAAGAGATCATCGAGTTTCACGAATGGCTTCAATATTCCTTCATTAAATAAAAACAAATATCCCGAGGCTTCATTTTATAAGAGGACTGAGCCCGTCGCCTTCCCATCCAAGCTTAAGCATTTGGTCTACAACCCTCAAGCTCAACTGTATATACCAGAAAGAAGCAATGAATTTACATTTCATCCTCAAGAAGATAAATCAAATAGCCAAGAAGACAAGCTAGTTTTGAGCTTACCGCTGGATCTGTGAAGATTATCAGTTGTTTGTTAGCTGTTGATACCAAAAGATTTGTGTTATCCTTGTTCAGAGCAAGGGCTGTGATATCTTGCTCTTCTTCTAGCTTCAATGTATGAATTACCTGTCCCAGAGATGGATCCATCAGTGGTCACAGGTATAATCTTGAGAAGGGATATTATAGAAATAAAGAAAACAAGGTATGATAAATTTTATAGGTAATGGTTTTCACTTATCATTCATACCTTGAGAGTGTGAAGATCCAGGAAGCAAATTGAAGGCGCAGAAAGATCCAATCTATTCACTGTGCTCTCACCATTTGTTACAAGATCATCAACCTTGTTCTTGGATTCCAACTCTTCACCGCTATCACAAATTCCACCATTTTCTGACAATGAACTTGTGGCAATCAAAGCAAATTCACCATCATGGGAGACCTCCATGCAACTGATGCTGCCATTGAAAGAGGGCAGTTTTGCTGTGGCAATGGGTATCCCATTCACAGTAAAGGTGGAAAGCCTATGTTCTAATTTGTTCCAAGTCAAAATGACACCTCCCGATGAAAGGCATACCGAATGTGCCTCCACGTCGGTCAGCCTCCTGATCAACCTACCATTCCTAGTGGAATGAAGAAGTAAATCAGAAGATGAGCAGGAAACAACAACGCCCAACTCAGAACTGACACAGCAGCATAGTATTTCATGGAAATGGCCTCGCAAAACATGCACGGGACCTTCAATGCGCTGCCTTCTATTACGGTCAGCTAAAATGTTAGCCAAGGTACCACTTGAAGTAGAAGTGGGAGTGCTGGGGGCAGTGGAAGATTCTGATATGCTGCTTGAGTTCATTGTGGATGCTCGAAGTATTCTCCACAGTATTACTGTTGTATCTTGAGAACCAGTTACAAGATAGTTGCTATCCGGCGACAGAGCAATGCAAGTAACTGGAGCACAATGCCCTAATGCCGTTTCAATGGTTTTTGCTCCATCACATGATACCAACTTAATACTATTGTCTGCATGCCCACCTAGTTACATACACATGGAAGACACAAGCATTAGGTCTTTAAAGTTAAAAACTATTGTCCCCAGGTTCATTCACCTGGTTACATGTAAGTAAATAATAAATGCCAGAATAAAAGTTCATTTTCTTATCTCTATCATGCACAAAGCATAAATTTCCTGAGCTTTAACAATTAGCAGAATTAAATAACAGCGCTACTGAGAATTCACATAGATTGTACGTTGATTTCTAAACAAATTAGAGGGGAAGTTATGAGAAGTGGTCCAAGAAACTTGTATCAGTTGGTGAAAGTAATGAAAGAGCACAATAGAAATCAGAGGCAGAATACCAAACACAATTTTTTTTTCTAAAAGAACAATCTAAAGATTTATAAGACATCAATAATTACTTAAGTTTCCACATTGAACAGAAAGGCCATTAACCCCATCATATTCTCCTTAGTTGCATTATTTTATTGCATCATGCAATCCACTTTGCCTGCCCATGACTCATTTTCTACAAGGGACCCATTTTTCACGAAACAAGTCGTTATCTGTATACTGATTTCTTTTCCTTTATTTTCAACTTTTCAGTGTGATGCAATTTCTTCATAACAACTAACTTCTCAGCGACCTTGACAAAAAACTAAATAGAACTATTTTCTCTTCATAATTGTTTCAAATGCAATTCTCTAGCTTCTATTATTCTAAATAATCAGCAACTACGATTCTGAAAATAAGCAGAAGTGAGAGGGTCATAGAGTTTCTAATATTCAATCAACCATGTTTGCTTTTGAACATCTCTCTTTCAACAAAAGTAAAGCCTACTTCAACATTTTTGAAGCGATTAAGAGATTTATCTTGGGAATATAACAATTTGCATTTTACACATAGTTATGCATATAACTTGTTCATAGAGATTTCTTTGTTAAAAACATACCTGTAATGATTTCTTTGTCACTGGTGACAGCAACCACCGATGAACTTCGAATTCCGGATGCTGCAAATGCTACAGCCTGGGGGAAGTGCCACTCTTCAGAACCAGATGCAGCTTGCCCCTTGAACATTCGCATGAAGGATCCACCAGTGGAACTTGTGATGGCCTTAGCATGTTGAAACAGAAATGGTGTTCCATGGCCATCAGGTGTGTTGGGCTGCCACTTATGTAGTGCAATGTGTGCAGCAGGAACATTTGTGTCAACAACTATGACAGAATCTGGTGACGCATATATAGCAGCAGCAGGTACATTACAACGTTCAGAATTTGGAACTATGTATGGCCGGATCTCATTTGGATTCTGAAAGATTGTCTGAAATGATAAAAGACAACAGTTCTTGACTATAGATTACAAAACAGGATTTTTCCAATTCTTTAGTTCTGATTATAAAGAAAACAAACGAGCAAAGTGGAAGCTATACAACTGAGGATTGAACCAGTCTAAAAGTGAAAACTATAATTGATGTCAAATATCAAAATTTTACTTTTGCAGGAGACGTCCAATTAACATTTGTATGTGCAGTAAGGCTCCAGAACAACAAAATACGATACCAAATAAGTTACCATCATCATATATTATACAACAAAAAAGATTCTAACCAGAATGTTCAGACAACCTCGCCAAATCATGCGCCACAACATTTTGACTTATTGCTGATAGATGAACAAACTATTGGGTTCAGAGTTTCTGTCAATTTATATTGGGGAAGATGGCAATGACAAAAGAAGGCATGCAGGGGAGAACCATTTAATAAAAAAAACACAACTATGCAATATCAAGCTGTGCAACAGTTAGATGTTTTTCCTCACTATCCAGATCCAGAAGATAATATAAGGAGTCCGAAAACCAATAAAAGAGAGGTGGAACATCTTCAGAATATTGGATATCCAAGTGCTTTTAGAAACTGTTTTCTTTCTTTTTTTTTATTCCTTTTCTGACATTCAAAATTATCAACCTGTTTTCTGGGTAGTGAATGACAGAAAGCATAGACCATAGCTTTTGCCAGACATCCATGCTTGCACCAGAAAAATGATGGCATGGCATCCAGCAAATTCGTAGCATCCAAAAAACTTCTATTTACAAAGAGAAAACTAGACCAAGATTTGTTTGCATTCTATTCACCCTATGCCACAACTTACTTTAATCGCATTCTACATATCTTTTTCCCTTTTATATCAAATGGATAATTTTCCAATGAGTAAAAGTTTTAGCCTGAATAGTGAATACACCTCTTAACCCCTCTACTAGTTTTCAGTTTCATTTCCTACTTCCTACCAACCATGTAAGGTACAGATTCAAATCCACAGCTGCTTCTAAGATAAAGGATTGTACTTTCTGGTAATAGAATCAAAGGTTTGTCGCTTATTCAAAAGAACATGGATGTTCACGAGCAATAACGCATACAGATACAGAAATTTTAACAAGAACCTTAGCCTAACTAACCTCAACTCAACTCAACAAAGTCTCCCAACTACGCGGGCTCAACTACGTGAATCTGCTTCCTCCACTCCGCACTATCAAGGGCTAACTCAACCATCTATACTTCAAGTAGTTATATCTTTCTTAATTATCTTTGTCCATGTTATTTAGGTCTTTCTCTACTTCTATCTTTACCTTGGAGTGTTAATAGGTCTCTCTTCTTACTTAGCACATCCAAAAGTCTTTGTTATATGTGTTCAAACCACCTTAATTTGTTTTTTCAAACTTTATTTCCAGTTGCAGAAACTTCAACTATTTCTTGAACATGTTCATTTCTAACTTTATCTTTAGTGTTTTACCATAGACCTATCTTAGTGTTCACATTTCTGAAACAATTAATTTGTTCATATGTTATTCCTTTATTGCCATCATTGTGTTCCATAAATCGTGGATGGTTTAATAGCAGTCATAAAGTTTTCCTTTCAACTTCAATGGGATACGTCATATCATCTAATACTCCAAAAGCACTCTTCCACTGAATCCGTCCAGCTTTAACTCTAACTTTAGCCTAAATAATTATAATGAGAAATTCTAAATTTCCATAACCAGTGTTGTCAAGGCGCCGCCTAGGTACCTTGGGTAGTGGCACCGCCTAGACGAAGCAAATATTTTTTTTAAAGGGTTTTTTTGAATTATTTTTTTTTGTTAAAACCTGCGAAATCCTCTCCCTCCTTCCACTTCCACTTCTACAAACCCTAAATACATTTATGTATATAATTATTAATTATTTAATATATAAATTAAATTAATAATTACATATATATATATGGAGTGAGGAACCAATGAATAAATAAATAAATTTTTCAGGGACCTCTAAATAAATATTTTATATCCCGCCTTAATCCCGCCTAAGCCCCGCCTTGCCTAATTAAGGTTTACCGCCTACCACCGCCTACCACCACCTTTCCGCCTTGACAACACTGTCCATAACTATACCTTAAAACTAGAGAATGATGAAAAAAAAGGAAATAAAAGAAAAAAAAACCAAAAACCTACTACTAAAATAATCCAGTTTGCTATCCCAACAATTAATAACCAGTTGCCACACATGGAGGTTTAAATTACTACTCTAACACTGAAATTTTAGACAATAGGTTTCTCTCAACTTCAGACTATCTAACCATTACCTGTTTCATCCACATCAGTTGATCTACTAATAATAAGAGAACAAAAGAGCAGCAGACAAAAAGAGGTGGAAACTAAAGAAGTTGGGTCTTAAAGCAGGAAAAACGTGGCACAAAAGAAATTGGATGAATAATTTTAGCTTTCTTGACTTAGAGAAAAGAAAAAACCTTTTGGCCGATAAGTAAAGGACATTCCTTAATGAGTCCAAAGCCATAAAATCAACTTCTAAGTCTTTTGGTAATTCAAGCTTATGTTATATGTCAAAAGAGTAAACAGCTCCAAAATCAAGAGCATTCTTTGTACAAAAAACAGGTTTATTTACACCTCAACCAGATGCAAATATGTTATAAACAGTTTTGCATTTATAGACCAAAGAGAGAAGTAGGAAGTGTGGGTGATGGGAGAGATATAAAGCCTTATATGATTATGAACTACCATAATCTTTTGATTTGAACCCTAGCTTATGAGTCAAATATTATGGTGGACCACTGTATGCCAAGGACATAGTAATGATGATGATGGGCTGATCAGGTTTGAGTATCAAACCACCAAACCCATTCTAATTTCTAACTAATGATTTGGTTATGATACTGAAATGGTCTGCTAGAACTTGGCTAAGTGATTTCAGGAATGGCATCAGATCAAATACCAGTTCATTTCAGTTGTTTTAAAAGTGCATGAGGTACATATGGAGGGAGAGAGCCTCACGTGAACCTTCAAGTGCATGACATTTGTAGTACTACCTACATCCAATGGTTGAATAATGATTATCTCAATTACGAGGTCAACAATACTTGTCCATTTAACTCTATTATAGGCCATGTGACAAAGATTAAAACATTAACTGGGAAAAATCAAACAAAAATATTTTATAGAAACACAAGATGAATTTTTAATAAATTATAATGTCCTACACAAAAGTTTTGTATTCACTGAAGGGCGGGCCTTGATCCAATGGTTGAGATTGCTCCATCGTAACATAGAGTCATGGGTTCAAATATAGAAACCTCTCCAATAAAGAGGTAAGGTTGTGTACACCATCCCTTCCCCATTTCTTACAATGGCAAGAGCCTTGTGCACTGGGTACACCCTTCTATAGAAGTTTGTATTCACTATGTATAGTAAATCTCTCCTTCAAACCATCTCGGATGACTTTGAGATTAGCCATCAATTAAAGGATAAAATAATTAGAGAGTTTATTATTTAAGATTTCTATTTCTGAGTGACCATTAGTTTGTTATAATTAAAATTTTGCTAAAAAATGCTTTAGTAAGTTATTAGGACGAGGAAGTTATCACTTTTCTTTTTATGATGATAAATGGAGTTAAAGAAACTTTAAAGAGCCAGTATTTTAGTTTGCCAAGTTGACTGATTCCAAACAAATGCTCAAGCAATTTAAAGATGTTTTTCTTTGGATGAGTGAATCCTAATAACTTAAGCAATCCTATGACATTCATGACTTGTTGAATGATTTCCAAATTATTTGGGCGACTCTTAGAGAGCTCATTGATTTTAGTTTATTATTACTGTTATTGATATTGTTATTTGGTTGAGTGATCCTCAAACCGTATAAAAGATTTTGAGAAATCCCAGGTCCTTTCAGGTTTGACCAATCTGTGTAATTCCAGATTTTCTAGTCGACTCTTTGCATGGTGTGGGTGTGGCTTATATGCATGGATAAGTTAAGTGGTGAGATTCTACTTAATTTCAATACTCTAGACTTTAAAATCCCAAATTTGAATTTATAATTCTAGTCCTCCAAACAGCATTGTGATTTAATTCTAGAGTTCGTATCCTGTGAAGTCCACCATATCATAAAACCCAATTGTAACCCAATATATTAAACTATGAAACTGGCTGCATTTGGAGCCCGTTTGGTAGAGCAATTAGTAGTGCTTGCGGCTTACATTTTAAGCAAAAGTTATGCCCGTTTGGCAATAGCTTCTGTATAAAAGGTGGCTAAAGCATTTTTTTTTATAAGTTGATGATTAACAGCTTTTTTTTACAGCGTTTGCTTATGAGATGCATTTACTAAAATGTCGTTCGTTAACTTTTGGTGGTTAAGTAGTTATTAGTGATAGAAAAGATAAAATATCATTTTATTTAAAAAAAAACACTTTTAAAATACTTCACTAAACATTTTCATCATCACAAAAGCACTTTTGAGTAAAATTTACCAAATGAGTTTTCATAAGCTCCTCCAAAAGCACTCTTTTCATAATCACTTTAACAAAAGCTATAAGTTATAAGCAAAAACTGTGCCAACAATGCCACCATCAATATATGATTCTTTGCGTCTAGATGCTCTAAAAACAAAATACCAAATGAGCCTTTAAGAACTAAAATTACAGGGATATGATCCAAATTTTTAGAGTAAGTTTTTGAAAATTTGTGAATGACACATTGCCAATTTTGAACAATGTACATCCTTTTTGAATCTCCTAAATCAAACCAGGCATCAAAGCTGGTCCCTTTCACAGCATGATGTCTTTAACCAAGGTGCATGCATTTTCGTAATCTTTTCACCAAGTGCATTCATCCGAATTTTAGTGTATCTTTTTTTTTTCCTTTTAGAACCTTAAGAGTGCACTAGTTTTCTTTTTCTTGCTATTTCTGTCACTACCCTTCCCTTGTGCACCAAATTATCTCATGGGAAATTCCTTCATTTTATCTTCTATTAAAACCATTCATTTATTACTTCAAATATACTCATTTATGAATTAGTCTCTCCTAGTACAACAACTTATCCATCACAACATCATCATCACTGGTACATTCATTTGCTGCAAACCATAAAGCCAAATGTATAAAAAGTACTGCAATTGAAATTTTTATATAAGCATTGACATAAGCAGCTTCAAGATACATTAAAATCAAGGTGTACCTGTAGGTGAAGAACATCCGCCAACGGCCTCTTCTTCAAGTGAGGGACAGTAAGCAGTTGTGAAGGGGTTTGTCCAAAGTAAGCAATTTGATCTTGAGTAGCACGCCGTTGTACCTTTGGATGATGGTTTTTGCAAAAAATTGTAAGTTACAGCATTTAAACACAGCAAACATCATAGAAGAGGTGAGTAGGCTTACAGGGTCTGAGATCTTATCGATATCTACAGTCCCTTCATAGGTTATGTAGAAGAACACATTATTGGCCAGTATAGCTTCTTTTCCTCGCTGCTTGTAACTGGAAATCTCATATCATTCACAAAAATATAATATCGCAGTTACTTCCACAGTTTTTAGAAAATAGTGCTTTGGATGAAAACAGAAACAAGGCGAAGATGAAATCACCCAAAATTTTTACACAAGAACGACTGGACCTACCCAAATATGAGGTCAATCCATTCATGCAAATGGGCTGACACATGCTCACTCTCAAGAGCCATACGGTGCTTATGAATGAAATCAACAGGGTTCGCAGCCCAAGGAGGAAGTCGGACTGAATCTGCAGTGATGAACATGCGTCAAGAAGTCTACATGTCAAATTCAGAAGAATGCCTTTAGAAGGAATTTAGTTATAAGGCCACTGCTCCTTGGTAATGGACATTCATACCGAATTTTCCACCCAGTTGTGTTGTACCAAAATCAATCGAATTTACATTGGTAAGAGATTCTGGAAGGTAAAATAGTTCTGGAACCTAATACACAAAAAAGCCATCATGACCACTTTATGTCAATGATAGAAAGCAAAGAAAGAGAAACTTGCAAAAGCACTTGATAAACAAAGAAAGCTCAACAACATGATGCAAAAATCAAAGGGCACATCATTCTGGTAAAGGTACAGAAGATTCTTACCAATTCTTTCACATCACTCATGTCTTCAAGAACGCCATTCCAAGTAGCACCAATATCGGAAAACATCCTGTCTGCATGATCAAATTTTCCACCTTGCAGTTGAATTGCAAGAGAAGTGAATGGTTCCACTCGAACAAGATAGTGTAACACCTGTAAAAGAAGCATTAGGAGTTAGATGGCATACAATCACAAAGCCACTTTGGTTGCATCTAAACCAAAAAAGTATACTAACTATTTTAATGTCCAGGCTCACATCCCCAAAGTAAAAAATGACCATAAATATAGTTAAATGGCTGAACAAGATTCTTATAACAGACACAAAACAGTTGATATTAGGATTAAACTTTAAACTTCAAATGCTACTTTTCAGTATTAAAATACAAGTTCCTTCCTCACACACACACACACAAAAGTTTTTAGTTACTTCCTCAATGCACCCTCATTTATGATTACATCTGGGCCACTCAACCCAAAAGTTCATTAGCATGTACCTCATATGTACATCACTACATTTAAGACATCAACTGCAACAAGAGGAGCAAGGCTAAAAACACCCATGTTCTATAGAATGTCATCCTCCTAATTTATATTTTAGTACAAATTCACAATATAAACATTCTCCAAACACCCATTGATGTAACTAGCCACTTCTAATTTTAGTATTTTCTACTGAAAATATTCCTTAAAGATTTGCAAACTATACCACTCAGAGAAAAGTCAACCTTTACATGCACTGCATGTGTTCTCTTTATTACATATAAAAATAACAGTAAACTGTAGAAGTACAGACAACTAAAGAAAACTTACAGTTCCAGCACTAGAGTAATGTGAACCATAATGGAACTTGGGGATGACTGGATCATCAAAGCTGGCATATCTTTCTTGGAATTTCTTTAACCGGTCATGATTTAATGCCCCAATTGGCTACAAATATACAAGAAATCCAAAATAAATAAATAAAAATGCAAAAAGACCACCATTCCAGAGCCAAGAAAGAGGAAAAGTAAATAAATAAATAAATAAATCTCATGTAAGGAACCTTTGAAAGGTCTCTATATGAAGAAGGATTCTTGAGGTCCAAAGTCTCTGAATTGTAATCTGCAAGGACCCATGGGAAAACAGGGTACTGCAGAGAGTTAACAAAAATAAGGATCCTTAGTATCATGAAAAAGGACATCAACTTATAGCAACAGTATATAAATACAAGAAACATCAATTTGAAGATTGGCATAAACAACCATCCAAGAAAACTACCTGAGTGATATCATTATAACTACGTCCCGCCAGTGTATTGAGCTGCATTAGGTACTCAAAATTGCTGATCTGAATGCCCAGTTTTAGAACAAGTTATTACTATAATAAACAATAAATAAGACATTGAACTACTATTTTTAGGCTGTATCAGAATCTTATTTTTCAGTTCCTTACCTCCCACCTCGCCCAGCGTTCCATCAGTTGGGTTCTTTCAAGAAGTTGATCAGGTCTCTACAACCCAAAAAAATGACAAGAAAAGAGGTGTGTAAGTAGAGCTATCTAAATCTAAAGCATATATGTGTTGGCATTTAAGGAAGATACCTGCGTTGCCAGATATATATTGTTCAAATGGGGAGGTCGTGCTTGAACAATAGCTCGATAAGCATTTTTCCGTGCTTCAATACTCTGGAGCAATATCCATACACTTGTAAGTAAACTAGGGGCAGATGCAGTATCTAAATAACTTTCAATAAATAAATACAAAGAGGGGATCCGTATTTTGTAAAGATTATACCCCAAAATCAAAGAAGAAGTTTGAACGGTCAACCATAAACAACTCCAATGCACTTCTTCTTAAAAGATATCTGTTAAATAATAACACCACCAATCAGTAGGTAAGACTAACATCATGGTTTTAATTTGAAAATGTGCACAGCAAAAAAAGTGACCAGTGAATGTTAAAATGTAGCTGTACATTGGATGATGGTTGTCACAAGGAAAGGCATCCAGAGGATATGAAAAAAAAAAAAAACAAAACAAAAAATTCCAGCAAGACGGTTGTAGAAACTGAGATGGAATTTTCATTATTGTTCTCAGCAATGAACAAATATTTTCTTCTTCCAAGAAATCATAATCGCTTAACGGAATTACAGTGAAGCAACGCTGTCTTAAATCTGGCAGTATTCTACCTACATCAGAGTACAAATCAAAATCTTGACCACATAAGCTTGAAAGGCAAATTGTGCAAAAGTACTATAACAGTATTGACATTGAATTTACTGAAATTATTATTCAAAAAGCATCAGCTTTAAAAGTAAGTGGCCATCAACATCACACCAAAGAGGAGGTCAAGCATTCATATGAGAAGTGCATATGCCTTGGCACCTGTATTCTTCATGTCTTTTTCCCACTGGACCCTGCAGATGCATGGGATCACTGTTTGATATATTTAATAGCCCTACACTTTGGGTACAACATGTGTCTAGAGGGCTACCTTCGTTTCTCTTTAAATTCAAAATTATTTCGTGGAAGTACAATTTGACGTGAAACATTTTGTAAAAATTCAACATAGTAGAGAAGTGTAAATAATTTCACTTAAATGTTGTAAAGTTCCTTTTAGATACACTAAAACAACACAATATATACTTAAAACTCATTAAATCAATAAATATAATGGTTGAAAGTAAAATTTACAATCTCTATATTACTAGATGTATACTGCATGAGTAGGGCTGGTCACAGGTCGGGTTTAGGCCCAAACACCACCCGACCCACTTAAGTCGGGTGGTATCAACGGGCACCCGCTGCCACCCGACCATCTTTAAAGTAGGAAGTAAACCCAACCGACCCATATACTGGTCGAGTAGGTCGGGTCACCCGAATTTTTTTTTTTTTTAAGAGATTGACTCTCTATAGAGGAACCTCCATTTTTTTTTCATTGATAATGAAAAATATAAATGAAAAAGAACGTAGAGAAGGAGAGAAGACCGAAACTCCAATGCCAAATAAATAAATAAAAAAAAAAAAAAAAAAAAAGAAGTACAGAAAAAACGCTAAAACCTAATATTTTCTTTTTTTCAAGCTTCTAAAGAATCCAAGACAAGAGATAAAGAAAAGAAACTAGAGAGATTCCTCAACCTAAGTTTTTCATAGCCTGTCTCTAATGCAACAAGAAGATCATCAACAACAACAAATGGGTTGCAGTGACAGTGTTGGACTTGGTGCCGGTGTTGGCGCTTGTGGCGGCGTCCTAAACCAGTTTCTCTATGCTCTGATTGGCTTGAGGCCAATCTTCTAGAACTCGACAGGCACAACCATAAAATTGCAAGGAAGATAAAAAAAATCACAAGGGAGGGGAGGCTGTCAGATCTTTGGGTTAGGTTGGCAGGGGAGGCGGCAAGAAGGCAATCACAAAAGGTGGGGGTGGCGGGGGGTGTGGGTTGCCGAAATCCCTACTTGCAAATGGGGGTGGGGCCGTGGGGTTGAAAATTGAAATTGTAAGGGTTAGGGAATTTTAGGGTTTTAACGTGGGTGGGGTCTGTGGGGTTGAAAATTGAAATTGCAAGGGTTATAATGTTTTAATGTTTAGGGTTTTAATGTTTTAATGTAAGAGTTGAAAATTAGGGAATCTTTAGGGTTTTAATGTTTTAAAACATTATGCGAGTCAGGTCGAGTGTCACAGGTTAAATTTTCTTTAAACCCGACACCCAACCCGATATGATCAGGTTTCTTACTTTTGGACCCGATCTACCCGATTTGATAAACAAAACCAGACCTGACCCAACACTTTTTGATCGGGTCGGTCGGGTTGGGTCGGGTGTGCGGATGAAGTGCTCACCCCTATGCATGAGTAACAAGCTATTTTATGACCTTTATGCTAACCTATGTAGGAGATATATAAATTAATTACACAGTTTAAAATTAGATTAGATGTTCATTTTTGTTTACATTTTAGTTTTGTAAATCTTATTTTGCATACTCCTTCAGTGACTCCCTAGTTTTTATTCCTTAAATTAAATTTCTACTTCAATCTCATATGTTTCTATTCATCAGAAATATCTTTTAACAAAACTTGAAGTTAGCATTTGAATTACCTTAGCAAATTATTTTGATAAATTACCAAACTTTGATAGAATTTTTGTAATAATTCAATTATATTTGATTCATAATTAATTGATGGAGAAATCGATAAAATTTGATTACAATTCGGAGAATTATGTCAAATTTTCATTCCATGCCAGAGGGCATATTAGCCACCAAGATATTTACACATTAATCATCCTTTAAATCAGACCCTTTTTTTTTCTCTGGAGGTTAACAACAAAACCCGACGAAAAATTGCATGTGTGACAGTCAAGATGCTCAAAAGTTTAACCATTAAAAAAAGAGCAATAGCTCAATATATGCCATGAATCATGACAAAAAAATACTGGAAAAAAATTCACAAACCTTCTGCTAAATATATGATGAAGTGAGGAAATCAACCAGCTCCGACCTCTTTCTTGGTGTTTATTTTTGGAACTTGAGTCTAACCCATCCTCCACTACATTATCATCAATGTGATCATCGATGATGAAATTGATCCTTTTCGTTGTTATCTGGAAAATGAAATACACTAACAATATTAGCTCCATCTGGAATGATCAGGATGCCACAGGACAAGGTTTGAGTGGTTGTATCAAGAGGTAGAATACAGACAAATAAAGGGTTGTTTTAGTCATCATTGAAGTTGAACCCAAGAGTTAAAAATGTTCTCTTAAACGTTTAAACCCACTTCTCAGAACCAAACAAAGAACATAGAAATATATGTTTTCCATATTTCAACCTTTAATTGATTTATCTCACATAAAGATGTGGCAATCACTAAGAATTTGAAAATTATCATCAGCAGAAAATGACACCTTAAAGAAGGAAGGACAAAGAGATCCACTAGTAATAAAAGGTAATTCTGATTCCAGCTTAGAGAAATTATACGTACTTGAAAGGTTCCTCTTGAAATATTCAATGGCCAGACCATTGATGAAGAAAGTTCAAGAATAATTCTTTCATCAGATTCACTAGCAACATATCCAGTTGCAACTGCAGAAGGATTTTGGACTAAATCTGGGTCATTGGTAACTTGAGAATCTACAAGATCCCTCTGCACCTGCCCAACTTGCTCAACAGTTCCTGACTGGCCCTGTTGATTGTCCCCACTCCGCCTCATACCATATGAGGTATCCTCCAAATTATCAGTTTCTGTCTGTTCATCATCTTCATTTGCTTCCTCCAATGTCACTGCTTCTGCCACCAGAATAGAAGCAGTAGTAGGATCTATAATACTCTCCTGATCGTGATTTATCTGTACATGATCTTCATAATTAGCAGCTGCACCCAAATGGTCAGACCCTTTGTAGTTTCTTCTCAAACATCTTCTCATCCTCGAGGAACTTTCCATTAAGTCTAACTTCCAGAATACCTGCATATCCAGAGTTTGAAAGAAAATATGCTCTAAGTGAGACGAGGTTATAATAGATATTGGAGCAATTATCAATGTGTTTCAAACATTAAATTAAATATTGATTTCAGTAACAGATAAAATGCACGCCAAGTTTACACAAAATGTTGACCTCATGGGTATATAATCTCACAACTTACTCGTTCTGGATTACATAGACGCTCTCCAAATGGTCCATACAGACTTCTTATCTCAATCAAGCAATGAATAAGTTTTCTCCAAGCACGAGCTCCAATGCACATACGATGTCGATCAATTACATCTATTTGTGTGCGCCTGTCAATCTGCAAAAATTGTAACAGTTATTTCCTGATGTCTCAACAACAACATGGTACACACCACAATGGAAATTTGGAAAGTAGCAAAGTTACCATACCTCCAAACGTTGCATGTTTCTTGCTAAAGCAAAACTTGCTACCAGCACTGCAACATATTTGTAGGATAGAGCATTTAAATCTTTCCCAGAGACTGACTTTGTATCAACAGACTGTAAGCATTCCATCCATGCAGTTCCCATAGCTTCCGAGACGTTCCATCTCTTAACACGCTCCATATCACCTATATTCCTCCGTTGTGCAGATGTGGCCATTGCTACGGCACTAAGACCTCTTCCAGAACCAATTTTAGCGTTGCGCTCAAGATCTCGTGCAGCAGCCAAGGCTGCAGCTTTTGCAGCAGCCTTATCCTTTGGAGGGGCTGGTGATTTGTTTGGTGTTTCTAAAAGCTTTTGAAAGTTCTCTAAAGGTTTTTGAAAGCTTGAAAATGTGTGGAGCCTAGTTGATTTTCGCTCTAACATTGATGAATCACGCCTGAGCTGTGTAGTTCTTACAGGTGTTACAGTTTCACCACCACCAGCACCAGCCGCAATCATTGCCAAAGCCATTGCAGCAGGAGGTGATGCAAAAGCAGCAGCCCATCCTGGAGATATCATGGCAAGAGCAGCCTGAAACGATTAAAATAGATTGACTTCAATGCAATCAGGAAAGATCATTTGACGAAAGATACAATCAGCAGCAATAAAGCAGCAAGACATATATTACAATCTTCAAGTATATGAATGCAAGCATCTCCAGCTCACGTAAGCTCACAACAACAAAGAACAAATAATCAGAGAACAAATGGGAAAGATACAATCAGCAGCAATATAGGGGCAAAAAATATATTACAATGTAAATGGGAAGGATACAATCAGCAGGAATTCTATTTAAATGTTATAAAGATTTACATTTCTTTTAGATATGCTGAAACAAACATAATTATATACTTAAAACTCATTAAATTATGAAATATAATGGTTTAAACTAGAGTAAGATCTATATCTCAATAATACTTGGCACATATTTCATGAGTAACAAGTTGTTTATAACTTTTATGCTCAACATTTATAGGAGACATATGAATTAATTACACATAGTTTATAAATTACATTTTCAATTTTGTTTTAAATTAGAGGTTTGAAAATCTTATTTTGCTTCTTTGTGATTCTTTAGTTTCTATCCACTACATATGAAATTGTACTTCAATGTTATGTACTTTTATTCTTTAGGAATATCTTCCAAGGAGTTGAAGTTACATTTATTTGGCATTTTTTATAATTTATTGTTTTTACTAAGTGTTTGAAAAGCAACAGAAAAATATTAAAGAATTTTTTGAGTTTAACAAAGATTTTGGTATTATGCCTAACTTCGATGCAATTTTTGCAATAATTATATTATATTGAATTTGTAATTCGATGATTGAAAAATCAATAAAATTGGATGAAAATTTGGAAAATTATGTCAAGTTTTCATTCCATGAGAGCTTCTACTATTACCATAAGTTCATAACACTATCAAATTAAGCAACATATCCTAAACACCAGTCACTTTTCGAAAGGAAGACCGGAGATTGACAGCTCAATCACCTCTAGAGGAAGTGCATCTGCAGCCAAAGCACGATCATCGACAATGAGGGGATTCAGACCATCTGAGGAAGTGAGTTCATGAACACCAGCCAAAAGTGGGCGCCAGCGCCGTAGAACAGCAACAAATGTTGGCACAATAGCTTCTAAATATTGTTTACGAAGGAACTTTTTGTCTCTGTCAACTGCATGCCACACCTGCATCATAGTTCTAACAAATAAATAAAGAGCAACCATCTCATGAAGCATAGGAATCAATCAGTTTGCCGGAAAAAAAAAAAAGGAAAAGAAAAAATAAAGAAAAAAAGAAGGAAAGAAAGATATGGAATCCAACAAAGAAAACACAAATATCTGCAAAGTGTTGTCAAGGTGCCGCCTAGACAACTGCCCAGGTATTTTCAGGTTAAAATGAACAGGAGGCATATCAGGTGGCAAGTGGGGCTTTATGCAAGTTAAAAACTAAACGAATTTTCAGTGATTCTTGAAAAATATTCTTCCATCTATATCTCCTTTCTGATTAGTACGTGGAGATTAAGATTCAAATACTATTAACCACTATTATCTTATAAAAATAAAAATAAAAGAAACGGAGGGAAGAAAACAGAAGACTCATTCAGAAGAAGGTAGATTGGGATAAAAAGAAGGGGGGAGAAAGAAATTCCTTTGCAGCCAGCCAGCAGAAATTTGGTACACAATCATGGATCCATTGGTTTCTCATTAATGTTGATTTTTCTCTCCTGTTGATGAACCCGATTCATTTATAAATTAACAAAACATTTCTAGAGCTGAGAAACATTATTTAAATAAGTTTAATGAACTTACCCTAGAATATATGGACAACATATTCTAGAATATGTGTGTGCATTGCACGTGTTCAAATACTTTTACAATTTTATTTTTTTTTGTAGAATTTTGATTCAAGTTTTCTTTACTTTAATTATTGGTTAAAAATTTAATCAAATAAAATAAGTTAAGACTAATATATGTATATAAATGATGAGGATGAATATTTATTTGAGAAAAATATATATATATAAATGTCTTCTTAATGGGACTGAAAGGATTCAAATATCTTATTTATTCAAAAATGAGAATGATGGTAGATAAGAGTAAGAAAGACAGATTGTGAAACAGGAAAATAGGAATTAGTGGGAGATGATGCAAAAGGGTTGAGACTAGTTAAGTGGTTAAACTACAGCTGTACCCTTTATAACATTAAAAAACTAAATTTTTAATAAAATAAAGAAGAAATGTTTTTGGTGTAATTTTTGAACTATTAATGGATTCGGGTCCATAACTATTAGGGGATTTCACTTGGAAAAGAAAATGTTCCATACTAATGGATTCGGGTCCATAACCATATATATATATATATATATTTATATTTCCCTTGAGTTGAAGTATTCTCATTATACATATTGCAGATTATAGATTATAGATTTCTTGTGCTATTTAATTTTTATAGTCGGACCATCCAGGTAACCACCATGCCTGACCAGAAATCAACATAAGAATCTTATAAAATAAAACAAACTTGGATTATTACACAGTAAACCAACCTCAGAATAAAGAATGCAGGAAGCAACCAATACCCTCTGCCTCTTGGACTCAGAAATTGGCATGTTAAGGACAGGTGCAAGTACACTGTAAACAATAAAGTTAAATTTAACTCTAAGCACTTATATCAACTGAAACATTAAGGCAACAATCTATAGAAAGGATAATAGAAACACAGGAAGTTGAAATCCTTGTGAAGAAAAGAAGACAGTTAAGGAACCATGACATTTATTCTAAATACAATATTCAGTTATATAGTTCCGGGCTGAATCTTCATGGAGACCTGTTGATCCGTTGCAGAAAAATCATCATATAACTAAATAACTATCAAGGAATATTATAAGTGAAATGAAATGTAGACAAGGATAGATAACTTCCTGACCAATGGAAAATGGCCTTGAACTTCCACAACAAAAACAGTCAATGTTCTTGCTATATTAACTATAAAAAAGTTGGTTATGTTGGTGTAGTAAATCTTTAAAACAGTGTATTCACAAATAATTAACAGTTGACGCTACATTATGATATGCAAGGGCAACTAATCATGCTTTGTCCAATTTGAAGGGCTCATGCATTTTTTTTCGAAAGACATTTATCAACATAATTCACAGAAAATTGAAGGTTTGAAGGTTTGAAGGTTTGAAGGTTTGAAGGCATGAAAACTCCTTGCATTTTCTTTTCCTTTTATAAGTTAGTGGAATCCAGATGTGTTTAGTCATAAAGTTGTTGAACAATGATGATAAACTTCGATACAGAATCCTAAAGTTCCAATTTTGGAACATAGATTATAATCCTCAATACGGTCCTTTATGTCCACCAATATGGCTAATTTGCAAACCATGAAAATACTATTGCATCCTTGCATGTAATGCAAACAGCAACAAGACATAAAACACCAAGCATTTCATGATCTTTGGAGTACACGACATGCAAAACACCTCAGTCTACGCCCTACAGATTACCTTTGGCCTAGGATTGTTATATGCACTCTTTTATTTCAACAAGAAACTAAAAGAAAGCCCACAGATGTACCTCCAGAGCAATGCTGATCGTGGTTTTCTTGAAGACAAACGAATATTGCTGTCTAATGTCATCACGTTACGTGGTTGCCAATGCAATCCTTCTGAAATGTCATCCTTGACACCTACACTTCCTAGAAACATACTATCTTCACCATTATCATCTTCTCTAATTGAAACAAGCACCATGCGAAGCATGCATAAGAAAGGTTGATCACTGTCCAATAATTGGTAAAGTGCTGTCATGCCACCCATTCCAGTACCAGAACCTCCTCCTAAACCAAGACCACCGCCCAGTCCGCTATCATCTAACAATAATGCCTGGAGCATAGTAACAGACTTTTTAACCAAAGGAAGCTCAATCCAGTTTCCAGTAGCGTCCTTTTCTAGTGCAGACTTCCAAGACTCCCACCCACTGCCGCCACCACCAAAGACAGAAGTTTTTGAGGAAAGGCCGACACCATACCACAAACGGCTCCTATACTTCCAACCCTCAGCTAAATCTGAAGCACAGCTACCATAGGAGACAAAAGAACATCGAACTGATTCATAAGGCTCTGCAGCAGCAGCAGCTGTAAGACGCTCCATTACTGTTGCCGAAATTTGCCCATTTGCATCAGCCATAGACGCAAGGATCTGATTCAAAGAAAATTTTCACAACACGCAAAAAGAAAACTCTATAATTGGACTAAAACAGAAAGCCAACATAGACAATTTACTTTTAAGAATTCAAAAAAAATAAATAAATAATAAATAAATAAATTCTATACAGGTCCACAATTCAAGAATGTAGATGAACAAGCAGCAGTTTTCTGATACATCTCCAGGCTACGAGTATTAAGTGTTTATCTTGCATCCATGACCAACAGATTATAATTCTTTGAACCTATGATTTACTTAAAGAGTGATAATAGATAATTGCAACAAATTCTGACATTTGTGTTGCCCAGTTTGATTTCAAGAAAGACATAACTACTTGTCACGTAACTGCTGACTTCAGCCCTTAATAGAGCAGAGTAGGGAAAGCAGATTTGTTAAGCTAACATAGTCGGAAAAAAGGGTTTGTTGAGTTAAGATGAGTTGAGTTGTGTTTGGGTTTATGAAATCCCAGCTACTTATATTGTTAAAGCAGGATCCCAACGTTGTACAAATAACAACATACAAATGAACCCAACTGTGCATTAAAACATGTGATATTCAGCCTCGGCGATTTACATCAGACAACCAGTAACATATGCAAAAATGTAAATTCCACTTCTGTATGTACATCTTAAGAACCAGAATTAGCTTAATGTTTTAATAACAGTCCACATGCCAAAGCCCAATTTTTCGTTAGCAAACCAACAATAGAGAATTTGGAGAACAAAGCCATCAACAACCATGATGAAGCTCCAAATACCCCCAGGTACAAATACCCCTAGGTATAAGACAAGAAATCTCTTGCATATATGAACTGACTATGATCCTTTCAATCACATTTATATTAAAGATAATACAACAATCTCAACATATACCCACAGGTATAAGACAAGAAATCTCTACCATAAATGAACTGAATGTGATCCTTTCAACCACATTTATGTTAAAGATAACATGACAACCTCAACATATACCCCAGGTATAGGATGAGAAATCTCTGCCATGTATGAAGTATGAACTGAATGTGATCCTTTCAACGACATTAATGTTAGAGGTAATATGACAACCTCAGCATATAAGCAGAATAGTATTGCATGCAAATGATAGTTCTGTAATTTCAGGTTGATATGCGTTGACTCAAGAAGAAACAGGTGTTTGTCAAATATTGTTCAATGTATGGTCATTCCAAATATCAGTCCCAAAGCAAACGTTGCCAGAAAGCCAGACAGAAGTAGATAAAATCTGAACTCAACAATTAAAAAAAAAAAAAAAACTTAACAATAACCATATAAAGGAAACTGAAGTTAAGAAGAAGAAAAAAAAACAACTCATAAATGCAAGCAAAAAATGTACATACATCAAGGGAGACCCCTCCTGAATCACCCAATGATGATCTTCGCATGCTTACAGCTTCTAAAGATTCACCAGCATTTCTACCTATTGAGTTTGAGCGACTGCTGGTCAATGAAGCAGATGAAAATGGAGATTCAGGAACTTCTGATGCGCATGAAGCATTATATAGTTGGCTTTGCAACCGTAAATGATCTTCAACAAGCATTAGAATTACAACTGCATTTTCTGCCAAAGCCACGGAAAGCTGAGCAGCACTTTCTGCTTCCACCTTGGCATCTTTAGGTGACAAACCCTCAGCCGCAACACCAGCAGCTGCTGCTGCAATGACTTGAGTCTGCTGCAAACAAAAAACTGGATGTAGCCATTATTGTAGTTTTCCCCCATGGAACAGATGTTCAGAAATGTTTCTCCATTTCATTAGAAAGATGAAAAAGAAAAAGAGTTGGATAATATAAAAGCTTGCTAGCAACATAAATCACCCAAGAGACCATATATTTGCATTGTACAATTCCTAATCATGGCAAATCATATACCAGAAAACAAAAGCCATCTCTGCTTGCATTACCATATATTTCTACATCAGTTATTGGAATGTTTATCTTTACTAGAGAAGAGCCTTCAATTCTGGAATTAGGAATGAAACAAGAACACAAGTCACAAGGCCAATGACTTATTTACACCTTTAGTTTGCAAATCAATTATAGATGAATGCAAGTTCATATTAAAATCTTCAAACCATCTTCCTCACTGCCAACTAAACAGTTGCTTCCATTTTAAATTAGCCAGTTACATTCTGCCTTGACAAAAACATTTATTCTTACTAACTAGGTGATGAATCCAAAAACCGCCTTCCTACCATTGACAACCTTTGTTCTAGAAAACTAGCATGTTTCAAAAAGGGTAACATCTTTCTTCAGGAAGACTAGTTTATGAAAAAAATGGAAACATCTCAACATACAAAGTGAACAGAGAGTAATTTTGACAAAGATCCTGACAGAAAATGTCCAACATGGTAAACAAGACCCCTTTATATGTGCATTTCCTCAGTTCCTTCAGTAAACTTTTTAAAATTATAATATAAGCATATCATGAACCACAAATCCCTATATTAATTTTCTTCCCTGTTTCTTAAGGTTCAGGAGAGGGCAGATGAAGCCACCATTCTTTCCCAATTTTGTTTAACCCCATACCAAGTCATAAGTTCTGAATCACAGAATAGATGTTAACACTTAAAAGATTATGACCAGAAATTTGCT
The DNA here is from genome assembly GCA_035771175.1 of Paratinospora sagittata. Lineage (NCBI taxonomy): Eukaryota > Viridiplantae > Streptophyta > Magnoliopsida > Ranunculales > Menispermaceae > Paratinospora > Paratinospora sagittata. The sequence goes on from CM069591.1 coordinate 34,740,795, forward strand.
AACTTAAAATAAAAGAAATTTAGAAGATATAACCATAAAATTCAGCATGTTCTACTGCACTAGTACATCGTTGATTGCACAGGAATTGAAACATCAGCACATTTGACAACAGAAACAATAGCATAAAGAAAAAAATGTTACCTGGACCTGCAATTCTCTAGCAGCAAAATCCAATAAGCCACCCAATAACCTCCTCTTGAAAATGGGCAATGATTCTTCACGTCTTCAACCGCAAAAAAGATCAGCAAGTTACGAAGCAAGTCACCAACAAAAAGGTAGGAAGAATTATTGAAAGAAATGGAAATTATAGGTGAATTAGTCATTATTGATCAATATGCTTCTGTTCAAGACAGAACAAGAAATAAGCTAAGACAGTACTGGCCAAGAATGTTTAATAAGGGAAAAAAAAAAAACACCAACATCAATCAGACCCATAAAAATGTCAATTCCTTCCCAACACCAAATGATCGTACAAATAACATTAGGACTCCTCTTTTCTTTACTTTCTGGATTTATATGTGTCAAAAATGGGAAGAAAATGAAAAAACCAAGAGAATGAAGGAGTACTTGGGCTTGGTACACTTTTGCCTAATCAAATCCTCAACAAACAAGATTTTGCATTCACCAAATAGTTTAGATATAGAGGGACCAGGGGAGAGAGCTTTCATATTCCTCATATGGTCTAAAGAAGAACTATCTGAATTTGCTTCTCCTTAGTGAAGAAGCATTGATAAGGCCACTCAAATGGAGCCCCATAAGTTTAATGGGAATAATCCAACATTCCCCGTAAGAGGAATATAAGAAACCTCATATAAAGGGTTTTGTTTAGGACAGAAAATGAAGAATTATATTTACTAACACAACAGATATACATGCGAGGTTTTTCCATTGTGACCTAGAGGCCATGGGTACAAATCTGGAAACAGGCTCTCTAATATTGAGGCAAGCTTGGGTGCGTTGTCCCTTTCCTAGATCCCGTGGTGGCTGAAGCCTCGTCCACAGACTACAAAATATTTTCCCACTCTCTCAAGCAACCTGAAACACAATAACTTTTGGATACACTGCTTCATTGCTCAGATCCACGAAGAAACCTTAATCTTGATTGATTCCAAACTGAAATAACAGCCTTATGATTATCTTCAAAGATTCAACTGTTCCTTTTCACCAAGGAGACCAGATAACTGCCAAAGAAGCTACTTTCCATAAACTGCTTAAGTCTTGCAAAAGGGAGAAACTAAAGAAATTGTTACCCAGTGGCACTGCGACAAATTTTTTTAGATAAAGAAAGCCGAGGAAGAAAACCTCATATAGAGTATAATGAACAAGTGCTATTAGAAAGTTGAAAGTCCAAAAATCTCCTTTCACAGAGACCTTTTTGTAATTATTTTTTCACAACTAATAGATTGAGATTTGCGGGGAAGCTAAGGCGATACCAATAAATAGGAGAATTGGTAAAGAAACATCCTCCTTTCCAGACCAAGACTTTTGTTCAACTTCCAGATGGAGCATAACGCAATCTTGTAGCCAAGAATATGATGGTCAAATCATTCAAGTTTCTCCCAAAAATACCCGAAAAATGCCATTGCCTCTTGGGATCATAAAGCTTAAGAGATTGGTTTTTTCAATCATTAAGTACGAAAAGAAACTAGAAATATTATCTTAGAAGATGCCGCGCACCACCAATCTTCTTAAAAGTGAACCTCATTACAGTGTTGTCAAGCATCTCCAGACCTTCACCTTGGGGATTGCCTATGCATTTTCACTTCAAAACGTCTAGGTAAGTCTCTAGGCAAGTAGTTGCGGATTCTACTTAAAATTTCAAAATTTTAAGTACTTAACTGAATTTGTTAAAACATTCTAAAGAAGTATGAAAAGGGAATCTTAAACATGTATTTCATTTTTATCACTTTTTTTTTTACAGATGCATCGGTCAAAACTAAAATGATTCTTTATCTTGAAAATTAATTGTTTTCTTTTTCAAAAAACACACTGACTAACCTAGGAAGTAATGATGTACATTTTAAGATGGTTTGTTTCATCATTCTAAAAGTTTTAAATTTCAAAATACCCTTCATAAAATTTTAGGAACTTTTCATGTAACTTGGATAAGCTTATATGTTTCAAAATATTAAAATATTTGATCTTATATGCAAAAAATTGTACATACATAGTACATGATTTACTTATTTTATTGCCTAGGTCATGCCACCGCCTCTCCTTAGCAAGATAAATAGCCTTGGCATCACCTTAACACCTTTACAACAGTGCCTTATAAACCATGTCCATTTCAAATATCACCTGCTTATCAAGTTCAGCTTTTGCTTGCAAAAGCAACTTTTTATTGTTTCCTAAAAACTGGTTATCTTTTAAGTAAAATCTTAAAAAATTGTTTTAGAATTCTTTAAAATGTTCCCATTTTCCTTAAAACAACACTTTTTTTTGGATCTTAATTTACATAAAATTGTACCCGAATCATACACCAAACAGAGCCTAAAGCATCAAATATATCCCAATGATAAAGCTCCTCTTTTCAGAGAATAATTGTTGGATGCACCCTATTCCAATTCTATGGAACTAAGCAACTAGCAAGGTTCCAAGAGGCAACCAATCAAAAATTGGTCTAAGAAGTTATAAAATAATTCCACATATTTTTGCGACATCACGATGAATGCACTTTCCAAAAAATATGTAAATGGCACTTATGAGTCTTACACAATCTCCTAAGAGTCAAACCGCACAGAATAGTTCCCCATCATTACTCATAACAAAACATGGAGGGATCATCAATATGAGGGGTTTTTACTATGTAATACCTCTAAAGCATTAAGTATCTGACCCTCATCGCAAGCTCTTTAATTTATTGGAACTCTGGTAATTTTATTTTACTAGGATTTTAATCCCTTAATCTTAATTGCAGTTAAATTGTTGAATCAGTTATCTATAAATGAAGTAATAATTTTTGGCATTGCCCAATAAATTGAAAATTTTAATAAAGTTATTGGTTTTCTCCCTCATTCTTCCCTTATTAATTTTGGTTTGTATCAAAGCATCAGTGAATTATGTTTTTGCTAAGTGCACAAATTTTCCAAGCTACAAAGAATTACTAATTTCCAACTTATCAAAAAATAAAAAATAAAAGGAATTATAATTCACAGGAAAATTGTGTCGTTGACCATCCAATAGATGAAAAGTCGACGAGTAATACAACTTTTTCCACGTAAAAGTGAAAGCTATGTAATACCTCAATCGTTGATCTCCAGTACTAGAACCACCAACCATAGAAAGCCATTCCGCACAATGAATTGTAGCTTCAATATCCTGCAGAAGGAACAGATAACTAAGCCGTAAATGAAGTTGATAAATCAGTGGCAAAGAAGCCAAGAATTTTTACAGAATACACAATGAACATAAGCAAAAAGGATGAAGATGAGAGAATGCTTCCAAAATGCAATTAAGACAGTTTCAGAAGTATGCTCAATTTATCAAATGAGAGCTCAGTGGAAATTTACAAAAGAATGATGATAGAAATATAAGAACCTACATGTAATACTCAGAGTTGCATAAGTGCTTTTATCCAGATATACCATATCAATGTCTATAAAGGAAAAGTCATCCTTTCAAATATCTGACCAAATGTATTTTCCATAACTCAGATCATTCTTGCATCAAATAGAAACTATGAAACGCATTGTAAAACAAGCAAAAGGGACTTCTCCAACACTAAATCCATTTCTCTTCTCCACTGACTAAACTAAAGAATAAGAATCAATAGTAAATAACCTATTTGGAATTTTGGATTGATAGTTTCATTCCAAATGAAGACCCATAAAATGACAATAAAATTGGGTATCCAAACATAGAACCTTTATAGAATACATAACATAAAAAATGAAACAACAAAGGAAGTTAAGAAAAATCAATATTGCCTCTAGTTCAGTTCCATCAGATTTAAATTGGTTTTTTTTAAGGCATTAGACGAAAAATTGAAAATAACCAATTCATTTGGTTTTTTATACACTCAAGCAAAGATAAACCTAATTTAAAAAAAAAAAAAATCAACAATAAAGAAAAAAACCTACCAATGCCAACCATGCAACATCAAAAAGCATCGTTCTAATGTTGGTGTTCCATCTAGGAATGGTGCTTCCTCTGATTCTCACAAAAACATGTTGAGCCAAATACTTCACCAATTGAAAACTCTTTCTTCAATCGCTTTACAACCTTCTACTATAATAGCTTTAAATAACTCTGTTTGTACAATTTCCCAAACTCCATCATGTTCTTTGATAACTAACTCAAGTGCTAGCTCTCATATGTCTGGTAATTCTTCCCTCTTACATAATGTTACATCTTCTCAATCACATATTATCCTTGTAGATGAATCTTCTCATCCTGTCCTTGAAAAGGGTGATCTACGCTACCAAGTCTTTACCACTATCATTTGGGCCTTATGTTCCTAACATTTTTTTTTCAATTTGCTATCAATGAGTCAACTCACTACAGCTTTACAATGTTCAGTAACATTAACTCCAACTCATTGTAAGTTTTGATATCTCAAAACAAAGATAATGATTTGTTCAAGACATAAATAAAATGGTTTATACTACTTGGATCCTATCAAACCTACTTGTACATCTGCATTGAGTGCTGCTATGTCTCCGTTCTAATGGCATTGCTGTATGGGTCATCCTCACTTGTCAAGTTATATCAAATGATTCCCAAGTCTAATTTAGAAAGTGAAGCTTGTCAATTGGGCAAGCATCATCATAGTTCTTTACAATCATGTCCTTTTGATGTAGTCCACACAAATATTTGGGGTCCCTCCAAAACATTAAGTCCTCTTGGCTATCCTTATTTTGTCATTTTACTTGATGATTATTCTAGAATGACTTGGTTGTTTTTATTGAAAATTCATTTTGAATTATTCAAAGTGTATTAGTTTTATAATGAAGTTTTTACTTCATTTGGCAAGTGTATTAAAATTTTGAGATCGGATAATGCTCTTGAATACAATCAATCCTATATGCAATCCTTTTGGATTGAGCATGGCATCATTCATCAAACTACTTGTCCCCATACTTCTCAACAAAACTGGTGTGGTTGAATGCAAACATAAACAGTTATTGGATGTTGCACGCACATTAATGTTCGCCTTGTCTGTTCCTAAGATTTAATAGGTCGATGTTATCCTTACAGCTTCTCATTTGATTAATCGAATGCCATCATCAGTCCTTGGAAATCAATCGCCTTTATCTTTGTTATTTCCCAATCAACAAGCCTTTACTTTACCTCATTGCGTGTTTAGTTGTGTTGTTTAGTTATGTTTTGGGCCTTGGTCAAGATAAGTTTTCCCGTCGTTCTATCAAGGGTATTAAGTGTTTTTGTCCCATATCACATCACTACTTTGATAGTGTCGACGTCACCTTCTTTGAGTCTACATCTTATGTTTCCTCTCATAGCCAACAACTTCAAAATAATATTATTTCTTCAAGTCAGAGGGAGTTTTTGTTGCCTTGCGCAGAAGTGGTTTCTATACCAGTGACGTCAATCCCAGACTTCCAGCTAAGACTTCTCAGGGATCATCATCATCTACCCTTCTACAAATTTACCAACAATCTTCTACAAGAACTGTTGTACCATGGATGTCTGCTCTGGACCAAACTGCTTCGTCTTCTAAGATTCCTCCTTCAAATACTAGTATTTCAAATCCATCAGATTTACCCATTGCCTTATGCAAGGCCACTTGTTCTTGTACTCAACATCCAATCTCTAACTTTGTTTCTTCACATCGCCTCTCTCCTTTTGCACTGTCCTTATCTGCAATCTCAGTCTTGCGTTCTTAAACACAAGCCCTCTCATTTTTGAGATGGAAGTTGGCTATGGATGCAGAAATGCATGCTCTTAAGGAGAATCACACTTGGGAGCTAACACCACAACCTTTAGGAAGACAGACTATGTGATGTTGAAGGGTTACCATTAAATATCTTCCCGGTGGTTCCATTGAGTATTATCTTGAGACTTTTTCTCCTGTTGCACACCTCCACTTTGTGCAAATTTTTATATCAGTTGTTGCTTGTTATAATTGGCCCTTACATTAGCTAGATATCAAGAATGCCTTTCTTCACGGTGATCTACAGGAAGAAGCATATATATGGATCAACCACCAAGTTATGTTGTTGCAGGTCAAGATTCAAGAACATATGGTTTGAGATTTATGAAAGGCTATTTATGGGTTAAAACAATCACCGTGTGGCATGTGCTTGATTTGATAAATTTAGTGCAATAGTGCTTCATAATGTTCCAGTGTTCTTCTTCTGATCACTTTTTTTTGTTCAGCATTCCATTGTTGGGGTTACTATTCTCATTGTTTATGTTGATGACATTATAATTTCAGGGATTCTAGAGGTATTTCCAACTTGAAGACTCATCTTGATAGGCATTTCCATACCAAAGATTTAGGTCTTCTTCGCTATTTTCTTGGGATTGAAGTTGCTCGATCTGAACAAGGCATCATTTTATCTCAACGTAAGTTACAGATTTATTATCTGAAACTAGCTTGTTTAGGTCATACACACTAATGGATCCTACTGTCAAGCTAGATGCTCAACAAGGAGCAGTATTAAGGGCTGGCAAAACTTGTCCGGACCCAAATGCTCGGTTTTTGTTTGGCCCAAAATAAAGCGTGCTCGGACAAAATTATTCAATAATCAGGCCAGGTCCGGATAAAGTCCTTATGTCTGAATTTAAAACCGAGTCGGGTCCAAACAAGGCAATCCAAACATCTGGACAATTTTCGTCCGAATTTTATCTAAAAGATTATACTATTTACCTTTCTTCATTTAGGATCTTGCTTATCTAAAGTTTGTAATTATAAATCATTGGTGAAATTTAAGATATTTCTTGATTTTGATAATATATTTTGTATATATAAGAGAAACTTAAGAAGGAAACACATATCTTTATTAATTTAAAATAACAAAATGATAAAAAGGTGTATTCACGTAACATGTACACAGGGTCGGTCCTGACTCTTAGGGGGCCCGGGGCAAGGAACATAAAATGAGACCCTTTTATAAACTAATAAATAAATATTTTTTATAAATGTTGCGAATACATTAAAAGTTACAAAATCAATACAATAAAAAAAACACAAAATCAATGCAACAAAAGTAATAAAATTAATATAATAAAACTATAAAATCAACACAAATAACATATTATTTCAAATTTCAAACAAATATCAAATAGTAACAAGTTTAAGAAAACACCGGTCTACTATTCTGACAACTTCAACCTTGTAATTGTTGATAAAATTGTTGTACTTGATCCAAACATAAAATTATACAAAATTAGTAAACAAAAAAAATATGATTGAATTATAGAAGTAATTTTTGTTTTTTAAAAAGGGAGTTGGTGGACAAAGATAGTAGTTGGCAGACAGGATTGAAAAATGTAATTGAATTATAATGTAGAAGTAGTTAAAATAAATAAATAAAAACATGTGGCTGGCGAATGGGGCAGAGCAAAATCCGAAAGAAGAAGAACAAGAAGAAAGAGTCTCAAGCCACGGAAACACTGTCGCTGAATTTTTTTATTTAAAATCGTAGTTCTCTCAACACTTTAGGGTTTTAGATTGCGATAAGATTTACGGGATCTCCGTCACCGGATTGTGTCGTCGGTCATGGGATTGTCGTTGCTAGATTTCTTATTTTAATTTTTATAAAGAAAAATAAAAAAAAATATTATTTTTAAAATTTTAAATAAATTATAAAATACTTAAATAAAAATCATGATATAGTGAAATGAAAAATAAATAAATAAATAATGGTATAAATAATTTAATAAAAATTATAACATAATAAAAAAAAGAAATAAAAATGATGATATAAATAAGTAATGAATTAAAATTTTAAAAAAACTTATGTTATAATAAATAATTTTATTTATTATTGTAAAGCATTGTCAATATTTAATATAATTATTATATAACAATTATTTTTAAGTTCAACTATTTTTATATAATAAGAAGTAAAAACAATAATTTAATTAAAAAAGCTTTAAAATGTTTAAAAATGAGTTAAAATGATATTTAAAAATAAAAATATAAAATTACCCTATAAAGGATACATTATATATATATATAATGTGGGGCCCCCAAAATTTGGGGGCCCGGGGCCGTCGCTGTGGTGGCCCTACCCTAGGGTCGGCACTGCATGCACGTTATCTTTTAACTTTTTATTCACTATCCATGCTTAAGTTTTCTAAATGTTAAAGAGATGAGATGTGATAACTTTTGCTATTAAATTTCATTTAATAGCTAAATTATGTTGCAACTATAATTATAATAAAATTTTAAGTCTTAAAATTCGGACAAAAACAGCGACCGATATTAAAACCAATCCAGGTCTGGGACACGACTTATGTGTCCAAATTTAAAATCGGGTCGGATCTAGATACACCATACATTCATTAATATAAAGTGTTGTCCGGACCCCGATTTCTTCCACCCACAGCAGTGCTTGATGATTAAGGTCGCTATAGGCGATTAGTGATCGAACTTATTTATCATACAATGACTCGTCCAAACATTACTCATGTTGTTGGTGTTGTAAGTCAATTCATGCATGCACCTCATCAACCTCATTGGGATGTTGTTATTCGAATTTTACAATATCTCAAAGAGGCTCCAGGGAAAGGGATTAATATATTGTCCATCACCTACTGTGACGGTTACTAGGTTTTTTTATGTTGATTGATTGGGCAAATAATAGCATAGATCAACGTTCCACCTCTAGTTATTGTACCTTTCTTGGTGGTAATTTAGTAACATGGAGAAGTAAGAAACAAATTGTGGTGGCCCATTCAAGCGTTGAAGCTGAATATAGAGTTATGGCTTTTACACTAATGCTGAGATGTCATGGGTCCGTTCTCTTTTGTGTAAGATGGGTGTAAATTTTCTTCTCCTACAAAGATGTATTGTAACAATCAAGCTGCTATATTTTTTTTTGAAAAGAAACTAGAGATTAGTATATAAATTGTAATAATGTACAGTGTACAAAATAGTATGGCCAGAGAATAATTTATTCTCAGCAACACAAGACCAAATTTACAACTATCCCAATACAATACTATCCCAATTTCTCACTCAGTCATTTACAGAAGACCCTTTTGACAATTTACTATTAGCTATCCAAAACGTTGCTAACAGTTTTGAGCTCTCCCACACTAGACCCACCGAACTCTCCTTATCGTAAAAAATTCTACGATTCCGCTCTTTCCAAATGGACCACAAGACTGTCATACAAACCACCTTCCAATGTTCCCTCCACGATGGCAGAATGCAATCCAAATAAGGAAAGATGTTGATACCTTGAAACCTGTTCACCTCTCCATCCATCTCTCGAAAATGAGACCTCCATTTCTCCCAAATGCTATGGAAGAAGGAGCATGAACTAGTATAGTGCTCCACAGATTTCGAATCCTGCAATATTCATAGCTAGTAATCTTGTGTTTCATGAACGGACAAAACATATTGAGGTTGATGATCACTTTATTCGTGATTTTCTTATGTTAAGCAAATTGTTACAACATATGTTCATTTTGAAGATCAACTAGGTGATATTCTCACTAAACCATTGGCAATTCCTTTTCCTATTTGTGTTCCAAGTTGGGCTTGTTTGATTTTTATGCTCCAACTAGAGGGGAGTGTTAAAAATAGTTTAGAAGGTCTTGATCATCTCTATTTATGTGTTTTGGTTGTATTTAGATACATGGTTATTGTATTTAGACATATAGGGTTATTTTGGACATTTTACATTTAAAAAGAAGTATAAAAGAAATAAGAGAGGAGAAGTGGTACTATTCACATCACCACTTCCCCCTTTCCTCCCATCTCTTTTCTTCTTTTAGATTATCTTTATTTGATCTCTGGTAGTTATATCAAAATGCTAAAACTCTAACTAGTCAAAATGGCTATAAGAAGTTCAACAAATCTAAAGTACTATTCTATATATTCTAAAAATGAGATACACATAATCAATACATTCCGACTTTCAGATGCGACCCTCACCCTTCCGTGAACATGTAACTTTCTTTAATGAACTTCAACCTGAAGAAAACTAAAATCTTCTCAAACATGACTCAAGAACCGGCACGTGGGAAAGGTTATCTCCAACAAATGTCCTTATTTACCCTCTTTGGAAGAAAAAGAAGATTCCAAAGATAAACAATAAGGGACGGAGGATGCGGGGGAGGGAATCACTTTCCTACTTTTGAGCCTACACACACACCCAATGCTCAAGCCAGAATTTCTTGCGCAATTTGCTCAAAAATATCCTTTGTTTGAACTTTTAACTCTTCAATCCTTTAGATATTAAAAATATCCCTCAAACAACTAATAATCATGTAAAGATGAAACTACACAGAAAGAGGACTCCACTCAGAAGCTGATGCTAATCATGATATCATACAAAAATCAAACTGTAGAAGCTGAAGTTGTGAAGCAAACAATGTCTATAGCATGCAAGGTCTGCAATTCAGTTGCAACCAGTTGAAAATTTTCAAGGGGCACCAAGAAAGTCAATAGTACTACATATCAACAGGTGAAATCCAAACAAAGGACCAAAGCGAGTTAAAAGTTAAAATTACTGAAAATGGTCAAGACCATGAACAAGTAATAGAAAAGATGACACAAAATAAGAAATGTTAAAAGAAATATAAAAAATAAGACCAACCTTCCAGCCATCCTTTTGACGCATCGAATGCTCTAACATGATAATCAAGAAGCTGTGTATGAGATCTTCAATCTCACCAATGCTTGCACCATTTGAAGATTTGCTTGACCCTCTCTGTAGGAACAAGTAATTTATTGTAAAAATAGAGAATAACAATGTCACCCAACACAAAATAGCATGCACAAAATACTGAAACCAAGGCAAGCACCATTTCCATAGTATTCAGCAAACAAGATAGTACAACAAGATTATCAAAAAGCAGGAAAAACAATTTGCCAAAATCAGACCAATACCTCATAGTTGGAAATAAGAACCTCCAAAATCCACTCTGGCCATTCTTCCATGCCAGTAAGTCTGCTTCTATTTTCTGGATGACTGCAAGCCAAAAACAGAAGATCCTGAAATCATGTTCAAAGGAGCAGTTTAGAAATTAAAGCTTAAGCAAAACTGGACAAGGTTATTCATGTTGAAAAATTGACAGCTTCAAAAGAGACATAGCATATCGTAGCAAGTATCCATAGAAAAAAACCTATCAAAATGTCCATAACCTCCAAAAAAGTTACTATAACATCACTATGATAAAATCATAAAATTGTACCCCACCAAGCAAGGATTGAAAATTCGACTTCACCCTAAACATTGGTCACTTAAATTTGGAAATAATTATGATAAAGTTCAAATCAACATGAAGAATTTTTATAAAAATTCTACATCTTAGAGAAGTATATAGAACTTTCATTTAAATGTAGGGAAGATCTACGTTTCCTTCAAGATATGCTAAAATAAGCATGATTATAGGCTATCATAATATGTCCGACATATGTTACGTGTAGAAACAAGCTATCTTACAAGTTACACCTTCTATTTTCAAAAGAATCAAAACATATAGGGTTTTGTGGTTTAATTAGACAAGGCTTTCACAAGTTCTTTTTTTAAGTTAATATTTAAACTTTTACATCCTATTTTCTTTCTTCCTCTTAGCCATTATTTAGTTTTGATCTATGATTGAGCTTCAATCTCAAATGTTTGTATTCTTTTAGAGCATTGTCTAAAAAAAATCAAAGTAGCGTTGTTTTTCTTTACAACTTTGCATTTAGAAATTAAAAATTAAAAAATAAAGATTACATTGTAATTTTTCAAATTATTTCAATTATTTCCTAACTTCAATGGATTTTTTTGTAATTTTCATTTTTATCACTTTATAATTTAATTGTTAAAAAATTGATAAAAATTTAAAAGTTTAGAGAATTTTCATTCCATGCCACCAAGGGCTTTCTCCAAATAAGTAATGTGTGAAATGACCCAAAATGCTTCAAAAGAAGCCCTCCTGTTCCCAAGCTTTTAGATTGTCCTTCCACTTCTTTCACTTGGGGCACAAACCTTCCTCCTAAGAACACCTTACCACCCAATAAGTAGTCGAGAACAAAATTTTGACCATGGACGCAATTCATTCTCATTGATATAGCACACCAACCTTTGCAATTTGCATATATAAATCCACAAGGAAGCAACCTATGTAGGGAATCGAGTTGTTGACATGAGTGCACAGATTCTAGTCTCTGTGCTGTAAAACTTCTTCCGCTAGTTCTAACACAGCAGAAGTAGCAGCGGCGCAAACGACCTCGGAATCAAGTCCGTCGGAGGTCAACGCCGGCGATTTCTCCATTTTTTATTCGCTGGTAGCAAGACATCCCTCTATGCAGGTTTGAGATGGCTCCAACACCATATTCAGATATTGGAAGGAGAGCGAAAGTAACAAGTGATCTCGGGTCGAAAACATTTGGGATGGGAACGCACTTTTGATCTGAATCAAGTTTTCGAATCGGGTCGAAAACATTTTCGCTGGGATTCAGTGTTGACCGGAAATATTTGGTGATTGAGGAAAGTAACAAGGCGAAATCATGCAAGCTTCAGGTCGGATCAAATGCTGCAACTTGGCTTGGATCTGTGGAGTTCGGAGAAAAGGTTGGGGGCGCCAAAGCAGCTGGAAAACGGACTTTCAGGGATGCTAGTGGTGTGATCTTTTTAGAAGAACTGAAGAATAATAGAGGAAAGTTTTTACGAATACTGAAGGTGGCGGACGGGTTTGCGAAGCCATTACAATCCCGGACGAAGGCCCCCGAGGGGGTTAGGGTATTTTTAAGGTTGGTATTCACAATGCTATGGAGGGTCGCTTGAACGAGAAACAAGCAGTAATACCCAGGTCCCGTGGTACGGATGCAAACAGAGTCGTGGCACCAATGCCGACATGGGGGAGAACTCTCATGCTGGTACCATCCATAAGGATAAAAACAATAATCAAATTAGTTCTTCAAAGAAAGGGGAGGAGATGAAGAAACTATGGTGTAATGCGGTGGTTGTCGAAGGCGATCATGATGAAGTGGACGAAGGCAACGATGGTGTTGCCGGCGGGGTGTATTCCGGCGAAGACCCCGGCGGTGGTAGAGGTGGAGTTGGAGATCATGGCGTCCGTACTGACATTAATGACGCTCTGGAGTTGCAGAAATCTGCATTTAATGTTGATAACAGGTGTCTTGCAATGAAGGGTGTTGTGCAGAAACTTTGTAACGTGTCAAATACAAAATCTGTAGCAGGCGTCAAAAATCAGCTGGAGGTTGGACAGGCTGTAAACTGTAGCGGGATAGTGGTGGACGGTGGGCTGAACGATATTAGGCAGTATGTGTCTGGGCCGGGTGTACGACATGGGCCCACAAGTGGCAATATTGACCCTAAAGCAATTGTTGGGCCATACTCAAATTCCCGAATGGAAGTTGGTGACGGTTCGGGCAGCATCGCGTCAAGTTCGAGCCATGGCCTGTCATCCATTCCAACTCATATCTCAGACACAGTGTCATTGGGGGCTGAGTCGGCGCTTCCCACTCACATTTCAGACACACCACTGTCCAACTCTTCTTCAACGGTGACTTCTAAATCTGCACGTTTGTGTGTTGTCGGTGATGATGAGATGGTAAAAGTGGGCTTGCTGCGGAGGCAGGCTCGTAGTCAGCTGGGAGCTGGAACTCAGGAGTCACAACAGAGCGTGGTAAGGCTCCAACAAGAGAGTGTATCCTTCTCTCATGGTGGGTAAAGCGTCGAGGAGAGAAACGCCAGGGTCGCAGGCAAAGGCGTTCTCATGGGAGGCCCTCTATCCAACAACAAGGGGGATGGAAACCAACATAAAAGTCTATCGTGCAAGCTGATGAAGAAGGCGAGGATGCTAAGCCAGTCCAAGGGTGTTGATCCATCACGAGTGGTCGACGACTTCGATGAGGCAGGTGATGGTTGCGAATATATCTGGGATGGAGAAGCGGGTGATTTTGATGACGATGAAGCAAAGTTGGAGTCCGAGGATTTTATCGGTTCATACTTCTCCTCCTCGGAGCACGAGAAAGACGGTGAGGTGGACTTGGATGGAACCATTTGCTGACACAGTGGGTCACGACAATGAGGTAATCCAAAACCCAGACTTAGTTGGTGGTTCGGTTTTTTCTAACATGCACAGATCTACTTCTCTTTCATTTCTTTTTCCTTGCCCCTATTCTCCTTCCTCTTCATCATTCCCAAACCTAGACCAGTCCAAACTTCAACCTCAACAAACAAGTTTTGTTCCAGTGGGGAAACCTCAGTCAATATCAATGGGGGGTTGTGGAGATCATAAGGGTCAGGGAATGGCTTTTGCAAGAAATTAGGGTGTGTCGATTGCACCACTGGATTATGGGACCGTAGTTGTCGACTCTCAGACCTTGTGGCTTATATGAGAAGGATGGATCTTGAGGTGTGCAGAATACAAAGAAACCAAATACTTGAAGGAATCAAAATTTTCAAGGGGTCTTTGAACAGTGGTTTCTTGACAAAAGAAGCAGTGTGCCACTTGGAGAAGATGGAGAAGTTGGGTAATAAATGAAGATACTCTCATGGAACATTAGGGGGTGGAATGACAGTCACAAACGTTGTTTAATCAAAATAGTCATACAAAAAGCGAACCCAGACATTGTCATATTACAGGAAACAAAAAAACAGTTCATGGGCAGAAGGCTTATAGGCCAACTGTGGAATTCAAGATTCAAAGGTTGGACAACTTTGCCTTTAGTTGGGTCAGCCGGAGGTATACTAGTGGCATGGGACTCACAATCGATTAACGTCATCTCTTGTTTGATTGGAACATTCTCGGTATTCGTTCTCATCAAACAATCAGAAACAGACCAATGGTGGTTATCCGAGGTTTATGGCCCCTCTTCTCTGTCTGAGCGACAGGGGTTTTGGTACAAGTTAGCAGGGTTCTCAGTGGTTTGTGGGGAGTGTTGGTGCGTGGTAGGAGATTTGAATACCACTAGATCGGTGGCGGAGAAGTATAATAGCTCAAAACTGACAAGAAGTATGCAAGAATTTGATCAACTGATTGGTGAATTACGCATGAAAGATATTGCTAATGGGTAATGGATAATGCTAATGGATAGTGCTAAATTCACCTGGTCGAATTTAAGAGGAAATCCCATATGTTGCCGGTTAGACAGGTTCCTCATCTCCATAGGCTGGGAACGACTATTCCCCCATCATAAATTGGAGGCATTGGCTCGTACCACGTCTGATCATCGGCCTTAAGTGTTGGATACGAGGGTGGTGAAATGGGACCCAGTCTCGTTCAAGTTTGAGAATGCATGGCTCACTCACAGAAACTTTCTTCATGTGTTCAAGTTGTGGTGGCAGTCGATTGAAGCACATGGTAGGGAGGGGCATTGTTTTATGGTTAGATTGAGGAAATTGAAGGAGTTGGTCAAAACATGGGCTAGGGAGGTTTTTGGTAAAAGTTCTTTAAAGAAGAGGGAATTGGAGGATATCATTACAGGACTAGATAAGTTGGAGGAGGAGGGGGGATGGTCTGCGGAATCAAACTCTTTTCAGAAAATCTTCATAGCAGATTTGGCAGAACTATGCTTGAGAGAGGATAGGGCAGCTTTACAAAGGGCAAAAATCCGATGGCTAAAGGAAGGGATTGCTACTCAGAATTTTTTCACAGAATTCTCAACAGTTGGCGGAACAAAGGAACCATTGTCAAGGTGGAGAAGGAGGATGGTTCACTAATTGAGTTGGAGGACGAGGTAGTGGAGGCTATAGTACAGTACTTTAGGAATGTTTATGCTTCTCAAAGGAATTGTGGTTGGAGTGTAGATGGTCTGGAGTGGGAGGCGATTCGACCAAAGGATAGATTGTTTCTGGAGCGACCTTTTGAGGAGATGGAGGTGAGGGACGCAATGTTTAGTTGTGAGAGCAGTAAGACGCCAGGTCCAAATGGGTTCACGACGGCAGTTTTTCAGCAGTCATGGGAGGTTGTGAAAGGTGATATCATGAGAGTTTTGGAAGAATTTCATCAAAATGGAGTTGTTAATATCCAGCCAACGAAAGTTACATATGCTTGATTCCGAAGAAGTCTGAGTCATGTTGCTTGAAGGATTTTCGGCCTATCAGCCTAGTTACATGCTTGTATAAGATTATTGCCAAGACTCTAGCTAGGAGGCTCAAGGAGGTGTTACACCGAACAATTGAATCCACCCAGTCGGCATTTGTTCAAGGTAGACAGATTCTAGATGCGGTTCTTATTACAAACGAGGCAGTGGAGGATTATCGGGTTCACCAAAAGGAAGGAGTTGTTTTCAAGGTAGACTTCGCCAAGGCTTATGACTCAGTGGAGTGGGGGTTCCTTCAATTTGTCATGCAGAAGAAAGGATTCAGGGAGCGGTGGATCGAATGGATAATGGGATGTGTCAACTCATCCAATGTATCACCTACTCAGCAGTGGTTAATGGGAGGACAAGAGGGAAAATTTCGGCAGAAAGGGGGTTGAGGCAAGGGGATGCACTATCCTCATTCTTGTTTACCTTGGTGGCGGACTGCTTGGGAAGATTGTTTACCAGGGCTAGACAGAAATCCTTGATTGAAGGCTTTCAGGTGGGGAATGCTAGTGTGGAGATTTCAGGCTTTCAGGTGGGGAATGCTAGTGTGGAGATTTCACACCTCCAATTTGCAGATGATACTCTGTTGTTCCTGAAAAGGGGGGGTGGGGGGAACGTAACATTTTAAATGCTATTCAATTGCTTAAGTACTTTAGCATCATGTCTGGGCTGAATGTTAATGTGGCCAAGTGCCAGATGGCGGACATCAATATGGATCTATCTTGGCCTTCCTTTGGGCGGAAATCCCATGTTTGTTGACTTTTGGGAACCAGTACTGTTAAAGATTTCATTGGAGGGTTGGAAGTGGGCTTGCTTGTCTAAAGGGGGAAGACTGACTCTTATTCATGCAGTATTGGCGGCATCGCCTTCCTACTACTTGTCCATTTTCAAGATTCCTGAGAGGGTTGTGGTAGAAAAGGAGAGGAAATTCAAACACATCTTTTGGAGTAGGAAAGATGGTAAGGGGTTTTCTAGTTTGATAAAATGGGATGATGTGAAGAAACAGGTGGAGAAAGGTGGCTTGGGAATTGGCAATATAAGGTTGCGAAACATGGCTTTATGCGGCAAGTGGTTATGGAGGTATTTCAAAGCCAGAAGCATTGCGGGCACAGGTGGTTACAAGTAGATATGGGAGGATTGCTCCTCAGATGCAGATAGGGTATAGGGGTGGATATAGAAGGTCAACACTCAGAAGTCGGTGGAAATTCATTTCATCATTGGCTCCTCAGTTTTTTATGCATACTAGAGTAAAGGTGGGAGATGGACATACTTTCAGATTTTGGGAGGATACTTGGTTGGGGGCTTTCCCACTGGCAGAACTTTACCCCCACTTGTTTCGACTATCCTCATCCCATAACCAACCAATAGCTCACTTTATTTCTTCCGATCTCAACATCACGTCCATTCCTTCGTGGGACTTTTGGTTCAGCAGAGCGCTAACAGCTAGAGAACTAAGCGAAATCTCACAATTCCTAGAGGTTATTTCTTCTGTTAGGCTCTCTCATAATCCAGATAGTCTAGATTGGCTCCTTAACTCCAATGGCCTATTCTCTTGTAAATCATTCTTTGACTTCCTTTGTGACTCCCCCTCTTTTCTAAACTTTCCCTTAGCAAAAGATTTATGGCATGTTCAGGCACCAACTATGTATATTATGGAAGTTTCAAGAACAACTATGTTTGTCATCAAGAGTTCTTGATTAAGTAAGAGGAAATTTATGTTTTATAGAATTAATTTCAAGAAGAAGAAAATGTTTTAAACAAGATCATAATACAAGCTATTCGTCTCTTGTTGTATCTAGGTTTGGCATCACTGAGGCCACTTTGGATTTGAGGGGTTCTTAGAGATCCCAAGTACCCATAGAGAGAAGCATTATGGGGCCTAGAGTGAAAATTTGACATAAATCTCCAAATTTTCATCGAAATACAAATTAAATGTAATCAAATTATTACAAGATTTGGAGTAATATGTCGAAATAATTTATAACAACTTAAAAAAAAATACTGACTTCAACTTTTGTTAGAAGATATTCCATAAGAATAAACGTATAAGATTAAAGTAAAATTTCATATATTGTAGATAGAAACTAAAGAATCACTAAAGGAAGAAGCAAAATAACATTTGCAAAACTCTAACTTGA
This sequence comes from Paratinospora sagittata, assembly GCA_035771175.1. Taxonomy (NCBI): domain Eukaryota; kingdom Viridiplantae; phylum Streptophyta; class Magnoliopsida; order Ranunculales; family Menispermaceae; genus Paratinospora; species Paratinospora sagittata. The sequence goes on from CM069591.1 coordinate 34,759,116, forward strand.
AACAGAGATGAACGTGTAGTTCATAAAACATGTGCAATCCATATGTCTCTCACATATGTTAGCACAAAAATCATTTACTCATGCAGTATACATCCAAGTAATACAAAGCGTGTAAATTCTACTTTAAACCATTATATTTCATAACTTAATGGGTTTCAAGTATATAATGATGTTTGTTTCAGCATATCTAAAAGAAAATAGATTTTTTAAACATTCAACTAGAACTCTTTACACTTCTCTTCCATGTTGAATTTTTACGAAAATTCTACAAGTCGAATTGGACTTCCCCAAATTAATTCTGAATTCTAAGGGACTAAAGATCAGGGTGAATTTTATTTATTTATTTTTATCCTTGTTATGGGACTTTCTTGCCTTCATAATTTATGAGGCTCATTGCTTGGAAGGAATAAGAGACTTTTAGGGAGACAAGGAAGGGTGCCTAGTAACCAACTCTAAGAGCTTCCTGTGACTCTCAACAACATTTAACATTTATTGGAAGGGGTCTCTCTCTCTTTCTTTCTTTCTCATGCGTGTGAGTTCAAGCGTGTTAGGGCCTTGTCATCATAACAAGTTTGACCCTGACATCAACCTACTGCAAAGAAAGTTGGAAGAACAAAAAGGGGTCAATAACCAATTCATCATATTAGGCCACCTAAATCCAATTACAAAAATCAATATTTATAGACACCAACAGATCCTACGAAAACAAAAAAAACTTGAATCGCATTTAATGTGCAACTACATAGAAATTCCTATTTTATATTAATTTAGCAATCCTCATCATTATCCTCCTTGGAGGGCTAAAATATTAAATCTTTTGTTCAAATTAAGGTTTATTACTGTTCAGGGTAGGAAGTTTCAATTTTCAGAAAATTTTGCCATATGCATGACTAGAATTCATATTTTGTCAAATATTTCTAGGACCTAGGGATTTGGGGAAGCCATAGTGGTATCTATCACTTCTTGTTAGTAAGTCCAATTATGCAAAGGTTTAGGCCAAATCTAACAATCAACGGGTAATAGCTAAACTTTTGAGTGGACTGATTGCAAAAGTCAATAAAAACAGAACTTGTTCTCCAATACAAATTTACCCATACACGAGATTCCTATGAGGTCTAGTGTTCAAAAATTCAGATTATAACTTCTTAGGGATATTCTAACAAAATGCCTCCAATGGTGCAAAGAATTGCAAAACTGTCCAAATTTAAAAAGTACTTCCATAATTAAGCAATGTCGACAAAAACACGAGCAAAATCTTTCTTTTTTGTTACCCACATAATATGAATACCCCTTTGGTCGGGTGTCTTCACAAATGAAGATATAAATAAAGTCAAAGGGCGTAGCCAATTAAAAGTAAATGACACTCGTTAAACAGATGTCTCGAAGTTGAAGCTTACATTAAAAAGAGGGGAGGGGGAGCAAAAAGGCTCTCTCTCTCTCTCTCTCAAATGTCGCTCGTGCAGACACTTCAGCTTTCAAGTGAGGATGTACTTTGGCTGTGCATTTTCCAACTGAACAAAGTCTTTTCCCAACTATATGGGATCAACTAAATGAATTTGCAGCCTTCGCACTACTCTATCAATGGCTAAGTCGACAATTGTATTATAAGTACTTATATCTTTCTTAATTATTTCCATCCATATTACCTTAGGTCTTCCTGAATACCATAGATCCATCATGAATTGTCAATAGTTCACTCTTGCTAATTGGCACATGCCGCACATCTAACACTCTTCATTATATATGTCCAAACCATCTCAATGGATTCGATTCTAATTTTATCTTTCAATGTTTTACCATAGATCCATCTTGACATTCAATTTCTAATATACTTCGTTTGTTGATGTCTTGTTCTTCATTCCCAAAATTTCGTTCCATAAAGCATGATTAGCCTAATAGAAATCTTATAAATTGTCCTCCCAACTTCAAAGGGATACATCAATAATATGATAATGCAGAAGCAGTCCTCTGTCTAACCCATCATGTTTTAATCATATAGTTACATACAGCATGGCTAGCCTAATACTGATTACTGGTCTCGTAGATTTTCCTTTCAACTTCAAAGGACATTTTCTTATCGTGTGGATTTAAAAGAAAAAAAGATTTCGGCCTCATTTACACTTATGTGGACAAAAATTGTTTGATACTGGGAATACTTTAAGTTGAGCAATTCCATACTTTTTTATGCAGTAACAGCATTTAGCTAAAAACCCAACTTATTATTTTTCTCATTTTCTCACCTTAAAATTCCACTTTTAAACTATAAGAGAAATCTTGAATACATTAACCTTAGAAATTGGCCAAATAACTCTTTTTTAATCACAATCGCTCCACTATAAGATCGGCTCCCTGGCCATAACCCTGGTTTTCGTCCTCCAAGACTTTGAAACCCATCCAGATCATACTCAACTACGATTCCCAAATTCAAAAAAGCCCAACATAATCAAATCTTCAGTTACCAACATCTACTTTGGAGTTTTTGGCATAAAGGCCAACAATCATGCATAACTCTTTTTCTTATCCATTGCTTTGCAACATGTTTGTCTTTTAAGGCATTTGTATAATTGATTGGTTGGAAATGCTCAAAGAACAAAAACAACTTACCTATGGCAATCTTTTAGTGCTGTCAAGTATCATTTTAAAGGGATTTGATAGGGTTCAAGTGTTGCGCTTTTCTGTTTCATATTTTGTGTCAAATATTCTGGTGGAGTTTTCCTTTACAAAAGCATTTCAAAAGGTATTCCTCGTCTTTCCTTTCATTCTATAGTTTCAATATTTACAAGAACTAGCAAAATTTTACCACTTGGGAAAGAAAATAATAAAATATATGAAGAGAATGAGAAAAGAAACCCAATGAGATGCAGTACCAATTGATGTAACTAGCAAATCAACAAATTCAACCCTCCCACATTACAGAGTAAACACCCATGACAGACCAATAGATTTCAGTAGAAAATCAACCCTTCCACTACAGTCAACTCCCATCCGAAAAAAGGATCACCAAAGGATAACCCTCTAAAGCCCCTTCGCACAAGCCTACCCAGATTATCTTCATGCCAATTCCCAAAGAGTAACAAGACTAAGGACTTCAATTTGCTCGCAAAAGCAAATCAACTTCCCCCCCCCCCCCCAAAAAAAAAATAAAATAAAATAAAAGCCTTTGAAGGATAACCCTGTAAAGCCCATTAATCCTGATCACTCAAACTACCCTTCGTGCTAGTGTCCGAAAATTATAACGCAGGGGAACTTCAATCTGTAGCTACAATGAAACAGAGACCTCATGTGCCAGCTCAAACCCACCTTTCCCAAAAAGTCTTTTTTTTAAACAGAAACTAGAAACAATATTATATATAATAATGATATATACAACCCTACTGATAACAGGAAAACAAGGTATCCTCCCCAACCACTCACAGCGATACAAATTTACCCCATCCCCTCAACCAATCATTAATTGAATAACCCCTAGACAATTTACAATTAGCCACCCAAAAAGAAGCTAACAAATGAGAACACTCCCAAACCCAAGCAGCTGAATATTACGACAAATGGCCCATAATGGATAATGCAATATACCATCCAAAATTTTTGACCCCCAAAACCCATAATGGATAATGCAATATATCATCCCAAAATTTTTGGCCCCTAGAGCTCTTTTCAATGGAAAAAAAGCCAAATCAGGAAGGGTAGATCAATCCTAACAGAACCAAGACCCAAGTCTTTCATCCACCTAAAATGCAATGCCCTAATGCCTTTGGATTACATAAAATGACAAGAACAAGTATATCAACCATCTACTCAAAATTATAGTAATATCACAAATTCACAATTACAATGCACATGATCCAGCCCCTTACACAATCACAATCAACATATATATAAAAAAAATTGTGTCATTATTACAATCGACATATATATATATATATTAAAATGAATATCGCTGCACTACAACATGTAAAAGTAAGATCTAAAATCCAAACAGCATCTTCCATCAAGACATACATAACTCAAAACTGACATTTGCAGCTAATAAAGTTGCTAAATGGTCCCATAATGCCCATTATCATGCATGTAGCAGTACCTCTAGATGCTCACTGCATAAATGCAAGGTAACTTTGTACCAATCCAATCACTGTAGCCAATTGTCTTAAATAATACACAGTAGAGTTACCTGTATTGCTCGAATTTGGAATGATCTAGATGCATATGGAAGTGAACGGAGAAGAACCAACAGAAGCTGCACATGTTCAAACCGATGACCAAAATCATAAAAATTTAGCCCATCATCTGTTGAAGAAGCATTTATCTGAAACAAGAAAGAAAAGACCGTGGCTTAAGATTCCATTGCGAAAGGAGATTTAGACAAAATAACTAAATGTAGCTAACATGATTGTTTAGGTGGAAGTTCAAATAAAGCATGCATGGAAGAAATGAACAAGAGTAATCCCTATCTATGTAAGTCCAAATAGCACAATTTATGTTATCAGAAGCATGTAGATTTAGGAGTTTTATAGAAAGTGCAACCTCTTTCGATCAACCGTTGATTTTAAAAAAAAAAAAGCATAAAAACAAAATTCATTAATCAATCATATGTGCTCAACATGGACAAGAGGTGTAAGACGTACCAACTTCTGTAAATCCCAAGAGGCAGACATTGCAATAATATTGGAATACTGTTTCAATAACTGAATATATGAAGAATGAAACACAGCCAATAGTGAATAAAAAATCTGTCTAACCTTCTACTTTTATCATTAATTAGTATGGCATCATGCAAATCAATAAGTTTTTAAGGAAACTATTACTATGACAAATTGACACAGAATGATTGGTCAAAGGGCAAATATTGCTCCAATGATTACAAAAATTTCTTCTTGCAATGTTTGTCATGACCAAGGTTTAAAAGAGGCATGCTGGAGGTGGTTTGCCTTCAAGAAGAGAGACGTTAACCTTACTTTTAGAACTATTGCACATAATTATTGTGACATCATAATAAAATCATAAAAATATGGATAAGTCTTATGCAAAAAAGGATCAAAACAAAATATGAACTAGAAAAACTAATATTGGATGCTTAGCAAAGGACATTATCAAGCTAGCACATAATATCACTATCAGTGAATCATGACCATGATTCAACACTTAGCCAGAAATAACGAGCTAAAATAACAAAATCTAAAGCGATTATGAGCATAATTAAGCATTCAGTCAAAACTAATGAAATTGTGGTGTGAGTGATTCAGAATCATCTCCATATAATAATCTCATAAACAAGTGAAAGTCTGATTTGACTTGAAACCTAGGATGAACGAAAAAATGAAACTATCAGAGGAGTGATTGAGAATCAATTAAGAGATGAAACTTAGTGTCGGAACGTTAATTTGGATTATGCCTAAGAATAAGTGGATTCATATGCACCCGACGCTGTTTAGTTGGGAAAAGGCTTTGTTGAGTAGAGTATATACATACATTAACTTGATAAAGTATATGTAGAATAGAGCAATAATCATAATCAAAATAACATTAGCAAAAACTTGTGAGGTTCCAATTATGATAGTTTTACATCAAGGATTGACTTCAATAATATATCTTTTTGCAACAGTTATAACTTATAAAATGAGTTAGGCGAACATATTCAGGATGACATTTCATGTAGCATCTACTTGTTGATGATATCCTTTTAAGTCAACTGACAAAACTAATTGAAATTAATGCTGAATAGAATGAGAGAAGCTTTAGTATTCATAATATTTAGGATTAAAAGGACTAAGATTGAATACATGAATAAAATTCTTGAACATTAAAAAATCTTAACGACCTTTAATTTTTCATCTTATTTCTCTCTATTCACTCAATTCAAAACCCTTGCAAATGTCTTTCATGTTTTGAGATTTGGCCAATAGTGCAAGATCATGATTTAAATGGTAAAGAAAAACAGGCATGGTTTGCTCAAGGGAACATCACCCTTAAGGAGGCTAAAGCCTCAAAATTCATAAGACTCAATTATATAAGCTGTAACTCTACAATAGAGAGAGTCTTGAAGCATAAGCCTCAAAGAAGCTAGATCCCAACTCACCTTGAGGAATGGTCTCTTTCAATATTTAAAAGATTATTAGGAGCAACAGAAAAATCAAGAAAAAAACGAAAAAGTTACAGTATGATTATAAGAAAGAAAGCATAGGAATCCACAGACATGAGTTCAGAACTGACAAATAAATGGTAGCACAACATTAAATAATAAATGAAGAAAAAAAGCATGCATTAGTAACACTAAAAAAATTAATTATTTGATGTTTCTCAAAGTATAGTTCTAGCAAATAGTAAGAAGTGACTAAAAAACAAATCATTTCAGTGTGACTCTGAGTAAAGAAATTTTGACAGATCTGGTGATTTTATTGATAATATAAGTTATCGCTAAAAGAAGGACATAAGAACAAATCAATAAGCAAAATTACCATACCGATGCACCCAGCAAAGTCATGTATACATTGCTAGTCATAAGCCTATTTGGTGCTGCTTGAAAAGCTTTCTGTAGAGCGAAGAGCAAAAGTGAAACTCTATCATCAAACATAGCACCACCTCCATCATGCAGTCCATTACCCAAAATGTTACTTGTGACATTTGGAGAATCATTTGCTCCAAACTTCAGATACCCTGTTGTGACTAATGCACCTATTAAGCTGATAATACGAACAACCACCCCATCACCATTGTCAATGTTATATACATTATTCCTGGCACTCTCAGCACTTATTGAAAAACTTATACCACCTAAATTTTTTATTAGTGGATTCTCAGAGGCAGACATTGTTCTTTCAATGTTTGCCACCATGGAAAGTGCAATGGAGCTTCTACCGCTATCATGAGATAATGATTCGGAACCTCCTCCAAGACAAACAGGTTCCTCTGTCTCAAGAGAGAGTGAAGCTTCATCCTCACCCTCACAACTTTCACGTATCATATCTGTATCTGGTCCAGTTCTGTGAACAGACCCATTTTCTTCATTTTTTGTGCTAATTTCTTCAGCAATAGTGTGGTGACCAGCTTTTGCTTCCCGTTGCAACAAGACAAGAAGTGTTTCTACCCCACCACAAGATATAAAAGACTCTGCAAATGTGTGAGCCCTAGATGTATTTGGCTGAACCACCAACCTGTAGATTAGTTGCAAAACTCTGGCAACCTGAACATGCAAAAATATCAGGCAAAGTACTCCTAACAAAATGATAGTGCAAAAGATTAAATGGAACCTTTTAAAGAACAGAAACATTTTCTAAAATTGAACCGGAAAGGCAAAAATTTAAATATGGGAGTTCAAAATTTAGACAATCGGGCCATGGGGAGAAAATACAAGGGATGTCAGCCTCAAGGTAAAACAAAGAGAAAAATAAACAGAAGGATAGTCTGCTCAACATATGGGTCATCCCAGCAAAAGTTCCGAGCACCAATGAGCCTTCCAAGAGAACCAATTGACTTAGTCAAAGTTTTAAAATTGACTTAATGATCCAGTTATATAGTTTTAACCCTTTCCCTTGGGCTCAAATAAGAATGAATCAACAAGTGATTCCAGGTAGTTTGATTTGATCATCTATATAATAAATGATCCTTGCAAAAGAAGTCAACTCATTCCAAACCAAACCTGTTAGTCCTATCAAATTTGGTAACAAAATCAATTAGAAAACAGAGCCCAGCCCATTATAGTTCAACTTGTAAAGAACTTTTGGTTAGGAAAAACAGGCTGATCATTTGAGGATGATCTTCAAGGTAAGGGGGACAATTCTCACTAATTCAGCAGTAATTTGTCACTGTCAAGGACCAGTAGCCTAGTGCAGAAATGTGTGTAAAATTTTATGTATGTCCACATCCTAACTACATGTGCATATGCTTCTGCAAGTTTTAATGTTTCAGTTTCTATTTATAAAAGTCAAGATTGCATGAATGTGAAAATCTGGCACATAATTATCACACTGGACCAGATGTAGGCAAGATAATAGATAACTCTGTGAGGATCATCCCCATCACCGTTAAGACAACATTTGCAAGGGAGTGGTTGATTCCAATACTTCCAGCCTAATGAAGACTGGTCAACAAGTTGAAGAAGTATAGACTGTCCACTTTCACCATGAACTTCTATATGACATTTGATTGGATTTGGTACATGTTAAAGGTCATAATGGGGCGTATTTTATCAAAGGTGATTCATCTCCATAAGGCCTTCCAGCCACATATCAAACTGTAAGTCAAATTTTTTTCTATCTCAGTTCATTAAAGGACATATATAATGACCAAACACAAAGCAGGACACTTCACCTAAAAATTTATCCTATAGCAGAAAAATATCAATATAAAATTCATTCAATAGCCTACCTGATTAGGTTGTGGACAGTCAACCACAAACCCAATCAAACAGCGAATATCATTAACAGCCATTGATGGAGATGCACCTCCCACTAGGAGTTCGACAACCACTAGTAGTTCATCAACCAAAGCATTTACTTCACCAACAGGTCGTTGTGCTTCATGTAACATAAACGTATCTACTGAATCCTTTTCACAAATAACCCAATAGCATCTTCTGCAGCTATCCAGAAGCATCTGAACAGCATTAGCTTCTCGCATTACTGATGACTCTGTGAAAACCATGTCTGCAAGAGAAGATAGGAGCTTTTTCTGTAGTCCATAGTTACATAAGCTCCACATTTTCAGATCCAGTAGCAAAGTACTAAAAAGCTGCACTTTCAGTGCATGATTATTTTTCTGCGATTGACAGAGAGACACAATAGCTGCAACAAGATCCTCATTTTCAATTCCATTCTGCTTCCCAAGATCCAATGAAGACAAAGTATGCAGCAGGTAGTTCAAGATCCTTGACAAAACCTCAGGTCCCCTTGCACGACACAACTCTTCATTATTTCCAGGATGCTGGATGGCCATGGAAATAATTCTAAATATTGAAGCAGAAAGAGAAGTTGTAATTGAAGACAAAGAACTAGTCTCTTCTACCGGCTCCAAGTTGTCGTTTTGCACGTTGCTTACTGCCAACGGAAGCAATGACACTGGTCCTCCATAAGCCAAGGCCCATAAAGCCTCAACTGGGCGCATTCTAGTAGCAACATGAACTTGTCCAAGAACCTCTGCAGGTCTTCGATGTGTTCCTGATGAACAATAAAATTACATGAATGAAGTTACAAACTCTCATCGAGAATCTCAGAGAAAATAGCAACAAGGGAAAAGAAATTGATACCACATCAATGAAAACATAATTGGAAATTCCTGGGATCACCAAACAATTGTTAATAATATGCTTTGCAACAAATCTGGAAAGCACAGGTGCCATCAAAGGTAAAATTCTTGGGGTGGGTTGCTTCTCTTGGGAAAATGAATACGGGTGATATGTTGCAAAAAAGGCTGCCTTATATGTACTTATCCCCATATTGATGCTACCTATGCAGCCAGGAACTGGAGAGTCTGTGGGACATGTGTGCTGGCGATGCCCTTTTGCAAGGTAGGTTGGAGTAGATGGTGCTTCCACTTTTCTGTTATGACTACAGTGGATATGGAGGAAACGAATATAAATATATTTCCCTTCATGAATAGTGTTCAGGCTTCGTGGAAAGAACATTGGAAGGTGGTTTGTCTGGCAGTGTTGTGGTCTATGTGGAAGGATGTAATAAACGCGTGTTCCATGACGAGATGTGTTCGGCAGCTAAAGTGTGGGAGAATTCCCACCTTTTAGCTTCCTTTTGGGTGGCCAATAGTAACTTGTCAAAAGGCTACGCATTAGGGGATTGGATTAGAGGATGGGATAATTTTGTATAGGAGTAGATGATGGTTGTGTTGATGTACTGTCACTGGTGTACAGTGTTGTATCTTTTTTCTTACTCATTTATATATATATATATATACTATCTTCTAGTTTCTTTTAAAAAAAAAAAAGATGCTTTGCAACAAGAAAAAACAAGAATTTTAAATACATTAAATCAACCAGCAGAGTAATAGTTCTTATCAATGCTACCATACAATACTATTAGCAGTGTAAAATATATATCACAAGATATGAAAAGTACTCAAAAAAATTGGGGAGGGGGCAACCATATCCAAGACAGAAGGTTTGATATATGGTAACGGTGAAAGAAAGACATCAACGCATACAATCACCCTGCTTTACAGAATCACTGGCATTCAACAAAATGCATGCCCACCAACCCAGCCAATAAATAATCAAAAGCCAAATCGATGGAAGGAATCCAAAATATTATGGCCGAGGACAATCATTACAGGTACATCATATATCACCGCCTCCTAATCAATAAATTAGTATTCTCTAATCACTAAGTATGGCATGATTTATCATATGAGACTACATTGTTAGGGTCTTGACATACTAACACACTTAATCACCAATATATCACATTGTTGAACTTGATATTGAAAAGGAGTAGGAGTTTGTAGATTCTAGAAATCCAAGCGCTCAAAGGTACACTTAACCCTACTACAACTCATCTAGATACACATATTTCATTGCGGTCGTGAGCAAAGGTTTAAAAAAACGTGCATACTTGAGGCGATTTGCATTTATGAGGCGAGGCATAAGCCTTAAGGCGGTATGAGGTGTGCGCCTCACATTTTTATAAAAACATTAACAGAAAAACTCATGAAAAATCTAAGAAACTACAAGTATCAGTAAATGAGGAAACATCTAAAATAAGCACAAATTGAACTAGTTTTTTATATGTATCGAGAACTCGAGTGATTTCTCTAAGTCTTAATATATTATTGTTTTAATTGTCATTAACATCATTAAGAACTAAATGAGCACAAAGCATGTGTCAAGCTTTCCACATTTCAAGTTTAAGTCATTAAAAGCATAAACAATAAGAAGTTAGTAAGCATATTGTAGAAATATTAGGCCTTTGCCACTACTCACCATTTTCCAATTAATGCAAGTTGCACTTACAATAATTTGCCAAAAGCTTTTAAATTACCAGGTTAGTATTTGTAATTTTGTACAATGTTAACAAATGTAAAGATATAATACTATTCGGGAGTCTTTTCAAAGATGGTCTTGGCCCATTTGAAAGTAAAATCTTTAAGTTATTTCAAATGAAAGAGAACTAATTCTTGAAAACTAAATAATTATTAATAACAATCAAAAAACCAAATTGATAAATTTATTTATTTTAAATAAAATCTAAGAAGACTGAATTTTGGTATGAACAATTGAAGGGTAAACCTCCTAGTGTAACCTTGAGGCTTCGACCTTGAAGCTTTTTGGGCACCTTGCCTTGAGGCATGCCTCCTCGAGGTGTACGCCTCAACGATTTTTAAAATCATGGTCGTGAGCTCAGGATGGTTACCTTTATTTTATAATATCTCAAAGGGGCCACTAATAGAGAAATTTTGACACTGTCCTTCATTGACTATGACAATTTCTAGTTTTACTAAAAGTCTGAAATTAATTAGGTTGGTAATAGCATAAATTAGTGGTCCACCTCTAGCCATTATACATGTCTTGGTGTAGGTGGTAAGTCATATACGACGACGACGTAAGAAGTAAATTGTGATAGCTCATTAGAGTGGAAAAGACTGAGTATTCAGTTATGGCTCACCATGGTGACATAGATCTTTATACTCTTAATAAAATGGGTGTTGCAACTCTAGAAATGTATTGTGACAATCAAGCTGCATATTTTATAGCAATAACTATGACGCCCCGAAAATTATTTCATTTAGCTCATAACCCAATTGCATTTTGCCCAAATTCTATGTGTTTGTCTTGATATGTTTGGTGTTTGTTTGATGGTTGTTTAATGTTTGTATATTTGATGCTTGATAATGTATATAAATATGTGCATTATAAATTATATATGGGTAATGTTAAATTAAAGTATAATGCATGTGTTATTATTTATGCATGGGCCCATTCAACCATGAATTGAAATGGGTTAGGATTGATTGAATAAAAGGATAAATGAGAATGAAAATTTGGTGTATTAGATGGATTGGACATTTAAAATACATGGAAGCATGAGGTTGGTTAAAGTATATATGGTTGGTATGGGTAGTATGAGACCAACACATGTCAAGTTGATGCATGAGAATGGACAAGTGTCCCATGCCCCATTTCTCTTCTCCATCACGTGTCAAGTTGGTGCATGAGACCAACACATGTCAAGTTGGTGCATGAGAGTGCACAAGTGTCCCATGCCCCATTTCTCTTCTCCAACACGTGTCAAGTTGGTGCATGAGAGTGCACAAGTGTCCCATGCCCCATTTCTCTTCTTCAACACATGTCAAGTTGGTGCATGAGCGTGAACAAGTGTCTTATGCCCCATTTCTTTTCTCCAACACATGTCAAGTTGGTGCATGAGAGTGGACAAGTGTCCCATGCCCCAATTCTCTTATCCAAGGAAGTACTAGAGAGTGAGATGAGTGGAGGAAAAGGAAAAAAGAAGAGAAAGGAAAGAAGAAGAGAAAGAAAGAAGAAGTTGCTTTGAGGGAAGTCTCAGCAATGTTTTCATCAAAGACCTAGATCTTGGTGATATATGGTCAGATTGAGCTCAAACTTTGTCAGCCAGTTCATATTTTATGGTTATTCATTATGGTCGGTGGAGATCTTGATTGGACTTTTCTTCTGAGAGATATAACCTCCCAAACAAAGCTGATCGGACAGTCTAAATTTCTCGCGCAGTTTAGATCAAACTGATAGATCTCCTAAACCTACCGTTGGATGGATATGATATTTCAGAAGATGGTTCACAACAAATATTTCTGCATTATGAACGGTTGAGATGTTGATGGGTCAAGTATTTTGTGTGATATAGTCATCTGAGTTCAAGTATTTATAGCAGGAAAGGAGAAATTGTTTGATTAGAGACTTGTTCATCAAAGAGGCTTATCTCTTCGGTCCACCGTTGAATTGAGCTGATTTTTGGACATAAGGTTTGCTTCTTAACATACTTCAATCTGTACGGTTGATTTTGTGATTAAATATTTTTGTTGGCAGCTTGATACATCTGAACAGAATATTAAATGGAAAATTGGTAGGGTTGTTTGTATTAGACCTAAATTTAGAATATGAACTTAGACCTTTCCAAATAGCTTGCATGTCAACTATGTTGACCTAGTTGTCATTGTTGATGAACCCATGATGCAAAATCAGTGATATACATGGCTAAACATGGTGACCTAATGTAAATCGGCAATATGGCCTAAGTATGAAAATTTTCATATTTTAGGGCTTTTGGTGCTTTTGGCCTAGAATCATTGAATTGATGCAATTTATGTCTAATTAAGCATGATTAGGGTTAATTATGTTACTGATTACGTGGTTGTGACCATATCATGGGTTAGGCCTACTTGTGATCAAATAGCCCAATTTGGGAATGTTTATGCCTAAGGAATTGAAAATCAGTATTTTTGATTAATTGAATGGTTTATGAATGAGAACTATGCATTAGAGGCCTAAGTCATGTGATTTTGAGTTGAATGATGGGATTAGATGGGATTTAGGCCTATTGTCTATATGTGGGCTGATTTAAAGTTGATGTGTAATGTCTATGTGATTAAGCACAGGAATTGATGTATGGTTGGATATTGATGAATGTTTCAGGACCTTGATTGGGTTGATTCGGTTTGGTGTCCGTGTGTGGTTAGCTACTCTCGCAAGGCTTGGTTGTGAGTAGACTTCATTTATGATTATATCTTTTATGTCACCATATCACTTATATATATTGTATGTTGAAAGCATGAATGTGTTCTAATGTTTTGAATGATGCATTGATTTGAGAAAACCTTATGACTTTAGTTGGGCCCATCTATCTGGCTAATAGGGAGACTTAACTTTATCATAGGAGGGTTTTAGAAAGCAAATATTTGGGGATAAGAACGGTACGGTGAAATAAACGTGCACTAGTAACCCCAAATCAACATGATTGGGGATGAGAACGGTACGGTGAAATAGACGTGCACTAGTAACCCCAATGCATGTCGAATGTAGATCCAAATTGATAGGCTTTTTACTTGCATCGAACTTATTATAAATGCTTGATATCTATATGTTATGAGCTTTTAATCATGCTACACATTGACATGCATACATGATAATTATTGATGAATATTGATAGCATATTTGAATTCTATTCACTGGGCGCCGTTGGCTCACCCTCATTTTCTTCTTTCAGGTCCTTCTGTCCCGAATAAAGGCAAAAGAGTAGTCATATCTTGAGGGCCTTGCCGGCGAGAGAATCCAAGGCCTCGATGTGAGTTGAGAGGCATTTTGATTGAACTGTGTCTTAAATTATGATGTATTATATTTTGGACTATGTAATTATAACACTTACCACATTGTAGTACGGGTGAGTTGGGACTTGTTAGATAGACCATGTGGGCATATGACAGTTTTTTTGTACCCATAGTTTTGGACTTTATGTGTATGTCCATCTTGATAGACTGTAGGGATTATGGTTTTATTTATAGTTCATTTTTATAGATTATCTCTTGTCTTGGATGATTAATACGGTTGGTAGTTTTGTTTAGTACCTTTTTATATTATGTCGTTGTTTGGGATAAGGCTCGTAGGGTCTCAACCACTTCACGGGAGTTGAGGAGTGGTTGGAGATGCCTACGCCAGGCGTCCCGCCCCGACATTCCACATGCCATTCCTTGTGGGGTTGGTGGTCCGGGGTGCGGGGTCGCCACAATAACCATGGGATGCACGAGCAAGTAAACATATTTGGTTGATTGTCACTATATTCATGGCGGCCAATGATCAAGCATATAGTTACACATGATATTCATTCTACGAATCAATCATGTTATATTAGCCTTGAGTTCTAAGCTCCCACGTTTGATTATTTTTAAGTTTTGGATGTATCTAGACATGAGGAGTATTTTCTCTCCTAACGTTTTTCACCTATATAACTATAAGATCACAAGGAGCCCGCCACTCTATTGAAGCAGCAGCCTAACTTTCTCCACTTCTCTCATTCATTCTCTTTTTAACTTCCTTTAATCTAACATGAGGTTGACTTCCTTAAGAACTTGTCCTTTTAACTAGAAAAAATACCGATTACTATCATGTTTAAGTCAGGTAAAAATAGATGTCATAACTCATATGTATAATGGACTTTTCCACAATATTATCGGAATCTAGATGCGATCCATACGGATAACTTGAATATGTCGTGCATCAAAGGAGAGAGATGGCTCAGGTCAACTATTGTGGAACGTTCATTGACGCAAAGGTTAAAGGCATTAGATGAACCAATTTCCTGTTAGAGTAGGCAGAATCAAGGACTAAAAATTAGCCGAATTTCGGCGAAATTAGCCGAATTTTTTCGGTTTTTTTACCATCGAAGCGAAAAGTGGGATGTAAAATAAAAAATGTAAAAATTCGCTAAATAATTCGATAAACTTCGACAACTTCGACGAAATTCGATAAACTTCGACAAAAGTTTAGTTTTTCAATAAAAAAATGCAAAAATTCGATAAAATTTGACAAAATTCGATGAAATTAGACAAAGAAGTAAAAAAGATGTTACTTCATCAATAAAAAACAAAAAAAACACTAATAATTATGTATTATTTTCAACTTCATCAACCAACATAGCAATATAAATTTTAAAAAATAATTTAACAAGTTAACAAATTATGTAGTTTATGGGATATGCTTTACCAAAAAAAAAAAAAAAGAAGCAAAATAAATAAATAGTTAAAGTCGAAATAAGATAAAAACTTAAAAATAAATTAAAAGATTTCCTAAAGTCATCTTTTTTTAGTTAACTCTTATGAAACAAGATTAATAAACAACACATTCAAATAATAAACTAATAAATTAAGCATGATAGAATTCAAACTAGTAAAGTATATGGTCGAGAAGGAAGCCACCACAAAATTAAATATCAAAATAAAGAAGACAAATTAAAGACCAAAAGCCGTCATTCAAATTCATCAACTCACTTAACAAGATTGATTTTGTTAGGTCGCTTATTGATATTTTTATGTATTAAAAGTGTCTATTTATATTAGTTTTTAGCTTATACTACAATAAATTTAGATATTTAAGCATATATGCAAAAATTCTCTAAACTTCTCTAATTTAGCAATTTTTTACAAAAATTCTCCATGTCGAATTAAACTTCTCCGAATTAATTCTGATTTTTGAAGGTCGAAGTTTAGGGCGAAATCGAAGTTTCGTACCTTGGGCAGAATCTTCTATGGATATTTAGGCAAAGGTGCTTTTAGGTGTGTGTAGGGGTGCATTTGTTAGTGAAAAAGGATTCCTTACCATGTACTTTAGGCAGTGAGGGCCACTTGCACAAATTCAAATAACAGCTACACGGGAGAAAGAGAAAGGTAATTGTACCCAACCAAAGATGGATGTTAACTTATAGAGTGGTGCTATGGAAACACACTTAGGAAACATAGATTGATGACATTGTCTTTGAGAGAGTTGTTGGATCGCCTTAAATCACACATCAACACATGATTCGAGGCGATTCAACAACTCTCATAGGCATTGTCAACAATGTTTGTTTCCAAAGCATTTCCCTAACTCATAAGCTACCCTTTATTTATTTGTTAATGTTTTATCTTTGTAAAAATGCAGTTGATGTCTAATTTAGTTGTTGAGTACCTTGAGTTCATTTGGAGTCCAAATTCCTAGTTTTAGAGAGTTAATCACCTTGATTACTATAAATGGGTTAAGTTGAAATGTAAGAGACAAATTGAGTAAGAATTATTGTTGAGTTTGCTTCCTGGGTTTCTTCCCTACAGTCACTGACTCACCATTGAAAAAATTATGATTTAATCTTCCTTGATCCATAATTTATAATTTAAATTCAACTTTATCCACTAACCAGAGCTTTTGGTACCCTGCTTTTCACTAGTTGACACTACATACGAAAAATAGAAAAAGGACATCTTTGGGTGTTTTCTTTAATAGAAATGGCCACCATCATACGAAAAGCAATGTAGCCTTGCATGTATGTTATACGACAAGCGAAAAAGTAATCATGAAATTAAACTACTAAAAACAATCTTAAGAATACACCTTAAAGGCCTCTTACAGAATTTTTTATTTTATTTTTTTAGAAAAGGCAGAATAATAAGACAATAAGTCTGCATGACAAATGTAAGCAAAGTAACATTATTGGTGCATTAAGAAAAAGTAGGAAAAACTTTGCCAACCTGCAGCCCCCGAAGGAGAAGCATCTGGACAGAAACGTCCACTGAGCAGCTTGGGGTGATATAGAAGGTGAAGGCTTCCTCCAATGTCCGCATCCAACAGCATACTCTCTTCAGCCAAAGTTCGCATATGATCATTGGTTGCACGCCATGGCAAGCTAGCTCCATATCCAAATGAAGGCAACACGTCTCCTCCTCTTGAAGCCAAACGAGCCATCCTCTCTGGACCAATTGTCTCCTTAAAGATATAAATTGGCCCCATCTCAGCAAATAGTGGACACTGACGCCTACGTCGTTGCAATCCAGCCATTGTTGGAGGAGGATTAGTCCCTATGCAGCAAAATGCAAGTGGCTTAGAGATCCGAGGGAACTCAAATGGACGGCTTTCATACAAAGAACCATCAATATACAATCTCAGTTCACTTTCTGCTTTCCCAAGAATACCCTGCTTGCAAGTATGCTCCAGGCCAATAAAATACCAGTGTTGTGGCTTGAACGCATGAGTAAAATGCAAGGAGGCCTTCTTTCCCTTGCCACTACCACTCTCAACAACCAAAAACTGAGCATGGAAGTATGCTTCTATCCCCTGGTTATCAGCAGATAAGAAACTGAACAAACGTGGCATGTGGGCAGTACCTTCACCGGCAAGAGCGCTAGCAGCAGCTGCAGCTGACATGGCTGATGATTTTCCCGATGTAGCAGCTGCCGCTGCTGCTATTGCTGCCGCAGCTGTTGCTGTATTTAAAGTGTCAGCAAATGATTCAATGTAGATCCATGTGGTAAATGCATACCCACTTGTGAATGGCCAACGACTCTCCCCTGGACCTAGCAAACCAGAACTTTCACCATCAAACTCAAATGTGCATGCTGGGCCCCTAGTTTCCTTTCCACCCATAGCCTTCTCCAAGGCGAGCATCAGATGATTAGCCCATCCTGTCGTAAGCGTTCTTGTTATAACCTGAAGCCACCTATGTAAATCGATCACACTCAGGGAATGTGCTGCCAGGTGCTGGATACAGTAGCACAAAGGAATGGTATCCCAATGCACCTGCTTGCTTGTATCTACATCCTGCAAAAATATCCTTTCTGCAGACCCCAAAAGAACTCCTAATAGACCAGCCATGGAACACATTGACCTATTTCTTGTGCATGCCCTCAGTATTGCAAGCAATCCTCGAACCATTCGTGTTCTAGGTGACATGTGGCCGTCAAAATCATCTTCTGATGGAAGAAAAGGGATCAACTCACCTGCTACAATGGCAGCCCGGGAATTTAACATCACACTTGGCGGGTTATGATCTTCACCCTCTTCAAAGCACTCAACACCACCCATTGTGGCAAGAAGCGAATCCACCACCAACAAAGCTATACAGTCAGCTTCCTCTTCCCTTCCAAAACTCTCCTTACCTGATACAACACGCTTTAGTTTTTCCAAGCCTTCGGGTTTCCCCATGATAGCAGAATCTACTAAATGCAAAAGTTCCGGCGAAACATTGGGCATGGCAGGTCTGGGCTTCGGTTTTGGAGGTGAACCAATAGGTGAAGCATATCCAACTTCACTGAAACTGGAAGGCGAACCAACACTGCCCGAAGAAAGCGGCTGTTTGATGCCCAAACCCAATTGCCCCTCGGACACAGGGCTGAAACTAGGTTGCTCTTGCATCGTGCCCGCTAAACTAGAATCCAATTCTGACAAAGCCGTCCTACTTGAATTTTCTAAGTTTTCCTCTATTCCAGAAAATTGGCTCATATTATCTGCATTACAAGACCGGTTCGAATCCTCATTATTCTGAGATTGCACCACATTCCCCTCTTGATCTTTCAATGATACCTGTTCGAACTGTTCTTCTATCTCCTGCGGTCCTCTCCAATCTTCAGTTGCCAAAGCCGAACTCAACAAACTCTCTCCCCCTTGCAACACCCTATCTCCTCCTCCCAGCTCAACCTCACCCGCTCCAGAAGGCGTTGCCCCTTGGCTTTCCACTGCCCGGACAAGTTCCTCAACATCTCCACCCTTCTTCCCAGAAATTTCACCAGGTTCTTGTGTCTCTTCGTCCATTATATATCACTTTTTGACCTAGTAATCCCTAATTAATTAAATACAACCCAACGCAAAGAAACCAATAGAAATCCGGTACCAAACAAATAAATAATTCCGCAAATTTGCAAAACAACAAAACTTAACCCAAAAAAATAAAATAAAAATTGAATCTTTATCCAATAACATACCTTTCCAAATCAAATATCATCTGACGCCGATCTATTCATGTCTTAAACCGACGAACAGACATCTGAAAATGACTAAATCAATTAAATCCCAAACAAATGCAGAATTCCAACCAAAAGATCAACAGCGCCACAATGCCGGATAATCAGATTCAAACTAACAATGTTTTTTTTCGATCAATAACAAAACAACAAGATCGAAAACTAGATCAATGCAACAGGAGCCGATGAACGCCTGATGAAAGAAAGAACGATTCGGCAATCGAACAGATCCAGAAGCGCCAAAGTCAAATCTCAATTAAATCGGAAGAAGAAGAACATAAACGAAATTAAGTTATAAGATCATTGGCAAAAAAGAAATAATAATAATAATAATAATAAATCGAAATGAGAGAAAAAATGCAAAACAAAATACCTTGGGAACAAATAGATCCGAGATTTAAGATTGTTTAAATGTGTATGGAAGATTGTGTGTTTCTATCTATTTTCTCTTTGATTGATTGATGAAATTGAAGGAAGCGCTTCGATACGCGACGACAGAGAAAATGTATATTTTAGAAAGTTAAAAAAAAAAAAAAAAAAAAAGAATCGATGGAGGGAGATGTAGAGGAAGATCGGAGGGTCGAAATAAGAGGCGAACGGTAGGAGCGGTCGTTTAAGTTTCTGGGAGAGGGGGGTTTCTTACGTTGAGCGACAGTCCACAGATCTTAACAACAGTGGGAACAAATGAGAGGGTGCCTGTTGTTTTTTTAGCTTCCATTATAAGTAATGGATATGATGATGTTAAGTTATTGAAAAATATGACGACAAGAATTCCATTTTAACGTTTCATTTGTAGTTGTGGGATATGTATTATGTTCTTTTTTTTTTAAAATAGAGACAATACCATATACCCCCAATACCCTGCTCGCCCGTATGTGGGTATGGCCCATTCGAGACCGCTAATCTCACATCAATGCTGCCTTAGCCACGGGGAGAATCGAACTCATGACCTTCCGATCCCCACATCGTTGAGGCTTTCGACCCAGCCACTAAGGCATTGTTGGCTTGGGATGTGTATTATGTTAAGTTTTATAAAGCTTTGGAATTTGAATTCTTAGCTTAGGTTAATAATATTTGTGGTAAGAGATAGCTTGGACTCGTGAAATCAATATAGTTAGATGAAAAATAAGTCAGGGGATTCCAAAATAAAGTACTAAGTAAGAGTATTTGAACACTGAGATTTTCAGGTTTCAAATAGTATAAAATAGAAAATAGTTGGAGAAAACGTGTTTGGTAGAATAGGATTTAAAAAGTACTTTTTTTATTTTTTATCACAAAAAGATGAAAAACTTGGGAAACAACATATCATGTTCTAAATTTCCTAATTTAACTTTCTGGGTACCATGAAAGTAGGAAAATTATTGTAGGATACCCAACCAAATGCAGTCTTATGTTAATCTAAATGAATTATGTGTTTTGAGTATAATTTTACAATATACTCTTGAGTCTTCTTTCTATCATGTCTTATTTAGATGTGTTAGTTGTAAAACCTAAAATAATAAAAAAATAAAAAAAGATAAATATTTACTTGGCCTTTGGATAAAGCACAAAGTGTAGAAAACATTATAGAGTCATTAGTTGCAAAAAAAGTTTTGTTGAGTTGTTAAGAGAGATAAGAAGATCATACTAATATATCATTAAAAAGTATTCAATTTATAAAATTAACTTTGCAAATTAAGACTGTTTGTGGTTGATGATCCAAAAACTTGGATTTAATTAGAAAACAGAAAATTCAATAAACGATGTTTCATCATTTCCTAAAAACAACCTGTGTTTCTTTACAAAAAGTGAAAAACAGTTTCTCAGTTCACTTAAACCAAACAATTTTTTGTGTTTTCAAATTTTTGGATACAGAAAACTATATCTGAATCCTAAGCCAAACGCACCTATTTTTTTTATTTTTTTTAGAAAAGACATTTCATTAAGAAACAAAAGGGAAAGGATATGACTCCTCAATTACAAGATCTGCAAATATAGGTGGGATTTTCTCTAGCCATATTTGGGGGCTTTGGGTGCTCAACCCAAATCTGCTAGGAGGGTCAGTTGGGTGATTACATTCTGTAGAAATTGAAGTTAAAGAAATATAGGGCCAGAGTTTTAACATTTGACAACAATCCTCAATCAGTTCTCCTTCAACAACATTCCTCTCATTCTTCATTAAGTCCTTCATCACCCCAGCACAATCTCCTTCAATAATGTCAATAGGGACAAACTCAAGGCCAGCTCTAATTGCACACAATTTAGCAGATGACGATTGAAAGTTCCCATATTCTTTTGATATCAATGCAGCGATTATTTGTCCATGATGATCACAAATAATCACTCCAATGCCAACATAACCTGACCCATTTACATAAGCATCAACATTCATCTTTATCTATTAAGTGGGGGGGGGGGGGGTTTGCCATCTACTTTCCTTGTTAATTCTCCTTGTTCTCGAATTCTCCACCACCTGTTGGAACTACACCATAGCTCCATGGCTTTTGTTTTCAACCCATGGTTTGACATAGCTCCAAATCTTCTTAGCCTTTTTGCATTTTGTAATTGCATGTATGGCAGTCCTAGATTTAGCATTGCAAAGCCCACATCTTGACGAGTCCACAACTTGCCTTTTCCATAGGTTATCTAAGGATGATAAAATGTTGTGCAGTAATTTCCAAAAGAAAATCTTCACTTTTGGAGGGATGCATGTTGACCAAAGTTTGTTCCAAAGCTTCTTAACCTCATTCATATTTGAGCACTCTTCCTTGTTTCCCCCATTAAGTGCCAGTCGATAGCCGCTTCTGACGGAGTATTGCCCATTTCTAGAGTAGTGCCAAATTAAAACATCTAGGAATTATCTCCTACTCAATGGGATCTTCAAAACCTCATCCACATCCATTGGCAAGAGATGATCTACTAGCCTTTCTCTATTCCATTTACGGTCAATAGTTATGAAGTTTGCAACCGGGCAGTCAATTGCTTGTGACTTGGGTGTTATTACTTTGAAAGATGATGGTCGCATGATCCATGGGTCTTTGCACATGTGTACCCTAGACCCATCTCCAATCCTCTATCTTATTCCTTTTGCAAGAAGATCTTTTCCCCACAAGATACTTCTCCATATCAGAGAGGCTCCATTTTTCAAGTCAACATCCCAAAATGATGTGTTTGGAAAATATTTTGACATGAGAATTCTACTCAAAAGGGAATCAAGTTTTTGATGGATTCTCCAACATTGCTTCGTCAAGAGAGCTTGGTTGAAAGCTTCCATTAATATGAACCCCATCCCCCCTGCATCCTTGGAAGTACACAGATGGCTCCATTTTTTCCAGTGAATCTTCCCTCGATCTTGTGCCTCTCCCCACCAGAAACACGTCAAGATTGAATTGATCTGCTTGCATACGGTCTTTGAAATGCGGAAACAACTCATTGGGTATACTGATTGTGCTTGTGTTATCGCTTCGATGAGAATTTCCTTTCCCCTTGCCAAGAACATCTTAGCCTTCCAATGTTGTGTTGTCTTCCAAACTCTTTGCTTGACAAATTGGAACATTTTTGTTGTGCTTCTTTGACCTAGGGTTTGTAGCCCCGGATACATTGGGTGTTGGACGTTATTTTGGATCCCGAGTCTTCCAATAAACCATTCCTTCGCTTCATTAGTCACATTTGGGCTGAAGAATAATGAGGACTTGTTGTAATTTACTTTTTGGCCTGATGCATCATCGTATGTCCTGAGAACATATTGCACTGCATAACTATTAAGATAATTTGCCTTGCACATTATCAAAGAGTCATCAACAAATAACAAATAAGACAGTCTTGAACTGCCTCAAGCTAACTTAGAGCCCTCAATTGTTCCCAATCTTTCGACATTTCTTAATCTTTCGGCATTTCTTAAGATGACAAACAATCTCTCAGCACGGATTAAAAACAAATATGGAGATAGTGGATCTCCTTGTCTTAATCATCTAAATGGGCGAATACACCTAAGTGGTTGCAATTTTCACATTAGTTGTTATCTCATAGTAATAGTTGAGAAATTTGTAGAACCAAGAAGTCTTAGGCAACCAGGTATGTGGGGTTAGCCGGTTATGTTGAGTTCGTAAATTGATTTGGGTTAGCCCAATCAATTTAAAGTATGGGTAAAAACCTTCAAACTTTATGTTTATTTTTATTTTAAATCAATCCCTACTTCCTTTTTTTTCTTTGTTTTTATTATTTTTGGTTAATGAGATTTCTCAATTGTATCCTTTTCAATATTAAATTATACTATTATTCACCAATATCTTCCTATTTTTAAACATAGTTGAGCTTTTTTTTTTTATTACCAAGATTCCGACACTTAGGTGATGTCCTCCTTCCTCTTCGCGGCTAGACTAATTCACTTGGACTCGAGATAACTATCAGGCACCGAAACGGGGACCTCTCTCAACGGAATTTTTTGCATTCACAAGGATTCGAAATCGAGACTTCCGGCTTAAGCGACCAGGGTCTCTTCCATCCAAGCCAATCCTCGTTGGTAACGTAGTTGAGCTTCTACTTGATAGCTATAGCTTTTAAGATGAGTAGTTTATAACATGGTATCATATCAGTTTTATTAAGAGGTCGTGTGTTCAAACTTTTTCGTAAACATATTTGCTTGTTTATCTCATTTTATCATTCATGTATTTTCTTCAATTATAATTATTGTCCACGTGCATCATGTTATAGCCTTTGGGATGAATGGTTTTACTAATTTTGAATAAAAAGACTCTCATACTCGTTAAAATAAAAATATCAGTTACTTATAACTTGAAGTTTATTTAGAATTATAAATTATAATTTTAGTTAACAAATAATTGAACTACATGTGAAATAAACAAGCAAATTGATTTAGGTTTTACTTTTTTTTTTTTTTGGGTTTCCCACGAGGCATCCCCACATGCTTCGGGTATAAAATTAGTCATCATTCAAGGCAGGAGCGGAATAGTAAACCTCTCCCAATAAAGACATCTTGAAACTTCTATACAGAAACGACCTTGGAACTCAACCCGCTTCTACTTAGCACCATTTATTGGTTAGGCTTTACTTCAACCCACCCCTTTTTAAGGCAATAATATTTTGACCCAATATATTTATCTTTAATGAGGAAAAGATAAAGAGAAAAAGAAAACTCAAGGTCATAACTAATTGATTCGGGTTTGCTTATTATTTTTCCTAATCAAAAGGGTTAGAGCCTATTTGGTATCACATTTTAAAATTGTGTTTTTAAAAACTTATTTTTAAAGTTTGATTTAAAAAAAAACAAGGAAAAAAAACAACAAAATGTTGTTTTCTTGTTTTTTTTACAAATTTTTAAGTTGAATATAAAAATAATTTTAAATTTTTCGAAAACACTCCAACCAAACAATTATTCGCGGAATCTTGATTTAAAAATAAAAAATAGTTTTTAAATTTGATAACAAACAGGGCCCTTGTAAAAATTGTATAAAGAAGGTGACAAATGGGAGGGAACAAAATGTCTCAACTCTCTTATGTAAGAAGGGAAACTTGCTGGAATATATTTCTTTTTAAATTTATGAACATAAACTTATGTAAGATTCTTTGGTCATCTGATCTTTAGGGTCAAGGGTCAAGGGAGTTTTCAGAAAAAATCCAAGGTGTAGTTATTACTAATAGGACTATTTCTCAAGGTGTTGTTATGAAAACTCCCTTAATTTTGCCATCTTCCAACTCAACTCTAGACACAAAACAGAGACAAAATAAAGAAAAAAACATAGGGGAGATGGTAAGTAAGTAGTCAAGATCAGAAGGACAGCACAATTATTGGACACATGACGAATCCAGATCCAAGTTTTCAGGAAACATTATTTACTAGTAAAAAATATTCGAGGTAAAGTACAAATGATCGAAGGTGTTTCTTAAAAGTACTCGAGAAGTAGATGTCTCGAAATTAAAACTCGTGCTCTATTTTAATCGCATTCACTCAGAAAAAGCCAACCAATACCCTTATAGCCCTCAAATAGGGATTAGTCTCACCTAAAAGATGAGGACACCACATCGGAACATTAGTAGGAGTATTTTAATATTTGCTTGTCCATTTCTTTTTGTTTATATCTTACCCAACTTTGTAATATTAATGCCTAAATAATAAACTTCTCTCAAGAAACCAACATTTTGTCAATTTTTATTTTATTTTATTTTTTTTTATCTTAATTTAGACATTAGTACTCTTTAACTATGCATGTTCCGTTTACTTCAAAAATAGGGCAATGTGATTTTGTTTTAATTTTAATTAAAAATATCAAAAAAAAAACTTTGGATAAAAGTTAGAGCAAATATTCACCCAATAGAATATTAAATCAAAACCTTGTATTTTCTTTATGTATGATTTATATCACCATTTGGAATACAGGAGATAGGTTGGTATGCCGGTTGTTTTCTTATTCAGTATATGATTTTGATTGAAAAGAGAATACACTTACGAATAGATGTTATCATGTTAATTAATGTGATCTTGATTGGTTCTAAAACCATGTTCTGTCACAAAGTTAAGCTTCATAAATAGCAAAGAATATTGGTGGAACAATTAAATTAAAAAAAATGCTTTAAATATGTTACATGTTAATATTATTTTTTGACACTGACATCTAATTCTTTTGAATATTTTTGAGATGCACGTATATTGTATAATATTATTAAATATACACAAATCTTTAAAATATTCAATAAAAGCTAGATATTAATATTAAAATATGACATTGACACTCAAACGTATATATAACATTACTTTTAAACTAAACATGGCCTTCTGAGCAACCTAAATAGTAAATATGAATAGTTTTTTTTTTTTAATTCAATATAGTCATTTTTCAAATATAATTGATCAGCTACTTTAATTCATAAAAAAAATATGTTTTGGCCTCTTTATTTACTTGTCAGTGGGTCCTAGCATTTCCTTAACCTGTTCTCATGCAAACTTTAATAGTATTGATATTATCGTGAAGGATATTTGAGTTTAGACACGAAGTTTATTTTAAAAGAGTTCGATACTAATGAGGTAGAAATCAACATTTATATAATAATATTGTAGATGTAAGACTATTATTTTAATTTATACATACTCAATTATACGTTATCAACAAGACACCTAAAAAAATAAAAAATAAAAAACGTCAAGTAACAACACTATGAAGCATGGTAGTTAAAATTGTGAATAAGAAGTAAATTATTTTGAAGCTTGATAAATCGAATCGGGATTCAGAATTTTGGATCGATGAATCATAAGACTCACGACATACATGCGAATCGTATATTTGTATATATTAAGTATATGTAGGGTTATAAAAACATTAATGTTTTTTAGTAAATTTACGATTTAGATCAATTTACCGCAATTCAACTAGCGATTCACTACTGATTCAATTATGATTCAGACAGATTTACTTACGATTTATACCGATTCACTTACAATTTAATAGTATAACGATTCATAAATCTGATTTAAATCGTTTTGAGGTGAATCGAATCGTGAATCATTCAATTCAGGAATTCGAATCACGATTCTACTACTATGCCGTGAAGAAATAAAATTATGAAGTATCCATGTGCTTTAAATTTGGAGGAAGGTGCAGTGAAGTTGTAAATTTTTAGGGGAAAATGAGGAGGCATTGGTCAACAAAACCATATACATTTCAAAGTTAATCTAACCAAATTTAAAAACTGTAAAGACTGCACGTCTTGAATATGATTGTGATTTCAATCTAATTAATTAATCTATTTCAGAAGCAGATTCTTTTTTCAAATACAAGTATCCAAATTAATAAAACAAGGTGCTGAACCAGACATGTATGAACCAGCTAATATACAGAGCACAAGTATCTTTGGAAAGCATCTTTCTTCTTGAACTTGGATGTAACAGGCAATAGTTGTAGTTGGTCCAGATTGATGGGATCTTGTTCCAACATAAAAAAAAAAAAAACATTTACATCAAGACAAAAGAGAATCATGAGTGTAATTGTTTTATATATATGTTCCTTAACATTGTTAGTCCACCTAGAAATTATTGGGAATGCAAGATGCAACTTCCTGAGATTACTTGAACCAAGAAACTTCTATGTCATGAATTGTAGCTAATTAATTAATTAATCAACAAAATCCAAATTTGGCCAAATGCCACTTAATTAACATAGTGCCAATCATTAGATTTATTAAATTTAAAGAATATATGCAAAATTTAATTATTTACCCTTGAAGTACCAACAATATAACTTTTCCATGCAGTAGTCATCTGATATCATCAGAGCTAGGTTTGTGAATAACTTGATATCTTTATAATTTTGACAAATCATCTTTTGTCGTACTCATGTTTGGTTGTTTTTGTAGAGATTCATACGTCGAAATACATGTAACCACGAACACAAACAGATGCAAATCAAAGTAATAAGAAGAAACACACAGATTTATGTGATTCGGCAAAGATCTGCTTATGTTCGCGAGAGATGAAAATATAAAGTTATTAGATTTAGTTTCCAAACACTAGAAAAGTTTTTTACTTAGTTCAAGAGATTGATACAGTAAAAAAAACTAATAAAATAGAAATACATGTAAATAGAAAGTCCACTAAATAATTTAGGTCGAGCCACACCATAAATAACACTTTTATATGTTCCTTAACATTGTTAGTCCACCTAGAATTAATTGGGAATGCCAAATGCAACTTCCGGAGATTAATTGAACCAAGAAACTTTTATGCCATGGTAGCTAATTAATCAACAAAATTAAAATTTTTGGCCAAATGCCACTTACCATAGTGCAAATCATTAGATGCATTAGTGCTAATCATTATATTCATTAAATTTAAAGAATCTATCAAAAATTAAATTAAATTTAAATAATTGGCCCTCACGTCACTAGGTGGAGTGTGGTAGCCTTTACTCCGAAAAAAAATCTATTGTATGTTGGACTACCTGTGGGGGGCACTTACACACCCATTAGGGAGATGTTACTTTTTTTCTCTATTAAGACTTATTTCTACGGATTAATTGGTGTGCGTAAACTAGCAAAAATACCCCATATTACCAAAAAAAAAGAAGGGAGGATGATAGGAAATAAGACGGGCAATACAAAGGCACGCAAGTGCTTGGTCTCTTGAATCAAAATGAAGCTACCTAATACACAAAATTGTGCATTGATCTAAGAAATATGACCGCACTTGTGTAATCTTTGTAGTCCCTGGCATAAGTCGTGTTTAGTTTGTTATTTAAAAAATAAAAATCTAGTCCAAAAGGAGAAAATTCAAAAATGTTTCTTAAAACAACCTATTTTTCCATAAAAAAATTCAAAAAATATTTTTGGAATCTGTCAGTTAAACATATTTTTTGTGTAATTAAATCATAAATTAAATGAAATAACTCAAGAATGCTAAAACTCTTGCTTTAGCTTTCAAGAGATGAGGTGATAAACTTCCAAAATTAAATGAGAGGACCACATGCAACTTTAAAAAAAGGAAGGGGAAGAAACTGATAGCAACATGCACAATTTTCCTTCGCAATCTAAAGACAGATAAAAAGATAGGCAAGAAGGACAAGCATGGTAGCTGTGTTTGAAATTGAGCTACCTTTATTCATGAACATGGGTATTATTTTTATTTTTTTATTTTTTTGGTAAGCAAAGTTTTTCTATCTTCCTTCTGGTTTCCAAAAAGGATCATAATGTAGACCAATGGATGAAATCAAAGGTAATCCTCTTGATTCCTTTATCAAAATCCTTACCTTACTTGCATTAACCACACCTTCTTCAAGCCTATGAAGCCTCTTATACCCAATTGTTGTCCCCTTAGCCACTCTTCTCCCATCAGCATATATCTCATGCTTTTTAACCCTCTGCCCAAACCCAATTGCTTCTTGAATTCTCACCACATTAAAACTCAAACTTTTACTATTTTCTCCCTTAATAATTTCAATCCAATGTTCATCACTAGAATCATCATCATCATCATCATCCTCTGGTGCCCAATAAGCCACAAATGATCTTCATCAAGAGCATTTTCAGGCCCAAAACCATCTTTCTTTCCTCCCCTTTGGCTGCTTGCTTTCACTTTGTTGGCTAAGTTAATAGAGAAAATGGTGTTAATTGCTTTGTGAAACTCTGCTAATCTTTGAACATCTGTGTCTTGTATGAGCCCTGTTGTGTTAGGAGGAACATTGAATAGTAGCACACAGTTTCTTCCTACTGAATGATAATATATGTTGAGAAGCTGCTTTAATGGTTTTGGCCTCTCATTCTTGTGCCAAAACCAACCTTTTCGAATCGAAACATCACATTCTGGAGGCAACCAGTCCTTCCCTCTTGCATCGCCCTCGTTCAAATAACTGCACACTCATTATCTTTATATTATTACAATTTTTGCATAAAGAAGTTCAATAGATAAGAGAAAAACACAAATACGCTCTGGTACCATGTTAATTAAAAACTAACTGAAAAAAAAAATATACATAGAAAAAACAGAACAAGAACTGGTTTTTCTCTTAGTATGTATTTGGTTGCTGAGAAAATGAGGATTTTTGCGAGAAAATTCGAGAATAAATTCCAGCTTTTGGTTGTTTGAGAGAGTAGAGAAAAATATTTTTCTCATCCTAGAAAAAAAATATTTTTTCATTTGAAAATTGATCCGTAACTAATTTTATAGAGGTTGTGGTTATGCAATTGAATGTTTTCTTGAAAAAACTCTATTTTCTCAATGAAACTTTTCTTCGCGGTAACTTACCCGACAATGCTTCCATTTCCAATACTCAGTGAAGTTCGATTAATGGTAGACCAGCTAGTGCTCCCTGCAAATCCCTTCTCGTCTCCCACCCATCTAACATCAGGGCCAGCATCAGAAAAAATATTAATCGAATTCTGCAATTCCTTCACCATGAAGAACCAATCTTGAAAGTAATAACTCATGTTTGGCACATTTGATCCCTTTGCTCCATCAAACCAAATCTCCTGAACATTCCCATATCTTCCATCACAAACAACAAAAAGAAAAAATCATCACATTTTCACAAACAAACAAGATTCACAAAAAAAAAAAAAAAAGAAAAAACAAACAATAGAAACTTGATTTGATAATTAAGATCAACTAGTACTCCACACACACCTTGTAAGCAACTCCTGCAACTGTGCTAAGTAATACTCATTATAAGCCACCTCCTTCCCATATCTTTATCATGACGATCCCACGGCGATAGATACAACCCAACATCGATGCCTCGAGCCTTTGCAGCATCGACAAATTCCTTAACAACGTCGCCATTACCATTCTTCCAAGCGCTACTTCCAACGGAGTGATCCGTATATTTAGAAGGCCAGAGGCAGAACCCGTCATGGTGTTTCGCGGTGAGGATCATAAGGGAGATACCGGCGTTGGCTGCAGCATCGACCCATTGGTTGGTGTTGAGTCCGGTTGGGTTGAACAAAGATGGGTGTTCATGCCCAGTTCCCCATTCTGAGTTTGTGAAGGTGTTAACTCCAAAGTGAAGGAACATTATGAGTTCTCTTCTCTGCCATTTTAGTTGGGACGATGAAGGTAATGGGAGGATAGGTAATGGTGGTGGTACTGCAAGTTGTGTTTTTGATTGGGTGAGTTGTAGCAGTTGGAGCAAGAGAAGAAAGAAGCTAGAAAAGCAAAGCCTAACCATGGGTGTCTTCTTCTTGGTTTAGAAAAAGAAGAAATGGAGGGGTGAGAAAGATTTGGAGAGAAAAGGTGTATGATTAAGAAAGGAAAGAAAGCTGATAGAAGTAACATTGCTCGGAGCAGCATAGCTTTTAAAAAAGATGTTAGAAATCACCGTGGTAACGATGATCACATTCCCTTGGGGACCATGTGGCTCGAACTTTCGCGTCCAGTACTGGCATAAATTAGATAGATTCTGTCATTCTATTAGTGCCATTTTCACTGCTACTTAACCTTTAGCTGTGTCTCGTGAATTGTGGGAATTGTGACTGTTGAGTGTTGACTGGATACCCTTTCATCAGCTTGCTCCTATGCCATCGATCCTCTTGCGGCCTTGTCCAAGCTATGAGATTTCCTTGAAGGATATGTGACAACTCACAATTGAAGTGACATTAGAGCTAGGTTACGTGTTAATTCCTTCTAACCTCTAAAACATATAGAGGGTGATAAATATATATATATATATATATATATATATATTGATAGTTTTTTTTTTAATTGAAGTAAAATATATAACTTCTATAGTGGAGTTTAAACTTTTATCACAAATAATGACTAATTGTAAAATAAAAGTAGAGGTTAAATATTTTTAACGATCAAGTATTTAAGCTACATTTACATTTAATTCTTAAGGCCTTGTTAGGTTCTTGGCTTTAAATTTTTAATATAATCTAAATAGTGAAAAACAATAAAAAAAACTGAGTAAAATCTGAAAATTTTATTTTATTTTTTTAATTCTATTAAACTAACACCACCTTCAATATACATTAAGTTGCCTTCAATTATGTGTAGGTGCATGACTTAATAAATTTTATGTTGGATTAATGAAGATGTATAGTTCTGCCAATGTTTAGTAAAAATGTCATTTTCGCATTTTCCTTTTATATAAGAATATTTTATTTTAATCACAAACTAAAAGAAGCCTAAATCTTAAAAATATAATAAAAAATGAATTTAGAAACCAAAAGTAAGCATTGCAATCCCAATTTCATTCAAAAAGCAATTCGAAGTAGTCATGAAATTACAAATGTTGGTTAGCTCTGACGTTATGCATCGCAACCCCTTCACTTAAAGTCAGAAGTTCGATTATCTTCTCTGATAGTGAGACCATGATAGTTGGTTCGTATGGTCCTCATCCGAGCCCCTTATGTTCATCGTCGTTGTGTTCGCCTTCTTGGTCTTACTGAGAAATCCTGACTTTCTCTGAGCATTCTCTAATCATGTGTCAACACTCATAAAAAAAAACGTAGTCATGAAATTAACTAATTAATAAATAAAACTTAGTTCAGTGCAACTTTGAAATAAGAGCTAAACCAGACTAAAGGTAATCAATTTTTCAAATTCAACATATTGATGAAAGCGAATCAAATTTCCATAAACTAATGAACTCCGGTTACTTGCTTATCAATTGTCAACTTATTTTAATATATGATGAATGGGTTCCACCCGGATTATGGTTTGATTTTGTTCTAATTCCCTCTTTCTATTAGTTGGCCCCCATTAGATGATTTTCCTACTGAATATTCTGTTAGATCATATATAGATTAGTCAAAAGATTGTGAAATATATGCGCATGATCCGTTTCAATTATTTTAACAAATATTAGAATAATAAGGAATAGATTTTGATATATACAGATCAACAGTTATATATGTGGAAATACTTGGTAAATTAATTTGAATTTTTATTTATTATTTTATTTATATTCCATTTAATATTTAGAAAAATAAGTTTTCTTTTCTCTATACTCGTGTCCATGCATGTTATTGATATTTTTTATAAAAAAAATATTTATTTTAATGAACAATTGCATGCCGAGTGATGGAGTGAAAGTGTTACCATGTGATTCACAACAAAAGAGATCTCAAATCTGATATAATTTAATGAATTAACAAATAATATTATTGTTGATTCAACGAAAATAAATGATGCTTATCCGTTTGATATATATATATTAAGCAACAATTAAAGACCAACACATCAATTTAATTAAATTGCTACTCTGAGTTTGCTAAGTCATTAGACCAACATCTCTTATGTAAAATATACATGTATATATACATACATGTATGCATACATATAATATACACACAAATACTAATCAAAGTGCATATGCCTTGCATGTGGATAAAATAAATACGGTTTTGAGTATAATTTTTAAACTGTAAAAGCATTTCTCTTTTATTATACACTTATTAGTAAATAAAAACATTAAAATGACTTAAGAAATATATCCATAACTATTACGAATGGGCATATGTTTTTACGGAACATGTTTCCGGATTTTTAGGCTATTTTGTAATATATAGGTGGGATGATCGTGAATGAAATGCAGACAAAAATGTAATAGAGAATTTATCATGGTATCAGAGCGACTTGAGAGATCAGCGACGGAACAGTGAAACTCTCTCCGATCTCTCCGATCACTCTGATCTCGGACGGCGCGACCGCGCGGTAGTACAGAAGCCGAAGTAGAAGAAGAAGAAGGAGACGAAGAAGAAGAAGAATGGTGATAGAGGTGAGACCACGTGTCTGTACATGGATGGGTTGCTCCATCAAAACGTCCCAACTAAACATCTCTTAACTCTCCTCCAGTACGGTGGTTGAAGCGCCTGAGAAACATTTTCTTTTAATTTACAACGTCTCTTTTCTCTTCCTTATTCTAGCCGTCGTCTCTGCTCAATTACAACTCCCCATTTGAACACTGATAAAGGCGACCGGCGGCAGGCGGCGACTGGCGACCGGCGACCGACGACAGGCGACAGGCGACCGGCATGCCGCATTGGTGCGCATGCAGCGCTGGTGCGCGTGTTGCGTTGGTGCACCTGCAGCATTGGTGCGCGTGCAGTGTTGGGCAGTGCGCGGTTTGGGCAGTGTGCGCGTGCTGCGTTGGTGAACGTGCAGCATTGGTGCACCTGCGCGCTTTGGGCAGTGTGCACGTGCTGCGTGAACAGTGCAGCTCGGCTTGAACAGTGCGGCTCGGTTTGAACAAAACGGCTCAGCTTGAACAGAGCGGCTCGACTTGAACGGAGCGGCTCGGCTTGAACAGAGCGGCTCGGCTTGAACAGTACGGCTCGGCTTGAACAGAACGGCTCGGCTTGAATAGAGCGGCTCGGCTTGAACAGAACGGCTCGGCTTGAACAGAGCGCGTGAACAGTGCGCGGGAGTTCATGGCTGGCGGAGAGGGTGACAAAAGGGTGGATATGACGTATCATCTTGGATCGAGTGACGGTCCGGGAAACATCATTACCCCGATTCAATTACGTGGTGAGAACTACGATGAATGAGCGAGGGCAATTCGAACCTCGCTTAAGGCAAAGAGAAAATTTGGCTTTGTGGACGGGACGGTTCCGAAGCCAACAACAGAGGAGAAACTTGAGGATTGGATAGCTGTGCATTCGATGTTGGTGTCATGGCTGACCAATACCATTGAGCCGTCTATTCGGTCGACCCTTTGAGAATATGATGATGCACAACTTCTGTGGAACAATCTCAAAAATAGATTTTGTGTGGTAAGCGGTACTCGTATATGTCAATTAAAAACATCCTTGGGAGAGTGCAAGCAAGGAAAAGTCGAGACAGTGGCAATTTCTTTTGGTCGTTTGTCAAAAGTCTGGGACGAACTGATCACATATGTGAAAGTGCCGGTTTGTAAGTGTGGAGGTTGCACGTGTAGCATAGTCACGCAGGTAGAAAAATTGAGAGAAGAGGACTGTCTACATTACTTTCTTATCGGCCTCGATGGAGCATATGCTTCAATTCGAGCAAATCTGCTTGGACAAGAGCCATTGCCAACGCTTGATCGAGCATATCAACAAGTGATTCAAGCGGAACGACTGCGTGGCGGCGAGTCATCCAAGGCTGGACGAGATAGTATCATGGCATTCGCAATTCAGGCTGATACGCGTGGTAAGTCTCGTTTTGTGGATACTACTGATAAGTTTTGCAACCATTGTAATAGAGCATCAAACCATGTGACGTGCGACTTGTCTATTTTGAAGAACGTGAGAAAGGTGTAATACTGCCCGGTGGGTTTGCCGGATGGAAACACTGCAGAAGCAAACCTAGAAGGGAGTGTCGTGCTGCCAGGAGGATTGAAGCTCTACAATGTGCTTTATGTCCCACAATTGACATGCAACTTAATTTCTGTTACTCAATTAATCGATGAATCAAATTGTGTTGTACAATTCACTAATAATATTTGTGTTATACAGGACCAACCGACGAGGAAGGTGATTGGAGCGGGTGAAAGATTGGATGGACTTTATTTTTTCCGTGGTGTTCCTCAAGTGAAGGTCTTGACAGTAGATGGTGATTCATCGTTCGAGTTGTGGCATCAACGAATGGGGCATCCGTCGGAGAAAATATTGAAGATGATTCCGGTT
This sequence comes from Paratinospora sagittata, assembly GCA_035771175.1. Taxonomy (NCBI): domain Eukaryota; kingdom Viridiplantae; phylum Streptophyta; class Magnoliopsida; order Ranunculales; family Menispermaceae; genus Paratinospora; species Paratinospora sagittata. The sequence goes on from CM069591.1 coordinate 34,794,636, forward strand.
GTAAGTCACTCTTGTAGAACAAATACTAAAGCTTGTGATGTGTGTCCCCGTGCAAAGCAACCTAGATCTAGTTTTCCAATTAGTACGAATAAAGCTGGTAGGATTTTTGAACTTGTTCATTTGGATTTGTGGGGGCCTTACAGGGCTCGTTCTTCATGTGGGGCTACCTATTTTTTGACAATCGTAGATGATTTTTCAAGAGGAGTTTGAGTCTATTTACTTTACAATAAAATGGAAGTTGAAACTATGTTTCTTAATTTTGTTGCTATGGTTGAACGTCAATTTGACCAAGTAATAAAACGTGTGAGAAGTGACAATGGGACCGAATTTAATTATTTGCATGATTATTTTCAAAATAATGGGATTATTTTTGAGACTTCTTGTGTTAGGACTCCTCAACAAAATGGGCGAGTTGAGATAAAACATCAACACATTTTAAATGTGGCTAGAGCCCTAAGATTTCAAGGGAACTTACCAATCAAATTTTGGGGTGAATGTGTGTTGGCAGCGTGTCACTTGATTAATAGGATACCCTCCACTTTACTTAAGACTAAATCGCCATATGAAATATTGTTTGGGAAAGTGCCTTCTTATGATGCTATTCGAGTATTTGGTTGTCTTTGCTATGCTCATAATCAACGACACAAAAAAGATAAATTTGCAAGTAGGAGCCGTAAATGTATCTTTGTTGGCTATCCTTTTGGGAAGAAAGGTTGGAAATTGTATGATTTAGAAACACATGAGTATTTTGTGTCGAGGGATGTGAAGTTCTTTGAGAAAGAATTTCCTTTTGCGCCAAACCAACCAAGGAATGCGGTGACTCCTGTGCTGGCAAACAATGAGGATGGAGCATGGAGTGACGATGAGGGTGCCGATGATGGTGCTGCGTGCGTTGAGGAGGGGTTGGAATCAGCGTCCACCCTCGAGGGGGGTCTGGTGGTATGGTGCAGCCTGAGCAACAGCCCGCACATGAGGATGTGCGTGATGAGGGACTAGAAAACACGGTGGGGGAGCAAGTTGTGGAAGTTGACGGTGAGCTAGGGCGAGGAAAACGAAACAAAACTCCTTCAACACGGTATCGTGATTTTGTTACTCATACTATACGGAAAATAAGTCCATCTGAGAATTCATCAGCTCCTTCCTCTTCCTCAGGTACGCCCTATCCTTTAACATATTTTGTGAATTGTGAACGTTTTTCTGTGAGACATAGAAATTTTCTTGCAGCAGTGACAGCGGGACATGAGCCAAAGCATTTCAAAGAAGCGATGAAAGACTCGGGATGGCGAGATGCGATGGGTAAGGAAATACGAGCCCTTGAAGACAATGAGACTTGGGTAATGGAGACTCTTCCACCCGGCAAGAAAACACTAGGGAGCCAGTGGATATATAAAATTAAGTATAAGTCCGATGGCAGAATAGAGCGACTCAAAGCAAGACTTGTGATCTATGGCAATCATCAGGTGGAAGGAATTGACTATAACGAGACATTTGCTCCTGTGGCAAAAATGGTGACTGTTCGTATTTTTCTTGCAATTGCTGCTGTTAAAAATTGGGAGGTACATCAAATGGATGTGCATAATGCTATCCTTCACGGTGACTTAAGTGAGGAGGTTTATATGAAGGTTCCTCCAGGTTTCAAAAATACAAATCCTAACATGGTTTGCAGGTTGAAAATGTCGTTGTATGGTCTGAAACAAGCTCCCCGATGTTGGTTTGCAAAACTGTCAACAGCATTGAAGAATTATGGTTTTGTGCAATCTTATTCAGATTATTCTTTATTTGGGTTGTGCAGGGGAAGAACTCAGATCAACGTGTTAGTTTATGTTGATGACTTGATTATTGCAGGGAATGATAAGGTTGCATTGACAACTTTTAAAGATTACCTTGGCATGTGCTTTCATATGAAGGATTTGAGAGTTTTGAAGTATTTCTTAGGGCTAGAGGTAGCCCGTAATCCAGAAGGAATTTTTCTTTGCCAAAGAAAATACACACTAGAGATAATTTCTGTAACGAGTTTATTGGGAGCAAAGCCTGCGGTATTTCCTATGGAACAAAATCACAATTTGGCCCTTGCTAAGGGCGAATTCCTTGCGGATCCGGCGCCGTATAGGCGACTTGTAGGGAGATTGATTTACTTGTCTGTGACGAGACCTGATCTTGCATATTCGGTTCATATTTTGTCCCAATTTATGCAACAACCTCGTGAGGATCATTGGGAGGCAACTCTCAGGGTCGTGCGATATTTGAAGAAGAGTCCGGGGCAAGGGATTTTGCTTCGTGCAGATAGTGACCTACGTCTAGAAGGGTGGTGTGATTCAGATTGGGCTAGCTGTCCACTTACGCGGCGTTCCTTGACAGGATGGTTCGTGTTACTTGGTTGTTCTCCTGTGTCGTGGAAAACCAAGAAGCAACAAACAGTGTCTAGATCGTCCGCGGAGGCTGAGTATAGATCAATGGCGGCAACAGTGTATGAGTTAAAGTGGCTTCACCAACTTTTAAACGACCTAGGTGTGCGACATCCGAAGGGTATGAAGTTATTTTGTAATAGTCAGTCGGCGTTGTATATTGCTCAAAATCCAATTTTTCACGAAAGAACAAAGCATATAGAGGCTGACTGTCATTTTGTTCGAGATGCGGTGACTGAAGGGATGATTTGTCCGTCATATGTTTCCACTCGTGTTCAATTGGCAGACATCTTTACAAAAGCGTTGGGAAAAGCAAACTTTGAGTTTCTACTCTCCAAGTTGGGCGTTCGGGATCTTCACGCTCCAACTTGAGGGGGGTATTACGAATGGGCATATGTTTTTACGGAACATGTTTTCGGTTTTTAGACGGAACATGTTTCCTAATTTTTAGGCTATTTTGTAATATATAGGTGGGATGATCTTGAATGAAATGCAGACAAAAATGTAATAGAAAATTTATCAATAACCATATCTAAGCTGAGCAAGTGACAAGTGACTTGTTTCATTTTTTTATTTTCTTTTTTAATTTGTTGATGTTGTGATACGGTGAATCGCCGTATACATCATTTCAAGTATATAAGAAGGTATAAATTTTGGATCATTTAGAGCTACATGAACTATAAACATCTAATACATATAAGAAAGAAAATCAGGACTCCAAAGTTATTAAGATCATCATATACCCACCCTCACCGTAAACAACACTCTGGATACCTATCAATGCAATCTTGCCACGCCCCTTTCTTCCCTTCGTCCACCCCAATCCTCGTCTGCATGCACTTCCACACCAAGCTACAACACTTGGGCCCACTCCCCATTCCAAGTTGCCAAACCTTCTCACCCTTCTTCACCTTCCCCTTCCCTTCCACGTACCCCAGCTGATACCACATCGAAGACGACGACTGGTTTCCAAACCTATGTAGCGTCGCCATTGCAGCTTCCACTTCCTCTTCCTTCACCTTCAACCCCTTCCTAATCTCCCTTATTATCGCCTTTCCCGATCCCGGCACGCAGAAATGCCGAATTACCGAGGTAAAGTCCGGCACGTAATTATAATCATCATCATCCCGATGAGATGTGTCCACCTGCAGATTCTTCCTCAGAAGTGAAACAGTGTAGCGTAGTTTCTCCTTCAATGGAAGCGTTCTGGTGCCCAAAATGGTTATGTGAGATCGAAGAGTGACTTGCGCGACCTGTTGGAAGTCCACAAAGTTTGAAGAAGAAATACATATTTGAGAGTACAAAAAGACCCAAAAATAATATCAAAACTATATCATGTATAATGAATACTAATTTTAATTTTAATTTTTTTCTCAAGATAGGGTGATATGGTGTATTGTCAGGTTAGCTTAAGTATATTTTAGGTCGTTTTACTACTCCTTAGTTTAAAGAAAATACATAAAAGATGCTTACATATAAATAAATTATAGATAAACATAAATGATATTTATATGCAAATATATGAATTATGTGCAAATAATCATTTCATTAACAGTTTAAAACAAATATATAAATGATGCTTAAATTAATATAAATATATGAATTATGTGCCTACATAAACGATATTTAAATACTATATATCTTAAATTAAAAATGCAACTATAGAAATGCAACTACTTTATTAATAATGTTGAATGTTGAAGCGCGTGTTGGCCCATCCCACACATTACACCATATTGTCCCTCGTTTTCTACGTTAGGAGATCGTACATTTCTACGTTAGGAGATTGAGCTTGTGAACACGTACAATCGTAATCACTAAACCCTAAACTATATACCTTAAACCTTAAATGTTATGGACATTTGTCTATATACATACATGTCTAATGTACAACTCACAGTTTTACTCTTTTGGTTTAAAAAAAGATTTTTCTGTGAAAATACAGGAAATCTTATTTCTTCTTATAAATATAATTAAACCAACTACCTGCAACAAGTCTCGGTTCAGTGTCACTCCCGTAATCCCTTCCGAATCCTCTTCTCGAATTGCAGAAAAGTAGGCCTTGTCGTTAAAAATCCTCTGAGTTCTAATGGTACGAAGAAGCTGGTATTTGGCAGTTGCTTTGGATTCTTTTTTATTCGTAAGCAAGATGGCAGCGCCGCCCATGCGGAAGAGACAGTTCAGAACTAACTTAGGCTTTTCCTTCCCAGCATACCATCCAGTGGACAAAATCTCGGTGCTAAGAATCACAGCATTGGAGTTATTATGCACTTTCAAAAGTTTACTAGCCATATCAATTGCAATTGCACTGGCACTGCACCCCATACCGGACATATTAAAGCTCTTGACATCAGCTCTCATAGCATATTTGTTAACTATGATTGAAGAGAGCGAAGGAGAAGGGCAAAACCCACAGCAGTTGACGATGATGATGTCGATTTCATTTGGTGAAATCTTAGTTTTAGAGAGAAGATCGTCCATGACTGGAAAAAGAACCATTTGGGCTTCATTAATGGAGTCTTGATGAGATGTTCTTGGTGGGATGTAGTGCAATGGAGGAGGAAGGCTGGTTTGTTCACCTTGCCCAGAAGATTCGATGATTTTCGCCATGAAAGCGATGCTTTCGTCGTCGAAGCAGTCAAGTAAAGAAGCGTTTTCTATGGATGCTGCAATGGGTACTCTGCAGAAGCTTGGTGGCTTGAAGCATGAGAAATCCACCATGAAAACTTGGGGAGAACTTGATAAAAGGGTCTTGAAAATAAAAAATAAGAGCGTAGATAACCATGGGAATATACAGAAAATTGGGTTCCATCTATAAAACCACAGGAAATAAAGATTAATGGATACTGTTACTAGCAAGAAAGATGTGATTTTTAAGAAATGAAACAGGGTTTTGAGAAAATGATGCTTCAGATCATGAAAGTCCATTGAAGTTATAACAGATGAGTGATATTTCTCAGAGGCGGCGGCAGCAGCAGCAGCAGAAGCCATGATCGACGGATTGAATTCAATTCAATTTTTTGTTGCTCGGTTTTATAATGCATCTTTGCTTGTTCAGTAACTTGTAGTTGACCCTAAAAATTAAAAAAAATAAGAAGAGTAACTTGTTAATGACATGTTTCTATCAAAAGACACGCGGTTGCAACGTGGCGCTGATTGCAGGATGCAATACAAAAATCCCGAAACCACGCGAACCGTCAGTACTCTTTTTTTTCCTTTACAATTGAACATCTATGTTTATAAATAAAAATATCACTTACTTTATACATTATTAAATTATTTTAAAAAAATTTAACGATACATTAATAAAAATTATTCTACAAATATTAACTACATATGCCGTTTTAGCATTCTTGTAGGCAAGAAATTGGGTCAAGTTATTTGGTTATTCATAATACTGCGTTAGATGTCCTTGAATTGTATGTCAATATATAATTTAAGAGTATCTTATATAGTGAATTTTTATTTATTTATTTATTAATTATATACTGAAAGTTATGTACAATTATTATTTATCAAAAAACAAAAGCATCCACCACATATCATTCACCGGTCACCGTATCAGCTTAGATTTTGTTTTGAGATTGCATTTTGGATGTAATTTTAGTATTTTTTTTTGTGATTAAAGCGATAATAAATGGAGTATATCTTTAGCCGGTGGGTTTGGTAACGTGGATCTTGACGTGTGGCTCGATTGATCGAACAAGTGTGTGGCCTCTGCTATTTCTGGCGCCAGGTTTGAAGCATGGACTGTGGGCCCGGCTACTCGGCTAAATGAGATGACACCGAACATTTAAATTGGATAAATTGGGGCCCAGTAAATAATGGATATAGTGATGGGCCGGTGAGCTTGAAGAAAAGATGTTAGGATCAGTTTGTCCACGTGGAGCCTAATATTGAGAGATTGACACTTGATACGTAAAAAGACAAATAATGTTAATACTCGGTTATATAATCAGTTACATCACTATAACATATTTTTGGAGAGGTGCTAGGTTCGTTTTTAGCCTATTAATTTCGTTTACGTCTAAGGTGAGTCAGAGACAAAAATTAAACTTAAAACTTTTAGGTTTTAAAATTATTTTTTTACTACCTTTAGTAAAGTAGACATTCTATATTTACCTCACTTAGATACATATGGGGTCAACCCCTCCATATGCCATTTTTTCTTTCCCCAAAATGTAGTTGAAAATTTTATCTTTAACTTTTATTAAAAAAATTACTATTATTTTCATTAAAGATAAAATAGTATTGTGCATTTTAATTTATTTTTAAGTTTCACTTTTCCACACCTGTATGCGTGTCTCCTAAATTCTATTCAAAACATTCTTCTTAATTCTATTATCTATTCTATTTTTATACTATTTTTATCATAAATTTTTGAATTACTCACTATTTTGTAATATAAAATTGTTAAATAAATTTATATAAAAAAATACATTTACAGATAATTTAGTAATAAGGCGCTAAAAAAGATTTTTTTAATATTATTAAATATAAGACTTATTAATTTTATTTTCATCCCCCTTTTATTCATTTTTTTAAGTAACTTTCTAATCTCTCTATTATCGTGCGACGCACGTGCCCGTGAACTAATTTAAAATTAATATTTTTAATGAAATATGAATGTAATACTAAATTGTCCTTCAAATATTTGTCTTATTTCTTTTATTAAAAAATAGAGGGTTGCTGGTTGAACCCCATATGTCCCCTATAATCACCCTACTAAACTAAAAAAAATGAATTACTAAACTACCATCGTGTCAAATGACCAAAATGACCTTATCTTATTAAAAAAAGTATATAGAGGGTTGCTAGTTGAACCCCACATGCCCCCTCTATTCTTTTATTAAAAAATATAGGATTGCTCGTTGAACCCCATGTCCCCTATCATCACCCCACTAAACTAAAAAACATGAATTTCTAAACTACCCTCATATCAAATGACCCAAATGACCTTATTTTAAATTATTTTATCACCTCTCTCACCCACTCACTAAACCTACCCACCGTCGTCTTCATCTATGTAACGTATGCATCTTAGGATGATGTTATCATGACCTGTAGAGTATCCGTATACGTATATATATATATGTATACGTATATGATGCTCGACTCGGGTTAGTTCAAGTGTCTTTATATGCTATTTTAAAGAATTATCATTATTAATATTGTCATTTATGTGCTAATGACATTGATAGTGATAATAATACACATCACAAAAGTAATATATTAATAGTAACATATTAATATTAATGTATGAGTTATTAATTGTATAATGGGGCCAATTGGACCCGATTTGAAATGGGCATGTATTGATTAAATAAATGAAAAAATGATGAAATTGTTGGAATTGGTGGATTGGTTAACAACTCACATATGAGGTTCTGATTGGGTAAAGGCCATGTGGTTAACAAATGAGCCCTTGAGCTAACATTTAGCATGGTGTTGGAGCATGATCAACACTCGACAAAATAGGTGCATGTGGGTGTAACATGTGTCTCAATCTCTCATTTTCTTCCTTGGGGGACATTTTTGAGATAGTAAGGTTGAAAGAAAAGAAGAGAAGAGAGAGAGAGAGAGATGAAGTTGCTTGAAGGGTAATCTTAGCAATGTTTTGATCAGAGGGTTGATCTCTTAGATCCGTGGTCGGATCATGCTGAATATTTTTCAGCCAGGTCGTCTCTTATGGTTTTTCATTCTGGTCGGTGGAGATCTTGATTGAAGTTTTCTTCTGAGAGATATAACCTCCCAAGCATAGATGATCGAAAAATTTGGATTTCTCGCACAGTTAGATCAAACTATTAGATCTCCTAAATCTACCGTTGGATGGATGTGATATTTCATCAGATGGTTCATAACTAAACGTGTTACATTATGAGCGGTTAAGATGTTGCTGGTTGAGTAATCTGGGAGATATAATCATTTGAGTTCAAGTATTTGCAGCAGGAGAGGAGAAACCATTCAGTTAGAGCTGTCTTAATGAAAGAGTATATCTCTGTGTTCTACCGTTGGATTTAGCTCAAGTTTGGACAAAAGGTTCTTCTTTTGATGTTCTTGAATCTAACGGTTAAATTAGTTATTAGATATTTCTTTTGGTAGTTTGTTACATCCGAACAGTGCATTGAATTTGGGTGTAATTAATGTTTAGCCATGTATTTGACCTTGACCTTGGTTATGAACTTAGGATTTTTCATTCAAGTTGCATGTCATATATGTTGATCTAATGGGTAAATGTGGATGATTGATGGTTCAATTTACTGATCTTGCTTGCTGAAAACCACAGGTGTAGTGCAAATTTGGCCCAGGCCATGAATTTGGGGATTTGCTCAAATTTGGGGATTTTGACCAAATTGAGGTCAATTGATGAAATTGACTTGTAATTAGTCCAATTAACTCTAATTGTGATTGAATGCCATGTATTATAGTGTTTGAATCAACCTATTGCATTCAATTTGGTTAAATGTGTGTTAATTGGGTATAAAATGGTTGAATTTGGCATTATGGGATTGGCTCATGTGTAGGACCATTTTACAATCTTAATTGACATTTGATTTGGGTTTAAACATGGTTGATTTACACACTTGGACTGATTTTCAATTTTTGCATAAACCACGTATGTTTCAGGATTTGTGATTTGATCTAAATGACTCAAATAGTCCAATTGGGGATTGAGTTGCATTGGGGTGATGTGGCATTCTAGTGTTTCTTGGAATTAGAATTTGATTGGCTATGTCTAGTCAATTAAGTGTCAGTGTTTCTTTATTTGTAAATTCTATATGTGGCATTGTAGTATAAAAATGTTTTAAATGCTTGTATAATGTAGTATGCATGATTTATTGAATTCATGAACTGTATTTGAGTATAGTCAGTTGGGTAAAACAGTTAAGTTATGTTGCATTCCCTAGGCTTGGGATTCTTATGGAATCTCATTGGGCCGACCGAGAATCCTCAATTGTGGACCTTGCAAAGGATTTCTATGGGTTGTGTATGTTCGGATTTGCCTAGACATGGTACTTGTCTTTGTGAGTGAATCCTATGTTTCATACAATCCATAGGAATTATGATAGAATGGGTAAGAAGTCGATCAGGCACGGGTTTCGTGCACACATGACCCTTGTAATTATTCTTACTCAGGAGGGATTAGACTGCATAGGCATGTTTATAAAATGGTATGCATGGTCTTGTTTATGACATGATACATTATATTGGCATGTATGTAATCTTGATTATACCCATGATTATTTAAATGGTTTTAATGATTCTTATAATGTTTTACTTAAATGCATATATATGTTGCTACTTGTATAGAACATTCACTGAGTTTGTTGTAGCTCACCCCTCATCCTTATCTTTTTAGGATCTGATAGGAGGGGGAAAGGGAAAGCTTAGCTGCGAAGCGTTCCTGTACTGTCGTTGACGTAGGTGTTTAGTACTTTTCTGTAAATTATTTTGATAAATTGTACTATGTAACACCTAATGATTATACTTAACATTTAGATGGGTTTGTACTTTTGAACACTATGGACTTGGAGAAAAATTTTCTGGTTGTCATTTTGGATATGTTTTATATGATGATCTTATATTATGTCCATGTGTTTATTGTTGTGTATTTGGGGATAGAAGGCTTGTCGAGATGAAGTGTATGTCAAGGTAGGATGTACACGAGGTTCCGTGCCGGTCATGACGTCATTGATAATGGGTCGTGACAATCTTCTTCATCTTTTTCTTTCTTCAATTCATTTTACAAATCACTTCTCTAATCTATACTAATTGTTGCCTGTAAATACAAATTCAATTTAAAAGTTATAAATCATTTTGAGAAGATTTTAAAGTGACTTTGGTTTATTTTGAAAGGTTAGGGCATTCAAAACTTCCATCATCAATACATATTGGTAGCATTATGGCACAAGAAGCACGCTCTGGCCCGTCCACAGCCTGTGATAGAGAGAGTTTTTGGCTGGAGATAACGACCTTGAGCTCCATTTGTGGTGATCGTTGGTGTCTTGCTGGTGACTTTAATACTGTTAGGAATTTGAGTGAGAAGTGTAACAGTGTTAGATTAACACAGGGCATGCAAATGTTCAATTCATTGATTATGGATTTGGAGTTGTTGGATCCCCCACTTGCAAATGTCAATTTCACTTGGTCAAATTTTAGGGATAATCCAATATGTTGTAGATTGGATCATTTTCTTGTGTTCAGGCTAGGCTATGTGCTTCCCATTTTTTAAGCTGGAATGTCTACCTAGGGTTACCTCAGATCATTGTCCCATTATCCTTGACATTGTCAGCACTCAACGGGGCCCTTCCCCTTTTCGTTTTAAAAATTCATGGCTCTCTCATTCTGATTTTGGTGGGTTGTTTGCAGATTGGTGGCGGTTGTTGGAGGCTCATGGGTTTGAGGGTCATAAGTTTTTAGTGAAATTGAATGAAATTAAGACAAAATTAAAACAACGGGGCCTTTGCGTTTTCAAGCTAAAGTTAAACTCACGAATATTCTATTGTGTGAGGAAATAATGACACTTCAAAGAATAAGGACAAAATGGATTATTGAAGCGGATGCAACACTCGTTTTTTTTCCATAGTTTGCTAAACAAAAGAAAGGAAAAAAATGTGATTAATAAGGTTGAAAAGGATGACGGCTCCTTGATCTCTTCGGAGATTGGCATAATGAAAGAAATTGTTAGATTTTTTCACAAACTTTATGGTTCATTTGTCTCGGAATGTTGAGGGATAGAGGGTTTTGATTGGGCCCCAATCTCTCTGGAGGATGTAATTTTTTTGGAACACCCTTTTGAGGATAGTGAAGTAAGAAGTGTAGTCTTTGAATGTGATGGTAATAAGGCTCCATGTAACGACCCACAACCACATATGACGTAGAATGTCCAACTCTAGTTGCTTGTGTATATATTTAATGTGTATTATACTCATATTTTGTTCGTATACGGTGTAATTTTTTGTTGATTTGGTTATAACTTTATGAGGGGTGTCACAAATGGACATGGGGACATTAAAAATGAGTCCGGGACGCATTTTTATATAGAAATCAACCTATTATACGTGAATTTCCTGTGTGTATTGAGAAAGAAACATGAAGTTGAAATATGAAACTCGTTCTACGAAGAATGAGCGCACTCCATGAAATAGGCCAAAACATGGAGCGCGCTCCATAGTCTGTTTTCTAAAAAATTTCAGGTGTTGGCCATGTGTGAGCCCAACACGTGATTATAAGCCAAAATACACCCAATTTCGTCCATTTTGGACCAAAAGCAAGGGAAAGAAAGGGGAAAAGAGGGAAAAAGAGAAAGGTGGGTTTCCAATAAGGATTTCACCCAAATCAACCCCCAAGGTAAGAGTTTCCTCTATTTTTGTCCATGAAATCGCCAATGAAGGTGACTGATAGGTCTTGAATGGTGTATTTCTTCCTATAGGCCACAGTTTTGAGTAAAACCTGGTCAAGGTTTTGTATGCATGTGCCTAAATTGGCTTGAAAATAGTATGAATGTGTCTCCTAGACCAAGACCTACACTGAAATGGTGTTTTCCAAGCCTTAAACCCCACTTTCCTTGATGCATGGAGTTAGGGTTTTAATGGAAACCCTAAAATCTGAGAATGCATGTGTCTTTATTGGGTTTCTATGATATCTTTGAGCAAGTTAGATGCATTTGCTATGTTTTTTACTAAGGCTTGCTTGTGAGACCAAGTATTTGAATTAAACCCTAGAACATGGACTTAGGGCTTTCTAAATGGCATGCATGTGAACTATGTCATGCATTTGGATGAATGCTGATGATCCATAGTGTTAATTGATGGTTTCTCATGATATGGAAGGTGATTAGTACAATTGACCCATATGGCTTATTGTAGGAAATTTTTCAAATTGGGGTTTTTGATGCTAATTGACCTAGGATGGTAAATTGTGGTGGATTATGTGTAATTGGACATGAATTGGGCTGATTCATGTCATATTTGGCCTATGTTGGATATGTTATGACGTAGACCTAAGTGTTGGGTTGATTATGCATTTTTGCATAGTTAATGCCCATTATTGAGTCTTATGAATTGATGATGGATTAATGAATTAAGCATGTTTTAGAATGGTTGATGAGGTGTTTGACCTATGATGAACATGAGTGGTCCTAGACTTAAGTGTTGACTTAAGTAATGAAATTGGGCATGAATGATGCCTATATATTAAGAGTTAGTAATTGGGGTTGAACTAGAGTTATGTGGAGTACTAAGGACTTAAATTGGCCTATGTTGAGACTTAGGCTAGGGATTTGGAATTGATCAATGAATGTGAATTTTATCCATTTCAGGACATTGTGATGGATTAGCCAAGTTGTTGGTAACTGACTTGGTAAATTCTCTTGTGGTTGGTTGTGAATATCTTTTACCTTATTTCTCAATTTATAGCATTGTATTTATTTGAAATTGCATTGTTGAATGATATGCATATTATATATTGTGCATTGTGTTTTAAGAACATGAACATGAAATTTATGCATTGATATTGCATTGGGTATTTTGGATTAAATACATTGGCATTGTTTGTCTTTCTACTTACTTGATTTTCGAGAAAACGTGCTGTCAGAGTGCTTGGATTGGTACTCTGTGGAAAGGACTTTCCGAAGCACTGAAGAATGGAAGGGTAGGAGGATTAGTGATGGGTAATGCACCGATCTGAACCTATTGGACAATAGGAAAAGTAAAGGCACGTGTTATCCTGACATGTCCTCTAGGTAAAGACTCTGCATATTTGATTCTTATGAAAATGATGCATAAATTATATGTTTAGTTTGGAATCATGTATATTATGATTGTTCCTTGATGCATTTGGTTTATGAATGAGATTTCAAATATCATACATGTTTTATATAAATGCATATGTGGAGATTATTGTGAAAAAAATATTCATTAAGTTAGTTGAGTTCACCCAATTTTCCCCCTACTTTTCTTAGGTTCAGGTCAAAAAGGAAAAGGCAAGGCTTAAAGTCTGAGCGGCCTTCCTTTTCTTCTTTTTGAACGTAGGTGTTGTTTGTATATTTTGAAGATACTTGGGTCTAGTTTCAGTTGTTTTGTTCTTTAAAACTGTATGTAACTATCACAGGTACTTATGTATATAAAATATAGATAGTTTTAATTTGTTTGGACTGTATATGATAAACAAATGAATGATGGACTATAATTTTGAGTTCCATGTTGTTATTTGAGGATTTTGAACCTTATGATAATTATTTTGGTCAAATATCATCATATTTTTGGATGATGACGTAATATTTATTTTGGTTTAATTATCTTGATCATATACAGGTTATGTATTGAGTTTATTAGGTACTTTCCGAGTAGAGACTTATCAGTGCCTCAACTTTTGTCGTGTTGGCGGCATTATCTGGGGTATTGTGCCGGTTGTAACGTCACCCAGAGAGGGGTTTCAACAAAGACTGGATGGCTTTTCCATGGCATTCTATCAACACTCTTGGGATTTTATAAAGAATGATCTGATGGCGGTTTTTTTAGAATTTCATCAGTATGGGGTGATCACTGTGAAGACTAATGAAACATGTGTGCTTGATTCCAAAAAAATTGAATTCAGGCAAAGTTGCAGATTTTAAACCGATAAGCTTAGTAACTAGTTTGTACAAAAGCATTGCAAAAGTTCTCTCACTTAGATTGAGAGAGATTCTTCATAAAACTGTGGCCCATTCGCAGTCTGCTTTTATTCATGGGAGACAAATTTTAGATTCGGTGTTGGTGGCTAATGAAATAGTATAAGAGGTTCGTAGGAGAAAAAAGGTTGGGGTGGATTTTAAAGCAAACTTTGCCAAAGCTTACGATTTGGTTGACTGGAGATTTCTGGATTTTGTAATGCAGAAAAAGGGTTTTGGAGTCTGATAGCGGTCTTGGATGAATGGTTGTGTAAGTTTGGTGTCTTATTCTATATTGATCAATGAACACCTTAAGGGAAGATTTAATGGGAAGCGTGGGTTGCGTCAACGTGATCCTCTTTCTCCTTTCTTATTCACTATTGTTGTGGATGTGTTGAGTAGACTAATAAGTCAGGCTTGTGAGTCTGGTTTGGTTGTTGGTAGAGATAAAGTGAAAGTCTCTTTGTTACAATATGCGAATGATACAGTTTTCCTGTTGGATGGTGATATTGATAATGTGATGAGCTCTATGGATGTTCTTCATTGTTTCTGCTTTATGTCTGGGTAGAAGATAAATCTTTCAAAATGTCAAATTGTGAGGATTAATATGGATGATGAGATTATTTCTTCACTGACACTTAGAATTGGATGTATGGCGGGGTCGTGGCCACTAAGCTATCTTGGGCTTCCTTTAGGGGGTAATCCTTTGGCAACCTCTTTCTGGAATCCTATTATTACAAAAATTATTAAAAAATGGGAGGGTTCGAAGAGATGTTTTCTTTCTAAGGGTGGAAGGCTTATTTTGATTCGTTCGGTTTTGTCTACATTACCCACATACTTTCTCTCATTGTTTAAAATTCCAACGGGTGTTGCCTTGGTTATGGAAAAGTTGATATGTCCGTTCCTTTGGCATGGTGTTGATAAGAATAGTAGCTCTCACTTGGTGAATTGGGATACTGTGCAGTTGCCGGTGGCGAAGGGAGGTTTGGGAATTGGGAATATTGAGAAGAGGAATGTGGCGTTAGCATGCAAATGGCTTTGGCAATTTTGTTTCGCTAGGAAAGGTCGAGGTTTTGGGCTAAGGTGGTCTCTAGTATGTCTCGTACTTCAAATGATGTTTGGGGTATGGGATCTCCAATTCCTTCTTTAACCACATATAGAACTCCCTGGAAATTTATTTCCTTTTTTCATCATGTTTTCTCCCTTCATATCTCTTATAATATTGGTAATGGTTTGTCTTTTCGTTTTTGGGAAGACTTTTGGTGTGGTGATTCTCCATTGGTTGTTCGTTTTCCACGTTTTTATCACCTATCTTCCATTCAAAACCACCCGATTGCTTCTTTCATTAATGGTATTGCTTTTGGTTCTCAAAGTGATTTTGTTTGGAATCTCCATTTTCGTCGCACACCGGTGTTTAGATCATCATCTCAACTCTTAAAGCTTCTTTCTTTGTTACCCACCATTGTTTTGTTATATTCAAGTGATACTCTTTCTTGGGACTTTTCCTCTTTTGGTCACTTCTCTTGTAAATTATTGTTTGAATTTTTGGTTGATGAGCCCTCAGTTATTCATCCTGCTTTTGTTAGTTATCTTTGGAGTGCACATGTTCCAGCTAAAATAAAATTCTTTGGATGGTCCTTACTTAGTAGGAAAACAAATAAAACTGATGTGATTCAGAGGTGGTTTCCTCATCTATACCTATCTCCTCATTGTTGTCCTTTGCGTGTGGAGGATGGTGAGTTAGCAAGTCACTTGTTCATCCATTATAAAGTTGCTAGATATCTATGGCGCCAATGGTGCTCCTCTTTAAATGGCGTGTTTGGGTTGCCGACATCGATTGAGGATTCTGTACTACTTAATCAGTTTTCTTCGCATAATAGAATACTCGGGGATATAGGTAGGATTGTTTCTTTGGCAACATTATGGAGTATTTGGTTAGAAAGAAACAATAGAATCTTTCAAAATTCATCTAAGGATATGTTTAGTCTGTGGGATGAAACGTTGTTGTTTACTGCTACATGGGTTACTTCGTCAAAATTGGGTGGAGCTCATTTCATTTTGGATTGGGTTAGAGATTGGCGTGCATGTTTATGATATGTTCTTTGGTAGTGTTTTTGGGTTGCGATGTATATCTTGATGAAAATGGTAGGTTTTGGTGTTTGTTTTTCAAGTTTTGGTTGAGGTGGATTCCTGGTTCACTTTGCCTTGTTGTATATATATTTTTTGGTTTTTATAAAATATACTTGTTTCTTCTCTCAAAAAACAGAAAGAAAAAAAAAAGCAAGCTTTGGTGACGAGGAAAGGTAAGTTTTTGGTGTATTCGAATAGTTCGTTGGTTTTTTTTTTTTTTTTTCAAAAAATTGCACTTTGGTTTGACCTTGCGTGGTCGAACCTTATATAGTAGGTTCGGCCGTACAAGGCTGACACCGTTCCCCAAATTCTCCTTTTTTTTCGCCTTCCTTCTTACAATGTTTGACATTTCTAGACATTCTTGAACCGCCTACTAATATTAAGATCTAGTGGTAGGACACCGTTCCCCACTCATGGCCATCATGTGGGGGCACGGGTGGGGAATGGTACCCCACAACCCAAATTAAGTTTGAATGTTAGTAGGCAAATAAAAAATGTCAAAAAAATACCTAAAAATACATGCTAGAAGGTGAAAATAAATAAAAAAACATGAAAAAAATAAGAGATTCAGTCTCAGGTGGTCGAAGGCCCAGGGCCGAACAAGAGTGATTTTTTAGTAAAAAAAATAATGAACCATTCGAATGATGGGAAATTTGGGGTTTGGAGAAGAAATTGATGGAAAAAAAAGAAAAAAAAGAAAGTGGTGGAAAATTAGTGCTTTGGAGTTGGGGGCTAGGATTTTAGGAAGAAGAAAATAATGGGGAGGAAGAAGCGATGGCGTGTTGAAATGGGAAGGCTAGTTTAGGACTTTTTGATTTTTTGGATGGGGTAAGAATAATTATTTTACACCTTAGCTATTTGGTTTAGGGCTATTGGGTGAGGGTAATTTAGGGCTTTTTGGTTTCTTGGGTTTTTATTTAATCTTAGCTATTGGGGGTGATGATAGAGCTTATTTGGGGTTCTAATAGCATCCCTTAAAAAATATTATTATTATTAATATAAGTAAAATATTAATTTTACATTTTAATTAATTTCCACTTTTGGACTATCTTTTAAGTTTTGAAGAATTATTATTTTTATTCAAACTTTACAATTTCCAACTTTTGTACTTTTATGTGCCTTATCATTCTTACTTTTAATTATATTGGATAATTTTACCCTTCGGTCGATACCAAAATACATAAATATACATGTTCCTTTTTTTCTATGAAATGTTATTTTAATTAATCTATGACAAAAATAATGTGTAATGCCGAAAACTATATATAATATAGTTCGCTACAAACTTTCAGTTATTTTAGTTGATACTTAATGAACATCTGAATTATTTCTTTCAATATTTTTCTAACAATGAAGGATAATTAACTTCCTTTTTAAGATCATTAATCAATCTATTGCATCAACAAGGAAGACAAAAAGCTTTAGCTTCGCTGTAACGCTTGGTCCAGTTCATGACTCTATACAGCTGCCACACCTTATCACCTTTCTTCACCTTCTCCTTCCTTTCCAAATTAATACGCCAATTGATACCACATCCATCGATCGAAGAAGCAGAGGACTGGTTCCTGAATCGGCGCTGAGTCACCATTGCTGCTTCCACCACCACTTCCCCAACCTTCAACCCTCTAGCTGTCTCCAAAATTGCTGCTTTCACCGATGCTGCTCGCACACATAAATATTAGAGTGTTAAAATAACTTAAGATATATACCTATATTTATACTTAAGTTGATGTGATAATTCATTACATTACCACATTATCAAAGAAATAAAAAAGAATAGAAAACATCATTCCATCATCATACACCACATCAACATGAATATAATTTTGATTATAATTTTTAAGTCGTAATAACATTTGAAACCCAGATATGAAGCTTGATTAAAGTGGATTAAAAAAAAGTTTTGTTATTAAAGTAAATGATGTTACATTGACATTCAAAAAGTACATCTAAAGTGTACATTACTTTTTTACATCATTAGATTGTCTCGAATGATGTGTTAGTATATATTTCGAGGTAATTCAATGAGTAATGTACACTTTGGATATATGTACCTTTGAATGTCACTTTACATTTTCCTATTAAATTTGATGACTTTTTGTAATTTACCTTCTTCTTAAAAGATAAAAGGAAAATGTTATTTTAATTGTAAAAATTACAACTACTCATGTATATTTATTGGATATTAATGTTTTACACTCTTTTAACATCGGGCATGGCAAAAGGGTAGGCCTTATCGTCAAAGATTATTTGGGATCTAAATGGTATGAAGCAACTGGTATTGGGAAGTTGCTTTGGATTGATTTTGTATTGGTAAGCAAAATATTGCAGAGCCGTCCTTGCGAAAGTGGCAATTTAGAACTAACTTAGGTTTCTCCTTCCCAGCATACCAGCCATTGGAGAGGATCTCAGTGCTGAGAACAACAGCATTGGAACTCCTGTGAATTTTATTTAGTTTGTTAACTAAATCAATGCAAATTGAATTAGCACTGCATCCCATGCCAGAGACGTTGAAGCTCTTAACATCGGCTCTCATGGAGTATTTGGTAACGGCGATATGGAAGAGAGCGAAGGAGAAGAGCAGAAACCCATGGAATTGACGTCGATGATGTCTATTTCATTTGGTGAAATCTAATTAGTTTTGGAGAGAAGATCATCCATGACTGGGAAAAGAACCATTAATTTGAGCATCAATCTTTAATAGAGTCTTGATGAGAAGGTCTTGGTGGGATGTAGTGCAAGAGGAGCTAGGAAGGCTGGTTTGTTCACCTTGCTGGTTTGTTCACCTTGCCCGGAAGATCTATTGACCTTCGCCATGAACGTACGCGATGCTTTCTTCGTTGAAGCAGTTAAATAATGTAGTGTTCTCTATAAAGGATGAAAAGGGTACTCGGCAGAAGCTGCTTGGTGGCTTGAAGAATGAGAAATCCACCAAGTAAACGATTGAACCAGAGTTCTTTGTCAGAAAAATATTTCTAAAGATGATCAAGCAGAGGAGAGGAGATTTTTTATGAAGGTGCAAGTTCCAATAGTTTTTTTTTTTTAAATAAATTACATGAGTAGAATAAGCTAGTTATAAGAGCAACATTCTTAAAAGATTAGGGAGTGTTGAAGCTACAGATTTTTTGAGGAAATCATCGGTCGAGGAAGCCATGCATCACGTAGCTAGAGAAAAGGAACCCTAGCGCTGTGGGATGCACTTGTTGTATCCTTGTAAATAGTATATAAACCCAATTATAATTAGGGTTTATGTGAGATGAGATAGATTAAGAGGTGAGGAGAATTGTCAGAGAATGCTCACAGAGTGACTTTCCATTATAAACCTCTATTGATAGTAAATTAAGTGGTGGTATACTCTGTGGACGTAAGAATTTCTTTCCGAACCTCGTTAAATCTTTTGTCTCCGTATTTTCTCTTTGTGTGTGTTTGTAATTTCTTGGGTTTATTCCCTAACAACTGGTGTCAGAGCATCAGATTCTGCAAACACAAGCCGATTGTCATCGTTGCGGATTGTTGCAAACAATTTGTGGAATTTTTTTTTTTTGGTCGGGCTGTGAGATTCCACTGCACACGGCGAAGAGGAGATTTACAGAAAGACAAAATCACCAATTGCAATTCTTAGCCGTGGGCTTTAATATGGCTCAAAATGTATTGATTTAATTATTATTAAATCAATTGAGAACATCCAAATTTGAAAACCGTGGGGTGTTTATTCATTGAATATTGTGGTGTACGACTACAACATATTTGTGGCTATTTTTATTTGTTTGGTGCTCATGGTTTGAGTGGGAGCAATGGGTTCAGATGATGAATCAATAAGAGTAAAAAAATTCAATGGTTCGAATTTCAGTTACTGGAAAATGCAGATGGAAGATTATATGTATCAAAAGGATTTGTATTCACCTTTGAAGGAGAAACCTGTCAATTACAAGGAAGAGGAATGAGAGATATTAGATCGAAAGGCACTGGGTGTGATTCAAAATCGTATATCGAAAAAGATTGCCTTCAACGTGAAGCATCAAAAGAAAACAGTATCTCTCATGGCCGCCCTTTTTAACATGTACGAGCAATCCTCTGCAGCACATAAGGTACTTCTGATCAAGAAACTGTTTACTTTAAAAATGGCAGAGAATAGGAATTTCAATGAGCACTTAAATTTATTTAATGAGACCACTATTAGTTGGATTCAGTGGATATCTATTTTGATGATGAAGTTCTTGCATTAGCCATCCTCGGACAATTGCCAGAGAGTTGGAAGAACACTGTCCAGTCCATTAGCAGTTCTTTTGGAAAAAGTAAATTGAGATTTTCAGATATTACTGACTTGATTATGATTGAGGAGATCCGAAGGAATGGTGAATATTCATCCAGTTTAGGGTCAGCATTGAATATGGAGAGCAGAGGTAAAAATAAGAATAAAGAAAATTGGCAAGACATATCAAAATAAATAAAAAAAATGACAGGTCTAAGTCCAGACACCATCATGGTACCAAGAAAAATGTTGAATGTTGGAATTATGGATAAATGAGACATTTCAAATCTGAATGTAAGTCTCCAAAGAAGATGGTGAGAAGCATAATAGTGCAAATTGCATCTCAGAAACTTCAGAAGATGCCCTTATTTGTTCTATGGAGAACAATATGGAATCTTGGGTGTTAGATTCAGGGGCATCATTCCATGCTACTTTCAGCAGAGATTTGTTTGAGAACTATGTCTCCGGTGATTTGGGATAGGTGTATCTTGGTGATGACCATGCATGTGATGTTGATGGCAAAGGCGATGTGTGGATTCAATTAAAGGGGTCCGTGTGGAAGCTGGACAATGTGAGGTATGTGCCTACTTTGAAGAAAAATTTGATTTCTATTGGCCAGTTGGCGAGTGATGGTTATTCAACCACCTTTGCAGATGACACTTGGAAAATGTCGAAGGGAGCGATGACTGTTGCCCGGGGTAAGAAAACTAGATATATTTATATGACTATTGATGATTGTGATTCTATTACTGTTACAAAAAGTAAAGAATATCCAAACTTATGGCATCAGAGGCTTGGACACATGAGTGCCAAGGGGATATAGGTCATGCATTCACAAGGAAAGCTGCCAGGACTGAGATTAGTGGATATTGATTTGTGTGAAAGTTGTATATATGGGAAACATAAAAGGGTCAGTTTCCAGAAGGCAAGCAGAAGTTCAAAGTCATCCAAGCTTGAGCTTGTTCACACAAATGTTTAGGGTCCAGCTTTAGTTTCATCAATAGGTGAGAAGTGGTATTTTGTAACTTTTATTGATGATCACTCTAGGAAGGTGTGAGTTTACTTCTTGAGACAGAAATATGATGTGTTTGAAGCTTTCAAGATGTGGAAAGCTAGGGTTGAAAATGAGACAGGGTTGAGGATTAAGAAGTTGTGGTCTGATAATGGTGGAGAGTATGAGGGCACCAGATTCAAAAAGTTCTGTTATGAGAATGGGATAAAACACGAGAGGGTTGTGCCTGGTACACCACAGTAGAATGATATAGCAGAATGAATGAACAGAACATTGACTGAGAGGGCCAGCAGCATGCGCATACACTCTGGTTTGCCAAAGCAGTTCTGGGCAGAGGCAGTTAATACAACAACTTATCGATCATTAGTGCCATTGGAATTCAAAATTCCAGAGGAAGTATGGAGTGGACATGAGGTAAGACTTTCTCATTTGAAAGTATTTGGTTGTGTTTCTTATGTGCATATTGGTGACCATGTTAGGAATAAGCTTGATGCTAAATCACTTAAATGCATACTTGTTGGTTATGGTGGTGATGACTTTGGCTATAAGCTTTGGAATAAACATAATCAAAAAATGATCAGGAGTAGAGATGTCATCTTTAATGAGAAGGTTATGTATAAAGATAAAGACACAACACTGTCACGACGCCCCTGACGTAGGCTGACGTCATGACCGGCACAATGTACTATACACTGTACATACTCATATACAATATATAATACACTGTCAGCCTTCACGTAGTCTCACAATCATTCCCAAAATTTACAGCAAATTTTTTTTTTCTAATATACCACAAATCAAATCCAATATAGATCTTTATAATCATTTCATTCATTCCACAAATTAAATTCTCACCTGATAAGTATCTATGATCATCTCATTTCCTCATCCCAAGCATTATATAATATTACCACACAACTAGGTGATATTACATATATATAGTGTGTGATAATTATACATATCAAAATAACATAAATATAATCTATTTCCTCCAAGCATACATACACATACCAGACGAAGGCTCACGTGATTATCACCCACAAATTTTTCCTTTTCCCTTCGACTCAATACCTGAAATATTGGAGGAAATGGGGTGAGCAAACAACAACTCAGTGAATATAGTTCTTGAGATTACAATTATATACATTTAGAGAAATATGACATTTAAAATCATTTCAAACACTTAGTCAACACATGCAGCATTCAACGAATATATTATACATGTCAACAACATAAATTTCATGAGTTTTCCATAACACAATGCACAATCTCCCTCCTCCGCAAGGCAAGAGAGCGAGTCTAACCCTTGTATGGTCGTTACAAGGTAGCCACAACCTCTCATTACCCAATTCACAGTCATTTCAAGGATCGCAACCCTTGTTAGGACAGACCTACGGACAATGAGGACTCGCAAAACCTCATCCGGGTCTAACTCCTAACGAAATGACAATGAGGATTCGCAAAACCTCATCAGTACAAACTCCAATTGCTAAAATCAGTTTGCATGATCCATAAAACTCAATGCAGTATATATAAATATAACATGCATACAATCAAACATTTTATATGCGTACAATGCCATACAAGAACCAAATCAAGGAAACTATACTCACAGTGGTTACACGGGGTTTCTAATCCAATAGATCATCTAAAATAAAGCACAATAAACGTCATTGCTTCCTCAAGAGCGTTTATCCATGCACTTAAGCTCTCAACTGAAATGAATCATAGCTTATCAT
This sequence comes from Paratinospora sagittata, assembly GCA_035771175.1. Classification (NCBI taxonomy): domain Eukaryota; kingdom Viridiplantae; phylum Streptophyta; class Magnoliopsida; order Ranunculales; family Menispermaceae; genus Paratinospora; species Paratinospora sagittata. The sequence continues at coordinate 34,817,824 of CM069591.1, forward strand.
GAGAAGCACCATTTATCATATCTTTAGCTACTAAAAATATCAAAGCATAGCCAAATATCATGTTCTAACATCCGGAATTCAGTTCTCTACGATTCTGTGATCTCAAACCGAGGTTTCATTGGGTTCACATCACTGTTCACAGTACTATTCACAGTACTATCCACATATTGTTCACTGTTCACTGTTTACATCACTATTCACTATTCACATCATTGTTCATATTACTATTCATCACTATTCATTCAAAACATGTAAATTGTATTAAAAATTGTCAAACGGTCTCCAAAAATTATGAAATGGAATCTAACCACATATTCGGGGTCCCGACAGTCTAGGGTGCATTTTTCTACCTTTTCTAGCGGATTTTCATTCACATTGGGTCAAAACCCCAATTGTTGAAAACGCCATAAAACGGCTCCCATAGCTAAAATTAGTCCGCTAGAATCGTTACATTTAGCTTAGATAGTAATTTCACGAAGAAAGAGAGTGAAAATCACTTACCGCGGGTCCGAATTTGACGCGAATCGCCCGTTCTCCCCTTTTTCTTCTTCTTCTTCTCTGCTGTTCTTCCTCTCTTTCTGTTTTTTTTTCGTTCTGCAACTTCCTTTCTTATCTTTTAAGTTTTTTTTTATTTTTTTTTCTTCTTTCCAGTACTGTTCGGTGAACAGTACCCGCAAATAAATAATATTTTATTCATTTTTTTTCTTCGATACACTCACTCCACATATTTAAGTTAAATGAACTCCAATGTTTAACTTGTAAGCACCCATATAAGATGATCCCATAGGTATCATCTTCTTTCTGTACTTACACACATATATTGGGCTCCTACGTATAAAATACGTGTATTATCCAGCATATATTTAGCTCTTACGTATAAAATACGTGTATTATATATCTCGATAAACGTGTATTTCACCGTATGTATTTAATTAAAATTACAGGGTGTTACACAACACAATCTTCTAGTTTGGTACAACCTGAACATGAACCTAATTTCTTTGAGCCTGATGTTATCCCAGATAAAGTTCCAGGCAAAGAACCCGAGGCACAGGATGTTGGTACTTCACAGGGTTCTGATGTTGGTTTGAGGAGATCTAGCAGGCCACATGTACCAAACAGAAAGTATTTGAGTTATTTGCTACTTACAGATGGAGAAGAACCAGAATGTTATAATGAGGCATGCCTAGTTAAAAAGGCTAGGCAGTGGGAGCTTGCAATGGAGGATGAAATGAAATCTCTTACTTCTAACCAGACTTGGGAGTTGGCAGAGTTACCAGAGGGTAAGAAGGCTCTTCATAAAAAGTGGGTGTACCGAATTAAAGAGGAGCATGATGACTCCAAGAGGTATAAGGCCAGGTTGGTGGTCAAAGGCTTTCAGCAAAAGGAAGGCATTGACTACACAGAAATATTCTCTCCAGTTGTGAAGTTGAGTACTATTCGCTTAATTTTGAGCATTGTAGCAGCAAAGGATTTACATCTTGAGCAGTTGGATGTGAAAACTGCTTTTCTCCATGGTGATTTGGAAGAGGAGATATATATGAAGCAACCAGAAGGTTTTGTACTAGCTGGTAAAGAAAATCTGGTTTGCAGGTTGACCGAAAGCTTTTATGGCTTGAAACAGGCTCCTAGACAGTGTTATAAGAAGTTTGATGGTTTCATGCGGAAACATGGCTTCTTGAAATGCAACGCTGACCATTGTTGTTACTTCAAGATAGTTGGTTCCAGTTTCATTATCCTGTTACTTTATGTTGATGACATGTTAATAGCTGGTGCAGATTTGGAAGAGATCAACAAATTGAAAAAACAATTGTGCAGTGAATTTGAGATGAAGGACTTGAGTGCAGCAAAACAAATACTTGGGATGAGGATTAGCAGGGACAGGCATATGGGTACTTTGCAGTTATCTCAGGCAGAGTATGTTCGTAAGGTACTCCAGAGGTTTAGTATGAGTAATGTTAAGCCAGTGAGAACACTGTTTGTTAATCATTTCAGATTGTCTAAGGAGCAAAGTTCACAGTCAGATGAGGAGAAAACATACATGGCTAAAGTTTCATATGCTCCAGCTATTGGGAGCTTGATGTATGTTATGGTTTGCACGAGATCAAATATTGCACATTCAGTAGAAGCAGTGAGCAGATTTATGTCAGATCCAAGCAAACAGCATTGGGAAGCACTTAAGTGGATACTTAGGTATCTACGAGGTACTATTGAAAAATGTAGAGGTGAGTTAAAGTCACAAGGCTTTGTATATGTTGATTTTGCTGGTGAGGTAGATCACAAAAGGAGCACTATAGAATATATGTTCACATTGGGTACTACAACCATCAGTTGGATTTCTCAGTTGCAGAAGATTGTGGCCTTATCTACAACTGAAACAGAGTACGTTGTTGTGACAGAAGCTAGTAAAGAGTTGTTTTGGTAGCAAGGTTTTCTAGCATGTGGTGAATGTCTTGCATAGTGATAGTCAGAGTGCGATACACTTGGCCAAAAATTCAACATTTCATTTCAGGACCAAGCATATTGGACTGCGTTACCATTTCATTAGATCATTGCTTGATGATGGGGTGTTGACACTAGTGAAGATTCAATGTAGTAAGAATTCAGCTGACATGTTGACCAAAACAGTTACTATAGAGAAACTGGAGTTGTGCTCAGCTTAGTTGGTCTTCAAGGTTGAAGACATGACTTTTGAGTGCACCAGTTTCACTAGCCATTGAAGACAGATGTTCACAGGTGTTTTAGTCTTCAAGTGGGAAATTGTTACATTATGAAGTCAAAATAATTATTTTATTATTTTATGTATGAAAGTACAATTGTACCCTCATATGTAATTAGTATATAAACTCAATTATAATTAGGATTTATGTGAGATGAAATAGATTGAGAGGTGAGGAGAATTGTGAGAGAGTGCTCACAGAGTGGCTTCCCATTATAAACCTCTATTGATAATAGATTGAGTGTTGGTGCACTCCGTGGACGTAGGAATTTCTTCCTGAATCACGTTAAATCTTTTGTCTCTGTATTTTCTCTTTTTGTGTGTTTGCGATTTCTTGGGTTTATTCCCTGACAGCTATTTACAATCTCTTGATATTTTACACTTCCTGTCAATATATATATAGATATAGATATATATATCTATGTTTCTTTTTAGAAAAAAAAAAAAGAAAGAAAGAAAGAAAGAAAAGGAACCCTAGCTAGTTCATTGCAATTTGGAATGGGACACTGCTGGCTAGCTATTTAATCAAGTTTTGAGCAAACTATATACTACAAGACTAAGGTCCCTTGGATTATCCTCGGGCTGCTCAATACATGCGTTTTGAGGATGATCCAAGGGACTTGGTAGTAGATTAATCCCAGGCAGGAGTCCCCTCAACATTCCGGATGCTAAAAATACATGATTGTACCTCTATTTGCACTTTCCTCTAGTTTAATAGCATTTCCCTTCCTAGTTTTTTGTTGTTCAATTATACGAATCGTCTTTAATTAGTAGTAGATTGCTTGGTTATTTGTGTCAACTCCTTATGAATGTTGGATTGCCATGAATCCATGTTAATTAACATGTGATTTAATACAATAATGATCAAGGCTAAGGTTCAATAACGAGGGACATGGTTGTAATGGGAAAATGCAAAGTGATAGTTTTTCTTTTACCATTAATAGAAACATTTTCATCAATCCACTATTATATTGTATTGGTTCATGCATCTACACATATTCTTGATTCGTTATTGAAATGTGACTTAAAGAAGTCACAATTATATATAACCAGTGTTTGAAAATATCTATAGAAAATATCATTTTAACTCATATATTATTATTATTATTGAGAATATATATACTTTTGGAGAGTTTTCTTCCATTATATATTATTATGAGTCTTCAATAACGTGTAAGTTGGAGTTTTGAGATGGTTGAATTTGGTACACTTTACTGGCTATGTATATATAGCTCATGTTGTGTGGTCGTTGTTTATAGTCGCCCTTAATATTATATAATGAATTATGCTACAAGGATTTGGGTGCAAGATTGTACCTTAAATTATCCTCGAGCCACAATATGGGAGCCTTGGTACAATAGGAACAATTGTTACCATTGTACCAAGGGTCATGAGTTTGAGTCATAAAAATAAACTCTTGTGAAGCAAGGTAAGATTATGTTTAATAGATCTAAATGAGTTTAACCCCCTTGCTCGAGACCTGTATAGGCGGTAGCTTTATATTCTGGGTTGTCCTTTTAACTTGGTGTAATAATATAGTTTAATTCTTTTTGTTTTTTTGGGTGTATGGATGAGTTGTAAAGTTTGAATTGTTGCCCTCTAATTAACTTGCATACCATATATCAAACCATTGAACCTAGCAATATTTAAACCTATAATCTTTTAAAAAAATTATTCATTGTCCACAACCAAACTATCACCTAGAAAAAAAAAGCACACATATATATACAGACACATACTTTGGCCAAGACACAAAACCTCCTTAAACAAAATTTCTTTTCAAAAAATGCTAAAATAATATTTAAAGTATGCATCTAAAGTGTACATTATCATTAAACACCATTAAATTATTTCGAATTATGTACCAATACATTACTTAAGGCAATCCAATGATTCTAGCCATACGTAGTCAGAAATTTGTCACTGATTATTTCATTCTTTTATATTTATTCACAATACAAACGTAAATCCGCCATAATTATTATCATAATCACCTATTTTTATTACTTTCAAAGGGTTAGTAGCATGGTAAAAGTACAAGATGAAATCCTTAATAAATCAGTAGAGTCACGTAAAAACACAGTTTATTTAATCAGCAGCCACAAATATGTGGATACCCATACAACATTTCAAGCTAATTAAAGTAAATTACTCTTCAAAATCCATTGGATAAAAACATAATAAGAATAAAAAGAAGGGAAATGTTAATTTAACTGTAATAGTTATAATTACATGTGCAACTATACATGTCTATCTATTAAATATTATTAATTTAATATCTTAAAGTGTGTAATAAATGATCTAATAAATATACATGTATAATTTCACATGTTGTTGTAAATTTTTACAGTTAAATTAACATTTTCTTAAAAAAAATTCCGTATAAAATTTAATTTTTCAAAAAGAAAATGCTAATTTAACTGTCATGTGCAACTACATATGCATATCTATTGAATATTAATGTTTTATACATTTCGAGATGTATAATAAATAATTCAATAAGTATACATATATAATTACAAAAATTAAAGTTAAATTAATATTTTCCTTTCGAAAAGCCCAATATCATTTATTATTGAACAAGAAACAATATAGATACAATTTTTATTTCTTTCTTTTTATTACGTGTGTGCGTGTACTTTTTAAAGCTGATTTCCAATCTACTCTACATTTGTGAACAAGGAACAACGATCTTCAGTCAGCGTTCACAATTGATGATGTGAATACATAGATAGTCAGCAAAAGAGTAGCAGAAGAAGATTAATTAATTAGAAACTAAATTAAGCAGTTGTCTATAATATTTAGAAAGTTATAAAACATATAAAGACAAAAATAAAGAGTGATGAGATGGGAATTGAGGGGGTCTGATCATGAAATATCCTCTACTCAGTGGACAACGTAAATGCTTGTGCTTTTTCCTTCTTTAAGGAGCACCGATAAAGTGATGAAAGCTTTGAATGCAGAATTGAAGTAGTACTAATGGGGGGTGTGCAAGGCAGGTGAGAGCAGTAAAGAAGAAAGGCTGGCCAAGTTCGAAAAGAGTTATTGTAAAGAAGAGACTAAAGCCCTTTCTCTGCTCTGTTGTTGTTCCAGACTCTCTTAAGACTTCGGGAACCCCAACTAAGAGGGCATGTGAGGTGGGATCCACCGCCTTATGCATAGGTATGTATGTATGACAAACCTTCATAATTCCATGTAGCATTGCTTAATTAATCTCTGTAAGCCACCCTCTTAATCCCACCTTTGACTTTAAAACGTGGTATAAATGGGCATAAAATTTCAGATAGAAGATAATTGCTTTTGAGTCTAGTAGAGCCACCCAAGATTTTTCCCAAAATCACTTTTTATATAAGGACTTATCGAAAAAATAGGCCAGAAGCAAGTTTATCACATGAATATATGTTAGGAGTTTACCTTCATTAATACCGGAACATGTTAGACTGAAATTCGATACCTTGACCCAAGGCCATCGCTGTAGATGATCTGACATGGATATTACTGTAAGTGAATGGGATAAACTGTATTAGCTTATTGTTGGGTTCACCACTTCTCATTTCTCCTGTTTCATGAACCACAGATTAACTACTGAACAAAGATATTATATAAATGGGTTAATTCTGAAGCTATAATAGAAAAGAAAAGTGGTTAACTGAAATAATAAGGCAGCAAATGCGAAGCCAAGTTGGTTCGATTGGCACAACGTGATGCCATTAATGTCCCCCCATTGGGCATTGTCAGATTGATATTTTTGTCCAGTACAGCCCTTATTAAATTAGTACCTGAGCAATGACGTCCATGTCCATCACCAATTACTCCAATCTCCGCTGTGCCCATTTTACTTCAACCCAACACACACCACCTCTCTACTGCAATTCAACAAAAAGAGACCGACAGAGCTTACTGAGTCTCACTTCTTGTCCTTCCTCTATTGCAATTCTCCAAGCTCCTCGCTTCTTCTTCTTCTTCCTCCTCTTGCTTCACTCTACATTTCTTCAACATATTCATTGTCATGTTGTCTAAGAAACCAGTAAAATGGCTATTACAGTCTCTCATCTTTTACCTGACTGTCACCATTGCTGCATCAACTTTTTCTCCAATGGGAACCTACATTGTCCATATGAACTCGCTGGAACGACCAGAGGTCTTCCTCGATCACTTCCAATGGTACTCGCACACTGTAAAATCAGTAATGACCAACACTGAAAGCATGGATGAAACAACAACAGAAGAAGCAGCCGACAGGATATTTTATGCTTATGGAACTGCATTTCATGGTTTTGCAGTAAAGCTAAGTAAAGAAGAAGCAGAGAAGCTTGAAAGTGAACCTGGTGTGATTGCCGTGAACCCAGAAACTGTTTACAAACTACACACCACAAGGAGCCCGGAGTTCCTCGGTCTTACACATGATGATCACATCAACAACATCTGGTCGGAAAGACTCTCCGATCATGATGTTGTTGTTGGAGTGCTGGACACTGGAATCTGGCCGGAGAGTCCAAGCTTCAATGACACTGGAATGGCACCAGTTCCTGGCCACTGGAAGGGAACCTGTGAAACTGGCCCTGGTTTCACCCGACGCCATTGCAACAGGAAAATCGTGGGCGCCCGGATCTTCTACCGTGGATATGAAGCTGCTACTGGTAGATTTAATGGGCAAGATGAGTACATGTCACCGAGGGATCAAGATGGCCATGGCACGCACACAGCCGCCACAGTTGCAGGTGCGCCCGTAGAAGGCGCAAACTTACTTGGATATGCCCGTGGAACAGCCCGGGGAATGGCGCCAAGAGCAAGAGTTGCAGCTTACAAGGTTTGTTGGGCAGGTGGGTGCTTCAGTTCAGACATCTTGTCTGCAGTGGATCAAGCTGTAGCTGATGGCGTTAGTGTACTTTCAATTTCACTGGGTGGTGGTGTGTCTTCTTACTACCGTGACAGTTTATCGGTAGCAGCTTTTGGAGCAATGGAAAAGGGTGTCTTTGTTTCCTGCTCAGCTGGAAATGCAGGGCCTGATCCTATTAGTCTCACCAATGTATCACCATGGATCACCACTGTTGGAGCTAGCACCATAGATAGGGACTTTCCAGCCACTGTAAAGCTGGGGACTGGAAGTGTTCTGGCCGGCGTCTCGCTGTATAAAGGCCGGATGAAATTGTCGACGATGAAGCAGTACCCAATAGTGTTTATGGGTCGAGGAAACTCGAGCACAATCATCGATCCGGCTTCATTGTGTCTTGAAGGAACTTTGGATCCAGCTGCAGTGGCAGGGAAGATTGTGATATGTGATAGAGGAATCAGCCCAAGAGTGCAGAAAGGGGAGGTGGTGAAAGAAGCTGGAGGAGTAGGCATGATTCTGTCCAACACAGAGTCAAATGGGGAGGAGCTGGTTGCAGATTGTCACCTTCTTCCTGCAGTCGCAGTCGGTGAGATGGCCGGAAAGGCAATTAAGCATTATGCTCTGACACACCCACGGCCTACCGCAACTCTCAGTTTTCTTGGAACCAAGTTGGGAGTCCAGCCTTCTCCAGTAGTTGCAGCATTTTCATCAAGAGGACCCAACCGGCTCACCTTGGAGATTCTGAAGCCTGATGTGGTTGCTCCTGGTGTGAACATCCTTGCTGCATGGACTGAGAAATTGGCTCCTTCAAGTCTGCCCACTGACCACCGGAGAGTTAAGTTTAACATTTTATCAGGAACTTCTATGTCTTGCCCCCATGTTAGTGGTGTTGCAGCTTTGCTTAAGACTCGGCATCCGGATTGGAGTCCAGCAGCAATGAAATCAGCTCTGATGACTACAGCTTATGTTCATGATAACACTAAGAAGCCTCTGAAGGATGATTCCACGGATGGACCTTCAAGCCCATTTGATCATGGAGCTGGACACATAAACCCAGTAAGAGCACTTGATCCTGGTCTTGTTTACGACATAACAGCAGAGGATTACTTTGAGTTTCTGTGTACCCAGAACCCAACTCCAATGCAGATGAAAATCTTCACAAAGTCATCAAACAGATCCTGCGGGCATGTTCTTGCTAACCCTGGAGATTTAAATTACCCTGCAATCTCTGCAGTGTTCCCAGAGCAGCCCTCTGTTTCTGTTTTGACCCTGCACAGAACTGTTACAAATGTAGGGCCTCCAGTTTCTACTTACCATTCCAGAGTTCCACTGCTGAAAGGTGTCGCAGTGGAAGTTGAGCCAAAAATCCTGCATTTCACGAGGGTGAACCAGAAGCTATCATACAAGATAAATTTCATCACAAAGTCTCGGCAGTCAAGTCCGGTTTTTGGAGGTTTGACGTGGACTGATGGAGTGCACAAGGTTAGGAGTCCAATCGTCATCACATGGTTGGCAACAATGTAACACTAGTTTTTACCTGTGTTGTGACAGAATTCTACCTGGTTCTAGGACAAGTTTCAATCAAATAAATTATTCCTTTAAAAAAAAAGTCAGGAGTTCTGACATCTGTAATACATGGCATGCATTGATGTTTCTCTTTCAAATATTGATCTATGCAGTTTTGGAGAAACCATGAAAAATGTAGAAAACTACAGTACATATAACTACTTAAATGGAATGTTCCAACTTCTAAGTAGAAGTATCTTGTAAGTTAAATAATTAGACCTTGCTAGCAACAAAATCATTGGGGCTGGATTCCCATATGATGGTGCCATCACAAGCACAAATCTTTTTATAGTTCTGGCCGATGCCTGCGCTTCTAGCAATGACGGCAGCTGCAATGCCTGGGTCAGATTTATCTTCAGTTGCATATAGAGCAATGGATCGGCCAATGAGATCAGCAACTCTCAGCATCTGTTTAGCACCGGAGAAGAAGGCTTCACCATTCTTGTTGGCATCTAGTGTTCCCAGGTCACCCAGTTGCTAAACAAAGTAAAGCAGCCCCAGTTAGGAAAAGATGGAATTGGAACAAATAGATGTTTATGCAATGTTGCCTCGTCTTTTGTAGTGCAGTGTTCTTCATTAGGAAGAAAAAAAATTTGGTGCAATCAATGTAAGCAATAGCTATGTCTCAGATAAACATTGTTTGCAAGGAACACCGGCAAAGATTAAAACTAGGGATGAGGGATCTAAAAGGGTGAATATTATTTGTCCATGGTTGGAAAATCGTGTCAAGCCTAATTTCTTTAAAAACCATGAAAGCAAAATTTGGCACTTTTTTTTAGAGGAAACAAGATAAGTTTTATTAAATTAAATGAGACAGGTACATATAGTAATAAGACGACTACATATGATAGTTGAGCAAAAGAAATGCTCGGAACTCAACCAGAATGAGGGCAACGGCCCACAGCACTAAGCCAACAAATCAAATCAATGCCTTCAATTCTTCTACCACTCTGAAATACTATACCCACCACCTCTCTGGAACAACTAACCCAAGTTGCAGCCAAAATACAAGAGGAGTCCCACGCCTGACTAGAATCTTTGGACAAATTGTGAAACACCCTGCTGTTTCTCTCAAACCAGGTGCTCCATAACACAGCTATAGACACGATGCGACTAACAGTCTTGGTTCTAGAGAGTGCCGTGACCATATGCTGAAATGTCAAACAGTCCTCACATGATAGAGGAGAAGAGAATTTATCACCCAAGAGCTGCTCCCAGCCCTTGAGAATCCTTTCTTTTCCTTATCATCAAAGTCCATCATATCCTTTTGGTTCTCATCTCCGTAAACCTAACCCCTTTGTTTTCTCTCTATAGCCCTCAGCCCCAAGTAGTATCAAATCATTAGAAAAATCAAATAGAAACTAAAATTTTAAAACTAAAGAATTGCTATATTGGACATTGCAAGTACAATTTCTTATCTATACATACATTCATCACTGAAAAACTCAACCTGTGGTCACCGACACTATTCTCACCAGTGAATTCTTGTCATAAATGGCTGGATATTTACATCAAATCAAGAATTGATGCTGCTTAGACTTTTCTAGGGAGTTGGGGATTTTTGGAGCCTTAGATCGATAGAATTCTATGACTGTCACAGTTCAGATTTAGAGCAAACATTTTCTGGGCTTGCAATCTTGGGTGATCCGAAATTGTAGTGCGGGTGGGGCTCCAAAGAACAGTCAAAGCTTTTAAGGCATCAGTATAAAAGAGATGAGATATTCCAGTTATTTTAGGGTTATAAAATCCGCTTGGCAATTTTGCAGTCAAAGCTTTTAAGGCATCAGTATAAAAGTGGTCGCATGTTCCAGTTATTTTAGGGTTATAAAATTCACTATTTCACTTGCCAATTTTGCATTTATTGCAGTGAGGCTACAGAAACGATTCCTTGAATGAACATTTCCTATTTTATTTTCCAGGTCTTTTGAATGTATCACCTGCTTCATTCACTGGCAACATTTGCTTTTCATTCTTTTTCAAGCTATTCTAAGTTCTAACGATGATAGCTAACTATGCTCTTCAAATCCATTGGAACATGCACTCTATAGTGTAGCATATATCACATACACATCCAATGGAATATAACAACACAGTCAGTCATCATTTTAGTTGTCATATTGCCTTTGGAAATTGACAACTAAAAAGGTGAGTGTCCTAGAGGTAAATTCACAAAATGGAAGCATTATATCAATTGGTAATAAAGATATACCTCATGAGCAACTTGATTCATTGGATTGAACACATTCCCGGTGCTTGCTGCTCCTTTGGTTAGATCTCCAAACTCATTTATAGACCAGCAATGTCTTCCAGGCCACAATCCACTAAAGCTTGCTTCAATTCTTGCCAATTCCATATTCACTTGGGCCAAGCGAACAACACCATAAATATCTGGACCTTTGAACTCAGCAACAGCAGCAGAAACTAAAAATTCTGCAGATAAATAAGAAAATTTAGTTGTTAGAAAGACACTCAATCTGACCTTATGGAGATAGCAATCAATATCTACCTACTAATCTGAATAACAGCCTCTTAAAATAAGCGAAATGAATTTGCGTAACAGGTAGCATGATCTGATTAACAAAAGTACGCTTATACTTTTCTGAACCATTTTAATCACATAATTAACTCTGGAAGAGATAAAACACAAACAGATATATCTAGCAGACCCCATCCACACCCAAGGATAACTTAAAATTGTTTAACTGAATGTTGTAACTATAAACACTCTCTTAAAATCTACAGGAAATATGTTATTAAACAGCCAAGAATATACAGGACGAAATGACAACAATTTAAATAGCCAACTTCAACTATGATTTCTTTTCTTTTTTTGGACCTATTATAGTATTGCTTCTAGAAACAGTCTCTCCAATGTGAAGGTAAGGTTGCGTACATCATCCTTTTTCAAACCCTGTGATGGTGGAAGCCTTTTTGTATTCATTTGTCTTCCCTATTTCCATTTAGTTGAAAAAAGGCTTTGTTGAATTGAACTGAGTGAGGATTTGTGTCCCCTATTCATTTCTGTCAAGAACCAATACTCCTAGTGGTAGATTTAGTCCTCTCAGAAATTATTATTGTCGTTAAGAAAAGATAATGAGGAGAGCATAATACAAGCTTCCTTTCAAGTAATTAATCACTGTCAATTCAAATTCAATCTATCCAATAATCCAATCAAAAAGTGAGAGCACAACTATGCACTGGATTTGAAAACACTGCTCATGTACCTAGTTTGGACATAATGCAAAAGAGCAATCTATTGTCTTAGTGAGAGGAGGAAATAGCTGTGTCACTGGATATCACATTGTTTGAAATTGAGAAAAAATACATGATCCTGCGTCTTTGATTCTTATCAAAGACTTGTATTCAATGATGCAAACTAACAACAAAACCTGATATCCTGATTCCTGACAATTGACATGTCTGTTCAGTTCATTTTAGATATTAAGAATTATTCTCATAATATTAACAGCTATAACTACATTGGAGTTGCTTCTGCAAAGGTTTGGTATTAACTACTTTCATTGAATCCCTTCTATGTTACCTGGACTCAGATATAGTTGTCAAATGGGGGTACATATCTAAAGGTCAAACATTTTCATTTTCAAGTTACCAAATATGGGGACTCACTTAAAATGTTTCTAAAAATTTGGATCTAGGTACTTGAATAGGATATTACTAAATCGATATTCTATAATCTTCTTTCTTTTCATTTCTTTTTTCAATTGTTCATTTTCCTTTTTTTCCTCACTTAAGTAAATTATCACCTATCAGTCATTCTGTTTTCTACAACTTTTTCTTCTTTCTCTAGAAAATCTACATAGTAGTGTTCCAAAATTTGATGTGTCGGAAACATATCTCATACCCATGTCGGTATCATAAAGTGTCAACATGGGTAAGCTGTGTTATAGTAAAATGTCCTGGTAACATAGTTTCCCTTTCCATGCAGTTCATTTTGGTACAACAAATGCCGAGCAGGATTTTTTATGAGCATAATAGCATATGTCTGAATAGATAATATTGATGTTTAAGTGTGATTAATGGATCCTAGGTCAGTTCTAAGCTTGTGAAAGCAAAAATGTCAGAACTTTTGGCTCGAAGAAATTACAATACATGGATATGTCCATTTGTCAGGGACCGGCTAAACATCCATGGGTTAGAAATACACAGAAGCTTTAAGGAACAACAGAAACAAACAATGTTGTCAAGGCGATGCCTAGACAATTGATACCATTTAAGAAACATGGTGCCTACACAATGAAAAAATATTTATTCATAGCTCCATAAGTAAGTAATTAATAAAAGTTACATAGAAAAGTTGTGTATAGTCCATGATATAAAACCCAGATCTTGTATAAAAAAAATAAAAACCACATTCCACATTCTTGAGTTTCGTATCCACAAAATTTAAATGATGTATATGGTCCACGTTGGGGTCCACCCCATGTGGCCGCCCATGTGGGAGGATGAAAATGGGTGGCGCATTCGGCGCCGAATGCACCGAAAGGGTTATTTAATATATTTAAATATATTAAATATATATTTATAATTACGAAAATGCCCATGAATACTCCTATAAATAGAGCCTTACTTCATTCTTGAAATTTATATTCGGAGAGTTCTATTCTGAGAGATCTATTCATCTCAATCTGATACTATTAATCCCGGTCCAACCCGCACTCAGCCCGTTTCGGTCCGACACTGTTCAGCCCGGCCCAGCCCGTTTCGGCCCGCAGTTGACCGAATCCATTTTCGGTTGACCAACCATATCCGGCTTATTTTTCGTCTGATTTCAGCAAAGTCAGACTCGTTTCCACTATTTTCGACCGTTCCGGACGCAACCGTGCAATCAGTTTCTGCAGATTCAGCTCCTAAGTTATTGATATAGCTTAGTTGGAGTCGTTTATCATTTTTTAAAGCACTTTTCGGCGTCATACATATCTTCGGTCTTAATAGCGGAGGAAATTCCAAAAGATACTGCAACCACAAGCCGTCCTTGGCAAAGAAGTTCGATGTCTAACGCAAAGTTCGAGGTGGAGAAATTCAACGGCACCAACAACTTTGGCATGTGGCAATGCGAAGTTCTAGATCTATTATTCCAGGAAGGATCACATATCGCCTTGGAAACCAAGCCCAAGGATATGTCCGATGATGATTGGAATTTCATAAATCGTCAAGCTTGTGGAACAATCAGACTCTGTTTGGCAAAAGATCAGAAGTACTTTGTCATGAAAAAGACTATGGCAACAAGTCTCTGGAAGAAACTGGAGGACAAGTATGACAAAAAGCATAGAGAACCGACTTTACCTGAAGAAGAAGCTCTTTCGTTTTCAGTACAAGAAAGGTACTCCCATGATTGAGCATCTTGATAATTTCAACAAGATTCTCGTTGATCTACATAATCTTGATGTTGAAATTAGTGATGAGGATAAGGCACTATTGTTGTTAAACTCTTTGCCTAAAAGTTATGAACATTTAACAACTTTGCTATATGGTAAAGGTGATGTTAAATTCAGTGATGTTTCAAATGCTTTAGTGAACAACGAATATCGAAGGAAGGACCAGCTCGATAACAAGGAAGCATCACCAGAAGCCTTGACGGTATCCAAAGGCAGGGCTAACAACAAATCTGATAGATCCAGTGGGCGAGGCCGATCTCGCTCAAAGTCAAAAGGACCTTTATCACGTCGACGTCTTGCAAAGGATGAATGTGCCTATTGTCACCAAAAGGGGCACTGGAAGAAAGATTGTCCAAATAAGGACAAGACAAATGCAAATGTGGCACAGAAGGCTGAAGAAGATTCTGCATTCTCAGTTTCATCTATAGACAATCAGTCTGATAGTCATATGTGTCTAAATCGACATTGGTTCTCAAAATTGGATGAGTTCGATGGAGGAGTTGTGCTCATGGGCAACAACAATACCTGTCAAACAAAGGGTATTGGAACTATACGCCTAAAGATGCAAGACGTTACAACAAGACGGCACACGGAAGTCAGATATGTCCCAGATCTGAAGAAAAATTTGATCTCACTAGGAGTCCTTGATTCCAGCGGTTACAAGGTAACCATTGAAGGTGGAGTTCTGAAGGTTGTACGTGGAGCACTCTTGGCCATGAAGGGTACTCAAAAAGGAAATCTTTATTTACTTGACACAGTAATTGGAAGTGTATCAGCTTGCACCAGTTCTAATGATGTTTCATCGGACACTTCCCGACTTTGGCACATACGGCTCGGACATGTTGGAGAGAAGGCTCTTCAAACCTTGATAAAGCAAGGTTCTCTGAAAGGTGCAAAGACCGGGAAACTTGACTTCTGCGAGCATTGTATCTTAGGCAAGCAGACGAGAGTCAAGTTTGGAACTGCAATCCACCGCACAAAAGGAACATTGGATTATGTTCATACCGACGTTTGGGGACCCTCTCGAAATGCTTCATTGGGAGGTAAACGTTGGTTTGTTACTTTCATTGATGATTTCTCACGCTATGTTTGGGTTTATACCATGAAGCATAAAGATGAAGTGCTAGATATCTTTCTTATATAGAAGAAAATGGTCGAAATCCAAACGGGAAGGAAGATTAAGAGGCTCAGATATGATAATGGAGGAGAATATAAGTCAGACCCATTTCAAAAAATTTGTGAGAATGAAGGGATAGTCAGACATTTCACAGTACCAGGTACGCCACAACAAAACGGTGTTGTTGAACGCATGAATCGTACTTTGGTAGATAAAGTTCGTTGCATGTTATCTCATTCTGGACTGAGCAAGGCATTTTGGGCTGAAGCTTTGTCATATGCCTCTTATATCATCAATAGACTTCCTGCAACAGCACTAGATGGCAAAACTCCCAAGGAGGTATGGTCTGGACAACCCATTTCAGATTATAATTCTCTGCGCATTTTTGGATGCACTGCATATTTCCATGTGAAGGAATCCAAACTGGATCCTAGGTCCAAGAAAGCGATTTTCATGGGCTTTAGTGAAGGAGTTAAGGCTTTCCGACTATGGAACCCTGAATCGAAGAAGATTGTGCTAAGTCGAGATGTAACTTTTGACGAATCTGTGATGTTAAAGCATACAGTTTCTGATAAAGAAAATCGAGATCCAGATTTGCATCAGCAGGTGGAATTAGATATTCCAGTAACTCCTGGCAAGTCAGCAGAGATATCCAACCATCCTGAAGAAGACGAGGAGGAAATTTCAATTGAGGTGGAGGCTCCGAGACCAGACATCAGTCAACAACCAGAATCAATTGCCACCAGTCGACCAAGAAGAGAAATCCGCAAACCTGCTCGGTACCCTGACATGGTTGCATATGCATTTCTAGTCACCGAAGATGATATTTCATACAATTACAAAGATGCTATTCAGAGTATGGAAAGTGATAAGTGGAAAATGGCAATGAATGAGGAGATGAAATCACTCCATCAAAATCAGACTTGGAAGTTGGTTCCACTTCCGAAAGGAAAGAAACCAATTGGCTGCAAATGGGTTTTCGCTAAGAAGGAAGGCTCTCCCAGCACAGATAGTATCCGATACCAGACTGGTAGCAAAAGGTTACGCTCAGAGCGAAGGAATTGACTCCAATGAGGTATTCTCACCTGTTGTTAAGCATTCGTCAATTCGAATATTATTGGCTTTGGTTGCACAGTTTGATCTCGAGTTAGCCCAACTCGATGTCAAAACTGCTTTTTTGCATGGTAATTTGGAAGAGGAGATATATATGTCTCAACCAGATGGATTCAAAGTACCAGGAAGAGAGAATTGGGCTTGCAAGTTGAGCAAGTCATTATATGGCCTGAAGCAGTCACCGAGACAGTGGTACAAGCGATTTGATAGCTTCATCCAAGGGCAAAAATATATCCGGAGTTAGTTTGATCATTGTGTCTACTATCGCAAACTTCAAGATGGTACATTTATCTACTTGCTTTTATATGTAGATGATATGTTAATCGCATCTAAAAGCAAGGTGGAGATCAACAAACTGAAGGCTCAATTGAGCTCAGAGTTTGAAATGAAAGATCTTGGAGAGGCCAGAAAAATTCTCGGGATGGAGATAACTCGAGACAGGGCCAAAAACACAATCTATTTGACTCAGACTCAGTATTTGAAGAAAGTTCTTCAAACTTTTGGCATTGGCCAATGACACAAAACCTGTGAGCACACCATTGGCACCACATTTCAAGCTAAGTACATCAATGTCACCAAATTTTGTGGATCAAAAGAAGCAAATGGAGAACATTCCATATGCAAATGCAGTTGGTGCCTTGATGTATGCTATGGTGTGTACCAGACCTGACATTTCACATACTGTAAGTATAGTAAGTCGTTACATGCACAACCCCGATAAAGGCCACTGGCAAGCAGTGAAGTGGATTCTACGGTATATTCATGGTACTGTGGATATTGGTTTAAAGTTCGAGAGAGATAAGAAAAGTTGTAAGCATCTAGTCGGATATGTGGATTCGGACTATGCTGGAGATCTTGACAAGCGCAGATCTACTACTGGTTATGTTTTCACTATGGCAGGAGGACCAATGAGTTGGAGATCAACACTACAGTCAACAGTTGCTTTGTCTACTACAGAGGCAGAGTACATGGCAGTAACGAAAGCTTTCAAGGAAGCAATCTTGCTTCATGGATTGACTAAAGACTTGAAAATTGTGCAGAAGAATGTTGAAGTTTTCTGCGACAGCCAGAGTGTCATTTGTTTGGCAAAGAACCAAGTTCATCACAGTCGAACAAAGCATATTGATGTTCGTTTTCATTTTGTTCGAGAAATAGTAGAAGAATGGAGTATTCTTCTGCAAAAGATCAAGACTGCAGATAGCCCCGCAGATATGCTTACAAAGGTGGTTACAGGGATCAAGTTCCAACATTGTTTGGACTTGATCAACATCTCACAAGCTCGGAGTGCCTAAGGGCACTAATGGAGGCAGCAACAGATTTCTGAAGGAAGCTCACCACGGTGAAGATTGTTGTTCTGCAGCTTTAATTGACAAATTGCTGCAGGTATGGTGAAGCTCTGTTCCACATGAGGTGGAGGTGAAGATTTGTTGGGGTCCACCCCATGTGGCCGCCCATGTGGAACAGAGCTTCACCATACCTACAGCAATTTGTCAATTAAAGGGTTATTTAATATATTTAAATATATTAAATTATATATTTATATTTACGAAAATGTCCCTGAATACTCCTATAAATAGAGTCTTACTTCATTCTTGAAATTTATATTCGGAGAGTTCTATTCTGAGATATCTATTCAAGAGATCCAATCTGTAAGATCCACCTAAGGGTGAAATAATACAAGTTTGCTGCATCCCGTGGACGTAGGCAATTTGTCGAACCACGTTAAATATTGTTGTCTTGTTTTTTCTTTCATGCTTTACCACAATTTCGCATAACAGTCCACACATCCAACACCTTTGCTAATCAACCCGCCTAGTGCCTTGATAAAAGTCATGGAAAAGAAGGGCGAAAATAATACTAGGATTCACCTCTTGCTTTTAAGTTACCATCTTTATTGGTTCAACATTTTGGTCTTAGTATATAAGGGTCATTGATGTTGAAGGAGCAATATTGGGCAACTATTTTGCTTTAGGGGGTTGGTTCACAGGTACAACATTTATAACCCCATAATATACTCGTGGATTGGCCAGTTCCTATACAGAAGTCCTCCCAAGGGACAAGTCAGAGCTAGGGCATCCCAATCGGATTGAGTGGGATGACAGTTTCTTATTTGAATCTATAAATTAATAATTTTGATCAAATCACGCATTAGAGCACCGAATAGCCAAAACAGCCAAAAAAAAAATCATAATGAAACTTAGTAAGAAAACAATAGGAAAAGCCCACAGATGCCAAATTGGATTGTTGCCGTTGGAATAAGGAGAAGCCCATATAGGTTGAGCTTGCTTATTGTATTTGTATATTTATGAATATTGGCTAAACCCGAGATTTTCTCCGTTTTTATTTATAATTTATATAATTTAATTGAATATTGCGGAGACATTGTTGTTACTCAAACATGTCAGGAAAGATAAGGCTGCAGATTTGGTGCTAATAGTCAATGACTTCTTCAATCAACGACGTTGTTATAGCTGAACAACAAAAAACCCAATCACGCCAAAGTCATAGAGTTGGGCTAAATCAATGATAGGAATCCATATCCAGATTGATAAAGTTGCTTTCATCCACCAACAATACCTTGAGATTATATTATCATAAATTATATGTTTATTCCAATGCATATTTCTAGAAGGGACAAAATCAGCTGCCTACACTGAGGCAGGCATCTGAAGTGAGCTTGGTCACTAATGTAAAGAGAGAAAACAAAAGACAAGTAACATTCAGTGGCTAAATAAGACCAAACTTCCAATAAAGATGTGCTGTAACAACAAAAACAAAAACCAACCTTCAGGGTTACCCTGCCCAATTAACCGAGCTTTCCTTCCTGTCTGTTCCAAAGCATCAGCCATAGTCTTCACAGGAGAAGAACCCCGAACCCGCACGACTTGGTTACTCAAGTCCACGTCAACTTCTTTCACTCCTGAAACCACAAATTGATCGATCATGCTAAAAACCATCCACCAACAGATATCTGCACCAACCTGTTCAAATCGATCACTGCATACCTTCTACTGTCAATAACTTATTCTTCACAGCATTAACGCAGCCCTCGCACTTCATGTCCACCATAAACTCCGTCTGAGAACAAACTAAAACCAAAATATCAGAACGCATATAACAAATTAAATCCAATAACGTTTCTCCTACTCCACCATCGACAGTCCAAACAAAAAAAAAAAAATCAACAAATCCACATCAAGAGATGCAACAGGCAGCTAAATTACACATAGGATCCGATTAACCTAAAAAACACTGTTATCAAAAAGCAAAAAAAGTAGAATTCATTACCAACGAGCAATCAAACTCACCAGAAGCTCCGGCAAAACATGATCCTCCTGCATATCCAACCAGAAAAAAAAAAAAAAAAAAAAAAAAGAGTCAATTAACCTAAGATGCGAAACAGAACAGATTGAGAAAGGACAGAAAGCAAAATGAATCAGTAACCCTAACCTGCGAAGGGAGTTTCTGCTCAGAAGCAATTGAATCCATGCGAGGAGAAGCGAAGCTTCTGCAGAAGCTCAAGCGGCCGGATCTGAGAACGGAAGAGGAGAGAAAAGGAAGGTTTGGAGATTTAAAGAAAGAGGAATTTGGAGATTGAGAAGACAAAGAAGAAGAAGAAGAAGTGAACGCGGCGTGCGCGAGTGCCGCGGCAGGTAGAACTGCTGCTGCTACCGCTGTAGTAGTCAAGGCTTTGAGAAACGCCATATCAAAGCTATAAGATAGATGCGATGAGTGTCTTCGGGGGAAAAATGAACTAAAAAATCAAATAAAAAAATTCAATTTCTGGTAATTCGAGCGGGCCCCTTTCGCCTAGAAAGTTGTACGGTAAAAAAAAAAAAAAAAAAAGAGCACGAATAGGTACGGTTACGGAGAATCTCCTGTGCTAACACACATATGACATATTTGTATTCGATCTAATTTGAAAAATTGACAGCAAATATTGGTTCGTATTGTTATAAAAATTTTGATAGCCAGATTTTGTCCAGCATCATTTTTCAAAAATATATAATGATAATTGGTAAAGTATGGTTTTTTAATAAACAAATAAAATTTTCCTTCCAATAATAATAACGAACAAAAAAGGAAAAAAATATAAGAAGAAAGAAAAAAAAATCAATAAGAAAAATGAATAAAAATGATTTAATTGAACTAGAGCAGGGGCAAATTATAATAGAGATATGGGAAATATATCTTTTGTATTAAGTAAGAATCGGGTACTCAGTTTTTTGAACATATGTCTTTACCCTGCCTAATTTTTAAAACGGACACAATTTTTTATCCGTACTTGGCCTTATTTTTCAAAAATCTTGTCTGGACCTATTTTAAAACGGTCAGACAAACGGTTCTAGGCCCATTTTGCCACCCCTAGTTGTACATGATTTTAGACTTTCGTCGATTTTTGCCTGCTTCACCACATTGATAATCTTCTATTTTTTTTTCGATAGATCAGAAAAAATCTTTTCAGCTTCTAAATAAGGGTGACAATTTAGCCTAGGGACATGGATCCGACCCAGCTCGATCAAAATGGCCTGACTCACACTCGAGCCTAATTATTTTATGCACTGGTTCGACTCAATTTTAAAATTTATTAGACAGATTTGAACTCACATATCAAGACCCGACTTGTAACACCCCGTAAATTTAATTAAATATATACGTTAAATTACACGTATATCGAGATGTATAATACACGTATTTGATACGTATGTGCTAAATATACGCTATATAATTTAATTAAAAATGAGGATTGGAGTATGATTTAATGAATTAATGAAAGTATGATTGAATAAATGAAAGTTAAATATTAAAATGGGGAGTTGGTTAATAAAGGGAGTCTAGAAGCATGGAATCAAGATATTTTTTATATACTTATCTTTTAATATCTTCCTTATCAACTCTCTCCCACCAACGTCCAACAACAAAAAACAAGACAAAAAAAAACAAAATGAATAAGACAAAATAAAAGAAGATAAAGAGGAGTTGCTTACCTATTTCCAACGTGTTCACAAGAGAAATAAAAAAAATAGAAAAGAAAAGAAAAGAAAAGATGAAAGGGGTTGCTGGAAAGAAATGAAAAGAAAGAGAGAGAGTGGAGCGAACGGAAGAAGAAGCAGAGGGAAGAAGGAGAAGAAGAAAAGGGGGAGACGCGGAATTCGCGTCCAATCGAGCCTCGCGGTAAGTGATTTTCCCTCTATTTCTTTGTAAAATTGATATCTACGCTAGATGTAACGATTCTAGCGGACTAATTTTGACTGTGGGAGCCGTTTTACGGCGTTTTGCCAAATTTGGGTTTTGACCCCAACGTGAATGAAAACCCGCTAAGAAGGTAGAAAATGCTCCCTGGACTGTCAGGATTCTGAATCTGTGGTTAGATTCTATTTTTGGAGTTTTGGCAACCGTTTGACAATTTTAATACAATATACATCTTTCGGATGAATAGTGAATAGTGAATAGTGAATAGTGAATAGTGAATAGTAAATAGTAAATAGTGTACAGTGAATAGTGTACAGTGAATAGTGAACAGTGAATAAATGCATAGTGAATAGTGCACAATGCATAGTGAACACTAACCAGTGATGTGAATAATACTGTGCATAGCGATGTGACCAATGATGCGACCCAATGATTTTCACTGTTCTTTCTTGTGGAAATCTCTAGAGTGACCACAGAAACGAGATAATAGATTCTTCAACTGCTTGTGAGTCCTAAATGGATTTATTATGTTGAGAAATATAAATATGAAGACATGAAATTGAATTATGGAGTGATTGTAACAGGTTAAATTAATTGGATTTAACTTGGAGCTGGACTCGAAAGCGACGATGATTGAGTTTAAGTGGAATGTGTTGTACGGTGAGTATAGTTTTCTTGATTTGGTTCTTGTATGACATTGTACGCATATAAAATGTTTGATTGTATGCATGTTATATTTATATATAATGCATTGAGTTTTATGGATCATACAAACTGATTTTAGCAATTGGAGTTTGTAATAATGAGGCTTTGCGATTCCTCATTGTCATTTCGTTAGGACTTAGACCCAGATGAGGTTTTGCGAGTCCTTATTGCCAGTAGGTCTGTCCTAACGAGGGTTGGGATCCTTGAAATGACTGTTAATTGGGTAATGAGAGGTTGTGGCTACCTTGTAACGGTCATACAAGGGTTAGACCCGCTCTTTTGCCTTGCGGAGGAGGGAGATTGTGCATTGTGTTATTGAATTGGATAATGAGAGGTTGTGTCTACCTTGTAACGACCTTACAAGGGTTAGACCCGCTCTCTTACTTTGCGGAGGAGGGAGATTGTGCATTGTGTTTTGAAATTGGGTAATGAGAGGTTGTGTCTACCTTGTACGACCATACAAGGTTAGACCCGCTCTCTTGCTTTGCGGAGGAGGGAAATTGTGCATTGTATTATTGAAAAGCATGAAATATATGTTGTTGACCTGTATGATATATTCGTTGAATGATGCATGTGTTGCATAAGTGTTTGAAATGATTTTAAATGTCATATTTATCTAAATGTATATAATTGTCATCTCAAGAACTATATTCACTGAGCTGTTGTTTGCTCACCCTATTTCCTCCAATCTTTCGGGTATTGAGTCGAAGGGAAAAGGAACTTGTCTGGTATGTGTATGTATGCTTGGAGGAAATAAATTCTATTTACGTTATTTTGATATGTATAATTATCACACACTATATATGTAATATCACCTAGATGGGTTGTGTGGTAAGATTATATAATGCTTGGGATGATGAAATGAGAGGATCATAGATATTTAGTTGGTGAGAATTTAATTTGTGGAATAAATGGAATCAATGTGAATGGAATGATCATCTATATATATGGGATTTGATTTGATGTGTGGTATAGAAAAAATAAAAATAAAAATAAAAAAAATATTCTGTACATTTTGGGAAGGTTTGTGAGAGTACGTGAAGGCTGACAGTGTATTATATACTGTATATGGGTTTGTACAGTGTATAGTACGCTGTGCCGGTCATGACGTCAGCCTACGTCAGGGGCGTCGTGACAATATACATATGGCCTTTTTGTCACACCCCAGTACACAGCACACCGCAGTGTCTAGTACCCCCGGGATGTGATGGGTACGCATACCCCAGCCATAGTACCACATAATATTGTCATATCGCCATGTAGCAACCCAACCGCAGCTGGTCTACATCGAAACGATTATTTGTCCCTATTATTCCCTCATGAATAGTAAAGGGCCTCCCCCAAGTTCGAACTCGCAACCTCCCTTAAGGAGTTAGAATTCGTAACTTGAGTAACCACGCGCTCAGTGGTTACTCAAGTTACGAATTCTAACTCCTTAAGGGAGGTTGCGAGTTCGAACTTGGGGGAGGCCCTTTACTATTCATGAGGGAATAATAGGGACAAATAATCGTTTCGATGTAGACCAGCTGCGGTTGGGTTGCTACATGGCGATATGACAATATTATGTGGTACTATGGCTGGGGTATGCGTACCCATCACATCCCGGGGGTACTAGACACTGCGGTGTGCTATGTACTGAGATGTGACACGACTCGACGTAAAGGCTTAGTCCAAAGATCCGCAAAGGCTCAATACTTAATAGATATGTGTTCTCATAAAAGTTTATGTAATTAATTATAATATAATAGTGTATAATGTAATATGTGATAAGTAATGAAAGTATAAATTAATTATATACAATTAAATATAGATGTCATGAAATAGACAAAAATTATAAAAGTTGTAAAAAGACTAAAATGAAATAGGAAATAAAAATAAAAATTATGTTATGTAGCTCAATATATAAAATAACAACATTAGGATTTCTTATAGAAGAAATAAAATATAAACTTTATATAAGACAAAAAAATGATATACAAAATAATAAATCTTTTTATTTTTATTTTTAATTATTATAAATTTTATTTAAATTGTAATAATAAGTTAGATTATTGTGTTATAAAAAAAAGTTGTAACTTTGTAGTAGTTATGATGTCTTTTTAAATAAGATAATTTATGTTTATAAGTTGTTATTATTAACAAATCAGTAAATAACATTTATTATGAAAAAAATATATATTGTGATAATTAAAATCTTAATTTAATCTTATTTAATAAATTTCACTTATATTATTGGCCCAAAAATCCGATTTGAGGTTCGGTATATATACATATATTGGGTAGGGCTTAGACTAAGACTTTTTAATGTCGGCCCAGCCCGATCCGGCCTAAAGTTTTTTGAGGCCCGACCCGACCCTATTATTCTTAGGCCTGGCTAGACCAAGACCCAAATTGCTACCCTACTTCTAAATATCTAAGGTTGTGCTTGATGTCAGTTTTAAATCTTGCTGTGAAAAAAAAAATTCTGTACAAATAAAACGTGAAAAAAGTTGTAAAAACTTTTTTGCATTGTAATTTAAAAAATGTTATTTTTTGAGTTTTCCTTTGGTTAATTTGTAATTATAATGAGACCTGCATAAACTTTTTTTATTAGATTTATATAAAATTTTAGGACTAACCAAATAAATTTTTCATGTTTTCAAATTTTATTTTTTTTTAATATGATACTAAATATATTTTTAAAACTTATAACTCAATTAAAAATAAGATCAAATTTTATATTTCTGGAAAGCATTTTTAAATTCTATACCAAACATAGCTTAAGAGATCTATTAGTGCAGCAAACCAACACACATATGCAACAGTTTCATCTTTTTCATCTTGTCTCCATTAAAAGAAAAAAAGTTTTACCTTTCAACATCTTACTTAGGATTCAATAAACATGGTACCTACAACTAGATATATAATTTTTTCATCTTGGCAACAAATATATGATACATGGCATGTTATCTCTTGCTCGCATAATACTTCAGATTGCCCACTTATTTAATAACTATATTAGTGGAGTAGAATGGATGACAAAGGAAGGAAATCACCAAGGTAAAACTGTCCTTAGCTACAACTAGTGATTGAAAAGTTGCATAGAACTTTTTTAATTATTTTTGCAATAGCTTTTGAATCATTTAAATCAAAATGAAAAAAGAAATATAACTGGATCACTTATTTAGTTGATAATTAAATAATAACAACCAAGGATTGATTTGCTAGTAACAGAAACAAGTCTTAAGGTCGGTTGAGAGACTCATCACGAATCCAAGCTCCATTTTGGACATATTCTAATTGAAATAGAGAATCTTACTAAACGCCTGCTGAACTCCTCGAGTACAAGAAGATTAGTCTCATCGTGAAACGGAGGAGGACACCTCTTAGATGTTAGAAAATCGGTCAACAAAATATTTAAATCAATCAATTATAAATTTATTACTTACTGGCAGACATGCACATGCCATGCGAACTAACTATTATGGTCCCGTCGTGAAACGGAGGAGGACACCTCTTAGATGTTAGAAAATCAATTATAAATTTATCACTTACTGGCAGACATGCACTTGCCATGCGAACTAACTATTATGGTCCCACTCCCACTTTTATTAGAAGAGGAAAAACTTTCACTTATTTGCAAGGAGAGATAATCGAACTCTCGACTTTGAATGAAGGGGTCTAAATGCACACTGTAACATCCCGTAATTTTAATGAAATACATACGTTGAAGTACGTGTATATCGAGATATATAATACATGTAGTTTATACGTATGAGCTAAATATACGAGTGAAAATACACATGTATGAGTTAAATATACACGTGTATGAAATACATGCTATATTTAAGGAATATGTGCAAATAAATAAAATTGATTAATTTATGGAGTTGATTAATTAAATATGTGGATTGGAGTATGATTTAATGAATTAATGAATAGTATGATTGAATGAATGAAAATGAAATTTGATGGAGAGAGTTAGTTAACTATTGAGATGAGGAGCGTTGGATCATTGTTTTATATAATCTCTCAAAAATCTCTCTCAACGTTGAATAAAAAAATAATAATAATAATAATAAAATAAAGATCTTTATATTTGACTATCTGTTTCCAACGTGTAAAAGAGGAAGGATAAGATGATATAGTATTATACTATTTCATTCTCTCACGTCATTCTCCATTCTCTCACCTTTTTCTCATTCTCTCACTTTTTTCTCATTCTCTTACCTTTCTCTCTCACACGTTAAACAAAAAGAATAATAGAAAGGGGTTGAAGGAAAGAGAAGTTGCTGCAGAAAGAAGAACGAGCAGACAGAGAGAAAGGAAAAGAAGAACGAAGGGAGAACGCGGACTTCGCGCGAAATCCGGAACCGCGGTAAGTGATTTTCACTCTCTTCCTTCGTGAAATTGATATCTAAGCTATATGTAAACTTTCTAGCGGAGTAATTTTTACTGTGAGAGTCATTTTACGGCGTTTTCAAAAATTAGGGTTTTGACCCAACGTGAATGAAAATCCGCTAGAAAGGTAAAAAAACGTTCCCTGAACTGTCGGGACCCCGAATATGTGGTTAGATTCAATTTCATGATTTTTGGAGACCATTTGACAATTTTAATACAATTTACATCTTTCAGATAAATAGTAAAGAATGAATAGTAAATAGTGAATAGTGAATAGTGAATAGTGAATATTACTGTAAACAGTGATTTGATATTTTAGTAGCTACCGATATGGTAAATGATGATTCTCATGATAATCTATGGTCATTTCAGTGTTTAAATTAAGAGCTTAAGGGCATGGATAAACGCTCTTGAGGAAGCAATATTGTTGCTCGATTTTAGAGGTTGGCTTAGAAAACTCGTGTAACCACTGTGAGTATAGTTTCCTTGATTTGGTTCTTGTACATTATACATATATAAAATGTTTGATTGTATGCATGATATATTTATATATACATTGAGTTTTATGGATCATGCAAACTGATTTTAGCAATTAGAGTTTGTAATGATGAAGTTTTGCGAATCCTCATTGTCATTTCGTTAAGAATTAGACCCGGATGAGGTTTTGTGAGTCCTCATTGTCAATAGGTCTGTCCTAACAAGGGTTGCGATCATTGAAATGACTGTGAATTGGGTAATGAGAAGCTGTGTCTACTTTATACGGCCATACAAGGGTTAGTCCCGCTCTTTTACCTTACGGAGGAGGGAGATTGTGCATTGTGTTATTGAAAACTCATGCAATTTATGTTGTTGACATGTATGATATATTCGTTGAATGATGCATGTGTTGAATAAGTGTTTGAAATGATTTTAAATGTCATATTTCTCTAAATATATATAATTGCCATATCAAGAACTATATTCACTGAGCTGTTGTTTGCTCACCCCATTTCCTCCAATATTACAGGTATTGAGTCTAAGGGAAAAGGAAAAATCCGTGAGTGATAATCACGTGAACCTTCGTCTGGTACGTGTACGTATGCTTGGAGGAAATAGATTATATTTTTGTTATTTTGATATGTATAATTATCACACACGATATATATGTAATATCACCTAGATGGGTTGTATGGTAATATTATCTAACGAAATGAGATGATCATAAATATTTATCAGGTGAGACTTTAATTTGTGGAATGAATGAAATGATTATCGAGATCTATAATAAATTCGATTTGTGGTATATTTAAAAAAAAATAAAAAAAATACTTTAACTTTTGGGTATTATTGTGAGACTACGTGAAGGCTGACAGTGTATTGTATATTATATATGGATATGTATAGTGTATAGTACAATGTGCCGGTCATGACGTCAGCCTATGTCAGGGGCATCGTGACACACACCGTTGAAGCTAGCCAACGTTTGCTAATATGTGTTTGGATGATGTGTTTTGTAATTTTAATTAGCATTAAAATTGTTAATAAACTATTTTTGCACAAGAAAAAAAGTAAAAATAAAAAAAGAGTTTTAATTTTTTCAAAATCTAGAAAATTCAATTGTTTCTTGTGCATTAAAAAATTAATTAATTATTTAAATCAATGTAATAATTATATTAAACTCTATAATTAATAATATTCTAAATTAAATATTGCTTGTACGGGAAATAATCACAACAATTTAGATAAGAAAAAATAAATAAAATGAAAAATATATTCCATAATTAATACTATTGGTGCAAGATTTAACCAATATCAATAGACAATGAGGTGGAGGGAAGATGTTGATCTGTAACTTGTCAGAAGGTTAAAAAGATTGTCGGAAGTTGATTATTTGAGAGAGGGAAAGCAAGAGAGAATATGCTATCGTGAGAAATACTGGTGTGGTGCCGGCTAAAGACCCTCTAATGCCTAAGTCAATTTAGAGTTAGTAGAGTAAGTAATACTGAACTAGGTCGAGAATTTCTTACCTTCCCTTAGAGGTTGCGGTCTTTTTATAGAGAGGGCTTGAGGTTTTTGGCATTGTAGTAGAGTTGTTATAGAATTAATAATCAATCTTGTGCTGAAAGAACATATTTGATTCTTAGTAGAATTAGGAAGATCTAATGCGATCCTGATTGAATTAGGAAGATCTGGTGCTATCTTGACTGAATTAGGATGACTTAATGGCCTCTTAGTCGAACTAATAGAGCTTCAGGCTTTATCACAATCAGATTCAGAGTAAATCCAAAACTTATCGCAGTGGATCATGCCTTATCCTTATTTGGATCCGCATTTAGTGCTCATACGTTTCTGAGTCGTAGACCACATCAGCTCAGTACACCGAGCTGGAATATTCCATTCTGTGTGCATGTAAGTGAAGATGAAAATCGGAGAAGGAGGTTGATAGATCTTGGTCGGTAAAACAAATCATATCCTACCGGGATGATGTTGTCGTTTTATAGTGACTGACTTATCATCCAGGTCGGTAACCAAAACTGTCGACCTAGAACTTTCCTATATTGACATGGTCATTCTGACGATTAACACTTCGTCCATAGCAGATCGGTATATTCATCTGGCCAGTATTACATCTTACTGGGCAAGACTAACGTGAGTGACATGTCTTGAGTTCGGTATAATGTTAGGCAGGTCTATGGCTTGCCCACATCTTAATGGTATTGCTCAAGAGCTCACACTCGAGCTGGACACCGGCCACTATTAAGTCTGCTATGATGACAACATCGAACTTGTTAACTTAAGGAATGAAATCATTGAGGATGAAACACAGGGACCAGCAAACTTTTTTGCCATTGGTGCAGGCCATATTAATGCATCAAAAGCAAACGATCCTGGGCTTGTCTATGATATCAAACCTGAAGATTATATACTTTATTTGTGTGGTTTAGGGTACACCAATGATCAGGTCAGTAAAATAAGTCGTTTTTCCTATTCGTGTTCGACTAGCATTGCGGAAGGAGATTTGAATTACCCTTCTTTTGCTGTTACTTTGGGGCCTTCTGGGACGGTGCAGAGAGCACTGACGAATGTGGGTGAAGCTAAATCTCGCTATCAAGTTGAGATTTTTGAACAAGATGGTGTCTTTATGAGAGTGATTCCTCAGGAATTAGAGTTTTTTGAAGTGAATCATAAATTGACATATTCTGTGACGTTTAGATCAAAGTTTGTGGGTTGTAAGCCTCCAATGCCATTTAGTAGAGGCTATCTCAAGTGGGTGTCTCCTACGCACAGTGTTGGGAGCCTAATTTTGGTTAAATTTGAGTGTTGGATGCATGATTAGGTTCTATGGATTATTTTGTGAGACAAGTATTTTTTTTATTTTTATTTATTTTTGAATGGAAGGCCATGATATCTCTATGTAATAATCAGAGTAATGGAAATGTCATACAAAGTAACTACGTTATTTTAAAAAAAAATAAAAATAAGTACGTTATTTACACATAAATACACTACAAGAGAAAAACATTTTAATAGCATTAACCTGTAACATTTTTATTAAAATAAGTAATATTTTAATTAATAGCATTTAATAAGTAAAACACCAACGGGCGTGGGGCGGGAGTGTTGATATGAAGGGGATTTCAGGATTTCAAGATTTAGGTCGTGGGAGGATTGTTGCCAAATGTAGACTGGAATTCGGGAGAGAGAAGATTGAGGAAGAAGATTGAAGTGCGTCCATTATGAATTTAGTTCATGAATCTGTAGACATCATAAGAAGATCAGACTTGCACTTGCAATATTTGAGAGTGAGCGATTCTGTGGAAGAGCACCTGCGAAATTTGAGAGCAAGCGATTCTGCGAAACGGTAGAAAACCTCTTAATCTCAAATCTAACAGACTGAGTAGAAAAATCTGTGGAGAGAAACTGACTTACACGAGCGATTCTGTTGAATTGCCGAAGGTATCGTGTTTTGGATATTCTAGTTTTTTTTTCTTCTTTTCAGGTGGTTTGTACGAGTCTATTTCCTATTTTCAGATTAAAAATGCAAAGCAGCTTCTGGGTGTCGTTTCTTTTTCGGCAACATTCCAGGTTCGGAGCATCTTCTTTTCCTCCCGTTTTCTTCTAAGATTTAGGTTTTTTTTTTTCTTCATTCTTATTTTTATATAATTTATTTTCCAGTTGGTGTTCTGAGCTTGCCATAATCTGCCATTAATGGTTACGTGAGGTCTATTTCCTTGAAAGCCTGAATATACTTATGTAACGATTTGAAAACCGTCAAATAGAGAAAAACATATATTCTCAACTTGAATTTTTGAATATACTGCGTGTTTTCCTCAATACAATCACCTCTAGTGTATTTTTATTATAGGTATGTTCTAATCTCATTGTATTTTTTGAAGTGATTGTAATTTGTATGTAGTAAAGCTGCTCAGAGTCGTCAGTCTCTTAGTAGCTAAAATCCCATGTTGTTATTTGTCCAAGGATCATGATTCTTCTCTGTATACTATCTCCGTAGTTTATACTTAATATGTGTATGGTTTTCATCTTTTTCTGCTTTTCAAATGTATGCTCAAGCATCCTTTGTTTCTCAAAAGATTATAACATAAAGTCTTGTTTTACCAGCGTTCAATGTCTTTCCTTAGTTACTTAAAAATATATTTATCTAATTTATTTTCTGGTTTTCTGAAAGATGGTTACTTTACAAGGTTATTTAGTTGGTTACTTTGTTGTTAGCTAATGTTTCTGCAGTTGGTTATATAAGCACACTTTTAAGGCTGCTTTCAGCTTTCCTCTTCTACTGGGGATAAAAAGTGTCCAATATGGACTTAGTCGACCCAACTAAATAATGTTAGTCATTTATTTATTCTTTAACTAAATGAGATATGCCCATCAAATAATTTTATTTTTTGCAGCAGTCACAACTTCATGAGGCCTTCAAGGCAGATCAAAGAAATCTTCCCTTTTTCTCATCCTACCTAAAATAACTATGCAGAAAATGGCAACGACCTTCCTCTCCCCTGCAAAAGTCTTCTATCCTTCTCTTTTATCTTCACTTGTAAAATATTCCTGGGCTCCCCCACACTCCAACTAAATCAATTTGCATTAGAAATAAACTTAGTTTTTGAAATTTGCAGATATACATAATTTCTTGTTGTGTTGTGTTGTGTGTATGTGTGTTTTATTTATAATAAACTAAATGTGATTATTAGTTATGTTCTGTTTTCTTGGGTAGAAATAAACTTAGTTTTTGAAATATGCAGATGTGCATAAATACATACACAACTTCTTGTTGTGTTGTGTGTGTGTGTGTATTTTTTTTTTTTTATAATAAATTAAGTGTTATTATTAGTTATGTTCTGTTTTCCTGGGTAGGTCTCTCTGCTTTCTTCCACACCAAAACGGCTCAAAAATATTTGGCGAATAACTTTCTTAATATCAAAGGACCTGGAATTAGGTTCACTTAAGAAAGTTGTTGGGAGCTTACTAGCTTCAACGAGCTTATTCCTGAAGCCTTTAAGCTGGAACCTATGTATTCTAAGATTACTTTGTTGTTTCGTAGCAACTTGGTGCCTTGGCATTGATTTACTGTAATACCCAGAAAACTTTCTCACAAATAGCATTCAAACATAACAATGAAAAATGGTGTGTGTGTTGAGTGAGACATTTCATCAAACACATATCGTTCATTGGCAAATGGCCGTAAGGTATAGACATGAAATCATTATGCCAACAACATAAATCTGGTAAAAATAATTAGAGAGTTCAAACATGATTCGGAAATCTCGCCGAGATCTCGCCGACATGTCGCCTGGAATCTCGCCGAGATCTCGCCGACATGTCGCCTGGAATCTCGCCGAGATCTCGCTGAAAATCCTTCGCGTCTCACTCTCTCTAAAACCAAACGCGCGAGTCTCTTCCTCTCGAAACCCTCTCTCTCTCCCTTCCTTGCCGCTGCAACTCCGCCACCCATCTCATCTCGCCACTGCCCTCTCTTCTCTCCTCCGCCGCGGATCTCGCCGCCGCCGCCCTCTCTTCTCTTCTCCGCCACTGCACTCGTCGCCGTCCTCTCTTTCTTCTCTTCTCTGCATCGCCACTCTCGATCTCTCGCTCTCACTTCCGATCTCTCGCCTCGCCTCGCCTCCGATCTCTCGGTATCTCGCCCTCACTCTCTTCTTCTTCTTCTTCTTCTTCTTCTTCTCCCTTTTTCCCCATCCTCTTTTCTTTCCCCTCTTTCTCTCTCTCTCCCCTGTTTTTTTTCTTCCTTCCGCACTCCTGCAACTCATTTTTATTTTATTTTATTATTATTTTTTCTTTTCTTTTCTTTTATTTTAAACAACCAACATGTTTATAATATATTTATCTATATATATATATCATACATACAATATCACACATACAAGTGTATTTTATTATTTTTATTATTTTTAAGCAACCAAAATGTTGTATAATATATATATATATATATATATATATATATATATATATATATCATACATACAATACATTATTATTATTTTTTTAAACATTGCAATTCAAGTATTATTAATTTTTTAAGCATTGCAACTCAATTGTTATTATTTTTTTTAAGCAACCAAAATGTTGTATAATATATTTATATATATATATATATATCATACATATAATACCACATATAATATATTAAATTATGGTATATCATATTTTACGTTTTTACTATCTAGATCATCATATTATATCATGTGGAAGTTTATTAGCTAAGTTATATTATATGTATAATGTGACCACCACCATACAACATAGACATGTATGCACGTTATATTAATATAATATAATACAAAATAAGTGATTAACGTGTGATTTATGCGTGGATAGGTTGATAACGCCCAACGTCGAGGAATCAATCTCAACACATTTGGAATTTAGCGATTCAGGTGGGGATGATTCTAGGCCTTCATAACATTTTATTTGATATATAGATAGGAATGTTAAATTAAGTAGGCCCATAATATTATTAGATTGCTTATGCATGCCTATTGTAGATGATTATATATATATACAATGTTGTGATTGTTTAGCCATGATGATATGTGTGTTAACATGATTTTTATTCTGATCAAATGATAATTGGATGCATGAAATTCATGTGGTAATTGAATTTATTTATAAATTATAATGCCTGATAATAAAATGTATGATTTGGAATATTGACATAGTGAATGCGTGAACACTATTATAATTGATTTTGTGACATGATACCATGTGTAGTGGAGTTGAATATGTTTTATGAATGCACTTAATATCGTGCTTATACCGTACGTATGGCGTGATATCACTAAAGAACACGATTAAGATAAGAATCATACATATGGGGCAGTTATTCTAAGGAATATCGCCAATGTTCTAATTTTTGGGCTGTGCCACCCTGAGTTTGGTTTTCTTAAAGGTACGTGATTTAGAACGTGATGAAATTCTCGACTCAAACAATTTAATGTTGCAACGATTAATGTGTGAAACTTGTTTGTAATGTTTTTGTGTATGTATCATAATAAAATATTGTGAATTGTTTAGATGACCCACTGGGCTTTCAAGCTCACCCCTATTTTTTTTACATGCAGGTACTTAGAAAATAAGATTGTAAGTTCGTGACGTAGTTCAGTGTAGTAGGGGTGGGTTTGATTAATTAATTAGCATTGTGGTGATAGGACCGAACCTTTTATTTAATTTTTAAAGGTTTATTATTTAAACGAATTATATTGATAATTGAAATTCAATGAATGTTATTACGGTCAGTAAAGACCCTGTGATTTACTTCACGTGTGAATGCCTCGGAATAAAATTCATTAATTCTATTTGATGATTGTATTAAATGTTGTGTCCATAATGAATGGAAAAGGGCAAGTACCATCGTATGAAAATAAAGATTATATGAAGAATTAAAGGTATTCGTTTATCTTAACCGTCAAGTTGGTTGGAAGAATATAAATTCATAATTTTGTAAATTTTATTATTTATATAATGGTTATGGGTTAAGATAGATGGATACGTGTAACATTTCGATTTTCGGTGATATTTTTATATAAAATTAAAATATGCATTATTTTACAAAAAAAAAAAAAAAAAAGTTTTGAAAATCGGGGTGTTACATTTACCAAAAAGATAATAGAAAAAGAAAAGGAAAGAAAAATAAAAATAAGATGCAATTCTGTTTGAGATGGAGAAATTATATTATAGAAATTAAGAAAGTTAATACTTAGTGAATTGTATTATAGAAAATATTAAATTGAAGGTAGCATTGAGAGACTTTGAAAAGAATATTTAATATTAATTGATCCACTTGGACTCGTTACACTCTTTAATATAAACTACCAAGAGTATAATTTATGAAGCTTGTGAGAAAAACTTTTTTTTTTCTTTTTTTTTTTCCGATTCCTGTGTTGTAAATCTGAAATCTGTGGTGGAACAAGTTAAATAATAAATAAAAAAGGTTCAAACGAAAAAATATTATTGAACTGCTAACTCTTCTATTTCTTTCTAGCTCTGGATGATTGAATTAGCTACATAAGAGTATAGAAGTATGAATGATAAAAATCAATTTAACTCTTTGAAAGCAACTGATCCAAAGCTCTAGTTCAATCAAAAGTTGAACGTATTTTTTAATAAGAGTATAAGAGTATAGGAGTATGAATGATAAAAATTCAATTTACCTCTGGATGCTTGAATTGGCTAAATAATATATCTTCCAATTTCTATACTATTGTAAAAACTAGTTGATCAAAATATCTGGGCAATGGGTAAGATTACCCATTTATTCATTGTACAACTTGATTTCTCTATTTCATTTGTGCCTTAGATAAGCCTCTTGGTTTTACATATCTTTCTATTCTTTTGTCCCTTTTTTTTTTTTTTTTTTCACTAAATGGAATAGAGGAAGAGGAGAAAGCTTCGGTTTATTGTAGGATTTGCAAGCGCTTCTCAAGGGTTTTGAATTCAATTTTTCAATTCACAAGCATTGTTTAGGTTGCAAAGGTAATGATATCCTTCAAAGCATATTTTTAAAAATTATGGTTATATTTGTATTGATTAAACCTTTTAAACCCGTAGAAATTTGATGGTGTTTCATGGTTTTTCTTTCTATGTTCACTATTGCTCGATTAACATATTCCAATAATTGATGCAGATGCCTACAAGATTTGATTCTCAAGGAAATTTCCACAAACAAAATGGATAAAAAATTGGTGGTGGATGGACCTAATGGAGTGGGTGGAGAAAAGCTTGAATTATTGAATATTTTGTCAAAAGATCTTGTGATTGAGGTCCATAATTCTGGCAAGGAAGGTTAGTTATTTGTTTTTAACCATTCTTCTTTATCAACAGAGTGGACTTGATTGTTCTATATTTTTTGTTGTATTTGTCTGCACCATACAAGTCCATGTTTTGCAGCTTCTTTGCTACACACATAGATTAGCTGAATTTCTAATTCAACATTGTAGGCACATTGGCATTTTTTTTCCTTTTTTCATGCTATGCCTATGCCTTTGCATTTGTATCTGCGCTGAGACAGGTGTCAAGTATTTTAGAAATAATTGTAAATAGCTCTAATATGAAGTTAAAGCCTTGATTCCAATTGTAGTCAATTATGTTGGTTATGCCATTGATAGTGTTTATCCACCATTTTTGTTTTATGACTCATGTTATAGCCACTTGCTAATTAATGAGCAAAGTGTCCAAAGATCTTCAAGAAGTTTATGATTCAACCCCCACCTCAAACCCACTTCAAAATTATATAAAAAAAGAAGACAGTGCAGATATAAAGGTTTTGTAAGGTTTTGTGTTTTCCTTTCACCCTTTTGAGAAAGGGGAAAGTTCCAAAATTGCATAAGTGGGTGAATGACATGGACTAGGACTACCATATACCATGACATTCCAAGAGAAAAGCCATAGGTGGCCATGCACTTACCATAACATTTGCTTTCCAACTTATGAAATTATTTTACTTCAAATACAATTTTTATTTTTATTTTTATGCACAAGCACTAAATGTAACCTTATTGTTCTGAAGCGTTGTTATCTATGGCAGTATTTTGTTTACTGATTTTTTCCTCGTCTACAAAAAGCCTGTCTGGAAAATCAGACCCATTCCTTAAATATTTGTGGTGTTTGGTTGTACAAAGATTAATTGGACCTAGGACATAATCCCATGTTGCCCTAAGATTAGTTAATTATATTAATGTTATTAATAATTCATTTATAATGTATTCTAATCTTTAATAAAATTAAAATTCAATTAGAATAGAATGATGACTAGCTTTTATGTTGATCCGCTACATATTATCCAAAACCAAACCATTATCCAGATGCAAACTATACCAATTACAACATGATTTGAACCTGTCTTAAATTTCAGTCAATTGGATTACTTTGATGTGGCCTCTTTTTTGTTGCTGTACAATCTAACAATTTGCTTCAATTTATTTGCTTGGTATTTTGGTCTCTAATGGATTTTATAACTTGTGATGATAGCTTAAATTCCTTTTTATTTGTTTACTTTTTTTGCAGCAGACTAAGGATAACTCTTGTTATGGCCTTAAGCTAAAACTATATAAGCATTGGCTTGATATGTACAAGACATCTGGAGGCAATGATTTTCATTCATCCAGGCAGAAGCCTTTTTTTGCTCTTTGCAAGTAAAACTACATTTACTGATTAAGAAAAAAAAAAATCATGGAAGCATGTTTTGGATGACAATGTCTTTGATCTTATGCAATGTTGCAAATATATTATAAATGATTGGTCTAAGAATGCCATTGGTTGTGAAATACATTGTACATGTTAAAATGCATTTTCTGACTAATTTTGTTGCGTTATTTCGAATAATTTCTAGTATCCATCTTCATTCTATGGTTGTCAATATTTGGTGCCTTGATTTATCAAAATTGCATGTTTAGCGTAAGGGTTCTCTAGTTGAGCTGCTTGTGTTTAGATTTCAGATAAGATTCTTGTTAATGCTGGATAAACTAGGCTTAATGCCCAATTTCTTCTTTTTTTTTATATTTTTTTGATATATTTGGCAAATAAGCGAATGTTTCGTAGGTTCCTCGGTGAGAGAGCTAAATTGTTTTAAAGGAGATCTAGATATCTCTTCTAAGGCCTGAGAATCATGGGGGTCTATCAACATCTTTCCATAGGAAGTTCGAACAGTTGGGGAAAAAAATGTGTATCAAGGGAGATAAGGGTACCTTCAGCTTGGGTCATGATAGAGAGACTGATTCCACCACTCTCATGGTAATTGTTGACCCTCATGTTGCTATAGAATTGCTTGACTAGAATAGGGGCAACCTCACCGTTTACATTAACTA
The DNA here is from genome assembly GCA_035771175.1 of Paratinospora sagittata. NCBI lineage: Eukaryota > Viridiplantae > Streptophyta > Magnoliopsida > Ranunculales > Menispermaceae > Paratinospora > Paratinospora sagittata. The sequence goes on from CM069591.1 coordinate 34,856,159, forward strand.
TGCTTGACCATTCTAGTGCTACAATTTTGTTATGCAAGATAGGTCGTAGGAGGGGGTCCTTCCTGTCAATCTTCCGACCTGCAAGGTCCCCTTCATTTTAGTTGGAGGCTCTTCAAGTTCATCAGATTTTGCAGTAGCACTCATCCTTGTTCTTGGAGCCATTTTTGCTCAAAAACTCACTAAAAAAATTGAAAATCTTGAAGGGGACATGGAGTGGATAGGGATGGATGGGTGGTGCGGTGAATGGTCGCCCCACCACTGCTAGTTATAGCCCAAGCCCCCCCTCACATGAAAAAGGCTGCCAGAACGTTCTGCAAAACGTTCTCCAGAACATTCCTCTGAACGTTCTTCAGAAGGTTCTTGGGGACCTTTTTGTTGGGGTCCACCTCAAGGTGGGCAGCCAACCAATTTTGAAGAAACATGGGCAGCTGAACCAAAACTTCTTCATACGTGGGATGCATGGGCTGCAAGCAAGAAGCTCGTGGGAGGGGACAAAATGTTTGACATATGATTTTTCTTTTATTACAATAATGCCCCTATTTGAGCTCTATAAATAGAGCCACATTTTCAACTTGAAAAATCATCTGAGAGAGATCAAATATTCAGAGAGATCTAATTCTAGAGATCTAGAGAGCCTCAAAGAGAGTTTCTTTGAGAAGAAAAAGTGTGAGCCAATTTGTGAAGTGTTATCCACAAATTGAAGATACATAGTAAGTGTATATTTGTGAGAGATCCACCTAAGGGTGAAGTTTGTAATCCCATTTGATTATAGTGGAAGTTTCTTAAGCGGCTTACGGGTCCCGTGGTTTTTACCTCATCTTTGGAGGGTTTTCCACGCTAAAATCTTTGGTGTTATTTTTGTTGTATTTTTAGTTTGGGAAATTATCCTGGGATTGTAGAATTTATTTCTTTACAACCATCGTTTTTCCCAACAAAGTGGTATCAGAGCTTGGGTCGTTTTCAGCGAAGGTACTGTTCATACATACAGTGCTATTCACGTATACAGTACTGTTTGGAATAGTAATTCTATTTACAGATTACTATTCACGAGGTACTATTCACCGAGTACTATTTACAAGGGTACTATTCATTGAGTACTATTCATCGCCGGAAATTCATCGCCGGAGAAGTGTCAAGCTCCGCGAAACCTGTTGATTGACGACTCAAATGGAGGAGAGCACAAGCAAGCAAGAATGGCGCGGAAGGAGTAACAACAGAAATCATCATAACCAAAGTCAGCAAAAAGAATGCTCGACGTCCAGATCGAGGCATGACAAGAACTGTCATCACTGCGACAAGCCCGGACATTTCATTCGAGAATGTCGAAAGTTAAAGGCGGAACGATCCAGAAATCAAGAAGCAGAAATCCGAACAAATGACACCGCAACTCTCACTGAAGAAGTTGGTATTGTTCGAGATGCTGATTATGTCAACCTTGCATGTCAAGACTCTACATGGGTAGTTGACTCAGGTGCTTCTTACCATGTCACCTCACGACGAGATTTCTTCTCATCCTACACTCAAGGTGATTTCGGAAGAGTGAGGATGGGAAATGATGATGCATCCAAAATTATCGGCATCGGTAATATTTATTTAGAAACTAACCTTGGATACAGGTTACTCTTGAAAGATGTGAGGCATGTTCCAGATATCCGCCTCAATTTGATCTCCACCGGAATGCTTGATGACGATGGCTACAATAATAACTTTGGTGAAGGAAAATGGAAGCTCACCAAAGGAAACTTGGTAGTAGCCAGAGGCAAGAAAGATGCATCACTCTACCACACAGAAGCCAAGCTGTGTAAAGAAGAAGTAAATACCATGAGGAAAGAAGTTCCCACCGAATTATGGCATAAGCAGCTCGGCCACATGAGTGAAAAGGGTCTCAGAATTCTTTCCAAGAAGGAGCACTTGCCAGGAATGACAGGTACATCTTTACGTACTTGTGTTGATTGTATTATGGGTAAACAACATAGAGTTGCATTTCGTAGTTCCCCACCATCTAGAAAGGCAAATATTCTAGATTTAATACACACAGATGTCTGTACAATGAGTTGTAAGACACTAGGAGGTGCTCATTATTTTGTGACTTTTATTGATGATCACTCTAGAAAAGTGTGGGCCTTTGCTTTGAAAACTAAAGATCAAGTGCAGGAAGTTTTCAAGCAATTTCATGTAAAAGTTGAGAGAGAAACTGGCAGACGTTTGAAGTGTGTACGTTCAGACAATGGCGGTGAGTATCGCGGATCATTCGAGGAGTACTGCAGACGTTTCGGCATCAGACTGGAAAAATCGGTACCAAAGACACCTCAACACAACGGTGTCGCAGAGAGGATGAACAGAACCATTTGTGAAAGAGTCAGATGTATGCTCTCAAATGCAAAACTGCCAAACTCCTATTGGGGGGAGGCAATGAGGACAACGGTCGATTTAATCAACCTTTCTCCATCAGTTCCACTAAACTACGACGTACCAGAAAAGGTTTGGACGGGGAAAGACGTTTCTTACAAACACTTGAAAGTATTTGGCTGCAGAGCATTTGTTCACATCCCTAGAGACGAGAGGTCCAAGCTGGATGGAAAAGCGAAGCAGTGTATCTTTGTGGGATATTCCCATGAAGAATTCGGCTACAGATTATGGGATCCTGTCAACAAAAAGATTGTCAGAAGCAGAGACGTGGTGTTTCTTGAAGATCAGACGATCGAGGATTTTCAGAAACCTGAAAAGCCACAATCAGAAGAACTTCCAGTTAATCTGGAACCAGTCCCACCATCACCAAATTCAGATGACAAGGAAGCTGCACCAGATACTGAGGACGATGTTCCACCAGCTCAAAGTTCAGAACCAGAACAAGTTCCTGAACCAGAACAAGTTCCTGAACAAATTCCTGAACAAGTTCCTGAACAAGTCCAACCAGAAGCACAACTAAGGAGATCTACCAGAGAGCGACAACCAAGTCAAAGATATCCTCCTAGCGACTATGTGATGCTCACTGACGGGGGAGAACCGGAGAGCTATACCGAAGCTATCACTGACCAGCATAAGACTGAGTGGATGAAAGCCATGCAGGAAGAAATGAAATCTCTGCATGAGAACCACACATTTGACTTGGTGAAATTACCGCAGGGAAAGAAAGCCCTCAAGAATAAGTGGGTGTACAGAATCAAAAGTGAAGAAGGTAGCTCGCAACCTCGATACAAAGCAAGATTGGTTGTGAAAGGGTTCGGACAGAAGAAAGGCGTTGACTTCGATGAAATCTTCTCACCGGTGGTAAAAATGTCTTCAATCCGAGTTGTTCTTGGCTTGGCAGCTAGTCTTAATCTGGAGGTTGAACAACTTGATGTAAAAACTGCATTCTTACACGGTGATCTTGACGAGGAAATCTATATGGAACAGCCCGAAGGTTTCCAAGTCAAAAGAAAAGAGAAGCTGGTATGCAGGCTAAAGAAGAGTCTGTATGGTTTGAAACAGGCACCGAGGCAGTGGTATAAAAAGTTCGACTCGTTCATGGAGCAAACAGAGTACAATCGAACGACAGCTGATCACTGCGTCTTCATTAAGAAATTCACTGATGGTGATTTTATTATTCTTTTGCTTTATGTTGATGATATGTTAATTGTAGGCCAAGATATTGGCAAGATTAACAATTTGAAGAAAGAGTTGAGCAAGTCCTTTGCCATGAAAGACTTAGGACCCGCAAAGCAAATCCTTGGCATGAAGATTGTTCGTGACAGGAAGAACAAGAGACTTTGGCTATCTCAAGAAAAGTATATTGAGAAAGTCTTAGAGCGATTCAACATGAGCAAAGCTAAACCTGTTAGTTCTCCACTGGCAAGCCATTTCAAGCTTAATTCGAGCCAGTGTCCTTCAAGCGAAGAGGAGAAATCAGAGATAAGCAAGGTGCCCTATGCATCGGTAGTTGGCAGTCTAATGTACGTTATGGTATGCACCAGACCAGACATTGCTCATGCTGTTGGTGTTGTGAGCCGATTTCTATCAAATCCTGGAAAAGAACATTGGACAGCAGTCAAATGGATACTCAGGTATCTTAGAGGTACTACTAGTCATTGTTTATGTTTTGGTAATGGTAAATCTGTATTAGAAGGATTTACAGATTCATATATGGCTGGCGACGTGGATACGAGAAAGTCGATATCCGGGTACCTAATAACCTTTGCAGGGGGAGCTGTCTCATGGCAATCACGATTACAGAAGTGTATTGCCTTAAGTACCACAGAAGCAGAGTACATTGCAATCACTGAAGGTTGTAAGGAGATCTTGTGGATGAAAAAGTTCCTACAAGAATTGCAACAGAACCAAGGAAATTATGTTCTTTATTGCGACAGTCATAGCGCAATTCACCTCAGTAAGAACTCAACTTTCCATTCAAGGTCCAAGCACATCGACGTGAGGTATCATTGGATTCGTGATGTGCTGGAAAATAAACTGCTGCAAGTTGAGAAAATCCACACGAATGACAACGGGGCAGATATGATGACGAAGTCCCTAACTAGAGAAAAACTTACTATCTGTAGAGAGATTGCAGGTGTGGAGAAGCCCTGTTCCACATGAGGTGGAGGGGGAGATTTGTTGGGGTCCACCTCAAGGTGGGCAGCCAACCAATTTTGAAGAAACATGGGCAGCTGAACCAAAACTTCTTCATACGTGGGATGCATGGGCTGCAAGCAAGAAGCTCGTGGGAGGGGACGAAATGTTTGACATATGATTTTTCTTTTATTACAATAATGCCCCTATTTGAGCTCTATAAATAGAGCCACATTTTCAACTTGAAAAATCATCTGAGAGAGATCAAATATTCAGAGAGATCTAATTCTAGAGATCTAGAGAGCCTCAAAGAGAGTTTCTTTGAGAAGAAAAAGTGTGAGCCAATTTGTGAAGTGTTATCCACAAATTGAAGATACATAGTAAGTGTATATTTGTGAGAGATCCACCTAAGGGTGAAGTTTGTAATCCCATTTGATTATAGTGGAAGTTTCTTAAGCGGCTTACGGGTCCCGTGGTTTTTACCTCATCTTTGGAGGGTTTTCCACGCTAAAATCTTTGGTGTTATTTTTGTTGTATTTTTAGTTTGGGAAATTATCCTGGGATTGTAGAATTTATTTCTTTACAACCATCGTTTTTCCCAACACTTTTTGCGAATTCCCCTTGGTTTCTCTGATTTTTCGGTTATTTACGCCTTCTTTTTGGGTTATTTAATGTCCCTAAGATCCATTTTCTTGTTCTCGAGATGATACCTCCTTGTTATCCTAAAGTTGATGGAGTTGTTTTTCATAAAACCTTTCTGCCTTTCACCTAAGGTTTGTGCTCTTGTCCTCCGGACAATGTTTCTTCACTTTCTTTCAAAGTTTATGTCATTATTTCCACCTAGTTTTTCTAAGATTTATGTACTTTATTCCATAAAGTTTCCAAACAAACTTTATTATTTCTTAAAGTTTATGTAACCTCTGGGCAACCCTAAGGTATTTTGGATCCGGGCCGTATGACCTTTGCTCTGATTATAATTACAATCACACCTCGCCTGAACGCTCCTAGACCAACAAAAACACTCACAGGCGGTATGTGATGCAATAATAAATGAAAATCAAAAGTGTGGGGATACAGTGAAATGGCAAAATGAATCTTTTCAATAATTAAATTTTTTTTTTGTACAAAAGTGGATAGCATAATGATAGCCATTTTAAGAGAACATCTTCCCCAAAAGACCCTAACTATATTTACATGGTAAAGTCGGGGTTACAAAATTTGGTACCCTATACGGGTCCAGTCTAACTAGGGCCTATTAACATGCATCTTAATCCATTGCAAGCTTTTGAAAAGGGGTTAGCAACAGGATGAGCTATTGCTTAATAGGTCAAGCAAATATTTTGTAGATTATGACAATTAGTAAATAAAACATCACAATCATAAATATTAGATAAACACAACATAAACATCATCAATAATGTACAATAACATTAATTGGTAAACACCATAATGCATTGTCTCATTAGACTGCATGGCCAAATATTTCTCATATAAATATGGCTCTATAAACCAGGTACAACCCATCTGTACATCACAATGAAGCTTACAATAGAGATGCACCGCCTAAGCTGACCTAAGTTAGGTGAGCACGCATGCACCACGAGCAATGCACACGAACCAGAGCCGTCAATCAATAGACATCTGTCCCTAGGTGGTTATATTGTTTATCAAACTTCTATGGTGAAGCTTCAAGACCAAAGAAGGATCTGTTAGAGTATAACCCTAACGCATAATCATGTGTGTGATGGTTCGGTTTAGGATATATGCTGAGGGCATCTTTCGGCAGTGTATGGTGATGCCTATAACGATCGACCATCACCATTGTGCATCATTAGGACGGTCAATATGGACTCCATATGTCAAGGCACGTGCATAAAATGGTGACCTAATGGGGTCCCAAGTCATGTGATATGATAGGTAGTAATTTCTAGTACCCCTAATAGTTTCATAAACATGGTATAGTGTGAGTGCACATCAGATATCATGAAAAGTGTATGATAACTTTATGAAAAGATATAATACACACAAACTTATGTTTTCATTCCCATCTTCAAATACATACGCTCCTTAAATCGACATACTTCTCGAAGAACAAATACCCAGAACAACACAAAAAATAGAGAAGAAAAGGGCTTAAGAGAGGAAGAAGGGAGGAGAGGAGTGGATGGAGATAATGGGGGGAGGAGACCCCTATTTATAGGATTTTTGAGCCGGAACTTTCTACAAAACTTTCTGTGGAAAGTTCCGCCCTTTTGTGGTTTTCTCTCAGTATTTTATATGCTTTTGTTTTCTTTAGTCTAATCCCGGGGTATTATAATGAATAATAGGAATTAACACTTAATCTAATTCCCACAAGTAAACTTCATTTTTTATAAGGTTCCAATTGATTTTATACTTCCAATTAGGTTACCAACCTCTAGCCCTTAATATGAAGTGTGAACCTTGACAAAACATTTATTTGGCATGACTTGGGTATTAGAACACTACCTTTACCATTTCTAACCGACTTCTAGTCAAGAACATCAAAACCCTAGGTTGAGAAATATTCAAATCATCATCTATTACAAAAATTATACCGAGAGAAAGGTTTCTTACTGCCCAACCAACAATTTTACAGAGAATAATTGAGGAAAACCATTTACTTGGCTTGGATTTGGCGAAGAATAGTCTCGAAGCCCCTTTCTCCCTCTTTTTGCCTTCGTTCTCAGTTGAAATGAGCAAAAAAATAAGATTTTGGGGTTTTTATTTCACCGCTACCTCTTCATCATTTTATAAAAAAATATATTTTACTGTGAGGAGTGCGCTTCTCTCTGTCATGAGCGCGCTTCTCCCTGCACTAAGAATATTCAATTTTCTATCTGTTGCAAAGAGCGCGCTCCTCTTAGTTAGGAGTGCGCTCCTCCATATCTGGAAACCTAGATTGGTTTTTGTCTTAGGTGAGCGTGCTCCTCCCTAGTGGAAGCAAGCTCATAGTGCTCAAATTTGCTATTTCTACTATTTTCCACCCTCGATTGGTTCCCCAATGATGAAGTAAAAATTTTGCATATTTTTACTCCTATTTTTAGGATAAGAATTAAAATAAAAGAATAGAAAAATAGAAAAATAATAAAAAAATCTCTTTAGATCACATTTTAGAGTTTTTAGGTCATTTTAGGTTATTTTAGAAGTGCCTTTTTAGGAAAATTTATTTTGCAACATTTTGCTTTACTTAGGGTTCATTAGGAATTAGTTTGTGGGGGTTTTTTTTTTTTAGAGTTGAAAATAATTTTGAAGGACATGAATATCATTTTTTCCTAAAAACCATTAGACAATTATTTAAAGTGATTTACTTTTTTAATACTTCACTTGGCTTTTTTTGTATAAGTATTTTCAGGAATATCAAAAAGAAGATTTCACATGTTAAAGGACAAAAAAGTCAAGAAATCAAAATTGGAAGATGTGGAATGATTTTTTTCCAAGATGGCCCCAATAGGGTTATGATTTTACTTTTTAAAAATATTTTGTGTTTAATTGAACTTGATTTTATTGAATATTCGGGGAGAATCAAAATTTGAATTATATGTAAAAAAATATAGTTGTTTTGAAAATAGATTAACTATATAAAAGGGCACCAAAGGGATCATCTCATCTCATTTTTATTTTTTTAGGTGAGATTTATTTTTAATTGCTCGTTAACTCCTTGAGTAAGGGGACATTTTTCAAGGGTTTGGAGTTTTGTAGGTTTTATTTATTTTTTCTTTTACATAAATAAAGTTTTTTCAATTTTTAGTAATTTCTTGTTTTATGTTTTTATTTACTTACTTTCATTGTCTTTTTTTTTTAAAATTTTATTGCTTTATTTTATTTCAAGTTAATTTAAATTTAGTTTTAGATTATTCTTTTTTTTTAATTGCTTTTATAATTAGAATGTTAGAAACTAAACTATTGTTTGTCTTTAACTTATATAGTATATACTATTTTAATCTATTTTTTTTTAAAATTTAAAGTGACTTGCCCAATATTTGGGGATCCATCTTGTTTAATGTTACAAATCACCTTGTGTGCTTGCAAGTATTTTTTTTAGAGATCTATTCAAAAGATCACGTCATCCAACCAATCTTATTCTAGACACACAATTTACATTTTAAAAAGCATACAACACCCATCTATTGGTTTCAATTTCTAAAATTTTTGGGGTCCTATTTTATAAAATTGAGAGTTGTTATAATATTTTTTAAAAAAGGGTCATTGCAAAATTTATAAAATTGTTTGTGTCAAACACGATTATTGTAATACTTACTAAGATATTTCTTTCATGCTATTTTTATTATAATATTTTGAGTAATTCAATCATAATAAATAACTATAGTAAAAATGATAATATGAAGTACTATCATTTTTCAATTAGTTCTTGTTGGTTTGGGTTCCATCGAGTTGTTACGATTTTTTTTTATGAAACTTTGACTCAATCCAAATCGATTAGGTTATAAATATCTAAATTTAATCAATCCAAGTTGATACATAAACCCAACTCAACTCATTAGGTTCGTTCGCTCAGGTTAATTGGATTAGTTAGGTTAATGAACACTCTTATTCATAATGACGCATATAGGAAGGGGTGGTAAAGTATGCCCGAACTCGGTAGAGATTTTTCTTAGAGTAAACACGTGTCGGACCGGGTCAATTATGACCTCAAAATGAGGCCGGCCTGATTTCTCATCTAGTGTCCAAACTGGAATAGGATACATCTTTCTTAATTAGGAAGACATCCGGTTAAAGTGATTTTAAAAAATTCAAATACAACTTTTAAAAAATATATATATTTTCCCTTTTTTGAAAAAAAAACAAAAACAAAAAAAACCTTAAAAAGATGTTTTTAATATTTTTTACAACATTTTCATACATACAAGCAAGGTTGTACGATGAATATTGCTAAAATGATATTAAGGTGCTTGTGAAATATGTTGGTCACAATCAATGGTGAAAAGAATTCTATGAATACGAGGTCAAAGCCTCAATAGCCACAAAGACGCCAAGCCCCAAATAACCATTAGACTAAATCCACAAATATGACATTAGACTAAGCCTACACATTGCATGGGCCCATGCCCATTTAAGAAAAAAAATGTCTCATTTATTATGCACTTAAGGTGACAAAGATGGCTGCTAAAATCACCTATCATTACTCTCTGTCCTAAGTTAAATTTTAGAGTAGGTTAAGAGAGTGAGTGGGTGGGCAAAGAGTAAATGGTTGATGATTTTAGCAACGACGACAAATTGTGAGGATATCTTCAAAATTTATTTTTAAACCTCAAACCAAATATGTTATTGTGGTGGTGGGTAAAGTCCTTGATGTCTACTAATATTTGGTTGGTTCAGATGACTTAACATCCATTTTCCTTAAGTGAAGTTGTGACTTTGAAACCCCCCTCGTATACGGAGCCACCGTTTGTTGGGAAACATTTACATCTTTGTGGTCCAACTCGGGTTAAATTTAGGCGGATTAGTTTCGTCGCAAAGCGGAGAAGAACATCACCTTAGTGCCGCTCAGTAGTGAAACCAATAAAAATAAAAATAAGTAGACAATTTTTTTTCCTCATATATATAAATATTTTTTCATACCCATAAGAAACGACATGGTTTAACAAGTCTTACATAATTCATAAAACCTAATAAACCTTGTTTATGGTCAAATATCATTTTTCTTTAGCTGATTTTTTTTAGAGGAAACATCAAAATATCATATAAAAATAAGAGTCAAAGACCACTAGAAGTGCTCAACAGTGCAAAGACAAAACAACAAAATGAAAAAATAAGATAACTACACCAACACAACAGAGCACACGGACAAAAACAAAAGCCAAACATCAACTACATACAAAACTCTCAATTCCTAGTTCATTCATTTATAGAAAATCCTTTGTTTAGCTTGAATGCAACAAGCCAAGAACTGACAGTGAGAATAATGTCGTTCCATAAGCAAGCTGGGTTGCAGTCCTAGAGGAGTCCTCAAAAGTACGTTTATTGTGTTCCATCCAAATCATCCACATCGTTGCAATAGACACCACTCTCACGATCTTCACACTCACACCTTGAAGACTAGGACAATTCATCATAGTGAGGGCATCATTACATGAAGTGGGTATTGTAAACCCTAAACCCAATCTTGATTGCCACTCTCGCCACAACTCGGATGAGAAAGAACAATCAAAGAATAGGTGATTGGCATTTCTCATAAGCCTGAAAACATAAAGGGCAAACATATGGGAGCAATGTTAAGTGTGGGAATCGTCTTTGAAGGACGTCACCAGTGTTAAGCTTGTTATGTGCCAGTAGTTATCCAAAGATTTTAATCTTTGAAGGGACATGAGCTTTCCAAATGTGCATGGCAAGGTCAAAGATGGGCATGGAGGCATCATAAATGAGGAAGTGGAGGAAGGACTTGGTGGAAAAAGCCCCGAAAGTCTCAAGGAGCCATGAAAATCTATCATGATCGGTAAAGAGGTTGACTGAACTTACAAGGGAAGGTAAAGAGTCAAGTTCAGATTGTTGGCCAACAATAAGGGAATTGGCAAGGAAGAAGTTCCAACTAGTATCATCATTGGAACCATGGTTGGTAATGAAATGAGCTATAGGGTGGTGAGGGAATGGAGAAATATGGTAAAGGCGTGGGAACATCTTCGCTATGGGAACATCACAAATCTAACGGTCTTCCCGAAAAAGGAAGAACCAACCATTACCAACAATCGAGTTCATATGGGGAAAGGCTATAAGGAATAAATGATGATGTCAATAGCATGCCTACATTCCGTGGAAATTCATAAATTCACGGCGGTTCTTCATCATCATGGAAATTCATAAATCCATCTTTGTCTTCTATGGCTTTTATTTCATCTTCAGTGAGCTTTGCTGCAAAATCAGTCATGAAGCCATAATAAACATGGAGGAACCGTCGTGGTTCTTCATCATTAGTAGGATTAGGTAAGAATGATTTGTAATAGTTCTCCATCTCTTGAAAATTAGCAGAAATTAAAATTGATTTATAATAGCTCTCTAGATCTTGCAAATTAGTAGGAATTATGGTTTCGAGCGATTTTACACGAACAATATATGTTCGCAAATCGCTATTGTTGCGTTCTGAATTCGGAATTGACATTGCCCGAAAGAAATTTACTAAAATTGAAGAATCAACAAATGGTTTTCTCTATATATTGATCGATGTGATCTTTGCATAAAGGGTCGAATTATATACACGGGCAATAAGGAAAACTATTATGGGTAAGAAATTGTTGGGTGGTCAGCTCGGATGATAGCTAACCTGGATATCGAAAAAGTTGAGTTGGTTATATAGAAAGCATATGCCAGTTGGAGGCAGACGAGCCGAGGTGGTGAGGTAAAAATCGCATAAAATGATAAGACCGCCAGGTGTGCTCAGTCAAATCAGATTTGCCTCGACCACTGAAACAGGTCGAGCTGATTAGGCGAGGTAATGTTTACGAAAATTCAGAAAAGATGATGACATCGTTAGCTAGACCCAACCCAGCTCGCTGCTGGAAGCTCAGCCTTTAGACGAGCTGATATGTTCAGGCAAGACAGATAAGATAAGAGAGTTCATCATAGCACGTCATATCCTAAGAAATCTGAGGTAGTTGTGCACTTATCGAACACAGACTTTGACATAGAGACGGGATATGACTCCTCCTCCGAGACAAATCAAGAAGATAGGGATCATCCAGAACGGAATGAGATTCTTTCTCCAAGACCAACTCGAAATAGATGAGCTCATCCAGCTCATCTCGACCAACGACGAAATGACATGTGGCACCATGCCTACTGGGCAGCTAGCCACTCTGGCCAGAGGACCTCTTTTATAAATAAAACTTATCACCCTCACCATAAGGTACGAACAACTTTCTACAAGAATTCTTGGTATAGTCTGAACAAGCTCTAACTTAGACATCGAAGGGTTTTTTGCGGCACCACGGTGTTCCTTATGATAGCCATATTGCTTTCTCTCTTCTTCTCAGATCTAGCTGATAAACCTTCGCCAGAACCGGAGAGTTCATACTTCCATATACGATCATCTCCTACACGCATTCATCTATTTGGTGTTGGTTAGATTCTGCATCAACATAAATCATTATAACATCCCGACAATATCTGCAATATGATTTCTTTCCCTTATTATTCCTCAAGTATCTGCAAATGATTTCTTTCCTTTAATACTCTACCTAAAATTATTGGTGTTTGGATGTCAAGAAAGCACAACTTGCCAAGGGGTGGCAGCGTTTGGTACAAGATTTAAATTTGTGTTTTCTGTTTTTAAAAACAAAATAGTACAAAAAAAACAAACAGAGGATAAGTGTTTGGTTTAACAAAATCTTGAAGTGGTTTCTTTGATAAAAATTTAAAAAGTAGCCCATTTTTAGAAAACAATTAAAAATCATTTCTTAAAAACTATTTCTGAATCTTCAACCAAACACAACTTTAATTTATTTAGGTAAGATGTAACAATCTAACTCTATGTGCTTGTTCATTTGTTGTACGCTAGATTTTGTTGCAATGTATATTGCGGCCTTATTGTCATAAAATAATTTTGTTAGTATGCAATGAGTCATTATTGGATGACCTCAGATTATACACAAACACATAATTTGATATAATTTAATGGTATTTAAACGTAATGTTTGTAATGTTTACCATAAATATCAGTATAGCAATAATATCTCTTTGCTAAATTATTAATTATTCTAGCCTTTTTATAAACAAAAAATTATTTTTAAATTATACATGATGGTATACATTTTATCATATATATCCTATTTATTGCTATTTTTTTGAATGGCTATTATTGGTAATATTTTATCAGTACAATATCTTTTACAAATGTCAATTAAGAAGTAAATTTTTAATGTACTTCTACTTCTTCTTCTACATCTTCTGTGCACCATCTTATTTTTATTTATTTTTTTTCACACAAATTTCACTGATATTGGACTCCTCACGACGTATTTAGAAGACACCCACTTGAGAAATCCTTGAGCAAATGATGATGATGATCCAGTACTAGCACTTGTCTTCGTAAACGTAACTGAGAATGTCAATTTCTGATTCACATTCGAGAAGTAGAGCGTATCAGGCTTAACTATCACTTCCACGCCTTGCGGTGCAACAATCTGAGCCATGTAAGTTGAATGTGGCTCACCCACATTGGTTACTTCCCTAGTAAATGTTTGAGCCGACCCCAATTTCACAGAAAATGAAGGATAATTAAGCTCCCCTTCAACAATACTACTTTGATATGAACACTTAATAGTTCCATGAGCCAAAATGCTAACTTGTTCATCAGTATAACCAAGCCCACATAAATAAGGTATGTAATCTTCAGGTTTAATGTCATAAACAAGCCCAGGAAAGTTTGCTTTTGATGGGTTCACATGCCCAGCACCAACAGCAAAGAAATCTGCAGATTTCATTGTTTCATCTGTTATGGGTTTGCCTTCATGATTGAAGAGATCAGCTGTGGTCATTATAGACGACTTAATCGCCGCAGGTGACCAATCTGGGTGCAAGCTCTTGAGCAAGGCTGCAATGCCACTAAGATGTGGGCATGACATGGATGTGCCTGAAATTACATTAAATGTTAATGCACTAGAATTAGTACTGTCAAGTGAAAAAGGCCAAGCGGCAAGGATGCTAACTCCTGGGCCTATTATATCTGGTTTTAGGATTCCAGGGCTTGCAAAATTAGGCCCTCTAGAAGAGAAAGAAGTCACGGAAGGAGCTAATGACATTGCTATAACCGTTCCTTTGAATACAATTGTAGCCATTGGAGTTGAGGTTGAGTTTATGTAAGCTTTTATCTTGATTCCATCAGCAAAGCTGATATGACTCACAGGAAGAACATGGGTATCAGCAATTGTACTATATCCATCAACTTCATCGTTCATAAGAATCATAGCAGCACCTCCAGCATTTTTCACTTCTTTCCCTTTAGCAATCCTTGCAATATTTCCACCACTTAAGCACAAAACAACCTTCCCTTTAACATCAGTTCCATTCAAAGACCCTTCACTGCAGAACGCGGCATCAGCTTTGTTAGCTCCGATTACACCAGCGTCGACGAGAGGTAACAATGTGGAACTAAAGTCTTTGGGCTGGAACACAGATTCTCCATAAAATTCCTCGCTGTTTCCAAGCTTAGCAATTGCCCTTAAACTCCGATCGGTCGTGCTTGCTCCAACCGTTAAAATCCATGGTGCTTCATTGGACAGAGTGGTATTAGCAGGGCCAGAGTTCCCGCCAGCGCAACTCACAAAAATTCCTTTTTGAATTGCCGCAAAAGAACCAATTGCAATAACATCTTGATAAAAAGGCATGGAAACATCACCAATTGATAAAGACAACACATCGACTCCGTCTTCCACAGCTGCATCCAAACCAGCTAATATATCAACATCAGAACAGTCTTCTGCGGAACACACCTTGTAGATTGCCAAGTGAGCATAAGGAGCCATTCCAGCAGCTGTTCCAAAGGCACTTCCTAACGCGTTAGCATTCTTCACAAAATTTCCTGCAGCTGTGCTTGCTGTATGCGTTCCATGCCCGCCCGTGTCAATTGGCAAAACACGCATTGCACTGCCATTAAAAGATCTTGCACCTATAATCTTCTTGTTACAGACAGATACATCGAAGTCACACTTGCCTTTCCACTTAGCAGGAGGAGGAGGCATGCCTTCCTCACTAAAAGAAGGATGACTTGGGAGAACTCCAGTGTCTAATACACCAATGATCACGCCTTGACCGAAATTCGAATCCTTCCAAAATCCCATTTCAGGGTGTAATCCTAAGAAATTGGGTGTGTGAGTTGTTTGTAAATGCAAAATTCTTTCTTCTCTGGCTGACACAAATCCTTGTTTAGCTTCCATGGTTTTTACATCATTCTCGGTGAGTTTTGCTGCAAATCCACTCATTACATTGTGGTAAGAATAGATGATACTTCGTGGGTCGTCGGAATTCGCATTGCTAGTGGGCAAAAATGATCGATACCAGCTCTCTCGATCTTCTGATTTCGAAAAAACTGATGAATCTGGCTTGTTTACATGAACTATGTATATTTTTAACTGATCACTTTTAGTACTACTGCTCTCACTTGATATCGGCGTATGACGATTACGACCCATTACAGGGAGGAAATTTAGCAATAGAAAGAGAGTAAAAATGGAGATTATCACGGGCATGTTTGCAGGGACTCTGCAAAAAATTTTGATCTCCATGAGAAGAAGAAGAAAGAGTAGTACTGACTAATGACGAAGTGAGTTTGAGTGAATATGGGGAGCGTTTGGACGCATATAAATGAATAAACGGACGATATGGACATAGTGATTGGTGGGGACCGGTATGTCCATTTTCGGAATGGCGTATTCGCGTGTTCTAATTTTCTAAACATTGTGCCCGGCTTTAACTTGATCCGTGGTTCGTGGTTGGTCGAATGACTTGGTTCGGGCACGGTCGGCCCGTCGCGGGTCGTTTGGTTTAGGCTACTTGGTCAATAACGTAGCGACACGTGGGTCGCCGCATGGGACAAGGGAAGAATCTGCGGCTGAGATTAATGTTGCCATTAGGTTCATCTAAGGAGTCTGTCCGTGAATCCCCACACATGCAACGTGTCACACTAAGTGCTTGGATTCACTTGATTTGCCTATTATAGCTTTGCTATCTAATCTACCTGTGATAAGGATAACACGTGGAATGTCCTTGAACTATTGAAGCGAGCGCACAACAGATACAAGTGGTTAAGTACAAATAGAAAAGCAAAAAATTAAATAATCAAACAAGATCAATACTGGGCATTTATATTTTGTCAAGAGATTCTTCATTTTGAGAGTTATATTAATTTTGTATACATTAGAAAAACTAAGATGAGTAAACATATCTTTATTGGTTTAGAATAATAAAATAATATATATAAGTAACATATACGCTATTACAATCAATCATTAAGTTGGTTGATATTTATTTTTAGAGTTTCTTTTAATTGTTTTATCTTTATTAGTGATTAGTTTTTCTAGTAGAAAAGTATATTTTATCTATCTATTTTAATTAATAATATTATGACATAAATGCTTTTATAAATTTAATATATAGAAAGAGAAGAAATTTAATCATTATTGTTATCAGATTTAATATTTTAACTAATTTAATAATTAAATTAGACTATAATTGTAATGATGACAACAACAAAAGACTTATAGTCGAGATTAAACCGACGACTCAATTTAAAAGTGAAGTGAGTCTGAAAACAAGTGACGAGTCCAAATCAAAATTAGCTCAAGTTGTAATTTTCTTCCCTTAGGCTATTTAGTGCACTAGAGTAATTCTTCTAAATCATCTAAAATTTAATTTAAAATTTCACATTAATTAGGACCATAAAGTGTCACTTTGAATTTTGTAGATTAAAAATGTTAAATGTACACGATACGCTTTAAGTTAATGTTATTTTTTAACACTGACACTTGATTTTTTTTTTAATATATTTAGAGATGCGCATGTATTTGAGAGTGTTATTCAGGGCATTTTTTTTTTGTAGAAATCTAAAAGAAAAAAAATTTGATAAATAAAATAACTTGATTTAAATTTACCCAAATAATATATATGGCAACTCATTTCTTGCTTAGATAGAAACAACCACTAGTCTAATTAATAAAAGAGTAATGTTATATGTATGTTGGGGTATCAATATTATTTTTTAACGATGACACCCAACTTTTATTAAAGAATGCATATGTATATAAAGATATTATATAATATATACGTATTTTAAAAATATTCAATGAACCTGAGTGTCAATCTAAAAAAACGTTAACACCTAAAGCAAGCAGAGAGCATTTTTCTTGATAAAATTCGCTACACGTGTGTGTGCCACGTGGCATGCATTTCCTTATTAGATGTGTTCTTTTGCAGGCGCAACAGATCTTTACTCTGCCGAATCTTTGTCTCCATGTCGTTGAAAATTTGGCCAGAGCCAATAGGACCGTGACGAGCCGACCTGCCCGAATCAAATCTTTCGGAATGGAGTTATCCCACAAGAAAGCTCCGTTCCAAAAACAGTCATACGTGTTCCTCCATTCTTTCACTATCTCGTTTCTTGGTTCACCTATATATATATATACGTGTACCCAAACAACCCCATATTCACTCAAACACAGGTTAATTCACAGCACTTGATTAGAGATGGAAAAAGTCGTGTTCATTTTCGTTCTCATTTTATCACTTAATTTCCTCCCAGAAGTAATGGGAGGTAACAGGTGGAGTGCAGTAACCGGAGAAAGCGGTAAAAGTGAGTTGATCAACTATCCTCCCTTTTCTGTGAAATTAGGGCCATCCCAGACGTTTAGAGGGGAAGTGACCAATGTGGGTGCAGCCCACTCGACTTATTTGGTTCAGGTGGTTGCACCCCATGGAGTAGAGGTGATTGTTAAGCCTGATAGGCTTTACTTCTCTGAGGTGAATCAGAAATTGACGTACTCAGTGACATGTACCAAGAAGTCTACTAGTAGTAGTGGAGGTGGATACAATGGTGGTGGATCATCAACAACAACATTTGCTCAAGGATATCTCATGTGGATCTCTTCTGGGTACGTTATCAGGAGCCCAATAGCAGTTGAATTTGTGTGAGATCAAAAATGGGTACCAGAAGATAGTGCTAATTATTATATATTGATGTGTGGAGTACTATTGGCCTTATAAGCTCTTATTATAAACTTTAATAATAAAATATATATAGTCATATTGTACGTTTGATGAGAAATACGAAGAACTTTTCGAGTATTATATTTATTTAAACTGTGCAATATAAAAGCTATAGCTATGATGTAAGCCCCAACTATGTATGCCAAGTGTGAATATAAGTTTTAATACACATGGATGATGACAGGTGAATTAGATTCATAATGGGGATGAAAGTCATGATTGATAAATGATCCAAAATTATACCTAAGGTTTCCTAGCATCACCACATTAATTAGCAAAGATTAAAAAAAAAGGAGAATGCTATAACGATCCAAAATACATCCCTAAAATTATACATATGCTAACGTGGTAATACACTACACTTACTACATTACGAAAGAGAAAAAAGAAAAAGAAACACCAACCACTTAACCGTATAAGCATGGCCAAGAGTCAAATTGTTGGCATTAATATGGATCCTACCGTCATTGCTAACCTGGCAAGGAAGTTTGGATGTGAAGTCGGTAATTGGCCTTTGTCTTATCTTGGGCTGCCTTTAGGAGGCAACCCTTTAAAGGAGAACTTTTCGAATCTGTCTGTTTCTAAGATTGAGAAGAGGTTGGGTGGATGGAGGAGGAGCTTCCTATCTCGAGGGGGTAGATTGGTGCTTATAAAGTTGGTTCTCATGGCTATGCCCAATTACTTTATGTCTCTTTTCAAAATGCTTTTTAGTGGTGGTCTCCAAGATTGAAAAATTGATGCAGTCTTTCTTCTAGAAGGGCGGGGTGATAGAATTAAGGGGTAATTGATATAATTACTAGAATTATGGGATTGATATCCATAATTCTAGTATATCACCTATAATATCTCCTATTAATCTGGAGAGATATCCATAATTGATATGATTACTAGAATTATGGGATTAATATCCATAATTATAGTATATCACCTATAATGTCTCCTATTAATCTGGAGAGACATTATTGACTTTCCTTGTAAAGCTCCTGTGTGTATCTTATATATTGTAACAATGTACTGTGAATAAAATAACAGAAAAATTATTTCTTCAATTGTGTTCTTGATATGGTATCAGAGCCACCTTCAATCTCCTATTCTTTATATTAGGAATTGAAGCAGGTCCTTTGTCCATAATTGTTAAATTTCTGTTCATCTTATTCCGCTACGATTCATTCGTATCCGTATCAGTATGTCGGTCCATCAAGAAGATGAAACTTCATCCAAGAAGATTGATTCTTCTCCTATACCCGTGGCTGCGTTTGGTTTCCAGATGCAGGAAACGTCCTCCTTGATCACCCCAGAACGACTTGATGGGACCAATTACATAAAATGGTCTCTGAATGCTCAAAACAAGATACGGGGCCGTAAGCGTTGGGGTTTTATCTCGGGCACAAAAACTGCACCCAAAGATGTGAACTCAGAAGAATTTGAAGCGTGGGAGGATGACAATTGCTTAGTCAAATCCTGGTTGCTTGATGCGATGACAAAGGACATTCACTCTCTCTTTCTTCGATTGCCTACAGCAAAAGAGGTATGGGAGGCAACAAAACAAACATATTCTGTTGATCAAGATGCATCACGAGTTTATCAGCTACACTGTGAGGAGATTTCTGTCCGTCAAAATGGAGGTTCTCTCATTTCTTATTTTGGTCAACTAAAGAAAATTTGGCAGGAACTTGATGATATTGATCCCTGTGTTATGGAGTGTACTGTTGATATTGCCAAATATACTACCAAGGTTAACTGTCAACGTGTGTATACTTTTTTGGCTGGTCTTGATTCTCGGCTTGATGGGGTTCGTGGTCGAGTACTTGCAATTACACCTATTCCCAATATACAAACAGTTTATGCCATGGTGTGTGGAGAGGCAAATCGTCAAGATGTTATGGTGGGTGAGAAGATTGGTGAAGGGGCATCAATGATCTCTCGAAAATCATCTACCTCAAAGAAGGATAGAAAGTGTACTCATAGCAGTGGTACTGGTCATGTTGCTGAGACATGTTTTTGTCTCCATGGCTATTTGGATTGGCATCCCAAGGGAAAGAAAAATTCACAAACGTCCGTTCATGCAAAGGAAGAGGACACCAATTCCAGAGGGAACCTAGTTGCCGCTGCCGGATTCACTGCTAAGTCAGGTATGTCTTTTACTAGAAATAGTGATTGGATTATTGACTCCGGTGCAACGGAGCATATGACTTGTGACCAGAAAAATTTTTCTCACTTATCTTAACAATGTTCCAAAACTATCATCACCAATGCTAATGGTGTATCATCTCCTGTTCTAGGAGCTGGTACAGTCCCTTTATCTCGTACCTTAACCACCAAAGATATGTTATTTGTGCCATCCTTGAATTGCAGCCTTCTTTCTATTTATCAATTTACCAAAGCTCATAATTGTGTCGCCATATTTTTTCCTACTCACTCTGTTTTTCAGCACATCCATACCAAGGAGAAGATTGGCAGTGGTAAACAAATTGGCGGATTGTATTATCTGGAGGAAGGGTTTCAGTCTTCCAACAGAGATGGACAAGTCAACATAGTGCAGGCTGATTTGGTGAATAAACGCAAGGAGGAAATCTGGTTATGGCATAAGAGATGGGGACATCCATCGTTTAGCTACCTTAAGAGATTATTTCCATCTTTGTTTAGTAGTAGTACTCCTGAGGATTTTATTTGTGAAACTTGCACAATGGCGAAAAGTCATCGCACTACTTTTCATTTGAGTGATAGTAAAGTAACTTTCCCTTTCGCATTAGTTCATTCCGATGTTTGGGGACCGGCACCAATTCTAACTCCTAATGGAATGCGGTGGTTTGTTACATTCGTTGATGATTGCACTCGAATGACTTGGGTTTATCAGTTGAAACACAAGAGTGATGTTTGCTCCATTTTTCAATTATTCCATCAAATGGTGACTACACAATTTGGCATTCCAATCAAAGTTCTGCGTTCAGATAATGGGAGGGAATATTTCAAGCAAAAGTTGTCCACATTCATGCAATCGGTAGGGATTATTCATCAAACGACATGTCCTTATTCTCCTCAACAGAATGGTGTTGCAGAGCACAAAAATAGATAGTTATTGGAGGTCACTCGGTCACTCTTGATTGGGGGCCATGTTCCATCTTACTTGTGGGGTGAAGCGTTGTATTCGGCAGTGTACTTGATTAATCGAACACCATCCAACGTCCTTACTTTCAGACGACCATTGGATGTTTTATCTGATCATTGCACCATGCCACCCATAGTACATTTAGCTCCAAAACTTTTTGGGAGTGTGGTGTATGTCCACCTACATCCACATCAAAGAACTAAGCTTGAGTCTCGTGCGTCCAGGTGTGTTTTTGTGGGTTATGGAATCAATCAGAAGGGCTACAAATGTTTTGATCCATCTTCACAGAGGTTTTATGTTTCAATGGATGTTGTTTTCCATGAACATGAACCCTTTTATCAATTATCGAATAATGATTCCTCACTTCCGAGGGTGCATCAACACGAAGTGCTGAATCATGAGGAAATCCAATTTTTGTATCGGGCACAGGAGGACAATGAAGTCAATGCTATACCCGTGGAAAATGAATCACTGGAACTACTGGATGATGAAACCAGTGTTATACCCGAGGACAATGAAACCAGTGTTATAGACCCAGATAAGCATGATTCGATCTTTATTCAGGATAGTACAATCTTGCCTCGACATGAAGCACAATCTTCTTCTAGAGAGACAATCTCAAAGGTACCCATAAATCCTCATATAAATACTATTGTTCTTGATAATGTTGTTGTTGAATTCCAAGCTAATCATGAACCTCAACTACCTCAATCCCGCTTTCCAGTCCGATCTAACCGTGGTATACCACCACCTTTGTATGAACCCGATCCTAAATCCAAAGCTAAATATCCCATAAGTAATCATGTGTCTTCCAAAAGATTGTCTGAGTCATATGCCTCTTATGTGCTGCAGTTATCATCTGTCTCTATTCCTAGTAAAATGCAGGAAGCTTTAGCAGATCCTAGATGGACTCAAGCCATGGCGGAAGAAATGGCAGCGCTTAAAAAAAATATCACTTGGGAGCTCGTACCTCTACCTAAAGGGAAAATAAATGTGGGATGTCGATGGGTGTTTGCAATTAAACATAAGGCTGATGGTACCATTGAAAGGTACAAAGCTCGGTTGGTTGCAAAAGGGTATACGCAATCATATGGGGTTGACTATCAAGACACTTTTGCACCTGTTGCCAAACTTAATACAGTAAGAGTGCTTTTATCTTTGGCAGCTAACCGAGATTGGTCACTTCTTCAATTCGATGTAAAAAATGCATTTTTACATGGAGACCTTGCAGAAGAAGTATATATGGATCCTCCCCCAGGTGTAGAGGAATACTCAAATACTATTATGGTGTGCAAGCTAAAGAAGGCGTTATATGGGTTAAAGCAATCTCCAAGAGCATGGTTTAGGAGATTCACAAAGTCCATGAAGAGCTTTGGTTATAGACAAAGCAACTCCGATCATACATTATTCCTAAAGCACAGAAAGAGAAAAATTACTGCTTTGATTATCTATGTGGATGATATGGTAGTAACGGGTTATGATCAAGATGAAATTGAGAGTTTGCAACGACGCTTAGCTTCAGAGTTTGAAATGAAACAACTTGGTGACTTGAAGTATTTTCTTGGTATTGAGGTAGCCCGATCAAAGAATGGTATCTTCTTATCTCAGCGTAAATACATTCTTGACCTGTTAATTGAGACATGTAATCTCGGATGTAAGCCTACAAGTACCCCTATGGAACAAAATCATAAATTGTTCTACTGTTCGAATGCACCTCCTATTGATAAGGGAAGATACCAGAGACTTGTGGGAAAATTAATTTATTTGTCTCGCACGAGGCCAGATATTGCTTATGCAGTGTCGGTTGTGAGCCAATTTATGCATGATCCTCGTAAACCTCACATAGATGTTGTAGATCGCATATTACGATACTTGAAATCTGCCCCAGGTAAAGGTTTGCTTTTCACCAAGAATAATCATATGAGAGTAGAAGGTTACACTGATGCAGATTGGGATGGTTCAGCTGATGACAGAAGATCTACATCAGGATATTTTACTTTTGTGGGAGGAAACCTAGTGACGTGGAGGAGTAAAAAATAACCTGTTGTAGCAAGGTCAAGTGCAGAAGTAGAGTATAGAGGCATGGCATATGGAGTGTGTGAGTTGCTCTGGTTGAGAAACGTGCTAAAGGATTCGAGGGCAGGTTCAAAGGAAGTAATGAAATTGTATTGTGATAACACTTCAACTATTGCGATTGCTCACAATCCAGTCCAACATGATCGGACAAAACACATTGAGATTGATAGACATTTCATTAAGGAGAAAATTGATGCAGGGATCATTACATTCCCATTTGTGAAGTCTGAAGAACAACTGGCCGATGTTCTTACCAAAGCCGTGGCCAGCCATATGTTTGATAATTCTCTATGCAAGTTAGGCATGTGCGATATCCATGCACCAACTTGAGAAGGGGTGATAGAATTAAGGGGTAATTGATATGATTACTAGAATTATGGGATTGATATCCATAATTCTAGTATATCACCTATAATATCTCCTATTAATCTGGAGAGATATCCATAATTGATATGATTACTAGAATTATGGGATTGATATCCATAATTATAGTATATCACCTATAATGTCTCCTATTAATCTGGAGAGACATTATTGACTTTCCTTGTAAAGCTCCTGTGTGTATCTTATATATTGTAACAATGTACTGTGAATAAAATAACAGAAAAATTATTTCTTCAATTGTGTTCTTGATACGGGGATGGAGGTAATAGCTTTCACTTGGTTAATTGGAAGAATGTCCAAAAATCTCATGCTCTTGGCGGACTTGGTATGGCAATATCAAGATTAGAAATGGGGTTCATAGGGCAAAATGGTTGTGGAGGTTTATGAAGGAGAATGATGCTTTATGGGTTCACGTTCTTTGAAGTAAATATGGGCGCTCGTCATCTGGAACTGAATCGGGTAATGCATCTCATGCCACCTATAGGAATCCTTCAAAATATATCTCAAGCCTCTACCCTATCCTTTTCTCACACATTTTCCCTAAAGTTGGAAACAGTCAACTTATCCGCTTTCGGTAGGACAAGTGATGCGGTGACATTCCACTAGACATTTCTTTCCCTGGCCTTTATGCTTATCCAATTGTCCTAATGCCCCCATTAGTCATTTCCTTACTCATGACCTTCCCTCCCCTAATGATAATCCGTCCTGGAATTTTCACTTCCCAAGGAACCTTACCCCAAGAGAGGAAGCTGAAATTTGTTCCCTACTTGATTGTTTAAACCTTGTAAGATTGCACTCATCATTAGCTGATTCTTTCATTGGGTCCCTTCATAATTCAGGATCCTATTCATGTCAGTGTCTATTCCATCACCTTTCGGATTCCCCATCTCCCCAAAACCTATCATATTGCCATCTTATTTGAAAAGCTCCACTTCCAAATAGAATTAGAGTGTTTGGTTGACTTGTGGCTCTTAACAGATTATATACACATGATCTTTCACAAAAGCGTTTGCCAAACATGAGCATTTCTCCCCAATGTTGTGTGCTTTATTATCAGGATCAAGAGACTTTGGATCATATTTTCATCACAGGTCTGGCTTGGTTAGGAAAGAATGTTGCCCAGAAAGTTTTCAACCCCTCTCTTGGGTGAAAACTGTTTTCTGTTTAATCATGATAATAGGTTAAGTAAAAGAAGCAGGGACATTGGAAGTACGGTTGCTTTGAGTGTCTTGTGGTCTATTTGGATTGAGAGAAACAATAGAATTTTTAAAAACTATTTTAAAGATGTTGTGCATGTTCGAGACTCTAGCTTCCAAATTAGCTGCAACCTCATGGATCAGTTGTTCGAAGCTAGGTGCAGGTTACTCTTTCGCAGAGTGGATCAGAAATTGGGATGCCTTAATGTAATATGTACCGTTCTTATGCCTTGGGTTTTCCTGCTTTTCTGGGTTGATCGTATTGCTGGAAGAACGAGGAGGAAAACAAAACAGACTCCTTGATAACCGCCGGGCCAAAAAAACAAAAAAAAGTTTAAAACAGCCTCTTACCGTCAATCATTTCTTTCTCACCTTCTCTCTACCTCTTTCTAATGTTGTCGCTCAAGAACATCGATTGAGAACCATCCACGCGACAATTGAAAAAAGAGGGCCCACCATATCTTTGGTTGATGATCTATTCAAAGCTGTCGAACCCCAGATGTAACTTCTGAACCCGTCTCGGTCCCCCTTTCCTTGCAAAGTAGTTCTCGTTTTTAATCATGTACCATTTAATTCTAACTCAGGTTTGTTAACTCGAGTTAGCACCACCACCTTCCACGTGGCTTAATTTTTAAGCAAAAGCTTAAATAGAGAGTGAAATCCTTTCAATCGACCACGTGTCGAAACAGAAAGATTACACAGTTCCTCTCAACTACACTCACCATGTGTCCACTTGTTGATCAGAGAGGGGCCCTGTCTTCCCCACGCTTAGCTAATATTCCTACGTGTCAACAGATGATTGTACACGTCAGCTTAGCGGGTATGCACGCCAAAACCTGCCACGTAGCATCCGTCAAATTCGATAAAAGAAAAATAAAATAAAAGAGGAAAAGGACGTTCTAAAAAGCGAATTTCAAAGGGTACATTTCGGGCCACGTGGTCGGTTTTGAACAGTTTAGTGGAAGCTCATCATTGGACCACGTGTTAATGCATCACACCACGCTTCGGTTAGCTCAGACGCAGTTTGACACGTGTACCACCAAGACCACCCAACAGATCCTGCGGTTGGCGCCTTTTGACCCCGTACAAATCATTGTATATCAATTTCTAGTGAGATATCTCGTACGAGATGAAAACGTTAACTGAGGGGCAGCGTCAGACGGAACACGTGTCGATAAGGCAGTGACGAGTGGTCGGTGACGGGCAGGACGGGGCAGGTGCCCGTAGAGCTGGCGGGGAAGCCTGCTCCTGCAATAGAAAGAAAAAGCAACCACGTCGCCGTTTTTTCTCTTATAGTACCGAGAGAGAGAGAGAGAGAGAGAGAGAGAGAGGTTTTTATTTCGTTCTTATATTCAAGAAACGCGCTGGAGATGATCGCCGGAGGAAATCTCCGAATCATCTATGAGTTTCTCCGAGTGCTCTATAGCTGTTTTTACGATCTCAGATGGCAGAGACTTGCGAAAGTATGTTGAGCAAAGATAGCTCGCCGGTGAAATGCCGGGAGGCTCGGCGAATTGAGATTCGGCGTTACTCTACCATGTCCGGTTCCAGCTCCACATCTGCCTCGTCGGAAAACCGAAACCGGAAGGAGAAGCGTGGAGAGAATCCGGACGAGCCGAACGGCGGGAAAAGAAACCGGAGTGCAGTGCTAGAGTCCGATGAGCCTTCGTCATCGCCGTCCTCTTCGTCTTCTGGAGGCGGAGCATCGCCGGCGTTATCGTCGGAGATGAAGGCTTCGACGTCCGGACATACTCCGGCGAGCGAAGCGGCCGTGGTTTGCGGCTCGATATCGGTCTCGGGACGATCACGTGAGATGGAGGATGCGGTGGCAGTACAGCCGGATTTCTGCCGGCCGGCGATATCCCGCCGGAAACCGCTGCATTTCTTCGCCGTGTACGATGGACATGGTGGTTCACACGTAAATCTCAGAACTCTTTTTTCCATTTTTTCAAATTTAAAAAAAAATATTTACTGGTTTTACTATATTTTATTAAAATAACTAATTAATATCCAGGTGGCGACTTTGTGTAAAGAGAGGATGCACGTGTTGCTTGGGGAGGAGTTGATGAAAGAGCCGGACAAGGGGAGTGGTAATCCGGCCGCAACACAAGAAGAGGTTGAAGTTGAAGTTGTTGAAGAAGTAGAAGAAGAGGAAGAAGAAGGTTTGCAGGAGAAGTGGAGAAGAACGATGGAGAGGAGCTTTGAGAGGATGGATGAGGTAGCGTTAAGCGCGTGTGCATGCGGGAGCATTGGAGGGCGATGCGGATGCGATAGAGCAGGGTTAAGTTCAGAAATCGTTGGTTCTACTGCTGTTGTTGCTGTTCTAACGCCGGATCGATTGCTTGTAGCCAACTGCGGCGACTCTCGTGCCGTTCTGAGCCGCGGCGGCCGAGCCATTCCGCTCTCGTCCGATCACAAGGTGCGCTCTCTTAGGGTTTAATTTTTGAATATTTATTTTCCTGTTTCTTCTAGTTCATTTTTTTTTTTTTTCAGTATATTTGATTTGTGTGTTTGAGATGGAATAGTGATTTGAATTGTGTTGCAGCCGGACAGGCCGGACGAGCTTGAGAGGATTGAAGCGGCTGGGGGACGAGTGATTTTCCTGAACGGAGCACGAGTTCTTGGAATTCTTGCTATGTCGCGCGCTTTAGGTAATTGATTTTCTGATTTCTCTGTTCTTCTTCTTCTTCTTCTCCTTCTTCTTGTTTTCGTTGCTTTTTGGGAGCCTTGATTTGAATTTTGAAAGACAGTGTTCCTACATTTAGGGCATTTGATTCCACGTGTTATCGTGTTATCGTGTTATCGTGTTATCGTATGGTGTTACAACAGTTGGCGATATGGATTACTTAATAGGAAAAGAGAATATATGCTATTAAAGCGACAAACTGTTTGGTGGGGTTGAGAGGGTTTTGTTGGTTTAGACTAGGCCACGCTGGTTTACTCGCGTCGTTGCCTGATTGGTGGAAAGGTGAGGTGAAACGTGTCGTGTCATTAATAACAAAATAATTTTGGTCGAAAGAAGGTTGTTTGGGGGACCTAAATGGGATTGGGTCCCGGAAGAGGCTAAATCATAAGTAGCTGAAATTGTGGGTTAGGTGCTAGCAAAATTATCAACTAACCCACTTCCTGACCAAAATCAAGCCTACCCATTTTGCCTTGGGTTTATTGGGTATTCTTGGAAGCGGACTGCACTCATTGGATCTCGTTGAGCGGAAAATTAAGAACTTGTTTTTTTTTCAAATTGCCAATAATGTTGGCAATGCATCCAATATCTTTGTGTAGGCTTTAGCACAGTGATTAGGGAAAAAAGAAAATGTCATGGACGATGTTTGGTGTGCCTGTTGCTTGTGACCATTTTGATTGTAGTAGCCAATTTGTTATGCCTAGTTACCCACATGTAAAAAGTAGAAAATTGGTTGTCCGTCCCTACAGTCATGATGGTTATATTGAAATCTCTCTACTTTTATACGTTTTGCAGATTTGATCTAATCTTTGTTTCTCACCTCCTCCTTGTTTAATACTCAATGGAGTTCTGAAACCTTATGAACAACCTTTTTCACCAACAAACCCGATGGTGTTCAAAAGAATGTTTAAAAAATAGTTACCTCTTGATTTTGTTCCATTCTTGACTCTTTCAAGAAATATTGGATGCGATTGTTTTTTCTATGTTTTATTTTGTTCACATGATCGGGGTGTTCAATTTGATGTGTTAAATACCTTTAGATGTAGAATGACTACTTATATTGTCATATTGCAATGATGATGACCAAATTTACATTCTATGTGGCAGGTTGTTTAGGTCTTCATTTTGCTAAAGTTAGAGTGAAGAATCATTAGGCAAACTGTCATCTTAAAACTATATTAAAATATATCAAACATATTAAAATATATCAAACAATGAAAAAGTAAAGAAGAAGAGAAGTTATATCCGGACCTTGTAAGCTTTTGTATTTTGTTTTTGTTAGATATGTGTAGACCGAAATAATAGTCCCACATCGGATATGAGCAAGTTCATTACATGAAATATAAGTTGAGATCTCACCCTCATTAGCATCGAGGCCATTTAGAGTAAAACCCACATATGGGCCTAAAAGTGGTTAAGTTGAGGAAAATATCGGTACTAATAAATATTTAGGCCTGCCCAATAAGTGGTATTAGAGCCGATAATTCAGCTGGGACGCACGTATGTTAAGGTAGAGCATGCAGATGTGCTTATGGTTGCGGATGGTTTCTCGAGTTTTCCCTCATCGAGATGATGACGACAATTGATTTAACATGGATTGTGCGGTTTAATCGTGATGAAGTTGGATTTCGGTCCAAGGTGGAGATTTGGTGGCTATGTGGGACAATATCTAAATATCTTTAGATGATTCCTTTCGTATGTTAAGGTAGAGCATGCAGATGTGCTTATGGTTGCGGATGGTTTCTCGAGTTTTCCCTCATCGAGATGATGACGACAATTGATTTAACATGGATTGTGCGGTTTAATCGTGATGAAGTTGGATTTCGGTCCAAGGTGGAGATTTGGTGGCTATGTGGGACAATATCTAAATATCTTTAGATGATTCCTTTGATCATCTTTAGAGCCGATAATTCAGCTGGGTTAACAATCCATGTTAAGGTAGAGCATGCAGATGTGCTTATGGTCGCGGATGGTTTCTCGAGTTTTCCCTCATCGAGATGATGACGACAATTGATTTAACATGGATTGTGCGGTTTAATCGTGATGAAGTTGGATTTCGGTCCAAGGTGGAGATTTGGTGGCTATGTGGGACAATATCGGTACTAGTAGAGATTCAAGCCTGTCCAACGGTTTTGAAGTTTTCAAACACACGAAAATGATCAAAGGAATCATCTAAAGATAATCGTGTCACCACCCAAATACTTGTGACCCCATGCTTAATGATTACCTAGTAAGTTAATTTAGCCGATTGATAAGCTAAATTGCTGTAATTTTTTTGATATATCTATTTCTTGAGCTTTTGGGATCTGAACTTTTAATTGGGGAAGTGCATAGTTAGCTATTTAAAGCTTATAATAATGAATAGCTCTACTCAAGGACTGAAAATTCGGCGAATTTCGTCGAAATTCGCCCAAAAATTTCGAAATTCAAAGGAGCGAACTTCGTTGTCGCAGGTAAAAAAAAATTGCAAAAACCGGCGAAATTAGGGGAAAGCCGTAAACATCGGCGAAATTCAAGGAAAGGTGTCGAAAATCTTCACGGGATGCACAAATGTTCGCATGAGATTCTCTACCAAAAACGACAACGGCGAACTTCACGCGTGAGATTCTCTACCAGAGACCATTATAAAAGAAGAAGAAGAAGAAGAGATTTTGGAAGGAGTGAAAAGAATACCTCCATCTTGCGCTGACGGAGGAGAAGACCATTTTTCTCGTTCGTTTATGCAGTAGCGGCAGCGGCGGAGGGAGGAGAAGACCATTTTTTCACCCCCGAAAGCTTTTTTAAGCTTCTTTTGTCTAGACTGGGTCTAGAAAACAAAGTCGGGTCTGGCGGAAGACACAGATGCCTAGCACTTGCTGTGCGCAAAAGGCCACCCCCACGCTTTTGTTGCCCTTGTGGGTCTTGTCTGATATTATCACGTCGAGATGAACTACCTCCTACCTCTTGAAATGATGAACCAAAGTCTTGTTCCAGTTCTAGAAAAATGGTCTTCTCCTCCGCCAGCGCAAGATGGAGGTATTCTTTTCACTCCTCCTTCCAAAATCTCTTCTTCTTCTTTTTCTTCTTCTTTTATAATGGTCTCTGGTAGAAAATCTCACGCGTGAAGTTCGCCGTTGTCGTTTTTGGTAGAGAATCTCACGCGAACAAATTTTTGTGCATCCCGTGAAAACTTTCAACACCTTTCCTTGAATTTCGCCGATGTTTATGGCTTTCCCATAATTTCGCTGGTTTTTGCGATTTTTTGTCGATTTTTGTAATTTTTTTTTTACTTGCGACAACGGAGTTCGCTCCTTTGAATTTCGAAATTTTTCGGCAAATTTCGACGAAATTCGCCGAATTTTCAGTCCTTGGAACATTTAACTAAACTATCATTTCCCAACATCTAATACCATATAACCACTCAAATAGATTTGTGATTGGTATTAAATTTGGTATTCAGTATGAAATTAGAAAATAGCACATTTTTTTGCATCTAATGATAGTAAGTAGTTAGAGGTTCATCTTCGTAGATTTAGTCCAGTATCCTGTTGCCTTATTATTATTATTCAACATGGCCTTGTGAATCCGGGGGAGCAGGAAAAACTGCTTTGAATCACTAACCTTTAACATTGGGATGTGGGGTTGTGTGCAACAAGGAGTGGGTGTCTAAAATTCCATGAGACCCAGGATTTGAAGTTTACTGAATGTATTCTCATATACATGCTCATTGCCATTCCCTTGTCTGTAAAGATGGAAAAGAAAGATTTCTTCTTGCACTAGTTGGATATTGAGCATCCGCCATTCAACTTTTAAGTTGTTATTTAGGGCATTAAGTGTAGGAAAGAAGTTGATGTCAGGAATGATGAATCTACTTAACATTTTTTAGGACTAAACTTATTGTTTTTCTGTGAACAGGAGATAAATATCTAAAGCCAATTGTGATATCCCAACCAGAAGTAAGCTTCACAAACAGGACACCAGAAGACGAGTGTTTGATCCTTGCAAGTGATGGCCTGTGGGATGTAATGTCTAATGATGTTGCTTGTGATATTGCCCGTAGATGTCTTCTCGAGGGCACCACTCCTTCTCCAGCCGTAGATCTCAACACAGTGCCTAATACCGCTGGAGCATCTGGAGAAAATGTTTCAGAACATTTGCAGCAATTGCAGTATCGGTGTTCCCTTGCTGCAGCATTGCTCACTCGCCTTGCATTGGGAAGAAAAAGCGCTGACAATATCAGTGTCATAGTTATTGATTTGAAAAGAACTTGAGGCGAGTAAAATTAGATGGGAAGTTTAGGAATGGTGAAAGATGAAATGAGAGTGCGATGTATAGGTTTGTTCAAATGCAGAAAGAGGTAGGAAGATTTGCAATTCAGTTATGCTGCTCTACATGGGTGTAGAGTGCTTCCTCTGGAGGTGCGGAGCCATATGTGATTGCCTTTGCTCACTCTTTGACTCCTGCCCATGATGAGCACTTCAGATATGCAAAGCTGTAACCTCTGATGCCTTCCCTTTCAAAAGAGATCTCTTTCTTGTCTGGTAACTCCCTTTTTACTGTTTCTTATAAGCTTCTTTCATCATTTTTCTGAAACATTTCTTGCATCTTCTTTGCATTATTGTAATTGTACAGATAAAAGTGTTGAACCTGAATCTTGAATTTAATCAGATTCTGGCATCTGGTCGTATTAATTGATTTACTCATTTGGTATTTGGAGTCCAAAAAAGCATTTTTGAAAATTTTTAGATATTGTATATAATGAGTGATTGAAGAAAGTTGTACGTTTTTCAAATGTTTATGGCGTTACTTGAATCAAAATCTTAGTCTATGTTAGGTTAGGCTTGTGCCGTTGGCTGCCTCTGAAAATTGTATTACAAATGTTTAGTGTCACTCGTGTTCCATAGGAAATTGCTTTGTAACAGCTACTTTGGATTTTTTTTACTTTTTTCTCTTTGTTTGTTTCTTCGGCTGCAGGACAGGCCTCAACATTTTGATTCAGTGGTTCTTGAGCTTGTATTGAAATTTTTTTATAAAACCCATTAGAGATTTTTTTTTCAAGAGGGTGTTCAAAGTTTGGCAAAATATCAACTCAATGAAGTTAGGATGAAAAAACCTCAATTTAGATTAATATTTTTTTAATATTAAATACAGTTACGTGAAGAATATAATTATATTATATTTAATTTGGGATTATTATTGTAATCCACAGGTAAAAACTCTTTGGGATTGATTAGTGTGATAGTTGTTATTCTGCCTCGAAAATTCCTGTATTTTTCCGTCATATTTGGATCTTTCAAATTGATCACCATATACACAATTCAATTCTATAGCTGAATATAATAAAATAAAGGTTTGTGGTCCATGTCACTTTTCTAAAATATCCCCTGCAAGTGTTGTCTCATACTTTTGATAATATTCAAACTATATATATTAAAATTTTCATTTATTCTTATCTCCCCAATAATCTTCATAGATTTTTTTTTTTTTTTGAAAGAAAATATAAAACTACATGAAAAAAAATTTATTTTCTTTCTTTTCCTTAAAGATGGAAGGGGTAATAATGTAGTTATAGGGGTGTATAAAATTCGGTTTAGTTCGATTTTTATTGAAAATTGAAATCAAATTAAACTTAAATTGGTTTGAGTTTTGTGAAATTAAAATTGAATCGATTAGGTTATTTATGTTAATTTTATAATTATAAATTTTATAGTCAATATTATTTTAATTTTTTAAAACATATATAATTTTATTATTAAAATTAAATCTTATTTTTTTATTAAAATTATATTTTATAATATATAAATATTTGTGAGAATGTTAAAATTGTTTGAGACATTAAGGTTACAGGAGAAATAATAATATTATTTTTCACTTCGATTTGATTGGTGTTAATTTTAATTTTTTAATGCATAAATCAAAATTTTAAGAACCGATCAATGTTTTAAAATTAAAAATAAAAAATAAAAAATTGAACCAAATTATTCAAGAACTAAATCGATTACATTTAATTCGATTTTTCGGTCGGTACCAATCAACGCCCCTATTCAGTAATTATGTATGACGTAACGTTCAACCGTGTGCTCCAAGAAAGGAACTGAACTCGTGTTTACTTACCACCACAGTCAATCCGCGTCTCGAGCCTTCAAAAACAGTTTTTATAAGTTTCCTTTTTTTTCGTCTTCCCGACAGCTAATTTTCAGACCACAAAGCCTATCATACAAGTCAACAATAAAGCATGATCAGACGGTCAGGATTGGTTCTCCTGTGACGATTTCTTCTCTCTCTCTCTCTCTCTCTTCTATCTCGCTAGCATGGAAAGTTGGAAACGGTAACGGATGAACGAACGTGGCATTGAATTTTTGAATTAATGAGTTTGTGTGTGTGTGAAATCGAGTGATGGAGCTGATCCGACCCTACTACCTGTCTCCGGCTTACATGATGTTGAATTCTAGGGTTTCTTATTAGGTTCTTCATTTGTTCGACTTCGAAGTTTGCCAGAATTAATTTTATTTTTTCAGTAGAAGAAGAAGAAGAAGATGGGGCTGATTTCTGGAACTGTGATGGGGATGCTGGTCGGGATTGCTTTGATGGCCGTATGGCGCCATATGGAGCGATACCGAAGCGCCAAGCGGACTTCCAAGGTTAATTAATTAGCCTAATTCTTGTTCTTCTTCTTCTCGGTGGCTTCGTTGGTCTGAACTGTCACTAAATATTGTGATAGTTTAAGTTGTAATTTGCCTGTTTATGCAGAAAACCTAGATTTTCGTTCGTAATTGCGTTCTTTGAAGTGCATTTTTATCCGTTGATATTTCAAAGCTTTGCTAGTTTTTTTGTTTTTGTTTTGGTTTTTATGTCATCAACCGTGGGGATTGAAACAGTTCTTGATGTTAGGATCTGCGGAGAGATTATTTAGTTTACCTTGGCGAAGTTACTGTTTTCAACTCAGTAGTAACATTTGCGGTTGAATGTCGCATAACTGCTTACATATGCTTGTGGATTTTGCATTTAATCTTTCTTTCTTTTTTTTCTATAATTGAAAAGCACTTTGCTTATTTCATTTTCTAATAGACATATAGTGAATTGTAGTACGGTAATAATTAAGGCTGCGTTTGATTCGCCCTTCGAAAACAAGAATACAATTCAAAAACAAAAAGTTTGAAAAATGACTTTTAATCGTTTTCTGAAAACAACCTATTTTCTTAACAAAAAATAAAAAACTGTTTTCAGAATCTTTTAAACTAAACAAGTTTTTGATGTTTTTGAATTTTCAAATACAGAAAATTGTATCCGGATCACGAACCAAACGGGGCCTAAGATTTTATTCATCCATTTGTGACATGGTCGATTTAGTTTACTGTCACTAAAAGGGACTCTTGTGTTGTGTTTTGTATGAATTTGAATATCAAGGAAGTGCTTTATGTTTGACAAAACTATTATTTTGAAAGTTTTAATTTTCTTTTATTTTAATTTTCTAATTAAGACAGTTTCTTATCGGCTTGCTTTAATTTTGTATAGATAAAATATTTGAGTCTGATCATCTGACACCATTGCTGATATGCTATCTTTGACAGGCAGCTGATCTAAAAGTTCTTTCGTCCCTTGATAGGGAGGATCTGAAGAGAATCTGTGGTGAGAACTATCCTGAATGGATATCCTTTCCGGTGTATGAGCAGGTTAGATATTTCTGTCATTTCGTCCTCCCATTCAGTGGTTACTATTTAATTGTTATGATTTCAGATCAATCATAGAACACCAAAAGCATTATAATATTCATCGGATGTATGTATAGGAATATGCAATGAAGAACTGCAACGTATTTCTAATTGCACAACTCAATCTTTAATCTTCCAAATTCCAGTTACCTTATTCCTATGTCCATGGTATCGGTCCTTGGTAGCTGGCATGAGCAGAAATGACCCGATAGATAAACTTAAGAGGTCACAGGGTTTTGTTAATTTATTATAAGAATAAAAATATGCATATCTCAAAACTAATGGCTGCACCTAGGGATACAATACATGTGTTTGTTGTGTAAGACATCATTTGCTACTCATCCAAATAGAGGGAGAGAGTGCATAAACGAGAGAAAGAATGGAACAAGGACAAGGGAAGAAAAGAAAGGGGTGGAAACTTGTAGACATGCCACCCAAGAGTGGAAATCCATCCACCCTTGTTGGGTTGGCGAGTGGCTTGTTTCAAGTTGAATGAGGTAGTGTCGGATTATTAGTTTCCATAATAGATCGTGTCACACCCCAAATATTCTCTCATTTTAAAATCCCTTTAATTGGGGATTTAATGGTAAATAGCAACAAGAGAAATTTCGGTTACAATTTTTGTATTCTCCAAATTAACTTCACTTTATAGGACTTATTTTCTATAGTACAAAAATGTTATTTTCTTACATATGCTATAATTTCTACATATTTAAACCAAAACTAACACACACGATTGCCGAACACACTTCAACCTTTATAGACAGGTAAAGGTTGTTACGGTCAACTTATTTGAGTATATTCACAAATATACAATATTTGTTGCTTACGTTCCTCCTGTCTTTCATCCTTTCTTCATCCACTTTGTCCTTTCCCTTGACACTAATTTCCTGGAGATAAAATTTAAGGGTGGGCTTTATGCCCAGTGGGTCCCCTAGCGGGTTTTCACACTTTAGACAAATCATCAAAATAAATATTCAAATAGGAATATAACAGCAACAATTGCACACATATGCATATGTTTATGAAATATGAAAAAGCAAGTTGTATATAGCAATCTTGCAAGGGTCAGCTTCCAACTTAAATACGTTGCATTTAACAATTCAACAAGGGCCAGCTTTCAACCCAAAATAAATTGCGTCTGGCATTTCAGCAACAACCAACTTCCAACCCTACTTATAGGATGAAATTTTGTCACTTTACCAAAATGCCCCTAGACTTTTTCTTTATTTATCGTCTCGTCCTTTGCTTGGGTACGTTCTCAAAAACGTTCTCGAGAAGATTCTTTTAAAGTAATTCCCATTATATCCTATTTCGTATCTCGAGAAGCTTCTTTTAGATTAATAACAATTATGTCCTTTTTCAATTTTTATCCTTCAACTTTTTCATAATACCAATCTTGTCCTTTTGTCCTTTTCTGGCTTTTTGGGTGAAAATGTTATAGATCGTCCTTTCTCTTTGCTTTAATCAACTTTAGTATTTGAAAAATAAAGAGGTAGATTTTAGGGTTTTTGTCATTTGCATGCATAAGAGATATTTATAAGATGTCGATGAGAGGGATGAGAAAGGTTGATGAACTAAGCATACAAATGAAATAAGAAGATGCAATAGTGGTATTTATATATGTAAGGTCTAAGGGAGAAAGAGAGTTACAAATAGGTTCATTATTGACTTGACATAGAATATGTATAACAAAACAATAACTATAGTAACAACAACAGTAGGAGAACTAGTGAGATTCCAATCATAGTAGGTTTACACTAGGGATTAGTGTAATATATTTTATCTTAGGAGCATATCTCTCTAGTTTCTTCTCAAAAAAAAAAAAGAGGGTCAACCCTGAGCCGTTATCTTGTAGTTCTAGTTGTGAATAAATTGACTAAACATATTTTAGAAGATATTCAACAATGTATGTTGTTTTTTAATGATATTGTATTAATCTCTCTATTTTACTTTAAAATTTAAAGAATTAAAACCTTGTCTTACATCGGTTTTTTAACCATTACTTTTGTTTTAACCAGTATATTATTTTTAATTTTCCTAAATGAAATATAATAAATAATTTTAAATTAAAATAATAAAAAATTTGCCGGAAGTCTTGTCAGAATTTGGAGATTCCTCACAAAAATCAAGAGGAGTCTCAATATAAAAAATAGGGATGTGAGTTGAGGTGGAGGTGGAAGAGAAGTCTTTTCTCCATCAACTTTCCTAGTCTAACAAGATTCCTTGGAAAGCAAAACCCACCTAAAGTATTACCCCATTTTTCTAGGAATATCACTTCCCCTTCAATTTTTTCCCATGTTTTAAAAACAAGAACAAAGAGTGAAAACAAATGTGGGGTAATCTTTCAATTCTCCCATTCCCACCCTCTTCAAACCCTCATAACCAAATGCCCCCTTAGTTTCTATTTTCAATCAAGTCATAATTTAGGCATCCCAATAGCTATCCATTTAATTTTTAGCCTTTATTAATCCCAATTGAACCTCTATTTGAGCCTAAATAGTTAAAGCCTGATTTTGTAGATTCAATATTTGATCAAAATTTGGGTAAATTTCTCAAAAAGTACTTACACTTTTCTAAAAACATTGAAATATGGTCCCTAGGCCAAATTGACTGCAATAAATTCAAGTGTAGCTTCGAATTTCAGTTTCGGGTTCAAATTTTTAATTTTCAGGTTTTAGGCAAATTAATCTTAAAAGTTTTCAAATTGTTCCTTTTAATAACTTGTGTCATCCTGACTCAAGCTTGCCCTAATTATGCTCACTAGGTAAAATGACAAGAACACCTCTTGAGGGGAAATTACAAAATTTCCCTTGAAAATACTGTGCATTATAGAAGTGCACTCAAAATTTATGATCATAGATTTATGTTTCATGTTAAAAAAATATTGAATGATAATGATGATTGATGATTGATGATGAATCAAGACAAAATGGCCGAACCTTTTTTAGTGGATAAAATTGTAACTCAAATGTCAATTAGTCAATAAAATTTACGTAAGAAGCACTATGAACTTGTTGACTTTTTAAGTTATTTCAGCTTCATGCATGATTTTCTCATTCTATATTTAATTTTCTTTTTGTCTTAACTGATTAGGTGAAATGGATGAACAAGCTACTGAGCAAGATGTGGCCTTTTATAGCTGAGGTATGCATCTTTCACTTTTGGCCTTGCAGATCTTATGAATTTCACAAGATATGTACTTTTCTCCTATCAAATTTTTCACAGTTTCAGTTTCATTTTTAATAATCTAGGTTTAATGTTGTTTCATCAATTTAATGAGAAGACCATTCGCTCTTTGTTTTAGTGTTTGGGTGTGATTGTCATCCCAAGGTTTGTTGGATATATTATTTGCTTTAATTTGGAGCTATTAAGCTTTGAGTTCTCATATGCATTTTGATTAAGTGTTTTGTAAGCTTCAATTATTTTGAGACATCTTATTATCATAGCCATGCCCCATGGTAGTATGTCACGGTGATCAAAGGGTCATAAGGTACTATTGATGTAGAATAGAAGAACTAGCTGTAGAACCAAGATTGATGTGAGAGAATCTAGGGTTTTAATTCCAAACTACATGGGATCGGCTATATGAATCCGCTTGTTCCACTTTGCTTCTACCAAGGCTAAGTCAACATTTAAATAATAAGTAGTTATATCTTTCTTAATTATCTTTATCTATGTTATTTTAGGTCTTCCTCTACCCCTATTATTACTACAGATTGTCAACAGGTCACTCTTCTTAAATAATGCATCCAAAGGTCTTTGTTGTATGTGTCCAAATCGCCTTGGTCGGTTTTCTCTCATTTTATCTCCAATTAAGGCTACTCGTACCATTTCTCAAGCATGCTTATCTCTTATCTTATCTTTAAATGTTTTACGACATATCCATCTTAATATTTGCATTTATGTTACGCTTAGTTTGTTCACCTGCTACTTTTTTATCACCCAACATTTTGTTCCATAGAGCATGGTTGCCTAATAGTGGTTTTATAAAATTTTCTTTTGCGTCAATCATATAACGCTCCTCCATTTAACCCATCTTGCTTGGCCTCTATGGTCCACATCCTCACCTATTTCCTTCTTGATGAATAATGGATCCTAAATATCTAAAATTTTCACTTATTGCTATCTCTTGACTTTATGGTACAAAATGTTGGGCAATTTAAAAACAAGATGTTAACAAACTAAGTGTAATAGAAATGCGAATGTTAAGATGATATGTGGTAAAACTTTAAAAGATAAAATTAGAAATAGGCATAATTGACAAATGGTAGGAGTAGCACCAATTGGAGATAGGGAGAGAACCGATTAAGGTGGTTTGGACGCATATAACGTAGGCCATTAGATGTACCAGTTAGGAAAAGTGACCTATTAGCACTAGATGGTAACAATAAAGGTAGAGGTAGACCTAAAATAACATGGACAAAGATAATTAAGAAAGACTGGGCATCTTGTAATTTAAACGCCGACTTAGTCCTTGATAGAGCGGAGTGGAGGAAGCGGATTCATGTAGCCAACTCCATGTAGTTGGGAAAAGGCTTAGCTGCGTTGCGTTGAGTTGAGTTGAGCTGAGTTGAGTTGAGTTGCTATTTCTTGACTTTCAATTTTCCCTGAAAGGTAAAATATATGGATTTTTTAAATTAGAACTGTTGCAAAAAATAAGTTTGACATTAGTCAAAATCTTGACTTTTCTAGTTTTTGACATATTAAAATGATGAAATGCAGTTCTCAAATTTTTTAATCTGACGCTAGACTTGACCATAAGCAAAAGTAAATTATAATAGTTATAAGGACAAAAAAAGGAGACCCCAAGTTGGCGACAATTCCACCAAATCAAGATCAAAATACCACAAAAGGGTCCATCTCTTCATTTTTTACCCCAAGCTAAGATATTCAAGATATTTCATCCAAGGGAAATGACCTTACTTTCACACATTTCATTCAAGCACAAACCATGCTAACAAAAAAACCAATTTAGCATTCTTTCAACAATTAACACACATAGTTTAGAGCGCAAACATAAAAGATCAATTGACTTCTAACCCCATGCTAGATTAATTTAAACCATGGATAATCCTGTTTTCTTTTTGTTGATGTGCATCTATGAAGACTTCTCTTTTTCTTTGTTTGTTTGTTCCTTGCTTGGATCATCATTTAAAGGTGTATCTTGAAATTTAAGTTTGTTACCTTGTGATATATCATTGAACTTGGCATGCATTCATAATGATGTTGCAGATGCCACCATCGCATTTTCTTTCAATTTACAAGCTTTTGATTCTTAAACTTGTTAAACTTTGTGTTTGTTACCTTGTGATACATCATTGAACTTGGCATGCATTCATAATGTTGTTGCTGATGCCACCGTCACATTTTCTTTCAATTTACAAGCTTTTGATTCTTAAACTTGTTAAACTTTGTGTTTGTTACCTTGTAATACATCATTGAACTTGGCATGCATTCATAATGTTGTTGCTGATGCCACCATCACATTTTCTTTCAATTTACAAAGCTTTTGATTCCTAAACTTGTTAAAAATTTGAGCTTATTACTTTGTGTTTGTTCTTAGGCCACATCGTTGGTCATCAAAGAATCTGTTGAGCCACTGTTAGAGGATTATCGACCTCCAGGAATTACTTCATTGAAATTCAGTAAACTCACCCTAGGAAATGTAGCGCCAAAGATTGAAGGTCTGTTATCAAGCTTTATTCTCTCTCTCCTGGTTCTTTATCTAAAGTTGTATGATTGTTTGCTTATCTTTTATTTTCAGTTGTATGTAGTGTTGCCTGCCTTTCAATTGCGATGATTGAAAAAGTCAGATACAATTAGTTATTCATAGTTATACTGCTTGCTTTATGTGGATTTACATATTCTTTTGTCCTTACTTTGTTGGCTCCTCTTTTCCATATTTTGGGGGATTGGAAATGATCCAACATGGATTAGGATACCTAGTCCTTTTAGGATAAGGATTATGGGCCCCATCAAACACCCATATTCCTATTTCTTGTCTATGACAAATTGTATTTCTATATTACTTTCTAATCCCTTGTTCCTCTCTAAGTGCAATTTAGTTTCTAAATTGGAAACTGCCCACTCTTCTATGTACTATAAATAGGAGGTAGGGGTTTGTTTTTAGGCACTAAAAAATTGACAGAAAATTAAGTAGAAAGAGTAAGAGATTTAGAAAGGATGGAAGAAGGCTGGGAGAACGGAGTTGCAAGACCAAGGCAATATAAATGCCTACAATTGGTAACATTGTATTTTCCTCTTTTCTTTAATAATAGTTGTCATGGATGTTTTCCCTATTTTGGGCTTTTACCACGTAAAAAAAAAAATCCTTGTCTCTATTTTCTAGAATCCTTCTGTCTATTTATTCTTCTAGTCACTCCAATCTCTTGCACAAATAGTTGCTCTCTTTATATTTTCTGTTGCGGGATCAGATCAAGTTTTTGATATCAAAGCTAGATTAGGAAAATGGAAAGAAATAAACAAGTGATTCTTTGTTAAGGTAGTAACAATTTTTTTCCTTTTTATTAGAGGAAGGGGCTCTAGTAATAATGACATCTTGTCAGGACGGTGTCTTATTTTCCCTAAAGATGCAGGTTTCTCTTTCAAATAACTTTTTGTTCGCATGGGTCATTAACATATGTAATATGTACCTTGCTTTGTTTGCTTTTTCTGTTTCTCCAGTAGTTGTCCACTGACCTCCAAACCACTGTTGTTCACCGGGAAAGTTCTGGATTCATCTCAATATTTTTCATTTGTTCATAAACCTTTAGTATCTCTACTGAATAAGGATTGAACTGATACAGGCATTCGTGTTCAGAGCCTTAAAAAAGGTCAAATCACAATGGATATTGACTTGCGATGGGGTGGTAATCCAAGCATCATTCTTGCTGTGGAAGCAGCACTTGTTGCTTCAATTCCTATTCAGGTCTGTAATTGGTTATAATCAACTACCTTGTTTTTTTTTTTTTTTCAGGTATTTGCTTATGGATGCAAAGCTTTTCCTATTCATTTTTGTTTTGATAATTAATTGATGGGATTTGAATCCATGACATCAAAGCTTGCATTCCACATATCAAATTATGGAGCCAGTGGTTTGATTCAATAGGTTTTCCTATTCATTTAAGTACCTTATCTTTAGATTGGACCACGGGATTAATCACAAAGTTTAGATTTGGGAATAATTCAGCTAGGGAGTCACAGAAAAAATGGCAGAATCTGCAAAGTTGGGAAAAAGAAGGAAAAAAATAAGGAAAACTTTCGGGGTTTGATATTGGATCAATAAAGAAAGCCTTTGGAAGAAATTGCCAACATTGGTAAAGTGGCATAAATAATGAATATCTCAAAATAACAACAACTATAATAGTCATCTATACTATATATAATGTAAATACTTGGAGCATTTACTACATGCTCATTTTTTTATTCTGCTATTAATAACCATATTAATTTCATTGTTATATTGTATTTAAAAAACTAGTTTTAATATTATATGAGGTAACATAGTAATTTAACTTTCGACTATTTAACTACTCTCCAATCTTCCGATGTCTCTTACTTTGTTGGCTTAATTGTTATTTCATAATTTTATCCTTCTTGTTCCTTACTTTTTACCTTACAAGTGGCCTTCTTGTTGTTTTCAAATTATAAAGAAATTCTTACCCTTTCACTCTCATCAAAAGACATTTACATCTATTTTTTTAGATATCTCTTTATTGCTGCTATAAAATAGAAAGGAAGTGTTAATGCATGGGGTTCCATTCATTGTGGGGTTTGGTGAAAGATTGATGTGTGCACCTTAGTACCTTACTCATGCTGCATGAAGAGGCTATTTTCAGATTTGAACCTCTACATCACAATGGAGCAACCTTTATCATTGTTATAAAAGTTAACCAATATTTAATTTCTTCTCCATTAGTTAATTTAATAATTATTGTTTAGAATGAAAAATTAAAAAACTTTAAAAAATATTAAAGTGCATTTCTAATTTTGAACATGGGCCTGAGACAAATGTTGTTGTGATGATGATGATAATTTTAAAAGACCATACTGTGAATTATCTTTACCTCTTTATGCATGGTTATTGTACTCAACGATCGAAAATCTTGACTTTGACCAAGTGCTTATTTGAATTACGGGATTAAATAAGGAAAAGCCAATTTGATGTAGAGAATATTTGTAAAAAGTTTGGCATGTTAGAGAAGTTTAGATAATTTGTACCTAAATGCCAGGATGACCCATATATCTCTCAAGATATATTAAAACTTATAACCCTAAGAATAAGTAAAGTTTAAAAAATAATAGTTAAAGTAGCATTTGTTCTTTATTTATTTATGTTTTTGTGCCTGACCCATACTTCAAGTATAACAAGCTATTTTATCTCATTTATTTTTATGCTGAATTGGTGTCTTAATAACAAACTATTTTATAACATTTATTTCCTATACTCGCAATGGCGAGAACCTTTTGTATTGAGTTGCTCTCTTTATTGAAGTTTTATGAGTTAATTATTTTCAGCATACATGTTAGGTTTATGAGTTGATTGTAACATTTGTTCTTTCTTTTTTTTTCCCGCTTGCCAGTGACTCTTTAGTTTTTACCTGTGTTGCATGAAATTGAGTTTTAATTGGTGGATATTTCCAATGTTGAACGACTTTGTTTCGTAAAATCAAGTTTTTTTTACAATAATTCATTTAGAGTAAAATTTTAATGGATCTACAAATTTTTATGAATTTTTTTACCTAACTTTTTGGGTTCTTTTTATTATTATTATTTTTTTACTTATGTTCAATTTTAGTAATTAGGAAAATCAGAGAAGTCTGAAGTTTTGTGTTTTTCCATATACATTTAATTCACAATTTGATAAACCTAATAATTGATATGAATATGGTGATGTAATTATCAACAAGAACATCCAATGACAA
Organism: Paratinospora sagittata; assembly: GCA_035771175.1. Classification (NCBI taxonomy): domain Eukaryota; kingdom Viridiplantae; phylum Streptophyta; class Magnoliopsida; order Ranunculales; family Menispermaceae; genus Paratinospora; species Paratinospora sagittata. Next base: position 34,900,501 of record CM069591.1, read on the forward strand.
TCAAGAGTTCCTAGAAGGAAGGTATAGGTTTGTTGGATGACTGTCTTTCAGGTCCTATTTATTATCTTACCGAGACTTATTACAGCTTATGATGTTTATAGTTAATTTTAAGGCCTTCACATAAGTCATATATAGTTTTCCAAAACTACCTAAAACAGATCTGTCACAATGTTTGGTCAGTTTTTTTTTTTAAAAAAAAGAAATTGGGTGTTTATCATGAAAAGTTAATTCAAGTATTATTTCATGTTTCCTTTGGCTTATAGAAGACTCTCTTTTGATTTCTGGCTTCCTCAATAGATCAGAGGTTTGTGAGACAATGCAGTGGATGCTCAGCTATTTGATTATAATGACTTCCATAATTTATAACCAACTAGTTAGTGTCTAAGACATTGTTGGATTGGTTTGTGGTATTTGCTGCAGTTAAAGGATCTTAAGGTTTTCACTGTTGCGCGTGTTATATTTCAACTTGCTGATGAAATACCATGTATATCTGCCATTGTCGCTGCTCTACTTTCTGAGGTATGAGTATTTAACAATTTTAAATTTTCCGTTTTTATGAACAATTCTTCTGATTTTTACACTTCCTGGTAACCTTTGCTGTGGGAAGGACAAAATGGTGTTAATTTTCTGGAGTTGGTCGGGGAGTAAATGCATAATGATTTTCTGTGCTGTGCCTCTTACCAATAGATTTTTAGCTCTTTATGGATATTGCTATGTGCTAATTATTAAGATCAATGACCATCAACATCTGAACTGTACCAGGATACTTGAATGATCTAAAACTAAAAGTATTTCACAGTTCATGGCTTTAGGTGATTTGGACATATATAACTAAGACCTTTAAATGCTCCAGTTAGGAAGAGTAATCTTTTAACAACCCATGGTAATGAGAGGGGTAGAGGCAGACTTAACATAATATGGACAGAAATAATTAAGAAAGATATAACTATTTGTAATTTGAATGTTGACTTAAACCTGGATAGAGCGGAATGGAGGAAGCAAATTCATGTAGCCAACCCCATTTAGTTGGGAAAAGGCTTGAGTTGAGTTGAGTTCATGGCTAACTGTCCAGAGATTCAGCTACATAGTGGATATTCATTGAAAACCCAAAGTAAGGTTTATGTGATGGTTGTGAAAGCATTTGAGTGTTGTCTTATTGGACGTCTAGTTCTATTTGAGAATTACTGTAGATAACATTCCTTATTAATGGAGGATGACATTTTTTTGTTATACGGATTGCACCATACAGTATTGACAAGACTATATAGAGATCTATCATCAAGTTTTTGTCATTGGTCTCTTTAAAATTGATGTGGTTGGGGTATTGCTTTATGTTGTTTATTCATGTAGTTGGTGTATTGCTTTATGTTGTTTATTCATGTAGTTGGGGTATTGCTTTGCTCTGCCACCCCTAATGGATTAAGCAGGCACAACCTGCAAACATTTAGTGGTCTAATCTTGAGAGGCGATCTCTTTAGCTCTTCCACAATAAGTATCCTATGTGAGAGATATAAAAGTTTGTGGAGGATCATTTCCTTGCCTGTAGTATGGTCCATATGGATGGGAGAGACGTGAATCTTTGAGGATGAATCCACAGTGATGCTACGACAGTTTAGGAGTTGGCACATTTTAAGGCTTCTTCATGGATTGCTGCAAGCAAGTTGTCCAAAGGGTTCGGTTTGTCAAATTGGCTAAGAGGGTGGGCAAACATTATGTAGCCTTGGGAGTCTACCTCTTGTCCTTCTACGCCTCCATTCTAGCTCTTGTTCATTATTTTAAGCAATTCAATTCTCTGTTTCTTATCAAAAAAAAAAAAAAATTGAATGTACAGAAAAAGTAGTGTTGTGTGATTTAGGGAAGTATTATTGATACTAACATCATTACTGATGTCCTCTATGCCTTACAGATAGCTTTAATGCTATCTTTCGATTCAAGTCTATCATGGTCATATCTTTCACCATAGCTGCACGGTGCACCTTCATATCTTTTCTTGTTACTTTCATCTATAGAACTTACTATGATTTTCTGTCACCTTATTAGTGCTTTTGTGCTAGCAATGTGCTCCTTCTCATTGTTTTAAAGCCTACATGTGCTTAGTCCCAACAACAAATGAACCCATGGGTTGGCTATTTTCAGAATGATATCTTTGTATATAGACGAAAAACAAAAAAGTTGCTTCCAGTCCATCTATTATCTTCGTATCTCTTACTGTAGATTTTCTGATATTAAGGTTTAGAGATTTGCATTGTTTTTTTAATTACTTTTTATCAATGTTTTCAAGGCCACGACTAGTCCATCGCTTAGGCCATTTGGAACTAAATCGCCTAGGCCATACTTAAGGTAGATGGTGGGGTTCTTTGAAGTCGGTGTAATATATTAATCGCAAGGTTATTTTTTCTTTATATTGTAAGAATGTGATTGTATAGCTTAAATATTCATAACTTTCAACTCAAGTCATATATTTATATTTCATTATGAAAGTTATATATTTTTTTTCTTATATTCTAATTCTGATTTTTTTTCTTATTTTTATTATATTGCTACAAATAGTTTTCATTTGGTTACACTGAAGTATTACATCAAACACGGCTTTTTAAATCATTATACTTTTACTATATTCCAACTTTTCTTATTTGTTAATATGTGTTTTCTGGTTTTTACATACAATTGAGGAGTGTAAATATGGTAAATCTTTTTTACACAAGATCAGACTTCAATATTATGGAATATGTACGTAATTATATATACAAGGTCTTATATCTGTAAAATTAATTAATTAATTATTTAGGGAGCTATAAATAAATATTATTTCTATCGTCTAGGCCTTGCCTAGGCAATGTCTAGGCACCGATTCGCCAACGTGGGAACAATCACCTAGGTACCGTCTTGACGCCTTGGAAACATTGCTTTTTATGCTTATTTCTATTAGGATTTAGTTTAGTTCAAACTCAATGTTTATGTAAAAATGAAATCTGTGTTCTAGTTTAAGTTATTGTTAAGAGTATAAAGGTTAAGTGAGTCTATGCAAACGGAGCTGAATCAGTTAAAGTCAAGAATCTGGATATATTCAATTGAAAAAGCTGGATCAACTAAAATTTTCAATGAATTGATTTATCTTTAGCTTTTATCACTTGCTATAAATATCATCATTTAGGTATTCTGTTTGGACTAACTAGTAAATTTTGTAATTTTAAAGAAAACTCTTATACACTTTCTGCTACTTTCTAATTTTTTCTGAGAATTGAATTTGGTCAAGAAGAAGATTTTCTTCAAGAATTTTAATTTTTGAAGATTTCTCAAAGATTGAGAGGTTATCTGGTGCATTCTTGGTGAGAAACTCAGTTTCATTATTTGATTCAATTGATCAACTGTTTTATTTCAATATGGTAAAGTAAAGTGTGTCTTGAAGTAAAACACATGCGTGAAAGTCTTCCTCCCTTAAAGAGGTTTTTACCATAATGATATACTTTATTACAGATACTCCATTACAGAGGTTCAATTTGTTTGAATTTGATATTCAATAGCAACTTGCAAATTTACCTACTAACCCTTTTAGAAGTAATGCATACGGAGGGAAATCTCCTTGAATGTTATCCATTAATGGAATGTGACCAGTTCAAAAGGGTACAATGATATGCCAGATATTTGGTGTAAACCATATAATACATGTTTTAAATAGAGCATCCTTTAATCAAGCTATTCCAAATTTCCAACAATATCGTAACGTTTGCAAGATTTGCATGCCAGCAATTGTGCATTTGAGATTTGAGAATTATCATTGATGTGTATGTTTAATCAGCCGAAGCCCAAAATTGATTATACTCTGAAGGCCGTTGGAGGAAGCTTAACAGCAGTTCCAGGAATTTCAGATATGATTGATGTAAGTTTCTTTTTTTATTTATCTTAATTTATTTTATTTTTAAGAAACAGTTAAGGTAGCTTATGTAGTTGGGAAAAGACTTAGTTGAGTTAAGGAAGCTTAGTATGAAGCATGTAGAAATTTTTTCTTTGTATGTTTATCTCAACTTGTGTCATAAGAGTTTTGTTGTTGATCTATGTTCCTTTCATAGGATACTGTTGATTCTATTGTTACAGACATGCTTCTATGGCCACACAGAATTGTCGTTCCAATCGGTGGTATACCCATTGATACAAGGTACTTAAGAAATTTTCTCAGCTTTAATTTCCTTTATGCCTAAGTCTATTCTGATTTTGATTGATATTGAGGCTTCGTGGAGGAATGCTTGTCTCAATGTCCCATAACTACTCTTGAAAGGCTTATGTACCTAATCTCCATTTCTTTTTATTTTATCCAACCCCACATAGTTGGGAAATGGGTTTGTTGAGTTATTGAGTTGTATGGTTATTTCATTTTATTATGTTTTTCCTCTTTAGCCTTAAACATTAATGCATGTTTTTTCTGTAGTCTACCATCTATTAATGTTATCATTATTGAATGATCCCATTAAAATATGCAAAATACTTGCTACTTCCAATGCTTTAATTTTTTTTTTTCATGCTTGCCCAACAACAAACTCCCAAGACTGTTGTATTGGTGGGACCAGTATCAATAAATTTTTGGAGTCACAATCACTTTCTTTTTGAATTTTAATCTTGTCAAGTCTCTAGTGAAACAGCTGATCCTCTCTTGCACCTTGTCCTTCTTCTATGAAATTTAGAGAATTACTTCTAAGGGGTAACCCAAAAAATGGCAATCTTGAGCCTCACATGGGCCACCACAAATATGGTAGTGTATGAAATTTATAGCTGCCTTTTAGAGGGGCATGTTGGAGCCTCATCACACAGTAAATGCCACTTGATAGTGACATTTTTGGGCCATACCAAAAACATCTTCAGCCACGGCCAAGCCATGTTGGCATGCTGCTTGTTGTTTGTTTGGTTCAGTTATTCTAAACCCTAGGATGCATTCTTGGGAGCTTTCTAAAGTGATCTTAAGATATTTTTGTTTGTCAGGCATCAAAGCCAGTATTATTCTACGTAAGTTAAGTTGTAAGATTCTACATTTATCATCATTAAATCCCTTTATATGTACCCATGCTTGTAACCATTCAAAACAGCCTTATGTCTATGATGCTAGAGTTCTTGACATTTTAAAATTCATCATACCATAAATAACAACCTTAATCTTAATTTCCAACCCATAAAACTCTAATTTCCAATGGTTTAGACTCTTTATTGAAACCCCTACATTCTCCTACACCATTTTTGTATCAAAGATAGTCCTATTGTGTCACATTCCTAAATCCCTATTTTGGATAGTAGTACTTGTTACACCACTACAAATCCCCTAAGGAAAGGAATCTGGAGGTTTCCGTTGCTATGATTATTTAGAAATTCTAGAGAAAGAGAACAAGAGAGTTACCACTGGCAAGGTAGAGTATACTTATTTATTTTAATGCATATTATATGTTAGAGCACAAGGGCCAAAATTGAAACCTTACAAAACATTGTGTCGTGTGTATGTGATTATTTTTTTTTAAAATAAAAAAAAGAAAAGAAAAAGAAGCTTTGATAGAATCATAATACCATATATTGCACAAAGAGCTTTTAGATGGTAAAATCTCAAATGAGGAAACTTCTATGGAGCCTTTTTGCTAGCTCAAAAAAAAAATTCAATTTACTGTTTTGATATTAATGTACTAATTACAATTTACTTCACTGTAGATTCCTTTTTGGAATCCACAAGATAATTTATCAGTAATTCTTCTTGAAATCCTTTTAAATGTTGACTCTTAAACACACACTGAATGCTTTCGATCATTTGTGAAAAAATTATCATCAATGACCAAAAGAGAATTCAAAGTAGTATAAATCCTTCCAAGGTTAGGTTCATTACTGCTAAGAATCACTTTCAAGAAAGTCAATTTTGGCATAGACTGGATTGATCTTGGATAAGCTGCCTCCTTATGAAAGTGATCCTAGTCAGCTAGCACCAATCCTTCAATTACAAATTGGTCTAATTTTGCACTTGAATACTTCAAAAGAATCAAAACCATTCAATTAATTTCTATTTGAGTAGACGTTAGCCTTGATTCTTCATTCTATCTTTGTTTGAGCTTGATGCTTGAGGCACATGATTCTGTCTTCATCTTGACTTAATATATTTCTCAGATTTTCTGCAAAACAATCACTGAACAACTCCATTGGAATTGACAACATTCACATTGAACAAATAGTTTGAAGACTTTCCTTGGAGGTGGGATCGTGGAGTGAAAATTCTCCTTATTGAAATTTCTTTTACTTTTTTTTTGTTTTCGATCATCAATTGATGAATTAAATTAAAGTGAAAAATACTAAAAATCAATTGGAAGTAGATAAATAATCCAAATAATTTGTAAAATTCAAACAGATCCTTTGAGTTTTCACATTCTAAATGCAAAGCTCTAAAAATCAACATTAGGTTCAATTTTTGAGGAGTACAAATATATGAGATTGAATCCAATCCTATATGTAATAAATATAAACTAATAATCACTAAGGGTAGAAAGAAAATAAGTTGTATAACTCTAATTTTGACCTAACAAAGAATAAAGAATCTATATGCTTTTTCTTTTTTTGATAGGAAACACTTATTTATTAACAAGAAAATAAAAGAAAACTACACAAACAGTCAAGCAGCTTAAGTAGGACAAGAAGTGTTCCTTCGGAAGCTTAGAGAAGTAATGCTTCCCAACCCCTTAGCCAATCGTTAAGAAGAAACTCCTATACGTTTCGCCACTTAACCACTTTGGGCCAAGGTGTGGGGTTTTTCTTCAAAAGACCTTATTACTAATGAGGGAGAGATTCTAGTTGATATCTATGTGATAAAATTGCCCATATTCAATGTTAGATTACTATTTCGAACACGCATTCTGATGCAATGCGATAAGAGTTAGAGTTAGTAGAAATCTCAAATCAGTGTTTTAGGATAATTTACTAATTTGATTAAATTTACTATTTTCGGTAATTTACTATTTTTAGTAAAGTTACTATTTTCAGTAATTTACTATTTTTAGTAAATTTATTATTTTCAGTAATTTTTATTTTTAGGTTTTATTGAATTAGGAAACTAGTATTTTTCTTGAATTAGGAAATTAGTATTCGAGTCTGTTTAGAAGCCTAATTATTACTATTTTTTTTTTGAGTCTATTTAGGAGTTTTCATGGGTTTTGTCTATTTAAAGGTCACACTGTATGTGTTATTGAGATAGAGATTAAATAATATTAATTTTTTTAGAATTTGTGAATTCTTTCTTTACCTCTTTTCTCGGTATTTTTTTAGTAAACTATCGAAAATACTAACTTTACCAAAAATAGTAAATTATCGAAAATAGTAAAATTAGTAAATTATCCTAAAACACTAATTTGAGATTTCCACTAACTCTACTGATGCAGGGCGTGATAGGGAAGACAATAAACGCACCTTCTTTAACTCGTTGATTCTTCAGAATACCGAGAAAACAGGTGAAGAAAGAATTTGCAAATTCTAAAAAAATAAATATTATTCAATAACACATACAATGGCCTTTAAATAGACAAAACCCATGAAACCTCCTAAATAGACTCAAATACAAAAATAGTAATAACTAGGCTTTTAAACAGACTCGAATACTAATTTCCTAATTCAAGAAAAATACTAGTTTTCTAATTCAATAAAACATAAAAATAAAAATTACTAAAAATAATAAATTTACTAAAAATAGTAAATTTACTAAAATTAGTAAATTATCCTAAAACACTGATTTGAGATTTCTACTAACTCTAACTCTTATCGCATTACATCACATTCCCAACAATATTCACCTGGGACCAAAATATATGGCCATATAAACATTCATCGCAATCATACATTATACGATCCATGTCAGATCTCTTATCACTATCATCTCGAGGGAACCATCTGCAAACTCATGAGGCCCACACGTACTCCACTTTCTCATACAAATCATGTTGTAATCGGCTCCAATACCACTTGTTAGAGGGCTTGGATTTCAACTAGTATCGATATTATCTCCATTTACCACCTTTGTGCCCGAGTGTTGGCTTTTACTCTAAAGGCCATGGCACTAATGAGAAAAAGATCCCAACTTATATACCATCTAATGAACTTACCCATAAACAATGTGGGACTTTTATGTAGGTCCACACATTCCCAACACTATATGTGTTAAAAATAAAAGGTATAAAGTAGTTTGATGTACACATAATGTGCATTAACATCAAGCATTATTGAGAGTATGTTTTTGACTTTAAATCATTGTACTTCAAAATTTCATACGTTTAAACTTTTAATTGCATAACCATGTTTAGTTTGGCATATCTTTAAATATAATGGATCTTCCCAACATTTAAACAACAATTCTCTTACTTCTTTGAGATGTCTAATTTTTACAAAATCTCTATTACAAATTGGATATCTTTGAATTAATTCAAATTTTAAGTGAGTCAAGTTTAGGGAGATATCAAGTTTTGTTCCTTGAACGGGAAATCCATGTAATGAGAGGCATTAGTCTTATTTAGATCAGTTTTTCCAAAATTAGAGGTATTAGTCTTAATGCGGGATCTTGGGGAAGGGTCAGAGCACATTTAGGTCTATTGTGCACAGCCTTACCTTGCTTTGTAAGAGGCTGTTTCCAAAATCAAATGCTTGTTTGATGAAATGGCTATTCTCTCTCTTTCTCTCTCTCTAAAGTGTACACATTTATTTTAATAACTCATTGCATGCTAGAGATCATAATTTTGACATTATACTTTAGGTAGGAAACCAAATTGAGAAGCAATTTTGTTCATTATGATAACAAAAAAGAGAAGTTTGATCTACTTTTATGTTTGTATGATGGTATTGAACCATTGGTAAAGCTCTCCATGAGCAAAAGATTTTTTTTCTTTCTTTGTTGTGTTTCACCGTGGTGATCTTTTCACTTGATAACTAAGTTCTGCAATTTCTAGGTACCTGCCCCTCATCAAAATTTGTTTATTATTCAGTGGCTTAGAGCTCAAACCTCAGGGGAAGAGCTCTCCATGAGAAAGAGATCTTCTCTCTTTGTTATGTTTTTCTTTGGTGATCGTTCTCTTAGTAATCAAGTTCTATAAATTCTAGGTACTAGCTCCTCATCTAAATTTATTTGTTATGCAGTGACTTAGAGCTGAAACCCCAGGGGAAGCTTTCAGTGACCGTAGTCAAAGCTAATGATTTGAAGAATATGGAAATGCTTGGTAAATCTGATCCATATGTGGTTCTGTATATTCGACCTCTATTCAAGGTCAAAACAAAGGTCATTGACAACAACCTGAACCCTGTTTGGAATGAAACATTTGAATTGATTGCTGAAGACAAGGAAACACAATCACTTACATTTGAGGTTTGTCCCCTGTACTTATGTTTCAGTTTTTTGGACCTACATGCATCTGGCTTTATCAAATACTGAGTGTCTCCTTTTCTTGTTTAGACAGATTTAAGATGGATAAAAACAGACCATAGCATGAGGAAATTTAGTCATCTAAATGTCTTTGTATTTTGGTGCACTTTAAACACATGTATTCACATACTTGTGGAATTGAATCAAATCTTATGATTCTTATCAACATAGCAGACTAGTTAATAGTTTTAAGCAATATATTTGAGATGACTAATACTAGTTACAGTGGTAATGTTTATAGGAATAGGAATATGATCAGCGTCATGAAAGTATAGAAAATGAATGGCAATTTCATGAAGCACCTTTCACTGGCAAAATGATGGGACATCCCCCATCACATAATTTTTTTGACTATTCTAGTGCCATAAACTGAAAGAAAAGGAGGTCTGAGGTAAGGTCTAGAAAGAAAAACAAGTAGAAAAGGTGGTAGAAAGCATATTGTTACACGCTCCTTGAGTTGTTTAGCTTAATTTGGTAATAGCCCCTTAGTTTCCAAAGCACATGCTGAAACCTTTTTCTTAAGATTCCTTAATTAATGCATTTGAAGGGGAGCCTTGGAACAATGGTGTGAGTTGTCGCCTTGTGACCTGGTGGTCACATGTTCAAGTCATGGAAACGGCCTCCTTCGATGCAAGGTAAGTCTGCATAGATAGACCCAAAGTGGTCCAACCCCTCTTCAACCCCACATAGGTGGTACCTTCGTGCACTGGGCTGCCTTCTTTTTATTTTTTTTTAATTAATACATTTCAATTAGCAGAAGCCATGGTAGTTTAATTGTGATTTGAGTCACAAAATTGTAAAATCTTTTATTGGATTCGCATTGAAGTTACAAAGCAACTTGAATCATTTTTGCTGAGGAAGTGAATTAGTATTTTTTGAGAATTGTTGAGTCACACAATTGACGACATTTATTTATTTATCTATTTTTTTATTGGTGCTTGCATCATAGCATCATACACTGGAGCCCAACCCTATAAAGGCCTAGATCATAAACCTTGATGTTCTTGTGCCCTCCCATTAGAGGACTTCATGAACAACAGAGAGCTAATTTCATTGTGGCAGTTTTAATTATTTGTGTCATGGGTGAGGACTATCTAATGTCTGTAGACCTCACTCTTTCGGGTTTTTTTTTGTTCTTTTTTCACTGTTGTAGGCACTCATGCAATATTTTTTCACAAGTCTTGTTAACAGTAATTAAGAGCTGATATTGCCACTCTAAACATGTTAGATTTTATTTTTCTTGGTCATTTTTTCTAAGTGATAGCTGTGATAAAGTCTTCCTTTGTTTTCAATTCTGTTAATATGAAGTCATAGATTTATTTTTGTGAACTTCACTAACAGGTCTTCGATAAGGATGTTACGCAAGACAAACGGTTGGGCATAGCAAAGTTACCTTTGATTGGGTTGGAACCGGACATTGCAAAAGAAATCAGTCTGAGACTGTTGCCATCACTTGACATGCTAAAAATTAAAGATAAGAAAGATAGAGGAACTCTGACACTTAAGGTAATTACATTTGGAGAGAATTATATATGGTTCATCTTGTGATCTACAATTGTCTCTTGACTATAATGTCACTGTTATGGTGTAATAGGGCTTAGTTTTTACTCAACATTTCATGCTCATTACTTGCATGTAGGCTTAGATATTGCTATTTGCCATTCAATGTTTAGTACAAAAAAAATTGAAAAATGTTTATAAAGCATAGCTAATATTGAGAGTTTTTGGATAACAATTTTCTGACTTTGTTTCTATTAGGTTTAGTCATTTTTGCATTGTCAATTCGATATAGTTTTGTTGTTTATTTATGATTGTTTTCAGTTTAGCTGACTTTGATTAATTGAGGTTTTTGAAGTGAGATATGAAAGAGTTGCTTAAAAGATAGAGAATTAATTAATGTAGTTGAGGATTGATTCCAAGTTTTATCTTCCTCTGTAAAATTGGTCCCATGCACCCCAATGATTCAAGATTTTATCAGTAACATCAATCACAAGTATGATAAGATTGGTCCCATCTTTAAATTTGTATAAACTACAAACAAACTAGTTTATAGACCAAGTGTGTCTTTAGAAGCTATAAATCAAATAGTTCAAATTTAACACAATATCTCATCCTCTAAAATAGTGAGCCTATTGGATCCCGACACTTTAATTAGATGTATCTTACAAATTGGAAATACATTAATCAACTCATAAATATCTTCTTAATGTTAAAAATGTTTTAACTTTCATCAATACGTCAATGTAAGAAAATACAAGAGGAAAATTCATTATACACTTAATATGCTTTAAGTATTATATTGATGTCATAAAACATATTTGAACCTATTATAATTATATTGTTATGTGTTATATGTTTGTAAATATATTTGAACATTTGTGAATAATTTTAACATCTAAGCAAATAATTCCCTCAACTTCTCTAAGTTGATGTACTAGACTTGGACTTGGCCAAATTAATTTTGAACTGAGCAATGTTTCAAGCAAAGTCAAATTTTCAACCCTTGTTTGTAGCAAAAGGGACAAGTCATCATCGAAAGAGAAGAACAAAATAGGGCGATTTGTGGGGCAAATATCATGGTTGAATTGGTCAAAGAGTAGATAGACCCTGAACGTAGGGATGTTCATTCTACCAACCAACTTGACTAACTTGAGCAACTCGAACCATATGGGTTGGGTTGGGTTGAGAAATTTGAAACTCTTCTAGTTTGGGTTAGGTCAAGATATCACAAAAAAATAACTAACCAACCCAAACTAATTGAAAATAATAAATTATTATTATTCTATTCACTTTTTATTATAGTCACTCACCATATCTATATTGCTTAAATTATCATAATGCATATAGAATAAAAGAAAACTTGTTATAATATTTCCATTTTTCTTGAAAATAATTTTATAATAGTCATTCTAAAAATTCATATATTGAGTAAAACATGAGATTTTGGAATACATGGATTGAGTAGACCAGCCCTATTAACCTGACTCAAACCAACTTGAAGTTATTGGGTTGGGTTTCGAGGGCCTATTGGGTTAGGTTAAAAGTTTTTTTTTTCTTTTTTTTTTTCTTTTTTTTTTAAACGAAACTAGAAAATATTATAAATAATATACAGGGACAGTGTGGAAAGAGAGCAAGATGTCCTCAAATCCATCTTAAACACTTACAAAGTTTGTCCAACCCCCACCCAATCATTAATAGAAAAGCCCTTAGACACTTTTTGCTACCCAAAATGAGGCTAGAAAGTGCACACTCTCCCAAGTTCTAGCCAGGTTAAAAGATTTTCAACTTTACTTGATCGGGTTGAGTTGGTATTTGACCAAATACCCAAGCCAACCCAAGTACCTAACCCGTGAAGTTGAACACCCCTATTTGTAGGATTAATGTATACACAGTTTACCAACTGTCAAGTTGGTGCCTTTAAACGTTGTGTCTATGATGGTTGTAACTGACAATGTATTCAAAATCTTTATAAAACTCCAGTCTTCCACCTTCCATATATCCAACTGAACCATACGACTTTGAACCTTTCTTCTGATAAGTTTTTCATGGAAACTCTTAGATATAAAAGCTTCTACCTTAGCTGGAAGTAGGGGTGTGCACCATTCTGATAAACTCGACCAACCTGACCCTATCTGATTGGTTCGATCAGGTTTAATTAAGTGATACAGGTCAATTGGTTTTTGAAAACTACAAGCCGAAGGGTCAGGTAGTTATGTCAAGTTTATGTATTTGAACCCAACACATGGAAGGGGGACCCTTTCCCCCACCTTCCTTTGATCTTTAAGGTTATGCAATCTCATGGATTGCTGTGTTGGCTTGGCATATATTGCTAAGTTAACTTTTAAGTCGTGAGGATTTTAGAAGTAAAAAAATAATGTTGGATAAGGTCAGGTCGGACCAAATTTTGGTCCAAACCCAATCTGGTCTGACCCATTCTCCTCCACCCTCTGCCTCCCCTCACACACACACACACAAAATCACATATATACGAAAACAAAGGTCTTATACAAAGATTTCATTCTGATACAAATAGAAGCAAACCCAAATGCCCATCCCATGAGATCGTCACCTCATTGTGGGAGAAGGATGTAACTCTAGTGAGTCAGTGGAACGCATCCCGGCCCTAAACAATGAGAATGGTGAACAACCATGTCCTAGCACAATATGTATGCACCTGTTGGAACTTTGGATTGCAATTTTGGGTCTTTACCTACAACTCAAGTTGAAGGATGCAATTCAATACATGAATGCTTGCCCTTTGGATGATAACAGACATTGCTTGAAAAATTCACATGGTTCATTGAGAAGTTTGGCAATTTTATTCAATTTTTTACTTTTCTTCTAGGTCAGCATTCCTGGCTTCTGTCCATTTTGAATTTGCAGAATTCCTCCAAAAATAATAGTTGGGATGTACTAGTTTCACTGTGTACTTTGTTCCCTTTTCTTTCTAGGTTCAACCACTTATAGACTTTTCTTATAAGAAATTATACATACACACTCTCACACACGTAATCTGAGAAGATGGAGGACCAGGTGTTCTCCCTTATATTTAAGTAAGGTTATGCGTTCAAGCTTTTTGTCTATTTGCTTACCAGTTCTCTTTCAAATTAAGGGCAGTATTGAGATTCTTTCCCATTTTAAGCATATGGACTACATGAACTGATTGGAAATAGTTGGGAATTCAGGATAGCAGGATGTGCTTTTTTTGTGTGTGTGTGTATGTGTGTGTTTATCAGACAAGCTTTTAGTATAGAATTTAAATGGCAAAAGATGCCAGTTTTTTTTTTCCGGAAAACAAGGAAACCAACATCAAACAAAAGCCCAAACACACACAAAAACATGCAACACTCCCAATTCCTCGCCCAATCTGTAAGAGTGCACCCCCCATTAATTTGAAAAGCAACCAGCCACAAACTGGCCATAATGATAATGTCGTTTCATAGGTTGTCAACATTCCTAGCCACATCTTCAAAGGTCCTTTGATTACGTTCCACCATAGCATCCATAGTGTTGCCATGGTCCCTGTTCTTATCACCTTCACCTCATTTCCTTGAAGACCATTAGTGTTTCCCAAAGCAAAGCATTCCTCGCAAGAGAGTGGAGCTGAAAATTTGTTGCCAAGTTTGGTGTGCCACTTTTCCCAAATTGTCGAAGAGAAAGAACATCTAAAGAATAGGTGCTGCGTTGTCTCTCCGTCCTGAAAGCAGAGAGGGCAACAATGGGGGAGAAGAGAGAGGTGAGGAAATCTTCTTTGAAGGATCTCACCTGTATTCAGCTTATTATGTGCCAAAATCCATCAAACTATTTTAACTTTAGATGAAACTTGAGCTTTCCAAATTAAAGGAGTAATTGGGTTGGGTGGGATTGAAACGTCATCGGTGAGGAAATGGTAGAAAGACTTGCTTGAAAAGCATCCTGAGTTTTCTAAAGACCATGAGAATTGATCCAGACCTAAGAAAAGACTAAAAGGGGCCAGCATTGATTCTAAGGAGGACAATTCAACCTATTGGCGTGCTGTGAGGGTAGGAGGAAGAAAAAAACTCCATTGAATGGGGACTAAATAATCATTATTTTAGGTGAAGTAGGCAATAGGATGGTTGGGGTAAGGTGAGAGGTGGTATAGTTTAGGAAAGAGCTCAGCTAGGGGAAGGTTATCCGCCCATCGATCTTCCCAAAAACGAAAAGATCTACCATCGCCAACTCTTGGATGAATGTGAGGGAGCATGTCCGGAAGAATTGAGATCACAAATTTCCAAGGGCTTCTATAGGTTGTTTTGATGCTTGGGATAATTCTTCTAAAAAGATCAATCGGCCCAAATTTGCTTGTGATAACCCTAGCCCAAAGTGACTTTTGATCCTTATGGAATCTCCAAATCCATCTTGCACATAAAGCTTTATTCTTCAAACAAATGTTCCTAATGGTCAACCCTCCTTTACTTTGTGGCAATTGAACCGTCTTCCATTTAATAAGATGAGTTCCCTTATTCTTATCAACCCCCTTCCATAAAAATAATTTCATTTTTTTCTCAATATCCTTGGTGTTAAGAAAATAAAATAATGAACGACACAAGATGTAACGTAGTTCGGCTTTATAGCCTACATCCACGGGAGAAGAGAGAGGATTTTTATTCTTGTATATTGTCTTAATGGAGGGACTTCATATATATAGACATACAGGGCTATGTACATATAGCTATAATTACAATTTTAGTAACTGCTATATAAAACGTCTTACTAAAATTATCATCTTTCCTTAAAGGAAATAAATCTGTACAGGAAATAAATCTGTACAGGAAACAAATCTCAACACTCCCCCTCAAGCTGGTGAATAAAGGTTTACCATTCCCAGCTTGGACACATTTGCTTGAAATGCAATATGATTTAGCCCTTTAGTGAGCATATCGGCGAGCTGATTATTGGTAGACACATATGGAGTACAGATCAACCCACTATCAAGCTTCTCTTTAATAAAGTGTCTATCAATCTCTATATGCTTGGTTCGATCATGTTGAACTGGGTTATGGGCAATGCTAATTGCAGATTTATTGTCACAATAGAGTCTCATAGGGCCATCCCAGTGTATTTTCAAATCTGTCAAAATTATCTGCAACCATAATAGCTCGTAAACCCCTTGTGCCATTGCTCGGAATTCTGCTTCAGCACTAGATCTGGCCACTACATTTTGTTTTGTACTTCTCCATGTCACCAAATCCCCACCAAGAAACGTACTATATCCAGTAGTTGATCTTTTGTCAACTATTGAACCAGCATAGTCCGAATCAGTATATGCTTCAAGAATCATTCCTATGTGTCGTTTAAATAAGATGCCCTGTCCTGGAGTCCCTTTAAGATACTGTAGAACGCGATTAGCTGCTTGCAAATGAATATCTTTAGGATTGTGCATGAACTGACTTATTACACTCACTGCATATGCAATATCAGGTCTTGTGTGAGAGAGATAGATGAGTCTTCCTACTAGTCTTTGATACATCTCTTTATTAACAGTCAGCGCTTCTTCAGCTTCTCCAAGCTTGTGATTCAGATCAATAGGAGTATTCATTGGTTTGCATGCTAGTTTCCTTGTTTCTTTAAGAAGGTATGTAATGCACTTCTGTTGAGAGATAAAGATTCCCTGTTTAGAGTGTGCCACTTCAATCCCTAAGAAGTATTTCAATCTCCCTAGTTCCTTGATCTCAAATTCTTCGGTCAAACACCGCTTCAAATTTTGTCTCTCGTTCTCATTGTTTCCTGTCATGATGATGTCATCAACATACACTAATAGAGCTATAACTCCCCCTGAAGTCGAGTGCATAATAAACAGAGTGTGATCTCCTTGGCTTTGTTTATATCTCATACTTGTCATTACTTTGGCAAACCGACCAAACCATGCCCTCGGGGATTGTTTAAGTCCATACAGGGCCTTTTTTAATTTGCACACTTTATCAGTGGTGCCAAATCCTGGAGGCACTTCCATATAAATTTCTTCTTCTAAATCCCCATGTAAAAATGCATTTTTTACATCAAATTGTTGCAGATTCCAGTCATAATTAGCTGTCAATGACAAAAGAAGTCTCACAATATTCATTTTTGCAACTGGAGCAAATGTCTCTTGATAGTCCACACCATATGTCTGTGTATATCATTTGGCTACCAATCTTGCCTTTGTAGCGCTCTAGGGACCCATCTGCTTTGTATTTTACTGTATAAACCCATTTGCATCCAACAGGTTTCTTTCCTGGAGGCAAGTCTACCAACTCCCATGTTGTATTTTTCTCCAGGGCTTCCATTTCCACATTCATAGCTTGTTTCCAATTTGTATTAGATAAAGCCTCGGATAATGACGTAGGAGTCTGGATATTATTCAGGCTGGTAAGGAAACTCTTATGGGTTGGTGAGAACTTCTCAAAGGATACAACATGAGATAGTGGATACAAGGGATGTTTAGTGCATTCCCTTGTTCCCTATCTAATGGCAATGGGAAGGTCATTGTCAGGTTCAGAGGCTAAAAGATCATTGTTAGTTTCATGAACTAATGAAATTTGTAAGGAGGGTTCAGGGTTTGTTACCTCATTCTCAGAGATTGGTTCAGATTCTTGAGCTTGCATCGGTTCAGGAGCTGCAGCTTTATTCCTTGAGTACACTTGTCCAGTCATCCGATCCTTAGGTTCGTCATTGGGTACAGGGGGTGTAGGAGATTCAGGTTTGGTTTGTTGGAGGGTAAAGGGGTCAAAAGGATCAAAAGGGTTATCAAGGGAGTTCCGATCCTTATCTTCCATGATGACATTCTCCCCCGGAAGAGGAGGAGCGGAAAAAGAAGGCTCAGGTTCACAGAAAGTGACATCGGTTGAGACAAAGAATTTCTTTGATGGCGGATGATAGCATTTATATCCCTTTTGAGTGGAAGAGTATCCGACAAAAACACACTTAAGAGCTCTAGGGTCCAACTTTACCCTGTTAGGTTGATGAACATGGACAAATGAAACACACCCAAATATTTTAGGTATAAGATTATTGGAGATTTTAAGCTTAGGATAAAATTGACGTAGCTTTTCCATAGGACTTTTGAAATCAAGGGTCTGGGATGGTAAACGGTAAATAAGATGTGTTGCAGTAAGGACAGCTTCCCCCCAATAGGACTTAGGCATATTATTCTAAAATAAAAAGGCTCGGGTTGTATCAAGTAGGTCACCGTTTTTTCTTTCAACAACTCCATTTTGTTGTGGTGTGTAAACACAGGATGATTCATGAAGGATCCCTTCAGTTTGGAAGTAGTTGGTCAATGTTTGATTAAAATAGTCTCTAGTATTGTCAGATCGAAATCTCTTGATTTTAGCACCAAACTTGGTGGGTATCATGTTATGGAAGGTAGGGAGAATAAAGCTCACATCGGATTTTTGTTTTAATAAGAATATCCACGAGACTCTAGTACAATCATCAATAAAGGACACAAACCATCGCGCTTCAGAAACATTAGGTATTGGAGAGGGACCCCAAATATCACTATGAATGAGATCAAAAGGATCTGAACTTCTGTCATTATTAAGTGGAAAAGATATACGTTTGTGTTTCGCAAGTTCACACACTTCACAGTGAAAATCTTCAACATTCAGAGATTGAAACAAAAAAGGAAACATGATTTTAAGAGATTGAAAAGAAGGATGGCCAAGGCGGCGATGATGGAGCCATAGTTTTTCTTTATTGGAAAGTTTGTGCTCAGAGAGAAATGAAGTGGTACTCTTGATAGGATGTATTGGTGTCTCAAGGCAATATAACCCGTCATGTTCCTTAGCATGTCCAATTATCGTCCCCAAGTCCTGGTCTTGAAATGCACAGTAAGTAGGGAAGAAGGTTACTTTACAACTCAGATCATGGGTCAGTTTTTTAATAAAGATAAGATTAGTAGATAGTTTAGGAACATGAAGAACATTTCTGAGTGTAAGTGTGGGGCTGATGTGAACATCACCTATACCAGCAACTGTGGTTAAGGATCCATCAGCTGTGGCTATTTTCCGACTACTAGGACATGGATTGTAAGTATGAAATATATTGGGAGAATTGGCCATGTGATCAGTAGCACCAGAATCTATAACCCAAGAGTTAGCAAAAGATTTATCCGAGATGTTAAATCCAATAGAAATAGGAAAATTACTTGAATGGGCCAATGAGTTGGTACCTGAGGGTTTTCCAAGAGTGTCAAGTAGAGTTCTCAATCTCTTGATCTCATCCTGATTGAATCTGACTTGCTTAAGAAAGTGCTCTTCAATTGATTGTACACTGGACATCTTTCTTTTGGCTCACGTACCGGTGGAAGCAGCAACAACAATAACAATGCCTGGTCAAATTCTTCAATAACAGCTATGAACGCCAAACAAGCCTCTCTTTGGCAATGAAGGCTGAAGATGGAGGTTGATTTTTTTTTTTGGTTAGTTGCTGAAAATAAGGGAAGAGAGAAAGAAGACGGGAGAAAAAGAAGATGAAGAAGACGAAGAAGATGAAGAAGAAGATGAGTCTCGCTAAAATATGAAGAAGACGAAGAAGATGTAAAGAAGAAGATGAGTCTCGCTGAAAGAATAAGAAAAGACGACCAGAGAAGACGAAGAGAAAGAAAGAAGAAAGAGAGAGAAGACGAAGGATGAGTTGCAGGGATTGAAGACGATGAACAGTGAACAGTTGCAGATCGCGATTTAAATGGCGATTTGCAGATGAGGATCGCGATTTAAATGGCTATCCAGCAGTAGTTCCATATCGCGATTTGAATGAATATGGAAGATGAGGATCGCGATTTGCAGACGATCCAGTCGCACGAACACGAACCAGTTGCAGAGAGGGATTTGGTCTTTTTCGCGCTGCGACAGCGACGAAGATGAAGAAGATGAAGATGGCGACAGGATTTTGGGTTTGTGGGTTTTGTTTTCTTCGCGCGTTTTTGCAGAACTAGCATAAAACGGGAACGAGGACGTTGAAGCAGCAGCGGCGATCGAAAACAGGTCTGAGTCGTCAATCAACGAAGAAGACGATGAACAGTGACAGAGGTTCAGTCGCTTTGATCTTCAGAGAGCAAACTTGTGCAATTGAAGAAGACGATCTGTAACGATTCGTTTCCGACGAAGGCGAAGCTGCTCCGGGCGCTTCCAATGGCTGGATCACGATTTGCAGAAGGCAAATCGATCCAGTTGCAGCGGCAGCAGCACAGACGACGACGACGTCGTGATTTCCACGCTAGCGATGAAGGCAGCGACAGTGATGAATGTTCCGGCAGCGACAGCAATGAAGGCCACTCAAGAGGATTCCGGCGATGAAGGCCGACAATGATGATTTTGACGATAAAGGTCGAAACAAATTTCCTAATAATAAAAACCTAGGGCTCTAATACCATGTTAAGAAAATAAAATAATGAACGACACAAGATGTAACGTAGTTCGGCTTTATAGCCTACATCCACGAGACAAGAGAGAGGATCTTTATTCTTGTATATTGTCTTAATAGATGAACTCCATATACATAGACATACAGGGCTATGTACATATAGCTATAATTACAATTTTAGTAACTGCTATATAAAACGTCTTACTAAAATTATCATCTTTCCTTAAAGGAAATAAATCTGTACAGGAAACAAATCTCAACACTTGGCAATGCTAGAAGGGACCTTGAAAAGAGACAAGAAATAGGTGGGAATGGCCGCCAGGACTGAGTTGATCAGTGCAAGTCTTCCTCCTCTTGACAAGAAACTTGATTTCCAGCCATCAAGCCTTCGACTACTTTTTGAAACAATGGGATCCCAAAAAGATCTGCCCAATGGATTACCACCTAATGGCATTCCCAAATAATTTAAAGGCCAACTCCCAATGGAGCAACCCACTTCATTTTCTTCATTGTTGGAATGTCAACTTTTGTTCAATTATACTCTTCTTTGTATTGAATGAATTCTATATTTGCTTTCAAAAGCAAAACACAAATATGAAAACATCACAAAATAATGCCTAACCAACAGCTACTCTCTTTTAATTCTAAGAATTTGAAATATCAAGCCAACTTGTGCTGCAGCAGACACAATTCATGAGTACCATAAAGATTAATAGCTTAAATAGGCAAACTAATTGAGCTTGATTCCAATGTACCGAGGTTATTGTTGGCATTTATTGTTGCCAGCAGTCAAACATCTAACAGACTCACTCCCCAGGGTATAAAACCCAGAGTAAACAAGTAAAGTACAGACAAATGGAAATCCTGCACCTGCCAGAAAGCTGTTGATTTCTGTGAAAGCTGTTCATTTGGTACATTCATCTTCATTTGACTTGATTACAGTCATCACGATATTATTAGCCAATACTATTGAAGCATAGCTTTCAGCAAGTATAGGAAATGATTTTGTGCAAAACACAGTTGAAGCTTCTTGAAATGTTGCTTGAATCTAGAACTAGAACCACAATAATTGTCCCTATGCTTATGAGTCTTTCATTACACAATTAATTCTCTTCTACAATTTTTTTTTTGTGTGCGCGTTTTAATAGATGAGTGATGATGAACATGCAGGTTTTTTACCATCAATTCAACAAGGAAGAGCAGTTGGCCGCCTTGGAAGAAGAAAAGAGACTCTTGGAAGAGAGAAAAAGATTGAAAGAAGCTGGGATGATCGGAAGTACCATGGATGCACTCGAAGGGGCAGCATCATTTGTGGGTTCTGGCGTTGGGCTCGTCGGAAGTGGTTTTGGTGCTGTTGGCAGTGGACTGAGCAAGGCTGGAAAATTCATGGGCAGGAGCTTTACAGGGCAATCAAGTGCTCCCAAGAGGAGTGGCACCAGCACTCCGGTGACTCCTGCAGAAGAAAATGGCGGTGCAAAGCCAACTTAGCTCTTTTTATATTGGAATTGCTGTCAATATTGTGTCATTTTGGTTTTATGCTTTGAAATGGTACATAGGAATTGCATGACCTAAATTTCCCTTTCTTTTGTTCTTGGATCATTCTCAATTAGGATAATCAGTAACGCTTATTTATTTGTGATTCTCATAACTTTCATGTTCTTCTAAAATTTCTATTTTCCCTACCAAGATGTGAATAAATCAATTGCTTTCTGTATCATTGTTTGATTGTTCAGAAAGTTTGAGAATGCCCTTTTCTATTTTTAAGATTTTTTTTTTTTTAGAACCATTAGATAATCACTATAGGTGAGATTGTGTCATTTGATGTGTGAAAGCGAGCAGAAACACGGAGACTTTCTTCATGCCAAAGAGAGTCGCTGTATGATTGGAATGAAAAATGTTAAGAAAGCGAACATTTGGCTTTTCATTCAAAAATTGAAATATTGAAGTACTTCAAGCTATATTCTAGATAAATAAAAGAAATGAAAAAAAAAAGAAAAAAAAAAAAAGAAGAATAAAAAGCTCTATGAAGCAAGCATTTCCAGAGAGGCTAATGCAGACATCATTAGCTGATATGGTGTGGCTACCATTTCTGAATAATTTCTCGTTGGGTAAGGGACCAATATCACAAGAAGTTTAGATGCTCCATAGTTTCTCAACCAAAACCAGGAGGGACGTCTGGATCATCGTCATCAATACCATCACACGACTGCATGCCATTAGCAAATCCGCCAAATCCAGGAGGAACACTGGGATCATTAGGAGATGAAACATCTTGCTGGGTATGAAGCTCCTCTTTTAATTCTTTCCCACTTGATTCTTCTTCATGATGAATCACTGAATCTGCCTCCTCCCTATGTTCTTCTCCATGGTAATTGTTAGCTTGTTGATAGTTGCAGGTTGAGAAGTCTGGTGGTTCCTTTGGTTCAGAGCCAGATAGCGATTCCTCTCTTTGACGCGGAGCAGTTGCAGAACAGTTGTTCGAAGCCTCCCTTTCACCGGGAGTTGGTTCATCGTGGGAATATGATTCATCCACTTCCTTCCCTTTTGGATTCAGTAACCTATTATACACAGATTCTACTGTCTCTCTGATTTCACTTTGCATCCCTTCACCTGATCTGATCACTTCCCACAGTGCATCAGATATTTGGCCCGTCACTTTGCTCCTGCAGATTCCAATTACAAAATTTCAAACCAAAATACAGCACTTATCAAAAGGAACATATACATGATTTCATTAATGGCCCAGCTGAATTAGAAGCACCAAAAACCAGTAAAATGTAAGAGATTTATGATGCCCATATATGGTACAGCAAGCCATTTTGAATACCAAGAATAGGTAGGGTAAAGAGACTTTGGAGATCCACAAACCTACCCAATCTCTCCATGTATGGCATCTGAAAGTTGTCTAGGTTTCAAGTTCTCGGCTCCTGCACGATTAATTGCTGCTGACTGCTTCACTGCAGAAATAATGTTGTTCCGCAGTTCTTCCTGCAGATTTAGCAAAAAATGGTCTATAAAACTTGATCTTAAGATTACAATGTACAGCCATAATACTGATGTGAAGATGGGAAAGATAGAATAAAAACAAAAAATGATCAAAGTTATCATATATTTCCCGTGGTTTTATATCACCTTTGAATCTGTCAATTGTTGTCCATGCTGTGGTCATAGTTATCCCATGTTCTCCAATGATCTAAGTTATTGAATTATTCAATAAATATATTTTACTTTTCCGGAGTCTGCTATGCTTTACTACTTGCCTGATTAACAGGCTGGAGCTGAAACGAAGGATCTATGAAGATTGAGAAAATCTAGCACTCCTTCATCATATAAGGTACTTACTTTCTCTTGATTCAAACTATCTGAGGAATGTAAAGGCTTCTTTTTGAGGTTTCAGTGCATATGTCAGTAAGAGCTCGTGTTCACAATGTTGTATTCTTCATTATCTGTTTCAAGGGACTTTTTGTTTACTCTTTTCTTTATTTTTAAGGCCAGCTTGGCCTCTCTTCTCTCTATTATATTCATAAAAAATATGACAATCATGTGCTTTCACACAATTTTCAGCAAAGGTAACTCCTTAGTAATAACCAACTATTTCAGTTACATGAAGCAGTAGGTTACTGTGATAGGCTTGCACAAGTATCCTCCCCATCATGACGCCAGATCTCCCCCTTTTTAAAAACCCAATAACCCCTTCCTTCTCTTCCACTCTTCTACTGAGGAATTGTAAGGAAATGGGGCTTTTCCTTGTAAGGAGGAAAGGCCCCATAAGTGATAAAATATTCGCATTATTTCTTTGTTATATAGTTTAGTAATATTTTGTTTGGTAATAAGGTGGGCCCTATGGAAAACTATGTAGTTGGGCAGGTCAGATTCATGTGTTTTGGACCCAACCCACCCGTCAATTGGGAATAAACCCTAGCAACCTGATTCACGTTGGGTCCCCATCAGTTGGGTTTGGTAGGTGGTCGGGTTTTATGCTCAGCCCCAATTCAAAACTACCTAATGGAAGGGGATCAAATTCACTTCACTTCCACAAATCCAACACCAGCGCTTTCTAAACCTTGCTTGCTAAGAACTCTTTTTTTACTTCGTATCAGCTGCAAGTGATGAAGCATGCTTCATTGAGAGTGAATGTTTCTTTGATTGAAAGTTCAAAGTCCCTACCCTTATATCCTACTGCACTCAATTTCAAGCCAGAGTGTCTTAATTATTTGAATAAGCTAAAGTACCATACTCTCCATTGCCACAACTGAGAAACCTTACCATGACTTTATTTAAGGTGACACCTAACGAATCCAACCCCTTCCTTTTTTTTTTTCTCTGCATGTGTGATAATTTCTCCCACCCTTCAGTCAATAGTTAACATTACGTCGCTTTAAGAGAACACTTCAGCATATGATGAGGAGAACTGATATACAATGGCTCAACACCACACATGGGAACCCACTGTCCACTGGGAACACAGGACAGGGAAACTGATATCTCCCATGAGATTTTAACACTCGAGTTATTACTCTAATACCATCTTGACAGTTACCTACTCTAAAACCTTAAACTTACTATTTTAATGTATATATCCGCGTCATATAACATAGTTGAGTCTTTGTTCATCAGCTATTATAGTGAAGCAGTTCCTAAAATGGTATCAGAGCTCTGGTCACAGAGGTCTTGTGTTTGAACCTTTTGCAAAAATTTGCCTGTTTCTCTCATTTATTAATCTTTTCACTCCTCCCTATTACATACCTGCTCCCCGTGCCATTATGCACACGAGAATTGTTAATGTCTATATTCTCTTGATAGACACAACTGGGTCTCTATCTATCATCTATAGCCTTTAGGCGAAGTAGTTTCTCACAGATTATACCTTGAGTTGAGAGCAAGATTGGGTCAACATTATCCAAAAAGAAAATTCACAAGAATCTATCTATCAAGCACAATCCTACAACTCAATGCTCATCTAATCTGAACCCAACCTCATCCTTTTCTATCCTGAATTGAGCCTTCCTAAGTACTTAATGCCTATATTGAATAAGGACAAACTATACTGCCTAGGGTTTTAACAGATGAACATAATTTCAGAATATAAGTGCAAAATCAACTGTATTATTTAAGCAACATTGGTAGAACCATCAGTTACTAAATCCACAAGAATCCAATTGTAAGCATAACTAGAAACCCCAAAAAAAAAAACCAACAACAACTACTTTTCAGTCCCAGCCTCACAATTACCCAATCCAGTTAAAATAATGCAATGTAAACAAAAGAATTTAGCCCTAAATAGCAATAAAGCCCCGAAGACTATAGAAATTGTTCGGATTCTGAAATTAACAGAATGAGAACACAGATAGAGAAAAGAAAAAAAGCATCAACTTGAAGAGGGGAAATAAAACGAAGAAGAAGAAGAAAACGTACGTTTTCCTTGAGCTTACGAATGATCTTGAGACGGAGCCTATCGAAATCTCCTTCGTCCTTGAGCTTCTCCATCACCTCTTCTGCGCTTATCATCATCTTTCCTTCGCTGCTGCTGTTTTCCATCCAATAATATGGATTATTAATATTATTATTATTAAACACCCAACACCAAGAAAATTCTTGCAACGCAGAACCCAGAGCCAGAGGACCTCCCACTCCTTGTAATGTTTTGTAGTGGAATGGAACCAAACTAACCGCCCACCATAATTAATAAAGGTGCTTCTATTGCCGATATTTATAACATATACTTAATCACCCACTCCAAGGCTTTTCAGCTCGTCACGTCAACAACTACTTAAACATTTCGAACGAGGTACAAATAATTCAAGCGAACATTTTATCTACCCATTTTATTTGACAAGGCATCATAATCGCAATTAATAAACATTTATTGAAACATAACTTTTTTCTTTTCAGGTAATTAAAAACCAAGACTTTGCAGATTTCTTTTACCAATAACTTCTCCATGACTTATTTGTTTGGAAAGCTCTTTTTTCCTTGAAAAAGACTAACATGACACAAAAAAAATCAGAAAAAATCAATGGGTGAGGTAGTGGGTCACATTTAAATGAGATAACATTGATAATTTTCTGCTCTTTATTTCTTTCCTTCACATTTAGATGAGATAGCATTGACAATTTTCATTGGTTTAATTTTGGGGTTGATTTTACTTTCTAAAAGCTCTTTGGCCTCTTTTCTTATTAGTATAATTTTTTTAGTGTTAAGACAAGGTTGAACGATGTTAACACTAAGAGTAGACAAAGTCAGAATCCCTCAGTAGAGCCAAGAAGCAAGCACAACAATGAAAGACATAAGGAGCCCGGATGAGGATCATGCGAACTAACTATTATGATTTCGCTCCTATTTTTATTAGGATTTACAATGAGAGATAATCGAACTCTTAATTTCAAATGAAAGGGTTCGGATGCACACCGTTAGAATTAGTCAATATTTGTATTTTCCTTTTTATTTTTAAAAGGATAATTTTACTTTATAAAAAATTCATATACAACCTGTTGTAGATGTAGGAATTGGAGTAGGAGTAGTGCAACTTAAGGCTACTCCTTTTAGTTTTAAAATTTAACTTTTTAATAATAAAAAGCACCTGAAAATGATATGTGATTCGATAATTTTGAATATTAAAAAAAATATGGTGTCACTATAAGTACTCATTATGAAAACAATAGAGAATCCAAAGTTTTGTTTAATATCAATTTGAAATATATGATCATAAATTAAGAAAAAACAATATTTAATTAATTTGTATCTATATTACAATTTACAAAGGACTTCGTGAACACAAAGATTTCCCGTTTAATAAGAAATTCTAACTTTACAACAAACTTATTATTACAATGTTAGATACATCAATACTAAACAAAAATTTACAATTCATAATAATAAATCACTCAATGTCGTTCTCAATTTCATCAACAGGAACCGTTGGTTGATAATTATTTTGTGTTCCTTCTTCACCTACATATTAGTCTTTTAAACAAATCAATGTTTCAAGTATATTTTCTTTCAATTCGGTTTCGATAATCATCAAGGACCCGTTTGCTAAAGCTAGATACAACATATGAAGCAACTGCAAAAATAGGAATAGTAGTTAGTAAATCTCGTGCCATTGCAGAAAAAGATAAGACTATTGTTTTCTTATTGTCTCCATCAATCTAAAACATCAAAATGTTCATCAATATCTATGTCAACTGAAAGCAAATCTAAATATTTTTGTAATTCTGAAACTTTAAATTGTGAATTATTAGTTCTTCTTAACAAAAAATCTAATATTGGATATTTCTCATTTAAAGTAGATGAAGATGGTACACTACTTTCTATCAAATTATTACCAAACTCTTCCTTATATGATATAAAAAATTTCAAATAAATCTTTCTTTATATTACTTAAATGTTGTAAATATTCATCTTTATAAATTACATATAAACAATCTTCTAAAAGCGTTAATTTACAACGAGGGTCCATACAAATTGTTATGCCAATAATAATTGGAATTTTTTTTCAATATTTATCAAAGTTCATTTTCATCTCATTATAAATTTCAAAAGTCAATGGTTCTTGACTAAGTTTATCTAAAACAAACACAATATTTCCTAAATAAATAAAAAAAATTAATTGTAACATAATTTTCTCTTGAAAGAGCAATAGCAGCCTCATTACATACCTCCAAAAAATGTTTAATTAAATTTGCATTATGCCAATCAATAGAAGTTGGAGCATGTGTAAATTCATTTGAAATAAATAATGTATCAAAATACAAATATGATGTATTGTGATTTGAAGATGTCCATATATCTGATGTAAGACATATTTTACCTTTAATAAATCTAAATAAATCTTTTACTTTCTCCTTTTCATAATTAAAACATTTCATTATATCACTACTTACAATATTACAAGAAATTGGTTGAAATTGAGGACCAAACGATTGAGTAACCCAACGTTTAAAATCCTTCCCTTCACAAAAATATAAAGGCAACTCTCTAACTACAATAAATCTAATAGTTTCACTACATGCCAATTCCGGATCATACTTAAAAGTTCTCACATTAGTACCTTAACAATTTGATGAAAATTGTTGTCTAATGTCCTTATTTCTGGCTTTCCAAACAATGCATCTATTTAAAGTAAAATGTTGAAGAATGTGACCAGTACCACTAGAATTACAAGAAACATCTCATTGTCATATTTACATTTAGCTTTTTTAACTTCAACTCCATTTTCAATAACTTTCACTCTAACACAATGTTCCCACACCTCGAATGCTTTTGATCTTTTTCTTCTAGGGGACATAGGGTTAACTTTATAATTCTTATTGTTTTCATCTCCAGGATTTTGATCTAGATTATTAGTATTCTCCATGGCAAAATCAGTACCCTCTGTAGCAAATACACTGTCTTTTTCTAACAATTTTGGTGTACAAGTAGAAGTGATGTGAATAAAATAAAAAATAAAAAAACTGAAAAGATCTCACCTGCAGATGTGTGCAACCACTAATAGATATATCTAAACCTATTTTTATTCTAAATAAACAGGTAAACTATAACTTCTAATCTAACCAAAGTAATATTTTTAACAATAATAATAATACGAAAAATTATAAAATTTAAAACTTTGTTCATAAATCGGGTGCAATGTACATGCTCATGATACTAGAAAATATATAAAACATATGGATGTAGTTATTTTTTATTTAATATTTAATTGTGAAGTCCATGCACAAAAGATCATAATGTTTACAAGCTTATATTTGTAATCTAGCTTCATGGTTTATCTCCTTTTGATTATTATTATCAGGATACAAACAATGTGTCTCTTATTGCAAAAATATATAAATAAATAAATAAAAATATATTATTTCCTCTAAACTTATTCCTTGTATTTAATTTAGCCATGGACACGAGCATATAAGCATACTTTTTTCTTTTTGTGGGTGGATGGTGGATGCTCCCTTTTAAGTATGAATCTTCTTTGTTAAAGAAAAAGAGAAAGATGTTGTAACACCCCGTAAATTGAAGTAAATACATACGTTGACATACACGTATATCGCGATGAATAATACACATATTTTATACATAGGAGCTCAATATACGTTTGGTAATACACGTATTTGATACATTGAAGCTCACTATACGTTTGATAATATACGTATTTTATACGTATGAGCTAAATATACGCGTGATAATACATGTATTTTAGACGTATGAGCCAAATTTTATTGATGAGGCTTTGCGATTCCTCATCGTCATTTCGTTAGGAATTAGACCCGGATGAGGTTTTGCGAGTCCTCATTGTCTGGGGCCTGTCCTAACAAGGGTTGCGATCCTTGAAATGACTGTTACTTGGGTAATGAGAGGTTGTGGCTACCTTGTACGGCCATACAAGGGTTAGACCCGCTCTCATGCCTTGCGGAGGAGGGAGATTGTGCATTGTATTATTGAAAAGCATGAAAGTTATGTAACATGTATGATATATTCGTTGAATGATGCATGTGTTGCATAAGTGTTTGAAATGATTTTAAATGTCATATTTCTCTAAATGAATATAATTGTCATCTCAAGAACTATATTCACTGAGCTGTTGTTTGCTCACCCCATTTCCTCCAATATTTCAGGTATTGAGTCGAAGGGAAAAGGAAACTCCGTGAGTGAGTCTGGTATGTGTATGTCTACTTGGAGGAAATAGCTTTTGTTATTTGATATGTATAATTATCACACACGATATATATGTAATATCACCTAGATGGGTTGTGTGGTAAGATTATATAATGCTTGGGATGATGAAATGAGATGATCATAGATATTTATCAGGTGAGAATTTAATTTGTGGAATGGCTGGAATGAATGTGAGTGGAGTGATCATCTATATATATATTTGATTTGATTTGATTCGTGGTATAGAAAAAAAAAATTATGTACAATTTGGGAAGGTTTGTGAGAGTACGTTAAGGCTGACAGTGATTTATATATTGTATATGAGGATGTACAGTGTATAGTACGCTGTGCCGGTCATGACGTCAGCCTACGTCAGGGGCGTCGTGACAATATTTGGTATGAGGTTGTGAGTTCGAATCTGGGGGAGGCCCTTTACTATTCATGAGGGAATAGTAGGGACAAATGATCCCGGGGGTACTAGACGCTGCGGCGATGCTGTGTACTGGGATGTGACAATATTGTGTGGTACGTAATGGCTGGAGTGCTCCCAAGACCTGCGGGTTGAGGGGTAGAGTACTCATCACGTCTGGGTAGAATGTGCTGCGGTGCATTCCAGGCGTGACAGATGTCACTAGAATACATATATTTTTCTTCTCTATTTCTTTTTATTCTTTCTTTTTATGTTGACCTGAAAAGTAACTTTGATTGTATTATTATTATTATTATTATTATTATTATTATTATTATACCATATTCATTCATACCGAGTTGAAAACACTTCAGATCATGTCAGTCTCGTTAGGAAGGACGTGATACAGATCAGGTTGACATACCGACCTGATCTGGACGAGGAATGTCGATCTACTCAGCCATGCAAGTAACCCAAGGCCTGGTCGGTGGTATTGACCAAGGTGGAAAATCCGTCGAATCAAGAAATAACGACCATGCAAGATCTACTGCGACAATCTCAGGATTCTCTACTAGTCTGACCATGCTTAGTATTATCCGGCCTCTCGAGTCCTACTAGAAGGCTACTCAGCTCTTCCAGTTTAACTAGGAGATGACTAAATCCCTCTTAATTCAGATAGGATGAGGACTAAAACCCTCCTGATCCGACTGAGATACTTTTAGGTATTTTCAATTCGACTACAACTATACTACAAGGCCAAAGACCCCACTTTATAAAAACCATATCACCCCTAAGGGGGAAGGTACATTATTCTCTACACAGTTCAGCTTTATTACTGTACTACTTTTCTACAAGCTCTGAACTAACTTAGACATTAGAGGGTCTTTGGCTGTCACCACATCGGTGTTCCTTACGATAGCTTGTATTTCTTTTTTTCTCTCTCAGATCATCCACCTTCGATAACTTTTTCCGACGCTCCAAAGGGTCCTAAATCAGCGTTTACTCTCCATCTCATGTGTTGGTCAAATCTTGCACCAACAGTTATTATGTCTTTAAAGATGATGTTTACCTCCCATACTTTGTATCCTTTCTCAATGTCCACGAGGTTTATGATAAATAATATTTTTAGAACTAATTTTCTATCATTTTACCATAATATAGTATTAAAGGTTTAACTTTTACTATTTGTCAATTTTTATTTTATTTAAAGGTTGATAAATTATTATCAAACACTCTAATTTTGTTCAACCTCTATTTCAATTAGAGTTTGAAAAAAATTAAAGATACAAACCACTACCTTAATATGGGAAAAATCAATTTATATGAAAATGATGTTTATCTTACACTAGAAAACTGATTGGTGAAAACTAGATTAATCAAAGTTGTCAATAATGGATATATATCAACTAATTTACGAAATAATAACTTGCAGCTAATATGAGTTTTCCATTTTATCTTTAATATTACCAACCTTCGATCTTATTCTTTAGAATGCCTTGTAAAACAAGATAGAGCTTCTTATATATCTCAAAAGAGAGCTACCTACTAGCACATTTTTCTCTCCTACCTGTATCAACTAAGACTACTATTTAGTCTTGTTATTTATTTTTTTATTTTTTTCATTTCTTCATTATCCTCTACTCATATAATCCCCTATATGATGACAATAATGCCAATTAACAAAAATCTGTATCTGTATATTAATATCAATCTGTAATTGATGCAGTAAATGATTTTGTTACCAAGGTTACTTACATTTAATACTTAAGTTAATTATACATTTAGTTAGCTAATTGTTTATAATAATATATAAGAACATTATTATAAATGTAGGGTCTAAAAAATTGTCATTAACTACACCATGCTAAATGATTTGTTTTCCTATAATTATAAAATTTGTTTGGTGTTTGTTAACTCTACTTAACCTCTATTTCTATTCAAAAAATCATTCTCTTTTATCTATAGTAGAGATTCAAGCTCTAATAAAATAAGCTAAATTTATATCTACTTTAATTAAAGATAAATTTTGGATAATACTACAAAGATACTCTTTTTTTTTATATATTTTTTTAACATTATAGATAAGAGTGATTAAATTATCTCGAATCACGTAATAACGTTTCGTATCACGTAATCAATAAGTGATAAGTGATACGAGATGTCGCATGATTTGAGACAATCTAATCACCCTCCCCGTAATGTTAAAAAAGTGTGTAGAAAAAAGGGTGTTTCTGTTTTTTTTATCCCCTACTTTTGTAAAGATTGCAAATAGAGGCAATAAAGTGCGCTCTATTATGCCTGAGAAAGAGGCCGCGGTCGGACCGTCTTAAGGAATCGAAGAACCGAATCACACGCATCTGCAATTTCTGATCAGCGAAACAGAAGAGAGGAAGAAGAACAAAAAAAAAAACTTGCAAAAAGGTGTAGCCTTTTTTAAATGTTTCAGCGTTCCAATTTCATGGAAATAAATCTCTGAGATGATTTCCTGAACGAATCAGAATCAAGAAGAGATTGAGATCTGAAGCTTGTGGCCGTCGATTTATGGAGGTGGGCCATGACGGCTGCAATCATGGGGTTAAGGGACGCCTTACCTGTCAGCGGCAGTAGCGTCGTTAGCGCCGACGCCCTTTATTCGCCGGCGAAGGAGAAGGCAGCCCGTTCCGGCGCTTACAGCGGCAGATCTCCGCTTCTGCTCCGGCGGATCAGATTGATTCTCACTGCTGCCAAGATCAAACTTTTATTATCTCTATGTTTGGTGTTGATGGTTTTTTCTATTGGTTCCAGAATTGGGTCTTTGATGGGATGGAACCCTCATTACCCTTCTTCCGTTGATTCTCCTGCCAGGTAGGTTTGATTTTCATGTACCCATTTTGATGATTTTTTCTGGGTGTTTGCGGAATTTGGTGTTTGTGGATTTTTTTTTTTTTTGGCTTTGTTGTCGTGGGTAGGTTCTTCCGCTCACAAACACACACACGCATATATATATATATATATATATATATATATATATATATATATATATATCAATAGGATGCTTGAGATGTTATTCTATGGATTTTTTTTCTATCATATAAGGACAAAATGGGATTTTATTGTTGTTTCCAATGCTGGGTTGTTTTGGAGAGTCCGAAATGCCCTTTTTTTTTATTTGATTTTTATTTTGTTTTTTTTTATATAGTAGAGGGCTTGGATTTGTCAAGATAGTGACAAAATGGGCAAGAAAGTTTTATCTCATGGGATTAAGCCCCACCTATGACTTACTGTTTATGGATGATGATGCATATGAATCACCTAATAAGGATATAGAAATGGAAACTTTGGGTTTAGTTTTGAGTGATGTAGATAATGGAAACATTAGCAAGAAAAGGATTTGAGAAAAAAAAGAATAAATAATGTTTGTGGAAAGTTTTAGAAAAGATGGGAGGGCAAGTAGAATGAGCATTGGAGTGTTTTGAATGGATAGAAAGAAAGTTTCCTTAATTGAAGGCATAGCTTTAAATAGAATTGAATGGAATAATGGGAATTCTGAACCTCAATGATTTTGTGTGGATTTTATCTTTAGCAGTTTTAAGATGAAAAAATTCCCCAGATAGATGCTGTTATGGTGAAAATTTCTTCTTTGTATTGTCTTCGGACGTTCTTAGTTGATCACTTGAGCATATATGTGCTTTTGTTGACTTCATATCTTCCATTTGCAACTCTTCATGTAGTAAGTGAATATTTTAGCAATGCAAAATTAGTCGTGGTACATTTGGAAAGCTGATTAAAGGGCAGTGCCCTTCTCAAGGAGCAGCCAAATCTATTTAGTTGTCTCAGAAACCAGCCTCTTCCAGTAATTTCATCTTTGTTATTTCTTTTTTAAGGAGTAGCCATTATGGATATGTGAGTCTTGCAAATCTGCCAATTGGGTCTGGAATGAAATGCTGAAGCGCTTCGAAAGCATGCACTCCTAGAAGCTGAATAGCCAAAATAGAACCCAAAAGCGAGTGAAATTTCTAGACTGTTACTTCAAAGGACTTGTTATTTACACATTGGGTCATGGAAAGATATATGGCTGGCAGGGGCGGAGCCACCGTTTGGGCTACCCTGGGCTATAGCCCAGATAGCCATTTTGCCAAAAATACTTATATTAGTATTAGCCCATCTGCTCAGGTAAATATTTTAGATAAAAAACCCTTTTTTACCCTTCTTCTCTTAATACCCAACCTTTTTTAACCTTTTTTGCCAAAAATATCTATACTAGTATTAGCCCAGGTAGCCCACACCCCCTCTCTCTCTCTTATATAAATATATAAAAATGTATATTTTTTTCTTTTTTTTAATTTGGCTCCCTCTCTCCACATTTTTCTAAAGTTGGCTCTCTCTCTCTCTCTTTCTCCCTCCCTCATTTAAGATTTGGCTCTCTCTCTCTCTCTCTCTTTCTCCCTCCCTCCGATAATGATGAAGCTGATATAAATATATGAAAATGTATATTTCTCTCTCTTTTTCTAAATTTGGCTCTCTTTCTCTCCACATTTTTATTTGGATACTAAAAACAAAATGTCTTTTTTTTCCATAAAAATGATAAATAATTGCTTTTTTAATTTTATTATTTGCATTGTAACGTAAGTCTTGGATAAAGATAAAGTATATTAAATATTAGTTTATCAAATTATATAAGAAATTAAAATAATTTGGTTAAATAAAAAAAATTATTAAAAGTATTAATTTATCAAAAACTAATATTCAATAAATTATAATCACAATCAAATAAAAACATATATATATATATATATAAACACCGAAAAATGCAATCTTTTGAATTTGTCGCTCATGCGCTGATTTACAACGTTAAAGATAAGGTTGTCAAATAGTTTTCGAAAAGTTTAGTTGGACCTTTTTTTTGTCATAATGTTTAGTTGGATTCAAAATAACTACACATATCTATCATTTGGATATCAATGATTTACATATCCTAAAATGTGCAATAAATGATTCAATGGATACATATTTATAGTTGCACATGTAGTTATAATTTTTTACATATCTTAATCAATAAATTATTCTAATACCATTGAAGTTTTTCTAAAAAAAAAATTTTAGCCCACCCTACATAAAATTTTTGGCTACGCCCCTGATGGCTGGCAACTTTGGTGAAGACATTCATATGTTGAATCATTGGCTACTGTTGAATCGTTCGAAAAGAGGGACTTCTCATTGCTGTAGCTCAAACATAATTAAAAGAAAATTGAAAAAAAGAACATGAATATAGAATTTCAGGAAAAACGAAAAAATTAGTCGTAAGACTTGTAACATTGTCCCAATGTTTGAAGAGCCTTTGGCATTTCTTTGACTTGCAGGGGTGGGTACACAGTATTGATTAATACATGGAAGCGAAATTCTCTTCTTAAGCAAGCTGTGGCTCATTATGCATCATGTCGTGGAGCTGATGCGATACATGTTGTGTGGAGTGAAAGTGATCCACCTTTGGATAGTTTAAAAGCGTATCTCAGGAGAATTGTGCGATCAAAATCACAAACTGCACGCAAACCTAATTTTAGGTTTGACCTAAACGAGGAAGATAATCTCAATAATAGATTTAAGCCAATTGAGGACCTGAGAACTGATGCAATTTTTTCTGTTGATGATGACGTAATTGTTCCATGCCACACTCTGGATTTTGCATTCTCAGTTTGGCAAACTGCTTCTTCTACAATGGTGGGATTCGTTCCTCGTATGCATTGGCTAGACAAGGAGGTATGTGAATTGCTTCTGACCTGAAATATTAGTTTCGTTTAGTTTTTTTTAATGTAAACTTTTTCTTCACATTTTTTTTTTTTTTTAGCAGAAACGAGTAATGTGTATATTATCAATGAAACATAAGATTTGATAGTACAACTAGGGGAGCACAAGAAGCGTGCCAAAACCAAAACAAAAACACCCTGGACCAAAACATACAAGTCACCCCAACACCAATGTAAGAGAACCCACCCCTAAATATATTACAAATGACACAGGCAGCTACCCCAATCCAAAACCCAGTCCAAAAGAGAAGGACCTCGAACAATGTCGGACACATGCACCCAAGAACTTGCCACAAACTTGATGTCCTCCCATAACTTATTTACTTCCTTACATCTATCATTGAAGATCCTATTATTCCTTTCTAACCATATATGCCATAGTGTCACAAAAGAGGCCACCAAGGCCACTTCCCCGGCCGAAGAAGAGGTGATAATATTATGAGAAAGGGTCATGCAATCCTCAAGACAAGATGGAGGGAAGAACCTTCCTCCCGAAAAGAAACACCATCTTTCCCATAGACCTCTCGCCACAGAACATTGTAAGAATAGGTGATCTGGATTTTCTTCTGCCTGAAAACAAAGAACACAACACTGTGGAGACAAAAGCATATTAGGAAGACGTCTTTGAAGTAGATCTATGGTATTAATCTTCCTATGAGCCAAAAGGCAACCAAACACCTTAACTTTAGATGAAATATGTATTCTCTAAATGTTTGCCGCTAAAGGACAAGGTGGAATGAGATGGTTGGATGATGATTTTAGGTGATCAACTAGTGATTTGCATGAAAATTCCCCATTTGGCTCAAGGGACCATTTGAATTTATCTGGGCTAGTTGAAACAGTTACAGATTCTAGGATGGCTAAAAGGTTTGCTATTTCATCATGTTCTCTTGAGGTTAAGGCCCTAGGGAAGTGAAAGTTCCACGAGGTACTATTGTTGTGGTCATTAAGGGTAATGAAACTTGCTATTGGTCTGTTGTGTGTGAAACTTTTTCTTCACATTTAGCTCCATTGGTTTTGTTATTCGGATAGAGTTTTTTGCATCCGAAAAACACAAAAAACAAGTTTGGGTAATCAAATTCTAAAACAGTTTTGTCGAGATTTTACATAGAAAACAAGACTGTTTTCAGAAACGATAAAAGGTTATTTTCTGAGTTATCACTTTTCGAACTGTATCCCTATTTTAGAATCACAAATCAAATGCAGCTGGACGGTCTCATTTGAATTCATGATACATTAGAAATCTCTTTTTTTTTTCTTTTTTGCAGAAGGTAGATACAATAGAAATGTCTTGCATAAAACAGTTTTTCACAAAGAGACATCTGCCCTTGTTATATTATGGAGATGTCAATCTGATAGTTCTTTTGACAATTACAGAAAGATGGTGTTGCATATTACAAATATGGAGGATGGTGGTCAGTGTGGTGGATGGGCACATACAGTATGGTGCTCTCAAAAGCTGCATTTTTTCACAAGAAGTACTTGTATTTATATACCAACAAGATGTCCTCATCAATTCATGATTATGTAACCAGAGAAAGGTGTGTTCCTTTTTTTTCTAGAAAGAAACGTTGCCTCAGTAATCTTCTTCATGTGTGCATGTTTTATGTGATTTTCGGCGTGTTATCTTGCAGAAACTGTGAAGACATTGCCATGTCTCTGCTTGTCGCCAATGCCACCAGTGCTCCTCCTATCTGGGTCAAAGGTAATTAAATGCCTTAACTAAAATTAATCTCAAAGACAAACCTATTTCTCAATTAGGGTTTTGTCAGAATACGTTTTTGCATTTACAGGGAAGATATATGAAATCGGATCATCGGGCATCAGTAGCCTGAAAGGGCACAGCAAAAGGAGAAACAAATGCCTCAATGACTTCATTTCTCTCTATGGATCAATGCCCCTCCAAACAACAAACCTGAAAGTGGTGAATGCAAGAGGAGAGTGGTTCTGGTAGTGTGTGTTAGCTGATCTTTGAACGCTCGAACCGTCCCTTCAGATCCTCCTTGTTTCCTATGTGTATCAAGCTTTAACCCCATCTTTCTTTAACAGAGTTGGGAAGCAAGATCGGTAGCTTAATAGACTATCTATAAATCATGGCCAGGCTGAAGTTCACATGATTGTATTGTGCTTTTGCTATTCTTTTCTGTCTTTTCTGTGTATGCAATGCGGATTTTCATCGATATCCGCAAGAACTCTAGGATTAAAGTAAAGAAAATAACAGAAAAGCATATGACTGAATTTTCTGAATTCTTGTTTCAAACATTGTTCATCAACCAATTCAATCTAACTTCAGATAAGATGGATACTTCAAATATTAAAATAGATGGGTGCTACAAGCCAAAAGAATTGGATCCAAGAAGAAGAGGGAAATCATAAAATGTATGTGAACGTGATTCCTCTCAATGTCATTTAAGTAGAAGGGATTGCTCAATATTATTCAAATTGAGGATCTGGCCTCACTCACCTTGTCTTATAATATAATACTGAGAGCTTCTTTAACCTATCAAGGGGTTGTTCATCTTTACAGGATGCAATGGCCTTGTTTAGGAGAGCGGTGTCGTTTTAAGCTAAAAGCGCTTTTTCAAAATGCAACCGCCGTATGCAGAAACAAGGGAGAGGATGCTTCTTGAAAACGGTTAAAAATTGCATTAGAAATTAAAACGCAATCGCGATATTGGCCGTCCAAACGCACCAACCCAGCATTTTCCCTAATTTCGCGCCGCAACGGCTCTTCTATAGCGCCCCCAAACAGGGCCAATATCAATGGTTACAGTTTATTCAGTAGGGTTTGTAAAATTAGGGTAACTAGCAGTCATAGGTTATTAGGTTTCAAAGTGGTTCCTTACATTCTGTGATGCCCTCACATTCAAATCTACATCCACCAAATTACACTTTGACATCAATCAACTATAAAGTTCCCAAGGAACGATAACCACAATGCAAAAAGTAAAGCAGTGAACTCCGGTCTCTCCTTCAAGAAAAACAGATAAAAGAAAGTGCAAACAAAAGAACTGAGCTTTCTGTGTTAAAAATTAAAAAAAAGAACTGAGCTTTTTGAACACTGTAAAACTTGAACTTCATTTGCATTAAGAGCTATCTTTTGTGGATAGTCAAAAAGGAATTCAATCAAAAAGAAAGGCCAAAATTGCTATCAGTCGTAGCCGCTCAGATACCCTCTTAATATTCACTTATCTACTGGCAAAAATGTAAATATTTGCCCCTTTCTCACTCTTTTTTTTTTGAAGGCTTGATGTATGTGTAATGGAAGGAAAGCTGTCCATGCTGATCTGCTCCAAAAAAATGTACCTTTTTTTTTCTCCACTTCCTGAGCTCAATCACCCAGAAGATGAATTCCACTGGCTGATATCAGTTCACCCAACATTATGTTCCTCGCGACAATTCAGTAGAATTTGATGGATTTAGACAAATGAACTTGCATTTTCCTTTTCCACTTTGAAAATTTTGATCCATCTCAACAAAAGATTCTCGTATTTCTGCTCCTACAAGATCAAAAAATTTGGAAGATGCTGTAGCTTGATCCAGGAAGATGCTGCAGCTTGATTATCATCTCAAGGACACGAACAAGGGATCATTAGGTAAATGCATCAGTCATCAGGGTCCATTTCTTCATCCTGCTCTGAGGATGGATTAGAGTCGAGTCTGCTTCCCTTGACATCAGATTCTAGCTCCAAATCAGTTTCATCTTCAGATGAATCGTTTTCAATTATCTCTTCATTAGCTCCAGAACCTTCCACGGTATCCATCTTGATACCATGTTGCATCCAGGTGGGACACTCATCTTCCCCTCCATACAACAATCTGTCATTGCTATCCTTTACAGTATTTTGAATCTTGGCAGACTCTGAGACTCTACAAGAACACTCTGGAAGTGGGTGGGCAAGGAATGAGAATGGTTTTGAGAAGCGAGATTCCTTGATAAGGCCTTCTTCACCCAAGCTCTTGTTAAGATGTTCTCTCACTGAGAGCATCCAATTCCGTGTTGGATGGTACATGTGCTCACGGCTATTATTGAACAGTTCAGCAATATATTTTCTGTTCAAGGATAACATGAAGTTACAATACTCGTTCAATGATAAGATCAAAAAGAAAAAAATGATGCTAGACTTTCAGGGGAAATGAGTCGAAAGTAAGGAAGGGACCCATTTGGTATCAAATTAAAAAAATATTTCAAACACAAATTTTTAAATAGCTGTTTTTTAGAGCTTACTTTTACAAATAACTATTTATTGTATTTATGTTCCCTTCAGAAATATTAAAGCTAAATTTAAAAACGGTTTTTTGAATTTTTTGAAAACAGTCCAACCAAACACATTTCAAGGAATCTCGAATTCAAAAACAAAACACTGTTTTTAAATTGTGTACCAAACAGAACCAGCTTTTGAGCATTTTACCTGTCTGGTCGGTATGTTCTAGCAGAAGCCATCTCATATAGCCTGTGCCCCATGACCATGCTTGAAAAATCTGGCCACCCACTACCATCATTGTTAAATCCAGGAAAAAATGCATCTGCTTCTACAGAGACGATGTAATCAAGAGCATCCCAAAGTAGCTTGTGTGCTTGCATTCTCAGATCTGAAGATGAAGGCTCTGGTTCAGTATCTGTTTCAGTAATCCAACCATACCAACCCTCCTTTTCATGTCGATAGATAGGTCTGTCTGGAGGTGGAGGGAGAGGCCGGGGACGAGGACCAGCCTTGTTCCATTCTTCCTGAAGTTGCTTTTTACTTTTGGCAGGAGGTGGCTGAAATGGATCTGGGATCAGAGGAGTTTCACTGTCAATTAGGTTAGACAATTCTTGCTTGCTGCACAAAGAAGTTCGATCCACCAAGTTTCCATACATGGCACGAAGAGTTATCAGAACCCTTTGACCACCAAATGTTTCAGAACCTGCTAAATATATTATTGCTTTTGGAGGATAGCCCATTGCCCGAAGAAGAAGTGCCACCTGCACAAGTTCCAAACCAACTTAGCCAGGATAGGAGAAAGGATTTATGGCATTTCTAAAGTTAGTCCAAAAAGACAATCAGAAATTGCTATTTGAAAATAGCCATCAAGTATCCAAGCTAACATCTAAGAAATGACAAATGCTGGCTTGAGCCAAAAACCTTTCATTTTCCTAAAAATGAAAAGACTCTGTATGTGAAAGCCTATGATCACTTGAGCCTTTCCTAAAAGGTAGACAATTTCGCAGTAATTGGAGAAAAAGACAAAATAACTTGCTTCTCATGATAGACGAAATAACTTGTTTCTCATGATAGACTAATCCAAAACTCCATGGAACAAACAGCACAATTCTCATCCACCCCCTCTTCTTTTATTTTTTATTTTTTTTTTAATGTTTGGGGGGTATAAGGTGGATAAGAGAGAAATGAGTAAGAGTTGAGAATATTATCTGCAAATACAAGAGCGCTGAATATTATCACATTTTAAATCATATATCTAATTCAATCACCCTGAACCAATTAAGAAGCATAAATCCTACAACCACAATAGTAAAAAAAAAAAAAGGAAAATAAATAGAAATAGAAGGTATACCTCCTCAGGCATGAGAGGGCATGAACCATTCAGTTTCCGCAAGTGTGAATCAATGCTTAGTTCTTCATTAATAATTCCTTTCTTGATCATCTGTGCCCTTCGGTACTGTATAAGTTCAGTATGGACATCCTAGACAGGAAGACACATATATACCAATTGGAACAAGGGAACATTAGAGAAAAAGGAAAAGAAAAAGAGCAGGCTGAGAATTAAGTCCATCCATTTCAGGCAAAATCATGGACATACCACCTAATTTATATAAATGAACCATTTTAATTCAGCCAAATGGCAAAACATCAGAACAGACATGCAGATCGGGACCATGGACAAGGAGAGATATCAGACACCATGGAGCCTCATTATAACAGGAAAAATAATGTATAAAGACTACCCTTTTTTAACTACCTGAAAAAGCTCTGCACAGCCATGGTACGCTAAAGTGTCTCTCATAAGTCCAGGATGAAAAGCTAAGTAAGGTTGCCCCCAAGCACGTAACCTGTTGAAAGTGGAAAACTATAAATACAACTCAACTCAACTAAACATTTTCCCAACTACATGGTGTCAGCGACATGAATCCACTTTTTCCACTCCGCTTTATTGAGGCCAAAGTTGGCATTCAAATAACAATAGAATAAGAAGCACATGTTGCAATAAGAAGCACATGTGCAATGGTGCCATTTCACCATATAATAGAATAAGAAGAAACTATGACTCTATAATAGCCGAAAAAAAAGGAATGAGTAAATCAAAAGTCCTACCTCTCCACCATTCTTTGCCCAAGTGCCTGAATTTCTAGCCGGAAATGAAGTGCATGGAAGGCCACCCTGCATCTAAGTCTCTGAAACTCAACCATGCTAGGTGGGAGGATGGACTGAAAATAATTTGTACATAACAAGTTCACAAAGTAATAAGTATTTGACTTTAGAAGAGAAGTGATAGATATTTACGTATATGCTAAGAAACAAAAAAGGCTTTCACTAATCACTGCCCAACAACAAATGAGTAACAATCCCCGATAAGTTCAAGCCAATCATTGCTTTACCAGAGAGAGAGAGAGAGAGAGAGAGAGGGTAGATCTAATGATTAGTTATACAGTTATAAATATTCCACAATTTAAAAAGAATGATAATCAGCATCTCCTTTTACTTGTAAAAGAATATGTGATGACTATTAAGCAAGGAAAGAAAGCAGTCTTGACCTACAAACAACACAAGGATTCTAATGGAAAAGATAGCAAAAATTAAGCACAAGAAAGAATCAAAGTAGTCAGCAAAACTATTCCTAGAACATGACATTGTTCCAGTCAACCATAAGAAAGGATAAAAGAACAAAATAAAACACTGAAAACCAGGATTACTAGATACTGATACTATCCAACCAACCAGGGGAGAGAAATATCCTAACACTTGAAAATTGCTCAGAATATAAGAAAACCATTCTTGGTAACCTCCTAGTCATTAAAATTCCTCCAGAAACTGAAGTCTGAAGTCATTCAAATATATAGTATTCCACCTATTTCTCTCTCACAAGGAACTCCAGGACAAAACTAGTTCCTTTTACTCAATAAGGCATAAGAAATTGGGGGATTTTCATCAAAAGTCATCTTACTAAGCCAAATATCCTCCAAAATAATAATAATAATCAGATCCCTAGAATTCACTCTCTTAAACCCCATACTTCAAAAGCATGATGAGAGACTTCCTAAAAGCATTGTGCTTCAAATTGAAAAAATTAAACAGAGTAGAAAAACCCACAAGTCAGTATAGGTTTCATTTTACCTTCTTAACAGTGGGTTGATCAAATATCAGATGAACTAATGCACAAGAACAAACATAAGAGGAAGAGTTGGGTACTAGTGTTCTAGGCTTCTAGCAATTTTGGCACATATGCTAGGTTTAGACATAAACATCAATATTTTTTTTTTTGAGAATAAACAAAACAGATATATTAAAAATAGAAAGGGTCAACAGCAAAACAGAGCACCGAAGGTGCTCTAACCAACAAGAGGACATCAAACTAACAACAATCTTACATAAAACAACCACCCCAATTTTTCACCCAATCATTAATAGAGTAATCCCCATTAATATCAATATCAATATGGTTAATCTAAAACAAAACCCCAAAACTTCATTTCTGCTGAGCAGGAAAAATGAAATATTTTTAGAAGGTTGATGTTTCCTTGAAACTTCAGTCACCATGAGTGGACTGGGGATGTTATTACCTGAAGGCATCCTCCATCAGTCAGTACCAATCCAATGACCTTTGTTTTCTTTAACTGTGGTAAGACTTCTCTGATATAAAAACTTGGGGAAGTTGAGCTTTTCAACTTAAACATGGGAAACTCATTCTTCTTTCTAGCCTCCTTCAACCTTTTTGGCAGGCTCTTTACAACAATTACATCATTAGTAAGGGCTGTTATAAACTGTTCCTCATTGTAAAGATAAGAAAAGCTCTTGAATCTGAAACTGCACAATAAAATCACATAATACCCGTCAGATCTACTGATTCATGCTAGCAATCTTCAGTAAAAACAAAAATTTGAATGATTGACCAGAAAGGTATGACAAGAAACCTGATGCCTTTTGAGCGAGTACTTTCTTGAATCTCTGGGAGGACTAGGGTAGCATTTAGAAGCCTGGATATGGTGACAAGATCACAAATCTAGCAAATTAACAAACATGTTACAACTTTTGACAAAAAACTGCACTAATGGGAACTGTTGCAAGATGAGAATTTTAACATACCGAAGATCTTATCTTCTCAAAGCCACCAAAGACTTTAGCATAAATGAAACCATTGTTTTGCTCATTTGGAACTGCAACAACCAATGCAAAGCACCTAATTAGTTGACACAAGCAAAAGAAAAAATAAT
This sequence comes from Paratinospora sagittata, assembly GCA_035771175.1. Taxonomy (NCBI): domain Eukaryota; kingdom Viridiplantae; phylum Streptophyta; class Magnoliopsida; order Ranunculales; family Menispermaceae; genus Paratinospora; species Paratinospora sagittata. The sequence continues at coordinate 34,945,056 of CM069591.1, forward strand.
GGAGCATCCAATAACAAAATCTAAGGTCAACATAGAGTTGGTCTAGTTTGTAAGGAGGTGGCTTTTGGAACCCAAAGATTCCAGGTTCAACTCTTGTCACTAGAAATTAAAGGGTCAAGAACGGGCCTAATACCTTCCCAAGAGTGCGGTCTGGTTATACAACTAACTACTAACATTGTATCTTCTCAAAAATAAATAAAAAATAAAAAAAATAAAAATCTGTCATAGGCACTGCTGAGACAATTCATATAAATAATAAATCCATGCTTATGTTTACTTAATGTGTAAAGTATTTCAGCCAGGCTTCATCAGAAAAGCAAAATATCAAACAACTCTTTTCTCTCTTACCATTGCAGAAAATCAAATAATTTTTACTTTGAGTGAAGGACTTAAGTTTTCCCCTCAATCTTCTAAGTTCTCAGCAAATCAACCCTACAATCATTTATTACCCTCTCATTTCTTGCACATCATTATCATCAACAACAACTAAGCCTTGTCCTTAGATAACAACTAGGTGGCCACTAGAATCTTGATCCACTATTGTGTTGTCTAGGGCAATAATTTTCTTAAAATGCAAGCACTCATTTTCTTCCTTGGTACTTAACTACTTAAGCACGAATTGATTCTTACCATATTTTCTCCTTAAGCACTTTTTGAAAGGGGAAAATTGTAACAAAACAAATAACAGCTTCTAATTATGCAAAGGAAAATTGAAAGAGAAAAAGGACAGAGCATTTCATTTTTCACTTGACAATCTATTTAGGTCGCTAACAGTCAATGTAAAACTTAGTTAGATCAACTATGACATGAATCTATATAATTTGACTATGCAAAGGGCTAACTGCTAAGATGTGTCCTTTGCTTGTAATCAAAATGTCAACTCCCTTGATAGAGTGGAGTGAAGGAAGCGAATTCATGTAACAAATCTCATGTAGTAGGAAAAAGGCTTAGTGGAGTGGAGTTGAGTTGAGTTGAGTTAAGTGGAACCTATTAAATTTTTTGAATCTACATAGCATTTTCACGATGTCAACTAATAATCAAAGGGATTTTGCTAAGTGGGCAAAAGCGGTTACTCTACAATAAATATTTTTTTTAAGAGCTTTTTAACAATTTGTAAAAGTTATCATAAAGAGGCACTAAGAGGAAAATTTGAACACGACAATATTGCATGACATCAAAACATCGTGTTTTTACTTATCAAAAAAAAAAAAAAATGTTCTTACAAAGACTCATGTATGTCAATTTGTTTTGTATGTCAAGTAATGAGTCTATTTTGGATAAAATTGCATCGAATACCACTGCATCAATTGACATCCAATCAGGTCTCATCAACCATCTATTATTCGTATGGCTACCTTACTTTAATAAGATCTATAATCTCAATCCCCTGCCCCACCCACTATCTAGACTAAACAAAAAAGCAGGCGAGCATGTAGAATTCTTGAAATTCTAAGAAAAGGCATTAAATCACTCAAACAAGAAAGTTCTTCAGTTCTCATCAAATAAAAGGCAACCTAAGTTTCCCTCTATAAGCATTGTAATTATTTAAGCAAACAATTACCTGGATATCTGATTCTAGGTTTGGCATATGGCTGCAAGGGCTCCAGTTGCCTCACATTCCCCCATAATTTTCTATATCTACCATTCTGTAACATTTCAGCATAAAATAGAAGAATAGACAGACCATCATAATTCATAAGTAAATGCATTGAAAACCAGAGTCACAAATAGAAAAAAGACAAACAGAGACTAATACTGAACAGATAGGTCAAACTATACCTTTTGCTCTAACTTAAGAGTGAAATCTTCACTGAAGCTTGACAATGCACTATATTGTACTAAATCGGCGCTTGAATACTTAGCAAGAAGAAGATGCACAAGCAAAGAAAACAACGATAATACCAGTCCCCCAAGTGCAGCCCACTTTATCTTGGATTTGAATATCATTTTAGTTTCCAGCACAATGTTCAAGAAGACTGCAGAAAGTTCAACCAACCACAAAATTAGAAAGAAATAACAATATCAACACAAAACCCATTTTGTTTGACAGTTTGAGCACAACCATTTGGACAATTAGAACATAGATTATAATGTGCATAGCTACGCAAGTTCACCACTTTGCTTGTTATCATAAATCAAGACATAAGAAAATTGAGAAATCCTGAGACTAAGAAAGTTCTGAAATTTACACATATGGCATTACATTTAACAATATCAAATTAAAGAAAATTTTCATTCGAAATAGTTGAAGATGTAAAAGTCAACTGAACTCAACTAAGCCTTCTCGCAACTACATGAGGTCGGCAACATGAATCTGCTACCTCCACTCTTCTCTATTCAAGGCTAAGTCGACATTCAAATTACAAATAGTTATATCTTTCTTAATTACTTCTGTCCATGTTATTTTAGGTCCTTCTACCTCTATTATTACCACCCTGAATTGTTAAAAGATCACTTTTTCCTAACTGGATCATTTAAAGGTCTTCCTTGTATGTGTCCAATCCACCTTAACAATTCATGAAAAATGAGAAAATATGGGAGCTTAGAATTGAATGCATCATAACAATCCACAAAAAAGTTAAGAGATCTGACATCAGGTGCTTCAAGTGTTCTACTTTACTCGCGTTTGTGCTCCTCAATTTCCTTATCTAAACCTACATCTAAGAAATCGATCTTTGTTAATTTTAACCAACTGAAGAAGTTTGATCATCAACGTCCATGCAATTTAATAAATCTATATCTCAGAATTCAGATTCACACATAGGGTTTCCCCATCGAAACACTCAATCAGAAAACGCGTCGCGCAATTTGAATCGCAATACAGATATGAGGGAGAAACGGTAAGAGATTCTCTGATGAGCCAACCAAGCAAAGCGCAATCTCTCAAGAAGACAACAGTAAAGAGACTCGAATTGATTGAAAAAGATAAAGAAACGAGATCGACCATTGTTAGAAGAAGAAGAAGAGCGAGAGAGATGAATACCTGAGCCAGAGAGCTGGAGATAATGAACTACTTCGCTTCTCTTCTTCTCCTCGTTTGCGTCAAATGGAGGAAGCAGAGATCTGGCGAGATTGTCGATGAGCTCGTTGGACAACTTCTGAAGAAGAATCAATAACTAGGGCATCATCGATCATGTGTTTGTGAAGAGTTCTGAAAAGCTCGTTCCGTCGTTTAGGGATTTGGATCGGAAGTGGAGGAGATCTAAAAGTAGAAGCTTTGGAAGAGCTGAAGAGGAAGGAAAGAAGAAAATGTTAACGTTACTGTGTTTGTTTAACACTCTTTAACGGTTTTCTTTTTCTTTTTTCTTTTCTCCTTTTTTTTTGTATTTTTTGTTATGTATAAATAATGATTAATATCATAAAATTTAAGCCGATTCAATAATTTTTAAGTTTGATTTCAACAAAATAAATTTGTAAACTTGTTTTTAAAATATTTTTCATAAATATAAAAGGCAGATGAGATTATAAAGAGGCTTATCAGATTTTATATATTTACTTCCTCACTACCTTAATTATGAATAATGCATTCATATTAAAAATGTTGCTAAAAAAGATTATTATTATTATTATTATTATTATTATTATTATTAATTTATACAGGTAAATAAAAAGGGTGAGAATTATTAAATAAATAATTAATTAAAAGAGATTGAAAATGGGTCTAAAAGTTATAATAAATAAATAAATAAAACAGGCAGACAACAATTAAAATAAAATTTTTAATACTTTATTACCAAATTACCTGTAAATAAATTTTTTATAAGGAGTTTGGGTTTTTATAAATAGTATAGAACTATAGATTAGTTAAATTAATAAGTTAAGCTTTTTGAATTGATAGTCAAGACTTAACAGAACCATATTTGTAATATTGGTTAATAATGCGTAAAATATATATATATATTTATTTATTTATTTATTTATTTGTTACTAAAATTTTATCATTTAGGTGGTGTCCTCTTTTTATTTTATTACGAGACTTATTCACCTGAATTTAAGGTTACTGTAATGCCAAAATAAAAATTTCTTCTAATAAAATTTTTTACATTCACAATAATTTAAAATTCATATATCTTACTTAAGTCACCGTGACAGCCAATCCTCGTGGGTTTTATTTGTTGTTGCTTTTCGTACCCAAATCATATCTGATAAGTATCTAACTCCATAGATATCGAATAAACGAGCCTATGTCACATGACAAGCACACTTAAGATGATGCTATTATTAAATATGAATAATAACAAAAAGAACATTTTTAATTCGGATAAAACTCGATAATAAATTTTGTTTATGTGGTTGTAGGAAGTTGAAAAGAAAAGGCCAGAGAAAGAGAGAGAAGTAGCATTTATTTGTGATTGACGGTGCTTTTCATTGTTATGTTTTGGGTAAGAATGGATGGGTGGGCTTCCTCCGTCCATATCCTACTAGATGATTCAGGGCATGTCATTTGAACCAATAAGGAATTTATTCGTTGGTTCGAAAAATAAATTATAAGATATAATTAGAAAATTTATCATAAGTTTAAGTCTATTTTTGTCTATTTTTATTTAAAAAGGTGTAAAAGACAATAAATATTGAAAAACCAGTACCAAAAAAAACATTAAAAAAAAAATAATGTCATATATATAGGTCATTAATTAGAGACAACTAAATGTATTGATATACAACTCTTTCTATGATCTCTTTATCACTTTCCTATTTATTGAAGGAAAATAAAAGCTCCATACACTAAAAAGGTGATTGTAGGGTATCCATATATGTCCAAACTCCACAAGTGATTTGGAGGACTTAAGAGGAACTATGTTAACCTTATGTAATTGAACTCTAATAAATTAAGAAAGCTACTAAAATTACCCGCTCATTCTTCTGAGTCCACTCTTATATTCACTTCACCTACCTAAAAATTCAAAAACAACTAAACCTTATTTCTTCACCCACCCTAATTCTAAAAATACCCTTTCCGCCCTCTCTCCACTCTCCAACGCCACGCCTCTCTTTCCTTTTCTCTCCAATGCTCTGTTGTCCTCTCCTCTCAAACTTTATTTTTTGCTTAATTTCAACCATTGAAGGAGTTAAATCAACGCTTTAAGACTTTTTAGCAAGGAAAAGAGGAGATTTAGCGGTAAAATCGAAAGATTTGGTGAAGAAAATCTCAAATATAAATCGGTGAGTAAATCTTCAATTTTTCAAGTTATAAGTTGGATTTGTTATCTTATTTAGTGTTATTTGTTCATTTCTATCTAGATCTAGGACCTAAATCATGAAAAAATCCGTTAAAATAGGGTGAGAAAGGGTTTTTTTTGAAATCCTTTCTCGCAGCTTACAAAGAGCTGTCCGCACGACCAGGGCTAGACAGACTCACCTTTATCCATCCGTGGTTAGACGAACAGATAAAAAAAAAAAGAATTGCCCGTCCATCCGTGGGAGGACGGACATAATGCATTATGTCCGTCCATAGTAGGACGAACAGAGGCATTTTGTCTATGACAACAAAATCGTAAAATAATATGATATAACTCCAAAAAAAAACCCAAAAAGTTGTAAGTTTGAAGAAGATTGAAAGAGTTGAAAAAGTAAAGAGTTAGGGTTTAGTTGAAAAATGAGTGGGTGAAGAGAGAGTGTTGGGCATTTTGAATAGTTTTTATATGGTTAGTTTAGTAATTTCATATTTTTTTATTTTTTTTTTAATTTAGATTGGTAAATAGATAAGAATGATTGGGTGATTTTAGTAGTTTCCTAAATTAAACCCTCATCAAGCGAGCCCAATTGATAACTTAATTACAATGAACATAGTCCATTTGGATCCTACAAAAGTTATGAAAGCAAAGAGAAGGGAAGGAGAAAGGAAATTAAGGAGATTTAATGAATTGAACTTTTAGATGAATATCACCCCAACTAACTTTGGATTTGTGTATTAATAGTCTCTACCCACTTTAAAAAGAACAGTAGAGTATGCGTATATTAGGAATTAGTTGGGCAATTTAAGATAACCAAATGTTGGATAAATGTGAGTCGAAATAATAGTTTCGTGTCAAAATAAGCCAGTTATCCTTACATAAAATACAAGGTGGAATCTTAATTTCTCTATTATAGCTTATTTTCGATTTGAAGTAGAATCCAACGCTTGAGCCAAAGGAAGTTAGGTGAGGATTGTTAGATGTGAGTCAAATGGATAATGTCACATTAGATATGGAAGAGTTTATCATATAGCATATAAGAGTGATTCACCCTCTCATTACTTTGGGTCTTTTTAGAGTATAACTCCATACCTTGGCTTAGATGAAGTTAAGTTGTGAACAATATTGAAATCCAAACCAGCCCAACAGTAGTATTAAAATTGATGGTTCAGTCTAGATATTACACATTAAAAAGGAGCTAGTATTGTAAGCTTGTTGAAGCTCAATGGTTAATGGTGTGTACGTTAAGGATTCATGATATATATAAGATATAAGTATGGATCTTCCTTTTATTAGTACTGAGGCTTTTTAAAGCAAAATCTTATACCTTGACCACAAAGATAGTTAAGTTGGAGATGTTATCGCCCGGCTCAATAAGAAAAGATATAAGTCAATACCAACTACATTGATTTCTTTTAATTTTTAAATTTTTAAAAAATCTGTATAATAAATGTCAAAGGTAACATCTTTTTGTAATCAACTTCATAGATCTACTCCTTCAAAAGATTCTCAAGCTCTTCTTCCCCCAATATAATACATAGAAGCACAAAAAATCGGGCCTAATCGCATTCTCATCTCTATTTTCACTTCCTCATTCATTCGTTATTTTATTTTATTTTAATCTCAAATGTGTGTAAAGGATTAAGTCTCGTCAGTTACATATATCGGTTAAAACAAATATAAAGAAAAAAAAATAAAAATGTAAGCTGATTAGATTTAATTGTTTCAAAAATACCCTTTAACTGTTTATAAATATGAGTTAAAAATTAAAATTTAAAAAATGGTATTATTAGGATTATGGTAAAAGGAGCACGTCCTCAATAAAAAGTTGACTTTATAATATATATATATATATATGTGTGTGTGTGTGTGAGTCCTTGAACTCACCTAATTTATTTGTCCCTTATATATCAAACCTATGAATGATTCTAAAAATGAAGAGGAGGCAAGTGAACATTATATATATTTATACACATAAAAGGAAGGAAATGGAGGTAAACAGGGTGGTGGTGGTGGGAGACTGTACATGGAAAGAACATGAACCTCAAATTTAAAGAAATTAATGGTTCTTCTTTTAACGTATTCTTTAAAAAGAATAAGGAAAAAACAAATTTCAGACGACAGTAAAGCAGGAATTAATATATGAACACTTAACACTTTTGTAGCTATATGTAACATGGAAGAACAATTTAATAGGGTTTTGAGGCGGACAAAGTTTCTCCAACAAAAATGGCAAGTTGTACATCATGTATTTAATTTGCAAGAATGACAACTTTTATATTGACGAAATGTCTGTCTGTGTCTCACTTGCAATACATTATTGTAGATTTCATGGAGAAAATACACGTGGAGTAGTTAGTTCAAAATGACTATATCTTTTGTAATTGTTATAACTTTCAGTATATTTTCAAATTACTTACTGTTTTTAATATAAAACCTATTAAATGAATTTATATAAGAAAAATATATTTATAGGTAATTTAATAACAAAACCCTAATTTTTTATTTTTTATTTTTTTTTGAAAACTTTGAACTTTTTTTTTTAAGTGACATTTAGCTCCTATCATTTTATATATATATTTTATATATAATAATGCTTTCCTAAATCCACTGTTTTAAAGATGTACAAATTGAAAATATTTCAACATCCTCTCCATTATTTACTCTCTATCAACCTCTGTCTTGTTCTCCAACACCGGACAACACCTTCTCTCTTCTCCTGTATTCACTTCCGCGTTTACGCCTTTCTTCTCCTCTTCCGTCTCCGCAGCCGGTGCTCTCCCGTTGTCGTTGTTGTCGCCTCAGGCACTTGCCGAGACACACGCACAGACGAAAATGAAAGTTTTAAGAACTGGGTAGTTTTGATCTTGATATATTGGTTTGCATTTGCAGTGTTATGTACATCTTTTGCGTTTATTTTTATCACTCTTCAACCTCTGTCTTGTTTGAGGGGACCACGCTCATGTGGCAACCAGACAACAAAACTGCGCGTGGGCAACTAAACAAAGTGGATGGCGCATTCGGCGCCATCCTTCTTTGTTTAAACAAAGCCGAATGTGCGAATGCACCGAAAGAGGCGCCGAAAGCTTTAGTTTTTTAATTATAAAGATATTAAAATAATATATTTATAATTACGTTATTACTCCTGATTACACCTATAAATAGAGCTCAACTTCAATTTTTAAAATTCATTCCTGAGAGTCAGAGAGTTCTATTCTTAGAGATCTATTTAAGAGATCTAATCTGTAAGATTCACCTAAGGGTGTAGTTTGTATTCTCTGATAATACAAGTTTGCTGTCTCCCGTGGACGTAGGCAATTTGCCGAACCACGTTAAATTTATTGTTTTATTTTTCTTTCATACTTTATCAGGATTCCGCACAACAAATTGGTATCAGAGCCAAGGTGAAGTTTTGGAAAAAAAACAGACACTGTCGAATTTTTTCGAGACTACGTCAAAATTTCGAGTTTCTGTAAAAGTGATCGGAACTGTTTTCTGATCACCCGTGGAGGTAGGTCTTGTTTCCAGGAGTCCAACGCAACAAACGGCGAGAAAAACGGACAAGAAACGAGTCCCCAGGAGCCGATCAAAGTTTGATCCCTGTACCGCATTTGGCAGCACTAATCATACCGGCCACAATCGTGCACTGTTCACACCGCCACGGCACCAACAACAGCGCAGTGTTCATACCGGTCGTAGCGCTCTGTTCACATCGGCCCACGGCCGTGCACTGTTCACACCGGCCCAATTCTGCACTATTTATCTCGGCCCAGTCCGATCAGGCCCATTATTCCGACCCGTCACTGTTCATACAGGTCCAGCCCAAAAACAGTACCCCACTGTTCATCTGGACCCATCTCAGCCCAGCCCTCTTCAGACTGTTCATCGGTCCAGCCCCTATTTCAGCCCATCACTGTTCACCGGCCCAGCCTCCTGTTTCAGCCCGATACTGTTCCTTAGGCCCAGTCCGCGTTCAGCCCGATACTATTCATCAACTCCTGTTGACCAACCATATCCGGCTTATTTTTCGTCTGATTTCAGCAAAGTCAGACTCGTTTCCACCATTTTCGACCGTTCCGGACGCAACCGTGCAATCAGTTTCTACAGATTCAGCTGCTAAGTTATTGATATAGCTTAGTTGGAGTTGTTTATCATTTTTCAAAGTACTTTTCGGCGTCATACATATCTTCGGTCTTAATGGCGGAGGAAATCCCAAGCACAAGCAGGCCTTGGCAAGGAAGTTCGATGTCCAACGCAAAGTTCGAGGTGGAGAAATTCAACGGCACCAACAACTTTGGCATGTGGCAATGCGAAGTTCAAGATCTCTTATTCCGGGAAGGCTCACATATCGCCTTGGAAACCAAGCCCAAGGATATGTTCGATGATGATTGGTATTTCGTCAATCGTCAAGCTTGTGGAACAATCAGACTCTGCTTGGTCAAAGATCAGAAGTACTTTGTCATGAAAGAGACTATGGCAATAAGTCTCTGGAAGAAACTGGAGGACAAGTACATGATGAAAAGCGTAGAGAACCGCCTCTACCTGAAGAAAAAGCTCTATCATTTTCAGTACAAGGAAGGTACTCCCATGAGTGAGCATCTTGATCAATTCAACAAGATTCTTGCTGATCTCCTAAATCTTGATGTTGACCCTCTTGATGAGGATAAGGCACTATTGTTGTTAAATTCTTTGCCTGAAAGTTATGAACATTTAACAACTTTGCTATATGGTAAAGATGAGGTTAAATTCAGTGATGTTTCAAATGCTTTGGTGAACAACGAGTATCGAAGGAAGGACCAACGCGATCACAAGGAAGCATCACCAGCAGCCTTGACAGTATCCAGAGGCAGGGCTAACAGCAGATCTAATAGATCCAGTGGGCGAGGCCGATCTCGCTCAAAGTCAAAAGGTCCTTTATCACGTCAACGTCTTGCAAAGGATGAATGTGCCTATTGTCACCAAAAGGGGCACTGGAAGAAAGATTGTCCAAATAAGGGCAAGACAGATGCAAATGTGGCACAGAAGGCTGAAGAAGATTCTGCATTCTCAGTTTCATCTATAGACATTCAGTCTAATAGATGGCTTTTAGATTCCGGATGTTCCTATCATATGTGTCCGAATCGCCATTGGTTCTCAAAATTGGATGAGTTCGATGGAGGAGTCGTGGTCATGGGCAACAACAATACCTGCCACACAAAAGGTATTGGAACTATACGCCTTAAGATGCATGACGGTACAACAAGACGGCTCACGGACGTCAGATATGTTCCAGATCTGAAGAAAAATCTGATATCCTTAGGAGTCTTTGATTCCAACGGTTACAAGGTAAACATTGAAGGTGGAGTTCTGAAGGTTGTACGTGGAGCATTCTTGGCTATGAAGGGTACTCAAAAAGAAAATCTTTATTTCCTTGATGGCAACAAAGTAATCGAAAGTGTCTCAGCTTGCACCAATTCTAATGATGTTTCATCGGACACTTTCCGACTTTGGCACATGCGGCTCGGACATGTTGGAGAGAAAACTCTTCAAACCTTGATCAAGCAAGGTTCTCTGAAAGGTGCAAAAACCAGGAAACTTGACTTCTGCGATCACTGTATCTTAGGCAAGCAGACGAGAGTTAAGTTTGGAACTACCATCTACCGCACAAAAGGAACATTGGATTATGTTCATACCGACGTTTGGGGACCCTCTCAAAATGTTTCATTGGGAGGTAAACGTTGGTTTGTTACTTTCATTGATGATTTCCCACGCTATGTTTGGGTTTATACCATGAAGCATAAAGATGAAGTGCTCGATATCTTTCTTATATGGAAGAAAATGGTAGAAACCCAAACGGGAAGGAAGATTAAGAGGCTCAGATCTGATAATGGAGGAGAATACAAGTCAGACCCATTTCAGAAATTTTGTGAGAATAAAGGGATTGTCAAACATTTCACAGTCCCAGGCACGCCACAACAAAACGGTGTTGCTGAACGCATGAATCGTACTTTGGTAGATAAAGTTCGTTGCATGTTATCTCTTTCTAGACTGAGCAAGGCATTTTGGGCTGAAGCTTTGTCATATGCCTCTCATATCATCAATAGACTTCCTGCAACAGCACTAGATGGCAAAACTCCCAAAGAGGTATGGTCTGGACACCCCGTTTCAGATTATGATTCTCTGCGTATTTTTGGATGCACTGCATATTTCAATGTGAAGGAATCCAAACTGGATCCTAGGTCCAAGAAAGCGATTTTCATGGGTTTTAGTGAAGAAGTTAAGACTTTCCGACTATGGAACCATGAGACAAAGACAACTGTAAAAAGTCGAGATGTAATTTTTGATAAATCTGTGATGTTAAAACATACAGTTTCTGATAAAGAAAATCGAGATCCAGATTTGCATCAGCAGGTGGAGTTAGATATTCCAGTAACTCCTAGCAAGTCAGCAGAGATATCCAACCATCCTGAAGAAGAAGAGGAAATCTCAGTTGAGGTGGAGGCTCCAGGACCAGACATCAGTCAAGAACCAGAATCAATTGCCACCAGTCGACCACGAAGAGAAATCCGCAAACCTTCTCGGTACACTGACATGGTTGCATATGCATTTTCAGTCACCGGAGATGATATTCCATACAATTACAAAGATGTTATTCAGAGTATGAAAAATGATAAGTGGAAAATGGCAATGATGAGGAGATGACATCACTCCATCAGAATCAGACGTGGAAGTTGGTTCCACTTCCGAAAGGAAAGAAACCAATTGGCTGCAAATGGGTTTTCGCTAAGAAGGAAGGCTCTCCCAGCACAAATGATATCCGATACAAAGCCAGACTGGTAGCAAAAGGCTACGTGTCACGACGCCCCTGACGTAGGCTGACGTCATGACCGGCACAGCGTACTATACAGTGTACATCCTCATATACAGTATATAAGACACTGTCAGCCTTCACGTACTCTCACAACTCCTTCCCAAATTGTACATAATTTTTTTTTCTATACCACAAATCAAATCAAATCAAATACATATAGATGATCATTCCACTCACATTTATTCCATTCATTCCACAAATTAAATTCTCACCAACTAAATATCTATGATCATCTCATTTCATCATCCCAAGCATTATATAATCTTACCACACAACCCATCTAGGTGATATTACATATATATAGTGTGTGATAATTATACATATCAAGATAACATAAATAGAATTTATTTCCTCCAAGCAGACATACACATACCAGACTCACTCACAGAGTTTTCTTTTCCCTTCGACTCAATACCTGAAATATTGGAGGAAATGGGGTGAGCAAACAACAGCTCAGTGAATATAGTTCTTGAGATGGCAATTATATACATTTACAGAAATATGACATTTGAAATCATTTCAAACACTTATTCAACACATGCATCATTCAATGAATATATTATACATGTCAACATCATAAATTTCATGTTTTTACAATGCACAATTTCCCTCCTCCGCAAGGCAAGAGAGCAGGTCTAACCTTGTATGGTCGTACAAGGTAGACACAGCCTCTCATTACCCAATTTCAAACACAATGCACAATCTCCCTCCTCCGCAAGGCAATAGAGCGGGTCTAACCCTTGTAAGGCCGTTACAAGGTAGACACAACTTCTCATTACCCAATTCAATAACACAATACACAATCTCCCTCCTCTGCAAGGCAAGAGAGCGGGTCTAACCCTTGTATGGCCGTTACAAGGTAGCCACAACCTCTCATTACCAAATTAACAGTCATTTCAAGGATCGCAACCCTTGTTAGGACAGACCTAACGAAATGACAATGAAGAATCGCAAAGCCTCATCATTACAATCTCCAATGCTAAAATCAGTTTGCATGATCCATAAAACTCAATGCATTATATATAAATATAACATGCATACAATCAAACCTTTTATATGCGTACAATGCCATACAAAAACCAAATCAAGGAAACTATACTCACAGTGGTTACACGAGTTTCTCTAAGCCAACCTCTAAAATCAAGCAACAATGTTGCTTCCTCAGTGCCCTTAAGCTCTCAATTTAAACACTGAAATGACCATAGGTTATCATGAGAATCGTCATTTACCATTTCGGTAGCTACTAAAATATCAACTCACTATTTACAGTACTATTCATTTTTTACTATTCACTTTTTACTATTCACTATTCACTATTAACTATTTACTATTCACTATTCACTTTTACTATTCACTATTCACTTTTACTATTTACTATTACTATTCACATTTACTATTCATTCGAAAGATGTAAATTGTATTAAAATTGTCCAACGGCTCCAAAAATCATAAAATTGAATCTAACCACATATTCGGGTTTCTAACAGTCCAGGGAGCATTTTCTACCATTTTAGCGGAGTTTCATTCACGTTGGGTCAAAACCCCAATTCTTGAAAATGCCGTAAAACGGCTCCCACAACAAAATTTACTCCGCTAGAATTGTTACATCTAGCTTAGAGATCAATTTCACGAAGAAATAGAGTAGAAATCGCTTACCATGGGTCTCGATTCGACGAAAATCTCGCATCCCCTATTTTTTTTCTCTTCTTTCTCTCCGTTCTCTCGCTCTCTGGTTCTTCTTCTCTTTCTGCAACTCGTTCTTATTTTGATTTCTATTTCATTGATATGTTTTTATTTTATTGCTTGTTGTCATGGAACCAACTTGAGAATTTATTTATTTATTTTGTTGCAACTCCACTCCTTTCATCTCTCTTCTTTATTCTTCCTTCTATTTTTATTTTTTTATTCTTTCTCTTTTTTTTTTTGGTCTCTTGTTGTCATACGGTGGGTGGAGAGAAAAGCATATTTGTTTTTATATTTTATTATTCTTTTGATCCAATGCTCCTCATGCCATGTAATAAACCAACTCACCCCATCTTAATTCATTCATTCACTTTCATTCATTCAATCATACTCAACCATATTTTTGATTAACCAACCTCATTCAACTAATACAACTTATATTCTTTATTTAATAATTTTATTTATTTGCTCACATTCCTTAATTATAGCATGTATTTCATACACGCGTATATTTAGATCATACGTATTAAATACGTGTATTATCACGTGTATCTTTAGCTCACACGTATAAAATACGTGTATTATCATCTCGATATACGTGTAATTTAACGTATAAAATTACGGGGTGTTACACTACGCTCAGAGGGAAGGAATTGACTACAATGAGGTATTCTCACCTGTTGTTAAGCATTCGTCAATTCGAATATTATTGGCTTTGGTTGCACAGTTTGATCTCGAGTTAGCCCAACTCGATGTCAAAACTGCTTTTCTGCATGGTAATTTGGAAGAGGAGATATATATGTCTCAACCAGATGGATTCAAAGTACCAGGAAGAGAGAATTGGGCTTGCAAGTTGAGCAAGTCACTGTATGGCCTGAAGCAGTCACCGAGACAGTGGTACAAGCGATTTGACAGCTTCATCCAATGGCAGAAATATACGCGGAGTCAGTTTGATCATTGTGTCTATTATCGCAAACTTCAAGATGGTACATTTATCTACTTGCTTTTATATGTAGATGATATGTTAATCGCATCTAAAAGCAAGGTGGAAATCAACAAGCTGAAGGCTCAATTGAGCTCAGAGTTTGAAATGAAGGATCTTGGAGAGGCCAGAAAAATTCTCGGGATGGAGATAACTCGAGAAAGAGCCAAAGGCACAATCTGTTTGACTCAGACTCAGTACTTGAAGAAAGTTCTTCAAACTTTTGGAATCGGCAATGACACAAAACCTGTGAGCACACCATTGGCACCACATTTCAAGCTAAGTTCATCAATGTCACCAAATTCCGAGGATCAGAAGAAGCAAATGGAGAATATTTCATATGCAAATGCAGTTGGTGCCTTAATGTATGCTATGGTGTGTACCAGACCTGACATTTCACATGCTGTAAGTATGGTAAGTCGTTACATGCACAACCCCGGTAAGGGCCACTGGCAAGCAGTGAAGTGGATTCTACGGTATATTCATGGTACTGTGGATATTGGTTTAAAGTTCGAGAGAGATATGAAAAGTTGTAAGCATCTAGTCGGATATGTGGATTCGGACTATGCTAGAGATCTTGACAAGCGCAGATCTACTACTGGTTATGTTTTCACTATGGCAGGAGGACCAGTGAGTTGGAGATCAACACTACAGTCAACAGTTGCTTTGTCTACTACAGAGGCAGAGTACATAGCAGTAACAGAAGCTTTTAAGGAAGCAATCTGGCTTCATGGATTGACTAAAGACTTGGGAATTGTGCAGAAGAATGTTGAAGTTTTCTGCGACAGCCAGAGTGTCATTTGTTTGGTAAAGAACCAAGTTCATCACAGTCGAACGAAGCATATTGATGTTCGTTTTCATTTTGTTCGAGAAATTGTAGAAGAAGGGAGTATTCTTCTGTAAAAGATCAAGACTGCAGATAACCCCGCAGATATGCTTACAAAAGTGGTTACAGGGATCAAGTTCCAACATTGTTTGGACTTGATCAACATCTCACGAGCTCGGAGTGCCTAAGGGCACTAATAGAGGCAGCAATAGTTTTTTGAAGGAAGCTTGCTATCTGTAGAGAGATTGCAGGTGTGTGGGGAGTCTTGTTCCACATGACGTGGAGGTGGAGATTTGAAGGGACCACACCCATGTGGCAACCAGACAACAAAACGGCGCGTGGGCAACTAAACAAAGTGGACGGCGCATTCGGCGCCGTCCTTCTTTGTTTAAACAAAGCCGAATGTGCGAATGCGCCGAAAGAGGCGCCGAAAGCTTTAGTTTTTTAATTATAAATATATTAAAATAATATATTTATAATTACGTTATTACCCCTGATTACACCTATAAATAGAGCTCAACTTTAGTTTTCAAAATTCATTCCTGAGAGTCAGAGAGTTTTATTTTTAGAGATCTATTTAAGAGATCTAATCTGTAAGATTCACCTAAGGGTGTAGTTTGTATTCTCTGATAATACAAGTTTGCTGTCTCCCGTGGACGTAGACAATTTACCGAACCACATTAAATTTATTGTCTTATTTTTTTTTCATACTTTATCACGATTCCGCGCAACATTGTTCTCCTGCACCAAACCACCATTATTTCGCTCTTCTTTTCACTCACGTCCCTTTCCTGTCTTGCTCGCCACTGCAGCGTCGTCGGACGATCTTAAAATCAGAACAGGTAAGCGTTCGATTTCGTACGGCGGCGTCTCGCCTCCTCCGAACACCAAGCTCTCGAAGGTTCATTTCTTCTTCTTCTTCTTCTTCTTCTTCTTCTTCTTCTTCTTCTTCTTCTTCTTCTTCTTCTTCTTCTTCTTCTTCTTCGTGTTCTTCTTTCTTTCCGTTGACGATCTTAAAATCAGATACGCGAAGCGTTCGGTTGAGTTTGGCGGCGTCTCGCCTCCTACGAACAGCAAGCGCTCGAAGGTTCCTTTTTTCTTCTTCGTGTTCTTCTTTCTTTCCGTTCTGTTTTTGTGTGTTTTTTCCCTTCCGGGAAGAACTAATTAAGCTTCTGCAACAATTTCTTCCCACTTTGGTTTGTATAAATCCAGAGTAAGCGGCGTTTGGAATTCCTACATACGACGGCGTGATCGCCGGAAAAGTGTCTGGCCGAAAATGGATGGGTCGTTGCAGCTTAAGTCCTCAATTATATGTTTGCAGGTGAACGACATCTAAATTATATTGATGTTTTTCAAATGGGCTTTTGGTTATGTAGCTTAGGTGGTTGAATAAATGCTTTTGGTTCAATTTTTTTATTGTTTTTTTTTTTCCTTCAGGAAGTTTTAAGAACTGGGTAGTTTTAATCTTAGTTTATTGGTTTGCATTTGCACGTTTACTTTTATCACTCTCCACCTCTGTCTTGTTCTCCTGCACCAAACCACCATTATTTCACTCTTCCTTCCGCTCACGCCCCTTTGCTGTCTTGCTCACCGCCGTAGCGTCGTCGGCCGATCTTAAAATCAGATCAGGGAAGCGTTCTGGCCTCCTCCGAGCCACAAGCGCTTGGTGTTTTTTAAATGGGCTTTGGTTATGTAGCTGAGGTGGTTGAATAAATGCTTTGGGTATGTGTGAGAGGCGTAT
The DNA here is from genome assembly GCA_035771175.1 of Paratinospora sagittata. Classification (NCBI taxonomy): domain Eukaryota; kingdom Viridiplantae; phylum Streptophyta; class Magnoliopsida; order Ranunculales; family Menispermaceae; genus Paratinospora; species Paratinospora sagittata. The sequence goes on from CM069591.1 coordinate 34,962,312, forward strand.
TGGAGAGATGCAGGTTATGCTACTTACAAGGTTGCCCGGCCAAATAACCGGGGAGATGGTATGGCTGTTCTTTTCGATAAATTCCATTCTAACTCTCGGTTCTTGCTTCTACTGATTCTGTTGTGACTTGAAATGCGAAAAAGAGAAGAATTAGAAGAAATTTTCTTCATCCTCTCCATGTGAATACATAAGGTACCATCATCAACGAGGAAGCAAAGGGCAAGGGTAAATTCTTTAATTAACCTTTGGTTTGATTTTTTTTTCTTTTATTTTTTGGTGCCATCAACTTTTACTTGAGCTAAAAGCTTGGTACTAATTACTACACTCATTCTTAACCTAGCTAAATGACCCAACATGAGGGTTTAAAAGTAAAAGACTATTATCCGATTAACAAGTAAAAGACTATTATCCGATTAAGCTGCTCACACTCTTGCAGGTTGGCCTTGTGTCAATGTAAAAAATATTTAAGTTAAAGTTTGTGAAGGTGTGTATGGTGGTTGCGGGTAGCAATTGCTTATTGGGAAAGTATTAACATCAGATAAGGAGGATACCGTTCGCTATCAGGTATAGCCAATTGTGTTAAAATAAATTAAAAAATGTATTATTGGAGACAAAAGATAATTCTACTTTTTTCTTACTTTTTCACATGAAGAAAGGAAGAGGATCAGAAATAAATTATACAAAGCTTGATCCACCTCCCTACTCACCCCCATTTTCTATTTTAGTTTACACGCACCATTTCCTATTTAAATTTATTTTAATATTCACTTTATTTTGTTTTTTTTTTTTTTTCCAACGAAGCCATTGTTTCAATTATTAGCCCACTTTCTATTTTTATATCATCATTGTTTAACTTGGGAGCTTAAATACTGAAATTGAAAATTGGGATTGGCTTCTTTAATCATTTTGTGTAATTTTTCCATTTTTATTACAAGATAAACTTGGAAGAGCAGCAAGTTTGTGAAATTATTAAATTGTTGCTAATAGGAGAAAGAAAGATTATGATTAAAAAGGAAAGAACAACAACAGATGATGTCTGAATCAATTGCGACAAATCTTCTTAAAAGATACGGTTGATCTCTCAATTATTGCTTGATAGGTCTCTCTATCTTGCATTCTCTTCTTTATTACTACCTTCTCTTCTCTGATTCTCTACATCAAAACAAAAGTCAATTGGGTCTATTTATTTGAAAAAAAAACGTGTTGATGCATTCATTTACAAAAGAGAAAAACAAAATCTCAAACTATTTTATTATTTCATATGTATAAACACCACACCGCCTTCCCTTCCTCTCTTTACCTTTGAAAGAAAAAAATAACAAAATAAGAAACCCTACCAGTTATTTTATTATTGTTTACTCTCTCGATACTGCTATGTAAAAAAAAAATTAATATTATTATATCTTTTTTAAAGTGATTATGCACCTGGTCGTAAATTTAAAAAAATATTGTCAAAAGATTTTGTTTGTCACGACGCCTCTGACGTAGGTTCACATCATGACTGGTATAATGTATTATATACTGTACATACTCATATATAATATACAATACATTAACAGCCTCAACGGACATTCACAATAATTTTTAAAATTTATAGAAATTTTAACAGCATCTCTTCATAAAATAGACAATTCACATTTTTCCTTGATATACCACAAATTAAATCATATATATAGTTAATTCATCCACACATCTAGCCATTCTCATTTCATTCATTTATCAAATCATATCATCTATTCTTTCCACCATGTAATTATGTAATCATGTACATTATCATTAGCATTTCATAATCCTCTATATTCAACTATCTTGTATATGCCCACACATCTCATCTAGATGATAATACACACATATATATATAATGTGTGATATATATATATATATCAAACTAACACAAGTATAATCAATTACTCCAATGCATACATACATCAACAAAGTAAAGATCCGGGTCACGAGTCGACCACTCTCTAACTTACTTTTTTCCTTTTTAACTCTGTACCTGAAATATTAAAGGAATGGAGTTAGCAATCAACAAGCTCAGTAAATATATCTCTTAATATAACAATCATATACATTTAGGGAAACATGACATTTAAAATCATTTAAAACAATCATTAAAGACATGCATCATTCAACGAATATACCATACATGTCAACAACATAGATTTCAGGATTTTTCAAGAAAACAATGAATCATTTTCAACTAAAACCGCAATCTCCCTCCTTCTCGTAATGGAGCGGGTATGAACTCTTTATTATGCACCGATAAGGAGCCTATTGTCACGACGCCCCTGACGTAGTCTGACGTCATGACCGGCACAGCGTACTATACATTGTACATAGCCATATACAGTATATAATACACTGTCAGCCTTCACGTACTCTCACAATACTTCCCAAAATGTACATAATTTTTTTTTTCCTATACCACAAATCAAATCAAATCAAATATATATAGATGATCATTCCACTTACATTTATTTCATTCATTCCACAAATTAAATTCTCACCTGATAAATATCTATGATCATCTCATTCCATCATCCCAAGCATTATATAATCTTACCACATAACCCATCTAGGTGATACATATATACATATAATATGTGATAAGTATACATATCAAAATAACAAAAATATAATCTATTTCCTCCAAGCATACATACACATACCAGACAAGTTCTTTTTCCCTTCGAATCAATACCTGAAATATTGGAGGAAATGGGGTGAGCAAACAACAGCTCAGTGAATATAGTTCTTGAGATGACAATTATATACATTTAGAGAAATATGACATTTAAAATCATTTCAAACACTTATGCAACACATGCATCATTCAACGAATATATTATACATCTCAACAACATAAATTTCATGAGTTTTTCATAATACAATGCACAATCTTCCTCCTCCGCAAGGCAAGAGAGCGGGTCTAACCCTTGTATGGCCGTACAAGGTAGACACAGCCTCTCATTACCAAATTCACAGTCATTTCAAGGATCGCAACCCTTGTTAGGACAGACCTACTGACAATGAGGACTCGCAAAACCTCATCCGGGTCTAATTCCTAACGAAATGACAATGAGGATTCGCAAAGCCTCATCATTACAAACTCCAATGCTAAAATCAGTTTGCATGAGCCATAAAACTCAATGCCTTATATATAATATCACATGCATATAATCAAACAGTTTATATGCGTACAATGCCATACAAGAACCAAATCAAGAAAACTATACTCACAGTACAACACGTTCAACTTAAACTCAATCATCGTCGCTTTCGAGTCTAGCTCCAAGTTAAATCCAACTAATTTAACCTGTCAGAATCACTCCATAATTCAATTTCATGTATTCATATATATGTACATCTTTAATTTCTCAACTCACTTCAAATCACGAATAATAAATCCAGTTAGGACTCATAAGCAGTTGAAGAAACTACTAAATCGTTTCTGTGGTCAATCTAGATATTTCCACAAGAAAGAACAGTGAAAATAGATGTCCAAATCATATTTTCACGACACTATATACTTAGTTACTAAAACTATCAAATCATATCCAAAAATCACAATTTTAGCATCGAAACGTCTGAATTCAGTTCTCTATGATATCAAACCGGAGTTTCATTGGATGCACATCACTGTTAACTGTTCACTTCACTTCACTATTTACTATTCACTATTTACTATTCATTGTTCACTGTTTACCATTCACCATTTACTATTCACCATTTACTATTCACTATTGACTATTCACTATTCACTATTCACTATTCATCCGAAAGATGTAAATTGTATTAAAATTGTCAAACGGTCTCCAAAAATCATGAAATTAAATCTAACCACATATTCGGGGTCCCGATCGTCTAAGGAGTGTTTTTCTACCTTCCTAGCGGGTTTTCATTCACGTTGGGGTCAAAACCCCAATTTATCAAAACGTCGTAAAACGGCTCCCACAGTCAAAATTAATCCGCTAGAATCGTTACATCTAGCTTAGATAGTAATTTCACGAAGAAAGGGAGTGAAAATCGCTTACCGTGAGTCCGGATTTCGCCCGAATCCCGTATTCTCCCTTTTCTCTCCTTTTTTCCTTGTTCTGTCTTTCTTCTCTCGTTCTGCAACTCTTCTAATTTTTTTGTTTTTGTTTTCTTTGTATCGGCAACTTCTTTTTCTTTTAGTTTATTTCTCTTTTCTTTTTTTTTTGTTTAATGTTAACGTGTGAGAGTGAGGTGAGAGATTTTTTTTTTTTTTTTTTTTTGTTTAACGTGTGAGAGAGAAAAGTGAGACAATGACGTGAGAGATAAGAATGAGAGAGATATTTTATCTTAACAATGATCCAATGCTCCTCCTCTAATTTAATAAAACAACTTCCCCTCCTCTAATTTAATAAAACAACTTCCCCATTTTAATATTTAACTTTCATTTATTCAATCATACTCCAATCCACATTTTTAATTAACCACTAATCATACACGCGTATATTTAGCGCATACGTATCAAATACGTGTATTATCACGTATATATTTAGCTCCTACGTATAAAATACGTATATTATCAAACATATATTGAGCTCCTATGTATAAAATACGTGTATTAGCAAACATATATTGAGCTCCTATGTATAAAATACGAGTATTATACATCTCGATATACGTATACGTCAACATATGTATTTACTTAAATTTACGGGGTGTTACAAGCCTAACATTACTCAATTCACAGTCATTTTAAGAATCTCCAATCCTTGTTAGGACAGACCTACTGACGATGAGGTTACGCATAACACTCATCCGGGTCTAATTCCTAACGAAATGACACCAACTTGCTTTTGCAAGTCTCACATGCTCCAATGCTAAAAAAAATCATTTATGAATGCAAATTAAAACACAATGCAACAATATATGCATAGCGTATTTACATTCAAACATTTCATATATATATATATAATGTAATACAAGTACCAAATTAAGAAAATATACTCATAGTATAAGACTTTTCAACTTAAATACAATCACCGTCACTTTCGAGTCCAGTTTCAATTTAAATCCAACTAACTCAACCTGTTACAACCACTCCATAATTCAATTTCATTTATTCATATCTATTTACATATTTAATTTCTCAACTCACTTCAAATCACTAATAAAGATCAACTTGAAAAATATTATACACATTCTGCGAATTTAGATTCCAACTCAATTTAGAACTCATAAGCAGTTGAAAAAACTACTATCTCGTTTCTGTGATCAATCTAGATATTTCCACAAGAAAGAACAGTGAAAATAGATTTCCAATTCATATTTTCACTAATTCTTTGTTTTATTTTTTTACTGGAACATATATCAATTTTATTAAAAATATAGTACATTCTTAAAATTATTCTGTTCATATCAACACTTGTAAAATCAATCATAGTACCATTCTACTACCTTCAACAGGTATTTTACTAAGGTTTTACACGTTCGCGAAGGTCACGAAAGTAAATTTTACTTACCAAAATCATATATTTAGTTACTAAAAATATCAAATCATATCCAAAAATCACAATCTTAGCATCGAAACGTCCGAAATTCATTTCTCTACGATTCTATGATCTCAAACCGGAGTTTCACTGGATTTCAATTCTATTTTATTTACTGTAAAGATTTACAGTACTCTTCACGTGGTTCATTGGAAACATGGATAATTTTTACTAAAATTGTCAAACGGTCTCCAAAAATCATGAAATTAGCATCGATGGACTCACAACAGTTCATTCTACTATTCTATAGCCTTAAACTGGAGCTTCATCGGATTTTAATATGATTCGAAAGGTTTTCAATACAAACTCTAACTTCCAACAAACTTCCAACAACCATAAAAATCCCAAATGAACAAATATATGAAATCTAACCACATATTCAGGGCTCCTACAGTCTATGGAGTGTTTTTCAACCTTTCGAGCAAATTTTCATTCAAGTTGGTCAAAATCACAATTTTGAAAACGCTGTAAAACGGCTCCCATAGCAAAAATTAATCCGAGAGACTCGTTACATCTAGCTTATATATCAATTTCACGAAGAACTAAAGTGAAAATCATTTACCGCGAGTCACGATTTAATGCGAATCTCACGTTTCTCCCTCATTTTCCTTTTCCTTCTTCTCCGTTCTTCTTTCGTCTCTTTCTCTTATTTTTTTTTTCAACGTTGGAGAGAGATATATAGATTAGAAATAAGAGAGATGATAAATATATATAAAAAATAATCCTATGCACCTCATCTAACTTAATAAAGCAGCTTCTTCATCTTAATATTTAACTTTCATTTATTAAATCATACTACAAGCCACATATTTAATTAACCAACCCCATAAATTAATTAATTTAATTCAACTCCATTTTTTAACTTCTAAGCACCCATAGAAGATGATCTCATACGTATCATCTTTATTTAATAATTTTATTTATTTACTAATACCCCTTAAATCTAGCATGTATTTTCATATACGCATATATTTGTCTCTTACGTATAAAATATGTGTATTATATATCTCGATATACGTATAATTTAATGTATGTATTTAATTAAAATTACAAGGTGTTACATTGTTGGTCTCTCAATTATTGCTTAGGAGGTCTCTCTTTGTCTTCTCTTCTCTAATTATGTGCACCAAAATAAATGCGAGTTAGGTCTACTTAATTGGAAAAAAAAAATGTGTTGATGCATTCATCTCAAAAAAGAGAAAAAAAAAATTTCAAACTATTAAACATGTGAACTTCATCCTCTCCTACCCACATTTTAATTTAGCGAGCATTGACGGATGTTAATTGGAGAAAGAAAGATTATAATTAAGCTATGGCACAAGAGGACCATGATGTATATAAATTTATTAAAATAAAATAAAGTGAATAATTCAAAAAAAGGGTAACTACACTTATATTTATAATACAATATTATAAAAAAAATTACATTATGTAAAATTATATTATATTATATATTGTGCTTTCTTATGTATCTATGATGGCAGAGAAAAAAGAAGAAGATCAAATCATTGATATATTTAATATTTTGATGTACTAAGGAATATGAATTAAACAAAGTGGTTCATGGTCACATAAAAAAAATAGTATTAGCCCATAATGCTTATTATTATAATATAAGAAGGAACAATATTATAAATTATTACTACTTGGTGGCTTTCTTGGTTTATTTGATGGGTTTCCTTTTTTTTTTTTTTTTTTTGTTGTAAAATTGTGTCGATAGGCTCTTTAGAAAAGGCTTAAAGAAAACTAACTATTATCATATGATCTTACTAACAGCTTGATTTTAAGTAACGACTTCGTTTTTATTTTAAATTTCCCTTTAGCATCATTGTATATATTCTTGAAGTGAACTGTTATATATATGATGAAATCTCTTATTTATTCTCCTTTGATCTATAAAACAAAAAACAAAAAAAAAGTATCTCAATTATTGGAGGCTAAATTATTTATTGCTTTACATATAATACATTTATATCTTTTAACGCCGTACATGTGCAAATAGCTTAAATAGCTTCGAAATTGTTAAAGTCAAGAAAATTGCTTCCATATCATTATCTTACGACATCAAAGGTTTTTTAATCTTTAATCTCCCTTTACCATCATTGAATGCATTGTTGAAACAACACTCTTATACATATGATAAAATTTCAAACTTATTCCCCTTTGGTACATAAAATCAACACAAAAACGTACCACAAGTATTTAATATTTGCATATAATGCGTATAAATCACGTCAAATACATAAAGGTTCTTTCTTTCTCAATTTTCAACGGGTCACGAGGTATATACATTTGGCTTTTAAACTAAAATGAATATTTAACAAGAAAGAATATGTCATCTTATATTTGTTTAATTTTTCTTTGGTCTTCACTCGTGAATAGAATATAACAAAAAAGTGGATTTTACTTTTATTTTAAAGATGGGTGTGTTTACTTTTAATCTGTTGTCCACTCGAGAACGCACCATGCCCATTGATTAAAAATCATTAGTACATAAAAAAACAAAAGTTACCTCACTGCGCCAACAGAACATTTTAAAGTTATAATGGGCCTTGCCATAAATTAAAAAATATATTTCTAAAACATTTTTTCATAAATAAAAAAATATAATATTTTAAAAAACTTTAATCGGCCTCTCTATTATTGTTTGCTAAGTCTCTCTATTATTGTCTTTTATTTTATATTACTACCACTTTTTTTACAATTTAAGCCAATCTACTATCACTTTCAGAAAAAATATAAAAATATTTTGATTATTTTTTAATATTTCTTCAAAGTGACCAAATTAACATTAATTAATATATTCTCATGCTTACTTTAATCTTCTTCTTGTATATAAGTAATTAAAATATATAATATAATATAATATAATGATATAACTGAAAGAAAATTATTATTATTAATAGTTAACAGATTCAATAATTAGTTTGTTATAATTTGTTCGTTTCTTATTTTATTTTTTTGTCCCTTAAACAATATGAAACATAGTGATAGAATATTTAAAAAATAAAATCACTTTTTTTTGTTATTTTAAATTCATCCTCTTCTCAATTGTCTTCTTCTTTTCCAACAATTATAGATATATAATCAATTTATATATATAATATATAATATAATATATATTGTAATTGTTTATATATCTATAATTGATGAAAGAGAATAAAGAGATTAAGAAGATGATTATTTTAAAAAATAAAAAATAAGACAAAATTCTAAGTGGGGAGGTGTGTGTGTGTGTGCTTTTTTTTTTTTAAAGATTTTTGTAATATGTTCCATGTTAATCATTTGAAAAGAGAGCATGAAAATTAAAAAAGTTTTAAATTGATGGCATGAATAAACTAATTGATTAAAATTATTAAGAAAATGAAAGGAATTTTTTAATTTTTACAATTTGAATAGCTTAAGAACAAAATTTTTGGAAGTCCCTTATTATATATAGAATAGAATTTAAAAATTAAACCCAAAAGTGATGACATGAATGAACAATGATTAAATTATTAAGGACATAGAAATAATCTCCTAATTTTTAGAATTTGAATAGCTTAGAAACAAAATTTTTAAAAGTCCGTTACTAAAAAAAACTATTATTACAAAAAAAATATATTAATGAAAAATTATTATAATAGGTCATTCATACCATACTTGTAAATGACCGAATTAATTAATATATTAAAATAAAAATTATATTATTTTAATCGACATATTACAATATAAAATAACGATGAAAATAGATTTTCTATCCGTACGGTGTGGCTGCGAGCTTAAAAAAAAAAACGCACTTTGGTGAGAGTCCGAACAACACGTGGCAAGATAGCAATTTTGACAGCATGTCTGTATCTCGTATATCGTGCAGAATATCGTTGTGTGAAACGGTCAAATCACATGGTCACTGATTTCTCATATCCACGTCAGCATCATGATCCCCTACGTTGACGATGAACGCATCTCGCCACGCTGAACTTCCTATTTCTAGCTTTCACTTCACTCCAAGTTCCTATCCTCTACGCCAAGCAGTTGAGTTACAAACCAACGCCATCGATCGCACGTCACTTCTTCTAGTACCAAAGGATTTAACCCCACATGAAGAACAACAACCTTGTTAGTGTCAATTTTCAGCAGTGTCGTAAGCCTTAGATCCTTCTGGGTTTGCTGCACGTGTCGGTATCCTCTTTGACTATGAGGTGGAGGGAGGCGATGGGGATGAGACCAGAGGATTATGCTTTAATTCGCCTCAGATGTTGACTGGACACCTGATTGATTAAAAATGTCTTTTGGTTGGGTCTTCCAGGGACTTCTTTCTCTGTAGCTTTTTGTTTGGATGACTTATCTATTGCTTGTGCTCCATACGAACAGTAGAATATGAATTTGTATATGCTCACATATGTGTTAATTTCATTATATCTTTTGAATATTAAGTCTTCATTTGATTATTCTTTTTAAAATCAGTCGAGTTTGTAGAGATTATGTCATAAATAAATAAAAATAATAAGAAATGTGTCACTATGTAATAATTTAAGGCCTATATTGATAGAAAAAAACTTAGTTAAATTAATGAGTTAGTGACAGTTTTGTTTCTCATACTAAGTTACAATTCTTTGAAAAATGTGAGAGTAATTAAGCAACCATAGAAAATAAAAGAGTTACGCTATATTAATTACGGTAGAAACTACATCATCTAAACACTTTTTAGTTTCATCGAATCAGTAATACATCATGTAATCACGTATCAAAACACGATTCAATGTAATTTAAATACAATCCAAAGGTGAAGTATGTTGGAGTTTGCACTATAATACAACACCACCATCCATTTAACATTATTCAAAATAAAATTAGGGTATTATGAATGTAGAAAATTTAACAATATTTAATTTAATTAAAAGACAATTTCCTTTTTATATAGTCATATGTACTAAAGGACCATCATCACTTTAATAAAGTGAAGTATTGTGGAATCAAGTTGCTTTCAAGAGTAATAAAGGCAGCTTTGACCTTAAAATGTTTGTTGGCTGGTTTCATTTGTTCTTTTTCATTTGTCTTAGAAGGACACATTAATGAATTACAAACTCTATATATCACCTAAATAAACAAATTAATAATAATCTGATCATATTACTATTATTATATTTTAAGAGGAAGTAAAACTTTTTTTATGTGGATTTGGAGGTTCAATTCTTATTTAACTTGGTTTAGAATTACATTAGAAAATTAAGTAGGCTCATGTTATTTATTTAATTGTTTTTCTTCGAGTTTGATTTACACAATAGTGCCCTTTGATAAAGTTATTTTTAAAAGTATTTTTTTGTAAAACGCTTCTATCAAAAGTGCTTTTAAAAAAAGCTGGTCCATTCTAGTTTTTTTTAAAAGTTAATTTTTGTTTGTATCTACGATTTGGCAGGAAACAAATATTGTCAAATACCTCTAAAAAATATTTTTGCTTGCACTTTGAAAAACCTCGTCCATTAAACAAAATACTTGAGATACTCCTTTCCAACTATATTTGTTTGCCTTTTATGCTTTTTATACTTTAAAAGAAGTAAATTAATCTAAGAAGGTCTTTTTAAAAGTGTAGCTTACACTTTATGTAGGAATAGTGAATATATAGAAGATATAACAAATACAAAGGAGACGCAAAAGTCACAACACGTGACCTTCCCATGATCCCATCTCCCATTCCCCTTATTTGGTCAAACAAATTAATAAGACCATAATATATATAATCAAGTAATACCTAAACTTTTGTAAGGTTTACAAAGACAATCAAAAGCTTCTCCAAAATAAACATTCAAACACTGTCACAATTAAATTAAATTTAAATTTCTATTATTTATTAATTTTATTATTAACTAAAGTGCACTTTGGCGTATTAGCCTAACGATATTTTTGAGAAGAAATAATTTATTTTCGAAATCCAACCTTTTCGTAGGCCTTTGGAACTGATTATATCATACCAACGAACTTCAACCTGACCACTTAGCACCGTACGCACTAGACAACCCATAAACTAGCATCTGCACCCGAGACTCTATCGCAAATCTGCCACCATGTTAGAAAGTATTTTCCTGTACGTCTGTGAGACTTTTGAAAATCTGACAAAGCTGAGACTTGAATTCGCGTTGCAATATTATGCCTCAAAGCGACAAACCATCTGCCCGACGCACTGTTGGGAGCCTGACGGTATTTGAAGTTGCTCTATTGTAAATTTTAGAAGTCATATATATGTTCAAATTTCTTTAATAACTAATAAGTTGTGGAATTAGATAGTTATACAAATTTGAATATTGTGGCATTAGAATTTTTTTTTTTAGAAAGATTGTAAACGTGTCACTGACCATAATGTATGTATATACTTATAGTTGGATTTGATTATTGTTTAAATAATTATAATGTGAAAGCTTCAACGTTCTTGGTATAGAAAATATCGTGTTAGCTACACACATCAGTATTTAAAATCAAACCGGTTAACACATTTTGGATGCATTAATTAGCAATTGTAATTGCGTTTTTTTCTTTATTAATAGCGTGGCTGATTCTTTATTTAGACTTGGTCAAACCAAGTTTCGTCAGTAACGAACACAAAAGTCAATTCAGGATAGCTTTATAAAGAAAAAGTTAAATGAAGATTAGAAAAAAATAATTCTAGATTATATATATAGAAATACATCATTTTGATATATTGAGAAACTCCAAAGCAATTAACTAAACTGATGATAGAGTTAGATTTCCAAAGCATCAATCTCCAATTCTCCATAATTAGGTGCACTAAAAAAAATTTCCATATCTTTTCTTTTGTGACCATACAAGTGGTCAGTGGAGAGTAATAATTTCTTTTCCTTTGATTTTGTGTAATGGTTGTTGATTTTAATCATTTTCCATCATATAACCTAGATTAGGAGTGAATGAATCATACTGACATCATGTCAAAAGAAACCCATCAACAATAAATAATAATTATTAATTACTCAAAATAACTTCTTAATTTTTTTTTTCTTCACGAGGTATCTCCAAGACTAGTCTTTGTTTAAGGTAAGAATAAAATGATAGACTTTTCTCATTGAGAATGCTTTTACAAATTAAACCTTAAAACTTTTATACAGAAGCGATCTTAGAACTCAACCCGTTTTTACCGAGTCAACCACTCGTTTGATTTTAAAAATTATTTCATATATATTTACTCTTATATTATAATTTTCATGTATATAAGTGAAAAAATTAACTTTATGAGCCATATCTCAAAACTAGTTTTCGTTGAAGGTGAGAACAGAATGATAAACTTTTCTCAATAAGGACGCTTTTAAAAATTAAACCTTAAAATTTTTATATAAGAACGCCTTAGAACTCAGCCCGTTTTTACCGAGTCAACCATTAATTTTAAAAATTATTTCATATATATTTACTCTTATATTATAATCTTCATGTATATAGGTCAAAAAATTAACTTTATGAGCCTGTAAAAAGAGTGTTACAAAGCATCATTTTAAGTGATTTCTTAAAAGTGAAGACAAGGAGTTCCCCAACTATATAACCAAAAAGGGTTGACCCTTTCATTCCTTTTTGGTTCTCCTCTCATGCAAAACTATAAAAACCCCTAAAGTATGGCAATAATAATAATCAAGCTTTGCAACATTTCCTTTTCTTTCTTTTTCATTTTCCAATACAACCTAAAGAAATTTATATTATTACAATAAATTATTTTATCTATTTATTTTTTTTCTTTGAAAATATCAACAAGACAACATGGGCATGGTGGGTCTCACATGATCTCACTCTCTTTCCCACTTTTCCACACGGCACACCAACTGTAAAGTTAATCTACAAAAAACCAAAACAAGAAGTCAAAAATCAAAAAAATATTTCTTAACTACCCTCCCTCGTCCCTCCCAACCCCCTCGTCCCTCCTCGTAAATTTCTTCAACTCCACTGGCATTTTCGTCCCAAAATTACGCATTAGTCAAACCGTACATCTTACGACCTGAACCTCTTAGTTTTGCTAAACTAAACTCAACTCAGCAGAACCAACTAAAAGAAGAAAGAAGAAAGAAGAAGAAGTGAAAAAGCTTGAACTTCAAAGCAATGTTGACTCCAAATCTCTTCTGATTCAACGATGCCTTCTCGCCAGCCACAGCCACCGCCGCCGGAGATCTACTTTCCGGCGGAAACGTCGCTGGCGCCGCCTGTGTTGTCCAACGTAACCGCCGCCGGCGGCGGCGGTCTTCACAACCATCACCTGCGCCACCACGCGCGACACTCTTCTGTACTCTTACCGGTACTCGCTGCTACAGCAGCGTTATCTTTCTTGGTATTACTCGCCGTTTTCTGCCGGAAACTCTCCCGGAAACGAACCGCTCCGGCGGATCTCAAGCCGCCGCACCGGTTCTCCTACTCCGTACTCCGGAGCGCCACGGGTTCATTTTCTCCGTCGAACCGGCTCGGCCAAGGCGGGTTCGGATCGGTTTTCCGTGGAACGCTGCCGTCGGGACAGGAGATCGGGGTGAAGCTCATGGATTCCGGATCTTTGCAAGGAGAGCGTGAGTTCCAGAACGAGCTCTCTTTGGCCGGAAAGATCGATAACGAGTACGTTGTGTCGCTGATCGGATTTTCCTCCGATCATAAGCGGCGCCGGATGCTTCTGGTGTACGAATTAATGCATAATCGGAGCTTGCAAGATGCGTTGCTCGATCGGAAGTGCACGGAGCTGATGGAGTGGAAGAAGCGGTTCGCGATCGCGATCGACATTGCGCGAGGGTTACAGTTTCTTCATAATGGTTGTAATCCGCCGATAATCCATGGAGATATTAAACCGAGTAATATACTTTTGGATCGCGATTTCAATGCGAAAATCGCGGATTTCGGACTTGCTAGGGTCAAGATTGAGGAGAACTGCGAGGGAGGGTTAGGGGTTTCGGTGGTTGAGATTGATGGAGAGGAGAGGAAGTGTGATGGTGTTGGTGGTGATGGATCTGGAGGGAGGAAAATGGTGGTTATTGAAGGAGTAGGAGGTGAGGATAATGGATCTATAGTTGAAGAGACGGAAAGCGTTACGACGGGGTTTGAGGAAGTGAACTGTGGAGTAGAGGTGTCGCCGGAGAGTCTTGCGAATCATCGAGTTCATGATGCGGAGGCATCGCTGGAGACGGCTACGGTGGAGGCATCGGTGTCGGAGATGCAGGACAAGACGAGTGTTTCCGAGGGGAATTTTGATAAGTTCAGTGTGGACAGTGGGAAGGATTTGTGTAGTGGTGGTGGTGGTGGTGGGAATCAGAGAGGTGGCCGGAAAAAGAGCGTTTCGGGTAAAGATTGGTGGTGGAGACAAGACAATGGAGGTGGGTCTGAATCTGGGAGTGTGAAGGACTACGTAATGGAGTGGATTGGAAGTGAGATTAAGAAGGAGAGACCGAAAAGCGGCTGGATTTCTCCTAGAGGAGATGAAACTCGTAAGCCGAGTGGGAAAACGGAGCGGAAGAAGCAGCAGAGGCGCTTGGAATGGTGGACTTCATTAGATGATGAACAGAGTTGCAAGAAGGATAAGACACGCCAAGCGAGGGAGTGGTGGCGGGAGGAGTTCTGTGAAGAGCTTTCGAGGAAGAAGAAGAAGAAATCGAGCAGTGGAAGCAGTACCGACAATTGGTGGCAGAGAGACGATGATTTGGTGCCGCCAGAGAGGAAGAAGAAAAAGAAGAGCAGGAGCAGGGGTAGCCGGAGCAGTGTGGATTGGTGGCTTGATGGGATTAGCGGCGAGTTTCGAATTGGCAGGCGAAGTAGCCAGGATTGGGCAAGTGGAGATATTCCTAAAAGTGGTGGAGTTAGTAGTACTCCAAGTATGAGGGGCACTGTGTGCTATATTGCTCCTGAGTATGGTGGTGGTGGTCAGCTTTCTGAGAAGTGTGATGTGTACAGCTATGGTGTTCTTCTACTGGTTCTTGTCTCCGGCCGCCGACCACTTCAGGTGACAGCGTCGCCCATGTCAGAATTCGAACGGGCAAACCTAATTTCATGGGCCCGTCACCTGGCTCATAGAGGGAAGCTTCCGGAGCTATTTGATCCGGCGCTCCAGTCTCTGGATCAGGAGCAGGCGCTCCTTTGCGTCACGGTTGCGCTTCTATGCTTGCATCGATCACCTTTGAAGCGACCCTCTATTAAAGAAGTTGTGGGGATGCTTTCTGGCGAGTCTGAACCGCCTCACCTGCCAATTGAATTCTCCCCATCACCGCCCTCGAGCTTCCCGTTCAAGTCAAGGAAGAAGGCTCGGTGAGTTATCTGAATTCTGAAAATTATGTACTCTTTTTCATGATCAGTAGTATACCATTGTAGGCCATATTTATTCAATGTGTTTTGAAGATGATTATGAGAAAAGAAAAGAAAAAAAATCTCGGAGTTCAGATTTCTCTGCTTGCTTGGTTTTGTTTTTATGATGGTCAGAATTACAAGGTCTGTTTAAGATGATCTTTCTGCAGCAATCATAATTCAAATGCAGAAGGATCTAAGAGAAAGATGCCTATTAGTCTTTGTTCTCACGCTATGTTATTTTAGGAATCTGAGAAATGTCCGTAGATGTAAAGTAGAAGAATGTAACCCAACATGTCTCAAGTGGAGAGGCCTGTTTAAGATGATCTTTCTGTAGCGATCATAATTCAGACACAAGAGGATCCAAAGACAGAGATGCCTAGCCACCTTTGTTGTTAAGTCTAAGTCAAATTAGGAATCTGAGAAATGTCTGAATAAATGTAAAGTAGAAGAACATAGTGCAACATGTCTTCAGTGGAAGGACCACCTTGACCATAGAATTCATCTGTGCTCAGGGCATCAATGCACAATTTGCTTTTCATGATTTCAAAACTTGCTGGCCAAGAGAGAGATGTCATTCCCAACTTTCTTTTTCTTTTTACGTTTCCAAAGTGTGACTAGCTTTGAGAGCATTCTTCAAATGAAAACAAGAAAGTAGTCAGTTTCATTTGGAGACACCTGCATACATTTACACTGTTATAAAATGCAAACTTTTGATACATTTTTTGCGAAATGGAAAGAAAGAGTGAGTACCTTAATTCTGTTTGCCCTCGAACTACGCAAGAAGGGAAATGGTTGTTGGATCTTTTAGTTTTTTCTCATTTGAAGGAGCTCCAACTGATATGGTGAAATTATGTTTTTGTCAATGGCAGCTCTTGATTGCAAGAACTTAAAGAGCCCAAAGTCAAGATCATACTAAATTGCATATTGCATGTAATTTATTAATGCTGCTATCACCATGACATTGTTTTCAATTCTAAGCTTCCTGAGTTCCTGATTATGGGACACTGATACAATGAAAGGCAATAAACCACCATAAAGGACAATAACTCTTGGAGCATACTTGATCATCATTGGTTATACTTCTACCTTTCTGATGAGCTGTAATCTCTACTCTGGTTTTTATTTGGTTGACTGGACATGCTTGGTGGTTCTATTATTTCTCATTTTGCTTGTTTGGAAAATATGATCCTGCACGCTCTCATTTTTGCTAGTTCAAGTTTGCCGTGCAATTTGTGTGCAAATCTACGTTGCAACATAAAGTTGATGGTTTGATCCAACCAATGCTGACTCTTGAAACTACCGCCCTGCAAACTAGGCACTGCATCCGTACCTGCATATATGGATTATCACACTTTATGTTTACTATTTTGATTCTGTTATTAGTTTATTAGTTTGATGTGAAGTTACCATGTAGAAGTCTAACGATCCATTGCTAAATTTGCTGCTTTTGTGGACCTTTATTTTGTTTGATGAATTAAGCCGCAAAAGTTCCAAGAACTTAGGGGAATAAAGGAAGCTTTTAAGTTGGATGTTTTCTAGCATGGTATAACATTTTGGTTTTAACTTCCAGTGCAGTTGTTGACATCTAAAAGAATGTACCATTATTATTGTTTGCAATTCTTTTTTCTACCAGGACATGTTTTTACAATTTCGATCAACATTTCATTAAATGCTAATGTTGATCTATGTTGATACTGATATACCTCACGGCCCAACCATCTGCTGATTGACGTTGTAGACCACAGTTTTTGAAATACAATGCCTGTGGTGATTGGAATGGATATGGCATAACATTTGTTAAGTTTTGCTGCACTGTGGTGTGTGGATCATATTCATGGATGAGGACAAAGTTAATAGAGTTTCATCCTTTTCATTTGGTAACCTGTACCTGTCAAAAAATAAAGAAAAAGAAAAAAAGTACTTCTCTAACACATTAAAGAAAGGTACTGGGAGTAGTTGCTTCACAAGATGACAGATGTACAAAGGTAAACAGCTGCTGACAAGAGACTGGTTTACCTTTGGGGTGAGATATTTAAAGTGAAAAGAGTAATCTGTAAAATCTTGAATAATAAAATCAGTTGATTATTTAGATTTTTAAGTATGCATGTGGTTGGTTTCCCATCAATCATCATGGCATTGCATGCTGCTTCAATTGTAAATGAATGGGATTATGCACTGCTGTACCTACTGATTACATAATTTTCATTAGCTAAATCTAATAATTGATACTGATTTCCTTTTATAGGCTGCCTCACTCTTTTGTTTTTTTATTTATTAATTTTTTGGAAAGTCCATTGACAGATTGTTGGTTTGCTGCTTTAAACAATGGAAAGAGGCAAAGATCCTCATTCTATTAGCTGTGGCACTCTTGCCAGTTGCCAAAACATAATTAATTGTCTGTCATCATGTGGCGCTCTTCAAAATGTCAAGTTTCAATAGTGCCTACATATGAACTTTGTTTGCAGGACTACTAGCTAATGAATCCTCAATGTCGTTAGCATTTCTTCCCCATTTGTTTTTCTCATTTCTGCTCTAGAATACCAATTCCTTAATATTGTTGTGCAAGTGAAAATCCAAGGTATGAGAACAGGCCTGCTTGGTTTGTAATTTGGATATAATTTTCTGTATCCTAAAAGCCTGATTTGTGATTTGGTCAAATTTGATAACATTTATTTAGTATTTTATACAGAAATAGGGTGTTTTTAGATAACGATAAAATAGTTGTTTTCTGAATTTTCACTTTTTGAATTTTATCCTTGTTTTAGAATCATGAACAAAAGTTGGTCAAATTTGATAACATTTATTTAATATTTTATACAGAAAATAGGGTGTTTTTAGATAATGATAAAAAGTTGTTTTCTGAATTTTCACTTTTTGAATTTTATATCCTTGTTTTTTGAATTTTATATCCTTGTTTTAGACTCGTGATTTAAACGCAATGTTTTTGCTGCTTTTAATTTCCACTGCTTTTATTGGTATCTGTTCATGTTGTGAACTCTTGATTTTGTTTGAATGTGGCATGACAATTAAGGGATGCCTCATGAACTGGTTTTGAGATAAATAGTCCAAAGCTTTTACAAATAATAAACAGTACGAATATATTTTGCACTATAGAACTTTAGTAAGTAGGTTTTCAGAAATGAGGCACTCTCAAAGATCAACCAGCAAAACTCCTTTGACTTTTGTCTCTGTCTTATCTTTAAATCTTTGCTCTTCTGCCTTCACCATTCTGTTTCTTCTCCCTATGGTTTGGTTACTAAAGTTTCTATTAAGTTGTACTAGCCTGTTTTTAACTATGGCTTATAGAGATTGTAAAATCCTTTTATTCTTGAACAAAAATGGTATGCTTTACTCTTCTGTGAAAGTTACCATTTTATAAATCTGTGAATGAACTTAATGTGATGAACTTATTTCATGTTGATGGTAATCTTCTAGAGCGGTCACTGCAATTTCCACCAACCTTGCAGCAAAGTTTCAAAAGAATAAGTTATGTAGGGCGCATTATCTCATTCATGTGTCTCATTGGTGCTTGAGATTTTAGATTTATTAGGATTTATTTTAGTTTATTGTTTGTATTTTCTGATTTTATTTGGGTTGAATAAGTTATTAGGATTTTAGATAAAAGTTGGATGTATTTGAGTTTCCTAGTTGTAGTTGGACTCTACAACTAGCGCCGTTACTAAGTTCTTTAGAGGTTTTGTTTTATTCTGTCAGCGACACAAGAGAGTTATCTCTACTTTTTTTTGAGAGCAGCAATCTAGACCACTTAAAATCCTTTTTTGTCTCCTTGAGAAAAGTAAGACTGTATTTGGTTCATGGTTTGAATCTTGCAATATAACTCAAAAAGGGGAAAAAAATTGAAAACTTTTTTTATGATTTTCAGTTGTTATTTGTTTTTGGATATAGAAAACTGTATCCAAGATTATAACTTTAATGGATCGGGGCTTAAAATTAGAGATCCCAAAGATTTTTGCAGTGGTGTTCATGCATTGGCATAATGACATGATCCATGTTTGTGGGTCCTGTTTGCAGATTTAAATATTTTAGAACAGATCAAATGATATAGATTTTTTTTTTTCTTTTTTTCTTCTATTGGTGCAAAGTTTGACAATATAGCTTGATGAGTTGTCTTTTTAACAGCATATGAAATGTACCCCTTTGAGCATTCTTTTGATTGAGTTCTGATAGGCTTTCTAACTGTTCCACATTTGTTTTACCTGCAAAGGCCAGCTGGAATGACCTATAAGCAATAGTCTTACTCTGTCATCTTGGCTTGATACATAGTTTCATATTTCAGAAAAGGGTAGGCCATGAACAATGATACAAGTATGAAACTCTAGGGAGGGTGTCGAAGTTGCTAAGTAATCTCTTTGTCCGGGCAGACAGTTTTGCCATTGCCAGAGCAAAATGACAGAATTGTGGAATAATTATGTCATTAGATTTGAGCAATGAACTAGTTAGGTACATCAAGCTCTCCCTCTCTCTCTCTTTCCACGAGGTATCCTATACACCCTTTGGGTGTGGGTGTAGTTCTCGTTCGAGGCTTGGAGTGGAATGGTAGACCTCTTTCAATGAGGGTGCTTTTAAGAATCGAATCTGAAATTTTTATATAAGGACGACCGTAAGACTTAGTTTGCTTCTGCTGAGCCAACCACTTGTTGGTACACCAAGCTTTCTCTTTAGTATTATGTACAACTCACTTTGATCAAATATCATTTGAATGGGTTTGCAACATTGTTCCAAATTGTGCCTCTAAAAAAAGCAAATAAATTTTTACTCTGATTGACCAAAAGCTTGTTTTTAGCTCCGTAAATGGGCTCTTCTTTACACCATGATGATGCTTTTTCCTCAATGAGCAATGGTAAGCTATTATTTTATCCAGTAGTTTCTAATACTGGATAATGTTAATCTTTTATTTTTTGAAATTTATGATGGATCATATTAGGATTGTGAGTTCTCTGACTTGTCATATTCCAATTTATCCGAATCAAGATGATTCTCTTTATGAAGAAACTTGGTCCTAAGATACATGTGTGAATCAGTGAAGAACTATTGTTTCAGCATATTAATCCAGTATGTGATCATGTAGGACTAATTGGCTTTTCAGACTGCATAAAAATTGGTGGTCAAGAAAAATTGTTGGATCATAGGAGTTATTGAGTTAACCAGAGAGCGCTTTGTATATATGGTCTTTTATGGGCTTGGTCTGTTACATTTTTGGGCAAAGCATACTTAAAAAATGTTCAAATGGCAAGTTGCTTATGGGGTTGAATATCTGTTAGAACACTGTTCTATGAATTAGATGATGTATTTATCACTAGAAAGAATGCCATTTTGTGTTGCAACAAGTTTCAACTTTACAAAGGGACCCTACTCATGCCTTAATTTTTTAGCCAGAAATCCATATAACTAGTAAAGTGAAATGAAACGAAAAGTTACAAGAATGGTGGTAAGAGGGCTGGAATAGAAGTTGGGATAAGCCAATGGCTTCTCTGTTTCCAAAGCTTTAGCAGCAAAGAGTCCAGCTAGCAATAATGGACCCAAATCTTGCCTGATTCCTCTTCTTCTTATTCCTTTTTTGTCTTGTTGGGCACAAAGGCATTATAATGCAGAGTGTAGAACACGTCAAATAGAAGTATGTCAGCAGAGTGACATCAACGTCCTGACATAACAAAAGCATCCAAAGCTGCAGTGAGTGAAATTGGGGTATTGCAATTAATTCACCATCTTTTTGAAAACCTTTGCAAGGCAGCACCTTTTCTTTCTTTTCACAAGTCCACAAGCCCACCTGTTCTTTATTATCTCCCCGGCCACATCTAGTGTAATTGAGGACAGATGAAATTTGTTGAGAAAAAGAAAAAAAAGCAAGAGGACTCGTTAAGCACTTTAAGAGGCGAGTTTTACGCCTCTTAAAAGCCATACTGTACTATCGGTTAGTAGTGCAGTTAGTGAAAACAGTTGCGTTTTAGTAAGGGATTTGATCACGAGTTTGAGTCCTATTATGACATACACCGATAAAGATGTGTTAGCTATTTATCTCTTCAGGGTGCCGAATTCGAGATTAGTCTCGTCCGTAAAAGAGTTGGTTGAGAACACTGAGACAAAAAATAAAATAAAATAAAGTTGTCTACAACTTATTACATATATATAAATAAGTTTTCAGCTTTATGGGGACTCAATAGAACCCTACCTAACACCTTGATCTGACTTAGATGAATATGCACGGAGAGAGAGGGAGGCAAGGGGAATGGATTTTCAATCTTATTTAGAGTGTTCATTTAAATAGTAGGTGGAAACACGACAATAATGTCAGGTGATAGGGAAAAAGATACAATGAAAGTTTGGTTCGTAATTCAACACGAGGATAAAAACTCAAATATATATATATATATATTTTCTAAAAGGATTTAATAGGTAAGTTATAGGGTATGAACATAAGGCCCTTTAACTTCAAGTGTCAAACGATATATTCAAGCAAAAGTTCCTTTGTTGATAATGTTTTTGGCCATTATATTCTTCACTACAATGAAAACCGTTTCCATAACAACAAACAAACAAAAACATATATGTTGCTGAGTTTGGTTTGTGATTAAAGACACCGATATAATTTAAAAGGTGAAAACCTGAAAAAATGGTTTTTTTTTTTTTTTGCCATTCTCTTAAAATAACCTGTTTTGAAGTAAAAAATTGAAAAACTTTTTTTGGAATCCACTAACAAAAATATTTTTGTGCCCATGCCCAATTTTGGGTTTTGTTAATGCATACAACATTTCCTCTTTCTTTTTTTCTTTTTTAATTGCAATGTAGACAACAAATTAACTGTTATTATATCAGTCTGATCTACTTTTTTTTTAGTTTTTGACGCCCAGTATCCTCGCTAACCCCTTTGTAGGGACGAGACTATTATGGAGTCGGAAATGATACACGACATAGAACAATTTTTTTTTCAGAGTGGGCGCATAGGCGTGAACACGAATTCAGATTCAAAATCGAGACCTCATCTTTAATTACAGCTTATACATCGTTTCACAACCAACAAGGCTATCCAACTTTGAGTCAGTTTGATCTGCTTTTACAAAACCTATTTATACACTTATTTGTAAATTAATATATGGCAAAATTAATGGGATATCAGATTTGAAATTTTTTTGTCACCCATAAAGATATATTAGAGAAAGGCTCCATATTACTATAAATATACACAAAAGAGTATATATACACAAAAGAGCTATAATCTTGATGATTTGGAAGCTTTAGATTAAAGGATACTGTGTGGACTGAAAAAATCATTTTCAAGAAGGCCGTACCTTATAACATATCAGATTGGAAGAATTAATATATATCTTATAATATATAGTTAAATGACATTATCAAAGTTAATGTAAAGACAAATTAAGAATCCAAAGAAGACAAATTAACAATATATATATATCCAATATACTCGGCACAAATGACACCAGCACGTAGCAACAAACAGAGCAGATGCTTAAAGGCCTCATCACTACTAGCTACAATGTCATGAGAAATGATCCAGTACTGCAATTGCTACTTCCTTTATGATTGGACTATATCAGGCCCACATGCATGCTTGGTCAAGTATTCAACGGTTGATTTAAAGTCGTAGTTGTCTCACAAAGTCACAACTTAATTTGATTCTCGACATGGAGAAAGTACTAGATATATATCATCTTATCTCCATTCCAAGCAATAATGGAGACTATATATAAAAAGCATGTCTACCTCTCCCTGATTAATATAATTTATTTGGCTAAGTTGACCATGCAAGATGAGTTGTACTACTTCCTACTGCAACTGCTTCCTGCTTCCTGCTTAATTTATTATGGTAATAAAATATGGACATTAGAGAGGTGATAATTAATGGCATTCTTTAAGTGGTGTAATTGATACTAGGGGTGTTCATCAACCCTAATAACCCGATCAACCCGACCAAATTGAACCTTTTGGGTTAGTTTGGATTGAGTTAGGTAAGTTATTTAGGTTGGGTTGAGTTCTAAAATACTCAATCTAATCAATTTAGGTTGAGTCATAGGTTTAGCACATGAAAACCCGAGTAACCCGATCCGAATATATATATATAAAGTTTCATATATAAAGTTTTAAGAAATATGTCATGTTTATTTAATGAACTAGTTCCATCATATGTTATTCTTTCAAACTTTTTAATAAAAAAAAAGATTATAATAAACTCATGTTTATATTTAATGTTTTGTTGACAATCATTTGTTACTCTTTCTAACTTTTTAATTAAAAAAAATAATTACAATAAAATCACTTTGGATTTACTGTTTTGTTGACAATAATTTGTTATTCTTTCTAATTTTTTAATAAAAAAGAATAAATTTACAATAAACCCATGTTTGCATGTGATTTTTTTTTTCCCAAGGCATTTAATATTATTCTTTCTAACTTTTTAATAAAAAAATAATATTAGGTGCAAGTGCAACCCGATAAACCGACCCAATCCAAACCAAACCCAAACTATTTAGGTTGGGTTGGGTTAGCGGATAAATTGAATTGAGTTGTGTTTCAAATTTACTAACTAGAATTATTTGAATTGGATTAGGTTTTAGCCCCAAACCGATCTACCCCAACTTATGTACACCTCTAATTAATACAATAATTTTTTGTCGGGTTGTAGGCTTTGAGATTTCTCCTTGATGGCTTTGGTACAGCTTACTAATCTCCTTGATCCCTTTAAGATTATTGTCTGGTGATAGGTGGCATTGAATTTCTAGTTGAAATATTGCACTATGGAAAAAGTACATATATAAAACCTAGCTAGACCAAGAACATGGTAATTAAATTCGCGATACTGGATGTACACTTTAAATGTTAACGCGTACGTAACATTACTCTTAATTAAATTTTGCTTGTACTTTAAGTGGGGAAAGTTGAATGTTTTATGAGATATACATGTTCTAAGGCCTGAGCTAGTGCTCCCTTTTGCATGTAGCCTTAAAGAGCACATTACTAGTTGGATTGGAATATCAGATTTAGTTTCATATGCAATCATTTTGTTTTCACGGGCCGCTTATATATCATATAAAATTTGGCTTTGTTCGAAAATAATTTTTCTAAGCTTTTTTTTTTTCCTTATTAATTAAACGTATCTAAAAGCATGTATTTATGTTACTTTCATTCGTATTTACTTATTTGATAAATATATGAATCATTTATTTTGAAAACAAATTATAGACGGTGACGTAGGATGAAAAATAGCTATTGCTTATTAAAATCTTATTGTTGACTATAAATTTAGTGCAAAAACTTATTGATGTAACCGCGTGCATGTTAGCATTTCTAATAATTAAGTTTTGTAAGTTGTTGATATCAAAGTTGAAAAATGAATTGTGCAATATTTATCAACATATACAAAGAATGATACTTTAAATTTGGAATCTCTCATGATTGCTTTCACTTTATTGTTTATGAAACAATAATTCGAATTGATTTATTGTTTCAATAATTTCAAAACCAAAATCAAGTAAGTGGACATAGATTCTCAAGGTGCTGAATCCCACTTCAACTACTTCTTCGCACGTGCGAATCTTGCTGATCACTTGCTACTTAGTCCTTCCTGATTTGCTCAAGTTAATGACACATGCGCACCACTGCACTTGAACACACCAGCAGGTTCCTAGCTATAGTGCCCACATTTACACAAGGAACTTTAAATATATATATATATAGTTGTTATTAGGTCACTGCTGATCTCCCTTCTCCCCCTTTGTTTCTAAGCAGATTACAGAAAATCTTGATACCTTAGGCCCATCAAAGATCTGCTCCAACAAACGTATCCTTCAAGATCATTGTGTGAAATATTATAGAGGCCACCCAGCCGGCCGGCCGGAGTGGCACCAGCATGAACTATAATTCTTCTACCTGCCCTTTACAACAAAGTGATGAGATATTGTTTCAGATCTCTTCCTCATCTTCAATTTTCTTTCAACAGCAACATACAATTCATCATCAACACACCCTCCAAGTGATTCCTCCAGCTCCTAATTATGGGTCTAATTATATTAATGAAGCCAATCTCTCCATCAATCTAGATGCTGATCAGAACGACGATAATCATGATGACGAAAATGTGATGATAGAGAAGAAGAAGAAGAAGATAATACATAGAGAGATGGAGCGGCGGCGCCGGCAAGAGATGGCTGCTCTTTGTAAGAGGCTCCGGTCACTTCTCCCTTTGGAATATCTTCAGGTAATTGTATATATATAAGCTGTTTTGATCACTTATTGATAAAATTTTTGTTTTGTTGAGGGTATGTGTGTTTAGTCACTTATTAATTTAGATGAAGGGTTTCAGGGAAAGCGATCGATCTCTGATCACACGAGCGAGGTGATCAATTACATAAAACACAAGGAGGAGAAGATCAAGGAGTTGAGTGAAAGGAGAAAAAAACTCAAGAAAATTATAAGTTCCAATTCTGGCACTACTGTGATGGTTCAACCATGTGGATTGGGGTGGAGGTTGTAATTTCCAGCAGCTTGAGAGATGGGATGCTACCTCTATCAACAGTGCTAGAACTGCTTGTGGAAGAAGGGCTTTGTGCACTAAGTTGTGTTTCCACTAAAATCAATGAAACCTCAATTCACACAATTCAGTCCAAGCAGGTAGAAACCTTGATGTTAGGGTTAGGGTTTAAGAAAATTTGAATTTCCTTGTATTAGATCAACTAGCTACTTGTTCTGATTTGTGAAAACATATACAGGTCAGCACTCTGGCCAGCATCGAAATATCTGGGCTTCAGCAGAAACTGATGAATTTAGTGCTGTGAGGGAACCGGATTCAGCTATAAAGATTTGATTCTTCTCACCATCTTCTTCTTCTTCAAAACAGGAAACATTATTGTACAGAACCTTTGCAGGTCTGTCTTTTTTTGCAGCTACGAATAGTCTCAGCAATCTTTCATAGTAAAAGTTGGTATATTGTATTTCCAACAAGTTTTTTGTTTGAACCACCGTTCTGGAAATATAGTACGGAACACATTTTCCATTCGCATGACTTTTTTTTTTCTTTCTTTTCTTGAAAGAACTTACCTTTATGATGTGTTGGGTTTTTTTGGTTCAGACATGAATTCCTTATTAGATTAGAAAACGGAACACATATTTAAAAAGTAATTAGGACTTCTTAAATACAAATAGTTGTTTGATGATTTAGTTGTATTTGAATAAGAAAAACCATGTTGATATAGTTATATTAGAACGAGGAATCCTTGTTTAGTCACAGTTTTTAAATATTGTGGCTGGAGAGTCTATGTAAAAAAGGTCCTCCATTGTTTATTGTCAATCCCAACTAGTGAGTGAGATCTAGAAGAAGATGGAACTTGGTCATTGGAAGCGTCGTGAAATAGAGTAGAGTTTAGAGCTTGTGCGGATGACGCAGTTTAAGTTCTAGTTTATTTTGAGTATTCTTGAAACTGCAGATCTGTGTATTATCTAGTATAGAAGTACTTAAAGTGTTTAATTATATTCCTTTGAAGTACTTGTTAACTGATAGTGTAATAGATTATTTTTGCTGGTTTTTTTCCTTGATTTTGGGGCTTTCTGTGTATATCTTTGAGTTGTGGGTATTGATCTTTATTTTTTTATCTCCTTTATTGAATGTATGAGATAGGAGGGTTTGAGTGTTTTTCCCTACAATATGCTCGCAACTTAAACTAATGACATGCCCTAATTCAAGATTATTAATCTCTTTTTTTTTGGCTAGTTTCTCAGGCTAGCTAGCTTCAGTATAACCGTGTTTTAATTGCTTTCCATATAACCTTAGTGTTCTTATTTTCCTCTAACAGTGCTGCTAATTGATTAAGAGAATTCTTCAGATCTGATGCTTTACTGCTCCTATATATTCATGGAAAGATTTTCATATCTTATGCTTTACACACTCAGAAAACACACTCTTGACATTAACGCAAGAGTTGTTTGATCACTTTTAATCACTCATTGTTGCATGATTCTAAGTGTGTTTTCCTAGCATTTCCCAATTAATTAAGAAACTATCCACTTTTCCCATACACATCAATGAACAAATATTTGGTGAGGTTTTACTGTATTCATGAAGTTCCTTCTTGTTCTAGATCATTTAACATGAAATAGTTTACATAAATCAAATAGATTTAATTAACATCTCAAGCAAAATATAATTATTTCGTTATTTGTAATGCTTATATGGACTTTGGTTTCTCGAGTAGCATCTAAAGTACTCTTTGAGTCCCTTTAGCAGGATGTGTTGATCATTGTCATTTTATAGAATGGGAAATGATGTAAATAAAAAGAATTCATAAATATATTTACAAATTAATGATCCAACATGTTACTTTTGCTTGTGCTCCATGGAGACTCGTGACAATTTGTGTTTCCAATTAATCCGGGATAATATTGTCAAACCATAGTAAAATAGTTTTACATGAATCCATATCCTAGCTAGCTATATGTAAAGAATATGATAATAAATAGAAATGCCAATTTTTTATACTGAAATTTGAAATTAGGGTGATCATGAAAGCTTGTTAATTAGCTATTGTGAATATTGGTAAGATAAGTAGGACTTAAAAATATATATATATTTTTTCTTTTTTAAAAATTAATTGCTTTAAAAGAAGAAAAATGAATCCAATGAAACTATAGTCATGCTAATTTCTGCAAATTGTATTTTTTCTAATACGAATACTCATGGTGAGAAAGGCACAAAAAAAGAGTAGGAATCTTAGAACGGTTGATGATATCATCATTGCTAGGGTTTTGGGATATTCAGTTAACATGGCATGATCAGGCCATAATCTAGGTGATGTGATGCTCCCTAGGATTAGTTTTACATTAACTCAGATGACTATTGATTTCTAAATTTAGAGCTGCTGGCTATGGAGGGTTTGATACCAAGAAATATTGCAATGGCAAGAGTAATTTAGATATGATATTGATTATAAACATTATTAAAAAAATAATATTTTTGTCATTATAACATTGAATTATCAAAAACAATTCAATACAATCTAATAGTATATTGACAACGACAATGCATGAAATTCTCTCTTTCTCTCTCTTTTTTTTAATGAATGGGCATGAAATTTTCCAACTATACGAATTTGTTTTTTTTCATTCTACTCTATCAAGAGGTCAAACAATATATAAAGTTATTTAATAAAAGAATTAAATATAATATAAATTGGATTAAAAAACAGAAGAGAAAAAGATCTAATGGAAACTTATAGAGCAAGGTTTAATTTGGGTGATTTGATAGGTTCAATTCATTTTTTGCACATCAACTCCTTTGCAATAATTGTATTATAACATGCATTACATGCTATTTTCTTCATAACCTTCTTTATTCATTTTTCAGTAAGTAAAATTAAGGAATTTAGCAATGAATTATGTTTTTCTATTTTAAGATCCACTGTTCATTAATTACTAAAAGCTTCTAATAAAAAACTTCATTTCCTCACTTAACTTCAACATATCTTATGATTAATGGACAATTAGGCTCACGAAGCCTAGTTACACAAAGAATTATATAAGGGAGCACTATGTCAAGACCATGCTGTAGCTGCATCACCATTAATGGGTCCGATGAATCCTTCATTCAAAAATACACTCATCCATACCCCTATTACACTTCATGACCAGGTTATAAGATATAACATTCAATTTGCGATTTAAATTAATTGAAGAAAATGAAAATGTTGCTCTAATTACAATAAAATAAAATGAAATTTGTAAGCACGTACATATGCTGTCACACTATTATGACTATTAAATCATGTACTATATACATATTGATCCAATGATACATACACACACATATACCATATTCGAAAAATATAGGAGTAGCCCAATTGACTCGTATAGTTAAAAAAAGAATTAGTTAAATTATATATAATAGCACTGTCCTTGAAAAAAAACTAAAAAAAAAATCCTAATTTAGTGGGTTCCAAGCATGTACTTTAATTTCCTTTTACAGCGTTGGAGTTATGCTAATCACACCATCAAGCACTTTTCCTTTATTTTTATTTTTTATTTTTTATTTTTTATTTTTTTACTTATCTTTATTTTTCAAAGTAGCTTGCTTTTGCAGGACCTTTCTCAAAACCATTTCTCTGCTTCAATGAAATGATCAGCTTCATATTCTTCTTGCTAGCTAGCTACCTGCTTTTGTCATCGCCACTAATTTAGCTTCTATATATTAATATTATATAACCATAGGGTAGCTAGGACAGTGAATTAAGAAAGTAAAGGGAAAAGACAAAGTTAGAGCATTGAGGTGTTAATGAAGAACATAAAGTAATTATATTCTTTTCTTCAGACATGCACTTATTACTGATGATTAGTGAGAACAGAAGACAGATCACATCGATCCAGATGACATGACTTCCATTTAATTAATTAATTAAGACTTCAACAACCAAAACTGTTTATAAAGTGGAGTCCACGGTGTTGGGTTTGAGTCATACAAATTAACTTCTTGAGGTAAGGTTATATATAAGTAATAGACCAACAGAGTTGGCTTGAGTGAAAGATACAAGATCTTATTTGAGTGAAAGAGACGACATCTTATTTTGAATCTTTATGAACAGATTGCTCCACCGACCTAACGTGGATCTTATTCTAATTCAATTAATTAATGCGCAAGTTAAGCACACAAGAAGCGTTTTAAACTTATAATTTTGCCGTCTTTTCCAATTTTAAATAGTTAAATCTTTTTGACCATAAGTTCAATAGCAGGGAACTGAGTTAACATTCATTCTCCTTTTCACATTCCAACTATATATATATGTAGATTTTTATATTATGCCATATGGGAACCAGCAGTACTAGCAATGGTCCCATGGATTTATTTATTTATATATGCACTCCACCTAGAGGTTCCCGATTTCACATTGCTCCGTTTGACTCATTTGGTCAACATTTCCGTTATTAATTTTATCCTCTTGTTATTAATATCCATTTAATTCTTAATTTCCTAAATTATAAGTACTAATTCTGACAAAAAACATTATTAGTACTAAGAATTCTATTGGCAACATGTATTACACACATATATATATACATAAAATAATAAGTATCGTACAAAGATCTTAGTTACTTCATACAAATTCTAGGAATTAGCTAGGCTTTTGTTCCTCGAATCTTAATTAGTTTGTTTCTTTCTAAAACACCATAGATTTTATAGACCCAAAGATAAAAAACCCCTATGCCCAGTATTAGAAATTATTAAACTCAAAAGTTATAATTATCAGATAAGAGTCTTTACGTGCAACCCTATCTTGTATGTATTTTAATACTATGTTAAAAACTACTTAACTCAAAAGTTATAACTGTCAAGTAAGGGCCCAATAATGTATATCAAATTATCTTCAACATCCACCATTATGAATTAATCTTGCTAGTTTGAGGAATTTGTGAATATTTGAGAATCTCCTATTCGATTATTGCTTTGATTAATTTCCTAATTGATCTCCTATATCTACTGATAAGCAAAGTGTTCCACTCATAGCCAGTATATAGCTTAAATATTGTTCTGTTTGTCTATCGGAATCAATTAATGTATTACTCACAATATTTGGCGCCACATGATATGATAATGTGCCACTTTTAATTTAAAGATAAGCTAATTAATGGAAGATTTGATGCATAATTAACTGATTATTTCTATAGAATTAATATATTCTTATACTTATAAAGGACGATTTCGATCAGATTAACTGAATGAAGACAGTTTCTTTAATTAATTAGCATCCACTGCTCTTAGACGTTTCTAAATTACACAATGTTCTTCTTTTCTTTCTTTTGTGTGCTCTGAGATACATGCAGATCTTGGTCTTCTTATTGATGAAGACCACCTTGGCCGGTCACTCGGTCCAATAATCAATTTTTTCTTTTCTGATATATTTTTTTTCTTCTGAAAAAGAGTAGAATGTTGGGTCTTCAGTGATGATGTGATCCACTGCATGCACCCAGTTATAATGGAATGTTGGGTCTTGGGAGATGACATTTAAATATATATAGCTTTTCCTAATTCACAGCAATATCGTTTATTAATTTATTACAATAAAAGCGGAGTTTGATTTGTTGTATTAAATATTATTGTCTGTGTTGATAATAGAAGAAGAAGATGATTTCTACTGCTTCCGCTTTAATGGGTATATAATTGATTAATTAGATGCATTTACATATAATAATGCAAATAATTTATATAGGTGATCCGGGTTCCCTCGGAGATTTCTACAGATGATGCCACCTAGCTGTTGGTACAGCTTCTCTAGCTACGTTCAATTATTGTGGTGCTTTTGAGTGACTAATTAAAAGTCTACTAGTGTCCTGTTTAGATTATCGATTAATCTTGTTTCCTTTAGAATTGGTGTGTAAGGACGCGGCAGGAATCGGACGAACTCTTAAAGTAACGTTTTTAATATGATTATTACTTTTTCGTAGCAATACTCTCTTGTCATTTACGGCAAGAGTACAGGATTTAATATAGTCATTTACCCATAATTTCTCTTTTCCCAAACAAATTGAAATTTGCATCTACGTTACTGATTCCCAAAGTTGATTCTTTAATAAATAGCTTACTTCAACTTGGCAACGTGGTTTCGAAGTAGTACGTGATATATATATATATATAAAATATATATAAGGCTTTAAAACGTTGGTGGGTTTACATTGTATAATTAGATCAATCTCTTTCTTAAGGTGCATGACTTCTTAAATGAGGTTCACAAAGATATTTTGGTCCCACCTTCTCAATATAACCTTTATATTACACGGCCTAACTCATTTAAAAATGGACCAAACAAATTCAATGGATTTATTTTTGACAAGAGTATTTATATAATTGAGAAAAGACTTAATTAAGTTGACTCGAGATTAGAAGTGACAAAAATAAGAGTACGAGCAACTCTATAAATTTAGGAACACTTAAGCCTTATACTTAAGAATTCTTAGTGCGTCCGTACCCAACCGCTTTTGAAACAAATATTAAATCTTTTGTCTATACTCATATGATTAAAAAAAAAAGTTGCCTGCTGTTGTTTTATTTTTTCTATATTACACTTATTTTTAAATATGAAATATAATTATACATAACATATCAATTTATCCAAGCTATTTGTGTTGTCTTACTATTTATATGGATATATATGTTGGATTATAAACTTGATCCAATTAAGAAGTTCAAAGCAAGCACTTAATTAAATAATTCTCTAATGTTACGTAAATATGCAAGTGCCTAATGTTAGCTACATATGCACTGCTTAATGTTAGGTATATGTGTTAGTGGTTGATTAAATTATTGTTAAAATTATGGAGTAGGTTGATTTGTAACTAGTATAAATACCCCTCTCTATTTGAGTTGTAGCATCAAGTGAAGTAGAAAGCATTTTGGAGTGAGGAAGAAAATATAAGAAACTTTGCTTCTTATAGTGTAAAACAAAGCATAGCTTTGTTGTGTGAGTGTGATTTGAGTGAAAGAAATAAAATTGGGTGATTTTCTTTCCTAGTTATTAAGAGGAAAGATGTCATATAGCATATCAAATTGAAGGTCTCGAACGAGACAAATGCAACTTCTCTAGAATCAGCCCGATCGAAGTTTAGACGCGCCGCCAGTAGCCGCTGTAAGTTTTTCTACCTAGAAAACAAGTTGACTCAGTGAGTCAAGCTGAGTTGGAGCCAAGTCAGCCAAGTTGGAGTCAAATTGACCGAGCTGCTGACTGAGCCGATGAATCTAGTTTACCAGTGAAGTTGACTTTGAGCAAAGTTGACTTTTTGGTCCAAGTTCCTGTTGAAGTTAATTTTTTGACGTTTTGGATCCATCCATGCAGTCGAAATCTTCAAATTCACACTACTTTGAGAGATATATCTAATGGAAGTATGGTTTCCTTCAAAGTTTTATTACTTAAGACAGTAGTTATAAAAATTGGACTATTAAAATGAAAGCACTCCACATGATGTTTGAGAAATTGTGGATAGAGGCTACAATAACCACAAAATTAAGCATCGTTGTCCCAACAAGAAAATGATAGTGTGAAAGATTCAAGAAAGAAAGACAAGAAACCTCTCTTTCTCATCTATCAAGCTTTAGATGATGATGGCTTAGAGAAAGTTTCAAGTGCAACTTCAGCCAAAAAAGTATGGGACAAGCTTGAAACCTTCAACAAAGGACAAGAGAAAGTGAAAAAGGAACTTTTTCAAACCCTAAGAGGTGAATTTGAATCATTGCACATGAAAGATGCCGAGTCCATCTCTGATTATTTTTCAAAAGTTTAATTTGATCATTTCAAAAGTTTAATTTGATCGTTTCAAATCAATTAAAAAGAAACGGTGGGAAGTTAGAAGATATAAGGATCATGGAGAAAATACTCCACTCATTGGATCCAAAGTTTAAACATATCATTTTGACGATAGAAGAAACTAAAGATTTGGCAACCATGACAATTGAACAACTCCAAGGATCATTGCAAGCTTATGAAGAAAAGCATAAAAAGAAGCAAGGGATCAAATGACAACTCCTTAAGATGCAACTCAAGGAGAAGGAAGATTCCCAAAGCCACGAAAGATGCCAACGTGGTCAAGGTAGAGGCAGAGGCCGAGGACGAGGACGAGGTTCGAGTCATGGTCGTGGACGAGGATGGAATTATAACAACAATTCCAACAACAATTATGAAAGAGGAGAAAGCTAAACAAGAAGACATGGAAAAGAGCATCCGAACTTGAGAAGACCGATGAGCATTAGAGTGTAGAGCACCTAAGAATAAAGTTGAAGTGAAGGCCAACTACATAGAAGAGAAGACCGATGAGCATGAAACTATACTTCTAGCACACAAAGATAGTAATGAAAGCCAAGAAAATGCATGGTACCTGGACATTGGCGCAAGCAATCATATATATATATATGTGCGGGAAAAGAAGTATGTTTGTGGGGCTTGATGAATCAATAAGCAGAAATGTCTCATTTGGCAATGATTCAAAGATTTCAGTAATAAGGAAATGTAACATCCTTATTCGCTTAAAAGATGGAAGGCAACAGTTTATTTCAAATGTTTATTATGTGCCCAATATGAAAAGTAATATTTTGAGTTTGGGACAACTCTTAGAGAAAGGTTATGATATTCAAATGAGAAATTATAGTCTTTCACCAAGAGATAATAATAACAATTTAATAACCAAGGTCCCAATGTCGAAAAATAAGATGTTCTTGTTGAACATGCGTAATGATGTAGCAAAATGTCTCAAAACTTGCTACAAAGACACATCTTGGCTTTGACATCTTCGTTTTGGGCACCTTAACTTTGAAGGACTAAAGTTGTTATCCAAAAATAGATGGTGAGAGGCCTACCTCACAATCACCCTGATCAATTCTGCGAAGGATGTTTATTTGGAAAACAATTTAGGAAAAGCTTTCCAAAGAAGTCAAACTTTAGAGCTCAGAAACCGCTTGAACTCATACATACAAATATCTGCGGTCCAATCAAACCAAGCTCTCTTGGTAATAGTAATTACTTTCTTCTTTTCATTGATGATTTGTTAAGAAAAGCATAGGTGTATTTCTTGAAGCAGAAATCATAAGCTTTTGAAGCTTTCAAGAAATTCAAAGCCGCCGTAGAAAAAGAAAGTAGAAAAGAAATCAAGGCTTTGAGATCCGATCGAGGTGGAGAATTCACATCTAAAGAATTTCAAGAAAACTGTGAAGATAATGGAATTCATCGACCCTTGACAGTCCCGAGATGCCCCCAACAAAATGGAGTGGCGGAAAGAAAGAATTAAACTATCCTCAATATAACTCGAAGCATGCTCAAAAGTACGGGGTTGCCCAAAGAGTTTTAAGCAGAAGTTGTTGCATGTGCAGTCTACTTGTCTAATTGATCTCCAACAAGAAGCGTATGAGGAAAGACACCACAAGAAGCATGGAGTGGAAGGAAGCCTAACATCTCCCATCTAAGAGTCTTTGGAAGCATAGCCTATGCACATGTTCCAGATGAGAAAAGGAGCAAACTTGATGATAAAAGTGAAAAGTTCGTCTTCATTGGCTATGACAACAACTCTAAAGACAAGTTGTATAACCCAAGCAATATGAAGTTCGTCATCAGTCATGATGTTGAGTTCTATGAAAAAAACACTTGGGATTGGAAAATTCATGATGAAAATTACAATTTTCTTCCATTCCTCGAAGAAGAAAAAAAAGAGCAACCAAGAATGGAGCACATGTACTAGAAGAACCCACTACACCACCAGCTCCACCAACAACAAACAATGATGGAAATTCACCACCATTATTTTTAAATGAAAGAGATGTAGAGCGTACAAGAACCTTGCATGATCTTTATGAGGTAACTGAACGACTTGATAATCTCTGCCACACCTCGATTTTTCGGACCTAATCATGTGCACTATAATGGAGTGCAAATCGCCTAGATTACCTAACCGAGGCGTGAGTGTCCATCATCTTAGGTCAATGTCCTTATAATAAAAAAATATTTTAAAATTTGTGAGAAGACGTTTTTTTTAA
The DNA here is from genome assembly GCA_035771175.1 of Paratinospora sagittata. NCBI lineage: Eukaryota > Viridiplantae > Streptophyta > Magnoliopsida > Ranunculales > Menispermaceae > Paratinospora > Paratinospora sagittata. The sequence continues at coordinate 34,998,648 of CM069591.1, forward strand.
GGACATTTCCTAACCCTAATCTTATTGTGCCTGCAAATTAGTGAGAACACACATCAGCCTTTGCTGCTGATGGTTCTGTTGGTCATGCTGATTGTGGTGCTGACCACCACCTCTGCCATTGCCGTTTCGACTGCCACCCCTGTCATTACGGCCTCCTTGGCCATGATTGCGAAAACCCTGATGGCCAGGATTATACAGTTCAGCCGTAGGTGCCGTGGCCTCATTCTTTTGAACTGGGGCTGGGAGGGCTGGGTTTTGATTATAGTAGAGCTTCTTCTTGTTTCCCTGCTGCGAGCCCTGTTGGGAAAATGTTGCAGGCCATTTTCCTCTATTCAGTATCTGCTCCTGTATAATCTTTTTCTTCTCAAAGCTCATGGCCTTGTCAACGACCTCCTTGTAAATCTTGAGATCCAAGATTGACAATGCTTGTCGAATGTCAGGACGAAGGCCATTGTAGAATTTCTCGATCTTATCTTGCTCTGTTGAGATGGTCAAGAGAGAGTAAACCGATAATTCTTTAAACTTGACAGCATACTCCCTGATTGTCATGCCGCATTGGCACTTCTGCCTCTACACAGCGGCGGGAAAGTACTCATCAATAAACAATGACTCGAACTGCTACCAAGTCATGTCCGTGGTGTTGACCCTTGGGTCCTCCTTCACTATTATCCACCACGTATTTGCTCCACCAATAAGTTGGTAGGACGCAAGTGGAATCTTTCCAGCCTCTTTGACTCCCATTGCATTGAGAGCCTTCTTCGACTTATCCAGCCAATTCTGCGCCTCCTTCGCATCAAAGGTGCCAGCAAAAGTAAGAGGTTGTAGCCTCTTGTACTTTGTAATCTGATCTGTTTGAGTCTCCGACCCAGATCTAACAGGTGCCTGAACAGTGACAACCTAATTGGCCACGGTCTCACGAACGGCCGTCTGAACAGTTAATTTTATCGCCTCAACAAATTCGGCAAAAAAAACTTTCATACTCGAAGGCATGACAAAGGATGTGGGCTGGGGTGACACTGTCTGCCTAGACGTAGTAGTAGTGTCGGGTGTGGCCTGCGCTATCGTCGGAGGTGCCAGTTCCTAGTTCTGAATCTCAGGAGGTGCCTCCTCTGCTGAACGGAGAGTACGTGGCCTTATTCTTTTCCTGGTTTGCATTTTCTAACTGACAATGAGAAAATAAAACCATAATTTAGGAACTGTAGCCAAGTATAATTTTATGATATTCTGAGCAACAAGTTCGAGAGTACTGCAATATAAAAACCACCTATCTTTTTAAGTATAGTGTAAGGTTTTTGTTGAGGAATCAAAAAATCTTATGTGTATGTTTGGCCTTGGTGTAAAACAATGTTAGAATGTTTATATAATAAGTATAAAACTTTGCTCGTATTTCAAATATTTTGGTTCTGGTTTTTGTGAACATACATATACATTTCATTAAAAATCCATACCAGTCATAAAAATTATAAGATTTTCTTCGGTAAATATCCTGATCTAACGTTCTATCGCAATCTTATGTATTCAAACTTTTTCATTTAGTCTTTTCGACTATTATCCAAATTCGTGTGTCCCATACGACACGAATTTGGTAATAAGGGTGTCAACCAAGTTAAGTTGTATGAACACGGTTTTTATAAAATATCGGCTGAAGAGGAGTTCACTAATAGTATCGTCTAAGTTTACTCGTCCCATACTGTGTAAACTTAGTGATAATGTTAGTAATACAACTTTTCCCAAATGTTTCTTTTCACAAAACGTTGTGGGTTTTCTTACTTCCAGTTTTTATTTAGTATCTTCTAATATTGTTGTGTCCCATACCACTCCAAAGTTAGTGATATAAAAGAAAGAATGGTTTTAAGTCGGCCAACCAAAGATAGTCTTAAACAAAACATTTTCATTCATATATAGAATAAATTTTACAATGCCAGTAATCATTCCTGATTTTTCTGCCTACTACCGTTCCTCTTAGACTTCCTGCTAGGTATAGAAATACTACTAGAAGAAAGTTGAGAAGTTGCTCGTTGTTCTTCGACATTTTGCATACGTGTTAACAAAGTATTTTGAGTCCCCTTCATTCGAGCAATACTAGATACAATCACATTTAACTACTCGAATGGGTTAGTCGATTGCCCCATCGATGGTTGATAGATTAACTGTCCCATAGGTGGGGGGTAGGCCGTAGGCATTGGTGGAAAGTATTGGCCGTATGGTTGACTCATAGGTGGAAGGTAGTTGTTTTGATTGTATGGGGATTCCCTAACTGGAACCCCTTGGACATTTGGTGTCACACCGTAGGTTGCACAGCGTGCCCCCTACCCAGGTGTGGGCGCACCCCCTTGGGGCAAACGCCAGCCATTATGGATCCATAATATTATCCCATCCTGGTACAGCCACCGCCACACAAGGACGTCTTTTGTACACGTAATCATTTGTCCCCACTATTCATGAATAGTGCAGGGCCTCCCTAGGAATTGAACTCGAGACATCCCTTAAGGAGTTTAATTTCGCATTCTGAGTAACCACTGAGCCAATGGTTCAATGGTTACTCAAGGTGCGAAATCTAACCTCTTAAGGTCGGTTGTGAGTTCGATCTTGGGGGAGGCCCTGCACTATTCATGAATAGTGGCAGACAAATGATCCCGTGTACAAGAGACGTCCTTGTGTGGGGGTGGCTGTACCGGGATGGGACAATATTATGGATCCATAATGGCTGGCGTTCGCCCCGAGGCGGTGCGCCCACACCTGGGTATGGGGCACGCTGTGTAACCCAGGGTGTGACATTTGCATATGCTTGAGTTGAAAAGTCTTGAAACAATGGACTCATTGGGATATCCTGTCTTCCAAAATTTGGTGCCGCACAATTCTGTTGTTGTTGGTTCACAGGAACTTGTGGAACTGGTCGATACAGTACCTCATGAGTTGGAAACCTTTGGTACGTAGTATTGCCTTGAGTTGGTATATTCCAGGAAGGTGGATTTGCTGGAACTCTCTGTCCATCCTGATTTGGTTGAGGTTGATTTAGTTTGGCAAAAAAATCTTCCTCACAGCATAGATGATCGGTTTAACCATTATTAGGGGCTGGGTTTGCAGTAGGGTTCTGATTTGGCTCGTTATTTGGTGCTTCCCTAACAGGAATCTTGCGTCGACTTTTTGGTTGACAACGTCCATTTTTGTCTCTAATTCTTTCGCCATTTCCTCCTAAAGTCACGCCGAATACTTCCTCGTTAGTCACCCCTCCACTTGTGACAAATGTCTTGAAGATAGAGGATGTTGTAACCGCCATAGTGATCTGTTTCGAAGACTCATCAAAAGTGTTAATGTTTGCCTCATATAGTATCCTCATGATCAAGACTCCGTAGCCGAGGAGTTCCTTTCTTGAAGGGTTTTGAATCACCCGCGACATTTGTTGGATGATGATGTGAGGTAGGAAGACCTTAATTTTCTTCTCTATGCAATATAACACAAGATGTTGAGCCCTTGACATAGCACCTCTAATCACCTTTTTCGGCAAGATATTGCCGAATACGATCTTCGCAAGGCAGATAAGAGGTGGTTTAAGGAGATTGTTTGGGAGGTGGGCGTAAGTCAATTGGGTGTTTTGGTGAGAGAATTGAACAACTGTTCTTTGGACTCCGCGATCTCTGCAACTGTCTGGGGTTCGTGTGGATCAATGATTCTATCTCTAATCGGGATCTCCATAAGTCGTGAAATAATTTCGACGTTGATAGAAATCTTTGTTCCCTTGACCGTTGTCTCCAAGACAGGGCTGATTCTATCTTCTTGAAGTCCCACACAATTCATGGTTTCGTAGAAGGACTTCACTAAGTTGAAAAAATGTAACCCTCAACTTTTGTTATGTTCAACCACCCCAGTGTTACGAGTTTTTCGTGAAGGATCGAACGGAGACGGAGATCTCTATTGTCGATGATCCTCATAGTCATAACCTCCATTTCGAACAGTTTCATGAGTCTGGTGGGAATTGGTTCCCGACTACTGGAAGTCGTTCATTCACTTGAGGCCATTATCTTGCTGAAAAGAAGATAAACTTATAAAATACACAAAATATATTTCTAACATTTTTAAGATTTATGTCTTGTCCGTTGGACAATATTTTCTATTTTTCTCTTGATGTTTATGCCATCATTTAATCCAAAATTTCCATTAGCAATATGATATATATATATATATATATATATATTTCAAATATACATAGATATATAAATATATATATATTTAATCATAACTATATATATAGTTTTCATAAATCATAACTATATATATATATATATTTGAATCTAAACTATATAAAAACTATATAGTTTTCTAGATATATATTTAATATGAATCTCAACTATATATAATCCATATTTATATAGTTCTAAAGATATATATATATCTAATAATAATTTTCTTTCCTAATTTGGTGGACTTGGATGAGTCGTGGACCTTACTCTCTGATACCATTAAATGTTAATGGTTATCACTGACACTCACGTGTGTCCAACAACTGCGACTTATAAAGTCACGTGGCACATGAGCGTATCTCGGAGAAAGTTTTACGGCCAGCCTCTCAACTGCACAACCAACCACACTGGTGGCAAGCCAATGTGGACGTGTCGGGGTAAGAGCCGGTGCTTTGCCACCCTCACATCATGAGAACCCCTGATCATGCGTTGAATTCGCCCTCTCAAAACCCTATCTGATACCATTAAATGTCACACCTCGCCTAGACGCGCCTAAACCGGCGGGACACTCACGGACAGGGCGCGAAGGCATTATAACAATAACCGAGTGCACAGAAACACGATTAAGTACAAGTCTGATATCATTAATTTTAGAATATATTTGTACATGAAATAGTTAAGGGAACATCCTCCCAAAATCCCCAATGAATAATACAAAGGGTACAAAAATGTGGGTCAAAAAACCTGCACTCAGTCCACCCTAATCTCCTGTGAAAAATTGGATAACAAAAGGGTGAGCTACACGCTTAGTGGGTAAAATAGTTCGTGAATATAACAATTAATAAAGCAAACTTCATAATTAAACATCATAAATAAACATCAGAGCATCATAATCAATCCAACATGTATGTATGCATGACACTGTCTCGTATTGGTTTCATGATTGTACGCCACTTGAGTTCACGTACAGATGTCCCTCCCCAGGAGTAACCGGGTTCTCATTGTATGTCCCTTCTCAAGAACGACGTTTTGGTTTCACGTACAAATGTCCTTTCCTAGAAGTAGTCGAGTTCTCATTGTATGTCCATCTCTAGAGAAATATAATAAATAGTAAGTATTGCTTCTAACTATTCTATGAATCATAAACCACACACGTCCCAAGGTGGTGCTTATGTATGATGCCAATGCATGAACTAATCCGGTCTTTACTTAACATTAGACATGATTTGGCAACGTCTGGTGATTCTTATCAGGGTCGGTATCACCGCGTGCAAGGTTAGGACATTCAATATTACTTGTATAAGCTGATAGCTTTCAAATAAGATCAATCAGATCAGTCTCCAGTTGAGATGTGAGACACGAGGTCTACTTAAATACCAATCGTCTAGATCAGCACGTTGCCTCCCGTTCACTATATAAAGTTACTGAGGACAAGACTGAGTCTGGTTGAGCCAGATTGACCACTAATCCGGCATAGCAACAATGTAATACATGAACTCTAAATATATAGGCATAAGTATGACAAGTATAAACATTATACGCAATAATGCAGTGTAAATGAATAATATACATAATGATAAATGAATGTAAACTTTAATAAAATTTATAAGACACGCAAACCTATGTTTCGTTCTCCACCTTCAAATAAAAAAGAGAACTGGCGCCTTTCCCTGAGTAGAACCGCGTTGCACCGCAAAGAGAGTCTTAAAAGAGAAGACAAAAACTCAAAATGAGTGAGAGAGAAGAAAAATCACAAAAAAAAGTGGTTTTGGTTTGAAAAATGAAGAGGGGGATTCTTTAAATAAGAAAAAAATGGTGCCCGAAGGTTCGGCACCTTGTCCAAAGTTTAATTTTTTTTTCTTTTTGTATAAACCTAGGGTATTACAAAGAAAGAAAGAAAAAAAAAAATCTTACAAACAAGATCAATGCAATGTATAGGCTTCAATATGATCAGTTCCAAGTTGCTCACCGTTGAGTTGAAGGGCAATTAGCTGAAGTCTCAGTAGTCCAAGGATGTTCATTGATATACATATATCTTTGATCTTCTGGTTCCACCACATAATTTATACCAATAATTGTGACCTAAGCCAAGGTCAATGAAATTGATTACCCAAATCCATTCTGCTCATTTTATATACGCCCCCTAATCCACAGACTCTTAATTTCCTCGATCTTTCGGTTTGTTACCTTGTTCAATACACGGCCGTATCGAATATCAAATATTAAAACTATCGTATCTCTCGGGGATGCCAAACTTTGTGGGGGATTTTAAGATTAAGTGTGGAGTATATATATAATGCATGAAAGATTATCTTGTCTGACCATATATTAAAAACAAGGAAGACTAACTTCTTGTCTGACCATATATTCTTGTCTTCTTGTCTAAAATAATCTATTCATGCACTTTAGAATGGTTCACATGAGCTTAATTAATTAATAAAATAATTTTCTTCAATACCCACTACATGCCAGACCCTCGAAGCCCTCTGTAAGTGTTCAAAGAAATGATCCAGTACATGTCGACCATCAAAACACCATCTAAATTCCGGAATGGTCTTTTATTCTCCTGATCCCAAGACATAATCGGGCAAATCCACGTGGCAATCACTATATGGTTCACACACATATAGGGAGTTGGTTTGTGGGGCTGCGGCTTTAGAATCAAGTGCGCGTGACAGCAAATTGCACAGGAATTAATATTATAAAACGAATTCATCTCGAAGTTTAGAGGAGCCATTTTTTGTAATAAAATTTCTTAGGATAACTTTGGAGGAAGTGATCAGTATAGTCCATAACCAATTAATTCAATGATATAAACCAACTCAATGATTTGGTTAATATATAGGTCTTTGGGTGTAGCTAGCTGTGGGAAATGAATATGTAATGTTGTGGGTTAGATTGATGTGTCTTATCATTCTCTATCGTCCCAAATTAAGACAATATTAATATATTCCATCGATGTCACTCAATAAGTGGGTTTTTTTTTGTTGTAAGGAATTCTTTAGAATTAAGATAATTTAATTAAATCTCGAGCCCTACCACAAGCAAGGAACACGAATCCATCGTGTTGCACGTGCCAATTATATGTGAACACAAGTTGAGGTTTTCAAATTGAATAAAATGCACAGTACCCACTTGCAAGCTTTCCTCAATATAAAAAAATGGAGTGGTGAGGTCACTCCTCTTCTCATCTTGTTCATGAGGAGATCACAGAGAATCTTTGCTTCTTAATCTGGGTCCTTCTAAGATCTCCTTCTCCAACAATCATACCTCTTTGAAGTTGATAATTCTTAAGAAAAAAAACGAGAGAAAGAGAGAGAGAGAGAATTATGAGTTACTTCTGCCCAAAACACCCTTTACAACCTAGTGATGAGCTGGTTTTCCAAGTTCCTTCGATTTCCCTAAGTCATGATCAGCACATGATCCTGCAAGATACGTTCCAAGTGCTTCCTCCATCTAATCACACTGATCTCTCGTTCAACCTACAAGATAAAAGCCAGATTATTGAACCCTCCTCCAACACTGATCTCAACAATAATATCAATCATCATGATGGGAGCCAAAGAGGCAGTTCCAAAAATAAGATCAAACATAGAGACATCGAGCGGCTTCGGAGGCAAGAGATGAATGCTCTTTATGCATCCCTTCGGTCGCTACTTCCTCTCGAATATCTCAAGGTTTTAATTATAACATTTCTTCGAGTCCCTTCTTCTTCTTTTTTGTTAAATCCAAAAGATATTGTTCTAATTAGGTTAATCTGATGGGTGGTTTTCAGGGAAAGCGGTCAATATCAGATCATATGAACGAGGCAGTTCATTATATAAAGCACATGGAGAAGAAAATCCAAGAAATGGGTGACAAGCGAGATAAGCTGAAGAGATTATCTGATTCCTATAAACTTGAAGGGAATTTGTGTTCATCTGGGTCTGTTAGGGTTCTTCCATGTTGGCCAGGAGTGGAGATTATAATTAGAAGCAACTGGGGAGATGGGGTGCTGCCGCTTTCAAGAGTGCTGAGAGTACTGGCTGAAGAAGGGTTTGCTCTTATTAGTTGTGTTTCAACTAAAGTTAAGGGAAGTTTGATTTACACCATTCAAACTGAGGTATATATATAATAAACTAGGCCATATCTTATTTCAATCCGCACAATCCCAACATAATTAAAGTTTCTTTTTTCCGTGGTTCATGCAGGTCACGAATGATTCTGCAAGCAAAGATATAGCTTTGCTGGAGTATAAGCTGGTGGATTTGTTGAAGTTGGAAAGTGGAGTTTCTTTCTGAAGATTAATTTGCATATCCTTCATGAGATTGCTTGCTGTGCCGGCTTGATTGATTATCAGAGGTTTGATCCCACCTTAATTCAGTTGGTTTTGTTTCACAAAAGTTGATGAACATTATTGTGTGTAGCTGATTGCTAATCTCTTCCTTTTATGCTACTCGGATCACTCTCCTCAATAAATAAATTTGGATCTTTATATATACCAGTTGTTGAATTAATTGTTTTCTCTCCATATAGCAAAACTGGTGTTTGAAGTAAGTTAATTACCAGCATGTTAAAATTATAATTAATGTCACCTTTTCCTCATATCTTGATTGATGGCTGAGCTTTGAGCTTCACTAATTAAGATGGTGAAAATACTAATATATAATTAAGTCTATAGTATACGAAGTAGATGTCCAGATGTTGATCAAGATATCAATTATGTCCACTGCTGAGTTAATTAATGATGCGTTTGATCTTGTAATAAATACAAACGTGTCACTCCACGGTAAAGTATTTTTTTTGGATGTCTACTCCATGTATAATAGCAGTATTCGAAGTTATGTTTATTTTTTCTTTTCCATATGCGCGCCTTATGTCTTGTTATCACCCTTGTAAATGGTACGAATTAGTTAGTGTTCAAGCAGCAAATTAAAGAAAAAGCTTAACAATTTCCTTGTTTTTCTTTTGCATTCATGAGATAGCTAGCTGGGTGTATGGAAAAAGAAAAAATAAATTTGTTAAATTTATTCATACTAATTAATGTAATAAAGCTCCCTCAATTAGTAAGTGTCAAATCACCAATTAATTTCTGATTATAATTTAAGTGATTTATAATTTATTGACTTAATTACTTTGTCTAGAAATGCCTTAATTTGTTTTTGTTTCAAGCTAGCTAGAGCTAAGAGAAGATGTTCATTTTAGTTTGGATATATAACTTTTTGACAAGTTCTTATTGTTGTATGATTAGTTAGTAGCCAAGTGAAATTGAAAAATATATAACCACAATAGCAATGATATATTTTGTGGTCCAATTAAAATTATTGGTGCATTTTTATTCTCTTGTCCATATAAATATACTAGTACTCATGAGAGTATTCCTACTTCTTTGAAAAGGTTAAATCTCTTATTTTAGAGTTTTCAATTGTTTGTGAGATATGCAACTTCTCAAAACTAATATTCAAAATGATATCAATCTTTCTGATTCTTGATTATTATTAATTCTTTGATCAAGAAGAATATGTAAAAGAAAATGCAATTTATTAAAAGATTTCTTGAGGAACCAAGGATAGTATTTGGAAAGCTCAATGGCCATTATAAGAATATAATGGAGGGATGCATGTGGCGGTATATATGGGTTGTTCCAATGAATTTGCATGGCCATGTCATAAACCAGTTCGAGGTGACAGTGGTGATAAAAGTAAGGTGAAAGATGAAATTAAAAGAGATGCAAGAGTACTGACTCAAATATGGTAAGAGTAGGATAGAGCAAAATGTTTGGCGAAAAAGCAACAATATATTAACAAACTAATTGTAGCAGAAATGTGAATGTACTAAGATATATAAATATGTGGTTAAACATTGAAAAATAAATCTAAAAATGAGCAATGGTAGGAATAATAGCTTCATGAATCAAAGATAAATTGAGTGAAAATTGATTAAGGTAGTTTGGACAAATACAATGAAGATCTTTGGATGCGTCGGATAAAAGATTGACTTATTATTCACTATAATAATAAAGCAAAATGGAGGAAACATATTTATGTAGTCAACTCCGTGTAATTGGAAAAAGAAAAATACTAAGGAGCTTGAAATCCCCACACCAATCGCTACAAAATTTGATGTGTCAAGCATCCACATCAGATTTGTAATTTCATTAAAAAAGTGTGTCATTTTGATGTATTAAAGATAAAGCTGATGTGACAGTGATTTGTAGCAATTGGTATAGTGTTTTCAATCCATGTAGCATTGCTCTTCGAAAAAAAACTTTGTTGAGTTAAATTGTGTAAGAGTGATTCAAATGCCAACTACTATCATGTAGTCACTATTTCAGAGTTCCTAAGTCTTTTTGTTTATGAAAATTGGTGGTGATGAAATTGGTATCAGATTATTTGCAATGTGGTAAGCTTATGGTATCCATATTTATAAGTTGGTGAAGGTGAGATGGGGCATGAATGGAATAGAATAATTATGCTTAGATAGAAAGTAGTGGTTAGGTTAACTAGAAATTTTAAGAAAGGTATATATTAAAGTCAAGAATAATTAGGAATGTTTTGTGGGAATTATTTTTAAATTATGTTCCAAGGAGAATTTGATATATTATTTTTGAGGAGGCATTAACAATGCATATTCTTGATTGTGATATTAGTAGATGAGGGAGCAGTTTTTATTATGAATGATGTCCAGAGTCCCCACTTATTTGACAAGATCTCAAACATGATATACTGGTTAGTTGGTTGATTCTATTTATGATCATGGTTGATTTTCTTAGGTATTTTATGGGATACGTATCTGCTTCAGTACTTTGCACATGAGTCCTGTTACTCTTTTCTTTTCTTTTTTTTGTCAAGGGTCCTGTTACTTTATTAGTTGTAAGCTTGGAATTGTTTAATTGCAATAAGTTTCATAATATATATAGCTAGCATATCTTCCCATGTATATATCCTTCCAACCCCATCGGCAAGTTGATATATATAGAAAATCAAGTAATCTTTTGCATGGTCATCCAAATTCAATGAATCCATTTACTAAATAATATTCTTGTGTGGAGTTGGTATGTATGTATTGTTGTGAAATTTACGTTTCTCCTATATGTGTGCTTTCTCCTGGGCAACATATTTAATACAATTATATTATTAAAGTTATTTATTATAATGGGCTTTTGTTAAGTGATTTATTTAAGAAAGCCCATAGACTTTTACTAAGTATGGGCTTAATGATTGGATACTCAATATTGCTTTATTTAGGGTTTAATGAGAACTCTTATATAAAGATATTAGATGTTATGGTGCCCAATATGTCAAATCGTGCCCTTTTTTTTTTTTCCTCCTCTCCTCCTCATCTTCTTCTTCTTCCTGATATATCTTCTTAAAAAAAAAATCTCTGTTGCGATTTGCAAAACCAACCAACGCTGGTTTTCGTAAAAACCAGCCAACTTTTATTTTTTTTAAATGTAATTTAAAAAAAATTAAAAAATTTATTTAATTAATTTTTATCCTAATCTCATGTGTTGCACCAAATATAAGATACACTATTTTTAATTCAGTCCAATCCAACCTAATTTAATCCCATAAAATTAATCTTATCCTATCCTGTGTACCAAACGCACCCTTAGGGTAGAAAACTTTAGTCCTTTTGTGTGAACTGCACTTTGTTGTTAAATGATCCATGGTGTTATTGTGGGCTATTAAGGATTGGACAATTGAGTCGTGGTAAGAAAGAACAATTTTCAGCAATCTTTTTTGCTCTTTCGAACGATATTTTGCGATGCTGAAAAAAAAAAATGGTTGATGTTTTTATTTTTTTTATTTTATATATATATATATATATATAGCATATGAAACAAAAAAAATCATTGTTTTTATTATTGATGTTTTTACATATGGAACAAAAAAAAAACCACAACTGCAGCGCTGCGGCGGTGCATTTTATTATGATTAAAGTATTTTTTTTAAGTTGCACCGATTATGTCTTGTATTTTTAATTAAATTAATTGAATCAATTGTGTAAATTAATTTAACTTAAAATATCAAGATGTTTTGAGTGTCTGTAATTTTTGCGAATTGTGACCAACCCAAAGGAAGGTTACTGTTTGGCCAAATTGCGGATACACCTATGGTAATAAATATGTGACAATTATAAAGTTTTTTGTGTGAACAACAATCGGTCCAAAGAAAGGCTTTTGTTTGACAGGACTTATTGTTAATATTTGATTATTGCATTAAGAGTGCCACTTTTTAGTTAATAGACTAGATATTAATGTTGTGCCAGGTATCTTTAGATGGGCCCACATTTTATTTATTTTGATTATGATGAGTTTTCAGTTTTTATTATGACATGATTTTTTTTATTTTTTATTTCCTTTTATTTGTGACTATGTTCTTTTATTTTGTTTTCTACGTAGTTTCTGCTCAAGTTAATCTTATCCCAATGCTAAATAGGACAAACTTTAAGATCTGGAAAGAGAACGTGGAAATCGTTCTCGGATGTATGGATTTGGACCTTGTACTAAGGACAGAGCGACCATGGCTTTGATGATATATCACTACAGAAAATTGCTATACAAGGACTGCTCAAAACATCCTTGAATTCGACGTCTTAATTGAAAAAACGTCCTAAAAGGGCTTCGAGGACGTTTTTGGTTATTTTTTCAAAGGTCCTCGTATAGTGATTTTCTTGTAGTCCATTATGCAATGCTCCATTCCGAAAGCGTTTAGGTGCTCAATTATTGAGAGTAGAAATGCTAAAAAGTTTCTCAAGGAAATAAAGCGATATTTTGCTAAGAATGAAAAGTAAAAAACAAGTAACATTTTGGCTACTCTTGTTTCCATGAGGTATAAAGCAAAGGGGAACATAAGGGAGTACATTATGGAGATGTCAAATCTTGTTGGGAAATTAAGGCACTAAAGTTAGAGCTATATGAGGATTTGCTCATGCCCTTGGGTCTCATATCTCTTCCTTCACAATTCAGCCAATTTAGCATTGAAAGTGCTCACTTAGCATCAACCTCTAAGAACAAGAGAAATAAGAGAGCTAAGAATACTGCAAATGGAACACCTCAGCAGAAGAAACTAAAGAAGCAGGATGAGGAATTCATCTGTTATTTCTATAAGAAAAGAGGACACATGAAGAAAGAGTGTTCAAAATACGCCGCTTGGCGTGTAAAAAATGGTAAGCTTCTCGCCTTACTTTGTTCTGAATGTAATTTAGCTTTTATACCTAGAGACACTTGGTGGGTGGATTCTAATGCTACTACTCACATAAGTATGTCTATGTAGGGTTGCCTGTGGAGCCGACGTCAAATGATGTTGAAAGATTCATCTTTGTGGGCAATGACAAGAAAGTTTCAGTTAGGGGTGTTCATGGGTTGGGTTGGGTCGGGTTGGGGCCAAAACCTAACCCAACCCAAACAGTTCGGGTTTGGTTTGGGTTGTGTCAGTTTGATTGGGTTGAACTTAAGCCTCATATTTGACATATAATTTATTGATATAAGAACTTTAATTATTCATTTATCGTTTAGATTTGCTAATAATTTTTTCCACTATTATTTTGCAATCAATAGTTTGTTAATATTACATATTAGTAGACTAGATAGTAATAATAATTCGCAAAATAATAGCACATAAATTGAGATTGTATATATTAATAGTATAGTAACCCAATAATATGTAGATATATATATATATATTATGATATAAACTAAATTAGATAGTATTAGATAAGAATCATAAGATACATATAAATATTAAAAAAATAACGCCTAAGAGGATATTTTAGGGTTTCAACACTTACTTCGGTTCGGGTCGGTTTAATCAACTTTTTAGGGGCTCAACCCGTGACCCAACCCAAATTGATCGGATTGCGTATTTTAAAACCCAACCCAAACAACCTATTTAACCCAACCCAAACCAACTCAAAAGGTTCGGTTCGGTTGCTTCGGTCGGGTTGGAAGGGTTGATGAACACTCCTAGTTCTAGTGGAGGCTAAGGGTGGCAATTTGGCTCAGGGCCCATGGGTCGGGCTCAGGCCAATCAAAATGGCCCGACCCAAACCCAGACCCGATTATTATATGGGTCGGGTAGGCCCGGTCTCAAAACTTATTGAGTGGGTCTAGGATTACATAGGTAGACTCAACCCTGTCATAGGCCTGAAATAAATATAATATATATGCATGTAATTAAGAGTATATAAAATGAAAAAAAGAAGAAGATATGATCAAGATTCAGGAGTGTTATATAATTATAATATATACAATATATGTACACGTTTACATACATACATAAGCACACACACACACACACACACACACACACACACACACACACATATATATATATATATATATAAGTAAAAGTTTATAAAGTGGGAAAAAAAAACATAATGATAATCAAGAATGCTATATAATTAAGAGTATATAGTTTCATTGTTTCAGTAATTAAGAGTATATATATACGCGCGCAATGTATATATATATATATATGTAACTAAGAGTTTATAAAGTGAAAATAAAACATAATGATAATCAAGAGTGTTATATTTAAGAGTATATGCAGTATATTATATATACATACATACACACCCACATATATATGTAGTAAATAATGTAGTAAATATATATGAAGAGTATATACTATATATATATATAAGAGTATAGTTTTAGAATTGAAAAATTGTTGTAACATTCTAATATTTAGAATTTCATAGCAAATTAGAAAATATTAGGTTTACAAATTAGTTGATATTTATTTAGAAATTAATAAATAATATTTTTTATTTCTATGTCTATGCTTTATTTAATTATTGAATTAAATTATATATATTTAATATTTTTAACCTTAAATGTTTTTGGTTATATTGTAGGTCCAAAAGCTCGATCCAAAGGCTTTTAAAGCCTAGTCCAAAGGCTCGATCTAAAGGCCCGGTCCATATAACTCTTGACTTGAGTTTGGGCCAAGGTTTTTAACATCAACCCCACCAGACCTGGCCCTGTATTTTTTAGGCATGACCCAAATATTCTTAGGCCCGATGGGGCCGGGCTGGCCCTAGTGGGCCAAATTGCCACCCCCTATATAAAACTTTAGATTATTGTTAAAGACTGGTGTTTATTTGGATTTGATTGAGACTTTTGTTGCACCGTCTTTTTGACAGAACTTAATTTCTATTTTTGGTTTGGACAAATTTGGTTATTCTTGTTGTTTTGGAAATAATAAAGTTAGTCTTTTTTCAAAATTCTAAGCTTATTGGTACCAACTCTATAATTGATAATCTTTATATGCTTGATATTGTTACTTCATATAAGGAAATTTTGCATACTAGTACCCATGGTACAAAGTGAAAATTAAAGGAGGATTCTGCCACATTATGGCACAAGCGTTTAGGGCATATTTCTAAATAGAGAATTTAGAGACTTATGTCTGACGAGATTCTTGGTCCCCTAGATTTAACAGACTTTCAAGTCTGTGTTGAGTGCATAAAGAGGAAACAGACAAATGTAAGGAAATTAGGTGTCAATATGTGTATAAACGTCTTAGAACTCATTCATATTGCTATTTGTGGTCCATTCCTTACAACTTCTTGGAATGGCCAACAATATTTCATTATGTTCATAGACGACTACTCAAGATATGGGCATTTATATTTGATTCATGAGAAGAAGAAGATTAAAGTTGTCAAATTTGACCGTCGTGGTGAATACTATGATAGATATGATGGATCAGGAAAACGACGTCCAGGACCTTTTGCAATCTTCCTGAAAGAATGTGGAATCGTTCCGCAATACACAATGTCAAGCAAACCTAGAATGAATGGTGTTGTTGAGAGACGAAACATAACACTTACAGACATGGTGAGAAGTATGATTAATCATTCTTGTTTACCTGAATCACTTTGGGGTGAAACACTTAAGACTGCGGTATATATCCTTAACATGGTTCCAAAGCAAAGCGGTAGCCAAAACCCCTTATGAGTTATGGATTGGAAAGAAGCCTAGCATTAGACACTTACACATTTGGGGTGTCCAGCTGAGGCACAACCTTATAGGTCTAATGAAAAAAAGCTAGACTCAAGAACAATTAACTACTACTTTGTTGGATATGCTGAACGCTCTCAGGGTTTTAAGTTTTAGGATCCCACTACCATGTCCTTTTTCTAGAGGGGAAATGTAAGATTCTTTGAGGATATTGAGTTTGGAGGGGAAAATAAAGTAGGGAAAGTTGTCTTTCAAGAGGAGAAATTCGTTTCTTTTCCTATTATTGCTACTGACAATGATCAGGTTCCAATTCCTGACATTGTTCAAGAAGCAACTCTGGTACAAGACAATGATTAGGCTCCTATTCCTAACATTGTTCAAGACAACAATGAGGTTCCCCTTACTACACCAATAAAGAAAACTCAACAACCTCAAGAAGTGTCATTAAGGAGATCCACTAGAGAGAGGAGAAATGCAATTCTACATGACTATGTCATCTTTCTCCAAGAACATGAAGTTGATGTAGGCTTAGCAGAAAATGATCGAATAAACCTTCAACAACCTCTGCAAAGTTCTACCTCTCAAAAGTGGATTGATGTCATGCAAAATTAAATAAAATCCATGAAAGACAATGGCATTTGGGATCTTGTCGAATTGCCTAGAGAAGCGAAATCCATTGGTTGCAAATGAATATTTAAAATCATGAGGAATTCATAAGACAATGTTAAGAGATATAAAGCTCGTCTAGTCGCCAAGGGCTTCACTCAAAAGGAATGCACAGATTATAAAGAGACTTTTTCTCCAGTTTCATCGAAAGACTCCTTCAGGACGATAATGATACTCGTGGCTCATTTTAATTTAGAGCTACATCAAATGGATGTCAAGACAACGTTTCTTAATGGAGACATTGATGAGACAATTTATATGGTCCAGCCATAAAATTTTGTATCTGAGGATCCAAGGTCAATGGTTTGCAAGTTAAAGAAATCCATCTATGGTCTCAAATAGGCTTCCCGTCAATGGTATCACAAGTTCCACCAAGTTATTACCTCACATGGCTTTGAGGTAAATGTGGTTGTTGATTGTGTCTATCACAAGTTCAGTGAGAGTAAGTTTATCTTCCTAGTTTTATACGTCGATGACATTCTGCTTACTAACAACAATATATGATTATTGCACAAACTCAAGAACTTTCTCACTAAGAATTTTGAGATGAAAGATCTTGGGGACGTTTCTTTTGTATTATGCATACAGATACTGCACGATCGCTCTCAAGGTATCCTTGGGTTATCACAAAAGGGCTATATCAGAAAGGTTTTAAATAGATTCGGCATGAAGGGTTGTTCATCAGGAGATACGCCCATAGCTAAAGGTGACAAGTTCAGTCGCAGTCAATTCCCCAAAAATGACCTTGAAAGTAAAGAAATGTAAAAGATTCCTTATGCATCGACTGTAGGGACTCTTATGTATGCCCAAGTATGTACACGTCCGGACATTGCATTCATAATGGGAATGTTGGGCAGATATTTGAGTAACTCAAGAATGGATCATTGGAAAACAGCCATATGAGTTATGCGTTATTTGCAGAGAACAAAAGACTTCATGCTTACCTATCAGAGATTAGACAGTTTGGAAATCATCAGGTATTCTGATTCTGATTTTGTTGAAAGCCAAGACAGTTAGCGATTCATATCAGGCTATGTTTTTATGTTGGTTGGAGGAGCTGTATCCAGGAAGAGTGCTAGGCAGACACTCACAGCTTCTTCAACCATAGCTGCAGAGTACATAGCTTGTTATAAGGCAGATTAATCATGGGATGTGGTGCAAAACTTTGTCACTGGGCTGCCTGGTAAATGGTATTGAATAGTCATTAAAGATGTACTGTGACAGTAAATTGACAATTTTGTATTATAACAACAACAGAAGCTTTACGGAGTCGAAACATATTGACATCAAGTTTCTAGTTGTTAAAGAAAGAATTTTGAGTGATAAGATTTCGGTAGAACATGTAGGAACTAACTCCATCCTTGCGGATCTTCTAACCAAGAGTTTACCATACCCAAAGTCTTTCACGAGCACACTGCTCATATGGGTGTTGGTTTATTTGATGATACTTTTGTTTCAGTGGTAGTTAATTTTGGATGTTCTATGTTTTTGCTTAAACATTATGTATTTCATTTTCTATAGAATAAAGTAGATGGTTTATATTTTATCTTTGAATTTGTTTATGCGATTTTGCATTGTGTTTAGAAAACTTTGGTTTGATCTCACTAAAGACTAAAGTAGGACCATTTGGAAATAAGCATGTTTGAGATTACACTGCATGTAATAATTTCTATTCTACTCATCCATACTTGATCTATGTCATTGAATATGTTGGTATGGTGACCATTGAAGGTCAAGTTACGATTATGTGTGACGAAAGCCGCCTTGATTCCATACTGATGTAGGAGATGGACCAGATTGAAACTAAAGTGAAGTCAAAAGGTAAATAGCATAAAGAAGCGCGCTTAAGGAACATATGATATAATTGTTTCAGGAATCATATGTAGCTCAAGTGGAATCATATGATATAATTTTTTTAGGAAGCACGCTTAAAAAAACATAATTGTATGTGTGAAACAATCTAAATAATCAAACATGACTTACGTTCTGATACTAATTGTTAGAAATTCTTTAGTCCAGCTATCCTTAATTTTAGAAAACCCTAGAATAACATCAACATAGTCCTAGGATCAAATCATGTTAGATTACCAAGGTTTAATATTGAGGAATAATATTTGTATCCATGGCAGCAGCAATTAACACCTTAACAGAATAACATAGATGATTGATGAACGAGTTATTGTCTTCCTTAGTCAAATCTCCTTAATCCTTAATGAGTTCTCTCTCTATAAATTGTTAGATGAGAAAGCGTGGAATGATTTGACATATTGAGGACCATAACCTCTAACTAATATCTTTATATATTACTCCGCTAGGGTTCCCATTAAATCCTAGATTAAACAATATTGGGTATCCACTCATTAAGCCCATACCTGGAAGAAGTCTATGGGCTTTCTTAAATACATCACTTAACAAAAGTCAATTATAATTAAAAAGCTCTAATAATATAATTGTATTAAATATGTTGCCCACACATATAAGGGAAACATAAATTTCCCAACATGTATTTGTCTAAAGATTAGATATAGCTTAATATTATTGCTTGCAGTAGGATGATCTTTATTAATATTTCTTTTTGTTCTCATTATAACTTGCAGTAAACTTGAGCAGATGATCCTATAAACAAAAATATTAAATTAATGTATAAATGTGATATATATATATATAAGCTAGTCTTCCTCATGAGATACTTGGTATATATACTGTCATTTCTAATTGTAAAAGTCATGAATAAATTCTTCCACATTTAAACCTGTTTTTCATCGCAATTTAATTAGAAAATTACGTTGCATGTATTTCTTGTGAGCTGTCCCTGCAATTCTTTGTTGTTTGGCATATATATATGTCCTTAATTTTTGTGCTTGAACTTTAAATAATGATTTCACACTTAAGTATATATATGAATACTTCTTTTGTTTAAGATGGATTGATTTTATGTTATAGCTAGCTTGAAAAGAAAGATTTAGTTACAATTAATTCAATTAATTTAGGTATATCCTGACATAATTTGTTGATGAGCCATCTATATATCTGAACGTGGAATTGTAATATATGCATTTTCTTCCTTATCTATGATATACATCATGCACCCAACATGTTACTCCTGAATTTTACAAATATATATATCATTGGATCCATTTTACTACTCATAATAATGAGTAAGATTATATATATATAATTGTTGCATTCATTTTACTACACTTAATAATGAGTAAAATTAGACAAATGCTAAATGTACACAGATTGAAACTCGAACTAGAAGCTCTATACTTATGTGATCATATCATTGTTGCATTCATTTTAATACATGCAATAATAAAAACGCTCACATCTAATGGATTACACAGAGATATGTCTCCCTCGTATTCTCAAAAAATTGAGAGTTTATTTATTTATTTATATTTTGTCATGACTCAAAAATTTTGAAGTTAGAAAGAGAAAAAGTAGTAGCTGTGTATAAATGCACATTTTAATATATATTATCAACGCGTGAGGCTACATGTTGCAAGAGAAGTGGACAAAACATCCAATAGAGGCAATAGAATAAATTTACATGAAAAAGCATAAAATGCACGTTTATTAGAAGAACGAGGAGTAGCATTAATATTAAAAAAATTGGAGGGACACTATTAAAGAAAATGAAAATGGCTCAAGCCAGAAAGAAACATTTTGAATTGTTGATGATACAAAAGGCTACTTTTGAGAAAAGTTGATATTTTTCAGTTTTTTCTAAAAACTAAAAATTGCTTTTTTCTACCACAATTTAGGTAGAAACGGGTTTTGACAACTCCTTCAAAAATATTTTTGCTCCAAACGCACTTAGAAAAAACTCTCTCAAACAAGGTCAAAAGGTTTATTACTTCCAATACTTTTATCAGCCAATTTTAATTCGTAAGAAATGTGTTCATATTATATCTAATACTTACTTCTAACCTAATTAAACAAGCCACATATGCGCTTAAATTTACATTAATATATGAAAACTAAAATGCTAAGTTAAAGTGACATTGGTGACACGACATTAATAATTAAAAACAAGGTCTTCATATATTGTACTATTGTCTTAAATTATGTGCTAGTTTTATCAGTCAAAGCGAGTTAATTAGAGTAATGCTACATTAATTGTAGTAGAAACTATAACACAAATTGCTTCATTTTAATATGCACTCTTGAATGACCTCAAATTAAGTGTCAATACACGATTCAATATAATTTAAATACAATGTAAAGGTGATAGGTAGTGTAGTTTAACAATGGGGTACTACATCACAATTAATTTAACATTATTTATTTAATTAATATAAACTATACTATATTAATGATCAAAAAATATTATTGTAACTATAAAAAATGTAATTATACATACAACTACATTATCATAGTCATTAAGTATGCATGTATTATACATTTCAATGAATGTAATACAATCTATTAATCTTTAAGATGTTTACCAACTACATGGGCAGCTACAGAATCAATTAATCTAATGAATATAATCATGTAATTAAAATAATATTAATATATTCTATCAATGTCACTCAAGTATTTTTTTTTTTTAAAGATAATTTAATTACATCTCGAGTCCTACCACAAGAACGTGTTGCACGCGCCTATTATATGTGAACACTAGTTGAGGTTTTCAAATTGAATAATCTAATGAATATAATCATGTAATTAAAATAATATTAATATATTCTATCAATGTCACTCAAGTATTTTTTTTTTTAAAGATAATTTAATTACATCTCGAGTCCTACCACAAGAACGTGTTGCACGCGCCTATTATATGTGAACACTAGTTGAGGTTTTCAAATTGAATAAAATGCACGGTACCCACTTGCAAGCTTTCCTCAATCACGGAGATTGTTTGCTTCTTAATCTGGGTCCTTCTAAGATCTCCTTCTCCAACAATCGTACCTCTTTGAAGTTGACAATTCTTGAGGAATAAGAGAGAGAGAGAGAGAGAGAACTATGAGTTACATCTACTCAGAACACCCTTTACAACCTAGTGATGAGCTGGTTTTCCAAGTTCCTTCGATTTCCCTAAGTCATGATCAGCACATGATCCTGCAAGATACGTTCCAAGTGCTTCGTCCATCGAATCACACTGATCTCTTGATCAATCTACAAGATAAAAGCCAGATTATTGAACCCTCCTCCAACATTGATCTCAACAACAATATCAATCATCATGATGGGAGCCAAAGAGGCAGTTCCAAATATAAGAAGATCATACATAGAGACATCGAGCGGCTTCGGAGGCAAGAGATGACTGCTCTTTATGCATCCCTTCGGTCACAACTTCCTCTCGAATATCTCATGGTTTTAATAACATTTCTTCGAGTTTCTTCTCTGTTTTTGGTTAATTAAATCCAAAAGATATTGTTCTAGCTAGGGTTTGTTTTCTAATTAGGTTAATATGATGGGTGGTTTTCAGGGAAAGCGGTCAATATCAGATCATATGAACCAGGCAGTTCATTATATAAAGCACATGGAGAAGAAAATCCAAGAAATGGGTGACAAGCGAGATAAGCTGAGGAGATTATCTGATTCCTACAAACTTGAAGGGAATTTGTGTTCATCTGGGTCTGTTAGGGTTCTTCCATGTTGGCCAGGAGTGGAGATTATAATTAGAAGCAACTGGGGAGATGGGGTGCTGCCGCTTTCAAGAGTGCTGAGAGTATTGGCTGAAGAAGGGTTTGCTCTTATTAGTTGTGTTTCAACTAAAGTTAAGGGAAGTTTGATTTACACCATTTGAGGTATCTATATAATAAACTAGGCCATATCTTATTTCAATCCGCACAATCCCAACATAATTAAAGTTTCTTTTTTCCGTGGTTCATGCAGGTCATGAATGATTCTGCAAGCAAAGATATAGCTTTGCTGGAGCATAAGCTGGTGGATTTGTTGAAGTTGGAAAGTGGAGTTTCTTTCTGAAGATTAATTTGCATATCCTTCATGAGATTGCTTGCTGTGCCGGCTTGATTGATTATCAGAGGTTTGATCCCACCTTAATTCAGTTGGTTTTGTTTCACAAAAGTTGATGAACATTATTGTGTATAGCTGATTAATAATCTCTTCCGTTTATGCTACTCGGATCACTCTCCTCAATAAATAAATTTGGATCTTTATACATACCAGTAATTATCTTCTCTCCATATAGCAAAACTGGTGTTTGAAGTAAGTTAATTACCAGCATGTTAAAATTATAATTAATGTCACCTTTTTCCTCATATCTTGATTGGTGGCCGAGCCTTGAGCTTCAAAAATTAAGATTGTGAAAATACTAATAATTAAGTCCACAGCATAGGGAAGTATATATATATATATATATATATATATATATATATATATATATATATATATATATATATATATATATATATATATATATATACAAGAAAATATTTTGGAAGCACACTTTATTGACATTGCCCTTGAAAGTTCTTGGATCACCTCAAATCACGCATCAACACGTGATATGAGACAATACAACAACTCTTAAGGGCAATGTAAACAAAATATATTAGAAAAGTGTGTTAGTCAAGCATTAATTACTCATATATATATATATATCCAGTTGATCAAGATATCAATTATGTCCTCTTATGAGTTAACTAATAATGCGTTTGATCTTGTAATAAAAACGTCACTCCACGGTTAGGTATTTGTTTTGGATGTCTACTCCATGAATAATAGCATAGTATTCAAAGTTATGTTTATATTTTGATTTCCATTTGCGTGCCTTATGTCTTGTTATCATGCACCATTCTCAATGGTACGCATTAGTTAGTGTTCAAGCAGCAAAGAAAAAACTTTAACAATTTATTTGCTTTTTTTTTTTTTTTTTGCATTCATGAGTTAGCTGGGAGCATGGAAAAACATAAAATTTATTTGTTAAATTTATTCATAGTAATTAATGTAATAAAGCTCCCTGATCAATTAGTAAGTGTTAAATCACCAATTATTTTCTGATTATAATTTAAGTGATGTATAATTTATTGACTTACTTTGTCTAGAAATGCATCAAGCTAGAACTAAGGGACTAAGAGAGGATGTTCATTTTAGTTTGGATAACTTTTGATACAAGTTCTTATTGTTGTTTGATTAGTTCGTAGCCAAGTGAAATTGAAAAATATATAACCACAATAGCAATGATATATTTTGTGGTCCAATTAAAATTATTGGTGCATTTTTATTCTCTTGTCCATATAAATATACTAGTACTCATGAGAGTATTCCTATTTCTTTGAAAGGGTTAAATCTCTTGTTTTAGAGCTTGCAATTGTTTGTGAGATATGCAACTTCTCAAAACTAATACTCAAAATGATATCAATCTTTCTGATTCTTGATTATTATAATTAATTCCTTGATCAAGAAAAGAAACATAATATTTGAATGCAATTTATTAGAAGTTTTCTTGAGGAACCAAGTATAGTATTTGACAAACTCAATGGCGATTAATTATAAGACTATAATGGAGGGATGCATGTGGTGGTATGGGTTGCTCCAATGAGTTTGACATGAATGGCCATGTCATAAACCAGTTCGTGGTGACAGTGGTGATAAAAGTAGGGTGAAAGATGAAACTAAAAGAGATGCAAGAGTGACTCAAATTAATATGGTAAGAGTAGGATAAACAAAATGTTAGGCAATAAAGCAACAATATATTAACAAACTAACTGTAACAGACCTTTGGACATGGTAAGAGTGATTCAAATACCAACTATTATCATGTAGTCACTATATATATAAGTTGGTGAAGGTGAGATGGGGCATGAATTGAATAGAATAAGTTGTGGTTAGGTTAACTTGAAATTTTAAGAAAGGTACATGCATGAATGGAATAGATCGAATAAGTTGTGTTTTGTGGGAATTGTTTTTAAATTATGTTCCAAGGATAATTTAATTAATATAGTATTTTTGAGGATTGTGCTATTATTAGTAGATGAGGGGGCAGTTTTTATTATGAATGATATCCAAAGTCCCCACTTATTTGACAAGATCTCAAACACGATATACTGGTTAGTTGGTTGATTCTATTTATGATCATGGTTGATTTTCTTAGGTATTTTATGGGATACGTATCTGCTTCTGTACTTTGCACATGAGTCCTGTTACTCTTTTCTTTTTTTTTGTCAAGGGTCCTGTTACGTTATTAGTTGTAAGCTTGGAATTGTTTAATTGCAATAAGTTTCATAATATATATAGCTAGCATATCTTCCCATGTACATATCCTTCCAACCCCATCTGCAAGTTAATATATATAGAAAATCAAGTAGTCTTTTGGATGGTCATCCAAATTCTCAATGAAACCATTTATTAAATGATATTCTTGTGTGGAGTTGGTATATGTCTAAAGATTAGATATAGCTTAATATTATTGCTTGCATTAGGATGATCTTCATTAAATGTTCTTATTATAGTTTGCAGTAAACTTGAGCAGATGATCTTATAAAAAAATAAAAAATAAAAACTAATGTATAAATGTGATGCATATACATACATACATACATACATACATACATACATACATACATACATACATACATACATACATACATACATACATACATATGTATGTATGTATAGTCTTCCTCATGAGATACTATCGTATATATACTGTCATTTCTAATTGTAAAAGTCATGAATAAATTCTTCCACATTTAAACCTGTTTTTTTTTTATCTCAATTTAATTAGAAAATTACGTTGCATGTATTTCTTGTGAGCTGTCCCTGCAATTCTTTGTTGTTTGGTATATATATATGTCCTTAATTTTTGTGCTTGAACTTTAAATAATGATTTCACACTTAAGTATATATATGAATACTGTGTACATTTAGCATTTGTCTAATTTTTACTCATTATTAAGTGTATCACAGAAGTATAGAGCTTCTAGTTTGAGTTTCAATCTGTGTACATTTAGCATTTGTCTAATTTTACTCATTATTAAGTGTAGTAAAATGAATGCAACAATTATATATATATAATCGTACTCATTATTATGAGTAGTAAAATGGATCCAATGATATATATATATTTGTAAAATTCAGGAGTAACATGTTGGGTGCATGATGTATATCATAGATAAGGAAGAAAATGCATATATTACAATTCCACCTTCAGATATATAGATGGCTCATCAACAAATTATGTCAGGATATACCTAAATTAATTGTAACTAAATCTTTCTTGTCAAGCTATAACATAAAATCAATCCATCTTAAACAAAAGAATGTGATACACTTAATAATGAGTAAAAATTAGACAAATGCTAAATGTACATAGATTGAAACTCGAACTAGAAGCTCTATACTTATGTGATCATATCATTGTTGCATTCATTTTAATACATGCAATAATAATGAGTAAAATTAGAAAAACGCTAAATGTACAACTATTAAAACTCAAACTAGAAACTCCGACAGTCACATCTCATGGATTAGACAGAGATATGCGTACGTATTGCACAGCTCCCTTATATGACCATGACCAAATGAATGTGAAAGTTTGAGTTTTCGCCTCGATCGAGTGAGTTTCAATTGGTACGTACCCTTGCATCACTTGTGAAATCATTGTTGACATAATTCCAGTACTCGTCCAAATGACATGTACAGTTCTCAAATTGGCCAGATGCCTAGCTATATGACCTCATTTTCATTTCAAGATTACCATTTATATATATATATATATATATAAACTACAGGGCGGAGAAGAACTAATATATATATATATATATCGCATAAGTCAGAAGATACCCACAAAAAGAAGAGTAGTGTTACAATATTGACATCGATTATGTATATTTAAAGTATATATTACCTACATACATCATTAGATTGCTTTGAATTATGTGTTGGTATACGATTCGAGATAATTTAATAATGTTTAATGGTAATGTATATTTGGATGAATATTTTAGATGTCACTTTAACATTTTTTCAAAAAAAATTGCGTGCTTTTGATGTGTAAGAAGAATTGAAATTCTACAATTAATTTTTCTTGTTATAGCTGGTTGAAGTTTAGCAACTTATTATGGGGCTAGATTCCAACTATGTTAAGTGGTGACGTTTAGCGACAAACTTGATAATTGATATATGTCTAAATTTTCCACTTAAATTTATAGGAATATTGTTACTTAAATTTAGTAACATATTAGGTAAATAAATATAAATAGTAACATCACCTTATTATATTACTAAATTGTCTCATTACATTACTAAATTGCCTCAAATTCTAATGGTATATAATTAGAGATAATATATCTAATGGCGCATTGATGGAAATATTTTTATATATCAATATACAGTACCATTGATGCCACTTATCATTTTCCTTAAATTTGAAGGTACATGTCTACTAGTCTTCCTCGTTAGTTCTATAATTTGCTAAACAGGCCCAGGCTCAATGATATAGGAGAGACAAAACCTGCAATAGGTGGGCAAATCAAAATGATCGAGCCTCATCATCGTTGACATTGACACACCTGATAAAAATAAATAAAAAATTAGTTATTTTTTATTTTGTACGCATGAAATAGTTTTAGTTTTGTATATATGAAACCAGAAGTAGGTTTATTTTATTATTTTTGTTGTCTTATTTACAGAAAAAGAGTGATAATTGTAATTTTTTTTACCAAATCACAAAACTAACAAAACCCTCAAAATATTAAACCCAAATTGTAATTTTTTTTTAACCTTCTATATAAACCTCTCAACTCTTCTTTTTTCTTTTTTATTTATATTTCTTTTTTTTTAGATTTTTTATTATTATTTTTTTCTTTTAAATTTTAAAGTCATTTTCTTGAAATATATATATATATCTCAATCAACCTGAATAACTAACTCGAACT
Source organism: Paratinospora sagittata (assembly GCA_035771175.1). NCBI lineage: Eukaryota > Viridiplantae > Streptophyta > Magnoliopsida > Ranunculales > Menispermaceae > Paratinospora > Paratinospora sagittata. The sequence goes on from CM069591.1 coordinate 35,026,295, forward strand.
AATTTGGATTGAGTTAGATAAAGGACCAAAGGAGTTAGTTTGGTTCAAATTAAATTTCACTTTTCTCGACCCGAACTATTTGGGTTAGATTGAATTTTAGCTCAAACCTAACAAGTGCATCTGAGTTCTTTATGTTATTCAAGCCCTAAGCAAACAAATACTTTTTTAACGGTAACAGTGTGAATAATTAGCTATTTTAATAAGAGAAGTGTTATATAGCTTGAAAACTGTTAAATATCATTCAGAAAAATACAGTAAGGAACACAAATCAATAGTAGTCCAATCTCCAATTTTGCATTTAGAACAAATACCATAAACAACAAAAAAAAACTATTCACTTGAGAAAACAAAATAAACAATTAATTCTTCGCAGATTTAGATGTCAGCCAGTGCTTGAAAGCAATTGATCAACACTTGTGAAAACAATCTCATTCTCATCGTCAAAAGAATATATGTTAATAATACGTAGACACCACAACAAAATACCTATATATTATAATATTTCGTTAAAAGGAATAACTAATTATGTTAAAATAATGACATTAAATATTTGACAGTTTTAATTATATTTGAAAAACATTATTAAAGTAACTAAAATGTAAAAGTTAGGTCTACCTATTTAATATTTCTACAAGAAAAAAAGTTAAATTATTATACATTTATATTAAATTTTAAAAAATATATATTATTAGAAGAATATGTGAAACATATCAAAATTTTAACAACATTTTTAAAAAATATTATTTTAATGCAAAAAAAAAGAACTTTTTTTAAACATATTAAAGATGTCAAAAATTTAATAACATTTGAAAAATTATAATCAAAATATCATTATTTTAATATTTTAAAATAAAAATAAAATTATCATTAATTAACTGTTAAAAAGACTCATTGAGTATTTTAAAATTGTAACAATATTTTAATACTGTTATTTTTCAGATGCTATTAAGGTTTTAAGATATTTATTAATGCAAATTTAACAATGTTTTTAAATCATATGCAATTTTACTTTACTAAAGTTCGTGTCCGACAAAACAACTTTATATTGCATCTACTTCATTTGTCTTAGGATGTGGATTCCAATTTTCGTATGCTGAAATTGTTACTTACCAACGATTCTAAATTTACAAAATAATAAAAGGCTAACAGAAGAAAATAACCGTAGAACCCCTCATTATTTAACAACAATTGGCAACTTTTTGACTTCTTACTCAATACTAACAGCTCGGTTGGTGCGCAGGAAAGATAGAATTATTTTTATAAAATTAAATAAAATTAAAAATTAGAGTATCTTGTACTTAGTGCAACATAAGATAAAACTAAAAATAAAATCATCCCATGTTTGACATGTTTGGAATTAGAATGAAAAATAATCTTTTTTAAACTTAATTTTTTATTAAAATTACATTAAACCCAAAAAAAAAAATAACAAATCGCTTATTTTGCAATTTGCAAAACCAGCAAAATTTGCTGGTTTTGATTTTTTTTTTAAATAAAAGAATAAGAATCAGAATAAAATATTCTCGACGTTTAGGTGAGGATTATTTTATTCCATTGCAGTAAAATAAAAAGATTGATAAAATTATTTTTAATTCTATCTCTATTGACAACTAAATATAAAAATAAAATTAAAAATAATCTTATCTAATATGCCAAGCCCTCCCTAAAAAGCATATACGGACAGACAAATCATGTTCTCAAAGTGATCCAATTGATGAAACAAGAATATCTAACTAATGGAAATAATGTAATAATTCATTATTAGTAATCTATACCTCTCACTGTCTCTAGCTTCATATATGATGCAGAATACTCTCAAGGAAAAGAATAGTACACAAAAACAACAATAAAACTAGAATAAACTTTTATTCTATAAACTAAAAATTAAGAATAATGAACCATGAATAAATATTTTCTTACACTTATCCCCTATTTATAATATTAAATAACCCTCTAATTTAATTGTAATGCAACTACATCCAAGCTTCTAATACAAGGACATCCTATTTAATTGGACTCAATAGCTACAAATATAAACAAATCTTTTAAACATTTTTTTATTTTCCAATATGTAATTAAACTATATTAACAACTCCAATAATAAAACTATTTTCTAATTTCCCAACAAGTAAACTCTCTTAGTAAATTACAAATCTTAATATAAAATAAATTTGTAATTTCCTCTTAAATTAAGTCCTAAATACCAATAAATAATGACTCGTCGTCATTTCCCCTGTTGAAAAGAAATCATCCTTAAATTAATTTTGAATAATAAAAGAATCGTCGTAATATGAAAGATGTAGCACAATAATAACTTCAACTGCGTAAATATAGCCAAGTACTTGTCCCCTAGAAGTTGTATATTCGAATCAAACGACTACAAGTGGAACCATCTTTTGATCCGAAACTTTGTTAAAATCAAATATTTCCTCTAGTTCATCAAGTAGGAGATCATCATAAAAACTCTTGTAATTAGTAAATTGGTTCTTAAGTTTTTCTCCAATCTACGCATCAACCTCTTCAACTTTTGGAACCAAAGATAATTGTCGATTTACTAACTTTCAGGTCACCAATAATGACATCTTCCTCTGATTCATCATCATAATCATCAAATATTAAGAGATTATCAAAAAGATTTTTTTTTATCATTCCATAGATCTTCCACACTTAAAAGAGGCGCTCTAGGCATTGTTGTTGGTACAACAACATTACCACTTGACAGGTGAGTGCCATAACATATTGTTAAAGTTCGACCAATCTTTCCTGATATTCTACATCATTGAACAAAACTTCATGTGCGAACCCACCACATGCTCGTCTCTCACGCAACATGATCGTAAACGTCACAGAGCTCTGATACAAAACTGATGTAGTGCTCAACAAAGAATAGCTTACAAAATCCCACATTAAAACTAAAAATAATTTCTATTATTTCTATTCAATAAACTGAAAATAACATCAATAATCAATGATGACAAATCATTATATATTGAAGTCCTAAATTCTAATAAACAACGACTCATCATCAGGATATAACATCAAAATCCTAAAAATAAAAATAAAAAAGATCAAATTCTGAAAAATGATATTTGATTCTTTCAATTAAATAGTTTCAGTATCTAATGAAAATTAAGGGAACCTTTTATTCACGAAACGTGCATTTTTCTGCAAAGAACATTCATTTTTATTTTTATTTAAAAAAAAAACCATGTACTATTATATATCTATCAATAATTATCGTTACCATCTTCGCACCACTCAAAACTCTTTTCATTTTCTTTTACCATTCTTAACTTGCCAAAGTCATTATGCAATTCAAAACTGAACTCATCTTCTTCCAAATTAAAGTTAAAAAAAAAAAAAAAAAAAAAAAAAAACAGTATCTATGAAAATCATTCAAAAAGCTTAAAGTTCTAAACAACAATACCAACTTTTTCTTTTGAAGAGAAACTACAGATATGCATATAGCAATAAAATACATGTATATTAATAATAAAAGAAACTAAAGATATGTATATTAATAATAAACAGAAAAGCACAACCCAAGGCTCCACCATGGGCCACCACTAAGTAGGTTCATAATGTTCTCCCACCCTTTTGACCAATCATACCATACCCTTTAAAGAGATTACAAGCAAAATACCAAGATGAAACCAGGTAATGAGAACTCTCTCACACATAGAGACCTTCCTTAACTTTCTTTTATTCCTTCGAATCCAAGACCACCACACAACTGCAGGATCGATAATATCAACTTTAAACTCCAACAAACTTCCCTCAAATAGACAGATCATTGACCAGAAAAAAGATTAAGTGACAATAACCATAAAAGATAAATAATAGAAACCAATCAAAATTAATAGCTCAATTACAATATCAAGCAACAAAGAAAGAAATTGAAAAAACGCCAGGAAACATATTCTTTTGTGGCAAATTCACTATGACGCAAATGAATTGAATTCTTGAAGACAATGTGCCTCAACTTAACAAACAATACCAATTATAAACTTGACAAGCATCAAATAGACAGAATTAAGGAAGCTTGTGCAAATCCAAAATACTTTCACTATATCTTTAACTCTTTCAGGAAAATTTTAAAAAAGAAAAAAGAAAAAAAGAAATGATATAGGAAAGAGACCAAAGATTCAATGAAACACAAAAGAACCAAATCACTTGTCCAATAAGAAAGAGCAGCACAAGCTGAACAATTCTTATAAATATGATAGGCAAAGAATTACTCCCTAAATATAAAAGGAAACAAGATGTCTTGAGAGGAATTAGGAAAAAAGAAAAGAAAAAAAAAGAGGGGGGGATTTCTAATTAGAGACAGTGTTAGCATTTCTCACTGTCTATTTTAAAAATCACTTGTAACATTTTGTAATTAAACACGTTAATATTGCACAATGTTTATCCATTGCACACCTAAAGAACAATCAATTTAGAAAGAGATCACAGCTTACAATATCTCCAACAATAATCTTCTAATGTGGTGATCAACTAAAGAATTAAAGAAAAAGGGGATCGATCATGATGGTACCTCCAATTAGGGACATCCAACACAAAATTGACCACTTCTATTCCAATGCAAACCCGGCAAATAGATAGCAGTTAAAATCTATTTTAGGAGAAGATAAGAAATACAAGTAAAATGATAAAATGAAAGATCAATCTGTCGGCCCTTACATCTCAAATAGATATCCAATAACTTAGCCTTCGAATCCCCAAAATAAAAAAGTGGCATTGTGGCATGACCATTAAACCAAATCAACAAAAACTAAGAAGGAAAAAAAAAAAAGGACATAATGCTGTTCTACCATGTCCCAATAATCCCAAACACAAAATCCAAATCAAAAGCATTAAGCAACAAATTTTATGTTTAAACCAGATCCTTCTGTTAGAGTAATATTATATTTTGTGAAATATGAGTTAGGTTTTAATATATTAGAGTGCTTATTTATATTAGGTGCAGTTTAGTAATTTTGTGTTTTTTAGTAGCTATATAAGCTTTGCTTAATTTCTTTTGTACTTACACTCTTTAAGAAAATTATCAATGTAACCCTAGCCGTCTTTCTGTCTTCTCTTTTGTCACATGGTATCAGAGCGAGTTCGATTGTTATGGGTATTCTTACGTGATTAGAATTCCAACATTGGTGCGGGTAAGAGCGCCGGAATGTGTGGCGTTCTTTCTATTGGTGTTCGACTGTTACAAAGAAGAAATTACCAAAGAGCGTGCCGCTAGAAGATATTGAAGAAGGGAATTGGTGGGTATATTTCATTAAAGAAATGAATATTAGAAACCCCATTGTTATTTGACGGTGGTGGCCTTGCAGTAGATTAATTGAGATTGCCATTATGTTTTAGAGTTTTTGTTTTTTGAGAATTGAGAACATTAGCATCGTGACGGATGACTTGCTTTATTTAATTACTATTTTTGGAACTATTGGTGTGCAAGAGATTTAGTTCCAATTGTTTGATTTTGGATTTCGGAACAAATCGATTTGTAATTATTATAACCACTTGGATTTTGGATTTGGGATTTGGGAGAAGTTTGGTAATTTCTTTTGGTAAAGACTACTATGACCGGTGAAAAAGATGATTCTCTTCACTCTATTAGTGTGCAATTGGATGGAAAAAATTATTCTTATTAGAATTAAGTAATGAAGAATTTTTTGAAGGGAAAGAAATTATGGGGTTATGTTACTGGTGCATTCACCATGCCCACTGATGAAAAACATGAAAGATATGCAGATCTTTTAGATACATGGGATGCTAATAATTGTAAGATTATTACTTGGATCAACAATTTTGTTAGGCACTCTATTGGCACGCAGTTGGCGAAGTATTAAACAGCTAAAGAAGTTTGGGATCATTTGGCAAGGTTGTACACCCAATCTAATTTTGCCAAACAATATCAGTTGGAATCAGATATTCGAGCGGTCAGACAGGGGAACATGAGCATTCAAGAGTTCTACAGTACCACGACCGATCTTTGGGACCAGTTGGCTCTCACGGAGTCTGCAAAGCTTCGAGCTTGTGCACCATATATTGCTCGTAGGGAGGAGCAACGTCTTGTGCAGTTTCTTATGGCACTTCAAGATACTTTTGAGGGACTTCGTGGTACTATCTTACATAGAAGACCACTTCCATCTGTTGATTCAGTGGTTAGTGAATTGTTAGCAGAGGAAATTAGATTTGAAGCCACAAGCAGAGAAAGGGGTTCTTTCAGCATCTACTCCATCTATTCTAGCAGTTTCTTCTAACCCACCTTTCAATAATCAAAGCAACAAAATTCTTTAGGGTTGATATTAATGAGTGCAGTTTTTGCAAGCAACAAGGTCATTGGAAGGCTCAATGTCCTCAGTTGCTGAGTAGATCACAACAACCCACATCAAAGTTTGAGGGACACCATCAACAACAATAATCTAGTCATACCACAACAATGGCACCATCATCTGTAGCGGGACCATCGTCTTTCAATCCCAATTTAGCCGCGTTTGCTGAGCAGTTCCAACGACTCCTCGCCACTCAAGCTCAAGCCATGTTTGCCTCTTCCTCCATAGGTTTGTCATCATCAGACCCACTAGGATCTTCATTCCCAAAAGCTGATTGGGACATGCCGTAGATGGGTAGTTTCTTTTTTGGCATGGTATTTGGATTTTGCAGCAATCTGAAAGATGATTGCACTTGAATTTGTAGTAATCTGAAAGATGATTGCATTTGAATTTGTAGCAATCCGAAATATGATTGCATTGGAATTTGCAGCAATCTGAAAGATGATTGCATTTGAATTTGCAGCAATCTGAAATATGATTGCATTGGAATTTGCAACAATTTGAAAGATGATTGCATTGGAATTCAAATGCAAAGATTACTAACCAAATGCAATCATATTTCAGATTTTGCTGCAAATCCAAATGCAATCATCTTTCAAATTGTTGCAAATTCCAATGCAATCATCTTTCGGATTGCTGCAAATTCAAATCCAATCATCTTTCAGATTGCTGCAAATTCAAGTGCAATCATCTCTCAGATTGCTGCAAAATCCAAATACCATGCCAATTTTATTTTATTTATTTATTTATTTTGTTGTCCAAAAAACTACCTATTTACGGCCTGTCCCAATCAGCTTCTGGGAATGAGGATCTTGGTGGGTCTGATGACGACAAACCTATGGAGGAAGAGGCAGACATGGCTTGAGGTTGAGTGGTGAGGTGTCGTTGGAACTGCTCAGCAAACGCGGCTGAATTGGGATTGGAAGACGATGGTCCCGCTGCAGATGATGGTGCCATTGTTGTAGTATGACTAGATTGTTGTTGTTGATGGTGTCCTTCAAACTTTGATGTGGGTTGTTGTGATCTACTCAGCAACTGAGGACATTGAGCCTTCCAATGACCCTATTGTTTGAAAAAACTGCACTCATTAATACCAACCCTAAAGTATTTCTTGCTTTGATTATTGCAAGGTGGGTTAGAAGAAATTGCTAGAACAGATGGAGTAGATGCTGGAAGAGCTTCAATCCAATTTCCTCTACTAACAATTCACTAACCACTGAATCAACAGATGGAAGTGGACTTCTATGTAAGATAGTACGACAAAGTCCCTCAAAAGTATCTCGCAATGCCATAAGAAACTGTAGAAGACGTTGCTCCTCCCTACAAGCAATATATGGTGCACAAGCTCGAAGCTCTGCAGACTCCGTGAGAGCCAACTGGTCCCAAATATCGATCATGGTACTGTAGAAATCTTGAATGCTCGTGTTCCCCTGTTTGACCGCTTGAATATTTGATTCCAACTGATACTGTTTGGCAAAATTAGATTGGGTGTACAACCTTGCCAAATGATCCCAAACTTCTTTAGTTGTTTAATACTTCACCAATTGCATGCCAATAGAGTGCCTAACAGAATTGTCGATCCAAGTAATAATCTTAGAATTATTAGCTTCCCATGTATCTAAAAGATCTGCATATCTTTCATGTTTTTCATCAGTGGGCATGGTGAATGCACCAGTTTCTTTCCCTTCAAAAAATTCTTCATCACATAATTCCAATAAGAATAATTTTTTCCATCCAATCGCACACTAATAGAGTGAAGAGAATCATCTTTTTCACCGGTCATAGTAGTCTTTACCAAAAGAAATTACCAAACTTCTCCCAAATCCAAAATCCAAAATCCAAGTGGTTATAATAATGACAAATTAATTTGTTCAGAAATCCAAAATCAAACGATCGGAACTAAATCTCTTGCACACCAATAGTTCCAAAAATAGTAATTAAATAAAGCAAGTCATCCGTCACGATGCTAATGTTCCCAATTCTCAAAAACAAAAACTCTAAAACATAATGGCAATCTCAATTAATCTACTGCAAGGCCACCACCGTCAAATAACAATGGGGTTTCCAATATTCATTTCTTTAATAAAATATACCCACCGATTCCCTTCTTCAATATCTTCTAGCGGCACGCTCCTTGGCAATTTCTTCTTTGTAGCAGTCGAACACCAATAGAAAGAATGCCACACATTCCGGCGCTCTTACCCGCACCAATGCTTCAACCCTAATCACGTAAGAATACCCATAACGATCGAACTCGCTCTAATAGCATGTGACAAAAGAGAAGACATTATCTTAAAAATATATAAATCAGGTCGAAGATTCCTATTCTCCACCAAGACTCAGTAGTTCTAATAAATTACTACTCTATGTATCCAATGGTCCCATGACGACCTATAAATCAGTTGGAAAGAGATTCACTCATGCATATATATAATTTTGCAAGCATCCAACAAAAAAAAATCATGCACAACGTAATGAAAGAACAAAAACCAGGTCTCACTCACACCCAAAACCTATTATGGAATTCAATGATGTCGAAGCCCATCTGAATTGTTACATCTAGAACAGCAGGACGACTCTGCACGAAATGAAAGTTTAATATATCAATACCCTCAATATCTGAAGACCATGGAAACTATTGCAAGAACCAAAAGCTAGCAAGATCAACATTAAGAGTCTAAGACAAAGAATCGCCATGATCACCATGTCCCAACCCTTTGTAAATATAGCTGTCACAAACATTAATGACCCCCCAAAGGCAAAAGCAAGATCAACATTAAGACATCATTACTATCACTATGTCCCAGTGAACTACTTAAATGAAACAACTTGCAAATGATAAAAATCTGATAGGACCTAGGACCAAATTCAGCAGCATAAGGAATGATTTCAACCTAAATTAAAGATCTTAAGACTCTAAGCAATTGCATGAGCATATAAAACAAGACCAGCATTTCAAGAAAGCATAAAACCATCATCACTATGTATGACCTAACCCACAGCAGCTATGAGACGGACAATATGTCGATGACACCAATTGCCACTTAGATGCAACAACTAAAAATGAATAAAATCTTGAAGCATAATTTTAAAATTCTTAGTATTGAAAAAACAATTTCAACCAAAATTAAAGACCATAAACAATCTTCGACCTTTTTCTTCAAAGGACCATGAACAATCCATTCATTGGTTGGAAATTCAACCAAAGTGGGAAAACAAGTTGAAAAGGAATTTCGACCCCTTCAAAATTGAGAAAATAGGTGTAGGACACTTAGCAAAAGCTTTTCGGAAGAAAAAAAATAAATAGTGTTCAATAATGTCATCAATCATACATCAATAAAAGCCATATAGTATGCATGCATGAAATAATGCTCATAACATGTGAAACATAAAACACATAATGAAATAAGCATTCAAACATTTTCATGCACTTTTAAAAACTCCACCGACCCTTAGTTATATTTATAGACCGTAGGTCAGTCCTCCATCTTAGAGTATAACTTGCATCCTAGGGTCGTCTCATCCTAATCATTTCACTTTCAGCCTAAGTGAAATGATCCTGCCAGCGAGGTATTAAATACTCACCTGCCATTGGGGTATGTCGGCCTCATACCCTAACCTTCATTAACGAAGATTCTGCCTCAGCCCTCTAGAGAAGTCAGCTTGGCATCATGCAGAAGCATCCTAGATATCGCAACATCTAGGGGACTTAGCTTGGAACATCCAAAGCTTCTAGAGTTTCTCAATGCATGTCATTTCAAAACATAGTAAACACATGTATTTCATAATAGTAATTCATGACTTTCAAACATACAAGTATAGTGAATATGATGACATAAATGATACACAAGATGAACAAACTACTCACAACCCAGCCAAGTAAGCTATTTCTATCCACACACGGACAATATTGACTCCCAATGCCAATCAAGATCCTGAAAAGTATGATTACATGCACACACATCAATCACTATGATCAATTATACATAAACACCCTAATCATGATCATTTCCCAACCCAACAAGTCTATGTGCATCTAAGTCAACTCATGGCTTCCATTTCACATGATCAACCTCGACATCCGTGCCCAAAACTTAGTCTAAGTCTAGGCCTAATCATGGTAATCTAAGATAGTGCACCATTAACATTTGAAACCATGAAAGATTGATCAAAATCAACTCAAATCCCCAAATTAAATCAATACAAAGTATATGCCCCAATTTGGGAAAAAATCTCTACAATAGGCCTAGAGTGGAATTGAACTAAGTCATACCATTATAACATAGTTTCAAACATTCTAAACCCTTAATTCCACTCAATTTGGGTCCAATTAGACAATCCCCAAGTCAATTTTATCAATTGACTTGATTTGTGTAAAAAGCCCCAATTTGGGCAAAATCCCGAAATCAAGCCCTAGGCCGATTTTACACTACATCACCATGTTCGGCCATGCAAAATACTGATCTTGCATCATGGGTTCGTCAACAATGGTCACTAGGTCAACATAGTTGACATGCAAGGCTTGATTCCAACTCTAGGTCAATGAATCGAGCAAGGGTCAAAATATTTAGATCCACCAATTTCTTGCTAAAAATTGGGGAAAATGGTATCATTGGGTTCCAAATCACTCAAGGAACCCAAATCAGTAGCCTACGAGTCTCCCCTATGAGTTTCACACGAAACCCTAACTTCGAGCACCATAAGAAAGGGGATGGAATGCTTGAGAAATGATTTTCAAGTGTATATCTAGGTCTTATAGAGTTGATTTCACCATAAACAAGCCAAAAGAGGTGAAAATCAGTCAACCCTAAGTCTAGGGCACCACAAATCTGTGGCTCATACCCACCCTTAGGTCAAAACCTAGCTAATTTACGCAACCAAAATGAGATTCTAGGAAGAAAATGAGGATTTAGACTTACTTTGGGTGAGATTTGAGCAAGAAATCACCAAGAATCAAGCTTTTCTCCTCTCCACCCTTCTCCCCTTTTCTCCAAGTCCAAAACATGCAAATGAGCCAAAAATCTCGTGTTGGTTGCTTAAATAGAAAAAAAATTGGGCCCACAACTCAAAACTGCCAAAATTCGAATTTTCTAGGCAAAATGGCCATGAAGAGCTCGATACACATCGGATTTTCGCATTTAGATAGGCGTTTTCTATGTAAAGATGTGTGCCGGACTCGATTCTAACATCCCCCTCTCCATTTGATGCACCCAACATAAGGTTATCACAAAATCAACGCGAAAACATACAAAATAACCATTAGACAAACATCAAACAACAATAACTAAACATCAAGCAAATCAAGGCAAACACATAGAGTTTGGGCATAACGTAATTGGGCTATGGGCTAGATGAAAGGATTTCTAGGGTGCTACATCTAATGGCGCCCCAAGCCACACAATTAGAAGCTCAGGCAGCTCAGATGCAGGAGCTGATTAGGATATCAGAGGCCACTGTACCACAACCACCTCCAGTTGTACCACAGGAGGATGGTGTTGGTGAGGTCGAGGCCAATCATGCAGAGGATGAGGTTGCAACTGAGCTCCCTATGGCTTCACCACAGCCTGATGTTGTGCCTGTGCCAATTCCTATTCCGGTTAGGGACCCCTCGGACCATCAGATCAGAATGGTAGAGAAGTTTATGAAGCTGAAGCCAGAGAAGTTTTATGGGGGAGCAAAGCTGAAGAAGGCAGAGGACTGGTTGAAGAATGTTGAGAAGATTTCGAGGACTCTTGGCCTTGATGAGGAGGCCCAGGTGCTCGGTTCAGCCCACATGCTGGAGGGCGATGCAGATGATTGGTGGACGTTTTTGTTGAGAGATCAGGGCACGGTCCAGAGTTGGCAAGCATTCCGACAGCTCTGCCCGGAGACCTATGTTCCTATGACCGAGAGATAGAAGAAGAGGCATGAGTTTATGAACCTCAAGCAGAGTACCATAATTGTCCGTCAGTATGAGGTCAAGTTCATGCAGTTGTCCTCTTACAGTCCACTGAGGACCGGATCACTCAGTTCATGATGGGATTAAGGCCAACGATCAAGCAGGCCTTATCAGTGACTGATATGGCTGAGTTCAAGACCGTGGCGACGAGGGCCACACAGTTTGAGCTCCATGAGCACATCGAGGGCCAGGCTAGACCCACAGTTCAGGCATCACAGTAGGTGCAGGCTGAGTTCGGAGGGAAGAGTTCTTGGAGTGGGAAAAGATGGGGCAAGAAGAGGAAGTTTCAGTCAGGAGCACAGTCTGAGGATGCTCAGAGTGAGACATCTCATGTCCAGACTGACAATAGTTGTACCTTCTATCCAGTGGCTAGTCAGGCACCGAGGCCACCGCTCCCACAGTCAGGCTGAGGCCGAGGCAGAGGCAGAGGTGGTGATGGGGCAGCATCGCAGTCAAGGTCTACTGCTACAAGAGCTCCATTTATTTGTTACCAGTGTGGTCAGCCTGGTCACAGGAGGTTTGAGTGTTTGAACCCACCGTTAGCATCTCAGGGAACAATGCAGCAGTCCAGTGGCAGAAAGACAGCCAAGGCAGCCACAGAGTCGAATCCAGCCGCATCGAGGACCTTGGTGGAAGGTACTCTTCATATTTGTGATATTTCGATGCATGTTCTATTTGATACTGGATCTACACTGTCATTCATTTCTACACGCATGGTAGATAGGTTACATTTGACCCTTGTTAGAGCTAGTACATGGTTAGTTGTGAGTACTGTAGCTGGGGAGAGGATCTACCCGAACTTAATTTGTGAGCACAGTATAGTGAGAGTTGGGGATTTTGAGATACCCGTGGACCTTAGAGTCCTAGAGTTCCTTAAGTTTGATGCAATCCTTGAGATGGATTGTAACCCCCTGAGAAAAAAAAAAAAACTAAACTAATGAAAGGTCATGCCTCTACTGAAATTTCCAGTAGCTTTTGAAAGAACAAAGATCAGCATCAAGCACTCATACTTTCATTCTCAAATCTCATAGAGATCTTCTGAATCTAATCTGCGTTTGGTGCTGTAGTTTTCCAATCCAATGTAACCATTGAAAAAAAAAAAAAAAAGACTTTAAACAAGATCCGGAAATCTCGCCGAGATCCCGCCGACATGTCGCCGGGAATCTCGCCGAGATCTCGCCGAAAACCTTCGCATCTCACTCTCTTTAAACCAAATCGCACGACTTCACCCTCTCGAAACCCTCTTCTCTTCTCTCTTCTCTCTTCCTTTCTTCCAGCGCACACCGCCGCCGCCGCTCTCTCCGCCACGGATCTCGCCGTCGCCGCCGCCCTCTTCTACGCCGCTGATCTTGCCGCTCTCTCTCTTCTCTTCGCCGATCTATCTTCTCCGATCTCTCGATCTCTCGCTCTCTGCAACTCGCCCTCACTCTCTTCTCCGTCTCTTCTTCTCTTTTCTTTCCCCTCTTCCTTTTTCTCTCTCTTCCCTGTTTTCTCCCCTGTCCGCCCAGCAACTCAAGAAAATCTCCTTCTCTTCTTCTCTTTTCTTTCCCCTCTTCCTTTTTCTCTCTCTTCCCTGTTTTCTCCCCTGTCCGCCCAGCAACTCAAGAAATTAGGTTTACTTTATTTTATTTTATTTTCTTTCTCCTTTCTTTTAAGCAACCATATGATATGTTATATAATACATTTCTATATATACATCATACACAATACCACATACATACTTCACTGTTTTTCTTTCTTCCACCCTGCACTGCAACACATTTTATCTTTATTTTTATTTTTATTCTCTTTTTCTTTTCTTTTCTTTTAAACAATTAACATGTTATATAATATATATATATCATATATCATATATACAATATCACACATACAAGTGTATTTTATTATTTTTATTATTTTTAAGCAACCAAAATGTGGTATAATATATTTATATATATATCATACATACAATACATTATTATTTTTTTTTGAAACATTGCAATTCAAGTATTAGTATTATTTTTAAGCAATCAAGATGCTATATAATATATATGTATCATACATTTTCTTTTTAACCAAGTGTTATTATTTTTTTAAAAAAACATTACAACTCAAGTGTTATTATTTTTTTTTAGCAACCAAAATGTTATATAATATATTTATATATATATCACGTATTGTATTATATCATGTTATACCATACACATCATTATATCATATCACAAGGCACTATAATATGTTATTATATATATACTTAGTTTAAACATCCAACCACTATATATATATATATATATATATATATATATATATATATATATATATATATATATATATATATACATATATATCTCTACACTCATAATCGAGTAATTATATTAACAAACGTAATATACGTGTACAGGTTGATTACCACGCGTGACGAGGAATTTAAGTAATTTGAAATTTAGCGATTCAGGTGGGGATGATTCTAGGCCTTCATAATATTTTATTTGATATATAGATAGGAATGTTAAATTAATTAGGTCCATAGTATTATTAAATTGCTTATGCATGCCTATTGTACATGATTATATGTATGCAATGTTGTGATTGTTTAACCATGATGATATGTGTGTTAACATGATTTTTATTTTGATCAAATGATAATTGGATGCATGAAATTCATGTGGTAGTCGAATTCATTTATAAATTATAATGCCTGATAATGAAATGTATGATTTGGAATATTGGCATAGTGAATGCGTGAACACTATTATAATTGATTTTGTGACTTGCTACCATGTGTTGTGGAGTTGAATATATTTTATGAATGCACTTAATATTGTGCTTATACCGTACGCATGACGTGACATCACTAAAGAACACGATTAAGATAAGAATCACACATATGGGGCAGTTATTCTAAGGAATATCGCCAATGTTCTAATTTTTGGGCTGTGCCACCCTTAGTTTGATTTTCTAACGGTACGTGATTTGGAACGTGATGAAATGATCGACTCAAACAATATAATGTTGCAACGATTAATGTGTGAAACTTGTTTGTAATGTTCTTGTGTATGTATCACAATAAAATATTGTGAAGTGTTTAGATGACCCACTGGGCTTTCAAGCTCACCCCATTTTTTATATGCAAGTGCTTAGGAGAATAAAATTGCGAGTTCGTGACATAGTGCAAGTAGTAGGGGTGGGTTAATTAATTAGTATCATGGGACTGAATATTTTCATTTAATTTTTTTAAGGTTTATTATTCAAACGAATTGTATTGATAATTGAAATTCAATGAATATTATTACGGTCAGTAAAGACCCTGTGATTTAATTCACGTGTGGATGACTTGGAATAGAATTCATTAATTCTATTTGATAATTGTATTTTAATGTTGTGTCCATAATGGATGGACAAAGGCAAGTATCATCGTATGAAGATAAAGATTTTATGAAGAATTAAATGTATTCGTTTATCTTAACCAGTAAGTAGGTTGGAAGAATATAAACTCATAGTTTTGCAAATTTTATTATTTACATAATGGTTATGGGTTAAGATAGACGGATACGAGTAACGTCTCGATTTTCGGTGATATATTTTTTATATAAAATCAAAATATTAATTATTTCACTTGAAAATCAAGTTTTGAAAATCGGGGTGTTACATGGATTGGCTCGTCGCATACCATGCAGTGATCAATTGCTTTGCGAAGAGAGTCATTTTTCAGATCCCTGGACATTCTGAGTTCACATTGCAAGGGAGAGCATCGAGCCAACCAATCACTAGAGGTAGATTGGTAGATGATGGGACAGAGAGATCTTGGTTGGGTTAGTGCCAGAGGAGGATGACACCAATGGGATGAAACTTGAGGCCAACCCTGTAGCGAGAGATTTTCCTGATGTATTTCCTTCAGACCTTCCTAGATTACCTTCGAAGAGGGAGATCGACTTTATCATGGAGTTGGTCCCTGGTACGAAGCCTGTCTCCATGGCACCATATCGTATGGCGCCGGTTGAGTTGATTGAGTTGCAGAAACAGCTTGAGGAGTTGTTGGCTAAAGGCTTCATTAGCCCAAGTGTGTCACCATGGGGAACTCCGGTTCTTTTCGTCAGAAAGAAGGATGGGAGTCTGCGGTTATGTATTGACTACCGCCAACTCAATAGGGTGACCATTAAGAA
This sequence comes from Paratinospora sagittata, assembly GCA_035771175.1. Lineage (NCBI taxonomy): Eukaryota > Viridiplantae > Streptophyta > Magnoliopsida > Ranunculales > Menispermaceae > Paratinospora > Paratinospora sagittata. The sequence goes on from CM069591.1 coordinate 35,042,707, forward strand.
CAAGTATCTTCTACCGAGGATTGATGGTCTATTTGACCAACTGAAGGGAGCGAGATTCTTCTCGAAGATCGATCTGCGTTCCGATTATCATCAACTGAGGATCAGGGATGAGGATGTGCCTAAGACAGCTTTCAGGACCCGTTATGGACATTATGAGTTTCTTGTGATGCCTTTTAGTGTGACCAATGCACCAACGATGTTCATGGACCTAATACAAAGAGTCTTTAGGCAGTATCTGAATAAGTTTGTCATCGTCTTCATTGATGACATACTGGTGTAATCCAAGACTCAGGTTGAGCATGAGGAGCACCTCAGAGTGACTTTGCAGACTCTGAGAGATCATAGATTGTATGCGAAGCTGAGTAAGTGCGAGTTTTGGATCACCGAAGTGAGATTCTTGGGTCATGTGACGAGTTTAGGGGGGATTTCCATTGATCCAACTAAGGTTGAAGCCATTATCAGTTGGCCTAGACCTACCACAGTGACCGAGATCAGGAGTTTTCTGGGTTTAGCAGGTTATTACCGGAGGTTTGTGCAGGGCTTCTCTAAGTTAGCTGCACCTCTTACTAGACTTACCCAGAAGGATGTGCCATTTGTGTGGGCGGATGAGTGCGAGAATGCCTTTTTAGAGCTGAAAAAGAGGTTGACATCTGCGCCAGTATTGATTCTACCAGAGCCTGGTCAGGAGTTAGTTATCTACACTGATGCCTCTCGTATCGGCTTGGGATGTGTGTTGATGCAGAAGGATAGGGTCATTGCTTATGCATCGAGGCAGTTGAAGGTACATGAGAAGAACTATCATGTTCATGATTTAGAACTGGCCGCAGTAGTTTTTGCTCTGAAGATTTGGAGGCATTATCTCTATGATGAGAAGTTCACCTTGTATTCTGACCACAAAAGCCTCAAGTATTTGTTTTCTCAGAAAGAATTGAACATGAGGCAGAGGAGGTGGTTAGAGCTCCTGAAGGACTATGATTTCACATTGGAATATCATCCTGGTAAAGCCAATATAGTGGCTGATGCATTGAGCAGGAAGAGGGTAGAGACAGTTATGGTAGCGCGCCAGATGTCTCAGGAGTGAAGACTACTTGAGGCGGCTACAGTGATGAGTGTATGTACTACCCCTTCAGATCAGATTGTGATATGTGCTCAAATGAGAGCTCGGCCTACTCGAGTCCAGGAGGTGATTGACCAGCAGAGACTTGGCATTGATTATGTGATGTACAAGTCTTGGGCTGAGAGTAGCGATTATGTCGATTGGCACGTGTCGTCTGATGGTGCCTTGAGGTATAGGGGACGTTTATGGGTTCCCACAGATCCACAGTTGAGGCGGAGTATACTCCAGGAGGCTCACAAATCTCATTATGCTATTCATCTGGGCGGAACCAAGATGTATCATGATATGAAAAGGATGTATTGGTGGCCCGACATGAAGAGAGAAATAGCTCGGTTCATTCAGAGATGCAAGATCTATCAGAAAGTCAAGGCTAAGCATCAGAAGCCTGGAGAGCAGATGCAACCACTTGCCATTCCCAAGTGGAAGTGGGAGCATATTACCATGGATCTTGTTGCAAGGTTACCTAATACCCCGAGGAGACATAATGCAATTTGGGTTATCGTGGATCGCTTGACCAAATCCACTCATTTCCTACCAGTGAACATTAGAGATTCTATGGACAAGCTGAGCAGGCTGTATATGCGGGAGATAGTCAGGCTTCATGGGGTTCCAGTTTCGATTGTATCAGATAGGGACCTGAGGTTTACTTCGGTGTTCTGGCAGGGGTTGCAAAGGCAACTCGGCACGAGGCTAGATCTCAGTACCGTTTATCACCCTCAGACGGATGGCCAATCTGAGAGATTGATCTTGATTTTAGAGGATATGCTCCGAGCTTGTGTCCTTGAGTCCGGAGGTAACTGGGCGGAGTATGTACACTTGTGTGAGTTCACGTATAACAACAGTTATCAGTCCAGTATTGGCATGGCTCCCTTTGAGGCTTTGTATGGCCGACCGTGTAGGTCACCTGTGTGTTGGACGGAGGTAGGGGATGCCGCTATGTTGGGACCGGAGTTTGTACGAGAACATACAAAGAAGATTAAACGAATCAAGCATAATGTGAAGATAGCTCAGGATAGGCAGAAGAGCTACGCCGATAACAGGCGTAAGGCCATAGAGTTCGAGGTGGGTGACCAAGTTTTGTTGAAGGTCTCGCCTCAGAAGGGCCATAGGAGATTTGGGATTAAGGGCAAGCTTGCTCCGAGATTCATTGGGCCGTTCGAGATTTTAGAGCGAATTGGCCTCGTCACTTACCATTTAGCCTTGCCACCTCAGCTTGCAGCAGTGCATAATGTGTTTCATGTGTCGATGCTGAGGATGTACAAGAGTGATTTTGATCACGTCTTGGATTGGAGACGTGGAATTGAGACAGAATGGGACCTATGATGAGGAAGCAGTCCAGATTTTTGATCGGAAAGTTCAGAGGTTGCGCAACCGATAAATTCCTATGGCCAAGGTGAAATGGAAATTCCACGGCGAGGAGCAGGTTACTTGGAAGCGCGAGGACTACATGAGGGAGCACTTTGCCGAATTCATGGGCTTAGGTAATTTTCGAACCTTAAAACTTCAAGGGCGAAGTTCATTCTAAGGTGGGTATGATGTAACACCCTAGAAATCGTTTCATCTAGCCCATAGCCCAATTACATTATGTGACGCCCCAAAAATTATTTCATCTAGCCCATAACCCAATTGCACTTTGCCCAAACTCTATGCGTTGCCTTGATTTGTTTGGTGTTTGTTTGATGGTTGTTTAATGTTTGTATAGTTGATGCTTGATAATGTATATAAATATGTGTATCATAAATTGTATATGGGTCATGTTAAATTAAAGTATAATGCATATGTTATTATTTATGCATGGGCCCATTAAACCATGAATTGATATGGGTTAGGATTGATTGAATAAAAGGATAAATGAGAATAAAAATTTGGTGTATTAAATGGATTGAACATTTAAAATACATGGAAGCATGAGATTTGTTAAAGTACATGTGGTTGGTATGGGTAGTATGAGACCAACACATGTGAAGGTTGGTGCTTGAAAGTGGACAAGTGTCCCATGCCCACTTCTCTAATCCAAGAATGTGCTAGAAAGTGAGGTGAGTGGAGGAGAGAATCCAAGAATGTGCTAGAAAGTGAGGTGAGTGGAGGAGGGAATCAAGGAAGTGCTAGAAAGAGAGGTGAGTGGAGAGAAAGGAAAAAAATAAAAGAAAAGAAGAGAAAGGAAAGAAGAAGAGAAAGAAAGAGGGAGTTGCAGAAGAAAGATCTCTGCGACGTTTTCATCAAAGAGCTGGATCTTTGAGATATATGGTCAGATTGAGCTCAAAATTTGTCAGCAGGTTCGTAGCTTATGGTTATTCATTCTGGTCGGTGGAGATCTTGATCAGAGGTTTCGTCTAAGAGATCTAACCTCTCAAACAAAGCTGGTCGGAAAGTCTGGATTTCTTGCGCCGTTTCTCTCAAACTTATAGATCTCCTCAACCTACCGTTGGATGGATATCAAATTTTGGTATGTCGTTTACAACTGATATTTCTGTATTCTGAACGGTGGAGATGTTTATGAGTTAAGTATTTTGTGTGATATAGTCATCTGAGTTTGAGTATTTGCAGCAGGAAAGGAGAAATTGTCTGATTAGAGACTTGTTCATCAAAGATACTTATCTTTTTGCTCCACCGTTGGATTGGGCTGATATTTGGACAGAAGGTTTGTTTCTTCACATACTTCAATCTGTACGGTTGATTTTGTGATTACATATTTCTGTTGGTAGATTGATACATCTGAACAGAATACTAAATGAAGAATTGGTAGGGTTGCTTGTATTAGACCTAAATTGAGAATATGAACTTAGACCTTTCCAAATAGCTTGCATATCAACTATGTTGACCTAGTTGTCATTGTTGATGAAACCATGATGCAAAATCAGTGATATACATGGCTGAACATGGTGACCTAGTGTAAATCGGCAATATGGCCTAAGTATGGAAAATTTCATATTTTAGGGATTTTGATGCTTTTGGCCTAAAATCATTGAATTGATGCAACTTATGTTTAATTAAGCATGATTAGAGTTGATTATGCTACTGATTTGGTGATTGTGACCATATCATGGGTTAGGCCTACTTGTGATCAAGTGACCCAATTTGGGCATGTTTATGCCTAAGGAATTGAAAATCAGTATTTTTGATTAATAGAATGGTTTATGTATGAGAACTATGCATTAGAGGCCTAAGTCATGTGATTTGAGTTGAATGATGGGATTAGATGGGATTTAGGCCTATCGTTTATATGTGGGCTGATTTAGGGTTGATGTGTAATGTCTATGTGATTGAACATAGAAATTGATGTATGGTAGGATATTGATGTATGTTTCAGGATCTTGATTGGGTTGATTCAGTTTGGTGGTCGTGTGTGGTTAAATACTCTCGCGAGGCTTGGTTGTGAGTAGACTTCATTTATGATTATATCTTTTATGTCATCATATCACTTATATATTGTATGTTGAAAGCATGAATGTGTTCTAATGTTTTGAATGATGCATTGATTTGAGAAAACCTTATGACTTTGGTTGGGCCCATCTATTTGGCTAATATGGGGACTTAACCTTGTCATAGGAGGGTTTTAGGAAAGGAAGAGATTGAGGTCAACGGTACGGTGAAATAGACGTGCACTAGTAACCCAAAATAAACATGATTGGGATCAACGGTACAGTGAAATAGACGTGCACTAGTAACCCAAAATAAACATGATTGGGATCAACGGTACGGTGAAATAGACGTGCACTAGTAACCCAATGCATGTGGAATGTGGATCCAAATTGATAAGCTTTTACTTGCATCGAACTTATTATAAATGCTTGATATCTATATGTTATGAGCTTTTAATCATGCTACACATTGACATGCATACATGATATTTATTGATGAGTATTGATAGCATATTTGAATTCTATTCACTGGGCACCGTTGGCTCACCCTCATTTTCCTCTTTCAGGTCCTTCTGTCCCGAATAAGGGCAAAGGAGTAGTTATATCTTGAGGGCCTTGCCTGCGAGAGAATCCAAAGCCTCGATGTGAGTTGAGAGGCATTTTGATTGAACTGTGTTTTAAATTATGAAGTATTATATTTTGGATTATGTAATTATAATACTTACCACATTGTAGTATGGGTGAGTTGGGATTTGTTAGATAGACCATGTGGGCATATGACGGTTTTTATTTGTACCCACAATTTTGGACTTTATGTGTATGTCAATTTTAATGGACTGTAGAGATTATGATTTTATTTATGGTTCAATTTTTGTGGATTATCTATTGTCTTGGATGATTAATACGGTGGGTAGTTTTGTTTAGTACCTTTTGATATTATGTCGTTGTTTGAGATAAGGCTCGTAGGGTCTCAACCACCTCACGGGAGTTGAGGAGTGGTCGGAGATGCCTACGCCGGGCGTCCCGCCCCGGCATTCCGCATACCACTCCCTGCGGGGTTGGTGGTCCGGGGTGCGGGATCGCCACAGTTGGTTCAGACTCAGAATGCGAAATTAGACTCCTTAAGGGAGGTCTCGAGTTCGATTCTGGGGGAGGCCCTTTACTATTCATGAGTGAATAGTAGGGATAAATAATCGTTTCGATGTAGACCAGCTGCGGTTGGGTTGCTACATGGCGATATGACAATATTATGTGGTACATAAGGCCTTTTTGTCACACCCTGGGTTGCACAGCGTGCCCCCTACCCAGGTGTGGGCGCACCCCCTCGGGGCGAACGCCTAGCCATTATGGATCCCATAATATTGTCCTATCGCCATGTAGCCATCCAACCGCAGCTGGTTTACATCGAAACGATTATTTGCCCCTACTATTCCCTCATAAATAATAAAGGGCCTCCTTAGGAATCGAACTCGAGACCTCCCTTAATTTCGATTCCTAGGGAGGCCCTTTATTATTTATGAGGGAATAGTAGGGACAAATAATCGTTTCGATGTAGACCAGCTGCTGTTGGATGGCTACATGGCGATAGGACAATATTATGGGATCCATAATGGCTAGGCGTTCGCCCCGAGGGGGTGCGCCCACACCTGGGTAGGGGGCACGCTGTGCAATCCAGGGTGTGACACATTATGTCCAAACTCTATGTGTTTGCCTTGATATGCTTGATGTTTAGTTATTGTTGTTTGATGTTTGTTTAATAGTTATTTTGTATGTTTTCGCGTTGATTTTGTGATAACCTTATGTTGGGCGTCAAATGGATTGAGGGATGTTAGAATCGAGTTTGACACGCGTCTTTACATAGAAAACGCCTATCTAAACACGAAAATCCGATGTGTATCGAGCACTCCATGGCCATTTTGCCCAGAAAATCCGAATTTTGGCAGTTTTGAGTTGTGGGCCCAATTTTTTTTCTATTTAAGCAACCAGCACGAGATTTTTGGCTCATTTGCATGTTTTGGACTTGGAGAAAAGGGGAGAAGCGTGGAGAGGAGAAAAAGAGGAGAAAAGCTTGATTCTTGGTGATTTCTTGCTCAAATCGCACCCAAAGTAAGTCTAAATCCTCATTTTCTTCCTAGAATCTCATTTTGGTTGTGTAAATTAGCTAGGTTTTGACCTAAGGGTGGGTATGAACCACGGATTTGTGGTGCCCTAGACCTAGGGTTGACTGATTTTCACCTCTTTGGGCTTGTTTATGATGAAATCAACTCTCTAAGACCTAGATATACACTTGAAAATCATTTCTCAAGCATTCCATCTCGTTTCTTATAGTGCTCAAAGTTAGGGTTTCGTGTGAAACTCATAGGGGAGACTTGTAGGCTACTGATTTGGCTTCCTTGAGTGATTTGGAACCCAATGATACCATTATCCCCAATTTTTAGCAAGAAATTGGTAGATCTAACTATTTTGACCCTTGCTCGATTCATTGACCTAGAGTTGGAATCATGCCTTGCATGTCAACTATATTGACCTAATGACCATTGTTGACGAACCCATGATGCAAGATTAGTATTTTGCATGGCCGAACATGGTGATGTAGTGTAAAATCGGCCTAGGGCTTGATTTCAGGATTTTTCCCAAATTGGGGCTTTTGACCCAAATCAAGTCAATTGATAAAATTGACTTGGGAATTGTTTAATTAGACCCAAATTGAGTGGAATTATGGGTTTAGAATGTTTGAAACTATGCTATAATGGTATGACTTAGTTCAATCCCACTCTTGGCCTATTGTAGAGATTTTTTTCCCAAATTGGGGCATATGCCTTGTATTGATTTAATTTGGGGATTTGGTTGATTTTGATCAATCTTCCATGGTTTCAAATGTTAATGGTGCACTGTCTTGGATTACCATGATTAGGCCTAGACTTACACTAAGTCTTGGGCACGGATGTCGAGGTTGATCATGTGAAATGGAAGCCATGAGTTGACTTAGATGCACATAGACTTGTTGGGTTGGGAAATGATCATGATTAGGGTGTTTATGTATGATTGATCATAGTGATTGATGTGTGTGCATGTAATCATACTTTTTAGGATCTTGATTAGCATTGGGAGTCGATATTGACCGTGTGTGGATAGAAATAGCTTGCTTGGCTAGGTTGTGAGTAGTTTGTTCATCTTGTGTATCATTTATGTCATCATATTCACTATACTTGTATGTTTGAAAGTCATGAATTACTATTATGAAATACATGTGTTTATTATGTTTTGAAATACATGGATGTATTTATGGCCTTGTGGCCTTGGATTTTGATGTTCATAAGTCTAGGCATGTTTGGCCTAGACTATTTTGATTTTTTTTGGAGACTTACGGATTTGATCATTGTCTTATGCTTATTTGGAGGATTGTTATTATCTTGGTTTATGTGGATGTGTCATGATTGTAGAACTGTTAAGTCTATCATGTTATTTGGAAGAAAAAAAAAAATAGGACTCTATGGAGAGTCCGGTTGAGACTTGTAGGGTCTCAACCATCCTAATGGTTGATGTGGGATGGTTGTTGATGCCTACGTCGAGCGTCCCACCACCACATTCTGCACGCCGATACATGAGGGATGGCGATCTGGGGTATGGGGTCGTCACACTTCTTGCTAGTGTGAAGGGGTGAGACTTCTTATGTGTCTTAGCTTGGAAGAACACATAGTCGATGTGGGACTAATCGCTGAAGTTGAACCCAACAGTAGGCCCCCAGTCTCAGCACCTCACACAAATGTGTTGATCCCCACAGACGGCGCCAACTTTTGAAGCCAATTTTGGTCTGCCCCACACGTCACAAGATATTGTCCTTCCTATGAGCCCCCAAGTTTGATCGGCCCCTAAGTTGGGTCATCAGGACTTTGGGCGCCCAGTGCCCACATAGTGCGTGCCATAAAGGCAAGTCCCAGGGGATTTTGTTTTTCTCCTTAGGAAAAAACCTCTTGCTAGTGTGAGGCGGTAAGACTTTTTATGTGTCTTAGCTTGAAAGAACACATAGTCGATGTGAAACTAATCACTAGAGTTGAACCCTCCAACAGTAGGCCCTCATTCTTATCTCCTCACATGGTTGCGTCAGTCCCCACAAACAGCGTCAAATGTTGAAGCCAATTTTGGTCCGCCCCACACGTCGCAAGGCATTGTCCCTCCTACGGGCCCCCAAGTTTTTGGGCCATCGGGCCTGTGGACGCCCACATAGAGCGTGCCATAAAGGCAAGTCCCGAGCGGTTTTGTTTTTCTCCTTAGGGAAAAGGCCTCTTGCGAGTGTGAGAGGGTGAGACTTCTTACGTGTCTTAGCTTAGAAGAATACATAGTCGATGTGGGACTAATCACTGGAGTTGAACCCACCAACATATATATATATTAGAGATTCACTCTAGCCATTCAAACCAAAGATGTAAATACTCAATTAACTAAAAGCTAAAAATATCCAAGGAGAAGTAAACAGTATATGTATATATATATATATTAGAGATTCACCCTAGCCATTCAAACCAAAGATGTAAATACTCAATTAATTAAAAGCTGCTGAAAATATCCTAGTCAAAAACACAAGTTTAAATTAAAGTGGTAAAACAATAAGATTAAGTAAGAAAGTAAAGCAATTTCCAGCAGTTGATTTGAATCAAAGATTCCACCCAACAAATCTCAGTGAAAGCGCAATAAAAATAAGCCAAACTTAAAACATTCCTACAACTGAGCAATGAGCAAATTGACAGGAATGAAATAAAATAACCCCCTGTTCCAACAGTTGATTTGTCCCAACAACCACACACACCAAAATTCCATGAAAGCCTGATAAAAAAAAAATACAAAACAATCATATAGCTGAACATATGCAAATTGAAAGTAATGAAACAAAATAAAAACAAAGATTTAGTAGTTTGTTGAGACACGTTGAAGTTGGAGCATCATCTATTTACCCATTTCAATCTAAAGAACAATCAAAGCAACTTAAAAAGGTTAAACTGAAATACAACAAACTAAAAAATATCATCAAAAGAGCCCCCCATTTCCAGAACATTATTCATATTAATGAGTAGAAAGAACAAGCAACTCGAAGACATCAACTAAGAAAAAAGGCGGTGATATGGAAGGGGAGATGAGAGGACATTAACCTTACAAACATCTTCAGCAGAAATGCACAAAGAAGTGGGGTCATATACTAACATATATACATAAAAACACAATTAGCAATAACAAGTTCTACAAGATAAAGAATGTAAAGGTTGCAAATCTTTTATTGCTGTGAAATATCCCCATCAAATAATGAATCTACTTAAACAAAGTCAAAGCAAGAAACAAATAGATCATTCGAGAGAATTTGTAATGTAACAATAGAACACACTCATAGTTTCCCCACATGCCATCCAACATTATTGCAGCAAATAATTTTACAGAAAAAGAAAAACAGCACCAACAATAAGATTCTAAAGTGACTGTCACCAAAAGACATATAGAATGGGATCAATCCTAATACCTTCTATTCCCACACAAACCACAAGCAAATAGATGTTGTGTGCAGTGGAAAAGAGGAAGCCAAATAGAATGCACAAACCCAAACGATCCAAACGAATGCAAAATCAAACCAAAGCAAGAACACACAAATTTACGTGGTTTGGTGAATATACACCAATGTTCACGGGAGATGAGAATCAATTCACTAATGAGAGAATACAAATAGGTTACAACCTATGCAAAGACCAAATCGAAATTCTCCCAAATCCAAAGTGCTCTCACACACTTCCCAATTCTCACACACCTCAATGAGGGGATATGTAATACAAGGTGTTAGGATTAGTTTCCAACACAAAATATTAATTTCTAACACAAACTTGGAAAGTTTCTAATTTAGACTAGGAAACTAATACACAAATAGAAATAACTCAATGGTTGGACGGAGTCACACCATATATAACAATAGATAGCATGAACAATCAACTTCAAGAGAGGATGATAAATGCAATAAAAATGATAGACGAAACATCAATCTGTTGAAATCTACAACCTGATCTTTTTATCCACATCTGGAAAAACACTACAACCTGGAAGAATGAAATGACGCAGACAGCTCATTAATTGAATAGTTCAAGAGGCAAATTGACTGTGCAATTAAAAATTAAAAATAAAAATCAAGGAATATAAGACAGTGCAATTAAGAATTAAAATAAATATAAAGGAGTGTAGAGATACAGTGGATATTGCCACCATCATCAGTCCATCCATCTCTCAGAATGAAACGAAACAAAGCGAAGCGAAGGGAGATTAAGATTTATCTGTATCAGAAGGAATCGAATTCCATTTGATTTTAGGGGTCAGGGATTTTCCGAGCTCTGTGGTTGGAGTTTGCAAACGCAGAGAAGAGCGGCAACGAAAAGAACAATTGCGATGATTTTGTAGAGATTATCAGAAATCCAAGTTGAGAAAAATCGAGGTTTTTATCAGCAGAAAACCGATCTGAAGGCGGAAGAGGAGGAAGTGTTCTATGTTGGGGTTTAGGGATTGAACGATCTTGGACCAACAATGAATCTAAAAAACCCTAAAAAAAAAAAAACAGAATATCCAGAAGCTAAAACTGAAATTGAAGATGAAAATGAAGCTCAATCTTCCGATGTGACGATCGACAACGGGCGAAACGAAGAACCATTCAAAACCTCAAAAATCCAAAACCCAAACCCTAGATATTACAACTAATGAACAGGAGGGAGCGCGCGAATAAATCTGTGTTCCCGCCTTCTGATTTATAATCGAAGTTTTTTACCGTTATTACACGTAACGGTCATGGATACGGAAGAAAACAATCGTATCTTTCGAACGAATACTTTTTCTTTTCGTTTTTTCTTTCTTTCTAACGAATTCATTTTTATATGTTAAAATAAAGTGAAAATTTCATGATTTTATTATTCTTTTTTATTAAATGATTTTTATTATTCTTAAAATAGCTATAATTATTAGCCGGGACTTTTGGCGATGGACATACATGATTGATTTTATTAGCACGCATGCATGCAACCGTGACGAGTAGTTAATTTCAATATTCAAGAATTAAAAGAAAATGCACGATAATTTATATTTTCTATGAACAGCGTTTATACATGTTCTATTAGGAAAAAAAATCAATGAAGCATGCCGTTAATAGTATTCCTTTTGTATTAAGTTCTTAAATACATACTGATGGAAAGAATTCTAGGAATACAATATATTATACTTATTATACAATATATTACCTTGAATCTATGTATCTAGAATTAAAATTGTATTGTAATTTAGTTGTGCACTTGATGGAATCCAATCAAATTGTAGTACTATACTAGTACTTGGAAAATAAAAAATAAAAAGAAATGAAACTAAATATTTATATCACTATACACACACACACATATATATATATATATATATTTTATAAAAATTCAGGATATTTATAGTATTTATCTCGGATATTTGGTCAAAGGATAGTGCTAGGTGTTGGGAGTAGAAGGAGACAAACATTCAAGTAGCAAATATGCTTGATTAATTTGGACCAATATATATTTTTGTTTTATTTTTAAATTTCTTTAGGGTGATTACAAGGAAAGTGTAGACATTTAATCACCTAAATAGAAAAAGATATGGGATATGAGGAAGACTCGAAAGGAATATGTTGTACCAACAAGGGTTGGCTTGGGAAGAAGGAGCCTTAGTCGCTTAAGCAAGAGGTTTCGATTTCGAATCTTTATAAATGCAAAAAATTCTATTGGAAGAGGTTCCCGTTTCGGCGTCCGACAGTTACCTCAAGTTCAGGTGAATTAGTCTCTATTCGAAGCGGAAGAGAGACATCACCTGGGCACCCGAATCTCGGTAATAAAAAGAAAAAAAGAAAAAAAGGAATATGTTGCGTAATTAAGTTAATTAAATTGAAATTAACAATGTGATTAGGTTGTTAATTCAGAACAATCCATGAGGTAAGCTTCCTACAAATAAGGGTCAAATTCTTAATTTGAATGAAAGCTATGCAGTGTACTTTCCAAAAAACTTCTAGCTGGACCAAATCAGCTTGCGTCCACGTGTTGGATCTATTTATAAAAGAATAATATTGTCCTTTATATAAGTAGAATTGATGACAGCTTGTTTTTTAAATTTATTATTTGAAAATTAAGAATTTCACTTTCATCTGATTAATTACCACCTTATAATTTCCTTGGTTCATTTTAATTTATCCATTTAAAACAAGAAAAATTAATAGTGAAGTTATATTTCTAGTGGATATTGATGGAAACATTTCATTAACACTGTTAAATTAATTGTATTGAATGATACATACATAGTTCAAGATAATATAATGGTGTGATTTGAAGAAGATCACCCGGTGTATAAACTATAAACATAGGTAGCAGGTGTTTTTCAAGAAGTATTAAACTTTAATTAACATTAATTTTTTGTACATCAACCATAACGTACATTAATTCGCACACATCATAAAATAAAAGCCCTCTTGCCTTGGTTATTATCAAAACCATAATAAATTAATTAGAAATATGTCATATACAAGTATATCCTAAGGGAGCTTAACACAAAGGAACAAACACTAAAATACAATAACTCCAATGTCTTTTTCTCTTAGATAAAAATGCCTATTGTTCATACCATGTATATTATTCAAAATTATTCCACACCTTGACTCCTATGGCTGGCCCTATGTCTTGTTCATCTCAAGACTTCTTCTCCATAGTACTCTTAATTTCTTTTGTCCATGCCCATCTCCCCCTGTAGCTAGAAGGATTCTTGATCACCTTCATCTTCATCTTCATCATCATCGTTGCCTGCTGTGTTGTGTTGTGTTCATCGCAGTACACTCTTCGGCATAATTAGAACAAAATGATCTGGAGATGTTTCGTCTGTTGCGTCCCCGCAGATGAAGAAACCGTTGACATCAGGTATAACTATACATGTATCCATGATCAGAATTAATTAATTATATATAGAAGTATGTAACTAGCTAGTTGATGCATGGAATTCTGTTTAATTTTCTCAGACAAAGCAGCAAGGAGTACCCATGGGAGATTTACACCCTCAAAGAGCTTCTTAGTGCAACAAACAATTTTCACAAAGATAATAAGATAGGCGAAGGAGGATTTGGAAGCGTTTTCTGGGGTCGAACCAGTAAAGGCGTAGAGGTATATATACATATCTGTCTGTATATATGTATATAATCTCTTGTTAATATTTATCGCTTCTAGTACTTTACATACGTAGTTTGGTCAATTTAAGTGATTAAAATGAAAGGTTTTTGTAATGAAAGCTGAATTAGGAGATATTTCAGTAATTAATTACTACTTAATTTAATCTGACAGATAGCTGTAAAAAGACTCAAGGCCATGAGTGCCAAGGCTGAGATGGAATTCGCCATAGAGGTAGAGATACTTGGCAGGGTGAGACACAAGAATTTGCTGGGCCTGAGAGGATTCTACGCCGGTGCTGATGAAAGGCTTATAGTATATGACTACATGCGTAATCACAGCTTAATTACACATCTGCATGGCCAATTAGCTGGAGAAGTTCATTTAGATTGGTCACGTCGAATGAGCATCGCCATTGGCTCCGCCGAGGGATTAGTGTGAGTAGCTTCATACATATTTACTGTTTGTACTCGTATAAAGGGTATAATATTGAAACCATTATGAATAATAACAAATATTTTGGTGATTAATTTATATATAGTGTTAGAAATTAACTATTAAACCCAAAAGCTAAAATGTAAAAGCTCGATTAACTATGTATATCAAGCGAACATAGACATTAACACTCTTCCTCATTATACTAGGGATAAAAAGACACGATTAATAAATAAACAAGAAAATGTCTACAAGGAGGCTTGAATATAGAACCTCCAGTTTAAGATAGCTATGATACTATACTAAAAACTACAGAATAATTTGAACCCAAAAGTTATAGTTGATAAGTAGAGACCGACTATCTATATAAAGGGTCAAAGCGAACATAGACTTTAATTAACTTATATAGCTTTTTGATTAATTTGTTTTAATTCCTCACTAATATATTGGAAGGTACTTGCATCATGAGGCCAGTCCGCACATCATACACAGAGACATTAAAGCAAGCAATGTGCTATTGGATTCTGATTTCCATGCAAAAGTTGCTGATTTTGGATTTGCCAAGCTGATACCAGAAGGGGTGAGCCACTTGACCACAAGGGTGAAGGGAACACTTGGGTACTTGGCTCCTGAATATGCTATGTGGGGGAAGGTATCAGAAAGTTGTGATGTGTACAGCTATGGCATCTTACTTCTTGAAATTGTGAGTGCTAGGAAGCCATTGGAGAAGCTTCCTGGTGGCGTAAAGCGCGATATTATACAATGGGCAATGCCATATGTTGAGAAAGGGAGCTTTGATCGTATTGCTGACCCAAGATTGAAGGGTAAGTTTGATAAAACTCAGTTGATAAATGCAGTGATGATAGCTTTGAGATGCACTGATAGTAATCCAGAGAACAGGCCAAGTATGATGGAAGTTGTAGATTGGCTAAAGGGTACTGGTTTGAGGAGAAGGAATAAGGAAGTGATGGCTGTGAAAGATTTGCTTAAGGAAGAAGAAGATGATGATGATGATGATGATGAAGATGATTGTA
Organism: Paratinospora sagittata; assembly: GCA_035771175.1. Lineage (NCBI taxonomy): Eukaryota > Viridiplantae > Streptophyta > Magnoliopsida > Ranunculales > Menispermaceae > Paratinospora > Paratinospora sagittata. The sequence goes on from CM069591.1 coordinate 35,057,840, forward strand.
CTGTTTATGAAGGATTTGTTAATCTTAATGCTATAACTCCATCTCCATCAACGACAAGATCATCAAGAACACCGGGTGTTCTCAAAATGAGATGATCATGTCTGCAATATTATTGAATTGAAAGATCTGTTGTTATTCAATTGTAATTGTTAATTAATTATCATTTGGGATTTTAATTATTACTTAATTACCTTCTTCATCTTGGGCACTTCGCCCTGTAATTGAATAATAAGTAGGACTGTTTCTCTCCTCTCTGAATTGTCATATATGGAGTAACATTGTTGGAAGATTAGTATACCTAATCATATAAAACAAGACAACATCAGTTTCTTGCTCTAAGCCTTTTCAACGAGAATATACTAATTTATATATACCTCCACTTAGAGATATATGGATGTTGCTTGGACGTTAAAAACTATATAATACATTATTCCAGATGATCTAACAATTTTAAAGGACAATATTAATAAAGTGTGTTAGTCAAACATTACCCTAAAACTTAATATTTGTCATTGTTCAAATATTTCTCTATGTTATTGCCAAGAGAAAACATCAATTTGTACGGAGAGAATGCTTTTCCTTATGCTCTATGGAGTTGTTTGACAGTCAGGATTGAACAGAATAAGACTAAAAAATAGTCTTATTCTGTGTTTAGTGGGGAGGTGGGATAGGATAAAAATTATCCTACCTCACCAATCTATTTCGCTCATTTTCAAACACAGAATATACTATTTTTAGTTCAATCCAATCTAATCTAATTCAATCTCATAAAATTAATCATATCCTATTGTACACAATAAACGTACCCTATATGTAATAAGATGCCTACTACGTATAGATTTAATTGTGGTCTATATATTATGGTAAACATGCTTGTAATGAAAAAAAAAAAAAAAAAAACATTTTTAAACAGCACCAAGGACAGGACAGGAAATACATGTTTGGTTAGCCTTTGAAAATTTTAAGACTTGAGAAATAAAACACTTTTCAAAGCCAGAGCTAAATCAATGTAATGAAATTTCAGAAGGCATTAATTAATTCTTTCACAAAGGCTAGCTACAAATTGCTAGCCATAGCCCAGTTGTGCAGCTTGTGCTTGGCGTCCATGTGGATGATCTCCCAATCAAGGTAGGATTGAAATAAGACAAATCAATTGATAGAGAGAGGGATTAATGGATCAAAGAGTTTTTTTTTCTGTCTAGCCGTATGCTATGAGACGGTTGAGAACATACTATTGCCTTAGGTAATGTTTGATAAAAGAACGCATTGAACTTTTTTCAAAAAGCTCAAATTACACCCTCCTTTGAACTTTCCCAAACTTTTTTGCAACTTTTCTACAACCGATTTCTGTCTCCAATTTCCTTCTCCATCGAAGAGTATTTGCAGCGACAGAGACGAGGATTGCCGGAGGAAGCGGCGGAGAGAAGGGCTTTGAGATTTTATTCTGGGAGGGTTTCAGAAGGAAGGGGACAAAAAAGAAATGTGATGAAACAGTTGTTGTTGTTGATTCTCATCATCTTCGCCTTTCTCTTCCCAGCAAAATCTCTCCCTCCAAACCCCCAATTCTTCTCAATTCTTCAAACCTCCAAACCAATCATATTCAGAACAGCTGCTCTTACCCATCATTCACCCGCGACCACATCAGTCTTTCATTCGGTGACACTTACGGTAACCAGGTTAGTATATACGTAAATCAGCACAAAAGAATAACCCATCAAATTGATTCTAGATGAATTTAAGAATATGTTGTACACTAGATGTCTATTTTTAGTGTTTTGATTGCTTAATTGGTGTGGATTAATGATGAAACAACAACACACTGGGCCGTGTGCACAACGAATCTGTTACGTTTAAAGCAACTGGTCTTCCTTCTTCAGAATGGGATCGGTTGCATTCTTGACTCAAGAATCTTGAGTTTTGTTGATAAGTTCGATGATTTGGGTTAGTTGGGAGACGAATTTGGAGCCGGCAAGTCGCCGGAGGATGTGGTGAAACACCGTCGACGAGTGACATAGTCCGGCAGGCGGGTCGCCGAGTCGAAGAGGGCGAGAGCATACTGGGTGTTTTTCTTTGCTTTGAGGAGTTTTAAGAGGTGTTTTGGTGATAGGAATTTGGGAAGCTCGGCCATGAAGTGGAATTGGATTGCTTGAATTGTTTGTTGTCATCTCTACGACATTTTTCAATTTCGGCCATGAAATTTTAAGGGCGAGTCACTCCATATATGTGTAAATATAACATAATAATAATATATTTATTAATAAATATACTTATAAATGTAATTTATAATTTATAATATGGTATTTATTGTTATTATTAAAAAATATAATTTTATTAATTTATTTCTTAATCTAAATTAAATTATTAATCTTATGAATATACAATAAAAAAGATAAAACATATTTTTCATAATAGACATGAATTACCCTTATAATTAGAGGTCATAATGCTGTTTATCAAACACTCAATCTCTAATACAAAACTCAAATTAGAGGTTGCAACATTTGTTATCAAACACTATGCTTAAAATAAATTTTAATTAAATAAGTTCTTATTTTAGTAGATCTAAAAATATAAGTACTAATTTTTTAAGAGGTAGAGTTATCAAACGTCACCTAATGATAAGGAGAACATGTTGAGACCAAAAAAAAAAAAGAAGGGTTTCGAAAAAGTTGGTCTCAATCATAATTGATAAAAGTTTTTTTCTCACTACAGTTTGATCTTAATTCTTAACCCTAAAACTTTTTCAGGTTCAAAAGCAAATGCTCAACTAAATTGGCTAAAGCCCGTTCCTTTTTGTTAATTTGACAATCTGGAGGTAGGTGCAACTCGTCTCTTAACGAAGATGCTCTAGCTAGCCCTTTGCGTAGTTTAAGTAGGATTCATGTTTATTGTTGAGTGAATGAAGTTTTACACTAATTGTGTCACACCCCGCCCGGACGCGCCTAAACCGGCGGTACACTCTCGGACGGGGCGCGCATTTGGAACAATCATAATGGTAATAACAGAGTGCGCAGCGGAAATATAGTACACAGTACAAATCTGATTTCATATAATTCAGAATACTTTTGTACATAAAATAGTCAAGGGAACATACTCCCAAAATCCCCAATAATTCATACAAAGGGTACAAAATGTGGGCCCCATAACCTGCACCCAGTCCACCCTAATTTCCTGTGAAAGATTTGATAATATTGGAGTGAGCTTAACGCGCTCAGTGGGTAAATAGTGCATGAGTATAACAATTAATAAAGCATACTTCAATATCAAATATTTTAAATACACATGTAAGCATCATAATCAATCAATATGTATGTATGCATGACACCGTCACGTATTAATGGTTTGATGAGCGTACATCGCCTGAGTTCACGTACAGGTGTCCTTCCCCGGGCGTAGCCAGGTTCTCACTGTACGTCCCTCCTCAGGAACGATGCTCTGGATTCACGTACTGATGTCCCTCCCCGGCGTAGCCGAGTTCTCATGTACGTCCCTCTCCAGAGAAATAATATGAATAGTGAGCAATGCTTCTAACTATTCTATGAGTCATAAACCATATACGTCCCTAGGTAGTGATATGTATGATGCCAATGCATGAACTAGTTTAGTCTACTAGTCTGGTCTTTCTTGACATTTATACTGACTTTGTCAACGTCTAGTGATCCTTATCAGGGTCGGTATCACGACGTGCAAAGTTAGGACATTCAGGTCATAAACATTATTGACATAATGCAGTGTAAATGAATAGTAGACATAATAATAATTGAATGTAAACTTTAATAAAAGTTATGAAACACGCAAACCTATGTTTCGTTCCCCACCTTCAGATCTGGTGCTTTTCTCCGGACAGAACTTCGTTGCACCGCTTTCAGATCTGGCGCTTTCCTCCGGACAGAATTTTGTTGCACCGCACCGGGAGTCTCAAAGACTAAAAACTTAGAATGCGTGGAAAGGAGAAGAAAAATCACAAGAGAAGGTGATTTGGTGTGAGGAATGAGAAATGAGGAGGTTTCTTATATAGAGATTTTTGCGCCTGAACGTTCTGGCATGGCGCCTGAACGTTCTGGCATTGCGCCTGAACGTTCTGGCACGCGCCTGAACGTTCTGTCACGCGCCTGAACGTTCTGGCACGAGCGTGAACGTTCTGGCACGCGCCTGAACGTTCGGGCGTTGCCCAAATAGTAAAAATTTCAAATAGTAATTTTTTTTTTTTTTTTTTTTTGTGAAATACAGGGTATTACACTCTACCCCCCTTAAAGGGATTTCGCCCTCGAAATCAAGTCAAGTATGGATGAGGGGTATTGCTTGCGAAGTAGCCGCAGGTTGCTAAGGAGTCACGGCGTGTGTGCATCACGATATCCATTGATATGATTTTCAGATATCTGCGTAGTTATTCAAGTGAAACAATGTATGAAGATAAGTGTAAACAATGTTTCATCCTGGTATTTATAAGTGAAAATAATACAATGTATCACATCATCGGGTGGTACTAGAAAATAATTCAGGGTATTTCTGTTTAATTGTGGATTCTAGTTCCCATGTAGCTTCCTCTATGCCGTGGTGATCCCAGAGCACTTTCACAAGTGGTATGCTACGTCTTCGTAGGTCGTGAGTTTTTCTATCTAAAATCTGTATTGCTTTCTCTTGATACGTATTTCCTTCCTCAACCCGAACCTCGACTAAAGGGATGATATGCGAAGGATCAGGACGATACTTGCGAAGCATAGATACATGAAAAATGTCATGAACCTTAGGCATGGACGATGGAAGGGACAGACGATATGCAAGGTTGCCAATACGTTCAATGATCGGAAATGGACCGATATACCGCGGGGAGAGCTTTCCTTTGATCCCAAAGCGTTTGACACCTCGGGTGGGCTGGACTTGTATAAAAACAAAGTCCCCCTTATCAAATTCCAGAGGCTGTCGCCGTTTGTCAGCATAGCTCTTCTGTCGACTTTGTGCAACACGAAGTCGTTCCTTTACTAGTGTGATCTTCTCAGAAGTCTCTTGAACTAGTTCAGGGCCCAACTGCGGTCGGTCTGCCATATCTAACCAGCATACCGGAGATCTGCAAGGCCGACCATAGAGAGCCTCGTATGGTGCCATGCCGATACTAGTTTGGTAGTTGTTGTTGTATGCAAACTCAGCTAGATGTAAATACTTTGCCCATCCGTCATTAAAGTCCAAAATGTAGCATCATAGCATGTCTTCTAAGATTTGGATAAGCCGTTTTGACTGCCCATCAGTCTGAGGGTGGAAGGCTGTGCTCATAGTGATCTTTGAACCCATTCTAGTTTGGAAGCTTTTCCAAAAGTTTGATGTGAAGCGAGGGTCTCGATCAGAGACGATCGTGAGTGGTATGCCATGAAGGCGTACGATCTCTCTTTCATATAGTTCTGCAAGTTTGGCGGGAGTATCCGTGAACTTTATTGGCAAGAAGTGTGCAGACTTGGTAAGTCTGTCAATGATAACCCAGATAGCATCTTGCCCTTTATTATTTCGAGGTAAGGCTGTAACAAAATCCATTGCGATGTTCTCCTATTTCCATTCTCCAATAGGTAACGGCTGGAGAAGGCCAGAGGGAAGTCTGCGTTCTGCCTTAACTTTCTGGCAAACAACACATCGAGCAACGAAGTCTGCAATTGCCTTCTTCATTCCAGAAAACCAGAATTGTCGCTTGACATCCTGGTACATCTTGTCACCCCCAGGATGCATAGCGTATCTCGAACAGTGCATCTCAGTAAGCACGTCTTTCCGAACCTCGGGATCGTTCGGAAGACAAAGACGTTTTTTATAGAAAACGGCTCCGTCGTCAGAGACTGACCAATGAGGAAAGTCTTGCCCGCTGAGTAGAAGTGCTCGTTTCTCCATTAACATAGGGTCATTGGCTTGAGTAGCTGAAATCTTGCGAACGAGGTCAGAGGTAGCGGACAATTGAGAGAGTCGTGGGCGTGATCCCTCTTCGTGCAGCTGGAGGTTAAAGTTGTCCATCTCTGTAGCCAACTTCCCCATTTCATAGTTAAGAGTGCAAGCAACATAAGATTTTCTACTCAAAGCATCGGCCACAACATTGGCCTTTCCGGGATGGTACTGGAGTTGGAAGTCATAGTCTTTCAAGAATTCCAACCATCTTCTTTGGCGGAGGTTTAGGTCTCTCTGAGTGTATATGTACTTAAGACTCTTGTGATCTGAGAAGACCTCGAACCGTTCACCGTAAAGGTAATGACGCCATAATTTAAGTGCAAACACAACAGCTGCAAGTTCCAAGTCATGGGTTGGGTAATTACCCTCATGAATCTTCAGTTGCCTGGAGGCATATGCAACAACTTGGCCGTCTTGCATTAGTACGGCACCTAAGCCTTGGAGAGAGGCATCGGTGTATAATGAAAAACCAATTCCATTTCTTGGAGTGATAAGTACAGGTGCCGTCGTGAGGCGTTTCTTCAATTCCTGAAATGATGCTTCACAGGCGGGATTCCAGATAAAGCGCACGTCTTTTCGAGTGAGCTTGGTCATAGGTTCAGCAATCTTTGAGAAGTCCTTAATGAATCGTCTGTAATAGCCAGCCAAACCAAGAAAACTCATAATCTGAGTAACAGTGGTAGGCTGCTTCCAGTTTAAGACTGCTTCAACCTTAGAAGGATCGACCTCAATGCCATTGCATGAAACTACATGGCCGAGGAATTGAACTCTCTGCGCCCAAAATTCGCACTTACTCAACTTTGCATACAGTTGGTGTCTTTGTAAGGTCTGGAGGACGATCTTCAAATGTAGTTTATGGTCTTCCTCGGTTGAGGAATATATCAAGATGTCGTCGACAAAAACCACCACGAACCGGTCTAAGTATAACCTGAATATGCGATTCATCAAATCCATGAATGCAGCAGGTGCATTTGTTAGGCCGAACGGCATAACTAAGAATTCGTAATGACCGTACCGAGTTCTGAATGCCGTCTTGGTGATGTCTGACTCCCGGATCCGGAGTTGGTGATAACCGGACCGTAAATCAATCTTAGAGAAGTATTTGGCTTCTCGAAGTTGGTCGAATAAGTCATCGATCCTGGGCAACGGATATCGGTTCTTGATGGTGACGTTATTCAACTTGCGATAATCGATGCAAAGTCGTAACGAACCATCCTTTTTGCGAACAAACAGAACTGGAGCGCCCCAGGGTGATGAACTCTTTCGGATGAAGCCATTACGCTCTAATTCCTTAAGTTGTGTGTCTAATTCGACCAGTTCAACATTTGACATTCTGTATGGTGGAATTGAGATAGGCCCTGTCCCAGGTATGAGGTTGATCTCAAAATTGAATTCCCTAACTGGAGGTAGACCAGGAAGGTCATTAAGAAAAATTGTTGGGAATTCAGATACGACGGGAACATCGCGTACTTCAGGAGGGTACAGAGCTGGTGATTCATTGTCGTCGCCAAGAGACAACGCTCGAAGTTGTGACTTGAGAAGGGCAACTGTTGATTTGTGTATCCATTTCCTTGTTCCCTGAATCTTGACAAACTCTCCTGTAGGCAAAGTTAACTGAACGTGCTTGTTCATACAGTCGATCTTTGCATTCAGTGGTGCGAGCCAGTCCATGCCGAGGATGATGTCGAAGTCATCAAAATCCATCACAAAAAGATCGGCATATATTATCTGTTCGGACATTCGAAGCTCACATCGAGAACACTGCAAATTCACGTCAGTACCCGATCCGAACGGTGATGTGACATGGAGTGTGATGTTTGTGGGTTCAGGATGCAGGCCTAAATGTCTTACCAATGTTGATGATATAAAAGAATGCGTAGCACCTGAATCAAACAAAACATGCACCAATGTATTGAACAAAGGAAAGGTACCTTCGACGACATTATTGTCTGGGAGGGGTTGGTGAGCGATGGCATATGCTCTGCCCTGATTCCGTTGACCCTGGTTCTGCTGGGTCTGCCTGGGTTGGGCATTAGCAGCAGGTGGTGCTTGTTGGACTGGAATAGCCGGAATAGGTTGCTGAAGGTGCGGACAAAGATGTTTGACATGGCCCTTCTGGCCGCAATTGTAACAAGTCGGCCTGTACTGCTGATTGTGTTGCTGGCCATTCTGATAATTTTGCTGGCCTTGTTGATTGTGGTGTCGACCACCACCTCTGCCATTGCCGTTGCTACGGCCACCTCGTCCATAACGACCACCACGGCCATGGTTGCGGAAACCCTGATGGTTAGGGGTAGAAGGTTCAGCCGCAGGTGTTGTGGCCTCATTCTTGGAAACTGGGGCTGGGAGGGCTGGGTTTTGATTGTAGTAGGGCTTTTTCTTGTTGCCCTGTTGGGAGCCTTGTTGGGAAAACGTTGCAGGCCGTTTGCCCTTATTCATTCTCTGTTCTTGTAAGAGTTTCTCTTGTTCAAAGCTCATGGCCTTGTCAACAAACTCCTTGTAAATCTTAAGATCCAAGATCGATAAGGCTTGTCGAATGTCATGGCGAAGACCATTATAAAATTTCTCTCTTATCTCGCTCCGTTGAGATGGTAGAGAGAGAGTAGACTGATAATTCTTTAAATTTTCCAGCATATTCTCTGACAGTCATGGTGCCCTGATATAACTTAGCAAATTCCTGGCGCTTCTGCTTTGTCACCGCGCTGGGAAAATACTCATCAATAAACATTGACTCAAACTGTTGCCAAGTCATATCTGCTATATTGACCCTTGGGTCTTCTTTCACTGTGATCCACCATGTGTTTGCGGCACCAACAAGTTGGTAGGTTGCTAGTGGAATTTTACAAGTCTCATCGACTCCCATTGCATCAAGAGCCTTCTTGGACTCATCCAACCACTTTTGCACCTCATCAGGATCAATGGTACCATCGAAAGTAAGAGGTTGTAGCCGCTTGTATTTAGTAATCTGATCGGTTTGAGCTTCGGACCCTAATTTTACAGGTGCTTGAAGCGTGGCAACCTGATTGGCTGCGGTCTCACGAACGGCAGTTTGAACAGTGACCTTCATCGCCTCAATAAATCTAGCGAAAAAAGTTTCAATGCTTGAAGGCATGGCAAAGGGTGCGGGTGGTGGTGGTATTGCCTGCCCAGATGTAGTGGCAGTGGTGGGTTGGGCCTGTGCTGTTGTCGAAGGCGGCGGTTCCTGAATCTCAGGAGGTGCCTCCACTGCTGGACGAACAGCACGTGGCCTTCCTCTCTTCCTGATTTGCATTGTCTCACTGGCAAAGAGAAAAGGAAAACCAAGATTTAGGAACTGTAGCCAAGTATAATGTTAGAATATGCTCAGCAACAATTTCGAGAGTACTGCAATAGTAAAATCACCTATTTTTCTAAGTATAGTGTAAGAGTGTTGTTGAGGAATCAAAGAATCTTATATAACTCGTATGTTTGGCCATGGTGTAAAAAAAACAAGGTTAGAATGTTTATATAATAAGTACAAACCTTTGCAAGTATTTAAAAATGATTTTGTTGTGGTCTTTGTGAACATACATATATGTTTGATTGAAAAGCCATACGAGTCATAAGAAATCTAAGATTTGCCTCGGTAAATATCCTGATCGAACGTTCTATCGCAATCTTATGCATTCATACGCTTACTCTTAGTCTGTTCAATTATTATCCAAGTTCATATGTCCCATACCACATGAATTCAGTAATAAGGGTGGAAACCAAGTTAAGTTGTATGAACACGGTCTCTAAAAACATTGGCTGAATAGAAGTTCACTAATAGTATCGTCCAAATTTACTCGTCCCATACCGTGTAAACTTAGTGATAATATTAGTAATGCAACTTTCTCCAAATGTTTCTTTTCACACAAGGTCATGGGTTTTCTTACTTCCACATTTTATTTAGTATCCTCCAATTTTGTTGTGTCCCATACCACTCCAAAGTTAGTGATACAAAAGAAAGAATGGTTGTAAGTCAGCCCACCAAAGATAGTCTTTAAACAAAACAATTTTATTCATATATGTCAAAGAAAATTTGTACAATGCCAGAAATTAATGTTGACCTTCTTGCCTACTACCATTTCTTCGAGATCTACTGTTATGTACAGAATGACTACTAACAGAAGGTTGAGAGTGTGCGCGCTCTGCGTTGGAGTTTTGCAAACGAGTTAATACAAGATTGTGGCTCTCTTTCAGTGCAGCAATATTGGATGCCATTTCCTCTAACCGTTCAAGTAGGTTAGTCGGTTGTCCCATTGGTGGTTGATGGGTTGGTTGTCTCGTAGGTGAAGGGTAGGCCATAGGCATTGGAGGAAAGTATTGGTTGTATGGGTGATTCATAGGTGGAACGTAGTTGTATTGATTGTGCGGGGATCCCCTAACCGGAACCCCTTGGATAATTTGGTTTGTTGGAGAGGAAAAAGTTTGAAATAATGGGCTCATTGGAATGTTTGGCCCTCCAAGATTTGGTGACGCCCAGGACGGTTGTTGTTGGTTTACAGCAACTTGTGGAACTGGCTGATATTGTACCGCAGGAGTTGAAAATCTTTGGTACAAAGTGTTGCCTTGAGTTGGCACGTTCCAAGTTGGTGGATTTGCTTGCGTACCTTGTCTATCATGACTTTGTATAGGTGGATTTAGTGTGGCATATAATTCTTCGTCAGTAAGTGGTGGATCAATTGGATCAGTATTCAGGGCTGGGTCTGATGTAGGATTTGGATTTGAATCATTATTTGGGCCGTCTCTGACAGGCATCTTGCGTCGACATTTGCGAAGGCAACGCCCGTGCTTGTCTCTCATTCTTTCTACAGTTCTTATTGTCGTGTCGAATACCTCTTCGTCAGTTACCCCTCCACTTGTGCCATAGGTCTTGAAGATAGAGGATGCTGTAACTGGTTCAGTGATCAGCTTTGACGTTCCATCGAAATGTCAACGTTGGCCTCGTGAAGTATCCTCATAATCAAGACTCCGTAGCCGAGGAATTCCTTCTTTAAAGGGTTTTGAATCACCCTCAACATTTGTTGGATGATGATGTGTGGTAGAGAGACTTTTATGTTCTTCTCTATGCAATACAGCACAAGGAGTTGGGCCCTTGACATAGTGCCCCTAGTGCCCCTCTCTGGCAAGATGTTGCCGTAGACAATCTTTCCGAGGCCGACAAGAGATGGCTTAAGATGATTGTTTGGGAGGTTGGTGTATGTTGATTGAGTGTATGGCTCTTTGGCGAGGGAATTGAACAGTTGTGCATTAGATTCTGCGATCTCTGCAACTGTCTGGGGGTCATGTGGTTCAATAATCCTCTCCTCAATCGGAATCTCCAAGAGGCGAGCAATAATCTCGATATTGATAGGAATTGCCGTTCCCATGATTGTTGTCTCTAATTGAGGGCTGAACTCATCTCCGTGAAGTCCCACGTAAGTCATGGCTTCATAGAAGGATCTGACCAAGTTGTAAGAGACTTGACCCTCAACGTTGGTTATATTTAACCAATCCAGTGTTGCGAGTTTGTCATGAAGGATTGGACGGAGGCGGAGATCGCTATTGTCGATGCTCCTCATGGTCACAATCTCTCTTTTGGACAATTCCGTTAGTCTAGTGGGAATTGGTTCCCTGCTTGTAGAAGTTGTTCCCTCCCTTGAGGTCATTCTTTTGCTGAAAGGAAAATAAATTTGTGTAAAAGACACAAAAAATATTCCTAATATTTTTTAAGATTTATGCCTTGTCTGCTAGACATTAGTTTCGAGTTTTCTGTTGATGTTTATGCCATCATGAAATTTTCTTCATTAGTGAGTTGATGCATATATGTCGTATTCACATAGAAATGTATTGACATATTTAATCATAACTATATAGTTTTTGTTGATGTTTATGCCATCATGAAATTTTCTTCATTAGTGAGTTGATGCATATATGTCGTATTCACATAAAAATGTATTGGCATATTTAATCATAACTATATAGTTTCCATAAAGCAACTATATATAAAATCATATATAGGTGTTTTTAATCCAAATCTTAACTATATATAAAAGTCATATATATATAGAGTGATAAATATTTTTTTTTTTTTTTTTGAGGATTTTGGTTTGGTAATAAATTGTTTTCGAAAAAAAATTTCAAATAGTATTTTTTTTTTTGTTTTTTTTTGTTTTTTTTTTCCGAATATTTATTTTTCGAAAAAAAAAATTTAAATTTTTTTTTTTTTTTCGAATATTTATTTTTTGAAAAAAAAATTTCAATTTTTTTTTTTCTTCCGAATAGTTATGTTTTCGGAAAAAAAAAAAAATTTTCAAATTTTTTTTTTTTTTTGTTTTTTTTTTTCGAATATTTATTTTTCGAAAAAAAAAATTAACTTTTTTTTTTTTTTTTATTTATTTTTTTATACGTACCTCATATACACTAATGTATATAGATACATATATTCAATAATAACTACACATATAGTTTCTACTAAATTTTGACTATATGTATATTTAAGTCAAACTATATAAAAATCATATAGTTTTCTAGATATATATATTTAATGCAAATCTCAACTATATATAATTGACGTATGTATATATAGTTCTAGAGATATATATATCTAGTAACATTTTTTTCTTCCCCTAATTTGGTGGACTTGGGCGGGCCATGGACCGTACGCTCTGATACCATTAAATGTCACACCCCGCCCGGACGCGCCTAAACCGGCGGTACACTATCGGACGGGGCGCGCATTTGGAACAATCATAATGGTAATAACAGAGTGCGCAGCGGAAATATAGTACACAGTACAAATCTGATTTCATATAATTCAGAATACTTTTGTACATAAAATGGTCAAGGGAACATACTCCCAAAATCCCCAATGATTCATACAAAGGGTACAAAATGTGGGCCCCATAACCTGCACCCAGTCCACCCTAATTTCCTGTGAAAGATTTGATAATATTGGAGTGAGCTTAACGCGCTCAGTGGGTAAATAGTGCATGAGTATAACAATTAATAAAGCATACTTCAATATCAAATATCTTAAATACACATGTAAGCATCATAATCAATCAATATGTATGTATGCATGACACCGTCACGTATTAATGGTTTGATGAGCGTACATCGCCTGAGTTCACGTACAGGTGTCCTTCCCCGGGCGTAGCGAGGTTCTCACTGTACGTCCCTCCTCAGGAACGCTGCTCTGGATTCACGTACTGATGTCCCTCCCCGGCGTAGCCGAGTTCTCATGTACGTCCCTCTCCAGAGAAATAATATGAATAGTGAGCAATGCTTCTAACTATTCTATGAGTCATAAACCATATACGTCCCTAGGTGGTGATATGTATGATGCCAATGCATGAACTAGTTTAGTCTACTAGTCTGGTCTTTTCTTGACATTTATACTGACTTTGTCAACGTCTAGTGATCCTTATCAGGGTCGGTATCACGACGTGCAAAGTTAGGACATTCAGGTCATAAACATTATTGACATAATGCAGTGTAAATGAATAGTAGACATAATAATAATTGAATGTAAACTTTAATAAAAGTTATGAAACACGCAAACCTATGTTTCGTTCCCCACCTTCAGATCTGGTGCTTTTCTCCGGACAGAACTTCGTTGCACCGCTTTCAGATCTGGCGCTTTCCTCCGGACAGAATTTTGTTGCACCGCACCGGGAGTCTCAAAGACTAAAAACTTAGAATGCGTGGAAAGGAGAAGAAAAATCACAAGAGAAGGTGATTTGGTGTGAGGAATGAGAAATGAGGAGGTTTGTTATATAGAGATTTTTGCGCCTGAACGTTCTGGCATGCGCCTGAACGTTCTGGCATTGCGCCTGAACGTTCTGGCATTGCGCCTGAACGTTCTGGCACGCGCCTGAACGTTCCGGCACGCGCCTGAACGTTCGGGCGTTGCCCAAATAGTAAAAATTTCAAATAGTAATTTTTTTTTTTTTTTTTTTTTTGTGAAATACAGGGTATTACAAATTGTCAGATATACAACGTAATCCTTTTCACTCACACGAGCTTGGGACCAGTCGTACATGATAGAGTTAGAGAGACGAAGAAAGAAATATGAATATTTAAAATTTTGAATGACACCTGAAAAAATTAATATTTGAAATTTAGAATGGCAAGGAGATAATTAAAGAACTCCAACTAATAAATTATTTTTCAACTATATCGAGTCTAGTTCAAAAGAAATGTGATGGAGAGGAACATTCCTACCTATATATAAGCCTTGTGTTGCAAGCATATACTTAGGCTTATAAGTTCATGTCATCTAAGAGTCTACTTACTTCTCGTGAGTTGATATTTATATTAATTCGTTCTTTGTTTGTGTGCTCTCATGGGTTGATCTATAACATAACAAGTGAATTTATAATCATATTCTTGACTATATTATCATTAAATAGCATCCAGAATTCATATACTCAAAATGAAAGCACACTATATATTTTAACTTTGGCCTGAGTCCAAGTGAATATATAAAAGTGAAATGATGATTGTAGAATATATTATCACCTTGGGCAAAACGATGGGGACTCCAATGTAATATTAGTGGATACTCATAATAACAAAATAATTTTTACTGGATAGTTTTAATGATTAAAACATTCTTTATATTTTTTAAATTTATATTATTAATTTTATTTTCTTAGTATATAAATATATCTATACATATAATGATTGTGCATCGTATAGGTTGCACAATTGTATTAATAGGAAAATACTAAAGTGACACGTATATTGTACATTTAAAGTATATACCGTCATTAGTGCATCATTAAATTGTCTTGAATTAACCAACAGTACATTATTCGAAGCAATCCAATGGTGTATAAAAGTGATATACACTTTGAATATACAAAATGAGTGTCAATGTATTACATTACTAGTCGGTCGTATTAATTAATATTCGTTGTAAAGAAGAGAAAGAGAAGAAAATGAGTGACAAAACTGTTTAGTTTTAAAGGTAGAAAATTATATTTTAGGAGTTTTTCTATATCCTTTTATACTGTAATTGTAAGTGTATCCATAAATTAAGGTTGAGTTTTGGTTCGTAATTCGAAAAGTAGAATATAACTTAAGAAATAATATTTAGTCATTTTCTGAAAATAACTTGTTTACTTTGTAAATTTTAAGAAATTATTTTTGGATTTCAACGAGCCAAACACTTTTTTTTGTATTTTCAAAAAAATTTAAAGATTTTTTTGAGGAGAGACTCATTTAAGAGAAAAATACTATTTGACCAATAGTTTAGTACAGATAATTAAGCAAATGCAACCAAAAAAAAAAAGTCATAATAGAAAGTTGAATCCTAATGCCATTATGATAAGGGTTAATTAACTTGTTCAAAGCGTTAAGGCGTAAGCAACCAACGGTATATATTGATATTGGATCATACAGATCTGCAAATTGAATAATTAGAAATAATACGACATCTAAATATTTATTGGAGAAGTCAACCTTTCATTCATTTTATATGATCGTAAAGGCCAGAATATTCTGTAAATGTCATTGTTGTTATCATGTATTTCTATATTTTATTTGGTTGTTGCTATCTTTGACTTCAAAATATATACCTAGCTATGATAATTAAATAATAGTGCCCGCATTACAACATGTCATTTAATTATCCCTATACTATATAAAATATGATTTTATTATTAATGATTATATACTTGATCATTGACTATTATTATATATGGTTATAAAATTCATATTTAAAAATAACATGAGTAACGATTTGGAAACACATTTAGAAAACACACATTTTTAACATTATCCTTAAAAGTTACTGGATTGCCTTGAATTACGCATTAATGGACAATGTAAAAAATATATATCAAAAAAGTGTATTTCAAAAGTATTTATCAAAGAACAGTTTAAATTGAACTCTTCCAACTTAATTATAAAAACTATATATATATATATATATTGTATGAGATTTCTTAGAAATTAAAATAGATTAAGGAAAGCAGCATTTCCTGGACCATACATGCAGGGTTTGTGTTTATATAATTTGACTTTTCTTTTTTTAATAATGTTTGATAGCACGCTTTCCACTGTATATATTGTGGCTGCGGCTTAAATATCATTAATTAATATTTATTTCCTTATAGTCATCTCGTTGAGGTACCCTTTGGCATCATCTGTTGTAAATTGCCACATATAATGAATTTAACGATGTCATACATATAATAAGCAGGATTAATGGCAAAGAAAGATTTATAAGAATATAAACTAGAAAAGATCAGAAAAAAAAACTACTTGTAAATTAAATGTGCATTGAGCCCTTGACAAAGAAACAAACATATTTATATTTTCAACTCTAGTTGAGTGATCTCTATGGTGAGTTGAGCGTGCATAGGCGAGTTACGTTTCGGTTAAATTGTAATCCAACTCAATTAAGTTTGGGATGAAAAAAATTAACCAAATTCAATTCAATAAACCTTTTAAATTCAAAGCCCAATAACTTTGAGTTGATTTTGGTTGAGTTAGTGTACTAATATATTGATTAAAAATTTCAGAATCTACTTAATACATTTATTGATTTTTAATAACATTTTATAAAATTATTTTGAAGTTAAATATAAATATTATAATAGTTATTAAAATAATTTCTTTTATAGTAATTTTGACAAATTCAATCACAGTAAGAACTTACTAAGAAAATAATGAATAAAGTTAAAGTAATAATTATTATTTTTTATTAGTTTAGGTTGATGATTTAGGTTAATTATAAAATCTTGATCCAATTTAAATAAAATAGGGTTACAAATTTTTAGACCTAACTTAATCCAAATTTTACGTATAATCCAAATCCAAACCCAAAAGTTTCAAATTGATCAGGTGCCACCATATGACCAATTAACCATCTTCTAACAATTAAAGGCTTTTTTCCACTGCCAAGTGTACCGAAGAAAACAAAAGCACAGCAGTTATGTTGAGCACAAAAGTAGGTAGAATTAAATGAGCATCACCAACTTCTTTCTTCTTCTTTCTCATTAAAAATCCCATGACCTTTGATCTCTGAACAAAAACTCTCTTCTTCTGAAACCAAACAACATATATGGCTTCTGAATCTCCAAATTCAACCTCCAATATGGATCCCTTCAAGCTCCTCAACATCATCCCCAACCCAGATGGCTCACTCACCAGACTCACCCAAATCCCCATATCCCCTCCAACATCTCAACCCAACATAATCTCCATGGATTTCCCTCTCAACCCTTCAAACAAAACCTGGCTCAGAATCTTCAGACCCACCAAATCACCTCCCAATAACACAAAGCTCCCTATCATAATTTACTTCCATGGTGGTGGCTTCATCCTCTTCAGTGCAGCTTCTCTACCTTTCCATGAATCCTGTGCTACCACGGCGATCGAGCTACCCGCTGTTATCGTCTCCGTTGAGTACCGCCTCGCTCCCGAACACCGCCTTCCCTCCGCTTTCGACGACGCTGTGGACGCAATCCTCTGGGTCAAGAACCAAGCTGCAGATCAAGCTCATCATCAAAACGAGAATTATAGGATTCATTGGTTCCATGACTTAGTCGATTTCTCGAGATGTTATCTCATGGGTAGCAGTTCTGGTGGCAACATAGCTTACCATGCAGGTTTAAGAGCCTTGAAAATGGATCTTGACCCGGTTAAGATATCCGGGTTGATTTTGAACCAGCCTTTTTTCGGTGGCGTTGCAAGGACTGAATCGGAATTGAGGATTGTCAATGACCGGATCTTGCCGTTGCCGGCCGGTGATCTTATGTGGGAGCTGGCTCTGCCAGTCGGTTCGGGTCGGGACCATGAGTTCTGCAACCCGGTTAAAGGTGGCGGGTCGGGTCATGATCAGGTCAAGCTGTTGCTACCGAGGTGTTTTGTTAATGGGTACGGAGGAGACCCGTTGATAGACAGACAGCAGGAGTTTGTGAAGATGCTGAAGGATGGATTGATTAATGGAGTTTGTTGTGAAGATGTTGTTGATAGGTTTGTTGATGATGGGTATCATGCTGTGGAGCTGTTTGATTCGGGTAAGCATAGGGAACTTGTGATGGCCATTAAGGATTTTATTTATGGTAGTAGTAATAGTGGTGGTGATAATTCTGATGATCATCATCAAGGGGTAGTTGTGAATCATCATGCTGGAGCAAAATCAACTTTGTAATGGTGGAATTAGAGAGTCTTCATATTATTGTTATACTGGTAAAAATAATTTTATTAATAATTAATTATATATAGCAATTATATATATTGCTTTCTGTTCTTATTGAAATGGTATATCTGCATAAGAGCTATTTAGTTAATTATATGCAACTCCACTTTCTTTCTTTTTTAATATTTTTTAATGTTTTTTTTTTTTTTGTAGCGAGACTTGTACTCTATAAAACTAGTGAGATTTTTTTTTTTTAAAGAGAATTGATAGAATTTATTTATTTATTTTCTAAGTGCTAACAAAGAAGGTTAGAGATAATAAGGACTTCAATAGCTTTTTAACCAAGGAAAAATGAGACCCAAATTAACCACCATAGCTTAGTTAAACCAAATATATCATATATAGTACTATCTTCCATTTATGAGCATACATTAATTCAAGAAGACATGAAACCAAACATGCATCACTACTTAATGCTAGAGTTTGATGTTCTTAGTAATTTAATAAATGTAATAGAAAGTGGAAGAAAAGGGGGGGATGAAATAATTGATCATAGAGGAGTCAAAATAAAAGATTAAGGAATATATATATAATATGTTATATATGGTGGAATATAATTATTAATTAAGTGCATAACCTTTTTAAGATTTGGACCCTAATTAATGTTAATAAAAATGAAGAGAGCACATTTGTAACTAAAGTTGCTTAAATATATAAAATCGAATGTTCTTTTAAGAAACAAAAATGAAGAAGAATCACTAGGGATCTCAATGATGGAGCATTGGAGGAAGGAGGCGGTGGTAGTACTAATAGGAAGATCACAAAAGATCTTCTTCTTTGTTAGTGGTGCACACCTAGCTAATGACGTACGTCCTCACTGACCGTATGAATTTTTTTTGTGATATCTTGCAACTTTTGGATGAATGCGAAAGCCCACTAAAATTCAGTATGATTGGCAAATTTTTATTTGTAACGTAGCTAGACCAGGTGCTGGGTCCATAAGATGAGGATTGGTCCAATGCCCGGTGTGGCCAATTATTTATGAGGCTAGCAGGCCCATAAATAATTGAGCTGTATATATTATAGAGGTGCATGCTTGTAATTGATGTCTCCTTGCCAAAAAAAATAAAATAAAAATGGTTGTAATTGATGGGTAGTAGATGTAATTATATATGTATCTCTTACCTTAGTTTTTTTTTTTTTTGTTTTGATCTCAATATATCTTTTACTTAAAGCATAACCAGCTGTTATCATCCTTCTATTTTATTTTAATCTTCTAAGGATGTGAGAGATATTAGTGATGATCATTGCTATACCTAATAAGCAGGCAATTATAAAATAATTAAAGAACCAAGCAAGAATCTTTATAATTAGTATTATAGTTTTCTATCTTCTTTGGCCTTGTTTGATATAACTTTTGTGTTTGGACGATCCAAAAATATTTTTTTCAAATGAAGATCACAAATGCAGTAGCAGGTTAGGTTCTAATTAGCTTTGACAAAACGCGCTTAATTCATGTTTGAATCACAAATGCATATACCAAACATCACCTCAAGTGGGCGCATTTGACGAAATTGTTTATCACAAAGCAAATTTTGCACGCTCTCAAACAAGACCGTGCATTTGACGAAATTGTTTATCACAAAGCAAATTTTGCACGCTCTCAAACAAGACCTTTATCTTTAACATATTAGTTAAAGTGTGTAAGTTAGCCCAAACATTTTTACAACAAAAATAAATAAATAAATAAAATATGTATATGCACAATCCCCTTTGATATATATATATATATATAACTCGATTTTGAAGATTGGATCAATTAATTAACTTTTTTTTTCTTTTAAAGAAAAATTAATTAACTAAAAGGAGGCAATGAAGGATCCCTAATTTGCTCAATTCTCTTGGCCCTGAAATAAAGAATAAGTCCATTACAACTCCCACAAACAGTTATTTCTGTTACCCTTTCCACCCAGCCATGACCCTCTATTTATAACCTTTCCCTAACACCACCCATCCCATCCATGATCCTCATCACCACCACCACCGTCTCCATCCAACAACAACCTCATTAAACCTCACATTAATCATTCATTAACAACCTACACAACAATGGCAGAAATACCTCCAACAGAACTCACCAACGTCAACCCCTACGACCACCTCAAAATCTCCATCAACCCTGATGGCTCCTTCAACCGAGCCCAATTCCCCCTCGTCCCTCCGACCACCACCGACTCCGATCCAACCGAACCTGTTGTCACCAAAGACATCACCTTCAACACCACCACCAAATCATGGCTTCGCATCTACCTTCCCACCAAGCTCCCCTCCAATGACGCCACTGTCGTGAAGCTCCCTCTCATCGTCTACTTCCACGCCGGCGGCATGATCCTCTACCACGTCAACACCATGTTCAACAACGAGCCATGCGTCCGCTTCGCCTCCGAGCTGCCCTCCATCGTCCTCTCCGTCGAGTATCGCCTCGCCCCCGAAAACCGCCTCCCAGCCGCCTACGAAGACGCCCGTGACGCCATCCTTTGGCTCAAAGCACAAGCTTTAGACCCCGCCAACAGTGAGGAATGGCTCGCCAACTACGCCGACTTCTCCCGGTGCTTCCTCATGGGCTGCAGCTCCGGCGCCAACATAGCGTACCAAACTGCATTATCTCTTCCGGAACTTAACGTCGAGCCGGCGTTAACAGTTTGCGGGCTCATCATGAATCAACCGTTGTTCAGCGGCGTGAAGAGGACAAGGGCGGAGACGAGGTTGGCAATGGACATGGCGATGCCCTTGTGTGTGCTTGATTTGATGTGGGAGTTGGCGTTGCCGGAAGGGTCGGATAGGGATCATGAGTATAGTAATTTCATGGTGGAAGGGAAGTATAGTAAGAATGTTAGGAAGTTGCCAAGGACTTTGGTTAGAGGATTTGAAGGAGATCCTTTGTTGGATCGGCAGATGGAGTTTGTGCAAATGTTGATGAAGAACAGAGTTCAGGTTACTGCTCATTTTGGTGAGTTTGGGTTTCATTGCATTGATTTTGTTGATCCCAGGAGGCATTTGATGATGTTGAAGTACATGAGAGAATTTATATAATTTCTTTCTTTCTATCTTTTTTTTTTATTTATTTCCATTATTGATGAATTATTTGTTTAATTATTATGTGAAGACACCAATTGATGTAATATATTCAATTGTTGCCATGGATCAAGAAGATTAATTAATTAGAATATTTTTTTTGTGGGAATTTTATTTCTTTGTGATGTATATAATAAATGATGTAATCCAGCAAGACATAATATATATATATAATTCTAACTTTCAACTTTTTTAAGAAAAAAAAATTGATTTTAGCTTTTTTTTATAATAATATAGAGTGGAAGTATTTGAATTTCTTGACAAATATTCTTTAAAATTTGATGACTTAAAACGCCTCTTTAAATTATACGAACGTATAAAAAAAGTGTTGTGGTGCATTACTATTTTTTAAATGAAAGAATTTCTTTTTTATTATAATTTATTAGAGAACTTATTATTATTGTTTTTATTTTTATTTTATTTTTATTTTTTTTATAATGATTTTTTGGCATCCAGAAAGTGTCATTTTTTTTCTTGGACGAGACTAATCCTCCCGAACTCGGATATGACAGAGTCATTTAAGCTAACCCTCCTAAAAGAAACAGATAAATGAGGGCATGCTCAGTACTTTAATCTCAATTATATTTAGTTCTTCAACCAACTGAGCTACTACCTGTTGGTATTAAAGAACTTATTAACAATCATAACATTTATTACTACAACAGACCATGCACATAATTATAATACCATTGAGAGCAATTGATTAATTACTTCTAATGATGTCTTATGCCCCTTTTATGCCTATTATGCGCCTCAACGATTCAAAATTCACCGTTTTAAAAGATTATGGAATTATTATTTTCTAGATGAGAATGATTATATAAAAGAAAATGAGATTTCATAATAATTATATTTAGTTGACTAAATAATGTGTGAAGATAAGTCTCACTTGCACATAAAATTAGAATCATATGTAGCGTCGTTATAATGTCTTGTTATAACATCATTGATGTCTTATTTTATAAAATGGCCAAAATGCCACTATATTGAGCTGAGTTGGTTCAATGAATAAAAAAGAAAAAGAAAAAAAAATTTAATAATGTCACTAAAAAAAATCAACATGATATAGTTCTTGATAAAAATATAATAAATAAATCATATTTATTTAATTTTGAGAAAAGCTTGTGCTGAGCTGAGTTCAAGACAACGTGAGCTTAATAATTAATTTGTTTATGACAAATTTCTCATATTAATTTTAGTTTATTTGTATATAATATATATACAAGTTGATTGCTTTTTATTTTCCCCAAAAAATAAGAATATACAGAAAACATTAATTGTATCAAAATGAAAAAGAAAGGTTTTTGGTCAATAGACTCAATACCGATTGATTATCTATTGATTTTTTTTTTAAATCTAGCTAGTTAACTAAATGTATTCAAATGTCGCAGTTTTACCAACATGGGTTGGTTCAGTGAATGAGGCGATTGAGGTTTCATACCGTAAGTTTAAGCCTGCCTTTAACATATTTTTATTATGACGGTTACCCAAAATTTAAGAGGATTAGTTTTGTCCTTTACAGAAGAAGACACATCCTTGACGCTAGAAAATCGATAATAAAAAATAAAAAAATGTCTATAGTTCCATTTTTTTGTATTATTCAAATATTAAACTAAACATAATATCAATTTTTAATGAGAAAAAAAATACATAACATTTAAAACAAAATAACAATTTTAATAGGGTTAACAGGGCAAGCAACCTTAGGTTGAGGGGCTTGGGGCGCTCGTCTAAGAAAATGAGGTCACGAGTTCAACTCTCTATTAGGTAACGTTGGCCACTGAGAGCATTTCCTACCCAAATAACCGGAGGCCCAAAGAATTAGTTAGGACAGAATACCCGAATCTATACCCTCCATTTAAAAAAATAAAAATAAAGAACAATTTTAATAGGGCTATTACTAAAATGATGTCTTTCTTGATATTCTTGGCATACAAAAAAAAGAAAAATCTACCACCAACCAAAAAGTCTACTCCTTAAGAGTATTTTAAAACTAAATATCTATTTTGAGAAAGCATTAATTCTCATATCAAATATGATATCTTCCATAATCTCACAAAGATTTCCTTTTGCTCCAAAATCTGTTTTGGTTCCTCCCTCTCCCACAAAATCACATCAATACATTACCTTAAAAATGGTACCTAAATTGCAAGATCCAACGGTCGAAAATCAATCTCACGTCAAGATCCCTCCGACCCAACTGCAAATTTAGTATCAGCAGCTCACCAGTTACCGCACGTGCTCTCAACTTCGTACGGATAGCTCGCACGCACTCTCTCTCTCCTTGTCTACGGAAGAAACACACACAGAATTTAGAAACATTGAAACAAAGAACTGGGTTCGACTTGCTTTAGGTTACGCGAATCAAATAACAATGGGTCTTAAAATCGCCTAAAAATCGCGGCTTTTTTCACTTCTTCTTCTTCTTCTCAGTTCACTGTACTGCGATGGCCGGCGGCGGCGGCGGCGGCGGAGGCGGAGGCGGAGGCGCCGGCGGAGGAGGAGGATCCACCACCGGCGGCCAATTCCTCCTTCAATTGCTCCAAAAACCTCACCACCACCACCACCAACAACAACAACAAGAACGAGAGCTCATCAATGGCGGAGCCAGTTCGATCGCGCCACATCAGCCGCACCATGATCCGGCGGTTGCAGCCATGGGTCCGACCCTACCGTTCCCGCACCCATGGCTACCTTCTTCTTCTTCTTCTTCTTTAAAACCTCAAGATCTGCATAATCCATGGTCGTCCCAACCTCTAAACCCTACTTATTACCCTTCTTCTACAAATTCCTTTATTCCCGCGCTCCATTCTAACATTTGGGCTCCGCCTCCGGCGCCGGCGAGGTCGAGTTTCCCGGCCGCGGCTCCGGTGATCTTCGCCGATCAGCTGCATCATCACCATCGTGGGGTTTTGAGTAGTAGTAGTAGTGGTGTTGGGATTAATGGAAACCCTGATGGTTGGAATCAGAATCAGAGTCAGAAGCAGAAGCAAGAGAACATGTTGATGTTTGGTTCATTGGCATGCGAGATTGCGAACGACGAGGATCGGAATTCGACGGATACCAAGAATCAAAGGATTGATAAGGGGATGATGACGAGGTTTAATAATGGGCAGAAGAAGATGGTTAAAGTTGTGGAATTGAATGGAAGAGTGGATGGAGTGGGCGAATTCGATGATAGAAGAGCGAACTCGCATGGTTTTCGTCAACAGCAATTGGCGATGGAGAGGGAACCGAGGCGGGCAGCAGTGGCCGCGCCCCCTGGATTTTTGCAGAGGCCCAAAGGGAAAGAGATTAAGCAAAATGTGGGTCAAGATGGGCATGGTTATGGAAAACGTGATAAACTGAAAAGACAAGAACCTAAATTTGGTAGAATTGAAGGGAATGTGTCTTCTTCAAGATTAGGGCTTATAAGGCAGCTTGATCATCCGGGTCCGCCGGTGGGAAGTAACTTGCATTCTGCTCCGGCGTTGGAGATTGAAGAATCTCTAGCTAGGGTCCATGGCCAAGTTGAAAGAAGTGGCAGGAGTGAATTGACAAGCGAGGAAAATGGGAATGACATGGGTGGGTTAGTGTATGAGAGACGTAATCAATTGGAAGAGGAGGATTTGCTTGAGCATTTTGGGGATTCTGTAGTTCTTAGGGATGAATTTGGAGAAAAGAGCGGAGAAAAGAGTAGGGAAAGACGGCGTAGTGATTCATTCAATAAGGTAGATACTTTCTGCCTTTTTGTTGAACTTGTCTTCTATGAGGCATTTAGTTTGGACTTCTTGGTAGGTGATATGACAAAGTATATATTGTTCTTCAAACTAATTGAAATTTGAAATATAGCTGATACATGTTAGGAGTTTCATCCTTAACTGTTCATTTTGGTGTCATTCTAAGTGGTATATGCGAGGTTTAGTGTTATTGTAAGTGATATATGTTGATGGTGACCATTTTGATCTTAAATTGTTTGGTTTAGGTGGAGAAATACAATAGATTTTATCCTTGGTAGAGTAAAGTGGAGGAAATAGACTCATCTAGCGAACACTATGAAACATAATTGTCAACATCATGGATTTTCCTTTTTGTGGTCAAAGATGCTTTTGATGTGGGTTTTCTGTCAATGGAATTTCCATTTGGAATCCATATCGTGATCAATAATCCTCATTCAAATATACAAAAGCTCCATTGTGAATCTCTACAACATAATTTACAGCCCTAAGTTCCTTGATGTTGTCTCTAGGGAAGGGAACAATTTCTCAATTAACTAGATGGCGTTGTACTTCATGTCACTAAATGAAATTCTTGGTAAAATCTTATCATATGTTTCTGGAAACTAAGAATTGGTATTTCTAGGTTCTAAATTTGTAGGTTTCCAATTAAAACTCCATGTCCAAAATGTCTTCTGCATTGGACATAAAACAACATCTATTATTCAATCATAGTTGTACGAGTCAGGTACAAATTACCCCTCAACCCTTGTAATTCTTCAACAATTAATGCATTCCACCTATTTAGGAATCCTCTGAGATGGTGAAGCAATTACTCTTTTTACACTATGGCTCCAAGAATTACAAGCTAATTGTCTTTTCAAATTTGCGCAAATTTTCTCTTAAAAATTCTTAAACCCAAAAAACCGAAGCTTATTTATAATAATTAACCAAAAGATACAAACTGTACAAAATCAATTGATCCCAACAATTATAAAATCAATCCTAGAAATGTATACTTGTTGTGAATTTGATCCATATCTTCTGATATTGATCATGGAAATTAAAACATAATGTGAAATCAATCCATATCTTTTTGTAATCCGTCCTATAAATCTAAGCTTGGTATGAAATTGATCTAGATATTCTTGTAGTAGATCCTAACCTCACTTCATTAAATCATTAAGACTTTTCTAAGAACTCTGAGACTAAATCCATATCCGCTAAATAGAAATCATCAGTTTTACAAATATTTTAATCATTTGGAATGTTTCAACCTTAAATCTTACAGTATTACAATGGAATATTGGATAAGTTACTTTTCATCATCATTTGTGCCCCCTCCTCTTGATGGTTTTGGGTTTTCTAAGTTGTACTTTTTCTTTGGATCTTTTTGTGGCAAGTTCCCAACAGTTATCTCCTATAGTTAGGGCCAGTTCAAAGCCTAGCTGTGTGGAGTGGATCTTGGCTTATTCCACATGTATTGATAATGGTACCTGTTTCTCCTTTTATCCAATATTGAGTATATGCTCTTATAAAACTTGACTTGT
Organism: Paratinospora sagittata; assembly: GCA_035771175.1. NCBI lineage: Eukaryota > Viridiplantae > Streptophyta > Magnoliopsida > Ranunculales > Menispermaceae > Paratinospora > Paratinospora sagittata. Next base: position 35,084,278 of record CM069591.1, read on the forward strand.
AATTGTGAAAATGGGTTGAGTTAGGACAGAAGGCCCTTTAGAAACCTTTGCCACTTTTTTTTTTTTTGACAACTAAGTGGTATCGGGGCTTCGCCCGAATAATCCACTTAGGCCCCTGGTTGCTCGAGCGGGAGACGTCCCCAGTGGCCAATGCGGGAATCGAACTCGGGATCCCATGCTTTTCGCCAAAAGCCCCGAGCCATTGTCCCAACCACGCGTTGGTTGAAACCTTTGCCACTTTAAAGACCTTGGTTGACATGAGTATCATCTGCAAAGTGTAAGAGCAATACTAAGAGAGCATATCTTTATGATTTACAAATATGAAGTTATTAAATAAGCCATTGGTCGTCTAAAAAATTACCAACGTTACCATTCAAACTTAATATTTTTAGTAAGACATTTAGAAGGGTATTTGCATTATAATAGTTATTATAGATATATGTAGTGTGCTTACTGCCTATCTTATTATTTTCTTTTCTACTGTAATTAAGTTGCTTTATTTTATTTTTTTGAATCAGGACTCCAGATCAAATAGATCAAGACAACCTCAAGGAATTGGACAACGGAGAAAGAACTTTAGGAGACAGGTTCAATGTCGCATGGACTTAGAAAAATTTACAGCTCCTTTTCTTGCAATTTATGAATCTCTAGTACCAGCAGAAGAAGAGAAGACAAAGCAGAAGCAACTGTTAGCATCACTAGAGAAACTGGTCTGCAAGGAATGGCCTAGAGCTCAATTGTTTATTTATGGATCATGTGCTAATTCATTTGGAGTTTCCAAAAGTGACATTGATGTTTGTCTTGCAATTGACGATGTGGATATCGATAAGGCTGAGCTTTTGTTGCGATTGTCAGATATTTTGCAGTCAGATAATCTCCAGGATGTGCAGGTGAACTTGAAATCTCTAACTGTGGAATATAAGTAATGTTCATTGATTAAGCTTGGTGAAAAGGTTTTATTAACAGGAGCTGAAATATCAACTTTCTTTGTTTATTTACTTATTGATGGAAATAGTTTTGTCTTGGTCATGGTAATCTATTCATTTACTCTCGAGGCTGACAATTGGGCCTGAAGTCAATAGCATTCTTTCAACACATATAAGAAAGGAATTTGAGGAAAGTTCAATTTCTCGATTCAGTGTGTTGGAGTTCTTTTTAATGAATGTCTGAAAACATTTTGGGTCCTAAGAGTTGTGAGGCTGGATATGGGTAACATTTTATCTTTAGCTCAAACACACTTAAAGAGCATATTCCATTTTGCTAACAGTGTCAGATAACCCTACTAAATCAAGAGGAATAAGTACCTAGCAGTTCCAGTTCTTCACTCTTTCCATTTTCATGCCAAAATTGTTTTTTGTTCATTGTTCTGTAACTCTTAACTGAATCCATCTACGCCTACCCCCGCTCTCTCCAAGAAAGAAAATGAGAACGTCTATTATTGATCATTTCCTCTTTAGTTGTATTCCTCTACCGCGCTCTCTGCTAATCCTCTCCCCATCGTCTTTCTGAAATACTCCATTGTTTGTTCCATTATTATCATCATACCTGGAATTTCAATTAAAGCTACTCTACTAATGTCATCATTAGCGTTTCTTGATCGAGTCTAGTGCTCAAAAGACAGTTATTCATCCAAAAATCCTACTCCTATGAATATGAACAGAGGTGACATTCTCACCTAAAGAGTGGCTGAAAATTTGCTTGAGTTTTGTGTTAGCAGTATTTGTCTCAGTCTCTATTGCTGGGATGAAATTTGAGAGGATGGTGAGAGGAAACACCTGAGAACATGTTTGTTTAACAATAGTGATGGCCTGCATGGTTCGGAATCTTGAAATATTGTGAACATTTTTTTTCAGATATTCTGGTTTTATTCTTTTAGCTGTGACAGATACATAAGTGCTAAATAATATCAATATCAGTACAAATATCTGAAAATTTTAATATTTAAAATTGAAGATGAATAAAAAAAATTTCTTCAATCAAATGGATATGACTCAATTGATTATAACTGAGAAGCCTAAAGCAAAAAAGTGAAAGTCCTCTTGAGGACTGCAGTTTTTTCATGTTGCCATGGTCACAACTGAGGATTAAATTCATTGTGAATTTGACTTTTAGAGTACCATTTTATTGTAATAGTTGTTATCTGCTGCTGCTGCTATTATTATTATGCTCATCATCATCTGTCTGGTTAGTATTGTGATTATCATTATGAAGCAGTTAAGTAAAACTATGAAGCTTTAAGCATCTCCTTCCATATTAAAGTCTATTAAATTATTAGATTTCTACTTTTCTGTGGTAGCATATATTTTGCTCTCTCAATTGTTCATTATAACTCAATGAATTTTTGTTTCTTTATCGCTATGTGAATGTGAGGGAGAGCTCATTAAATGATGTTTTTAATTCTGTCTGGCAGCTCCCCTTTTAAAACACTTTGTTGCATTTATTTCAACAATAATGCTCTTTCTACAAGAGGTCAATAAAAAATTGAGTTGGAGAAAACTAATGCTTTCCACTTGATGAAGGTTGTTTGGTTTGTTAAATAGAAACTTATTCATAAGAGTTAAATATTCTTCATTCCTCTTGAGAAAAGTATTAACTCAAATCAACTCAACTCAACTAAGTCTTTTCCCAACTACATCAGTCGGCTGCATGAATTTACTTCTCCACACTACTCTATTTGGGGCTAAGTCAACATTTGAACTCTTAAGAAAAATTATTCCTACCATTAAATGTTTTCCATTTGGTGAAGATTGTTTGGTTGTTAGATGTAATTACTAATTCCTTGAATGCATAAAGGTGACCCTCGCCTAGATTTTTGCCTGGTTAGTATTTGATTATCTGGTAGTTGTGTATTCCATTACTTCTTTCGTATGTAAACTTCCTCAAGCTCTCCTCTTTTTCAGTATTGTTCTTTTTTCCATTTTTAGAAAGATCATAATTATTCAGAAAAAGAAGACGCTGTATCATATTTTGCAATTTTAACACTCTATGTATCTAGTTATAGTTGTAGGAAATTCAAGGGAAGCATTAAATTTGTCAATTTTTCTCTTAGAATCTTTTTTGCTTTTTTGCTTTTGTTATTTATTTATCAGTTGATAATTAAAGAGATCAGTCTTCTTGAAGAAGGTTCTTTATTCCGGTTAGCTATTTTTTTCCATTTTTAAATTTCACATATCTTTCTACAGTTTCTCAACTTTTTGCTGAAAGCATATTCTGTAAAGGAAAGGAAGAAAAAGGACATGGGTAATAACTAAAGATGTATAACCTCCTGTTTATCTTTTTAACACACACACACAAATGCACACAAATAGGAAGATAATCTAATATTTAAGTGGTTGATTAGTTGTCATAATATTAGATGGAGAGAGATGAACCATTGATTTTGGTTTATAGAGTTTCTCCATTGCTTAAAAATTATCTTAAATTGTAATTTCATTATTATTGTAATTGAAACTTTATTTATTGGTTAAGATTAAAGAATGTTGAGCCAAGTTAAATTCTTTGAACATTTAGTCATGCTCCATCATTTGAAATTTTTTGTCTTTGATTTTATTTATTTATTTATTTTTTGGAAGAAACTGATTTTATTATTGTTTGAACAATTTTAAAACTTGCTTTAAGTTTGGTTAATGTTTTCAAAATTTCAGATCTTGATCCATGGTTTTGTTTAAAAGAATAAACCTATGCAATTGTTTACTTCTAAACTATGTTACGGTGTTATCTAGACTCGGCTATGGGTGTTGGATGAGGGTGTGTGTCTATAAGTCAGACTTGTCATTCTCAAATTATGTGATAAAGGGACTCAACAAAAAATTGTCCAAAGATTTGGGTCCAGGTACTTTAACGTGAGCTATGTCCCAGTCCATCCCCAAACCTAAATTCTATTTTCTCCTTTCCCCCTTTTGTTTTCTTTTTGTCTTCATATTCTTTTTGTTTCTTTTATTTTCTTTTTTGTTCTCACTTTAATACATTGTTGCCGATTAGTTGTTTTCTTCTCTTTCTTCTTTCTTTGAAGAATCCACATAGTAATGCCTGAAGATTTGAAGTGTCAGATACATATCTCGTGTCTATGTTGTTGCTATGCTGTGTTTGACACAGCAGGTACTTTAGGTTAGGATGAAGAGTTTGGGTCTCATAGCTCCCACATAGCTTTATTGATTTATGAAAAACTTTCAGTGGAAGAATAATAGTTTGTGTGTTTTGCTCCTCTGGATCCTTGCTTAAAATTTAATTTCAATGGCTACAGGCATTGACACATGCTAGAGTACCGATTGTGAAGCTTATGGATCCTGTAACTGGAATTTCCTGTGATATATGCATAAACAATGTTCTGGCTGTTGTTAATACAAAGCTCCTTCGAGATTATGGGCAAATAGATGGTCGGCTGCGACAATTGGCTTTTCTTGTGAAACACTGGGCCAAGTTACGAGGAGTCAATATAACATATCAAGGAACACTCTCTAGTTATGCGTGAGTTGCATTGAGCTCAAACATTCCTCAATTTCTTAGCTATTATGCTTTTAAAAATATTTGACTTATATCTTTAAATACTTTGATTCTTGTTATCTAATATTTCAGTTTTTTTGCAGTTATGTTATAATGTGCATACACTTCTTACAACAACGTAGACCTGCTATTCTTCCATGCTTACAGGTATTGCATGTCACATACTTCATTCTCAGCAGAATTGGGGAACATTTCAGTACTTTGTGCTGGTTGTTTGGTGCTTTTAGGTTACTTTGTTTGTTGCATTTTTGTTTTTCTTATTGTGATTTCATTTTATTTGAAATGCTTGCTTGCTGAGGTTATGTCTTCATTTATTTTTCTCTATCATTAAAAAAAAAAATCTTCTAGTGTGTTTTAGTAGTATTTACATGGAAAGCAAGTTCTCCTTGAAGTTTCTTGTGCCAGAACCTACTCTAAATCAGCCTTATGATGTTATATTTCTGGACTAGACTGATTCATATCTATTCCTGGCTTGTATCTGATTTCCAGTCAAGCAATTCATTTCTAACCAACCTTTTTTATGGGTTATGGCTTCATACCCGAAGATTCTTTCTTCCCTTTGTTCAAATGATTGATGCAGAACCTTTGTTATTATAAGCTCTGACATTCCTTTTTTTTCTTTTTCTTTTTCACATTGACATTATAGCGAGCATATTAGTATTCTTCTAGCCTTCTTCATAGGTGTTAGAGTTTCTAGTATTTCTGTTGTTTTTTTTTTTTTTTCGAATTACAACTTCATACTGTAGATTTTGCTTTCTGAAGCATATTAATGCATTCTCATTTAGTGCTTTGATGGGGATCTGCTCCTCTGAATGATAAAGAAATTCTCAGTTGATAATGCAGCTTTTTTTGCTCTCTTTTCCAGGAAATGACGGCAACATATGTTGTGAAAGTAGATGATATTGAATGTGCTTACTTTGATCGAGTTGACCTTCTTCGTGATTTTGGATCACAAAACAAAGAAAGCATTGCACAATTGATGTGGGCATTCTATGATTATTGGGCATATCATCATGATTATGCATATGATGTTATTTCTGTTCGTACTGGAGGCATAATCAGGTGAGAAGTGTTCATATCTGGTTTATCACCATTTATATGTGTAATTATGCTGTAAGCATACATATTTTTACATCCTCTTATGCTTTATTTTCATGATGGCGACTCCAACATGTACACCTTAGCTCCAGAAGCAGCAATATCGCTAGACTCTGTAGCATCCTTATGACATGATCTTTGTCATGATAAGTAGAACAGGATATATGCGTGCTTATAGGCAGACTAAGCCATTTGATATCAAGTAGTTCTCAGTTTTGGTAACTTTCCATGAATCACAAAATTCACCATCCCACTTGACTCATTTGTTGTTGTGAAGGGGAGCAGTTACACTTCTTGTTCTTAATTTGTTAGAGCTTTATGTGATCATTTAAGCCTAATTTGTTGCACCATTTCATGTGTTAAATGTGCTAGGATCTTGACAATGTTGATTTACCAAGTTATATAGCATGTTGCAGTTAACTTACTCGAACAGTCCAAAAACTGAATATCCTGGCTTGCTCTCTCTTTCTTGCTATATCCTCCCTCCCCAATTTGGTTTCTAGTACTTTTCACAGTACTGTAACTTAATTGTTGTTTGTAACTGGTAATTTTTGGCCCAATTATTATTATTATTATTGTTGTTGTTGGTGGTGGTGTTATTATTATTGTTAGTAAGTTGTATTTACTTTGAGGAAAATATAGTAACCAAAATCTCGAATATGATCATTGGTGCTGGTTGGAAAATCTTTTGCCAACACCTCAAATCTGTAGTTGGACAGTGCCAAACTGCCAATGAAGCTGGAAAATCTGCAAATTCTTCAAATAAAGAAAATAGGAATTTGAAAAGTACTTGCAAGGTAACTTAAAAGGTACCAAACTGCCAAAATTGAAAAAATGATCAAAAAGGAAAAGAAGAAACACAACTGCAGACATGATAAATGTTATGATGTATGATGTACTGATTCACATGATCTCAAATTTATATAAGACATTTTTTGCAATACTTTAGTTAATATTTATATATTAATAATTAATATATAATATTGAATGAAGAATAAAAAAGAGAGCATAATTTAAAAGATCACGGAAGTGGTCACTAGTGATGATAGATGACATCAACAGCTTCTGTTTATTTCAGTGCTATCAAGGCATGCGCTTTAGGCGCACCTTGAGGCGGAGGGAAATTGTTGCGCTCCAATATTTGATCGGCAGGGCGCATTAACTTAGGCATGCGCCTTAATGTGCCTTTGGTGTGCCTCAGGCATGCACCTTAGTGTGCCTCATTTCCCTGCTCATCATTTTAAATAAAAAACTATTTAATCATGAAATAAGTATTATATTATATACTCTTTTTTTTCTCTCATTTTTTAATAAATATACATAATACGCAATATACAACATAAAACATTAAAGAAAACTTGTGTTCCAATTTTATAACAACAATAAGATGTTGTTACAAAAGCGTTACGATTGCTACTTGTTCTTCTTTGCTTTTGTGTTTCTTTTAAATATCAAAAGAAATAAACATAATATTAGTAACAATTTTGAAATAGAAATATTAGTGTTAGTATGAATATTATATGATGTATGATTGGAAAATTTTAAAACTTTAATTGTTTTTAATTTATCTTTTTTGAATTCTTTTACCAAAAATTAATATATAATTAAGTTTTTTAAGAATTTTGCTCCTCAATTTACTTAGGTGCACGCCTCACCTTGCACCTTGCACCTTGCACCTCAGGCGTTAGGGTCCCCCATCACCTTAAGTCCGTCTAGCGCCTTTAATTACCTTGGTTTATTTTTGCATAATCTGCTGTGTTTTTATGTTTCAATATTTTATGAATAATTATTATTAATATCTTTTTTCTTCGAAAAATGGAAAAAGAAGTCATTCAACCATGTTCATAATTTCATATCTAGGAATGGGATGTAACTTCTGTTACCTTGACTTGGTGTTCTAGCCTTTGTCCAAATTTTGGGGCACTTTTTAGCTAAGTGCCTGTATCCTATAATTTGTGTGATCAATAACTTTGACCTTTATACATGAACCATAATCAACACCCTACCTGAGTATAAGTAGCTTAGGATTAAAATAATACAGGAATTACTTGATACCAATATGCATAATTGGGGAAATGAAAGTTATGTGTATCATAGCTATTATAGTTATGCACTAATAAATAATGTAAGTAATGTCATAATATCTTCTATATAGTAATTTATCAATTTGACAAGTAGTGAAGCTTAGTTATAGCTATAGTTATATAGTATCTTCCATAAATAATGTAATTCAATTTGTAAATATTGAAAACAAATACTAGAAAGTTAGCTAATGTTTACTAGTAATTGCAAAAAAATTTGAAAACTCTCCCATAGGAAATAATTATTTTTGTAATTATGTTTTATTAAAATTGAATTGACATATTTATCTTTATACAATTTTACAAATTTTAGTTGTGGCATTTTATTATATAATTATAATTCTTCATAAGAGTAAAAGACAATAATATATGTATGTGTGTGTGTGTGTGTGTGTGTGTGTGTGTGTGTGTGTGTGTGTGAGGGAAGGAGCTATGTATGCAGCTTTACCTCCTAATAGGAGAGGTTGTTTCTAGATTTGAAATTATGACCCCCAAGTGACAATGGAGTGTTCGTCCTTCATAATATGACCTGTATATAAATCATTATTTATAGGAATAGTTATAAATCTAGGATACTACAAGAAGGATTTGGGTGAAGTTTGTGCTTGAATAAAAAAAAAGGAACAAAGTTTTTCTTTAGGAAACTAATATTTAAATTACAACGTAAATTTTTTTTAAAAAACTTATTTATTTTGTTTCTAAATTTGTATATGATTTTAAGTAAAATTATAAAACTTATTAAAAGGTGGCTTTTATAATTGAAAATAATTAAGTTATCAGAGTTATAAATTGCAAAATAAAATTGTCCAATAATTTCCATATTGAGCTTTTTAATTGTTTAAATGATTGATACAAGGAAAAGAGGTATGAATGCAAATTTGTAAAATGAGCCAAACCCAAAAACATGTCAATTTGTTATGTTTGAGTTTGTGTATTTAGCATTTTGAATCAAGCTTATTAGTTTGGTTAGTAGTTAGAGACTTGGAGGGTTAGACTTTGATTTTTTTTTTTTTTTTACTTTGAGTTTCTTAAGGTTATGAATTGTTCAAAGGCTCACTTAGGTTTAAATTTGATTTCAAGTTCAATAAAGGCCATTGAATCAATACAAAATGGTTAACTCCAATGTGGTTGGATTATGATTAGGCACTACTCACCATAGGAAGTGAGTGACCTGGATTTAATCGTTCACTTCTACAAAAATGGGGCCACTTGCCTTTATGTCTCATGATGCACAGGAGTAGGGAGGTCTGCACGTTGCCCCAAACGATTAGTCGGGTGAGGGGGTGTAGATACCCTTGGTTACCAAAATGGTTTAACTTTTGCTATAAGCTAGTAATATATCCATAAAAAAACATTAAATAAAATACCTTTACCATGAACAATAATTAAGAAAGTATTTTGTGAAAGCAACAATAAATGTGTCTTTCAATCAATGTTGAGATGAAAATGAATTTATGGATGGAATTTATTTTAACTGAACACCATAATCAAATATATACTTGTAACATACCAAATCTTCCCAAGTTGATTGTTAACCAAGTTGGCATGCTCATGCTGATTATGCACTCTTAAGTAAGGGCAAGCAAAGAAGAATAAGGAAAAAGTTTACTATATTGTTGTTTAGTTACTACGAGTATTAATTAGGGGTGTTCATCCTATCAACCAACCCGACTAACTCGAGCAGCCCGAATTATATGGATTGGGTTGGGTTGAGAAATTTATAACCTGACTAATTTGGCTTGGGTCAATATTTTACAAAATAATAACCAATAGACTTGAACGAACCCAAACTAATTAAAAATAATAATTATTATTCTATTCACTATTTTCATTGTAGTCACTCACCATAATTAACTTGCTTTAAATGTCATAAAACAAATAGAATAAAAGAAAACTTATTATAATATTCTCGTTTGACTTGAAAATAATTTTATAAGATGACATTTTAAAATCTATATATTGAGTAGAACATGAGATTTTGGAATACAAAGCAGCCTGAAGTCATTGGGTTGGGTTGGGTTAAAACTTAAAACTTTTTCAACTTGACTTGATTAGGTTGGGTTGATATTTAGCTGAAACCCAATCCAACCCAGCTCGTGAACACCCCTAATATTGAAACAACTCAATTCTACTCAATAAAACCTTTTTTCAAACTTCATTGGGTTGGGTAAATGAATACTCATAGTTTAGTTACTATGAATATTGATGATTATTAAAATTTCCTAAGCAAACACATTTTCATGACGCAATTTATTGTATGGTAATACATTATATTCATTATAGTTAGTGCAGCAATATACAAGAATATGATGCTAACCATAAACACTATAATTGCATAGTAAAGTTGTTGTACAAGTTTTATATGTTAAATTACATTGTATTATTTAGCATCATTATTATGACACTGAAGCTTTAAATATTCATGGGGCATAATCAAGGCAGTTTACTTGTGTAAGGCAAGACAAGCATATAAAATTGTAGGAAGAGTAAGCCTCACATTTTATTTATTTTTTTTCCAAAAGGAATACATAGAAAAATTTTCAAATTTGAATAAAATTTTAAAAATGAAAATATATATGATAAATGAAGAAACATATAAAATAGACAAACTATGAAAGGTTTTTATGTTTGTACCTTGTCAAGTAAAATTGTGGAGTATTTAGTAGTTTGTCTTGATATATCAATTGTTTCAATTATCATAAAAATTGTTAAAAACTTAAATCAAAATATATTATAAGTTATGATCTCTAAATGGGATGTTACTATAAGAAAGAAATGAAGTACTAGAAAATAAAATGCAAAATCGTGTCTTTTTTAGCAATTCTCACCATCTTTTAGTAACTTTCTATATTGGAGAGGTGGTTTCAGATTTAAACCCTTGACCTCCAAGTCAAAATGGAGCAACCTCAACCATTGCGCCAAGGCTTGCCCATTTTATGTAATCTATATTTTATATAATTAATAGTTTAGATGTCATCAACTTTTCGTGAATGCCAAAGTTTCCATTTAATTAGTTAGTTAGTTAGTTCATTATAAACAATGACATGTTGAGGACAAAATTGGAAGAAAAAGAAAACTGATTCATGCATTTATAAATATGGTAATAATTTCAAAAGAAAGTGTTCATATTTAGAATTAAGTAGTTATCTAATTCTTGCTTTAACATTTTAAGTTTTAACATATAATTTTTTTCATGTATTGACCACCATATAGACCATGCACGCCATCAGGCCATCAGGAGGGATAGTTAGCTCATCTTACCAGGAAATCATGTTAACTTAATCTAGAAGGTAATCATATAAGTAGATCCTGTTAAGTAAAACACAATCCATAAGGCTTTTGAACTCATACTTGCATAAAATAATCTGCTTAGCAATTGGTGTTAGATTTCCTTCAAATCAGTGGTGATATTGTGCTGGATTGGAAAAAATAACTTCAAGTAGTCAATTAGAAACGGTAAATAACTAGGGGGATTTGAAGCATTTTTGTAAACCTGTGGCTGTCAAAATAGAAGTCTAGTCAATTATGGCATCGGGATGTTAGAGTTTCCTTAAATTCAGAAATGTTTATTGTGCTTGATCAGAAAATGAATTTTCAAAACGACCAATGAGGAATGTTGGTTAATCGTAGGGAATGAAACATATTAAAACCTAACAAATTAAAGCGGGACTGAGAGTGTTAAAAATATTTAATTTTAGGTATCCTTTTTTTTTAAAATGTAGAATCGATGAGGTTCCATGTAGAAAAAAGAACTTTGGAGTTCTCACACGGTACTTATTGCTTTTATTTTAGAGTAGTTTGTTAGATAATCATGTTTACTATAATTATATATATTTTTTTGAATTATCATTTGTGACCATGTGGGCACGGGATCAAGTCATGGAAACCTCTTGTGATGGAAGGTAAGGTTTCGTACGATAGACCCAAAAGTGATCCGACCTTCCCCAGGATCCCGCGCATAGGTGGGAGCTTTGTGCACCGGACTGCCCTATATATCTTTTTTATTTAATAAGGTAATAATTTGCAAATAGTCATTATTTGTTATAAATAAATAGATTACTAATTTTTCGTCTTCTTTCTGTTTCCTGCCAAATGACACTACTATTCATCTTTCCAATTCTCATCTCTTTAACTTGAGAAATTTAATCCTTATGAGTTATTATTCCTTTTTATTCAAGCTTGTAGTTATTACAGTAAAATTCCTTTTACTTTCCTTAACAATTTACTTCTCAAAAACGCCGAAGGTTCCTTATACCTAGTCTTGACCTCTTTAGACCAAGCATTGGCATGAAATGTGGTGATTAACGACCTTTTGTGAATTATTGGCATTAATTATTTAATTCTTCTTTCTTTTTATTATAGAAACAGCAATTGACATTAATTATTTAATTTCTTCTTTCTTTTTATTATAGAGATAGCAATTCTTTTTCTTTCTAAATCTAAGCATCGTACAGGTCCTTGACTAAGTTTTTATATTATAGTGGCTTCAAAGCTCTCCTTCACGACCCATCCCAATACCACAGGGTGACAATGCGACATGACTGGTTAGGAATCAGTATAATATTGATTCTTGAAGTTATCTGATACAATTATGACATGCAATGGATTATACCTGCTCTCACTAAAGAAAATTTTCTCCAGTGCTAGTTTATATGCAGTAAAAGCCATTGCCATATCTGAAACTCCCCTTTCAAAGGAGTTTTACAAGAAAGTAATCAGATTTCTTTAGTCATACAGCTGTGTAAAACTATAGTAGTCTTATGTGTGCCTCAGAGTCAACAATTGACTTTCCTAGGGACACCTTGAGATCCATAAAAATTAGAGTAATGCTAAACAAGCTCAAAAGTCATCTCAAAACGCAAACCCATCTGATGTGGCATCTCCACCTTTGATTTTTTTTTTTTTTTGGAGTTTGAATGTCACGTCATCTTGTCAAAGGTCTACACTTGCCACATCAAATGGGAAGGTTTGTGTTTTGAATTGATTTTTGAGTTTGTTTAGCATTACACTGAAAATTAATGCTCAGCTAATCCGACTTTCCATTACAATTTCTGCATGCTTGATGTGGTCCATTAAACCCCCATAGGGAGTGTTGTTTTCAAAGAATGTCTTGATAATTGTCAGATTTCAGTGCAACCAGACCAAGTACATTTATAAATGGCATTTAATGTTTTGGGTTTATAAAAGGTAGTGATAGTATTTTGTTCAGGATAATTGCTATTTCATGATCTTATGTCTAAGATGTTATTTCATGTTTCTAGAATATGGAAGCTCAATGCTTGCTCCCTCTTTCTGATTTATGAGTTTCACTCTGCAAATGAAATATAAGTTTTTGAGCCATTATATGTATTCTAGTCCCAAGAGTTCTGCAATTTCTGCTTCGGAAGATTTGCAAATTGCATTCATTTGTGTCTTTTATGTGGCATCTGACCTAACCTAATTATCATTTTGTTCTTGAACACAGCAAACACGAGAAGGATTGGACTAGGAGAATTGGAAGAGACCGTCATCTAATATGCATAGAGGATCCCTTTGAGATATCTCATGATCTTGGTCGGGTCGTTGACAAGTACAGCATAAAAGTTTTGAGAGAGGAGTTTGAGCGCGCAGCTGATATTCTTCAATATGATCCCAATCCCTGTGTTACCCTCTTCGAGCCCTATGTGCCTGCTTAATTAATTAATTATTGCAATTCGAGAAGCCATTGGATAGCATATTAGTTGAGTGTTTATCATCTCCCTTTTTTTTTTCTTGTCCATAATGCATGTAAAGAGACCCATAAGTTTTTATACAACTTATCTATCCTTTCTTTGTGATTTGTATATAATACATATTTTGTGTGTGTGTTGTGTATATAATTTTGTATGCCTGCATATACATGTCAGATCTGGGTCTGTTTGTTCTGTAAGAAGGTCCAAGCACATAGCATTAATGTAGCTTCTGAGCTGTATTTACAGGTCACTCTGGTTACAAAAGAAAGCCTCTGTACGACGCAAGTTGGAACCTCCCAGATTATATTTTACCCTTGCTAGTCTTTGTTCTCGAGAAACTGTTATGTATTCAAGCAAATTGCTATATATATATATATATCTGCTATAGGTCGTTTTACACCTTAAAAAGACTTGTATGAATTCTAGAGATGGTCCTTTTTCTGTCAAAGAGATTTTGCCACTTTCTCATAGGAGCCATTTTTTGGGGGGATTTTAAGTACTTCAGATTTTAGATGCTATAGTTAACTAGAGCTTGATGAATTAAGTTTCTGGAATTTTTTAGGCATCAAATTCTTCATGGGTCTCTCTCATGTGGGCTTGAGAGACTTTTTGGAACAAAAGCCTAACGAGACTTGAGTCGAAGACTTTTTGTAAGATTAAGGCTTTAGTATTATATTACAAACCATTTAACTTACAAGATAAGGGTTCAGCAACAGCTATCATCATGGTTATTCACTTTGACCTACCAGTCATGGGTTCTACTTCTACATGTCAATTTAGACGTAGAGCCATAGCCCAGTCCTGTCTAAGTCCATCCTGAGCCTATTGGATTATTGATTTCCATCCTTGCTCTAAAAATAGGGCTCTTCAGAGTCCTTAAATTCTGTTGTCTTTAAAAGCGATTTGAAGAATATATTTTTATTCATATAACTTATCCAAGGTAACCCACATAAAAATTAAATTAAAAAAGAAAATCTACAACCATACATTATTAGGTAAATACATAAATTATTTTAAAAAAATATTTGCATCTTAAAAAAATATTGGAGTAGGATGTACATAGCCTTACTTATATTAGAGATAGTTTTACTTTTGTTCATATTTTTTCCTTTTTCGTATGATATATTATTATAAGGCAAGATTCATTAGAGAGACAGTAGCTAGGTGTAGACCAAATAAGAATAATAAAACTAAAAGCCAATCCAAAAAGCAATCAATAAGATTTTTTACATGTATATGTACATACTGTACACTTTTTCAGTGATAGAAATAGAAGCTACTTTTATCTTGTTTTTTCGAACATAAACTAGTGGAACACCCATTTAACAATTCTAGCTTATTTATATTTTTAAACTCAAACGTATGAGTTTTTTTTTTAAATCAAAATATCTTTATAAAGTCTATCAATCTTTAACAGCATATTAATAATAAAAGGTAAATTTATCATTTTTAATAAAAAAAATCAATTTTAAAAATACCCTTCTTAATTTGAAACCACAGATGACATAGTAAAGTAATATGCAAAGTTGGTTGAGAAACTGAGTATAAGTGGAGTTGAGGTCTTGAATTCAAATTTAAGCTCGAGCCTGAGAGGATTAGTCTCGTCCAAAGGGAAGGAGGACACCTCCAGGGTGTCGAAAAATTAGTAATAAAAAAAGAAGAAGTAATATACCAAGCTAATTAATTTAATGGAATCTCACAAATAATCATATGGTTAAAGATAAATTATTCTATGGAAGTTGCATGAAATTGAGACATTTCTTCTGTTGATTTTTTTTCTTTATCACCAATCATAATAAAACTCAAAAAAAAAAAAATTCCCTTTTCTTTAAAAAAAATGTTCCACTTTTGAATTTGGTCTCCCAAACCTTTGTCGTACCCTAAACTTGTAAGCAATATTAATCAAACAAGAAAAAGATGAAATGTCTTTCTTTTTGTGAAAACTCTCATCAATCATCTCAGTTTCCAAAAAGATCCACCGCTTTATAAACAAAAGAAATGAAATCACTACACATTGAGAGACAAAAGCAGTTATTTTGTTCCAAGCAAATCTCCATCCTTTTGTTACAATGAAAGTAAGAAGAATAAGAGATTAAAAGTTCCAAGACGCATAATGCAGCACTTCCAGACAAAGCTATTTATTTGGTTCCAAACATATCTATCTTTGGCTTAGATTCTTGCTCTTACCACCATTTTTGATGCAAGTATCTATATTCAACTTGATTAATATAAGTATGTTAATTTCCATAAGATGGGTATAGAGACAAGACATATTTCTATTTAGAGAAGAACCAGTACTTGGGTGCTTTAGGAGGTTCAGATTATACCCCCAAATCAGAACCAAAAATTAAAAAAAAATAAAAGTTTCTTCTCTATCTAAAGAGTAATGCTATATATAAGCTGAGTGTCAATATCATTTTTAATTTCTTAGATATTTTAGGAATATGCGTGTATTTGGGGATGTTGCGCATGCAATACACGCGTACCACAAAAACATCTAAGAGAATTGGGTGCCAACGTCAAAAAATGGTATTGATAGCCAATGTATATAAACCATTTTTCTTTAATAAATAAAGAAAAAAAATTAGAATTTTATGCTTTTATTTATTTATTCTTACTTTTTCATAGGAAGAAGATTTAATCATTGGCATCCGTCCATTTATATATACTGTTTTCTCTATGATTATCATTTTGTTTTTCTTTAATTTGTTTTCTTATTAAAGTTTTGTAGTATATAGAAGCACATGCAAAATTAATTAAACTTACATAATCATTGATTATGACCACAATCAATGTTTAATTTATATGCCCATCTTTTTCAGTCATTGGCTTGAACGAAAAATTATATTAAAGCATAAAAGGTCGATTAGATTGTCGAGTGAGGAACATGTGGACCTGTACATAGATATGCTATGAGATGGTTTTATGTTAATTAATTAATTTATTTTTTTGTCTGATTAGATAACAAGAAATAGTAGATATGATTTAATATACAATTCTCGTTTACACCAACCTCTAAATTCCAACACTTGTCACTCTCACTTTAATAAATTATATATATTATACTTTACTTAAACAAAACTTATAACTATATATATATATATATATATATATATATATATATATATATATATGAATTAGATATGGTGCTCGTTTGTCTTGTTAAACTCATACTACTAGATCTGAACGGCAAATTTTGTTCTATATAACTGAAGACGAAATTAATCTTGGGATGTACATTATGCGAATACCGAGGATCATCCGATTGTCTAATCACACTACTAATTAATGTTGACTTAATTATATAAGGGTATAAATATATGAAGATAAATGGTATCGATAATGATTCATTCTACGTATTAAATTAACTAATACTTGTATATATATTCATGTCACTTATGTACATTAATATAGATTAATGATACACTCGAGAAGAATAATCTTTTCGTAATCAACGTATTAAAAATGTATTTAGTGATAAACAAGAGTAGATATATATATATATATATATATATATATATATATATATATATATAGTGTTAGTTAGAGAGGTATTTGATTGGTAGGAAGTTAATATGAAAATGAATGGAGTATAGAGGCATGGTTTTGGATGGATTGAAGAAGGGGTTACTTTGTTCTTTGTGTTGTTTTCTATAGCTTGGAGATGTTATAAATAATGGGGCATTTTTGTTTGTTTGTGCCCATTTTAACTATTTTTTTTTCTTAACATTTTTATTGTTCACAAAGGTCACATCATAAATAATAAATTAATATATAGTATAATGTAAATATGTAAATATATATGATAAGATAAAAATGAATTATGAAGAGAAAGGGGGTGGCAGGACCACTGTAATAACTAACAAACAAGGGTTTGTCCCTTTCAACCACATGACAACAACCTTTGTAGAAACGAAAGCAGAGATGCACAGAAGGACTCACGTGTACCGTACAAAGTTCACAAGAGCTCTCAGTGGGCCCACCTCAAGAGATTCACACTTTTATTACCAATAAATATTATTGGTAATTATCAATTTAATTTTTTATATCTATTTTTATGCTAAGATAATTTAGTATATTTGTAATATAGAAGAATAATATCTGAAAGCTTTTCTCTAAGAAACATGTATTGATGAATAAGGTGGTTTAATTTTTTTCTTTTGCTTTCACGTCTATTATAATAATAGGATGAAGAGAAGGGAAATAATAAAAGGGATAATTTTGAAAGAAATGTGAGAGTGAAGAGGGTTTGGCGTATGCGTTAGATTCATGTATAAAGTGGGATTGATTGGGACAATAATATATATGCACAACTCTTCGAAACTCTCCAAATGTTAAACACTCCGAATCTTTGAGTCTCACACGCAAGACAGGTACGACAACGCAGCCTCATGGACTCATGACTCATGGGAGTCATGGCTCAGCCTCAGGCTGCCACCCAATGGCCAGTGGCTCGGTGACCTATTATCCCTCACTTCTCTCCCCAAGAACTCCCATTACTACACCACCGTCACATTCTCAAATCATTTCTTAAATCATTTTGGCTCCAGTTTCAAAGAAATTTAAGTACTGTGAGTGCTCATATCAGCTCATAATGTAAATGTTGATTTAGCTCTTAAAAAAGTAGAGCGGAGAAACAAGCTGCTATGTAGCCAACCTTGTATAATTAAAAAAGCTTAATTGAATTAATTTGAGTATAAGTTTTTAAGTCAGTTTACCTTGCTGGTCATATCTTCATATGCAAAAAAACTCAATGGGAAATGCCCACTTTTTATTTTTTTTTGTTAAAAATTATTTGACTAAAAACTATAATTAATAGACGAAGGTCTAATTATATATATTAAGCAACAAAACATATAATATATTAACATTCTTTCTCAAATGCACACAAGATAACATGTGGACTAGATTTATATTTAGGAGAAAAAACATGATTAATCAATGAAAAAAATGAGCAAATTAATATATTTGTAAAGAGTTTTGACATTAGGACCTCTATAATAATAGCGCATACCATGTTAGAAATTATTTGACTTAAAAATTATAACTGATAGATAAAAGCTTAATTACGTGTATATCAAATGCAACATAGGACATACAAATATTCATCTCACTTTAAATTTAAAGATGAATTTGATTTGTAGTACACGCTCCGAGAAACATTCACAACTAAGGCAAAACAACAATAATCTTCTTCTTTTCTTTTAAAATAAATAAATAAACAAATCTTTGTCTACATTGCTCCACATATAAGCACATTCGGAGATTTGCTTGCTCAAATCTCGAGGACACTATTTGAAGGGCCAGGGTATATATATATAACCTTTGACTTTGGCCCATCGACTTTCTATACCCTACCAAGCAACACCATATGTGTGTCTTGCGTCGTGGACTAAGATCATTGGAGCTGAGAGTTGACAAAATCTCTGAGTCTCTTTGTGAAAATGAGTTCACAACTATTATTTAACTGTTGACTCGCTAGACTAGTGGTGTTTCATAAGGGCCAAGACAAAATTATGTATAGTACACCTTCTTCTTCTTCTTCTTCTTCTTCTTCTTCTTCTTTTTTTTTTTTTTTTTCTTTTTTTTTTTTAAGTTAGGAGCATTGATCAAAGGCCTACACCTACTAATTAATTATAGCGTAGCACGACCACAAATATTTAAGTACGTCGTTATACGAGTGGAGACGCTCGAACTCATAATATATTATATAATATATTTTAATTAAAGAAAAATATTTTTTAAAAAAAAATGGAAAAAAAAAAGAAAGAATGAGAAATAACATGTTGCTTCAATAAAATTACCATTTCATGTACTTAATTTGCTGTATTATATATATGTACCAATGAAGGAAAAAGAAGCCTAATTTTTATTTTTATTTTTGGGCGGGGGGGGGGGGTTAGTTTATATATTTTTCAAGAAATAATTTAATTATTTAATGAGAAGGAGAAAATAATATTGGGTTTTCAAATTAAAGTGGGAGTGGTGATGTATGGGCCAATGGCAGACATGGGAAAGATGTGGGCATCCTATATTCCAATTAGGTTTCAGTTCAAACCCACTTTAATGCAACATCGATCTAATTATAAGCTCTCCCCCATCACAAAATCTTTCTAAGGATCTAATAGTGGGCCGCTATCAACTTTGCTCCCCAACTCAGGTGTACCTTCAAAAGTCTAACACACGACATTCATTCATACTATATATAAATATATTTTGTCTAGGATTCCAATCATATATATTAAACCACGCTTATATATAGTAGTACTGTACCTGATCTTTTTGCCCATATTCCATTAATCCTCTTGTCCTTCAATATTGCTACTAGCTAGTATTTTTTTATAATAATTAAGCGTCCCCCCTAACTATTAATAACTTGTCTGTACCCATTTATATATAAACTCGCTTTACAATTAATTAGGAGTAAATATTCAAAAAATGATAAGCACTAACTTCCAAAACATCTCTTGCATGCTGAGACATCAATATTATATATATATATATATATATAGAAATATGGAGAATGCTAATTTTACTTTCAACTAATTTTGTAATGTAATTGAAAGCGGGTTCTGTGTGGTCATACGATTAGACATAGGTTACGTTTTGAAGAAAAACAACATTAATTGAAGTACTTAATTATTTGTAAAAGAAGAAGTAAAACCTAATAAAAACATAATAAGTCTAATAATTAATCCTGGGAATTAAACATTTGTTGACTTAAAACTATTTTGATGAGTGCTTATACAATCACAAGATCTATACCCATTATTTTAACTACCAAACCATATCTCTCTCTCTCTCTCTCTATATATATATATATATATATGTTATTGTTGATTAATACAGTAATTATGTCTTGACATAATAAATAGCTGATGAAGCTAGCCTACTAAATATATGGCATAAGTGACATGTGTGCATGTGGATGTGTAGAAACTATTAATATCAAATTAATAATATGTATGATGTAATGGTGGAGGGATTATTATTAATTTATAGTGGGACCCCTTGGATGCAATCCTAATATGCGTCGTTACTATAAGATAGTGTTTTGTCCATTTGCTAGGATTATAGAAAATACAAAAGACAAACTAAAAACAAATCCATTCCACGTGATGCGGGCCTTTTGGAAGTATGCCTTAGGGGGTGTGTGGCCCTTTGTCCCTTGTGGTGGCGGCTGACGATGAATTAATCATCCATCCAACCCCCTCCCCTCATATATTTTGAGCGTACTCAGTACACGGGACTCCTACTATATGTATATATATATATATCATAGAATTTAAGGAAAAGTTGATATATATATAACCTTACCTTCATATAAAAACAAGTTGATTTTTGTTTGTATCAATAACTATGGATTTGATCTTTGCCGTTACGTAAAGACTCACTTTTAAAACTTTAAGATATTTACTTAACTCAATTAATTTTTTTTACAATTACATGGGGTCATTTTTATATTTTCATTTCTTGCTTAATGGAGGATGTACTTTAGTAAATTTATAACATAATAAATTTTTAACAAAATTTTATGTTAGTTGTCGATTACATATTAATATAATTTTTTTTTATCTGGGTTATCGACGTCTATATCTGGGCTTGAGATGTATATTTGTAAATATAATATTCAACATAGGCAGAGTTATACCTTATACATATATATTGAATAAAAACATACAAAATTAAAAATAATTAATATTATATAATTATTGATACCTTAAAAAAAATGTTTTTTAAAATGTCATTTCGAATGTAGAAATGAGTGATAAATAGTGTAGTATGGTAGTAGTGGTGGTGGTGCATGTGGGAAGAGGGCGTCCCGATGCGAACCCTAGTCCCTACGCTTAACCCGTAGTTCTAACACAGAAATTAAAGGCACATTATATTATAAATAAAATATGAAGGAAAGAATGTTGCAGCATTTGACGACAAACACCAAGACAATATATATATATCCTCCTTCTCTATCTTCTTTCTTAAATTAAATGAATGGCACCACACTTCCTGCCAAGCCAGCCAGCCAGCCAGCCAGCCAGCCATATCTAGCTGCCTTACAGCCCCTTCTTTTTAATTTAATTTAGGAAGTATTTGAAGATGAGGTCTATCATCTTCAATGGAACCCCCTCCCTTCTCCACATAAATAAATAAATCCACGTAACTCCAACCCTTGTCAAGAAGAAACAAAAACAAAATAAAAACAGTGTCCCATTTTGTCGCATTGTATGGCATAATTATATATGTATTTAATATCACTACTTAGAAAGAAGAAAGGAAAAACTGCTAGCTAGCTAGTTAGTATATATAACTATATTATAGAGTATAAAGATAGATAATAAAAAAGAATTCTGTTTTTTTTTTTTTAATAAAATTATTGTAGCCTCGCATAGAGTGGTGATCTCAAGATTCTGAAATTCTCAAAGTACCGATGGAATCCAAGCACTACCTAACATCTTTGTTTGGCTTCTTTATAAGAGAGAAGCAAGCCAGTCCATAGTAGTAGTAGTAGTAATAGTAGTAGTAGTAGTAGTCTGCTCTGGGATTTGCATGAAGAATTATAAGTGTGATTATATATTATTATTAGTAGTGATATATATATAGGTGTAGAAATAGTAAAACAAGAAGAAGAAGATAGATATAGGGAGCTGAAATGCTGCTCTTTATTGATAAATTTTCTTCTGTTTTATACTGTTTTGAGGTTCTTTTACTGACAAGTAGATGGACCAAATATTAATAGATCATGAAAACTGGCTTTTCCTTTGAATTTACTCATGCTGGGCTACCTAGCTTTCTACACTACAACTTTTTTTTTTCTTTTCTTTTTTTTCTTCATCACCACCACCCTTCCTTCCCATCTCACAACTCCTCTATCTCTCTATCTCTGATTAAATTCTTATCCTTCTCTTCTCTTCTCAATTTAATTGAACAAGTAGAAGACGTAGAAGGATGACGAAGAAGAAAGGGGGGAGAAAAGGAGGAGTGATGGATGGAAACTAAGATAGGTGGGTTGATTGTTGCAGCAGCAGCAGCTAGCAGCCAAATTGTTTACTCAGTTGCTTTGATCTGGAGAGGGTGATGAAGAAGCCAATTAGAGAACTGGTTAAGAGTGTTCATGTCAGCTCTGTAGTGCTTCTGAGTGAAATCAAGCAAAGTAGACCAAGTGAAATTTGGGTAAGCTCTTGGATGCTCCAAATCCACCAATTCCTTTGGTGGGCTCACCAACTTATCTTTCTGTGGACACAGAAAAAATGCTAGTGATTTCCTTGCCACTTCACTGTTCACCACTGCCCTGTGCAAGCAACTCTTGTATTTCCCATTTGATAGTGCCTGCACCAAAATCACCACATTAATTCCCATTAATTATATTTACATATATATCTTATAGTAATAATAATAATCAAAACCATATACTTATATTAAGTAATTTAATCACCATGAAAGTGTCTCCAATGTTGACAACAAAAGCATCAGGAATAGGAGCAACAGACCACCATTTATCATCAACAAACACCTGCAATCCTTCCATATCTTGATACAGAATGGTTAAGGAAGTTGGGTCACAGTGAGGACCTGTTCCCAGTGTGATATCAGGCTTCTGACATGGTGGATAGTAATTCAGCCTCAGTACTGAATCATTCCCTCTAAAGAAATCCTTGAAATGTGCTCTTCCCACTCCAAGGCTTGTTCCCAGAATCTCCATAATCCCCAGACACAGCTTGTTCATAGCCTCACTGTACTCCTGATACACCCTCCTAATAAATTCCAATTCCCAACACACACAACAACAACAACAACAACAACAACAACAAGTTAGCTAAAATTGATAAAGAAAAAATTCTCAATTTTTTTTTTTTTTTGGCATACCCAATATCTCTATATTCTTCACCCATGATTTTGACAAAATAGTCTTCAACCAAAGTGCAGCATTCTGGGATATCAGAGTAGTTGAATGTTAAGGTCTCCTTCCATGGAAGTCTTGAAGAGAACCTTCCAGTGAAAGCACTGGCATACCCACAACTCTCACCAGGCTTCTTCAGAGCTCTCTGCTTTTCCCTTAGCGGCATGTCGAAGAAGCAATCGGAGAGGCGTTGAGCATCAGCAATTAGTGTTGGATCAACACCATGGTTCTTAACAAGAAAGAACCCATGTTTGCTACAAGCCTCCCCAACAAGCTTCATTATTTCCGAGCAAGCTTCTGGGTCTCCTGATAAGAATCCGTCCAAGTCGATGATAGGAACTGGCAACTGTTCAACTCCCGGCGTCGGTCTCTCATCGTCCGGCCACACGAATTCCTGAGGAATCTTTGTTTCGTATCGAAGCACCTTTGAATCAAACACGACGGTGGACTTCTCGTCCTTTCGCTCGTTGCCCGGAAGCAGAGGCAGCTTTGCAATGCATTCAGTTGCCATTGCTAGTAACTATGAGGAAGAAAAAGAAAAAAAAAAAAGAAAAAAAAAAAAAGAAGGGAAGAGAGTCTCTTCTTGAGGAAGTGAAGGGAAAAACAAAAGTAGGAATCTTATGGGATTCACTATGGCGTCAGGCTTCTATCAATACTTCTCTCTCACTTACTCTGCTGCTATGTGCTCTGCTTCTTGGCTTTGGAAATATTTGTTGTTGTTGCTGTGCTCTTCTTGCTAGGAAGGACCCCCCTATATTTATACCAACACTTGAAAGCCATATTAAGCAAAGGAATTAATTTCCTGATTTCTTTCCTTATTAATCAGAAATCTAAATCTTTTCAAGATTCTAATTGAGATTTGCAGTTTCTTGCTCAAGATTAGTATTATTTAATTTTATTTAATAATGCCCAATTCCAAGTTGTTAACCTTTTCTATTCTTAGTGAGAGAGAGGCTGAGCTAATTATGAACTATTTAAAATAAATCATTTAATGCCTCTTAAACTTTTTTTTAGAGCTAATGAATTATTTCAATCATCCAAAATTTTTTATGGGAAGGTACTTCCAAAAAATATCAACAGTGAAGATCAAGAAAACAACAATTTTAATCATTTTTCGCAACTTCTTAACATTATTTTCAACCCTACTTAGTCCATGATGCTATCATTATTATAGGATTGATAAAGGTCTATTTGCATGACCTTATCTTATTCTACAGAAATACTATGTTTGGAATCAAATATGAGACTTCACGTCTCAATCAAGTACTATTTGTCGTTGTGCTAAAATCTATTATTGTATTTTTAATCTAATAAATGTTTTAAATTTTTCTATGTTTATTTTATTTTTTGTTATTTCAACTTCTTTGAGACTTTTGCTATAATTTTGAACACTAATTAAAAGTTGAAGTATAATATCTAAATAAATAAACTAACTAGTTTCTTTAAATACCATTTTTTGGTATTTTTTTTAATAAAAATTAAGGGCTAAAGTGGATAACACTGTCATTTAAATTGTACCCAAATACCATTTTTGTCTTATTTGTAGAACCCAATGGTCTTAAACTAATAATTACTTAATCCTGTATTTAGTGCTTATTTAGATTAGATTGACTCAAACTAATTGATTAATTAGTTAAACTCATTATATTAAATCGCATTGGATTTCAAAATTTGGATTAGGATTGAGATGTTGAATGAAAGTCAATTTCAATCCAGGTTCATTTTTATCTTCTCATGAAAGTGTTATGTATCTTATTAAATTGGTTTAATTACATAATTCATATCTTGTGCTACCAAAAATTATGTAAATATGGTACATATATATAATCTTTTAATATGTTAATGATATTTTGATAACAAGATACTTGGCGACCCCTGTTCGGATGACGTCACGACCGACATAGTATCCTAGATAATGACACAACCCGACAAAACTTAAAGCACTGATAAGCCTTTATGCGGAAAGTACCAAATAAACTCAAATATACAATTTGTATATGATTAAGATAATTGAACCAATAATTGATTAATACATCGGCATCCGAAATATAATGTTATATGATCCATAAAATTATCATAAGATTCAATTATCCTAAATATCAACATGAATCTCCAAAATAAAATTTCATCATTCTTCTGCTTATCATATACAATCCAAAATCCATCGATAACTATGTTTTATATACAATAGATTTTGTAATAGTTATATACAAAAATAATAGATCAAAACATTTAGATCTAGTTCCCAAGTCCCCAAATTTATAAGTCAAAACTTACTTTCAAAAGACGAAAAGGACGGCTACACTCACTTTAAGTCTTGCCCTTTCCTTTCTAATCTGGACCTGAAAGAAAATAGGGATAAATGGAATGAGCTCAACTAGCTCAGTGAATATTTTTTATAGTAATCTCCGCATATACATTTATGTAAAACATGTTTGTTACTTGAAATAACATTGACAAATTTAAATGCATCAATAAAATATACAGGATACATGCTTCCAAATTAAACATAAAGTTATGTATCGTTTTCATAAAAATGTAGAAAAATCTTATCAGGAGGTCACATCAAAATAATATTGTCTACACTTCCACCATTGTGCATGGGTTCAGACCAACACGTTATCCAACTAATCCTTCTACCCTTACATTCCTCAGTCACATTTCTCCAAAGAACAAGTAAATAGAAAGAAATTCAACGCCAAAGTATTTAATCCTAAATACCTACGGCCATTCCAATACAAAAAATCCGTGTTCATGATCATAAATACAATGCATATATATATATATATATATATATATATATATATATATATATATATATAATAATAATATATAATGCATATCATTCAATAATTCAATTTCATATATATACAATGCTATAAATGGAGAAGTAAGGTGAGAAATACTCACAACCACAAAATTTTGCTTAAGTCCACAATTCTTCGCCAATTCACCAATACTTCAACTATGTTCACAAATCCTCATCCAATTCATAATCAACTCACTGTAAATTACACATTGCACACACACAAATGAATTCCAACAATATGAATTTAATCACTTGATCAGAGTTGAACATTCTACGTTATCATGACGTCATATGCGAAAAGTGGGTCATTACAAGATAGACTTAGTTATAACAATTAAGTTTTAAATCAATTTGGTTATGATTTATGATATAAAATTATTGATTTAAACTTAATAAAAGGCAAAATTATTATTCATTATGGTCTTAATACTTATTGTTTCCCACATGAAGCACAAGGGAATATATGGGAATAAGTAAAATAGTAGGATATTCACAAAAATATAAAAATACTTAATATTATATTAGTTCTCTTCCTAATGTGTGACGCAGTTAATGCCACTAGCTTGTTTGTCTTGAATCATATTGCCTATGAAAACATAATAATTAATCATTTTTGTAACGTTGAGCTAAATCTTTTCAAATTAATTATATTATTTTTCTTTAAAGTATAAGCATATTCTTTCTTTCTTTTTTTCTTTAATCATAGCATACTATTATTTAAAAAAAAGAAGAAAAAGAAGAAGAGGTATTTAAGTGCATCATGCATTCTCCATATCACAACAGAAAATTAATTTTTTGAGTTCAATGATCAGCTATGATTCAAGAATTCATAGAAATTTAAATAGGTGAATAAATTAAATATCCATTGGCAGTATCAGGCAGGACTTACATGAAAAATCCTAAATTCAATATAAATACCTGTTCTATACGTGAGCAATATTCCAAACTTAATCTCACCACGAAAAAAATATTTTAAAAGTTACAAATACCTAGCTTATTGTACTAATTGTAATTCTTTAAATTATAAATAAGTCCATCATATTTCTTAAAAAAAAGATGCAATTTAACAGTGATTTAATTTCACATGAAGGGATTTTCTAATTCTATGTATTATTTTAGAAAGAAAAATAATATATATATATAAACCTTAAAATGATGTAGGCAAAAAATTAGGATATTTCCTTCAAGATATTAATTATTTGGTTATTTTTTAAAGGGCAGGAAAAACACCCCATTTGAATACAAACAAAAAAGATATCATAAGACATTTGGGAACTTAAGTACGCATCCTTTTTTCAATTACGTGGAGTTGGTTATATAAATCAAACTTTATTTATTCGCTCCACTCTAAAAAGAGCTAAGTCGATGTTATTTTATAACTAGTATATCTTTTGAATTATATCTGTCATTGATATTTTAGATCTTTTCTCTATCTATCTTTATTAATGTAAATTATTTATAGGTAATTTTTCTAGTTGACACATTTGAAAGTCTTCATTATACACATACGTGTCTAAACTACATTTGAAAACCATATAAAAGTATTTTTGTAAGTCTTAAAATAATAATGATATCTTATTATAAGACTACTTCCTTATGGGTTGAGTGGCTTGCCTTTGATTGATCTAAATAAGTGAATTAGTTCATGGTGCACATAAACTATCAATAACAAAGGTAGATTATTATTTTTTTTTTTTTGAGTGTTGACCTGACACAAGATCAGAAGATGCTGACATTAGAGCCAGATGAAGTCAGAACCTCTCAGTAAGGTTAAAAAGATGAGCACAATAAAGAATGACATAAGGGATCCGAATGAAGACCATGATAAGCTCTCAACTTTTATTAAGAAAGAAAAAACTCTCACTTATTTGCAAGTGAAGAGAATTGAACTCTCGAGTTCAATTGAAGGGGTTATAATGTATACTGTTGGAACTAGCTAACACTTACAATATCAAAGGTAGATTAATTGAGTTTTTTAAATAGGAGATTTTTTTTTGAAAATGTTAGTTTCCATTATTTTTAATTAGAATACAGACCAATGAAAAAAAAAAAAAAAAAGGGAAAATGATTTAACACGAATGTCTTTTCCCACCAATATATATATTACTTTTAGACCCATTACCTCCATTAAACACTTATTTATCTTTTTTAAAGTGCTTCTTTCTCAAACCCTACCATATTGACAATATATACTCGCAATTATATGTATTTAAACTTTTTTTTCATCGTAATCATGAGTACTATAGTGAATAAAACTTAGAAAGGACAATAAAAATCCATTTTGGTCAATTCTAAGTAGTAGCTAATATAAGATTCATGGAAAAAATCTCTAAGCATGTAGATTTATGGAAAATTGAAAAGAAATTATGAATTTCAAGCCAAAGTCACCACTCAAATAATTTTATTTCTAAAGGTCAACTTTTTTTTTTATTCACCGCTGAGCGACACTTAGGTGGTGTCCTTCTTTATTTTACGACGAGACTAATTCATCTGAATTCAACCTAGTTTGGCACACAAAATGATAAAAGTCTCAACTGAGCAAAATTTTATACATAAGGAGAGTTTGATCCCGCGACCTTACTTAAGGGGAATAACTGTCGAACCAACTGAATCATGACCCGAGCAAAATTTATACATAAGAAGAATTTGATTCTGTGACCTTACTTAACAGGAACAACTACCAAATCAACTGAACTACCGCCCGTTGGTTAAAGTTCAGCTTTTATGAAGTCATTGGCTAATTCAAGAGGTTTGTGGGGCTTACTGAGGGACTGACATGTGGAATTTTAGAAAGGTGGGTCCATTACTTATGAACTTGTCATGGATCATTGATACAAGACACACATTAATTTAAAGGAGAGAGGAAATTGTAATGTAAAAGTTTTGAAGTCTCTTCTACTTCAAGGGTCATGGGGTTGTCTGTTATAATTAATTAATTACATTTTGTCTAAGAATTAATAAGTGGAATTAATAAGTGGAATTAATAAATAAATGTAATTAATATTGAGTGGTTGTTCATATAGTGACTGACTAAAACATGTAATTAAGGTTAATATGAATGGTCCCTCAAAAAAAAAAAATGCTAATATGAATGGCGGTGCATCAAGAACTGGCCGCCACCTCCATTGGCCTTGGGGCCCACATAACTTCAAAAAGTAGTATATATAATTTGACAAAATCAAGAAAAGGGGAGCTTCTCAAGATGACAAGCTTATTTCTTTTTTAGTGAAGTGACCCTATGGTCAATAGAGTTTTCATGTTAATATTTATGGTTGTAAACTTGTAGTAGTGATTGTTTTATCGGTAAAAACTATTAATGGACCAACAGGTAGTAGCTCACTTGATTAAAAAACTGAGTATAAGTAAGATTAAGATTCAAATTTAGAAATTTAAGTTTGGGCGTGTCCTCATTTATCTAATTCTGTTGGGAGGGTCGGCCCAAACGCCTCTGTCGTACCTAAGTTCGAAAAAATTGGTCTCATCCAAAAGAAATAAAGACATCTCCGAGTACCAAAAAATTGGTAACCAAAAAAAAGAAAAAAACTATTAAAGGAATCACCGTATATATAGGAAAAAAAAAAAGGACTTGTAATAACATGAACATAGATAATTAAAAGTAGTAATGCTTTAATAAAATCAAGAAATGTGCTCAGATGTGTATTTGTGTGGTTGAACACTTGGGATAAACATAGAGTTCCATGTATTGGATGGCTTCATTTTGATCCAAATGATAACTCAAGTACTCAAGTATCCTTATTCCTAAGTATGTATACTCCTGAGTCCTTCTTTCCGGATTAAATTAAAAATAGATGTGTACTTATAATATAATAAAGGTTTTTGTATAGAGCATAGTGGAGGAAATAGAAATGTAACTCTAATCTCATGTTGACTTAAGTGATTAAAAAAAAGATCCCTTTTGAAATGGACAGATATGGATGATGTAAACTGTAGGGTATCCTCCATATCTATAGTAGCACCCCCAAAACATGTTTACATGAATGAAAGTGGGACCTAACCTTACAATACCATATGCTATAAATCAGATGGAGTTGAACTTACTTTTAGGGCAGGTTTTAAGACATTTTGTTGCAAAAAGAGATCTTTTTTTGGAGGGTGTTTATGTAGGACCTACCAAAATGATGATTCTAGATGCCTGCATGTGCAACTTCTTATGTTGAGAGTTGAGACAAAAGGATGGTGCAGGGAGAGAAGAGGACCCCCACAACAATGTTCATCTTTGGAAAGAAACAAAGGACACCCAACACCTTGCACTGTGATGTGCCAGAACATATTACAAATCAAGGCTGGGTGTGTGGGACCCATTACTTGTGGGCCCAACAGAAAATAGCAGATTCAATGGCTATTATCTGATCCCTTTGCTTCCTTGCTCTCATGAATATTAGGCTGTTATTTTACTTAAAATATATATACTTACATACTTTTAATTTTAGGTTTTTTAGGCTTGTTAAAATGGAGGAGAGCCTTAGAATAGTAAGAATTGTCGTCGTGTGATCTAGTGGTCCTACGCTCGTGTCATGGAAATAGTCTCCTATACTAAAAGGTAAGTTTGCAAGTAATAGGCTTATAAGAGAAAGCTTCAAGCACCTGCTGCCCTTTTGACATTTTAAAGTACTCGACCAGTCTTTAAGGTGTGTGTGAACATCTTCTGTCCTCATAGACAAAAAAATACTATAAGACGTACCTTACATTGAGAAGAGATTTAAACTCATAGACCCTTTTTATTGATAAGTGTTTTTAACATTATATATATCACTAAACATGATGGCAAAGTGGTTTGAGCTCGTACTCAGGATCCATAAGGACATGAATTCAACTCTCGTTGCCAAGTGAGGTGGATGCGGCCTATACTCGAGGAAAAATATTTTGCGCAGTAGACTATGTGTAAAAGCACTTATACACCCATTGAGGGATGTTACTTCCTTTCCTCATTGAGGTTTGCTCCTAAAGCTAAATTAGTCAATGCACGTAAGTTGGTTCGAATACTGGGGGTTACCAAAAGAAAAACCATCATATATACCATGTATAAGTTGATGTTCATTTCTAACATGAGATTAAGTATCTGAATAAGTAGATTGTTTGAATAATTAATAAGTAGTACATGCCTAATATGTAGGATTATGGTAGATGAACAAATGAACCCACAGTTTGAATATATCCATGGAAGATATGTAGGTAATTTCAAATCAGTACCAATGAAAATCTGAACATTTTTAAAGAGTATCTTTTCAGATCTATTGATAGACAACTTTTTGTAAGAAAATAAGTTGATGTCCTTCTTTCCTTTATTGGTAATATGTTCTATTATTACAATAACAAAACATTTCTCTCAAACACCTTTATTGTGTACACTGAATGATGTAAATAAAAGGCAACTTTTAGTGATCTGTAGTGTTATTTTGATAGTTTTTTAGGGTCTTAGAAAAGAAGTACACTTACTTCCTCTAGAACATTAAAAAAAAAAAAAAAACATAGTAAAATTATTAATCAATGTAATTAATTTCTTAGTTATTAGAAAGTGGTTGAGTTTGAATTCACGGCTTCATAGCTTGCATTTCACTTAAGTCAAATATTTGAAAATCATTACTTATCTTTGAAATTGTAGTAATGCTATAGTTAATAAATGACTCAGTTGTCAATAAAACGTGCAAATAGCTTAAAAATGATTATAATAATTGTCGGTTATATGACTATTATTAATACTAAAGAACTTTTCAATGATTTGACACGTGGTAAGTAAGTTATGAGATCAGACATATTGAAACTCTGTCCCCTTCCCCCCTTATACCCTTTGAAAATAAAATATAATATTATTATTTTTTGAGAAAAAAAAGGATTTGGAGTTTGAAAATTAGATGGGATGAAAGAATCCAAAATTCTTCTTTTGATTTATAAGAAGTTATGGTGGGGATGTTTAGTTGTAAGGTAGTGGGTGGGAGAATTTGCAAATAAGAAGAGGGGGGTCAAATCCTCAGACCGGACTGCACAGGCAAACGAATTCGGTGCACCAAACTTATTACAAAGAAATTTCGTACACAACACTACAGAATACCACTGGCTAACATAACATGGCAAAAAAAAAAAAAAAAAAAACAAAAAGGCTGACCATATTCACCCACCAATCACAACTCGAAACGTGTCTTTCCTTTCACAGAAAGTTACCAAATTCCTCATTTTTCAATCATTATAAGAATCATCTTGACAAAAATATATATCATTATAAAAAATCATTTTTTTTTTATTTTTTTTATTTTTTTATTTTTTGTTTTAATTGCCCAACGTAACTGGTGAGACCCCGGACCCCAATCTTGAGGTTGGAGGTTTAAAACATGTCTATCTATTGTCTGGTTCTTAAGTAGTTTTTATCATAACACTCATCTTAATTACGGTTCTGGCTCAGTCTGATCTTTTATTAATAGCCAAAAAAAAAAAAAAATCCATTCATTTTCAATAGAGGGTAATGTAGCACCTTCATAATTTTCTTTTTTGAATATCTATTTAGAGTATGTCCACATGAGTAGTTTAAATTGTATTTAGTTGGTGATAAAAAAAATAAAGATTCAATAGAGAATACAAATCTTTTTTCATTCTTATATGAAAATAACATGTTTTCTTTAAAAAAGTTGAAAACTATTTTTCATTTTCACTTAAATTAAACAAAATTTTCATGTTTTTAAAATTTTTAATACAGAAAGTTTCTATCCAACTCACCAACCAAACGTGCCTTTGAACTATATATAGATAATATTTTACAAAGAAAATGTTATGAATGAAATTGTAATAGTAATAATGCTTGACAAACATGCCTACAGAAATATTTTACATAAGAAGAAAATTAAATTTTACCTAAATTACTGCCTTACTTTTATTACTTCGTAGTTACTTAAAGATTATTTCAAATAATAAGAAGTGGAAGAAGAATTAACAAAAAGACTTCGTTGTAACCAAGTGAAATATTATCTTCATAATAGTATATATATACAGCCAATGTTGACAATCATCAATCGATATGTATATAATAATCTTTTATTCAATATGTAAATATTCATAAGAAATTTGGCAATAACCCGTTGGTCAAACAAACAAGTAAAATAAAAATAAAAATTTTAAAAATATTAAAAGAAAAGTTCATGCATTGCATGGGCATTGAAAACCTGTATACGTGTTATTTAATAACTAAACTAAACAAAAGTTTGATTGACAAAGTAAATTTACTTCTACTATTTTTTTTATTAAAAGTTAAATCGACAAATCATTTGCCTTTTCCATAAATATCTTTGTTTGTTTCATTTTAGGTTTTCATTTGCTTGTCATTACTGTCATTTATCAAGAAGCAACTCTTTAAAAATGATGCATCTAATTGCTATCTTTATGTGTAAAATAATCTTATATATATATATTAAAGTTATACTGCTAGGCAGCCTACAGAACCCAGACCATGGAAGGGTCCTCCTATCAAGAAAATAGAGTAGGGCCCAACCTAAGTTGGCGCCAAAGCTGTGTGTTTTTGGTGCTGAAGGGAGAATTTGGCTGCCTCTCACTCTCTCTCTCTCTGTTCAAGGCCATGAAATGACTTACTACAGTGCTCCATGGGAAACGATGGGGCAAGCTTTTTCTTTTTATTACTATTATTCATTATTGCTGAATGACCTGAAGAACACAGCAACTCTGCTCCTTATCTTCACAACATTTTAGGTTTTTAATTTCAACTCAAGTACACTTTTATCAGTTCAGTCTGTATAAGCACCAAATGGAAGAAGCAAAAAAGAAAGATGAACTGAACCAAATAAGTGGAGTCAGAGTCTGATGCAAGATCCATTTAGGTTTTGCTTTAATGGGTCTTTTGAAGAGATATTTATAACATGGGAAGCAACAGTGTCCTCCTCATAATTTAGCCACTACTTGCTTATCTTTCATCTTGAACTAATAAGCCACAACAGAAGCACCCAGAACATACAATTCCAACAATAGCTGTTCAAAAAGTAAGACACAAAAAGAAAGTAGATAATATACCTTAATTTGGTCATAGTTGAGCTGGTCTTAGTGTCAACATGCAAATCACTAGCAAGTTTGTGGGTCCGATTCCACGTCCCTTACACACACACATATACATTAAAAAGTTTCTTTCCTCTATCATTATAAATCTTCATTTCTAAGGTACATTCTACCACCCTTGAAACACAACCTTTATAGGCGGCTATAGATACAAGGTGAACACATAAGCCTAACATAGACGTGGGCAAAGCCTCGAGATCACGGAAGACTAACAATCGTAGTTGCCCCATTTATTTTGTTAGTAGGATACTTAGACTCTCTTCGTTTATGGAAGGGGGAGGGACACTTAAAACTCCCAATAGTTAGAATTAGATAATTTTCTCTTCAACTTGGGCATAGATAATTTTTTTTATTCATTAAGTAAATTCATATAACTAAACCTATGTAGCTCTCAACAACAATAACAACAAAAAACAAAAAAAAAACCTTTGTTTAGCTGAATACAAAGAAAGAGTAATCCTTAATTAACACATTTTTCAAACACACTTTATTAACATTGTCCTTAAGAGTTGTTCAATCACCTCGAATCACGTATGGGTAAATGAAGCCACACATGATAAACAAGATGTTCCGCCATAACAAGCTAAAGCCAAGAGGTTAGGTAAAGTAAGACATGTAAATGTAGCAAGTAATGAATCATGTTGGCTTCTTTTTTCCCATCATGTCGAGAGTGGGCTGGCACCGTGCTGCCAAATGCAAGTTAATCGGTTTTTTGGCCTTTTGTTTCGTGTTCTTATACTCAATATCATACCTGGTGATACGTTAATATTCCTTTTCTATCAAACCTCCTGAATTCAGAGAATTGGGGTAATTAATTTTCACATTCATCACCAATTGCACTTCCCTACTCATTCACACAAAACATACATACATACATACAAATAGAGAGATAGGTTGTACTAAAGACAGTTGACAATTAAAATAGGAGAGGGGTCCCACATACTTCTTATGTACAAATAAGCATACATAAGTGCACTGTATCATGGAGAGAGGGGGGCCAGTAAATAGAGTTCATTGTATCAAGGGGTTATTACAAGGTTTGTAGTCTCCAATCAAAATGACTGTCCCATGGCCCCTATTGCCCTCTAATACAAGAACAGGGGAAGAGGAAAGGGACCCCGGCAAAAACAAGTTTGGAATCACCAAGGTTGTATAATTTTCCTATTTGTCAGAAAATATCTGTCACCAAGTTTAATTTTCTTTTTCTTTTCATTTTTTACTTTATCTTTTGTGATATACCAAGGTTCATAGTCAGCCCTGACTAAATGGAACTGAATCTCAATTTTCCCATCCATGGATCCAAGCCTCTTGTGAGATGATTTGGTTAATGTGTAATTCAGTGTTTTCTAGGAAGAGGTTGGTGCGAGTGGGGTGGGGTGGGGGTGTGGCACGGTGGCAGGGTCTCAATGATTCGAATCCAGTGTAATAAAAAAGCAGGTTCATAATTTGAGTAAACAGGTTTGATCCTTTTAAGACTAGATAACACTAAAAATCACCAATTCAAAAGTTGTAACTAACAGATGGAAGCTAATATACAAAAGATATAGCGAATAAGAAAAAGTCCAATAATACATATAAAGCTATTATTTACGCACAACACGCACTACCTTTGTACTTTTGTACCATTAAAGATCAATTTGCAACTATGCAAGTCTTCTATATTGTTTCTTGTACTAGCCATTGACTCCCTAATAAAGAAAATATTTTAAAAAAAAGTATCACCTTCTTTTCATCAAGAAATAAGCATATACTCAATTCAATATAACTGAAGGAAGCTATTACATATGATTAGGAGATAGGTTAAAACAAATGCACTTAACTGACTTGGGGTTAAAGAGGTAAAGATATTAACATGTAAGAGACTAGTTAGGTGATCAAAGAGGTAAACGAAAAAAAAAAATACTGCATATCGCAAAAAGTAAGAGAAACAGTGTGTGTATGGAATAGCGGAACAGTGTGTGTGTGTGCGCGCGCGTAGAAAGCACTTAGAATGCATAGGTGAAGGTGATAAAAAGCACTTACAGTTCTCAACATAAGCACAAGGAACAGAAAGTAATGTCCAAAGGTGGCCCAACCTACCTGTTTCATGTACACAATGACCTCACAAAGGAACTCTCCAAAATGAAACCAACTCGAAAGGCACCAAAAACCAATAATATATTAACAAGAGTCAAATGTCCGGACATTATAACATTATAACATTATTTAATCCGGATAATTTAGACTGAAACACGACAAACTGAAACTAGAGAAAAAAATAAAAAATAAAAAAAAACTAAGATCCTCTCCATCATGCCATATCTCAGATCTCAACATTATCAAATTTGTCCCCAACATATCCCACCATATAATCCAAGTGAAAGACTTACAACTTGATTCAAATTCATAATGGGTACAACTTCAACTCCTATCTCATGTCATCAACAGTTTCCTTTGAAGACCCACCATTGTCATGTACTTGGTATTGGATCTCACTTGCTAAACAGGGAATTTGTTGAGTAGTCACCAAAGTGGTACCCATTAAATCCATCCAAAAGAAATTGGACAACATTAAGAGCAAACCCCGACAGTTTTTAAAGGTTTTCATCAATTGGAGAACCCTCTATGAAACCACTAAGTAAGGCCCACTTTCAAGATAAAGAGATTGTGGGTGGCATTTAGTAATTCTACTGTCAACATATATAGAAAAACAAGATAAAATAAAAATAAAGGTAAACAAAGTTCATACTTTTAAAACTAAAAAACGTACCCAGTTCATGACTCCTTCCATTGTGAGAGGTTTGGAAAAGGGGCAACGCATAGAATCTTACCTTCTCATTGAAAAAGTTGTTTCCAAAGTCGAACCAATAACCTCTAAATCATAATAGAATAACCGTAACTATTGCACCAAGGCTCACCCTTCATAAGTTAATTACCTCATAAATTAAAACCTCTAAAAAGAATAAGCTAAGAATTCATATTTACTAATGAGTAGTGGTTAAAAAACACGCTTAGGAAACATACTCAGGAAACACATCATTTCATGACCAAAAGATCACATTCACTTTCCTCGAATCATGCATTTCATACATGATCAAATGATTTTTAAGAGATGTGTTTTTCACTTGTGTTTATAAAGTGTCACCTTCACATTTTCCCATAAATCACCAAACAGGCCATTAAAGTTTCACAGCAATCATTCACCCTCCCAGACAGTTTCCAGACATGATCTCCTATTGGACATTGCGGCTCTCGAAGGGTCAACAGCCACCAGCAAGGTTCAAAACTTCGATTTCGCCATAAACTTTGACGTTCGAAAATCAAAATTAATTCGAAGAAGTTTAATTCGATATAGAGAATTTTTGTAAAAATTCGCTATATTAGAGAAGTTTAGAGAATTTTTGCATATATGCTTAAATATCTAAATTTATTGTAGTATAAGCTTAAAACTAATATAAATAGACACTTTTAATATATAGAAATATCAATAAGCGACCTAACAAAATCAATCTTGTTAAGTGAGTTGATGAATTTGAATGACGACTTTTGGTCTTAATTTGTTTTCTTTATTTTGATATTTAATTTTGTGGTGGCTTGCTTCTCGACCATATACTTTACTAGTTTAAATTCTATCATCCTTAATTTATTAGTTTATTATTTGAATGTATTGTTTATTAATCTTGTTTCATAAGAGTTAACTAAAAAAAGATGACTTTAGAAAATTTTTTTAATTTTTTTTTAAATTTTTATCTTATTTTAACATTAATTATTTATTTATTTTACTTTTTTTTAATAAAGCATATCCCATAAACTATATAATTTGTTAGCTTGTTAAATTATTTTTTAAAATTATATTGCTATGTTAGTTGATGAAGTTAAAAATAATACATAATTATTAGTGTTTTTTTATTTTCTATTGATGAAGTAACATTTTTTTTACTTCTCTGTCTAATTTCATCAAATTTTTTGTTGAATTTTTACATTTTTTTATTGAAAACTAACTTTTGTCGAAGTTTATCAAATTTCGTCGAAGTTGTCAAAATTTATTAAATTATTTCGACAAATTTTTGTATTTTTTATTTTATATCCACTTTGCACTTCGATGGTTAAAAAATTAAAAAAATTCGACGAATTTCAGCAAAATTAGGCGAATTTTTAAACCATGGCCACCAGAGCCTTTCAAAATCATGGGATGCTAAGTCATCAAGGATGAATTAAATTAAATTGGAGGACATGATACCTTAGAAAATGTGAATCCTCACACACTGTGAGCAAAATGGAAACTCCCACTGGCAGTCGTGATGTTACAGTGACAGGTAGAAGAATGAATGAGAAGATTGGGGAAGGGGTCAAACAACCATACCCATGATAGAGACCTGAAATCAACAAAAAACTTTCACCAAGAGGTGGCTTGGAACAGTGCCATGCTCCCAGACCAGCTTCAATGACAATGATAGACCCAACAAACTTGGGATCCCTACAATAATAGTTAGAAAGTAAGAATCACTTTGAAGACAAACTTAAAGTCTTGTCATAATCAAAAGATTACGCACTTTATTTTTATTTTTATATATAATATATTAATACTGGCGTCTGCCAAGCTTGGTTGCTTTGGTGTTGTGACTTAAAGGGATGTTGGGGATCTTAAATTTTTATGAGATAATGGGGAGCATGAATAATCCCCTCCACTTGATTTTGATATTGGACATGAAGGAAAAAGAAGGTTGGATGGAAGTGGTCACAAAAAGGTTTTTGTACAAACAAAAGGGGAACAAAAAGAAATGAGAGAGAGATAGCATCAAATCCAAAGAAAGAACGCATAAAAAGTTAAAAGATGCACATTGATAAATTGATACTACTTGCAGGACCAAACGACAAAATAGTGCAATACAATCTACAGATCATTTTTACCTGAGTGCGAGCTACACCGAGATGTCCACTTGTTATTGGGTGTGATTGACTCAATAGCCCTCAAAACTCGAAAGGTGGCTGCTGCCTATACGCTCTAGTACCATCGCTTTCCCAGGACACCTTCTATAATAATGATAACCGTAATTCTTATCTTAAATTGCAGAGCTACTTGAATTTAGGACCCATGCTTCACTAGTTCCACCAAGAACAAGCCAAGTCAAAGCCCTGGATGATTTAGATTCATCTCACATTTTGAGTGGGATCCAATTAATCTGCACTAATTTCAGAGAAAACTAATGGGATAATATTTGGATTATCATATAAAGATATCTCTAGCTGCATGACCTTTGCTGACTACGTGGAAGTTTTGTTGTATTAAACAACTCACCTCTTTTCCCTGATCTTGATACTATGAGGTCTCAAGAGTTAAACTATCCACACTTCCTTGGCTGCCTATGTTATAGCTAAGTATTGCAGAAGAGGCAATTATATCCTATAATATATTTGCATCAACCAATTATAGGAATGTATCCTATTAGCATTCGAAGAGGTTGAATCTTTCAAGTGCCGTAACAGGCGGAAAAACAGAAAACAAAGTCTGTGATGAGTGCTTTTTTACATTTGAAACATAGCATGAGATGAACAACAATGGCGGGCATGCAAATTACAAACTTCACAAACAGAGGCACGATAAGATAAGATGCAATAAAAGCAAACACATAAGACGAAACTATAGCATTAGAGAATAGAGACTGCTAAGACAGCCAATAGAGTTATCGCTTGACAACAACAGTGGCATACTGTGAGCCAGCTCCTCAGGTGTGGTCATAGGTTGAATTAGCAAAAAAAGATTTTTTTTACAAGGACAATGAATTGTTTCAATATCCATCTGAGAATAGAAATTGAAAG
This sequence comes from Paratinospora sagittata, assembly GCA_035771175.1. NCBI lineage: Eukaryota > Viridiplantae > Streptophyta > Magnoliopsida > Ranunculales > Menispermaceae > Paratinospora > Paratinospora sagittata. The sequence continues at coordinate 35,124,250 of CM069591.1, forward strand.
GAAAACCTACTGCAAAACCCAGAGATGTAATAAACGATTATGTTTTGGGAATTTTCAATTTTGTACGTCAGTCAGTCAGTCAGTTATCAATACTGCTGGGTAAGAAGACACTTACATATCCACATTAGGTTCTGCAACCAACCATGGCGAGACATAACACTTCAGCTAGTAATCGTAGAGTAGCATCTTAACTTATCACCTTGAAATGTATATCAGTTTACATGAGATAAACAAAATTGAATAAAAGAATGCAAAGCCGTGCAAAAGAATAGAGAAGAACATCTGACTTGCCTTTCTTTCTGAATACATATAACATATAACTTTTACTAAATACAAAAGATGAAACTTTCAAGTGATGACTGTTGGCTTCTCCCTTCCTGTAAACTCCTTCAGCTTTGAAACAGATAACGCCAAATCTAAATATAAAGAAATAATTAATGACCATCATCTATTTGTAAATTATATAAATAGGACGAAATAAATGGTGAACTAACCTATTAAGGGCTTCAAGGCTGTTTGGGCATCCATGTCATGTTTTGAGATGTCTGGTTCAAACTGTTCTATATAGATTCGCACCGTTGCACCAGCTGAACCAGTTCCCTGAAAATTGTACACCAATGAATATTTCCAATTCCAAAGTACTTAATAGGCATCAGCCAATCTATGAAGTTTATAACTTACTGATAAACGGAAGATAATTCTGGATCCATCTGTGAAAACAAAGCGAATGCCTTGCTTGGATGCTACGCTACCGTCCACCTGGCATGTAAATGATATGAGCTAGAATACATATAAAAGTAGTAACTCACATTTTAATACTTTAAATGAATCCTTGTGCACTCATGTAAAATCCAAGAAGCATGTAACAGAATTAACTTACAGGGTCAGTGTAGGTAAAGTCATCAGCAAATTGAAGGTTGTAGGTTCCTACCATAAAATGAAATTCATTTAGCATCAACACTGAAACGGATCCAGATGGATTCTATAAGCAAAACTTACCATACTTATCCCCCGCCTTGCTCTTAGATACCAAGTCTCTAAGATACTCTATCATCTTAGTAGCACCATCAGATTCACATTCCTGTATGAAAGGTTACGAAGTAGTTCAGTTCTGCCAGATTCTTACAATTTCTAGCCATACCTGGATCGAACCAGGAGAACCATAATTGAAAAAGAAAAAAAAAACTTAATCTATTCAAGGTGTATCAGAAGATAAACTTATGTACTCAAATTAAGATTTCATAATGATAGAATAAAATACATCAGAATCAGACAAAAAGGTTACCTCATAGTCATATCTAGAAAAGAAGTTTCTCCCATAAGTTGCCCAATGCTCTTTAACAACATCAGAAACAGAAACCAGCTTCTCGCCAACCTTCCTGTCCCTGTTTCGGTATGCAATAATTGAAAGCCAACCTAGCACAGCCCTTTTAATCAGGAAAAGAAAAAGAGAAATAGTTAATCAATTATACAGCAGTTCACTGTTAAAAACACTTGAGAAAAAGAGGAGTCCAAGAAATCAGGATAATCTAATTTTTGTCATTTTCCTCATCTAAACAAACCATCAATATTTCTTCCATGTTTGCGGGTGCGTATCAGTATATCAGAATAAAATTTCATCAAGAGAAACAAGCAGTGGAATGAACAAAACAATTAGGTGAGAAGCAGTATCTGTGTTTATAATGAAAGCTCTTAACACATTGTAGATTAATACCTCAAGTTCTATAAATACTTGGAATAGAAAGAGGACTCCAAATTATAGCTGTATTGCTTACCATATGCCATCCTTCTCGCGAATGTGATCAGAACCTGTTCCAAAACTTTCTTCACCACAAATTGACAACTTCCCAGCATCCATAAGATTTCCAAAGAATTTCCAACCAGTAGGAACCTGAACTCAAGAAACTTGTTTAAAATATTGTTTCAAGAGAGAACAATGTTTATAAAAATACTCTCTCCTGCATTACAAGTTATCCTTTATGGAAATCAATGAAAAAAGAAGCTTTATGTGAATCAAATAATAACCAGACCTCAAAGAAAGGGAGTTTCAATTTCTCAGCAACTCGATCAAGAGCACCACTTGTTGGCATGGACCGTGCTAAACCCTAGAAAAAGAAAATATTTCACTAAACGAATTAAAAGGAAAATACTGCAGTTTTTCTACCTTGGGACCATTCTTAAAATAAGGAATAGCAGCCCCTGCATTGGCTGCAATAATAGCCACAGAATCTGAAGGAGTGACGAAAAATCCTCTACCAAGAATCATGTTTCGATCACCGTCTCCTGGATATAATATAAATTCCTGATTACTACAACATGGTTCAATATTATGCCCCCAATACAAATTTCTATGGCCCCATTCAATCACAGAAACCCAAAACGAAGAAGGTTAGAAATGATGAAATGATTTTTCCAAACTATCAATTACAAAAAGAAGGATCATGGATGGACGGTGTCAAGTTATGTTTTAACTTTACTGTGCAATGATAAATAAAGTTACTCAAGCCAAGAACCAAATTTTGTAAATAACCTAGAAATTAGGACATTAATTATGCATATTTTAACGTAGGAACATGTTGGAGTTTAGTGGATTGTTCCTGGTGTTACTAAAATTGTAGCTTAGTCTCTTGCACATTCACTTAACACATCTCATATATAAAAGATAAAACTCAGTGAAACTCACTTGTAAGAAAAACTAATTGTAATATAATTGGTGACTTAGCTCTTGATGGAGAAAAGTGTAAAAAGTGGCGTGCACATGGCCCCATGTAGATAGCGAAAGGTTTTGTTGAGTTGAGTTGAGAATGCAATTGCTCAATCCATCACTAAAATATAGGCATTGAAAGTGGGATATAGCATAGCTAACAATATAACAACTGACATGATGATCAGTGCCCCTTAAGTTGCCCACATAGAAGTTCTTTGTGTTATAGCTCTTTAACTTGCTCCTTAATGTCATAAACTTCGGTTTTTATTTCCCTTGGTTTGGACCATACAATAGAAAATGGGGGAAAAAAAAAAATGTTCAAAGAGAGTCTTTATAGGGGAAGTTTCCCTCCATCCTAGGTCTCTATGAATTGGTAATCAATTGTCGAATGCAAATCAAACTGGCAAAGAAGCCCATCCATGTGCCTTATCATAGTCAAATTTTAAGTCCATAAAAAATGGCTAGCTTGAAGGGGGAAAAACTAATCTTGCAATCTAATTCTTTTTTTTTTTTTTTTTTGACAAGAAACAAAAATGAATTGTATTAACTATAATGGCTATACAAGAATATACATTCGGACTACAGTCCGACATTAAATATCAAAACTATCCAAAATAGGATTCCAACCCCTCAACCAATCGCCCAATGAAAAACCAACCCCCAGAGGGAAGCCAAAAAGAAAGCTTTTTCCCCAACACCCCTTACATCACACACAAGGTTGTCAAAAATACGAGAGTTCCGTTCTTTCCAAATAGACCAAACGACAACAAAAACAACCACTCGCCAATAACCTCTGAGGCAACGACGAAGAATGCCCTCGTCAGGGAAGACCCACAAAGTGAAACCATTGGGAAACATTACCCTCTGGAAAATGACTTCCCATCTCTTCCACATCTCCTTAGTGAATTCACACTCAACAAAAATGTGCTGACTAGATTCCTCACTGTTCTTGCATAGGCAACACCAGTTCAGGGAAAGAGACCAATTCTTGAACCATCTTTGGAGAATGTCCACACAATTCAACCTGTCATGAGCAATAGTCCATCCCAAGAATTTGGCTTTTGAACTAACATGACCTTTCCAAATGAAATCGTGTGGGAAAATGAATGAAATTGGACTAAGTTCCATACTAGAGCAAAGGTGATGCAAAAAGAATTTAGAAGAAAATTTCCCCGAGGACTCTAAAGGCCAAGAAACTCTATCACACTCATTAGAGAGTTGAACACCTTCAAGAATTTCAAGGGGGGAGGAGACTTCAAGACATTCTCTATCAGAGGGCTCCCTTCTAAGGTGGAGACACCAAGAAGGCCTACCTCCCTCACTATTTCCAGTGGTGATCAAAAACTCACAAATAGGATAACTAGGCTTGGTTGAAAGCCTAAAGGCATTTGGGAATAAGTCTCTAAGCTGGAAGTGCCACACCAAATGTCCTCCGAGAACTTAAGGATGGCTCCATTACCCACTTTAAGGAGGACAATGGAGTAAAAAGTCGGATAAAGGGTATGGATGAACTTCACGGGACTTTGAAAAGTGGCTTTGGAGGACACACTAGCATCTCTAGAATTATGATGAAAACCATGGCGACTCACCACGACTCTAACCCAAAAAGAATTCTTTTCATTGACAAACCACCATAACCATTTCCCCGCCAAGGCCTTGTTCCTAAGTTCCACAATACCAATCCCCATGCCCCCTTGATCAACCCTCTTGTCGACCAACCTCCACTTCACCAAGCTGCCACCTCTTAACTTTGTCCCCTCCTTTCCATAGGAATTTTCTCATCATCCTCTCAATCCGCCATGCCACCAACTTTGGAATTTTGAAAATGGAAAAGGAAATAAGTACGAATGGCCTCTAACACACTCTTAATTAGTGTTAACCTACCTCCTTTAGATAAAAAACTTCTCCTCCACCCATCTAGTCTTCTTGAAATAGTGTTGACAACTGGATCCCAAAAAAACGAAGATAATGGATTACCCTAAACCAAGGTATGTTAAAGGCCAATAGAGCACCCACACGAAGAAGCCACTTCTGTTAAAATATTCTCAGACATGTAGATCCCAACAACTTGACATTTCTCTAAATTCAATTTCATACCCGATATCCAACAGAAGCCTTGGATAGTCCTTAAGGTAGCAAGGAGACTAGACCCATCATTCTCCACCATGAAAAGACAATCATTAGCAAATTGAAGATGTGACACCGAAATTTTATCCTTTCCAACAGAAAAACCTTTCACCACTTCATGCTCCCTCGCCTTATCCATCATTCTCCCCAGCACATCAGCCACTAAAATGAACAGAAAAGGAGACAAAGGGTCACCTTGACGCAACCCCCTCGCAGAAAAAACCTTCCCCTTGGGTTTGCCATTAATAAAAATAGAGTATGAAACAAACAACCACGGATCTACAATCTCCAACGAGCCCCAAAGCCTTTCATTTGAAGGACATAGTCGAAAAAATCTTAGCGCACCATGTCATAAGCCTTTTCAAAGTCCGTTTTGAAGACAATACCCTCTCTTTTGGTTGAACAATAGTCTTCTACCGCCTTATTGGCAATTAAGATAGCATTAGTAATTTGCCTTCCTTTAACAAAAGCCACTTGGTTCTCAGCAACAGTGTGATGGAGCACTAAACGCAATCGAGTTGCTAAAATTTTGGCAATAATTTTGTAAAGACTTGTGGTGAGACTTATGGGCCTGAAGTCCTTCACCCTCTTGGAATGCACTTTCTTTGGGATAAGAGCAATATAAGTCTCATTGACAGATTTATTAATCACTCCTTTACAAAAGAATTCATCCATGACAGACTTAAGATCCATCTTCAAAGTATCCCAAAACTCTTGATAGAAGGTAAGGGTGAAACCATCGGGACCACGGGCTTTATCCCCATCACAATTAAAGATAGCCTCGCGGATCTCCTCCAACTCAAAAGGCCGCTCCAACCATTCACTGGCCACAATAGTCAGTTCCATCCGCATATACCCTCGATCTCCCACAATCCACGACCATCGCCCATGAAAATATGATGAAAATAATCCACCACTTCCCCCTCAATACTTTCCTCTGACTCCAACAGAGCACCATCTTCAGTTTCAAGCTTAGTGAAAACACTCTCAAACCATCGGTTACTAAGAATCCTATGGAAGAATGATGAATTAACATCTTCGTCCTTAACCCACTTGATCTTAGCTTTTTGAGCAGCTAACCAATCCTCACAAAGAAGGATGGCCTGAAGGTCTTCTTTAGATTTTCTTATCTCCAAGAATTTATTATCAGGCCAACATGCAGTACCCTCCTCTTGGCAATCTAATTCTTTAAATGTGCTACTCTTTCATTGTCAATCACAAAATTCACAAGTGAAACTAAAACATCATAATTTCAATATGCAATACTCCGTCCTCGATTAACAATCTGCACCTTCACTTTATCCATTGTCTTTCATCTACAAGACCAAAATTTTGTCCAAGGTCAAGGCTTTTGGTTGACTTTTATCTAGAAGACCAATTTTTTTTTTCGAATGCCTTAGATGATGGCTTCCCCAAACTGGTGTATTGTGTGTAAAAGATAGGGGGGAGAAAAGACTATTTCTTTCTTCATTGTCATTTTTCTCATGCACTTTAATTAAGGCTTTTGAGGTATATTAGTTGGGTGTGGATTAACCCAAGGTGCTATACTGGCATTCTTAATAGAGATTTTAATGCAGTGGGTGCATAAGAATCAATAGATTCAATAGAAAATGAAACAAGAACTTAAGAATCAAATAAAAGTAGTAGAGAATGTAATCATTATAATTATTTCTAAAATTTGTAGTTGAAGCTCTATATATAGGTTACTCCATTAAAACAACTTAAAAACCTTTTAACTAACTTTCCTATGCTATGTAACACAATAGCCACTTCCTAATCATATCAGAACTGGATTTAGACGCTCTAAAACACTTTATGTTACAATTGGAAGGATAGAACAAGATTTATTCAAAATCACAAAATTAAATTAGAAACCATCTAAAACTACAGCTAGAATACGATTATACCAAAATAGAAATTTATATAAAAGAGCTAGGGGTATAAGCCAACTTGACCAAACTGAACAAAACCCGATGGGTTGGGTTTGGGTTGATATAGGTGTTTGGGTTGGATTGGATTCAAAAATTCCAACCCAAATGGTTCGGTTCGGGTCTTGGATTGACACTCTAGGAATCCAACCCAACCCGTACCGAACATTTTGATGCAACTTTCTTGAACTTGAATTTTGTTAAACATTGTGATGCAACTCTTTTGAACTTGTATTTGATATTTTATGACATGGCGGATGAATGTAACTAATTAACTATTTACGATCAATGTTTGGTTGGTAGGTTGGTTAGTTGATGTTGGGTTGTATTTGGAACATCTTTGATGTTTATCGTTGTTGAATTTATAAGTTGATTTTGATTGTATTTGAAATATAACATACTTAATGTTTATTGTAGAATTTACATGTGAAACTTGCAAGTCATCTCAACCCAAATGACTACACCAACCCAACCCGACAAGTTCGGGGTTAGGTTGAGGAGCCAGTTTAGTTCGGGGTGGGTTCTATTTTTCCCAATCAAAATTGTTTGGTTAGGGTTAACCCAACCCATTACTTCCCTAAAAATAGCAACGAATAAGATTTAAATAGAACTTAAGCTTGACCAAGTTAGATAAAAATGGAAAGGACCACAAAAATATAACTTAAATGGGTTGGACAAATATGGACTGATTTGACTCAATCAGATTGAGTTGGCTCAAATGTTCTACAGCTTGGTATTCTTCTTGTCATATTTGTCTATCAAATCAAGTGCAATTTGTCCTACATCAAAGTTCTCATGGGGAGTGATCTTGAACTAAAGGATGGTGTGACAATACTAAGTCTTGGCATTGCTTTGGGGTGTTTGGTGGAAAAGGAATCAAAGTATTTATGACAATCAATCAAGGGACCATGAATTTATTTGGGATGCCAACTAAGTTTAGAGCTTCTTGTTGCCTTCGAAAAATTCTTCCAATCCTTTTCTTTATTGGACTTCGTTAGAGGTTGAGTCATGATATTCTAGTGTCTGGAGGCTGATGGGCTCTACAGACTCTTGGTCTTTCATTGTGTTCTTTGCCTCTTTCTCCTAACTACTTACCTCTTTCCACATAATGTGCAAAAATCATCTAGTAACTATTCAGACCACAATGAAAGTCTAAATTACCTTTAAAACCATGCAACATTGCCAAAAATATATGGATCAATCACAAAAGCAAAAGTTCAATTGATAGACATACAGGTTGATCTCAGGAACTATGACAAGCATTTAAATTTTCACCAAAACCATGCCAAGTATCAACTCCAACCTCATGACCCACATTGATCATTATCATCTTATACCTAAAAAGTATGTGTAAGACATAAAAGCATCTTCCTACATTTATGCACCCTCCAAGGAGCCTTCAATCCAAGCTCGACACTTCAAAAGCATAGATCATCAAAAAAATCCTGCACCATTTCATCAAGACCTAATTGGAAATTTATATGCAGAGGCGTTAGCTAGTGGAGTGGGATGCTCAACAACTTCATGGCCAATGACATAAGTTAAATAACTACTAGGCTTTCCTTTGGGATGAAACCCTCTCAAGAAAGAATCAGTGTTTTCAAGGCCACACCTAGTCCATTGCCTAGGCCATTTGGAACTAAATCGCCTAGGCCATACTTAAGGCAAACCCGCTCTTTGAAATTTTTTAAAATTAAAAAGGGGTCGGTGTAAATATAAAAAACGTAAGGTTCTTTGTCATTATATTATCACTATATGATTGTATAGCTACATATTAACATCACTTTTAACTCAAGTGGCATACTTATATTTCCATTATGAAAATTATCTTTTCTTATTTTCCAATTCTGATTATTTACTTTATTTTTATTATATTGCTGCTATTATTTTTCCATCTTTATATGCTTATAGATCAAACATGGCTCTTTAAATCATTCTACTTTCACTATTGACCAACTTTTCTTATTTGCTAATATCTTTTTTTGGTCTTTAGTTTGTGAATAAAAAAAATTGAAGAGTGTAAACTATGGTTAATCTTTTTTACACAAGATTTGACTTCTATATTGTGGAATATGCGTGTATTTATAGATACAAGGTTTTTAATGTAAAACTAATTAACTATTTATTTAGGGAGCTGTAACTAAATATTATTTACAACGTCTAGGCCTCAACTAGTACATCCCTAGGCACCACCTTTCCTAGATGGACATAATCACCTAGGTATCTCGTCTTGACGCCTTGAAAGCATTTGTTTAGGGAGCTTTTTATCTCATGAGCTTTTTATCTCATTTGATCCAATCAATCTTAGGGGCAATTCCAGTATACTGTCTCTTTCGAAAATCCCAGTTCAAGTGATGAAATCTATTAAAAGATTGTTAAGAAGATTCTGGTGGAAGGCCTAGAGGGTGTGGCTAAGGAGTATTTTAATTAGGAAATTGTTACTTGCCCCAAGGAGAAAGGTAGGTTGAACATGGGGAACATTATCTAGAGAAACAAAGCAATAGAGACCAAGTTGTTGTGAAGATTTTCCCCAAGGATAATATCATCTTTGGACAAGAGCTATAAGAACCTCCTTGATAACAATTGGGATGCAGACCCCCAACCAACAGGTCAACCTATAGGAGTTTGGAAATTCATTCCTTCTATCTACATATAGTTCAGCGTCCATATCATACATAAGTTAGGTGATATTAGTTTTTCTGAAGATACCTAATGCAGTGGGACTAGTTTTGCAGCTTCTTGCACCTCTCACCATCATGTCTCATTTCTCCACAACATACCAATTGTTTCTTTCATTCCACCTTCTTGAAGAGAGGATGAAAATCCTGTTATGGGATTTCCATTTGTTAGGAAGTCATAAAGGGAAACTTCCAGAATTAGGGTATTTCTTTCACAGCTTGAAACGGGTGGGTATTAGACATAGGTGACCTCATAGGAGATGTTGGATTTTGAAATCAATTTAAGATATTATCCTTGTAAATCCTTTTCCCACCATCTGGTAGACACAATCAGCTCTTTTCCATTCTCTCCATATCAGTTCATTGGAAAGCTTGATTTCCAAACTGGGGTTCAATATCCTCAAGGTTCTAGGTAATTTCGAACATGGCGATTTTGGCGCTTATCTAGTTTATCTGGCTTGAGAGAAATAGTAGGATGTTTAAGAAGTATTCTGATGCTGCTTTATGGGATCTCATTGAGTACAGATCAACCCTTAGATTCAAACAAGGTACCATGGTAGAAAGGCTAGTTTCACCATTAGGTTAGGAATGTTGGATTCTGATGGTGTAGTTGATGACTTGACAGTAGTCCATTGTCAATTTTCATTCTCTTCAGACATCCTGTCTATATATATTTAAATCAAATGCCATTGAGTTTCAATCATAACATACAAGTGAATAACAATCAAGAAAGTGCCAAAATGAACCAACTTTAGTTAGGATGATCTACTATGACCTTAGTGAGGATGATCTTCACTAAAGGAGGCCATCCTCATTAAACTTCTATCAATATTGGAACAAGCTGATTTCTTCTGCTTTTTTTCACTTTCCACTTTCTTTTTCTTTTTCTTTTTCTTTTCCCTCTTTTCCTTCCTGAAGATGTTTTCCTTGTTGAAAAGATCATCCTAAAAAAGAAAAAGGAGCAAGAATATGCAGCATATAAAGAAAGTTCTAACCAGTGGCCATTAATATGCATACAAACTTTAAAATGCCCAAAAAAAATCCATAAATATATGTTCTCCATTCTCTACATCGACATATCAAGATAAGACAAGGATACTATTTAAGTTGGAGGTTGAGGCAATGCAATGAATTGGACAATCTATAACACACAAATTTTTCCCAACTTTTACAGGAATCATACAAACATTTGAATTATAAAATTTTAATAGTGAATCATAATATCTTGTGATCTTTAAGGAATCAAAATAAGATTTTTGAAATATAGGACCTCATAAAGAAATTTAAGCAAACTAATAAAAGGGACAAAAAAAAACAAAGAAAGACTTCACATCCTCTACTAAATTTACGTACCATCACTTGCTGCTCCAAAGTCAGGACCACTCTCTTTGTACATTATGTCAACCAATTCCTTGGCATATCTTTTTCCAAAATTATGGAAAAAAAAATCAAAATTGATGAATGTTGCCATGATTAGAAACTACTCCAGCACACTAGTTCAAGCTAACTCACGTAAGATTAGGGTCTGGATGACCATGCCCAAAATCTTCCAATGGAATCCCATTTGCAATTGATTCCTACATGATGCAAATAAAAGCTCTTTTATTTGAGCATCAGTACCATCAGTATAATTATTACATATATTAGTTGATGCGCAAACATACTAGACTGGCCCCCAAGCTATCCACAAAGATAGGTTTTGCATAAGCCCCGGTGACTGCATGCATGGCATCAAATATAAACCTGAAACACCAAATATTAGCTAATTTGAGCATATTTCACACAAAAAATAATTGAAGTTGGGAAGAGGGAGTGCAACTTCCATGACATCAGTACGTTATACAATACCTATAAGTATCAATTTTTAAGTGCCTTCTCTTAATGAACGTGATAGTTAGCAATGAGAAAACTTCACTTTCTCAATGAAAGCATATTCTAGAAATCCAAGACTTCACATTCAACCACAATGTTATGATATAAAAATAAATAAATAAAAAGATATGATAGTGAATATTTCATGAACAAAGCATATTAAAAAGTAAAAAAAAATTACAAAATACCCCAGTACACTAAGTGGAAAGCATGCAAATGCCTGTAATCTATTATGATATTTAAGCTTAGAGTATGGATAACGTGGCAAATGGCAAGATAAGCTTTCAGCATTTGCAAAATAAAGCTACAATACTAGTATAGAGTTTATGTGAAGGCAACTAGGTCTACTTAGAGATTTTTGACAAATAAAAATAAGAAACGATTGAGGAATGACCATAAGGAAATAAAAAAAAAAAAAAAAAGAGGCATGACCCCATGCTTGCCCTACCAATGTCAGGTTTAAACTATGCTTATAATTATTGGCATGTTGAAACTCAACGATCCAGTTTCATACTTGCTAGTCAAGGCTTTGGACAAAATAAAGAGGAAACTTACTTGACCAAGGTCAAAAGGATTCACCTTTAATAGACATTTTTTTTTTGCCTCAATTGAACAATCATCTCTTTCTTTCAAATGATAAGTTGATAGGTAATTGTAGTGATAAATCTATAATAGCAATAAATGCAAAACAACACCCATAAGAATGGTACAACGGTCATAACTCTAAAGCCATCACAAGGTTTGTAAAGAGATGGATGTGGACAATTACCCTTTTTAACAACTATTTCCCCCCTTTGTGACTGTTTCTTTGATATAGATTGTATATTTAGATATACAATAAGTATTTTGTGTGCACAAAACATGGGGTTTCTTTAAAAAAGGGGGATAAAGCATCAATGTTGGTGTCAAAAGGGCAGGCCTCGGCATAATATTAGAGTTTGTTCCATTGTGACCTAGAGGTCATAGAAGCAAAACTAGAAACAACCTCTCCATAATGTGGGGCCAAGCTACATAAATTGTCCCTTTCCCAAACCCCACTATAGTTGGAATATTTTGCACTATGTACACCTTAGGGCTAAGGAAAGCAGATATTTCATCATGAAAAAAGTCACGTTTAAAAGTTTAATAATTGATTTTTGAGATGGAGTATGCCAACCAATTTCAACTATTGCACTGAGTCATGGACATAAATGCTCATACTCCTGTGTTATGATTTTGCAATGATCGTTTAGCAAGCCTATATGCTCCTAAATATAGTGCACCATTCTTAAATAAGAACATAAAATTCAATGGCCCATCGAACCAAATATAACTACGAAGTTGTATTAATAAACCTCTCTCAAAATTAGATAAGTTAATAATTTCAATATTTGTGTAGAATTTACAATTTAAAAAATAAATGTATTAGACAAGCTAAAAGATGAAAGCACGAATATAGTATAAAAAAATTGTTTAAAAGAAAAAAGAAAAACTAATTAATGATTTTAGGTAATGTTGATGGTATCACATATGGGTTAAGTAACGTTACAAAAATTGTTAAGGCATGGTATTTTTCCTTTGTGAGACAAGCGTAAGCCTTCCGGCAATATGAGAGATGTAATCTTCACATTAAAAAATAATAATAAATAAAATAAAAAACTCATAAAAAATCCTAAAAATTACAATTATTAATAATAAATTAGGAAATATCTAAATAAGCAAAATATGAAGTATTTTTATGAATGAGTAAAAATATGAATGTTGTCTTAATATATTAATTGTCATAAACATCACTAGAAACTAAATGAAAACATATCATATGTCAAGCCACGCAAATTTCAAATTTTAACTATTTAAAAACAAAAGCAACCAGAAACTCAACAAATACATTGCAAACGTATTAAGTTTTTGCCACTTCTCATAATCTTTAAGTATCATTTTAACTATAAGACTATAAGTTAATGCGAGCTATATATAGAATCATTAGTCAAAAGCTTTAAAATAATTAGGTTAATATTTGTAATACAGTTAATAAAGTTAAAGATATATTACTAGAAAGAGGCCATTTCGAAGGACCGAGGTTATATGCCTAGGTAGTGTCCTAGAGGTCAAGGTTCAAAAACTCGAAAAAATTCACCAAAATTTGGAAAATATTATTAGTTTTTTGAACCACCAAAGTGCAAAGTGGATGTAATATAAAAAATGCTAGCCAAAATATTTGAGAAATTTGATAAAATTCGACAAACTTCAATAAAAGTTTAATTTTTCAATTTGGGAAATGCAAAAATTCGACATAAAATTCAATGAAGTTCAATAAAATTCAAAAAATTTGATGAAATTTGACAAAGAAGTAGACATGTGGTATTCATCAATTAAAAAAACAAAAGAATTACCAATAGTTATGCATTATTTTTAATTCATCAACCAACATAACAATATAAATAGAAAAAAATAACGTTACAAGCTAACAAATCATGTAATTTTATGGGATATGCCTTACAAGAAAAAGAATAAAAGCAAAAAAAAAAAAAGGTTAAAATGAGAAAAAAAAATTAAACATACATTAAAAAAGTTCCCAAAGCCATCTTCTTTTATTTAAAATCTCATATAACAAGATGAAAAAGCAATACATTTGAATAATAAACTTATAAGTTAGGCAAGGTGAAATATTAAACTATCAAATTATATGATCTGTAAGCCACCATAAATTTGGAAATCAAAACACAAAAAAGGGATCAAGACCAAAAGCCACTATTTCAAATTCATCAACCCACTTAACAAGATAATTTTGTTTGGTCATTTATGAATATTTTTATATATTAAAAGTGTCTATTTATATTAGTTTTTAGCTTATATTATAATAAATCTAGATGTTATGCAACAATTTTCTAAACTTCTTTATTTAACGAATTTTCACAAAAATTCTCCAATTTGAATTAAACTTCCCCGGATTAATTTCAATTTTCAAGTGATTGAAGTTCAGGGTCTGTTCCTTGCTTGAGGTAAATATTTTTACCCATTAAGAGCAAAAGCTATAATTTCCCCTACATGAAAGAGAATTGATCTTTAAAAATTAATGAATTGATTACAATCGTGGAATGAGAAAATTCAACATAATTCTCCAAATTTTATCGATTTTTCCATCATCAAATTACAAGTTAAAAAAGTAATCAACTATTACAAAAATCCATCAAAGTTAGGTAAAATATTGAAATACCTTGTGAAACTCAAAAGAAACTTTAGTATTTATTACCCTTATTAGAGATATTCCAAAAAAATAAAAAGTATTATGTGGTGGATAGAAACTAAAGAATCACTAAAAGAAGAAGCAAAATAAGATTATAAGCTAATTTCAAATACAAATGAGCATGTAATTTAGAAACAAGATATTAAATCCATTTATATAATATATGTGAGGAAAGTGAGTCTACACGAGTATGGGATAATTCTCAATTGTTGGCTTCTTTTTTGGGTAGCTAATTGTAAGTTGTCAAGGGGTTATTCACTTAATGAATGGTTGAGGAGGGTGAGGCAAGTTTGTATAGTCTTAAATGCTTTCGGTGGATAGTTTATCTGCCGCTCCTTGTAACTACTTCTCTCTTTTTATAGATTTTGTCTGTTTCTTTTTAAAAAAAAAAAAAAAGCTAGTTAGCCATTCACTGTACATCAAGTAATATAGAGCTTATAAATCTTACTTTAAACCATTATATTTCATAAATTAATGGCCTATAAGTATATATTTGTGTTTGTTTCAACATATCTAAAAGAAACATGGATATTCAGAACATTTAAATGGAAACCTTTATACTTCTCTATACTGTTGATTTTTTACAAAAAATCTCCATGTCAAATTGGACTTCTCTGAATTTAAAGTGACCAAAGTTGATGGCAAATTCGATATTTTAAAAACTGTAATCAATACTTATCTAGATAAAGTTTTAAAAAAAATTAAAATTTTAATATTCTAGATGGAGGCTTAAGCCTCACAGTTACTCAACATTATGAGGCTGGTGATATTGAGGTGCCTAACTGATAGGCGTGTACTTCAAACGCTTTTCAAACTATGGTTGTAAGAATCCCTATTCAAATCAATGAACTACACAATTTTTATGAGTTGATTTCAAGGAAAATGATTTGAATTCTTAACATGCATCCAATACTTTTAATCCCATGGTAAATCTTAAAAGCTAGTAAAAAAATTGTATTCATTGTTTGAGCCTAAAGTCACATGATTCTCAAAAAAAACAGAAAACTATTATACCATTATAAATTTATAGGTTTCAAGTACTGTACATTTTCGTAGTTATAGCAGTATGGAGAATACATAACTATTGAATGGAGCTTTTAGATATGACATGTGACCATTTAACCTAGGGATATGCATCAAACCTGGCCATCCACCAAAGCCAACCGACCCAATCTGGCCTGCTAGAATTTGGGTAGGTTTCAACATCAATTATGGATTGGTCAGGTTGCTATCTTAAGCTACCTGAAGAATCGGGGTGATTTGTTGGATTTCAAATTTAAAACCCAACCCGCTGAACTGGCGATATTAATATAACAAATTATTACATATATTAAGTTGAAGGGATAATCCAAAAAGCATGCCTTCGTCCATTAGAAACAAAATATTCTATAACAACCAGAAACAGCAAATTCCAAACTAGTTTAGACATCAAAATATTCTCATTACATACATGCGTAAACAAGTTTTATTATGCTAACAGCATACCTGAAATCCGTTTGAGAGAGAAGACTTTTGATAAGCTCAAAATCAAAGACACTCTGCATGAATAGTACCCAAAACAACAGCTAATGCAACTGAAAAAAGTGTACCACGGACTAAGAAGATGCATTTCTTAGAGGTTACCTCCATTAGCTCTAAATAGTCTGAAACAGGATCTATTACTTCCACCATAAAGTTACCATATTCTGTAACTCCTAAACGAGAGAGATCAACATCTGGAATGTCTGCCATCTTGATTTCAGAAATCTGCTCATACAACTCCCATGTAAAAATCTCAAAATCATAACACAGTGAATCACATATACACGATTGCTAATTAGTGAAAGTGGAGTAACATACAATAAGAAAAAAGAAAAGAAAAGCATTAAAATGATCACGACTGACAATTCATACGCAGCATGTAACATGCCATCTACTAAGGAAGCAAAAATTTGTTGCTCTCCGTAAATGCCCCCCCCTCTCGCATTAAAATTTTAAAAGCACATAATACCTTTTGCGTACAAGTACTAAAGTGTTTAGGTTCTATGACATTTTTTGCACTTCCATCAAGAAAATCTTTGTAGAGAGAACCAATCATCAGTATCCAACCATGAGGTGAGTGGACTTCTATGCTTTTTTAATCACTATAATCATTTCATCTGAGTTCTTTATAGATCCTACTTCTTCACAAGTTTGCAAACTATAAGAATGATACAAGATGGATTACCAGATTGAACTAATCCATTACAACCTAAGGCTCTGAATCAAAGAAGAGAAAACAGAGACAACAAAAGTTGCAAGAAAGAAACTATCTATACCCCATTCGTAGTGATTCTCAAATTTATATGTGGAAGCCGAAGCACAGAAAAGAAGTTTGACATGAAGAATTAGTGAACAGCAAAAAAAAAAATATATATATATATATATATATATATATATATATATTCTTGTCCAAATTAATTGATCAGAAAAGTATACGTACAGAAGATCCTTACAGGATTCACGATGAAATAAAACATTTGCTAATCATCTTAATCTCGTACATAAGTAGTTTTCAACCCGGGTTGTCAAAGCGCCAAGGCCCTTTCTATGCAAGGGCAAGGGTGCCTAGGTGATAATAGGACCACCCTAGATGGTTATACCCACACTCATATGCAGATTTATGTATATCTTTCTATATTCAATAATAAAAGTCAGATTTTCATAAAGGATTAAAAACATTTCACATTCATCAATTTGTGCATAATAAGCTGCTTGTATCAAATATCAATGATAAAAGGATATATATTCAAAACAGAAGTTGAAAAAATTACTAAGACAATAAATAAAGAAGAATTAAGGGAAAATACCAAGCTTAAGAATTCACAAATGTTAAATTCCTAATATATTGATAATAATGTACAAAGAGGAATAGACAAGTTGTATGATTTCTAACTTCTTTAGCGACCTGCAGATAATGCTTCCATATATGATATTGAGATGTTTCATTACAAATATGGCTAAGAAAATACACTAAATCTGGTACATGCAATGTGCATAGCTACAGGTACAAATATCAGAGTTCAACAGGGATGAGAACACTGAATTTCGTAAATCCAGAATACAGGATTTCAGGAATTGTATCCTAATATACATAACAATTTAGAAAAAATAAAAAAATAAAAATAACCATAAGAATAGCAATAAGATACAAACTACACATAATTCATTCTTTCAATCAGTAAATAAATTATATACTAGTACAAACAGCATAAAATGAAATTCACCAACACCTTTTAAGCATCTGACAAAGGGAAAAGAACACTTCGATAGTTACAGATTCTGCAACTATAAATTTATCTAAAATGAGAGATTACTTTAATAGCTGACAAATACAGGCATGTAAAAAAAAATGCTTCTCGGGCAAGAAAACAATATTCAGAACAGCCAAGTCAGAGCCAAATGGTTCCAGGCCTGCCCAAGATCCAACCAGCAGGCCGATATTAAGTGGTCCTCTAACCACAAGCCTGACCCCCACTCCTCCTCGAGTGCCTCATTGTAGCATACTACGTCACCTAGGCTCAGGTATGGGTTTCAGACCTATATTCCTTTATTTTTCCTTTTTCTTTTCTTCTTTTCAATTGTTTATCGTCTTTTCTCTTCCACACTTAAGTGAATTTATCACATATTAGTCATTCTCTTCTTTTCTGCTTTCTCTTATTTCTTTGGAAAATCGACATAGTTTTATTCCAAAATCTTAACTGTTGGACACATCCTACACCCATGTGATATCATGAAGTATTGACATGAGTAAATTGGGCTAAAGTAAAGAGTCCGGGTAACATAAGTTGTATCAAATGTCTTTAAAGAAGAATACTAATGAAAACATTAAAATAAATAACAATTAACAATGGATAAAGACAACCATAGCAAATAACAAGAACATATAGCCAAAAAATACAAAAGAAAAAAGAAAGACTAAAAACAACAAAAAAAAACCTAAAAATAACCGGCTCAATATAAACATTAAAAAAAAAAAAAGACAACATTAAAACTACAATATATCACAAAACAAAATTTTTAAGTCTCTAAAAAATGGAAAGATAAGCAAGCAACAACAAAGAAAATTCTGACCCTACATTAGAGGCAATGAATAACATCAAAGAAACTCCTTCAAAAAATTAGGTTCATGTTCTAAGGATTCAAGAAGAAGAAGAAAAAAGATAGAGGAATAAGATCCAAAAAATTGCGTCATTGCCATGTACAATGGTAAACAAAGAAAATGCTTGGTTCAGAAAAAATGAGTTTTTTTCTTATTCTTAGCTTGGAAAACTATCAAAAACCAAAGAATAATTTTTTGACTTTTTTTTTATAAGAACAAGAAATTTTATTAACAGAGAAAAAGCAAGTAGGAGGGCCCTAGCTGAGGAAGACAAGAAGTTGTTCCACAACTCCAAGCGCAAGAGGGTACAAAATTCCCAACCCCTCAATCAGTTGTTTAGACCATAGCCCTTAGAAAGAGAGCTTTCAGCTACAAAGAGGATGCTAGAAAGGGAGAGTTTTCCCATATTCCTCAAATGGTTTTGTACTCCTCGTAAACTATCCAATTGTTTTCCTTATTCCAAATGCACCACAAAAGCACACAAACAATCACTTTCCAAAGCTTAGTGAGGTAAGGAGAGGATTCAATGTTTCCTAGTAGATTTACGCACTCATCAACCCCAGTCGAAGAAATGGAATCGAAAGTGCCATTTCACCCAAATTTTAAAAGCAAAGAAGCAATGGAACAGGTGGTTCAGAGTTTCCCCGTCCTATTTGCACAAATTGCACTAATGAGGTGAGAGACGCTTGTGTGTGAGACGGTGTTGCAAGTTGCAACATGTCTGTTGTATAGAGTCTGCCATGGGCAATACGCCAACCCAAAATCTTTGCTTTAGAGAGAGCTACTTTCCAAGTAAAGGAAAAGGGATCAAAAGGGGGTATTGATCATGTTTTTGCGCTATGATGTCGGCAACTCCTATGGGATATTAAAATGGAGACAAAACATATAGAAATGGCTTTAAGAAGGTTCAATCTCCCCAATCTAGAAAGAAAGCTCTTCTTCCAACCATCTCGTCTCTTCGATATTTTAGTGACAATAGGGACTCACAAATGCCTTCTCAAAGTGTTTTCCCGAAGGCATGCCTAAGTATTTTAAAGGCCCCTTCAATGGAACAACCTATCCCCTGAGCTTGGAGCTCTAGATAACCCTTTTCCATGTTGATGCTTGCAAGTCCAGGCTTTAAAACTTGTGAGTCATAGTCAAAGCAGTTTTCCATGTCCTCAAAGTGCCTCCCAAAGCATGCCTAAGTGTTTCAAAGGCCCCTCCAATGGAACAACCTATCCTCTAAGCTTGGAGCTCTAGAAAATCCTTGTCCATGTTTATACTTGCAAGTGCAGGTTTTAAAATTTGCGAGTCATAGTCAAAGCAGTCTTCCTTTGTGATCTGAGGTGTAAACCTCAAGGCAATATGAGCTACAAGCTTCACATTTTCATAATGCACAAAAAAATTTATAAAAATCATATAAAAGCAAATATCATTAGTAAATAAGCAAACATGAAATGCGAGGAAACTTGAACTAAATATTTACATTATCAAATTAATATTATAACAATGTCATCAAGCACTCAAGACACAAGCTTGATGTATAGATTGCCTCAATAATTGTTTTTATTTTTTTTTTTTGAGAAGAAACAAACTTTGTACTCTTTTTTTTCGAGAAAAAAAAATACAAAGTTGGTTTCCTCAATATTTACATTATCAAATTAATATTATAATAATGTCATCAAGCACTCAAGACACAAGCTTGATGTATAGATTACCTCAATAATTTTTATTTTTATTTTTTTGAGAAGAAACAAACTTTGTACTCTTTTTTTTAGAAAAAAAAATACAAAGTTGGTTTCTTCTCAAAAAAAAAAAAAAAGTTATAATAAACATTAATAAAAACTTGATGGGCACAAATTATGAGTCGGGATTTTCATATGTTATTTCTTATCCATCAAGCAATACAATAAAAATAGGTACTATCACTTCTTAATTTTCTCCATCTCCAATAACTTCTTTTATTATATTTGATAAGGCTCCATGCAATAACCTCATAAAAAGAATTGGCATTGAAGTCCACTAGGTATTGAGTATGTAATCAACGAGAAGTTTAGCCTCTCTCCTAATAATAAAGAGTAGAACTATAAGAAAGAACCTTGCATTAAGGAGAGGGGGGCCTTAAACTTCTTACTACATTGAAATCACTCCCCATATACCAATTTAGGCCATATAGGTGGCTAAGGACTGCTAATTCATCCCAAAACTTTTTTTTTCTCAGCAATCATTTGGACCACAAATCCCTATAAATCACCAACTTGACATGTTTAGAAGAATTCTAAATGCGGTGACTTGTTTGAATTATGGTTTGGAAATTTGGTAGCTTGCATTTATAATTGGAATTTTCAACTACAATAAGATTTTGGTTACTTTACTTTACTTCAACTATTTCTCATGCTGCCAAAAATTGTTGTTTTAAGCAACCAATGTCAATTTCAATTCTCAATCATTTCTTGTGCAATAAGGAATTTAGAATTAAGTTTAAGTATCTTGTTTATATTATTTCAACATTTCTTGTACAATAGCAAACAAAATGGAAGGCATTAAGCTTCTATTCTACACGCCCACTAGGTTGAGAGGTAACTTTAGGAACAACATAAATTCTTGTCGAAAGTTGAGTGAATGGTTTTGGCAGCTAGTAACCACTCTCTAGCAATTTTGCTTAATTTCTAGAGAACATTCCCCATACTTGGTGCTCCTAGAGTAGCCCTAGTGGTTTAACAATAACCATGCAAGTTCTGGTCTTTACTATATTTTTTTCCTGTTGTATCTTAATAAAATAGGTGATTGTTCAATATTATTCGCAATTAGAGTGGCGCATAATAACTTTATATTGTGCTTTCAATTTCTAACCACAAAGAAAGAAATAAATAAATAAAAATTAAGCATTTAAATTAACTAACATACTACTCACTCTTACTTTTAAAACTAACGCCACTATACCACCATCTAACATTTTTTAACTTAAGTGTTTTACTTCTATCTAAAAGTAATATCTCATTTTTTAATATTATCAATGGTGGACCGTGGATGTATAATACTAATCAATTACGATTATAACAGAAAGTGAAACAAAAGCTATGTTACTTACTTTAGCCCGACGTACCTGTGTCCGACACTTCATGAAGCAACATGGGTATGGGATAAGTGTTCGACTCTTTGAATTTTAGAATATTACTATGTAGATTCTCCAATGGAAAGAAGAGAAAGGATGAAAGAAGATAATGACTTATAGGTAAAATTTACTTAAGTTGGATAACAAAACGAATAATAAATGAGTGAAAAGAAGAAAAAAATGAAAGAATGACAGATAATATAGCCGAGTCCCCGTATCACAGAATTTGGAAATGAACAAGTAGGACCTCTAGATATGTACCCGTATCCGACACCCGTACCCAAGTCCAGGTAACATAGAACAAAAGTAAGTTCATTAATTGTTCATAAACAAGAAATTTTAGGAAACATTTTCACTAAGGCAAGTTGCTAACCAAAATGGGATACAATTACATTAGTTCTACACTTCTACGTACAATCTAGAACTATTCAAGTTTTATTTGCATATTACAGAAAAATATATTCATCTTGAAATTGTGATGCCTACATGGAATAATGTTTAGTTTCTAATATTTAGTCTTTATATTTTTTCTATTTTTTAGTTAAGTTACCTAGTCTAAGGAAAGTTTCTATTTTGGCTTTAGTACTATTTTAAATAGCTTCTAAATTTGTTTTTATTATTTAATGTAATTAGAAAGTGTCTAAAAGTATCTAAATAGAGTTGTAATAGCATTAGAAAGTTACTATTATGCTATAGATAACTTAGGAAACTTATTTTTAAGTGTTTTAGAAAAAAATTTAAGTTTGTTTCATAAGAAGTATCTATATAAAGAGCTTCAATTACTAAAATTTATCATTCATTCAATCAATTTTGTCAATATCTTTCCCTTTGAAAGTAAAATTCACTTTTTCTTAGTTTTTTTTTATCTTTCTCTTGAATCCATTGATTCAAACACGTTTCTCTACGTTAAGTGATGTCAGAGAGCTTCCTACTTTCTTCATAATGGTTGAAAACCATTCAACTTATGTAACAAATAAGCAATTAGACTTAATGTAGCAGAAGCATGTTTGAATCAATGGATTCAAGAGAAAGATAAAATAAATAAATAAACTAAGAAAAAAACTGAATTTTACTCCCAAAAGAGAAAGATAATTGATAAAATTGAATGAACAAATAATAAATTTTTGTAATTGGATCTCTTTATATTGACAACTCCCTTGAAACAACTTAGAAACTTCCTGCTAAAACACTAATATAAGTTTTCTAAGTTATCTATAACATAATGGCAACTTTCTAATGCTATTACAGCTTTATTTAGATACTATTAGACATTTTTTAATTACATTAAGTAATAATAAAGAATTTATAAGCTATTTAATTAGCACTAAAATCAAAATAGGAACTTTCCTTACACAAGGAAACTTAACTAGAAAATAAAAAGAAATTAAAAATTAAATATTGAAAACTTTCCTAAACATTATTCCATGTCCTACATCAAATTGCCATTAAAAATTAGAAAATTCATCAATAATAATCATCTCTTACTTCTTATACTTTTTCATTCCACTTTTTGTTAGCCAAATTGTTCATTGTATTTAACCTCTACATTCAAATTAACTTTGCATTCATTTATTTTTTGAAATGTCACACTGTTAATGTTGTGTATCCATTTTAAACTAACATAATGAAATATGTCGTACAAAAATTATTGATCAAATAACTAGGGTCGTTTATGAGGTAGATCATGTTGAACCTTTTCTCAAGGCCTCGTAATCTTAGTATCATCCTATAATTTTTGCATTCTCCAAGGAATGCAAATAATGAATAGAAATAATTAAGAAAAATATAACTACTTGTTTAAATGTCGACGTAGACCTTGATAGAGCAGAGTGGAGGAAGCAGATTCATGCAGCCGATTCACGTAGTAGGGAAAAGGCTTAGATGAGTTGAATTAAAAGAAATGCAAATAAGGCACTACACGTGTGAAACCTACTGATCTTGCACATAGGTACATAATAATTTGATGGAAGTTATCTCAAAATATGAAACTTAAAACAAATATACAAAACCGTAAACATGAACTTAAAATAGTTAAACTTTTTGGAATACCTTCTTTCTTTATTCATCCCATCTTTAGGAGCATATAGCTGTCCTAGAATTTGGCTTTATTCCTCTTCCAACCTTTAGTTAATATAAGTTCGTAGAATATCAATGATATGTGAATAGTTTATCTACTTTGTCAGTTTTTATTCGATGTGTGTTTTCTTTGATTCAAACACATAATCTCTAATGTTTTTAAGTCACATCATCCAAAACTTACTAATCTCTTCAGCCCGCTTAAACTAAAATATATAACAGAAGCATTTTGGCCTGACACAACCACGCTTGACTCAAGTTCTTGAATGCAAATAACATTCCATCACTACAATCAAACTCCAAGAAATTATAAAGAAAATAATGGAGATATTTTTTGTGCGATCCCCAAAAAATTCAATACAAAATCAAATATTCAAGTACTAGACAGGTTTACTCTAAATCAGTCAAGAATCAAAAGAAATGCATCAAAAATAAAAATTGAGTACAAAAAAGGGGAATAAGATGGCTGTTTGTAGCAAGTGACAAACTATCACTCACCTAGACCAATGAAAGTTGAAAATGTAAAGGGTTATAAATGTACACAAGTACAGACACTTACAGAAAGTGTATTTCCATAAATCTTGTCCGTGATTGATTCTGGTGCTGGCTGTCCACTGTTGTAGTTAAACTGAAATGAACAAAAATAAGAAAAGAATAGCAATTTGTGAGTGAAAGTGCATCATCTACCAGGAAGCAGAGATAGCAACCTAAAAGAACTATATAATGTGCAATAATAAGAAAATAACCTCTTATTAGCTTTTCATGTCTTTCACTTCTATTTGACGACAAAAAAGGAGAGAATGATGACAAATTACAAAAAGAAAAAGTGGTTTGGGCGCACGGAGGGGTGAAAAGTATGATATTTATGGTTAAGATCATACTCTTCATTAGCTGAATTCAGAAGGATTTAGATAATTATGCTTCCAAGTTGCCGTCACATTAAAATATACCTAATGATAATAATAATGAATTTGCAATTTCAGATTGAAAATGTCTGGATGCTTGCACTCAACAGAATTTACCAGATGACTATATACTTTGTGGAAAATTTCCAACATACGGAGAAAAAAAAAAACGGCTACAAAGTAGTAAATTCTATTGAACTTATGGTATGCAATAGGATGAACAATTATTAGTAATTACCTTGATGCCCCAATCATATTCAGGTCCACCAGGATTATGGCTAGCACTCATTATAAAACCACCATTGGCCTGTCAAAAGATATTAGGAAAAAA
The DNA here is from genome assembly GCA_035771175.1 of Paratinospora sagittata. NCBI lineage: Eukaryota > Viridiplantae > Streptophyta > Magnoliopsida > Ranunculales > Menispermaceae > Paratinospora > Paratinospora sagittata. The sequence continues at coordinate 35,149,317 of CM069591.1, forward strand.
AAATTAATTATATATATATATATATATGAGAACTATATGAAACATTAATGGCAATATACCGAAAGCATATGAAATAAATAAAAAGTTAAAAAAAATCTTTCCTTCCACTTCCGGATAACAGCAGAAACAGCTGGTGTGGACATAAGACCATCCCTGCCATGGAGACAATTATTCTTTAGTTTCTGTCACAGAAACTGATCCCTAGGTAATAACCTTGCATGAGATGTTTTTGCAAAGTTGTGCCAAGAATACAAGCAAACACCGAGAAGCAGTAAAGGAAGATGAAGCTCATCCGTAAACTATAGTTACAAATCACGACACGGATTAAAATAACCTGAATGGCAGTGCAGGATTTAGAAGGCACTGCCAAGATATCCTTTCAGAGTTCCCTAAGATCAAGCACGCTCATATGCATCGTTAGCCAAATTTATTCATGGTTTTGGACAAAAACATGATGATTCTTTTACTGGTATTATGCTTGTCTTGCACTAAGCCTAGAAGGTCTTCCTACTGTTTATCTTGTCAAAAATTTACAACAAGATCACCTGTTTATTATTAATAACTCTGAGGAATCTCAATTCATAACACATAAAAAGTTACTTTATAATAGGATAACGAACATTTATAGAATTTATATTTCACAGAGATAGGTTATACAAGAACACAATATTTGCTTCAAATATGATACACTCTTTGCTCAATGGTACCATGCTTCATAAAATACAAGGGTTTCTGGCTACTTAGAATACATTGTTCGAGATTATCATTGGCACAATCTTTCCTAGACTTTATAGACTTTCCACACTTCACAATGCTCCCATTAGGTCCTTCATTTCCACCTTACCTAGCCTAACTCCAAATACACCATCATGGAACTTTCACTTTTATCAAAACCAAACGGTAGGTGGACTACAATAGATTGATAGATTTCTACCAATCCTTAACAGTGTCCATCTTTCGAATCACCCCGATAAGCTTAGGTGGTCCTTACACCCTTCTAGGTCCTATACATGTAAATCCTTCTTTGATCATCTCATTGATGACCCTTCATATATGGAATGCTCAGATCCCATCAAAAGTTAAGGTTTTTGGGTGGCTCCTGGCTCATGGGAAATTCAATACATCGGATGTGCTACACACTTCCCTACGATTTGCTTATCTCTTAATTGTTGTCCATTGTGTTTGCAAAATGGTGAATGCATCCATCATTTATTTCTACAGTGTAGAGGTGGCACGTTGTGTGTGGGATTTTTGGAGCATTTGGCTGGAGGCGGGGTTAGCTTCTTCTGATTCTATTTTGAACTGTATGTCCCTTGCACACCCTCCCCAATGCACGATTAGGGTCAAAGAAATTTGGAGGTTGGCCTCTTTCGCAACACTATGGCCTATTTGGTTGGAGAGGAATAGAAGAATATTTGTGGGGAAATCACTTGATTGTCTTGGTGTCTGAGAGGAGGCGAAGTGGTTGGCTTGTACTTGGGTGGCCTATTCGAACCTGAGTGGTGGGTTTTCCATCTCCAATTGGAGTAGGAGCTGGAGAGATTGTTTGTAAGGCTTGAGGTGTTCTTTGTGTTTGTGGGTGCCCAGGGATCTTTTGCCCCTCTTTATTTTTGGTTGTTTTGTGTTTTGAGTCGGGTGTTGTTTGTGTTTTTCTTGTGCTTATGAAGTATGTCTCATGCTCCGATCTTGTGTATTCACTGCCCTATTATCTATTAATATATTATTTGCCTCCTCAAAAAAAAAAAAAAAAAAAAAAAAAGATTTATCATTATTTTAGGACCCACAAGCTGGCAAGCATGTGCCATGTGACTCTATTCTACATCTGAGTTTTAGTCACAAATTCCACTTCTACTGAAATTTTATGTCACAATCCAAAAAGGTTCAACAAGCATTATAATTCACTTAAAGTTCGGTATGAAGTCACACGATCCCTCACGTACAAACTAAATTTAATTAATCCTTCCCCCAATCACTTCGTGCATCCTAATCTCTCGTTATTGTTTTGCAATCGAATGCTTTAGTCAACTGTGGTTTTACCGGGAACGAAAAAAGAAAAAGCAACAACAAGATAAGTTGCCAACCTGCCCACCAGAACTTTTCCAACACCATTTCCAGCTGCGATTTTGATAATTATCTGTTTTTTTTTTTTATTGGAATCCAGCGCCAAACAACAAAAGGATCATAAACATATAAAAACCAGTAATAAAAGGAAATAAACGGAGAAAAATCGATAACATCTGCCATCTGATGTAAATGGGGAGCAAAACCTGAGAAGCCTCGCGATTGAAGTATCGGCCATCACCACCCAAAACGAGCACTCCATTCTCGAAATCCTCCGGCGGCAAAGAATTAAATAACGCCTACACATTTGCCTCAAGAATCATTTACTAAAGAAACAATAAACATTTCTTTATAAGAAACAAGAAATCTCAAAACATGAGAAAACACACACACCTGAATCCAGTTCGCCAGGTAAGTCCCTTGCATGAAAACTTTAACCTAAAAGTACAACCACGTGAAAACCTCATCTTAAACCACCAAAAACTCACGAAAACAGAACTAAATAAAAAAGGCCAAAAAAAAGCAGAAACATTAATCATCTAATCATCCAATACCTTCTTGCGCAGACCGCTAGTTCCAGTCTTCTGTCCTTCGATCGGCTTCGTCGGCACCAAATTGATCTAAAATCTCATTCCACAAACCTCAAATCTCACACAAACAACCAAAAAATTCCAAACAAAACAGATTTGCAAATAACCAAAAACACGCGCGCGCGCACACGCACAGAGTCACACATACCTTAATGCCTTGAGGCTTGGCTACGGCAGTGGAAGAAGAAGAAGAAGAAGAAGAAGAAGAAGACGCATTAACGGAAAACGAGAATAGCCGTCGGAAACCGCTGCGAAGAGGAAATCTGGATCTCGAAATGAAAGGTGTGGAGAAGGAAAAGATCGATGGATGAGAAAAAGCGAGATTCGTAGTCGAAGAAGAAGAAGAAGAAGAAGAAGAAGAGAGTTTGGTGATCGAAGGTGAGAGAAGAAGGTTATCGAGTTTCAGAGCAACCGCCATGGCTCTGGAGCTCTCTAGTCTCTGCAACTGAAACTTCACACTCAATCAACAGTCAAGGAAGTGTGTGTCCAGTTTCTAATTTCTGTCTTTCTTGGAAATGTTTCCTCTTTTATGTATGTCTTGCGAGACGCGGGATGCGAGAATAAGAGATTACGTGCTAACTGTGCTACGAGGGATTTTTTACGTGATTACCCTTCAAAAATAGAATAATTACACAAATGTCATCCCTCAAAAATAATGTCACATTTGCCATAGTTTACTGTTTATTGCACAGTCAGCGCGCCAAACAAGCGCCACGTCGGCGCTGAGGTGGAATTTTTTAAAGTGGAAGGGATGAAAAGACGCCTTCCCTTCCACTTAAAAAAAAAAATTGTGAAGGGAAAGCGTCTTTTGAAAAGACGTCTTCCCTTCCACTTAAAAAAAAAAAATTGAAGGGAATGCGTCTTTTGAAAAGACGCCTTCCCTTTAATTTTTTTTTTTATTTTAAGGGAAGGCGTCTTTTCAAAAGACGCCTTCCCTTAAACCCTACAAATACCCCCCGCGAGCAAACACTCCTCCATTCTCGTGCCTCGCCCCCCTCCTCTGTCTGAAACTCTTCGGACCGTCCGTCGCCGTCGCCGTCGCTCCGTCGCCGTCCTCTCACTTCGCACCGTGCCGTCGCCGTGATAGTAGTAAGTGATATTAGTAGCAGTGATAGTAGTTTAGTTCCCCAGTTGTGAATTTGTGGTTTTTTTGGTTTTGGAAATGATGAATGTTGGGTGTTTGAATGCTGAAATCTGGATGATCTGAATGTGGTAATGGGTCTTTGGTATGAGAATGAAAATCAAATCTTGGGTTTGTTTTGTTTTTTTGGTCAATCACATCTATTTTCAAAGTGTGGTCTTTTCGAGTCTTGATCTTCACGTTTACTTATTGAGTCTGTTACGAAGGCTTACTTTGTACTATGTAGAAGTGATGATTCCTGATTTCAAGCATTCAATTTCGAAATGCTTTTAAGTTTAGGTCAGTTTTTTTTTTTTTTTCAAAGGTGTTTCCTGATAAATTGATGCTTGGTTGTTGAAGACCGACTGGAAATTTGTTTCCTTATGTCTGTGTGTGTGTGTTTTGGAACTGATTGAATTCACTTGTAATGTTTTTATGCATTTTATTATGTCAACCAGCATTAAAATGCACTTTTTTAAAACTTGTTCGAGAGAAAAAGATGAATTTTTGGAATGTGACTCGTTAAGGGTTGTGGTGGTTTCCATTGATCATATAGTGACTAACTTGAAGTCATTTTAAACCATGATCTTTGACCGATAAGCTAAGGGCCTGTTTGGTTTAGGATTAAGAAACAATTTTTTAAAACAAAATTTTTGAATAGAGGTTTTAGCCTTTTAGGATACTGATTCCAGAAAACAACAAAAAGTTGTTTCCTAGTTTCCTTGGTGAAATTTATAATTTTATTGAAAAACAGTTTTTTAGTTTTCTGAAAACAACTCAACCGAACACGTATATATTCTTTTTGTCAATCACATCTATTTTCAAAGTGTGGTCTTTCATCTCTCTCTGGAAAGGAAAGTTCTTCAAAGTTGATTGCCCTTACAAAAGATTATCGCATTCTGAAACCCATGAACATGTCGAATATGTTTCTCAAGTTCATGGTTGAAATAGACCATCCCAAGTATCCATAACACTTCAACTTATAAACAACTTTCCATTTATTATTGTAGTAAATTGTTTAATTGTAAGTTAAGGTTGGACTAAATTTATTTTCTATTTTGAATTTTTGTTTTCATTTATTTATAGACAACTTTCGTTGATAAACTTGACGTTGTAAAAAAAATTCTTTATATTGTTTGAATAGTATTTTGCAACTGATTTTTCGATTTACAATTATCATTTCGCTTTGTGATTAGATGACACTTGTTAGCATAAAATTCTACTGATTATCTATATGAATTTTAGTACGTAGATGACTCCAAAAGTTGATGAGTTCAATTCAAACAAATTAGCCTTATTACATTTCCTTTTAATTGTTACTTCGTTGAAGTCATAGGCTTTAATTTCATATTTTCTTTGAAATAATGACGATTGTATTTTGCTTATTCCCACACAGATGACAAATAGACTTGTTTCTATAATATGCTACAGTGGTGGTTCTGTAGTACATGATTCGCGAGGTGCATCATACGATAGACCGCCAGTAGGGCTTGTAAGAGTCCGATCAGGCATTGATTTTAAAGAATTTGAAGGGGTTATTCGAGGTAAACTACGAATTTCAACGTGTGCAACGATCAATATCACCTATAGATATCCTTTGCTTTTTGGCGAAAAGGATTTCAATTATACGGTTCTTCCGATTAGCAATGAGGAAGAGCTAAGGGATATTTTTTTCATGTTGCAAGAGGTCCCACCTCCTACTAATATGGAGGTGTATGTAGAAGTTGTTGGTGGAAATTCAACCCAAGGTCGTCAAACGGGTCATCGGCGAAGCCACATGAATTTTGACGGTCAGAGTGCACGAAGATCAATGGAGCACATTGGTCCGAGTACAGCTTCACCAATTGATGCTACACTCGATCACATGACCAATGATTCTGAAGATGGCAGCCCTTCAAATGTACATTTGTCTGATGATGAATTCAATTTTGAAGACGACGACAGTGATCAAAACAGTGATGAGGATGACGGACATGAGATGGATAATTTTGTTGATTTGCGTGGTCCTTTGTTGAGAGTAATTGAAAATGATGGGTCTATGTATGCATCGCCACTACGAGAAGATGGCAATGGCGTAAGCATTGAAGAAACAGAGTTAGAAGACACTGAGTTGCATAGTATGAGTGATACACCACAACCTACCACTGCAAGTTTTGAGCCTCCATCACCGAATTTCATGGAGCTTAATCATGAAGCTATGACCCCATTACCAGACAATCATGATAACATATCGATGGGGTGGAACGAGTCACAAGATCTTTGCGAAGGACTCATATTTCCCTCAAAGGAAGACTTGCAACATAGAGTAAAACGATGTTGTATAGCCAAGCAACAAGAATATGTTGTGGTCGATTCATAACCCAAATTTTGGTCAATTAGGTGTAAGAAATCGAAAGATGGTTGTCAGTGGAGGCTACGGGCTTCGAAACGCAAGAAATCGGGATTGTTTGAGATCACAAAATGCTCATTTCCACACACATGTATTTATGCCCAAATGTCGCAAGATCATAGACAATTGGATTTAAAGCTAATATATCACGAAATTTTTGATATTGTAAGGCGAGATCCTTCAACTTCTGTGTCGGCGCTACATCAAGTCATTAAAAATAATTACAAATACGATGTGCATTACAAAAAAGTGTGGCGTGCAAAAAAAAAGGTGATGGAAAAGATATTTGGTGATTGGGAGGGATCGTATAACCTACTCCCCAAATGGATGGATGCATTGAATGCTAGTAATCCAGGTTCACACGCATTTGTAAATCACTACGAACCTGACAACAATGGGATAGCCGTATTTCATCGTTCTTTTTGGGCTTTTGGTCCCTCAATTGAGGGTTTTAAGCATTGTAGGCCTATCATACAAATAGATGGTTCACACCTATATGGAAAGTACCGCGGTAAGTTGCTCATCGCCACGGCAATCGATGCAGCCAGTCATATATTCCCTCTCGCATTTGCTATTGTTCATCAAGAAAATACTGACAACTGGGCATGGTTTCTAAGGAAGCTTCGTTATAGCGTGACTAACAGAGAAGGCATTTGCCTTGTCAGTGATCGTCACCCTGGCATATTGAATGCAGTTAAAAGAGTAGAGAATGGTTGGACCGAGCCGGAGGCATATCATAGGTTCTGTTTGAGGCATGTGGGTAGTAGTTTCAACGATAAGTACCGTAACGAGAAGTTGAGAGATTTGGCCAAGGCAGCAGGGTCACAACACCAACCACGTAAGTTTGAGGCACTAATGAAAGAACTAGAGCACCAGAAAGAGGGTTGCACAAGATGGTTTAATCCATTACCCTTCCTAGAAAGAGGTGGACAATGGCTTACGATGGTGGGGTGCGGTATGGTTGGATGACTACGAATGTCGCTGGTTAGTCTATGCATTTACTTATTTGAATTCTCTGAGCTATTTTTTTATTTGTCAATTACCGTCTGATTTGTTTCCTGTTTTTTTCCTTTAGAGTGTTTCAATGGAGTATTGAAGGGGGCTCGATTTTATCCGGTCACAGCATTGGTTCAGTTGACGTTTTATAGATGTGTTCGGTGGTTTATCGTTAGACGGCAAGAAATAGATGAAGCAATACTAATGGAGAATTTTTCACAAAGTATGCGGTTGAGAAAATGAAAAATTGGGGCCTTAAGGCAGGGAACCACACTGTTACAATGATCAATCGACAGCTTGAGACATTTGAGGTTGTTACCGGTATACAAGATGTCCGCATGAACAAAGGGGGAAACAAGCAGGTGGTTCGACTACAAGATCATTTCTGCAGCTGCGGTAAATGGCAATGTTATGGGATTCCTTGTTCACACGTCCAAGCAGCGTGTCGTTATGCTTCGATCAATTGTGACCAATACATTGATCATTGGTACCTCCTCCAGCATTACTCTAAGTGTTACGAATCGAAGTTCCATCCCATTCCGCACGAATCTTATTGGCCAGAATGTATTATTCCTTATACGGTGATACCTGATTCTGGTCATGTTCGCAAATCTGGTCGACCGAGGTCGTCGCGCTTAAGAAATGAGATGGATATAAGGGAACCCTCGTCTAAGATTAGATGTAGACAATGTGGACAAGAAGGCCACAACAGGCGGAGGTGTCCAACCCTCCGTGATGAGGCTGCATAAGCTATTGTTTGCCCACATATATTTCATGTTTTCTACTTTTTAAGTCTTCTGTATCTTTTGCAATGTAATATGACACTGTGCGGGATAGACTTTGTCATGTACGATCTATTGTCTGATAATTATTCTCACATTTTTATCTTTTTCTAATATTTCTTTATCTACGTTTGATCCTAATATGTGGTAATTAAATGTAATGTTAGTTCATCTACGTTAGATGGATCCAGGACCTTTAGATCCATCAGTACTTTCGTTGCAGGCCCGTCATCGATCTGGTCCCATATGGGATGGAGAGGTACTTACTTATTATTTTGATATTTAATCCCTTTTGAAGAGAATCTTTGACTGACAACATAATAATTTATTTTTGCAACCAGTGCCAGAGTTGCATTGTCAACGCAGGGAAGCCGTTGTCCACCGCACACTTCCGCTTGACCCGCGCAGTGAGGTGAATGATATGACTGTAGCGAGGGACATTAACAGGATATCAATGAATACGCTACAAAGTGTGCATGCTGATTACATGATTAGGAGGGACACAACAGAGGGACAATCCTCAGCATATCATCAGAGTCCCATCACTCCTTCCGGTCGTGCTGATTCATTCACAGATGTCCACACGTCACCATTGCGTCACGATCCATCCTCCTTTGGCGATGAAATACCAGATGTTCATATTGACCCGACGGCTACTTCATTCGAGGACAATCCAACCTTGGGTGAAGAAGGACATTGGATAGGTAGACGACAAAGAATGCCAAGGCGGGGACGTGCTTTTATAGCAGATATGGCTATTGAGGCGCATGATGATCATGAGGATGACCACATATCAGCTATGCCCGTTGACAATGATCCAGCACCATCTGCCGAGCAAGTTGTTCAGGTGCCTTTGCAGCAGTATAGAAGAGATCACTTACGGCGCAATAAACGACGTAAATGGCCAATATGTGGCACAGATTGACAACTTGTTTCTCATTTAAACTTGTATATGTTTTGATAATGTTGTACTCAACATGTATGTAAACTTGCCCCTTCAATTCAATAAATTTTTTTTAACAAAATTACCTTGTACTCAACATGTATGCTTATGTTTTTGATTTCAACTTGAATTCGGGATGGGGGTCCAAAAATTCAACCGGACATGGGAATGGGATTCGGTCGACTCCGGGGGATCGGGGGAGGATAGTGGGACGTGCTGAAAGTGGTCGGGTGAAAAAAATCCAAGTGGTTTGGATTCGGTGAGGTCGAACAGTTTAGAAAAAGCTTGGAATTATGATTTCAACTTGAATTCGGGATGGAGGTCCAAAAATTCAACCGGACATGGGAATTGGATTCGGCCGACTCCGGGGGATCGGGGGAGGATAGTGGGACGTGCTGAAAGTGGTCGGGTGAAAAAAAAACCAAGTGGTTTGGATTCGGTGAGGTCGAACAGTTTAGAAAAAGCTTTGAATTATGATTTCAACTTGAATTCGGGATGGGGGTCCAAAAATTCAACCGGACATGGGAATTGGATTCGGTCGACTCCGGGGGATCGGGGGAGGATAGTGGGACGTGCTGAAAGTGGTCGGGTGAAAAAAAACCAAGTGGTTTGGATTCGGTGAGGTCGAACAGTTTAGAAAAAGCTTTGAATTATGATTTCAACTTGAATTCGGGATGGGGGTCCAAAAATTCAACCGGACATGGGAATTGGATTCGGTCGACTCCGGGGGATCGGGGGAGGATAGTGGGACGTGCTGAAAGTGGTCGGGTGAAAAAAAACCAAGTGGTTTGGATTCGGTGAGGTCTAACAGTTTAGAAAAAGCTTTGAATTTTGATTTCAACTTGAATTAGGGATGGGGGTCCAAAAATTCAACCGGACATGGGAATTGGATTCGGTCGACTCCGGGGGATCGGGGGAGGATAGTGGGACGTGCTGAAAGTGGTCTGGTGAAAAAAAACCAAGTGGTTTGGATTCGGTGAGGTCGAACAGTTTAGAAAAAGCTTTGAATATTACTTTGATTTTTCATTGTTTTAAAAAAAAAATTTATGAAGGGAATGCGTCTTTTGAAAAGACGCCTTCTCTTTAGCTAAAAAAACTACAAAAAACTTTGAAGGGAAGGCGTTTCTTTTTTAGTTGAAAGGAAGGCGTCTTTTCAAAAGACGCCTTCCCTTCTACTTAAAAAAAAAAACTGAAGGGAAGACGTCTTTTGAAAAGACGCCTTCCTTTCAACTAAAAAAGAAACGGCTTCCCTTCACAATTTTTTTTTTAGTGGAAGGGAAGACGTCTTTTCAAAAGTCGCCTTCCCTTCCACTTTAAAAAATTCCACCTCAGCGCCGACGTGGCGCTTGTTAGGCGCGCTGACTGTGCAATGAACAGTAAACTGTGGCAAAGGTGATATTATTTGTGAGGATATGGCATTTGTGTAATTATTATTTTTTTGAAGGGTAATCATGTAAAAAGCCCGTGCTCCGAGCCTCTGAGCGCATCTCTTCACTGCCACGTGTTCAACAAAGTACCCTTACATAATTCTTATCTGGTACACCCCATGAACCCTCTCATTAAACAGCGTCCCTTATATTGGAAATTAGAAATACACTTTTCAAATTTAGCCATGCATTAATAAATGAGTAAATTAAGGTATTTTAACAACTCTTAAAAGTAACATCAATAAAATATATTTGAAAAATAAGTTAGTCGACCGTTATTGTAAGATATATTTATAGTGACATTCAAAGTAATTTTTAAATATATATTATTTAATTTACTTTTATAATCATGTCATCCAAGGTTAACATGACCTTTTTTTAAAGCAAACAGTGGATACTGGTTAGTAGATGAATGAAAAATTAAAATCATAATAGGCATATATATAATTTTATGCGGTATAGAAATACATAAATTATTTTTGACAATTTATGATAAGATCAGTGAAATATTTTCCAAAAAAGCAGGTAGACACAATGGTACAATAATGACTTAAAAGTCACAAGCTTGAGTTTTTAAATGACCTCTTTGCAAGGTAAGAAGAAGATTGTGTATATCTACTTTAATTAATTTCCTCAACAAGAATCTCCTGCAATTTTAAGTATACCACTACTTTATCTATTATGGCGCATTTGGTACAGGATAATCTCGGGAATTGAGAATAAGAATCTTAAAGATTTTCATGTTTATTTTACCGTATACGATTTTTTATGAGTAAAAAAGTGATTCCTGAAAAGTAGGATTCCTGAAAAGTAGGATTCTTACCCACGATACAAAAGTGGTTTCCATTGAATCTAGGTGGAATTCACTTTCTCTTATAGTAGGAAAGTTTTTTTTTTTTTGTTCTTTTCAAAAAGGCCAAAAAAAAGAGAAAAAAGTTGTAAGGTCTTGTACCTTTAGTCAAATTTTTATGTTGATTTGTATGTATTGTCAAACATATTTATATGTGTATAAGTACGTAGATGGTTGTAAATTGTTGTATTTGTATGCATCCTAGTATCCTAAGAACCTCAAGACGCTAGATATAAACTTAAGGTGAGGAAAAGTTAGAAAAATGTGAGTCTAAACACTAGGAGCGCGTTCCAATGGAGAGAAGCGCGCTCTAGTGGCGATTGACAAAATGCTAAATTTTGGTTTTGGAGTTGCAGTGGCTAGTGCGCTCCCCTAGGGAAAGCATAATGGAGTAAATTCTTGGTGTTGAGCAGAAGCACGCTCTTATGTGGGGCAAAGCACTCCTTGCGTATTCAAAGAGAAATATGTTTTTTGGGCAACTAAAAGAAAGAAGCGCGTCCCTAACCATTCTGACACATTTTTTTAAAGGTCGGTGAGGCGGTTTGCATGCAAATAAAAAAAGGTTTCTCGCTCATTCTCATTTGAGTTGGTTTCTTAAAGAAAAAGATGAGAAACGAAGAAGAGGGGAACTGAGCTAGGATATGTGATTCTGAGGTTTCGGTAAGTGGTTTTCAACTCAAAACTTGTGAATTCTCATGTTTTCCTTTGAGTTGTTCGACATATGTGAAATTGAATGAATTTGGATGATGTTGGGATTTTATGGGATTGAGCAATTTCATGGCTTTGATGGTTGATTCTATTTTTTGAATGAATCAATGGTAGAAATTGGATTTTTAGTATGTGAAATTGTAGGGAAATGGTGTTATGTAGTGGGTATACCCAAACCCTGCTGCCATTGAAGAAGTTGAGGGTTTGGTGTGGTTTTTGTGTGTTTTAGCTAGGGATGTGAATGTGATTTCCCTATGATGTTTACAAATTTTGCATTGTAGAATTAGCTGGATTTTGGTGAAATCAGTTGTAACCTCTCAAGGTTTGATAAGCAACTTGAGTAGTAGCTATTGTAGAGAAAGTTGTGCTTGGTGATAGAACTTATACCCATTGTAAGTATTTCTTACTTCTAGTTTTTATATATGACATTATATGTATGATCCTGATTTGTAAAATTGTAAGCATGATAATGTACTTGCATTTGTGTTTAAAATGCATGAAATGATTTTGGAAATGAAGTATGTCTTTTGATCTATATAAGTAGGTCGAAAGCCCTAGTATGGAAATAGGATTGGCTATGATCCATAAAGAGGAAAAGTGAGGACAATGCACTCCTCATGGATATAATGAGGGGCAAATGCGTTCACTTTCCTAGGATTCGAGAATTTATAATTTATGGACAGTACTGTTAGACCCTGGGTTGCACAGCGTGCCCCCTACCCAGGTGCTGGCGCACCCCCTCGGGGCGAACGCCTAGCCATTATGGATCCATAATATTGTCCCATCTCGGCCAGCCACGCCACACAAGGACGCCGGACACCGAGATCATTTATCCATATTATTCACACTCCCATGAATAATATAGGGCCTCCCCCAAGTTCGAACTCGCAACCTCTTCCTCATAAGGTTAGATTTCGCAACTTGAGTACCCATTGAGCCATTAGTGAATAATATGGATAAATGATCTCGGTGTCCGGCGTCCTTGTGTGGCGTGGCTGGCCGAGATGAGACAATATTATGGATCAATAATGGCTAGGCGTTCGCCCCGAGGGGGTGTGCCCGCACCTGGGTAGGGGGCACGTTGTGCAACCCAGGGTGTGACAATACACTCCCCATCAATGCATAATGAGGGGCATGTGAGCACAATTACCTAGAATAAGGAAGATTGGTTGCATGATTTTTTACTAGGTTTGGCATTGTCTTAAAAATATATAGATATGATGAAATATATATTGATGGTGTATTCATATTTGATTAACTTGCTTGCATCATGATATTTATATTGTTTTAGTATCATGTTTTGTTATTGGTGCATATATAATGCAATAGGTAGAATATTCACTGAGCTAGTTGTTGCTCACCTTAAACTCTCAATTTTTTCAGTACAAGACATCAAGGGCAAGACTCGGGAGGTGTAATTGTTGTTTTTGCTAAATGCATGTAATTGTGGAGTTTTGCGATAACATTATATATTTTTGTACATGTACATGTATAACGCTGCTTATTGTATTTATAACTAAGATAGGTGTAGACATGTATACAAAATGAATGACTAGGTGAATGTGTTGTTATAAGTGATGAAAAGAATTTTTAGGTGATATTTTACGAGTTGAAATTTGATTATAGAGCTTGTGTTGGTAGGTTAAGGCTGACAGGGTGCTAGATGTGTCAGGAGATGACACATGCAATACTCTGTGTTAGTCGTCACGTCACCTTACGAAGGAGATCGTGACAAAAGCTCATGATAACCAAAAAAAAAAAATTGCCCCTTATTTTATATTTTTATAAAATATTCATTTTATTATTTTAAAAATAAATTTATTATTATTATTTCATCACAACTAATTTTATTATTTTAATAAAAAATCAAATTTACTATTTTTAATTAAAATAAATTTTATTATTTTAATAAAAATACTTTGTTATTTGAAAATTATTTTATTCTAACTTTATATTAATAATGAAAATTTTTATATTTTTATGAAATATTCATTTTATTATTTTCAAAATAATTTTATAATTATTTTTCATCACAATTAATTTTATTATTTTAAATAAAAAACCAATTTTACAATATTTAATTAAAATTAAGTTTATTATTTTAATAAAAATACTTTATTATTTAAAATTTATTTTTTATTCTAAATTTGTATTATTAATAATAATTTTTATTATTTTTATGAAATATTCATTTTCTTATTTTTTTTTAAATTATTACTATTTTTTGATCCCAACTAATTTTATTATTTTTAATAAAAACCAAATTTACTTTTTTTAATAAAAATTAAGTTTATTATTTTAATAAAAAAACACTTTATTATTTGAAAATATTTTAAATATGTTTAATAATAAATTTTGATTATTTATTATATTAATAAAATTAATTTTATTATATTAATAAAATTAATTTTATTATTTTTAATAAAATTAATATTTTTATAATAAAAATTATTTCATTATCTAAGATTCTGATACGTAATCAAACACCGTAATATAACATTCTCATCTTCAGATTCTCATTAATTATTTTTTCTAGGAATATACTCTCGTCTCTATCTAAAGATTTTCGCATACCAAATGCCACCTAATAGTTTTTACAATTTAAGAAATAGAATTTGGTTTTATTTTTTTTAACATTGTTAGCTTCTTAAATTCTAAAATGAATGATTAATTTTAAATTTTCAAAAACAATATAATTAATATGATAAAGTTTTGATTTTAGAATTAGTTAGGTTGGAATGGTTAATTTCATGAATTTGAATAACTTTAATCATCCATTTTTAGAAGATTCAAGCGACCCTTGGTGTTGTAATGGGTTCGGTCGGGTCGAGTTAGAGTCAAAACTCAACCAAATCTAAAAAGTTAGGGTTGAAAAAACTGAAACTCAACCTAAACTAAATCAGCTCTTCAACCCAACCCAACCTATTTCAAGTTGGATTGGGTTGATTGACTTTTGAACTTTACTTATATTTATATGTAAATTCTATACTAATAAACATCACATATGTTATATTATAAGTACAACAAAATTAACTTGTAAATTTGACAACAATAAATATAAAAAATATTTCAAATTCAACACATTCATCCACTATGTTATAACATAACAAATATAAGTTTAAAAGAGTTCCATCAAAATATTAATAATACAAAAGATTAATGGTTAGAAGATAAGAGATTTTAGGATTACGTTAGGTTCCGTTTAGATTAGGTTGGGTTTAAGGGTGTCAACTCGTAACTAACCCAAATCGTTTAGATTAAGATTTTTTAGCCCACTTCAACTTAAATACCTAGAATAATTTAACATAACCTTATATTCAGTTCGATGGGGTTGACTTACACCCCTAGCGACCCTAAGCCTATGTGTCCTCCTAAGGTGTGAGGCCTTTGTAAAACCTACTAATCCTACACTAATAAATTGATAAGATAGTTCCTCAAAAGATGGCCACAATTAGCCGAGTTTGAGAATTTGACATAGTAAATTGGGTACAATACTTCCTCCGTAGTGGGATTTAGGTGGCGAGATGTATACTACTTTAGTGTAACGCTATCATGTATTTATTAATTTTTTTTTCAACAGGTAAAATAATCATTTCAGCTAAACCACCAGGCCATCGCTGTTGGCTATCATCATTTTGTTTTTTATTATTATTATTTTACAATTGGATCCTTACGTCACTTGCGACATTAGGGGTATTTTTTGACAAATGATAAGCAGGTCCACTTGAGGTGGCCCTTGTCATTATATGCCAACATGCTGCAAATGCTGAAGGACGCCCACGACTGTCCCTGTTGCATGAACAAGTTGATTCATAATATCCAAAAAGTTCAAAATAAGATTCCAAACTAACGTACAAGAATGACTCAATTTACTAGATAGATGGCCTACCCGTTCATCATTCTAAGCCGTTCATTATCAATTTCTAGAAACTTTAGCCATTCAATAAATTTCTTTTAATATTAATAACTAGATTGATTATTTAAAAAATAAATAAATTATAATCTCCAAATTATATATGTTGTTATTCCTATTCTTGAGATAGATATATTAAATTCAATGCACAATTATCTAAACATTGGAAACGTCTAATATTAAAACAAAAGAGAAAACTATTTTAATACAAATGATGAATACTAATTTTTCAAAAGGATTACAAGAAAGAATTTATAACTTGAAAAATTTTGGTATACCATAACCTCAAATATCTCCTTTATTTATAAGTAAAAATGGGTAACTATGTTCTCACATGAATGGGTAACTATGTTCTCACATAGATGAATAATTATGCTCTCACATAATTCATGTGGGATTTATATACATACATATTTATATAACTTGGATATATGTACCACTTGAATACATATATTATTTGGATATTCAACATATTTACAATACTCTCCTTTTGAATATTCATCATGTGTAGAATATGTCTCGTTAAAAGTTTACTAGAGAAAATCCAATTAGAAAAAATTTAGTGAAGGAAAAAAAAGTACAATATTCTATTGGAGTCTTATAATGTTAGGACTGTCTTGTTAAAAACCTTTTTAGAAAAACCTAGTAGGACAAAACTGTAGCGAAGGGAAAAGAGTACTGTGCACTAAATAATAACTCTTTTTTCTTAATTTCTCCCTCAAGATTTCATGGGTGAATTAACTTTTGTAACTTTGCCTGAGAGATTTTTAAATCGACACATCCCAATATTGTATATAATTTTCTTGAAAGTTGTAGTTGGCAAAGCTTTGGTAAATAAGTCAGCAAGATTGTCGCTTGATCTTATTTGTTGGGCGTCAATTTCATTATTCTTCTGTAGCTCATGCGTGAAAAAGAATTCTGGTGAAATATGTTTGGTTCTATTACCTTTGATATGACCTTCCTTTAATTGGGCAATACATGTTGCGTTGTCTTCATATAATATTGTAGAAGAATTTTTGATTGATGATAATCCACATGATTCTTGAATATGTTGAATCATAGATCTCAACCATACACATTCTCGACTTGCTTCATGAATTGTAATGATTTTCGAATGATTCAAAGATGTAGTAACCATTGTCTGCTTCACAAATCTCTATGATATAGCAATATCACCATAAGTGAAAATATATCTCGTTTGTGATCAAGCTTTATGAGGATCTGATAAGTATCCAACATCTGCATATCCGAGCAGCTTTGTTTTCTCTTTTCTTGAGTAAAATAAACTCATATCACTTGTTCCTCGAAGATAATGCAATATGTGTTTAACACCATTCTAATGTCTTTAAGTTGATTTAGAACTGTACCTAGCAAGCAAATTAACAGAAAAAACAATATCTGGTCTCGTACAATTTACTAGATACATAAATGCACTTATCGCACTAAGATATGGTACTTCAGGACCAAGTAGTTCATCTTCATTCTCATGAAGGCGAAAAAGATCTTTACTCACTTCCACTGATCTTACAACCATTGGGGAACTCAGGGGATGTGTCTTGCCCACTTTAAAACACTTAAAAACCTTTTCAATGTAATTTGATTGATGGACAAGATATTCATTTAAGAAATTCTCGATTTGCAGACCGAGACAAAACTTTGTTTTTCCAAGATCTTTCATCTCGAATTCCTTTTTCTATTATTCAGAGGTTTTGTCAATTTCCTCATGAGTCCCCACAATATTTAAATCATCAACGTGTACTGAAACAATTGCAAACCCAAGTGATGATTTTTTTAGTAAAAACACATGGGCATATTTGATTATTCACATACCCCTTTTTAAGTAAATATTCACTGAGGCGATTGTACCACATACGACCAGATTGTTTCAAACCATACAAAGACCGTTGTAACTTTATTGAATGCATGCTACGAGGTGTTGAATTATATGATTCAGGCATTTTAAATCCTTCAGGGATTTTCATATATATCTTACTGTCAACAGATTCATACAAATATGCCATGACGACATCCATAAGACACATTTCAAGTCTTTCTGAGACTGCAAGGCTTATTAAGAAATAAAATGTAATTGCGTAAATGACTGAAGAATAAGTTTTCTCATAGTTAATATCAGGTCTTGTGAGAAACCTTGAGCTACAAGATCGGCTTTATATCTTCTAATATCGTTTTGCTCATTTCTCTTTCGTATGAATACTCATTTACATCCAACATGTTTTACATCTTTTAGGGCGTTTGGATTACTAGTCCAAATACCTCTCATTTTCTTAACGAGTTCAACTCTGTTTAGATTGCCTCTTTCCACTTTTGCTAATCATTTCTCTGTTGGCATTCATCCACAGTTTGGTGGTTCTGGATCTTCGTCATTATAAATTTTGTGGGATATATTGAAAGCAAATACATTATTTGGAACAATATTATTTCTATCCCATACTTTTCTAGTTTGCATATAATTTATTGAGGTCTCTTCATTTTCAGACATTTGTTTTTCTTCAGGAGATAATTGTTCTATATCATGTTCCTCTTGAAGAGGTATATAATCCTTTGATTGATCTTTTTCAATGGGCACTTGTTTTTCACCTAGTACTTCTTCAAGAGTACTTTTCTGTTCATTCATTTGTTTCCTCCGTTTTCGAGGAAATGTATCTTTTGAACCAACAAGTCTCGCACGCTTAAGGCATTTTATTGGTTCATTTGCGAATGAATTATCAATTTGTCATTCGGGGACATCAATTCTTGCTGGAATATTTGCAAATGTTATGTGAGATTTAGTCACTTTCTTTATATAAGTAAATGCATCAAGTAATTGACTTGTAATTCTTTGCATATGAATGATCCTCTGAACTTTAAGTTTACATTGATTTGTACGTGGATCATAATGAGACAAAGTTGATACATTCCAAACAATTTTTCGCAATTATTCTGGAATTGGGTTTTCTCCCCTTAATGGTGGGAAAATTGTTTCATTAAAGTGACCATTTGCAAAACGGGTAGTAAAAAGGTCACCTGTCATAGGTTCAAGGTATCTTATAATTGAATGACAGTTAAAATCAACATAAATTCCTAGTCTCCATTAAAGACCCATCTTAGTTCTATGTGTAGGAGCGATTGGGACATACACTGCACAACCAGAAATTTTTAAGTGTGAAATATTTGGTTGTTGACCTAGTATAAGCTATAAGGGGGAATGCTCATGATAAACAGTGGGTCTAATGCGAATTAACGTCATGGTATGAAGAACATGTCCCCAAAAAGAAGTTGGTAACTTCGTTCTCATAAGTAATGATCGAGCAATTAATTGAATGCGTTTGATCAAAGATTCTGCTAAACCATTCTGAGTATGAGTACGAGGGACAGAGTACTTAATATCAATTTCAATTGACATGCAATAATCAATGAATGTTTGGGATGAAAATTCGCCAGCATTATCAAGACGAATTGTCTTAATAGGATTATTTGGGAATTGAGTTTTTAACTTGATTATTTGTGCAGGAAGTCTAGCAAATGCAACATTTCTAGTTGAATGTAAATAAACATGTGACTATCTAGTTGATGCATCAATTAAAACTATAAAATAACGAAATGGTCTACAGGGTGGATGGATAGGTCAACATACGTCCCCTTGAATTCGCTCTAAAAACACTGGAGATTCAACTGTAAGTTTGCTAGGAGATGGTTTAATAATTAATTTACCTTTTGCACAAGCAACACAATCATATTCATTTGAGAAAAAAATCTTATGGTTCTTTAGTGGATGCCCATCCCAATTTTTTATTATTTGCCTCATCATTGAAGATCCAGCGTGACCTAATCGATCATGTCAAATTATAAATATTTTTGG
The DNA here is from genome assembly GCA_035771175.1 of Paratinospora sagittata. NCBI lineage: Eukaryota > Viridiplantae > Streptophyta > Magnoliopsida > Ranunculales > Menispermaceae > Paratinospora > Paratinospora sagittata. The sequence continues at coordinate 35,168,955 of CM069591.1, forward strand.
ATCATTGAACTTCTGGTTCATAAATACATTTGTTTCAATTGACTTTATATTTATGAAATATAATCTAAAAGATAAAGGAGAGAGTTTCCAATATTTCCTTTTTCTCACAAGAGAATAAAGTAATATAAAGATATTCATTACTATCTTTATTCATGGTTTCAATATGATATCTATTTCTGCAAATATCCTTAAAACTGAGTAAATTTCTTCCGGATTTAACAGAATATAAAACATTTTCAATATGTAATGTTGTTCCACCAGACAACATTATAGTTGCTCTTCCGGAGCCATCATTCAGGTTTGTAGTTCCTGATATTGTGCTTACATTGGCTTCAACCAATTTCAAATTCAAGAAATATATTTTATTTCGTAGAATTGTATGTGTTGATGCACAATCTGCATGACATATATCTTTGCTTTTTAACTCCGAATTTGAGCATTATTCATGAAGATCCATCTACTCATGTAATTAAACAAAATATACATGAATTAAAATAGAATAATATATATAAAGATAAGGAGATATTTAAGACAAAAATGTACATGTCATTAAAATAAATTAAAATAAAAAAATAGAGAGACCTAGAGATATTATTGAATATCATAAACTTCTTAACATTCTCATTATCAATTTTTTTTCATTAAGATCTTCAACAAAGTCTGAGATATTCAGATGTGTTATATTCATGTTCCCATCAATAAAATTTATCTAAACTTCTTTTCTTTTCCCCTTCAGTAAGCTTGATAAAAGTCAACCAAATGTTTGGGCATACGACAGGTACGTGACCAATGGCCTTTCATGCCGCATCTATAACAAGCATTTTCTTGGTTCTTAGTAGGTTTATTCTATAAACTTTTACCCTTTGCTTGTGTTGAATTAGGTTTATCCACCTCTAGTGGAAAAATCGACCATCGCGATTTCGAGTATATTTGGTGTAAACTTTACCACGTCCTCGTCCTTCTTTAGGACCATGGCTATGCCCACGACCACGTCCAAGACTATGATTAACAATTGATGCAACATTTGTTTCAGGGAATGGCGCAGAACCTCTTGGATGGGCTTGATGATTTTTCATTAAAAGCTCATTATTTTTTTGAGCAACAAGAAGACATGATATCAATTCAGAATATTTTGTAAATCTACGCTCTCGATATTGCTGCTGCAAGAACACGTTCAAGGCGTGAAAAATAGTGAATGATTTTTCTAACATGTCTTCATCAATAACTTTCTCACCACATAAATTTAATTCAAAGTTGATTATATATAGTGCTAAGTTATATTCACCGACTGTCTTAAAATTTTGCAACCTTAGGTGCTTCCAATCAAAATGAGCTTTTGATAAAATTGTGGTCTTTTGATAGTCATACATTTCCTTTAGATTGCTCCAAAAGATATACAGGTCTTTCACTGTAAGATATTCAGTTTTTAAACAGTCATGGAGATGATGACGAAAAAAAATTAATGTCCTTACACGATCCGGCAAGATTGCATTATTTCCTTCTTTAATTGTTTCTCCTAAAATTTTAATCTAGATGTATTTCGACATCAAGGATCCATGATAAGTAATTATTTTCAGAAATATCTAGTGCAACAAATTCAAGTTTTGTAATGTTTGTCATTTCTTGAACAAAAATAACTGTGGTAAGATTTGATTCACTTTCATAAAAAAAATAGTTCATAAAAAACAATTACATTAAATAATTGAAAGGACTAATTAATCATAAATAATTATTCAAGCAATAAAATAAAATGTAATAATGCATTATATTAAAAGAAAATGTTAGTATTAACATTAATGTAATGGTGCATAATAATAATAGAAAATGTTAGCGTCAATGTTAACGTTAGTGTCAATGTTAATGTAATAGTACATAATAATAAAAGAAAATGTTAGTATCTGTCACACCCTGGGTTGCACAGCGTGCCCCCTACCCAGAGTGCGGGCGCACCCCCTCGGGGCGAACGGATCCATAATATTGTTACATCTAGTCGAATTCGCGATACCCAACAGGGCCCTAGTAAGGGACTAGATCATTTACCCCCACTATTCATGAATAGTGAAGGGCCTCCCCCAAGTCGAACTGGCAACCTCCCCTTTAAAAGGTTAGATTTCGCACTTGGAGTAGCCACTGAACTAGTATCAATGTTAACGTTAGAGTCAATGTTTGTATTAGTAATGCCATTATAATAAAAAAATGTTAATGTTAGTGTCAATGTTAATATAATAATATATAATATTAGCTTCTAGCTAATTTACAAATCCACGAATATGTAGGTCTTGTGGACAAAACTCATGTGATTTCACATGAAATATTGTTAGTGATGTTAGAGAAATAAATAAATGAAATAATAACATAACTTTTGGTTATAAAAAAAAATATAGCTTTTGGCTAAAATAAATAAATTCTTAAATGCTTCAGGCTATAAATTCATTTGCATAACTTCAGGTTATGTAACAAAATATCAATATAGCTTCATGCTATATGAATTTCTCTACATAGCTTTAAGCTATGAAATCAAGATAAAATAAATAAAATAGCAGTACAACTGAAAATATATCAAATAAATGACTATGATAAAAATACATAAAATTTTACCTCAATATATCTTTTATGATCAAAATCCTTGGTTAGGCAGAGCTTCGTGTTGATAACATGTTGTAAAACTATCAGAACTTTGTTTTAATACAAATGATGAATACTAATTTCTCAAGAGGATTACAAGAGAGAGCTTACAACTTAAAAATTTTTGGTACATCATAACCTCAAATCCCTCCTCTATTTATAGGTAGAAATGGGTAACTATGCTCTCGAATGGATGAGTAACTATGCTCTCACATGATTCATATAGGATACGTATACATATATATTTATACAACTTGGATATATGTACCACTTGAATACATATACTATTTGAATATTCAACATATTTATAACAAACGAAACATTGTTAAGCAAATTGATCAATTTAGGGGGTGTGCATCAATTTGAGACCTCCGAATCAAATCCAATGAAAATTGAGGCCAAAATACAGGTTCGAATGTTGAGTAATGAAAGGAAAATGCTAAAGTGACATCTTCTGAAACACATGTTAACTATATATCATTAATCTTCTTTGAATCACATATTACAACATAAGGAAAATGCTAAAGTGACATTAAAAATGTACATCACTATTAAACACTATTATATTTACTCGAATTATGTATCAACACATAATTTGAGACAATCTAATAATATTTAATAATGATGTACACCTTTAATATTTAATATATATTTTAGGTGTTAATATAGTATTACTCACGACTTAATTTGAGGAAGATTAAAAATATATTAACCATGCATCAGTGTCTCAAAGGTTGTCACTATAAAATAGATAGTACTAATACTATTAAGTCTTATTGATAGCTTGTTTCAAACAAAAAACGAAAAAGAAAAAAAAAAGTCTTATTGATAGCATTTAAGAAATGTTACTGTATGTCATTATGGTTAATAATAAACAGAAAACTATATAAAAGAAAAATGTAATCATTACATTCAACAAGTCCTTTATTTATTTTATAACAAAGCCTTTTACCATATTTTTTGCAAAACACATGCTCGCAAAATAGTTTAATTTATCAAATGACCAATTCTAATAAATAATAGTTGAACCAAATTCTACCAGTCTACCCCGTAGCTTGTTCAGCTAAGCTAAGGCCTCCCCTGGTTCTGATAAGAGACAATTTCAAACAAACAAACAGAGCCAAAACTAGAAAAACAGATTTCGACAACTGAGATTTCAGTGACATTCCTTCCAAATAGCAGTGAACACTATATAATTAAAAAAAAGAACGAATTGCATTAAAATCTCCAAAATGTAGTTTCAGTTTCCCTATCACTCCTGACCAAATACAGTGGAGTAATACGTGTCTAAAGACACATAAAAATTGTACACCATTTCCCCCCAAAGGGCAGAGGACGATGGTATCAATTCACACTATGCAAATGAATCAAAATGAATTGACGGTGAAGAATAACCAATACGGGGGAGGGAGGAATCTGAGCTAGAACACAGAGCATAGGAAGTATGTACAACCTCTTCTTCATGCACTAAAACATTCCAGGGAAGCTATTTTCTTTCTTCTCAAGGCAGGAGAGGTTACACTTAAACTAACGCCTTCTAATCTTTGAAGTACTCATATAAGCCGCCTTTGCCATCAGCATCATCTTCATTCACTGAGGTGGCAGTTCCGAAGGTAGGGATGACCAAAATTTATATACTTTGTCCAATACCCCCTGTACTTGGTCATTGCTATCTCCAGCCAGGGTTTCATATTCCCATTATAGTGAATAACAGCTGAATTCTCTATCTCTGACCGATCAATGCTTGGGTTGTACCCAAGTCCAAGCACATGCCACGACTTGTCGAGTGGATGTGTTAGCCCGTAGAATGTAATTAGCCCCGGTGGCAGGGTTCCGAGTTTCCAAAGCACCCTGTCTTCATTCTAAAACAAGAAAAAGAAACCAACAAATGTTCAGTGAGTTTGCTTCATGGCAAATTATAGAAACATGATTGCAAGGCAATTGTGAGTTCCTCCACATGCACTTCCTTTCTTCTCCTAGATTTGAAAATTATTGAAATGATGTAAGAGAAATTTTGATCTGCATGATCTTTTCAATATGATCTCCTTGTTCATGAAGAAGCAACTCCTTCAAAGCATCTAACAAAGTCAACTTTGAGAATTACAAAAAAGACTAATTCAAACATTGGCTTTTGATAAGCTTGTGAATTTGAAACAACTTCACCATTAAAAAAGATGATATTCATGATAGAATATAATTTTAGTAAAAATAGGCCTTTAACTCATCTATTTGCACCCTAAAAGTGAGTCATTTATTGTGTAACGGTGACTTACCATATTCTGCCACTTGTGATAGATTCCAGTAATGTCCTTCTTCTTCCACTCCATCAGATCAAACATGTTCATCCCATATGCCCATCCACATGCATTAGGATCAAAATTCCTAGCAATATTAGGGTTTGAGAAATTGAGATACTTGTCAAACCTGTGGAAGCTTTGCCCACACGTCTCCACTGCACCATTTACTTTTCCATGAAGATTCACAGACCATAGTCCAGTCAAGTCTTTCTGAACCACAATGTCATCATCAAGAAAAAGGATCTTATCCAACTTGGGGTATACCTGAGGGAGATAAAACCTCAGATGGTTCAACATAGAAAGATATTTTGGGTTTCGGTATTTCAAATTGGAAGAACCAGCTGAAAGAGTTGTAGGATGATCAGCTTTGAAATAGTACTCTTTCATGGCAGCACTCTCCAGCTGTCGCAAAACTGGGCAATAGGATGAATTAAGCCACTTGAACTCATCAACATTCTCAACGTGGATAGTTGCTTTTCCAGGGGGGTTAAACAAAAACCACATATTCATGGCTCCAAAGTTCAATTTATCAGTGACCAGATGGAAGACATGTTTCTCAGGTTCCTGCAACCCACCCAACAAGAATTCAGCTCCACATGAACCAAAGGAACATTGCACTGAACCACATTTAATTGATCTATGCAACTAATTGCATTTTGATAAAGAAGCAGGAAATGGTTAATAAAAATTATATAAATCCAGAGTTGTTTACCTTGGCATTAACAACAGCTGAGTTGACAACAACTGATGCAGCCAAGACATTGTCAGAGAACAGGGCATAGTGGTAAAGATTTGGATTTTCCAAGTTTTCACTCCTAGGAAACTTCCTTTTCTCAAGAGGTAAAAGATAATAGTCGATTGTTAATCGCATTGATAGGCAGTGGATTCCATTTGGAACTGTCTTGGCTGCTAATTGGCTTAAGAATGTGCTCTGCTTCTTCAAGCTCCGGACCTGTTCATCTGCTGATTGAAGCATTGCTCTGAGCTTCCTAGTTACCAAGTTGCAGTCATATAGCTCTCCTCTTGCTTTTGCAAGAACTTGACCCATGGCTTTGATCTTCTCTGGTGCACTACAAATAGGTGCAAAGACAAATGAAAAAGCGATAACTCTTAATAGAACCAAAAAAAAAGGGAGAGAGAAAATAATAATGGGATCTTCTATACCTGTGATGTAGATCAGCATCAGTAGTTGCGTCCCCAACGGCACGGTGACTTTCTTTCAGCCGAGCTATTAATTCACGGTATAGGTCAAGCTTCTTCTTTGTCAGTGCAATACTTGAATAAACCCTAGCCATTATCATTTGATCTCGCATCAAGCGTACTGTAGGATCAGAGTTTTCATTCTCAATATCTCGCCTCCATAAGCTGTATTTTCCCAAAACTGCAGAGTCCACGGCTTTAGAGTGTTCAATTGCAGCATTTTCTAGCTTAACAGTTGCCTCATCATCTTGTCGGACCAATTGAGATGTGCGTCTTTCACGCCTTTTCTCTCTCAATTGCTAAATCAAGACAAAAAGTAACTAGCTAAATTTCTGAACCTGATATGAGTTAGTTATAAGACGACAATCAACAATTGAATTCTTGAGCCTAGCATAAGAATGCATAAGGTCTATTTCATGTACTTCTTGTTTACAATTAAACAATCTGGACATAGAAAGCTTTCGACCTCATATATCTCATAACGAAACAGATGTAACAATTCAGAAAAGAGCACTTACCCTCCGAACACGAATTGCTGGTGTCTCAACAAACACTGAATGATCATCTGCAAGTAAGCACAAGGTTCCTTTCAGAAATGAGAGGCATAAGGTAAGCACATGAAACCAAGAAAAATGCATACAAAGGTTGTGATTATCATCACAATACTTACCAGCAGTAGTGACAGCACCGTCCTTTTTTATTTGAGGTGTCTCTTTTTCTGCATCTAAAACTGTCTGGTTTAACATTGAAAACATGTCAAATAATAGTTAAGGATCCACATCTACAATTTCACTTTTTTATTTGGTTCTTTCTTTTCCTACATAAAGATTTGATCCAAGCACAATAATCGGCAAAAAGCTTCAAGCGGAGGCATACTTAAACTCATACTTACCTCAAGTGAAGTCAAATTATTCTGATCAGATTTTTCAAAACCAACTACTTTCCATGAGGGAGACAATGGTTTTTTTCGAACAGAATCAAGGCTCCAGGGCCCCAGATCATGGGTATTGGAGATGATGCTTTCAATCACCTAAAAAGATATTGTTATTATCAGTATATCCTGCTAGGAAACTTAACGGAGTAAATTCAAGGGTTTCCAAAACTTTATCAATTAAACAAACTTGACTAGCTATTCGTTGCTTGCTCTTGCCTCCTTTGAAAGAAAGGATTTTAAATGTTGCACGGCCAATTGTTCTCTCCAATTTGCAACCTACAACCACTCACCAAAAAATTCCAAGACTCAGAATAAAAGGAAACACTATGAAGCACATATTGAGTGTAGAACCAACACAATTAGACAAATCTCTGAATAGAGTACCTGTGTAGCAGTTGATAGATTCTTTCCATCTGTAGAAGGAATACAAAATAAACATTGGGTTAGCAGGAAAAAGAAAAGAAACTAGAAAAACATAAACAAATATTTTCAGATGGTAAAAATGTTTTCAGCACTTAATTTTTCTGATAAAAGATTATAAAATGGAAGCACAACAACAGATATGTCAAATGAGTCATAGATTTGTACTTTGCGAAGTCAACCAATATTCATCCTATGCTGTGCAGGTATATTGGATAATACCAAAAGGGGACCCACCAATTTATTGGAAATACTAAGCTAGATTATATTTTATTACTATTTAGCAATTAGTAAGTTTTCTATTTAGTAATTAGTAAGTTGAGAAATTAGAAGGTTATGGAAATTAGAAGTTTCTAATTGTAATAGATTAGGAATTAGTATCTTGGTGTCTATAAATACACTATTACATCCTAGGTTGTAAAACAAGAAGAAGTTTATGAGAAATAAAGTATTTAGAGATTAATATCCAACAGTGGTATCAGAGCCTGGTTATTGGAAGGTGAAAGTTCTTGCGGTGCTTCGTGTATTGTGTATTGAAGACATTGACGTTGTGGGTGCACGCTGCAGTATTCCGATCTTGCAAAGAAGAAGTGAATCGGTGCTTGAGAATTCTGATCCTACAAAGAACACGGTAAATCGGTGAGAGACAGAAGAAAGGCTGCAACAGAAACGTTGTAGCAGCAGAGACGTTTTCTTTTGTAAAAGAAAAAGGAAAACCTTGAGACTTAATTGCAACTGTATTAGAAAATATGATAGATGGAACAAGCAAATGAAGACTTTATTTGCCTATCAAGAATTATTAGATGTAGTGGAGCAAGGTTTTGTTGATCCAGAAGACAAAGTACCGGCAGATCAACGAGACGTAGTGCGTGAAAATAGAAAAAAGGATAAAAAGGCACTATATTTTATCGTTTAAACTCTTGATGATGTGGCATTCGGGAAGGTGCAGAGGGTGACTACAACTAAAGAAGCGTGGAACATTTTGGAGAAGTCCTACAAAGGTGTAGATTAAGCCAGAAAAGTACGTCTACAGACTTTGAGACGTCAGTTTGAATTGCTTTAGATGGAGGATGCAGAGACAATTGAGACTTATATTAACCGAGTGCAAGTTTTGGTTAATCAGATGGAGAGTTATGATAAGAAGATTGAAGAAGTCACCGTAGTTGAAAAGATACTTCGATCTCTTACCATGAAGTTCTAGCATATCGCAGTTGCTATCGAAGAATCTAAGGATCTATCCTTGTTGGCAGTGGATGAGTTGACTAGGTCGTTACAGGCGCATGAGTAGCGGATGAATGAAAAGAGCGTGGAGAGGCCTACAGAAAAAGCCTTGAAGACTGAAGGCTCCTCCAGTGTAGATAAAGTTCCTACAGATTCCAAATTCGATAGTTATCAAAATAGAGGGCGATCGAACTATCAAGGTCGTGGCCGAGGTGCTGGACGTGGTAGCGGTGGTCGTGGATGAGGTAGTGATAAATCAAACATTCAATGTTATGTCTGCAACAAATTTGGTCATTATGCAGCTGATTGTTGGCATCGACAACCAACAAATTCTAGAGAACAAGCATCCTTCGCCCAAGAACATGATGATACTAGTACTCAGACACTTTTGATGGCCGCTTCAGTTCAAGATAACCAAAATGACAATAATCTTTGGTATCTTGACACTGGGTGTACCAATCATATGTGTGGTACAAGAGAGTTATTTGTTGAGTTAGACGAGTCAGTTTAGTCAGAAGTAAAGTTCGCATATGATAGTAAGATTCCGGTGATGAGAAAAGGCCGCTTCCTAATCAAATTGAATAATGGTGACCATCAGTATATCTCTGATGTTTTCTATGTCCCGAAGATGAAAAGTAATCTACTTAGTCTTGGGCAGCTGCTTGAGAAAGGTTACCATATGCAGATGAAGGATAACCACTTAATCATGCTCAACAGTGACGGCATGATCATTCTTAAATCTCCCTTAAAAAATTGTTTATTCAAGATTGAGATTAAAAATGATGCTTACCCATGTTTTCAAACTATTATTACTAATGAGTCCTGGTTGTGGCACTTGAGATTCGGACACTTGAATTTTAAAAGTTTAAAACTTTTGGCTCAGAAGAAATTGGTGAAAGGGTTACCGGTTGTTAATCACCCAGAACAATTTTGCGAGGGTTATTCTTGGCAAACAACATAGACAACCTTTTGCAAGTTCATCCCCATGGCGTGCCACCCACCATTTGGAAGTGATACATTCCGATGTATGTGGTTCGATGCAGACTACCAGTAATGGAGGAAACAAATATTTCCTCACCTTTATTGATGATTGCAGCAGGAAAATTTGGATTTATTTTCTGGCTAACAAATTTGACACTTTTAATTGCTTTCAGAAATTTAAATCTTTTGTTGAAAAGCAGAGTGGTCGTCCTATCAAAGTGTTAAGCACCGATGGTGGTGGTGAATACACCTCTAGAGACTTTGCTAATTACTGTACAACTCAAGGAACTAAGCATGAGATCACAATCCCATATACACCGCAACCTAATGGTGTTGCTGAGCGGAAGAACCAGACTATCATGGATATGGCACGGAGCATGTTGAAAGCCAAAGGCATGCCACATACTTTTTGGGCTGAAGCTGTTGCCTGCTCTGTTTATTTGTTGAATAGATCCCCTACAAAGGCCCTCCCGCATTTTACCCCTAAAGAAGCTTGGAATGGATACAAACCAAGTGTTGCACACTTGCGAGTTTTTGGATCTGTTGCATATGTGCGTGTCCCTAATAAAACTAGAAGAAAATTAGATGACAAAGGCGTGAAGACAATATTTATTGGGTACAAGAGTGGAAAATTCTGCGGCTACAAGCTTTATAATCCTACCACTAATAAAGTCATAGTGAGTAGAGATGTCTTATTTGATGAGCAAGATGTTTGGCACTGGGATGACACAGAACGTGGTGTTAAGCCACCAACAATCATTTCTTTTGATGATGAGGCATCTACTTCATCTAGTGTCCTTTGAGTACTAGTGCAGACAAAATAACCACTAGTAGCAGACCTCAGTGTGTTATCCAACCACCTGCCAGATTACGAGATTTTAAAGTTTATTCTAATAATGCCACTGATGATGATGAAAATTTGGTTCATTATGCAATGTTTGTTGATACTGATCCCATTATCTTTGAGGAAGCTGTACAAGAGAAAAATTGGGTTGCTACAATGGATTCTGAGATTTACTCAAATGAGAAGAATGACACTTGGGAACTCGTTGACATTCCCCAAGGTCATAAAGCAATTGATGTAAAGTGGGTCTTTAAGACCAAAAGGAAGCCAGATGGTGATGTTGACCGCTACAAAGCCCGGCTTGTGGCGAAAGGTTATGAACAGAAGCCTGGATTTGATTATCACGAGGTGTTTGCTCCCGTTGCTCGCATCGAGACTGTGCGATTGTTGATTGCCATAGCTGCTCAGAAAACATAGGAAGATTCATCAGATGGATGTGAAATCAGCCTTCCTCAATGGGTATTTAGATGAAGAGGTTTATGTGAGGCAGCCAACTAGATATGTGAAACAGGGGTCTGAGGATAAAGTTTACAAGTTGAAGAAGGCACTTTATGGGTTAAAACAAGCACAACGTGCCTGGAACAAAAGAATAGATAAGTTTTTTCAAACTTACGGTCTACAAAAGTGTGTTTCTGAACATGCTTTCTATGTGAAGATTGATGTGTCTACTGGTGCTATGTTAATTATTTGTCTCTATGTTGATTATTTGGTTTTCGCTGGCAACAACATCAACATGATTCAGGAGTTCAAAAAGACTATGATGCAAGAATTTAAGATGATAGATATTGGCCTCATGTCATATTTCCTTGGCATTGAGGTTGAACAGTGTGATGATGGGATTTTTATGAGTCAAAAGAGATATGCTTTAGAAGTCTTGAAGGAGTTTAATATGTTCGATTGCAACCCTGTTTCCACCCCTGTTGAAGTTGGAACCAAGTTATCAAAGAAAAACCAAGATGCACCAGTTGATCCTACCTATTTCAAAAGAATAGTTGGGAGTTTGAGATACCTGACTTGCACGAGACCAAATATTTTATATGGAGTTGGGTTGATTAGTAGATTTATGGAATCACCGTGCCAGTCTCATCTTGTTGTTGCTAAACGTATTCTACGTTACATTAAGGGTACATATGATCATGGGTTGTTTTATTCTCGTTCTACTGATTTTCATCTCTTTGGATATTCTGATAGTGATTGGGGAGGAGACCAAGATGATAGGAAAAGTACATCTGGATATGCCTTTTATTATGGTACTACTGCTTTCTCCTGGTCATCAAAGAAGCAGTCCATCGTTGCGTTGTCTACATGTGAAGCTGAGTATGTTGCAGCCGCTTCTATCAGGCTATTTGGCTGAGAAATTTTTTGAAACAGATTCACATGTTTGTTGATGGACCTACACTGATTTATGCTGATAATGTATCTGCCATTGACTTAGCCAAGAATCCAGTAACTCATGGGAGGAGTAAGCATATTGATATGCGGTATCACTTCTTGTGTGATCAGGTGCAGCATAAATAGATTGAGTTGATTTATTGCAGGTCTGAAGATCAAGTTGCGGATTTATTTACTAAGGCATTGAAGATTGAGACATTTTTTAAGCTGAAGAATCTTCTTGGTGTGTGCAGGATTTGAATTATAGGGGGAATTATTGTAATTCCAATAATCTAGATTATGGGGGGGATATTGGAAAGACTAATCTAGATTATATTTTATTACTATTTAGCAATTAGTAAGTTTTCTATTTAGTAATTAGTAAGTTGAGAAATTAAAGATTATCGAAATTAGAAGATTCTAATTGTAATAGATTAGGAATTAGTATCTTGGTGTCTATAAATACACCATTACATCCTAGGTTGTAAAACAAGAAGAAGTTTATGAGAAATAAAGTATTTAGAGATTAATATCCAACACAATTGACACCCCCAATAATGTTATACTCTATAGTCTGTAAAGGTTCTCATTTCTTAATTTATTTGAAAAAGAAATAAATTTAGAATTAATATAGCGAATGCCTTGGGAGGAGCTATCAATCCAATTTCGAAAGAAGCTCCATGAGATGTAAGTTCTAGTCTCATGCCATTTGCAACAAATATCAAATGCAAGGCACAGCCCAACCTAAAAATCTGTGGTATTCCTCAGAAACACTCTCCTTTTTGCTCGTCATCTCCTCAATGGTGTTGTTTACGCAGGCATGATTGTGAGTCTGTGGATCATATCTTTGCTTATCATCCTTTTGCACGAGAAATCAGGCAGCAGTGGTTTCACCATTTCCCAGTTTGTAATTCTTCTTGGGATGATGATGTTTTCCAAGGCCTTGATTTGGTGTCACCGACATGGAAGAAGCACTGGGTTGTTGTGTGTATTGCAGTGATTTTGAGCATATGGAAAAAAAAAAAAAAAAGGAATAGAAGGGTGTTTGAGGATCTTGAGTCCAATGCTTTCATAGTTTGGGAGAGTTCTCATCTTTCGGCATTTTTTTTGGGTGGCTAATTCCAATCTGTCTAGATGGTTCAATTTCTCGGATTGGTTAAGGGGCTGGCATCTTTTTATAGTTTGAGTTGTTAGTGGGTATTTCTTGTGCCCTCCTTTCCATCTCCTTTGTAACCTATTATTATCTTTCCTATCTAATATATTCATTTAGTTTCTTGGAAAAAAAAAAAAAATGCAAGGAACCACCAAAATCATCATCATTTTCAAAAGCCATAGAAATATAGACATCTTTTAAGAGTCGATAGTTCCAAATACTAATATCCAAGATTGAGCCTTGACTGATTTAGAGTAGTACCATATATAAGCAGTAAGAGCTTGAAATGGAGGGGGAGGAATCCTTAAGAAATAAGGAAAAATTACACTAGGTTAACATTTGCAGAGATAAGAATGCACACACAAAAAACAAAAGAAGAATTTCGAGACCCATGTCAAGTACCAATGAGGCTTTGGCTCTTCTAAGCAGGAAAATTACAAGATGCAACCAGTACAAATACAGTTATACCACATTTCCCAAATTTCTTCCCACGGCATCAGTTGTCTTTTATGTAGCAAGCAATTAGCTTTATGTTGACACTAATTAAAACATCAAAAAGGGCCGTATAAGAGCACAAGGCTCCACATTGCAGGGTCTGGGAAAGGATGGCCTATGCAACCTTATGCCCGCACTGTGGAGACGTAGTTTCTAGATTCAGAGCTGGTAACCTCCAAGTCACAAAGAAATAACGTCTACCAATGCTCTAGGGATTTCCCTTCAATTTTTTGACAAAGAAAAGGGCTTACCTTGTGCACAAGGCTCTTGCCATTGCAGAGTCTGAAGAAGGAGCTTACCTCCATATTGGAGAGATTGTTTTTATATTCAAATCCATGCTCGCTAGGTCATAATGGCAATGGCGCAAACTCAACCATTGCCCAAAAACCCACCCTTCAAATCAAATCTTTTACCAACTCAATTCTAAAATCCATTTACTATACAAGCTTATCTTTTCTATTTGTAAATAGCATAGGTGAACATCTAGAGTAGTAATTGCACAAGGACTGAGAATAGAAAGAAAAAAAAAAAACATCAAATGTCAAATTGTCATATTGAAACATTGGTTCATAGTCTTCGTATAAAACTAATTACTCCATGTCACATGTAAAGTTCGCACAGGAGACTGGTAGAAAGAAGATGATGCACCTAAAATACAAATTCTCTCAAAGGGCCAACAATAGTGAATACATCTCTATGTAGATATTTATGTTTGGAATGCGCAATCTAACCATCCTTTCTTCCAAGTCCACTATTTGAAGCACAAAACTCAATCCACTTCATATTAATCTAAAAATTGTGGAAATTAGCGTCTTTGCTATACACCTCTATTTCAATTCCATAGTTGCCCCCTTTTGGGTATCCAGGTTACCCTGACTAATCCCATTGACCGCTGGTTGCCTGGTTGCTTGAATGGGAGACGCCACAGTGGCCAATGCAGGGAAGATTCAAACCCATGATCTTCACATCCTAAGGCAAAGTCGAGACCATAACACCAACTTAGTTGTCCCATTTAATCAATTGGATTATACACTAAAAGATCTATGTTGATCGGGTTTGGCCCACTTGAATATGTATAGGTGTCGGATATGGATACATATCTAGTGGTCGAACCTGCTCCATTTTTTTTTTAAAAGAAACCAATAAGTATTATATATATATGTGTGTGTGTGTGTGTGTGTGTGTGTGAAAGAAAGAAAAAGAACTGTACAAAACACACACTAACAGCCAAATCCCAAATTTGATACAAAATTACCCCATCCCCTAATCCAATGACCCAACCCATAGCCTTTGGATAACCTACATAAAATTATGGGATATGGGAACTCGGCTAAAAGTGTTCAAAAATTTGGATTTGGATACTTGGACAAGATTATTTTCATTACTAAACCTATATTTTATCTTCTTCTTTGTTTTTCTTCTCCTTCTTTTCAATCGTTTATTTTTTTTTTTTCCTTATTTACATGAATTGTCATATAGTCATTCTCTTCTTTATTTTCTTTTCTTCTTTCTTTGGAGAATCTAGATAGTTGTTTTCCAAAATCCAAAGTGTCATCAGGCACATATCCTATATTAATTAGGCATCATGAAGTGTTGACACAAGCACGTTGGGCTAAGTAGAGAGTTCAAATAACATAGGGAGAGATAACCTTCTAATAATTTCAATTAATCTCGTGCCTTTGAGTAAACTCCATTCTCAAATTTAAAATGATTGAAATTTGAGCATTTGACTCATGACTCTAGACTCCTCACAATTGAGTAAGACAACAAATGTTTGTTATTAAGCAAAGGTCACTAGGGGACAATAAGCTTAATCCTATGAGCTTACTTTGTCAAGGAGTATATTGAAGACTTGGAGTGGCTAATTTTCCATATTGAAGAAAGATGATTCTCACAAATATGGGAAAATGAACACTAAATTGAAAAGTGACATATTGTAATACCCTGTATTTCACAAAAAAAATAAAATAAAATAATAATAATAATAATAATAATAATAATTTTTTTTTTTAGGAAAAAGCACATGGCACATGGCACATGGCACATGCCTGGAAGTCCAGGCACATGGCACATGCCTGGAAGTCCAGGCACAAAGCACATGGCACATGGCACATGCTTAGAAGTCCAGGCACATGGCACATGGCACATGGCACATGGCACATGGCACATGGCACATGGCACATGGCACATGGCACATGGCACATGCCTGGAAGTCCAGGCACAAGGCACATGCCTGGAAGTCCAGGCACATACCCGGAAGTCCAGGCGGGCTGCCTGGACTTCCAGGCGCAAAAATCTCTATATAAGGAACCCTCCTCATTCTCATTTCTCACACCAAAATCACTCTCCTTGTGATTTTCCTTCTCCTTCCACTCATTCTAAGTTTTTAGTTTTTGAGACTCTCTGTCTGAGACTCTCGGTGCGGTGCGACAAAATTCTGTCCGGAGGAAAGCGCCAGATTTGAAAGAAAGTTTTTATCTGAAGGTGGGGAACGAAACATAGGTTTGCGTGTTTTATAACTTTTATTAAAATTTACATTCAATTATTATTATTATTATTATTAATTTTTTTTTGTAAAATACAGGGTATTACACATATCCTGCCCTATGTGTGTGCAATGAGGATCCAAAAAGTATATAGTAACTTTGGTTGTATAAGAAAGACCATGGAATAAGTTTGGTAATAATCTTTTAAGTAGGAGATCGAGATTTTGTCTAACATTGCGAACTTGGAAACATTGCAAGAAATATGAAACTTTAAAATGACATAACTAACATCAAATAAAGACAAGGGACTCTTGTCAAAGAAATATAACTTACTAAAGAGAAGAGCAGGGACACCCTAGAACCAATAGAAAGGGTAAGGTTAAGCTTAAAGATCAATTTGAATCCCTAAGGTGGTAAGATGATAATACATCCCCTGAAGACAGAAAGTAAATAACTAATTGGCTTAAGAAGGGTGATTCAAAAAAAAAAATTCCTCTCTCTCTCTCTCCAAATTGCAAATGCCAGGAGAAGGTCTAACCATTGTTTTTACTCAGCCTCTTTTAGGTTTCTTGCCCTTTTGAATTAACACCACGTCATCATTCAGTGCTCCCATGTCAAAAAACCTAGAAATATTCGGCATGTCACCAAAATCACATTGCCAGAAAATTAGCTTCTTACCAAGGTTTAAAAAGACGTAAGGCGTAAGTGAGGTGTAAGCCTCGAGGCGATGTGAGGCGTAAGCCTCAATATTTTTGCAAAAAAAAATTCAAAAACATGCAAGTGATTATAGATATCATTATTAATTGAAAAAACATAAAACTAAGTACATTTTGAACCTTTGAGTATACTTTATCTTAAGCTAATTTGTCCTAGTATGCATGCATGAAAATTCATTTTTTATAAATTGATTGAGTTGTTGACATTATCGGCAAATTAATAATAAATGAGTAATAAAAAAACCATAATGTTTATTGATCATAATAGGATTGTGGAATCCTAAGACCAAAAAAAAAAAAGCGGAGAAATTAAAGCAAATATCACTATCAATCTTCAATTACTTATTTAAATACCAAACTAGCAAAAAAACGTCAAAATCATAATTATGTAAAATATAACATGAAATGTATCAAAAGATGTATCAAAAGAACAATATATCCCAATAGCCATATATTATGTATATCAATATTAGACTATCATTTATGTCAAATGAATAATTCAAGTTCATGTCTAAGAAAATCATTCTATTATGTTAATTTCTATAGCTTTCATTTGTTAATTGATTACAAATTTATAAATTGCTAATGATATTGTCATTTGAAACAATAATAAGTTACTAACAATTATTGTTTTCTTTGGGATAGGGCGAATTAAAATAGGGTAAATGGTATCTCTAATCTCTATTTCTTTTTAAGGGGGATGCACTCCCATCTTCTCCCCTCCCTATTATGTTAGGGTTAAATGTAATGAAATTGAAACCAAATGTAAATATACGATGTAAATTAATATAAATTTAAATGAGATGCAAGTAAAATGCTAAAGAAATTTTATATGAAATTCAGATTTAGTAGAAAATTTGAGGCTTATGCCTTAAATTGTGAGGCGTATCTGTGAGGCTTAAGCCTCGAGGCTTATGCCTCACACGAGTTTAAAAACAATGCTTCTTACAACTCCTCCGACAGCTGTTTAGGAGGAGTAGAAGAGAGAGGTTGTTACTTTGTTGTGTCTGATCTCTACTACAAGTACAAACCCAACGTTTAGACGCAAGGGAGGGAGTAGAGGAACGAGGCGAAACCAACTTGATAAAGTGAAGCAAAACAAGTTGTTGGCCTCGTATATGGACCCCGTATTACACGTCCATGTCATCAAACCCACATCATATCTTGGATACACGTGGCCTTCGACTACTCGTTGACAGGACCTTGTTGATTCCAATAGATAGAGAAGAAAAAATGAGATTCACCTCTAGTGTTTTCTGTGAGGCAGTGGAAGGATCTAATTTTTCATCCAATCATTAAGCATAGTTTTAGTTGATCAAATTTTATTAAATAATATAGTGAACCACAAAACTCTAAGGGGTCGTTTGGCAGCCGGGATTGGACAGGATAGGGCTATTTTTAGTCCTAATCTTGTGTTTGGAGGTGAGGTGGAGATGAGATAAAAATTATCTCACCTCACCATTCTATCCCGTTCCAGTGGGATTGTTTATCCTGCCCCCCCCTTTTTTTTTTTTTCGTCGTCTTCTTTTTCTGCTCTTCTTCTTCTTCCTGCATATTTCTTCTTTAAAAAAAAAAAAAAAAATCTCAGCTGGTTTTGCAAATCGCAAAACCAGGATTTTCCTTTTTTTTATAATATAATATAATATTTTTAATTTAATTAAAAAAGATTTAATTATTTTTTGGTTTCAATCTCAAACACACTCCAAACATAGAATTACATTATTTTTAATCCTATCCTATCCTGTCCTATTCAATCCCACAAAAATAATCTCATCATATCTCGCGTACCAAACGGACCCTAAAAGCGCAAGGTATAAAATTTTAAAATAGTTTTTTGTTTTTAAATTCAAGATTCTTTGAAAATGTGTTTGGTTAGACTTAAAAAAAAAAGACTAATTTGAAATTTAACCTTAAATTTAATGAAGGAAACAAGAGTACAACTAAAAGTTGTTTTCATTACTTTCTAAAAAAGCACTTTTTAAAAACTAATTTAAAAAAATATATCAAAATTTGATACTAAATAGGCTCTAGCTTTCCTTGGATACTTCATTAGTTTTTAATTGGTCACTCAATGAGAATCCCTCAAATCTTAAAGCCTTTACATTTTTCATTTTCCTTAGAAACGTTTCTTCAAGCGTACTAGTTCTCCAAAAAATATTATTTTACTAATTAGTCCTAAGTTTTTGTTTTCTTCTACACTTAAACAAGTTTAATAGTTCTTCAAAATAAGTTCTCCACCTTTCTTTGATCTCTCCTTTTTAAGATTCATTGGTCACTTTTAGTGCAATTAATTTGATTAAGATCTATGCGGCTTTTGATATATATTATTTTTACCTCTCCTTGTACCTAACCTATTATATAAATTATAGTATGCTTTAAGTTTAGCATTAACGGCCTGTTTTTTAGTTTCTTTCCTCGCATTTCTAAATTTTTTTAGACTTTCCTCGGCCCTAATCTTTCTTCGCAATTTTCTATTCTCTTTACATTATTTGGAAAGTAGAATCAGCTTGCCAAACAGCCAAAGACTATATTGTGTTGGTCATGAGTAGATTAGCTTGTAATTATGGGCTCAAAGGTGGTGTTAACAATTGGCAGGCAATATCAGTAAATTCAGCCATGACCTTGGTCAACTTCGAAAATCTCTAACTGTATCCAACTCCATCAAGGAAAAACTTATGTGTGCACAATAAAATGGTTAATATTTGGTATCTTCTTCCTGCATTATTGTGGTCTCCTCATTCTTTACTTCTCAATTCCCCCAGCCCAAGATGTACTTTCATTTGTGCCGTCTGCAAGGAAAAAAAATCCTTCTGCCCCTTGGCAAACAATGGTCTTGTACATTGATGGCGTACAAATATGGAGCATTGTTGGGTATTTTGTGTAATGTTCTATTGAAGTCAAAAGAAACAATGAGAATTCATCTAGTGAAGATAAGTCAGTTTGGGGGTCTTAATGAAGTGCAAAACTTCATTATGGATGTCTCTATATAAAACACTACGAGGAATTGATTTTATAACCTGCATGGAGGACTGGAATGTATTGTGGTGTTAAGTTGATGGCCCTGCTCGAGGAGAATTTTGGTCTCCGTCTTCTCTTATAGTGTTAAATATGAAAATCATCGTATAGGGTCAAGATTAAAATGATTTCTTTGAGAACCAAACAAATTATCAAGACCAACCAGCGAGTGATCTATGCACTGTTTCTATATGCCAGATAGTACATTCTTTCCATATTCTAAAGTACTTCTTACGGCAAAACCTTCTTTCGTGGCTTATAAAACCTAAGAAACCGTGCCTTCCACAAAACTTTTAACACCCTTAACCCTATCAAGAGATAAATAAAAGGCAACACGCATCCAGAGTGCTGATCATGATATCTCTTCACACCACCAAGTAAGCAAAGTGGGAGAAGTTAGGAATATGATAATCACTACAAACTGATTGATCTTCATAGAATCAGTCGCAAACCTATTTTGCTCCTTAAAAGTTCCTTAAAAGTCTAACACAGTGAAGCTACAGCCATCATGCTCACTAGAGAATGTTGATGTTAATAACCACTCAGCATAAGAAAGGAGACTGAGGACAAGATTTACGACATACAATCAGGGACAAAAAGTACTTAAGCCTTCTAACAAGACACAAATTTTAAAAAATAAAAAATAAAAAACCTAGAAGTTTCTATCATCATTTTCATGAATCTGAACCAAATATTGGGGAGCTCAGCAAGACTAACCCTATTTTTTCATTCTACTCCATTTGAACTTTCTAGACATGCTTGGATGCTTAAATCTCTCTATACCATCTCGATCATCAAACATAATGCCGGTCATTCCACCTTATAGTTCCATGATTAGCCACACAATCACATTATGTTTAAAAAAAGGACAATGACGACAATAAGATAATTCCAAAACATGCTATTACAAGCAGTATCATAATTCATAACCAGGCATTAAGAGCAATTCACAATTCACAAATCGCGCAAAAACTCGCTATTCTAAATGTACCTAAACAAGAATGAGATCTCAACATAATCGCAGAGAAAAACAAAAAGGAAATAAATACCAGAAACAATTTGAAATTTCACCAAAATCAAGAACAGGTAAGATACGAAACCCCAAAACTCACCGGCGTAGGGCGACGAAGAGTGAATCCCTCGCCCCGCAAGAAAAAGCAGCGGCGCAAGCACTGAAAAGAAGAGAAGAACCACAACGGGAACGCTAAAACCGCAACGTCCACCTCTGTTTCTATGAAGCCCGGGCCCATATGAGCCCCGCTTCAAAGCCATTTCCGAATCAAGAAACCCTAAAACAATTAAGAGCACCAAATCACACAAAACGCATCACGTTTTCTAAGAGAAAACACAAAAAGAGGAGAAAATTTTAGAAGATGCTATACAGATCTCTTTTGAACTAATGGCTCAGACTACAACTCGATGAATCTGAAGATGTAAAGAAGACGACTGGGTTTAGAGATCCGAAGCGGAGATCTTAGGACGAAAGTTACATTGAGAAAGAAAGAAAGAAAGAAAGAAAGAAGTAGAGCGAATTTGAGAGACGAGAGTTGAAGCAAGCAAGAAAAGGAAAGCGTCGGTGAGGGGTGTGGTAGTGGTGAAACGGTGAATTTCGGTAACAGGGGTAGTCGTTCTTCTAGGACCACTTTGATCTCGTTTCGACCGAAACGTTGTTGTGGGGTCAAGAGAAAGTATCCGATGTACCTTCGGTTGATGATAAGAAATACAATGTGATCAGATCTCATTCTCAACAGTAGAATTTAAAAAATAAAATAAAATAACCTTACCAACAAAAATTAAATACAAAGAAAATAATAATAACAAAGAAAATTAATAGGGAAAGACCAATTTTTTTTTTTTTTTTTTTGTGGTAAAACTCAAGGAAAACATCAATGACTCTCTAAAGCATCAAAACCCCGAGAACTTTTACACTAAGGGGATGTTTGGAAAGGGGGGATTGGATGAAATTAAACTATTTTTAGTCTCAATCTCATATTTAGAGGTGAGGTAGGATGAAATTATTTTTATTCCACTTCACCATTTTATCCCACCATTTTTGTGAGATTATTTTATCACCCTCAACTTTTTTATTTTATTTTGTTTTTTGGCTGCAACTCCAGCTTCTTCTTCTTCTTCTTCTTTTCTCTGGTTTTGCAAACCAAATTTTTTTCCTTTTTATATAATTTTAATTTTTTTTTAAATTTAATTAAAAATTTTAATTATTTTTTTATTTTAATCTCAAACATACCACCAAATACAATATTACTCTATTTTTAATCTCATTCCATCTAATCTAATCTAATCTAATTCAATTCTATAAAAATAATTTTATCTTATTCCGCACACCAAACAAGCCCTAAAATTTTTGGCTAAACAAGCGTCAATATTTTTACTTCCTTTTTTTCTGTTCTAATTCTTTTTTAAAATTCTCTAATATTTACAACCACCCCCGAAAACTTAAATTTACAGAGTGATAAGAGATGATAAGAAGTGTTTAAGAGTGTAAGTAGCGACAGTAGTGATAATTTTCCTGTTTTCATTCCTTGTGGATTGTTTGGGTGGGACCCCATAATATGGATAAGACATTATTTATCAGGAGGCTTTTGGTCTTGCAAAAGCTTTAAGCAAATAGATTAGAAAATTTCTTCCTCTTCCCCAACTTCTTCATAACATTTGTTGTGGTTGTTGCTTTACTTCTTTGTAATTTCCCTATAGCTAGAGTAGTCATTTTTTATCTTCAAGCCAACCACTGCCATTTTAGTTTTGCCGAGCCATATAAGTTTTCACCAACTTGAAACGCCATTAATGATGTAAGCTTTTGACTTGAATTGAATAGATGCTTAGTCTGTTGCACGATTATAAGCTAGAGCTTTTCCATCTCCTTTGATACTGCCAAACATTATCCCTTTCGTTAAAAAATAAAATAAAATAAAATTGTATCTCTAGCTATAACACCTCATACTTGTAAGTCAAATATATACTATGACTTGTTCTTATTGTCAGAGATATTTATATGCGTATGCGTATGTTGATGACCTTAAAATATGATAATTGTGTGTATAATACTGAGACTTAGAGATATAACATTTAAGGTGTGAAACTAAGAGAAATTTGTAGTCTAGACATCAAGAGCGCACTCCAATGGTAGTAGACAAATAACATAATTTTTAGGTTTGAGTGGCATCGCGCTCCCCAAGGGAGCAATGCACTACAGTGATGGAAAACAAAATGTATTATTTTTCTGGATTTTGGACAAAAACGTGCTCCTAAAAGGGAGCAACGCGCTTATTGCAATTCTAGAGAATGGTCCGCTTTCCGGGCAAAGAGGAGCACACTTATCCTAATCATGTTGTTTTAAAATGGACGGTGGGGTGGTTTACACGATTTTTAAAGTGATTTCTCCCTCATTTAAGCTCAATTGATCTTGTTTCGTCTAGGGAAAAGAGGAGAAACGAAGGAAGAAGAAGGAACGTGCCTAGGTTGGTAATTCTAAGGTAAGAATTGTTATTTTTGAGCTAAAAATTCTAGATTCTTGTTTTTCTCTTTGAGTTGTTTAACACATATGAATTTGGTAGTATTTGAACGGTTGGTTAGGTGAATTTGGGTTGTGATAAATTTGTGGGTTTTGGTGTGCAATTTTATAGGTAAGTGAAACTTTGATGAATAATGGGTTTACGGCAAGTTGAATTGTGGAAATTGGTGGTTGTATGGGAGTATGCTCAAACCCAACCGTTGTTGAAGCAGCTGAGGGTTTGGAGGCAATTTAAGTGATGTTTTTGTGTGATTTAGAGTGGATTATTATTGGATTTTGATTAAGTGTGATTCTGTTATGAATATATATTACAAATTTTGTATTTTGACTTGTTGATGAAATTGGTGAATTCGACGTGTGAGCAAGTGATTTGGTGAGCAGCTTGTGCACTAGCTGTTAAGAGTGTACTTTGGTGCTAGGAACGATACTCATTATGAGTATTCTTACCTTTAATTTTATGTGTGACATTGTATATATAAACATGTTTGAGAATATAGGCATAACATTATTATTGCATTGTGATTTGAATGCATAAAATGTATTTGTGAATTGGGACATGCTTTAGACTTACTAGAGTGGGTTAAAGCGTAAGATCAATTCCTTTGAGGAAAACCATTAGGAATTAGACATGCACGAATGTGACCGCGAAAATACTCATGGACATTGGTGTTGTCCTAGTTAAGGATGAGAACCCAAGAATGATCTAATTGAAATAAGTAAATTGAGGTTGGTGCTCTCCTCATCTATAATGAGGGGCAAACCCGCTCAGTTGCTTTGAAAGAATAATATGGCGTTTACATTTTCACTAGACTATGCATTGTTTTAAAATCTATGAATGTGATGACATGTATCCCTATTTGATTCTCTGCTTGCATATAATGTTTATACCAATTTTAAATGTCATGTTTTTATTATTGATGCATGTATAATATCATAGGTAGAATATTCACGGAGCTTATTGTAACTCACCCAAACTCTCATTATTTTCAAGAGGGGATTATGAGGGCAAGGGCAAATCAACAGAGATGTGACTTTTGCTCTGCTAATTTTGATGTATGTATTTGAGATGTTTGGACCAAACCTTTGTATTTTGTAAATTTACTTGTATAACACTACATATGATATGTGAAACGTAGAGGTGTGGACTTGTGTATATGAATATATGGTTTTAACTGATTGTGATGAATGAAATGTTTTATACATGATGAGTATAAAAATAATGGAATTTGATATATGATGCGTAGTTAATGAATGGAATTATACAGGTGTTGAGACGGGTTAAGGCTGACAGGATGTCAAATGGAATTGATACTTTGTGTTGGTAGTGATGTCACCCTGCGGAGGGAGTTGCAACACTTGCTCACATATGAGGACTACCAAAAATAATAAGGCATGCATCTAGTAATACTGCATTATTGATTATCTAATTCTTGAATTTTTTTATTAATTACAGATTTGAAAATTGCATCTAGTAGTTACCTCCAACTTTGAATCTTTGTTCAATCATCTTAAAGGATACGACTTAGGATATGGAGACATCTTTAATTGTTTCACTAGTTCTTATGAAATCAAATTCTTTTGTAACTCCACTATCAAAGAGAGTAACGACTAAAGTTAAACCAAGTTGTGCATACATCCAAAACTTTTCTCTTTTGTAGAGTCAAGTACTATAGTCGGATCTTAATTGCGTTGAAGGATCATTTTTCTATTCTTTAGGGTTCAACTTCTCGGAGTCTAATTCTTTAAGATAGAAATAATAATAAAGAATTAATAGAAAAAAGGATTATTATTATTATTATTGTAGGAAATTAGTTACTTAATTTAGTATGATTTTTGTTATTTTATTTAATTAGGATTTTAGTTGTTTATTTTAATAGAATTCTAATTGTTTTATTTAAATAAGATTTTAGTTTTTAAATTGTATTAGGATACAAATTATATATTTTAGATCTTTACAAATAATAAGTTTGTAATTGAAATTCAGGGATGATTATGGAACAAAATTATTAGGCATTGAGGCCTTGCAATCTCTTTTCTCTACCCTTCTTCTATCTTTATCAAAACTTTCATCCTTTTCTCACAATAATCTATCATTTTTCTAATGACTAAAATAAATCTCTAAATCTTCTAATTATAATATATAGAAGAGAGTAGATATTGCCAATTTAAAATCTAATTTGTAGTTAGAGATGAATGAGGAATAGAAAGTAATATAGAAAAACAGTTTGTTTTGGACAAGAAATTGGAATATAGGTTGTTTGATGGGGTCACAATTCTTTTCTTTGAAGGACTAAGTTTTTTAATTCATATTCGATCAAGCCTCTCCCATCCAAAAATTTTTGAAAATTTACCAAATGATTTTTATTATTTTCTGAAACTAGTATGTTTTGAGAGTAAATCTTAAAAAAATTGATTACCAATTTAACAAAGTAAATGTAATTTCCTAACTTTCAAAATTTTGGATACAAAAACGTGTATCTAAATTACAAACCAAATACAATCTTGATTTTATTTGGGATGAATATTATTAGACTAACTAATTTATGATTTTAACAGCATTGCTGACTACAAGTAATAATAGTCTGATTATACTGATATATCTGATATGTGGTATTCATAAAACAGAAGCCACCTTTTCATGGAAGAGGAAGAGAAGAAAGAAAAATAGCTAAAAATTGAAATACATATCAATGACTTGTTATGAGCTCTTTCAGTTCTTGTCTTGGTCTCTCAAGTGTCAAGGCAGAGTGCTATCAATGTTTTCATTGTATTCTCTAATTCTTTGTAATTGAAAAAAAAGTTTTTTTTTTCATTGTTTTTTACCCTTAATCCCCCTTGACTTGGAAAATGCTTTTGCCATTTATTTTAACATTTTAAGTAAAAGATAATAAATACTTTAAAATACAAAATAAAAACCTTAAATTGAACAAATTCTTATCATTTGTTTGTCAAGTACTCGTATTTTAATTTGTTACCCTCTATTTGAATTTTATGAAGATAAAATAGAAAAAAATTAAATCAAAAAATAAAAACTTAACTCAACAAACTTTTTCTCTTTATTTCTCATAAGACGAACTATCTTTTCTTTTTGATATGGAACTAATCTTTCGGTTTACACATGCCTAACAAATATAAATAGTGCGAACCCAAACAAGGGGACGAAACTTTCACAGACGAGGGGACTGTGCCCACCATGGATTTATTTACTCATGCTACTAGATCAACTTGTTCTAAACATTTAGGCTTGAGCTGGGTTTTGGTCCCCAAGGAAGGCATCATTCAAGAGAGCAACTAAACAATTCATTACTAAAACTGAATTTGTGGAGCTAGCTGCAGCTGATGCCATCCTATGTGTTCTTCAACACTGCAAGGACATATACAATCGACTGTGTAGCTGTGAAATCAGATTCTAAGGTGTGGTTGTCAATTGCATTGGGAGAAATGGTAGTTTTGTGGTAAAGATTGAGCCAGTCATTAAAGATATTGGGAGGAATGGTAGATAATAATTTGTATATAATAATATTAACCCATTGCAAGAACCCAAGGGTGTGTCTTGAAACTTACACAAATTCCAAGGCATAACATCTTTTAGTTCTATTGATGATAATGATGATGCTTCCAATTGATCATCAAGATGATTTTGATGTAATGAATAAACACGATTGTTATAGGAATCATGAAGGACTAGGATTAAATCACAAAGTGATAAAAGCCATTGCCATACAATGTCCGTAAGTGATATGTGTGCTAGTTTAGCAACATGAACATGAAGAAGTTATTTTTCCCTAATCTAGTTAAAATCTAAGTTTAGTCCTTTAACATGAGATTCGTGTTTTTTCTCAGCCATGATGCGAGGACGAAGAACACCAAGAACTAGAGGTGGTAGAGTAACTAATCAGAATCAAGGGAAAACAGACGCCGAAAGGATTAGATAGCTTGAGGAGATGGAGCTAATCCGAAACCAATAATTTTGAGAGAGGGATTGTCACAGTATGACATATGCAAGTTGTTATTGTTCTCGTCTTGGATTGATCCATTATAGTGCACAAATATTATATAATTTTTCTTCATTCGTCTCTAGGTCTAGTGTAGAATATTTCCGACTTCTTTACGTAGAAGGTAATAAATTATAATGCAGAAGATTGATACTCCCTTTATTTTCGGGATTTTCATCACCCGGAATTTTTTGAAAAAAATCGATACTTATCCACGGGAACGATATATTCATTTTTCAATGGATACGATGTGTAATAACAGTAAAAAACTTGGCCAATAAATTACGCAAAATTTACTTTCGCGCTCCCGTGGTTTGGGTTTTGGGTTTTAGAATTTTTGAAGGGTTCTTCGTTTAGCCCGTTGTCGATCGGCACATCGCAAGATTGCGCTTCATAGAACATCTCCTCCTCTTCTTCTTTGAGATCGGTTTTCTGCTGCTAAAAACCTCCTTTTCTCATCTTGGATCGTTGACACTCTCTACAAAATCATCGCAATTGTTCTTCTTATTTCCATTCTTCTCTGCGTTTGCAAACTCGAACGACAGAGCTCGACAAAATCCCTTGCCCTAAAATTAATCACAGATAAATCTTCGTTTCGTTCTGAGAGATGGATGTGGGATATCGACTGTGAATCTCTATACTCCTTGATATTTAATTTAATTATCAATCGCACAGTCTTATATACCTTGATATTTATTTTAATTTTTAATTGCACAGACAATTTGCTTCTTGAGCTATTCGATTAATGAACTGTTTGCGAATCATTTCATTCTTCCAGGTTGTAGTTGTTATGCGAAAGCATGAATGAAAAAATACGACAACAATATTTAACGTGGTTCGATAAATTACCTACGTCGTCCACAGGAGGGAATAATTATATTTACAGGGATGATTTTGCAGTTGTAAATGAGCTATATTTATAGTCATTTACAACAGTGTGAAATGAGCCAAATTCAAACAAAGCTGTAGCTTTGTTTTCAAACAAAGTTGCAGCACCTTTCAACAAAATTCAAACAAAGCTGCAAGCTGCAGCTTTATTTGATAAAAAACAGAGCAACCTCTTTTTTTGACAAAACAGAGCAACAATCTCCACCTTGGCGAATTTCCTTCAAAAAATCGGTTGCTGCCTCTATTAGTGCCCTTAGGCATTCCGAGCTCGTGAGATGTTGATCAAGTCCAAACAATGTTAGAACTTGATCCCTGTAACCACCTTTGTAAGCATATCTGCGGGGTTATCTGCAGTCCTGATCTTTTACAGAAGAATACTCCCTTCTTCTACTATTTCTCGAACAAAATGAAAACGAACATCAATATGCTTCGTTCGACTGTAATGAACTTGGTTCTTTGCCAAACAAATGGCACTCTGGCTGTTGCAGAAAACTTCAACATTCTTCTGCACAATTTTCAAGTCTTTAGTCAACCATGAAGCCAGATTGCTTCCTTGAAAGCTTCTGTTACTGTCATGTACTCTGCCTCTGTAGTAGACAAAACAACTGTTGACTATAGTGTTGATCTCCAACTCACTGGTCCTCCTGCCATAGTGAAAACATAACCAGTAGTAGATCTGCGCTTGTCAAGATCTCCAACATAGTCCGAATCCACATATCCGACTAGATGCTTACAACTTTTCGTATCTCTCTCGAACTTTAAACCAATATTCACAGTACCATGAATATACCGTAAAATCCACTTCACTGTTTGCCAGTGGCCTTTACCGGGGTTGTGAATGTAACGACTTACCATACTTACAACATGTGAAATGTCAGGTCTGGTACACACCATAGCATACATCAAGGCACCAACTGCATTTGCATATGAAATATTCTCCATTTGCTTCTTCTGATCCTCGTAATTTGGTGACATTGATGAACTTAGCTTGAAATGTGGTGCCAATGGTGTGCTCACAGGTTTTGTGTCATTGTCAATGCCAAAAGTTTGAAGAACTTTCTTCAAATACTGAATCTGAGTCAAACAGATTGTGCCCTTGGCCTTTTCTCGAGTTATCTCCATCCCGAGAATTTTTCTGGCCTCTACAAGATCCTTCATTTCAAACTCTGAGCTCAATTGAGCCTTCAGTTTGTTGATCTCCACCGTACTTTTAGATGCGATTAACATATCATCTACATATAAAAGCAAGTAGATAAATGTATCATCTTGAAGTTTGCGATACTAGACACAATGATCAAACTGATTCTGGGTATATTTCTGCCCTTGGATGAAGCTGTCAAATCGCTTGTACCACTGTCTCGGTGACTGCTTCAGGCCATACAATGACTTGCTCAACTTGCAAGCCCAATTCTATCTTCCTGGTACTTTGAATCCTTCTGGTTGAGACATATATATCTCTTCTTCCAAATTACCATGCAGAAAAGCAGTTTTGACATCGAGTTGGGCTAACTCGAGATCAAACTGTGCAACCAAAGCCAATAATATTCGAATTGACGAATGCTTAACAACAGGTGAGAATACCTCGTTGTAGTCAATTCCTTCCATCTAAGCGTAGCCTTTTGCTACCAGTCTGGCTTTGTATCGGATACTATCTGTGCTGGGAGAGCCTTCCTTCTTAGAGAAAACCCATTTGCAACCAATTGGTTTCTTTCCTTTCGGAAGTGGAACCAACTTCCAAGTCTGATTCTGATGGAGTGATTTCATCTCCTCATGCATAGCCATTTTCCACTTATCACTTTCCATACTCTGACTAACATCTTTGTAATTGTATGGAATATCATCTCCGGTGATTGGTAATGCATATGCAACCATGTCAGTGTACCGAGCAAGTTTGCGGATTTCTCTTCTTGGTCGACTGGTGGCAATTGATTCTGGTTGTTGACTGATGTCTGGTCCTGAAGCCTCCACCTCAACTGAGATTTCCTCATCTTCTTCTTCAGGATGGTTGGATATCTCTGCTGACTTGCCAGGAGTTACTGGAATATCTAACTCCACCTGCTGAGGCAAATCTGGATCTCGATTTTCTTTATCAGAAACTGTATGCTTTAACATCACAGATTCGTCAAAAGTTACATCTCGACTTTGTACAATCTTCTTTGACTCAGGGTTCCATAGTCGGAAAGCCTTAACTCATTCACTAAAGCTCATGAAAATCGCTTTCTTGGACATAGGATCCAATTTGGATTCCTTCACATTGAAATATGCAGTGCATCCAAAAATGCGTAGAGAATTATAATCTGAAACGGGTTATCCAGGCCATACCTCTTTGGGAGTTTTGCCATCAAGTGTTATTGCCGGAAGTCTATTGATGATATAAGAGGCATATGACAAAGCTTCAGCCCAAAATGCCTTGCTCAGTCCAGAATGAGATAACATGCAGCGAACTTTATCTACCAAAGTACGATTCATGCATTCAGCAACACCGTTTTGTTGTGGCGTGCTTGGGACTGTGAAATGTCTAACTATCCCTTCATTCTCACAAAATTTCTGAAATGGGTCTGACTTGTATTCTCCTCCATTATCAGATCTGAGCTTCTTAATCTTCCTTCCCGTTTGAGTTTCTACCATTTTCTTCCATATAAGAAAGATATCGAGCACTTCATCTTTATGCTTTATGGTATAAACCCAAACATAGCGTGAGAAATCATCAATGAAAGTAACAAACCAACGTTTACCTCCCAATGAAGCATTTTGAGAGGGGCCCCAAACGTCTGTATGAACATAATCCAATGTTCCTTTTGTGCAGTGGATGGCAGTTCCAAACTTAACTCTCGTCTGCTTGCCTAAGATACAATGCTCACAGAAGTCAAGTTTTTCGGTCTTTGCACCTTTCAGAGAACCTTGCTTTATCAAGGTTTGAAGAGCCTTCTCTCCAACATGTCCGAGCCCCATGTGCCAAAGTCGGGGAAGTGTCCGATGAAACATCAGTAGAACTGGTGCAAGCTGATACACTTCCGATTACTGTGTGTCCGTCAAGGAAATATAGATTTCCTTTCTGAGTACCCTTCATGGCCAAGAGTGCTTCACAGACAACCTTTAGAACTTCACCTTTAATGGTTACCTTGTAACCGCTAGAATCAAGGACCCCTAGTGAGATCAGATTTTTCTTCAGATGTGGGACATATCTGACTTTCGTGAGCCGTCTTGTTGTACCGTCATGCATCTTAAGGCGTATAGTCCCAATACCCTTTGTTTGGCAGGTATTGTTGTTGCCCATGAGCACGACTCCTCCATCGAACTCATTCAATTTTGAGAACCAACTTCGATTCGGACACATATGATAGGAACATCCGGAATCTAATATCCATCTATCAGACTGATTGTCTATAGATGAAACTGAGAATGTAGAAGCTTCTTCAGCCTTCTTTGTCAGGTAGAGTCGGTTCTCTACGCTTTTCGTCATGTACTTGTCCTCCAGTTTCTTCCAGAGACTTGCTGCCATAGTCTCTTTCATGACAAAATACTTCTGATCTTTGGCCAAACAGAGTTTGATTGTTCCACAAGCTTGACGATTTACAAAATTCCAATCATCATCGGACATATCATTGGGCTTGGTTTCCAAGGCGATATGTGATCCTTCCCGGAATAATAGATTTTGAACTTCGCATTGCCACATGCCAAAGTTGTTGGTGCCGTTGAATTTCCCTACCTCGAACTTTGCATTGGACATCGAACTTCTTTGCCAAGGCCTGCTTGTGGTTGGATTTCCTCCGCCATTAAGATCGAAGATATGTATGACGCCGAAAAGTATTTTAAAAAATGAGAAACGACTCCAACTAAGCTATATTAATAACTTAGGAGCTGAATCTGCAGAAACTGATTGCACGATTGCGTCCGGAACGGTCGAAAATGGTAGAAACGAGTCTGACTTTGCTGAAATCAGACGAAAAAGGAGCCGGATATGGCTGGTCAACCGAAAATGGATTCGGTCAACTGCGGGCCGAATAAACAGTATCGGGGCGGGGTAAACAGTATCATGCTGGATAAACAGTAACGGGCTGATGAACAGTATCGGGCCGGATAAACAGTTTCGGACTGTGATGAACAGTGTCAGACTGTGATGAACAGTGTCGGCTGGACCGGGTCTGGGTCATGGGTCGGATCCGGGTCGGATCCGCCTTCTTCATCCCTACGCTGTAAAAAAAATTTACAGAGAAATTTATGTAAACTTTGATCGGCTCCTGGAAACTCGTTTCTTGTCCGTTTTTCTCGCCGTTTATTGCGTTGGATTCCTGAAAACGAGAGCTACCTCCACGGGTGATCAGAAAACAGTTTCGATCACTGTTACAGAATCTCAAAATTTAGACGAAATCTCGAAAAATTCGATCGAGGGTCTGTTTTCTTCCAAAGTTTTACCTAAGCTCTGATACCAATTTGTTATGCGAAAGCATGGAAGAAAAAACACGAAAACAATATTTAACGTGGTTCGGCAAATTACCTACGTCCCCGGGAGGCAACAATTGTATTCACAGGGATGATTTTGCAGTTGTAAATGAGCTATATTTATAACCATTTACAACAGTGTGAAATGAGCCATATTCAAACAAAGCTGCAGCTTTGTTTTCAAACAAAGTTGCAACACCTTTCAATAAAATTCAAACAAAGCTGCAAGCTGCAGCTTTTTTGACAAAAAACAGAGCAACCTCTTTTTTTGACAAAACAGAGCAACAGCAGTGTTCTTCCAGATGTGCATAGAAATATATCAGGTTGTAGATTTCAACAGATTGATGTTACATTTATCATCTTATCTTGAAGTAGAATTTTCATGCTATCTATTTGCCTGTGGTTTATGTGGGGAATAGAAGGTATTAGGATTGATTCCATTCTCTATGTCTTTTGGTGATAGTCACTTCAGAAACTTATTTTTGTGAACCCTTTTCCTTGAAAATATTTGCTGCGATTAGGTTGGGTGGCATACGGGGAAACTATGAGCGTGTTCTATTGTTATATTACAATTTTCTTGAGTGATCCATTTATTTCTTGCATTGACTTTGTTGAAGTAAATTTATGATGTGGTGGGGATATTTCATAGCAATAAAAGATTTGCAACCTTTAGGTTCTTTATCTTGTCGAAGTTATTATGGCTAATTGTTTTTGTAGTATATGTGTATGTATGTTAGTGTACGATCCCACGTCTTTGTGCACTTCTGCTGAAGATGTTTGTAAGGTTAGCGTCCTTTCATCTCCCCCTCCATACCACCACCTTTTTTCTTGGTGGATGTCTTCAAGTTGCCTGTTCTTTCTAATCATTGATACGAATAATGTTATGGAAATTGGGGGGGTGGGCTTTTTTGATGATTTTTTTTAGTTAGTTGCCACGTATTTCACTTTAATCTTTTTCCATTGGTTTTGATTGTTCTTCAGGATGGAAATGGATAAATAGATAATGCTTCTACTTCAACATGTCTCAACAAACTACTAATTCTTTTGTTTGTATTTTATTTCATTACTTTCAATTTGCATATGTTCAGCTATATGATTGTTTTGCTTTTGGGTTATTTTTATCAGGATTTCATGGAGATTTGGTGGGTGTGGTCGTTGGCACAAATCAACTGCTGGAACAGAGGGTTATTTTATTTCTTTTCTGTCAATTTGCTTGTTGTTTGGAGTCTGAATGTTTTGAGTTTGGCCTATTTTTATTGGGTTTTCACTGAAATTTGTTTGGTAGAGTCTTTGATTCAAATCAACTGCTGTGCTTTACTTGTTTTACCACCTTAATTTAAACTTATGTTTTTGACTAGGATATTTTTAGGAGCTTTAAGTTAATTGAGTATTTACATCTTTGGTTTGAATGGCTAGAGTGAATCTTTCTCAAGACTCTCTCTCTTTCTCTCTCTCTCTCTATATATATATACTTCTCCTTTTCGTACAAAATATTATTTCCTTGTAGAATCATTTTTATTATGATATCTGTATAATCATTTTTATTGTGGAATCATTTTAGTTTGCTTTTGTTGAAGGGGCTTGCTTGAGAAATTAAAGTTGTTGATTGTAGTGATAGCTTCAAGTACTTGAGTTTATTTTTAGAATTGTATCTTGAGGGAGTTGCAAGAGAGGGCGTAAGGAATGTGGGGTCCACCCTTAAATGGTAAACAAAGAGAAGGGTTAGTGGCCGCCCACCTTCTGCTCGGCTGCGCCCATTTTTGTTGAATTTAAGTATATTAAATATATTAAATTAATTACGAAAATGCCCCTGGTTACACTTATAAATAGAGCATCACTTTGATCTTGAAAATTATGTTTAGTGAGTTTTATTCTGAGAGATCTATTAAGAGATCCAATCTGTAAGATCCACCTAAGGGTGATCTAATAAAAGAGTGCTGCCTCCCGTGGACGTAGGCAATTTGCCGAACCACGTTAAATTTGTTGTTCTATTTTTTCTTTCATGCTTTACTCCGATTCCGCATAACAAATTGGTATCAGAGACAAGGTTAGGTTTTGGAAGAAAAACAGACCCTCTGTCGAATTTTTCGAGATAGCGTCGAAATTTTCGAAATTTTGCAACAGTGATCGGAACTATTTTCTGATCACCCGTGGAGGTAGCTCTTGTTTCCAGGAGTCCAACGCAACAAACGGCGAGAAAAACGGACAAGAAACGAGTTCGCAAGAGCCGATCAAAGTTTGATCTTTGTATTTTACAATTTTTTTTTGTCTGACACTGTTCATCCGCGACACTGTTCATCACTGGCACTGTTCATCCGCGACACTATTCATCCGATCCGAACCCGACCCAGATCCGGACTGTTCATCTGCGGTCCAGCCCACACAAACCTCACTGTTCATCTGTGGTCCAGCCCAAACAGTCCGTACTGTTCATCCTCGGTCCAGCCCACATAATCCGCCCTGTTCATCCGCGGCCCAGCCCACACAGTTTCACTGTTCATCTCAGCCCAGCCCATTCGGTCAGCCACTGTTCATTTCGGCCCATTTGTTTCGGCCTGTCACTGTTCATACAGCCCGATATTGTTCATCCGCGGCCTGATATTGTTCATCAGGCTAATTTTTTGTCTGATTTCAGCAAAGTCAGACTCGTTTCCACCATTTTCGACCGTTCCGGACGCAGCCGTGCAATCCGTTTCTGCAGATTCAACTCCTAAGTTATTGATATAGCTTAGTTGGAGTTGTTTATCATTTTTTCAGCACTTTTCGGCGTCATACATATTTTCGGTCTTAATGGCGGAAGAACTCCCAACCACAAGCAGGCCTTGGCAAAGAACTTCGATAACCAACGCAAAGTTCGAGGTGGAGAAATTCAACGGCACCAACAACTTTGACATGTGGCAATGCGAAGTTCAAGATCTACTATTCAGGGAAGGATCACATATTGCCTTGGAAGCCAAGCCCAAGGATATGTCCGATGATGATTGGAATTTTGTAAATCGTCAAGCTTGTGGCACAATCAGACTCTGTTTGGCGAAGGATCAGAAGTACTTTGTCATGAAAGCTATGGCAATAAGTCTCTGGAAGAAACTGGAGGACAAATACATGACGAAAAGCGTAGAGAACCGCCTCTACCTGAAGAAGAAGCTCTATCGTTTTCAGTACAAGGAAGGTACTCCCATGAGTGAGCATCTTGATAAATTCAACAAGATTCTTGCTGATCTACTAAATCTTGATGTTGACCCTCTTGATGAGGATAAAGCACTATTGTTGTTAAACTCTTTGCCTGAAAGTTATGAACATTTAACAACAACTTTGCTATATGGTAAAGATGAGGTTAAGTTAAGTGATGTTTCAAATGCTTTGGTGAACAACGAGTATCGAAGGAAGGACCAACGCGATCACAAAGAAGCATCACCAGCAGCCTTGACAGTATCTAGAGGCAGGGCTAACAACAGATCTGATAGATCCAGTGGGCGAGGCCGATCTCGCTCAAAGTCACAAGGACCTTCATCACGTCAACATCTTGTAAAGGATGAATGTGCCTATTGTCACCAAAAGGGGCACTGGAAGAAAGATTGTCCAAGTAAGGACACGACAACTGCAAATGTGGCACAGAAGGCTGAAGAAGATTCTGCCTTCTCCGTTTCATCTATAGACAATCAGTCTGATAGATGGATATTAGATTCCGGCTGTTCCTATCATATGTGTCCGTATCGACATTGGTTCTTAAAACTGGATGAGTTCGATGGAGGAGTCGTGCTAATGGGCAACAACAATACCTGTCAAACAAAAGGTATTGGAACTATACGCCTAAAGATGCATGACGGTACAACAAGACGGCTCACGGATGTCAGATATGTCCCAGATCTGAAGAAAAATCTGATCTCCCTAGGAGTCCTTGATTCTAGCGGTTACAAGGTAACCATTGAAGGTGGAGTTTTGAAGGTTGTACGTGGAGCATTCTTGGCCATGAAGGGTACTCAAAAAGGAAAT
This sequence comes from Paratinospora sagittata, assembly GCA_035771175.1. Taxonomy (NCBI): domain Eukaryota; kingdom Viridiplantae; phylum Streptophyta; class Magnoliopsida; order Ranunculales; family Menispermaceae; genus Paratinospora; species Paratinospora sagittata. The sequence goes on from CM069591.1 coordinate 35,205,561, forward strand.
CTATATTTCCTTGACGGACACACAGTAATTGGAAGTGTATCAGCTTGCACAAGTTATAATGATGTTTCATCAGACACTTCCAGACTGTGGCACATGCGGCTCGGACATGTTGGAGAGAAGGCTCTTCAAACCTTGATAAAGCAAGGTTCTCTGAAAGGTGCAAAAACCGGGAAACTTGACTTCTGCGAGCACTGTATCTTAGGCAAGCAGACGAGAGTCAAGTTTGGCACTGCAATCCACCGCACCAAAGGAACATTGGATTATATTCATACCGACGTTTGGGGACCCTCTCAAAGTGCTTCATTGGGAGGTAAACGTTGGTTTGTTACTTTCATTGATGATTTCTCACGCTATGTTTGGGTTTATACCATGAAGCATAAAGATGAAGTGCTAGATATCTTTCTTATATGGAAGAAAATGGTAGAAACCCAAACGGGAAGGAAGATTAAGAGGCTCAGATCTGATAATGGAGGAGAATACAAGTCAGACCCATTTCAGAAATTTTGTGAGAATGAAGGGATTGTCAGACATTTTACAGTCCCAGGCACGCCACAACAAAACGGTGTTGCTGAACGCATGAATCGTACTTTGGTAGATAAAGTTCATTGCATGTTATCTCATTCTGGACTAAGCAAGACATTTTGGGCTGAAGCTTTGTCATATGTCTCTCATATCATCAACAGACTTCCTGCAACAGCACTAGATGGCAAAACTCCCAAAAAGGTATGGTCTGGACACCCCGTTTCAGATTATGATTCTCTGCGCATTTTTGGATGCACCGCATATTTTCATGTGAAGGAATCCAAACTGGATCCTAGGTCCAAGAAAGCGATTTTCATGGGCTTTAGTGAAGGAGTTAAGGCTTTCCGACTATGGAACCCTGAGACAAAGACGATTGTAAAAGGTCGAGATGTAACTTTTGATGAATCTGTGATGTTAAAGCATACAGTTTCTGATAAAGAAAATCGAGATCCAGATTTGCCTCAGCAGGTGGAGTTAGATATTCCAGTAACTCCTGGCAAGTCAGCAGAGATATCCAACCATCCTGAAGAAGACGAGGAGGAAATCTCAGTTGAGGTGGAGGCTCCAGGACCAGACATCAGTCAACAATCAGAATCAATTGCCACCAGTCGACCAAGAAGAGAAATCCGCAAACCTGCTCGGTACACTGACATGGTTGCATATGCATTACCAGTCACCGGAGATGATATTCCATACAATTACAGAGACGTTAGTCAAAGTATGGAAAGTGATAAGTGGAAAATGGCTATGCATGAGGAGATGACATCACTCCATCAGAATCAGACTTGGAAGTTGGTTCCACTTCCGAAAGAAAAGAAACCAATTGGCTGCAAATGGGTTTTCGCTAAAAAGGAAGGCTCTTCCAGCACAGATGGTATCCGATACAAAGCCAGACTGGTAGCAAAAGGCTACGCTCAGAGGGAAGGAATTGACTACAATGAGGTATTCTCACCTGTTGTTAAGCATTCGTCAATTCGAATATTATTGGCTTTGGTTGCACAGTTTGATCTCGAGTTAGCCCAACTCGATGTCAAAACTGCTTTTCTGCATGGTAATTTGGAAGAAGATCAACACTACAGTCAACAGTTGCTTTGTCTACTACAGAGGCAGAGTACATGGCAGTAACAGAAGCTTTCAAGGAAGCAATCTGGTTTCATGGATTGACTAAAGACTTGGGAATTGTGCAGAAGAATGTTGAAGTTTTCTGCGATAGCCAGAGTGCCATTTGTTTGGCAAAGAACCAAGTTCACCACAGTCGAACGAAGCATATTGATGTTCGTTTTCATTTTGTTCGAGAAATAGTAGAAGAAGGGAATATTCTTCTACAAAAGATCAAGACTGCAGATAACCCTGCAGATATGCTTACAAAGGTAGTTACAGGGATCAAGTTCCAACATTGTTTGGACTTGATCAACATCTCACGAGCTCGGAGTGCCTAAGGGCACTAATGGAGGCAGCAACAGTCTTTTTTTTAAGGAAGCTTGCTGTCTGAAGAGAGATTGCAGGTGTGGAGGTGTCTTGTTTCACATGAGGTGGAGGTGGAGATTTGTGGGGTCCACCCTTAAATGGTAAACAAAGAGAAGGGTTGGTGGCCGCCCTCGTGGGCGGCCACCAACCCACCAACTCCACCAATTTCCTTCCGCTCGGCTGCGCTCATTTTTGTTGAATTTAAGTATATTAAATATATTAAATTAATTACGAAAATGCCCCTGGTTACACTTATAAATAGAGCCTCACTTTGATCTTGAAAATTATGTTTAGTGAGTTTTATTCTGAGAGATCTATTAAGAGATCCAATCTGTAAGATCCACCTAAGGGTGATCTAATAAAAGAGTGCTGCCTCCCGTGGACGTAGGCAATTTGCCGAACCACGTTAAATTTGTTGTTCTATTTTTTCTTTCATGCTTTACTCCGATTCCGCTTCCGCATAACAAGGAATGTTTGCGGTGGTGCAAAAGGAAAAATTGCTGATTTATGGCCCTGGATATCTTTCTGATGTGATTTTTCTTTAGGAAACCTTTTAATAGATAAGGATAATTATTAATAGTATCTCCAATTTAAGTTCCCTTAACAAAGGAGTTGAGCTTGTTAAGTGTCAAGTTTTTTATCTTGGTTCATATGGAGGGTAATCAATTGTTGCAGATGGTCATATTCACTAGGTTTTTTTTTTTTTTTTTTTTATGGATTCATTATCTGTGTTCTTTCTTCTACTGAGGTTACGATGATATAATTGGATGCTTTCTGGGGGATAAAAGATCAATTTGGCTGACTATTTGTCTGAGAGTCATATCATGTCATATTCTCTAGTTTTTTTTTTTTTTTTTATGGGTTCATCATCTGTGTTATTTCTTCTACAGAGCTTACACTGATATAATTGTCTGCTTTCAGGGGGATTAAAGATCAATTCAGCTGACTATTTGTCTGAGAGTCAAATGAGTAAACTCATTGCTTCTTTATAACTTATGTTGGTTCTATACAACTATTTACCGTTTGTTCTTTAACCCTTTTTTGTTGATTGATTTATTGTTATTTAAGATTTAATGTTTTTGTCTAGTGTGTGGTCTCACTCCTTTCTATCATTCTATTGAAGGTGTATAATGACAGTTTGATCCAACTTATTTAATGTTCTTCCTCTATTTGAGAGGGAGACACTACTGGAGAGTAGATGATCTTGTTCTAATAATGCTAATCCCCTCACTCTCCACCCTTTCAAGTTGATCCCTGCAAGTTTCTTGTTTGAATTATCCATTTGAGTGTATCAGTCTGCGGAATTTTGTTTTTTGTTATTTGATTTAATCTGCATGCATTGGCTGGGGGATCATGCAAGTTGTTAAATGCTTAATGTGGGGAATTCTCTTATTCTGTGTTACTGATCTTATTTTGATTGATTTAGTTACATGGGAATCCCAGTTCTACTAGCCTTTTTTCATGCAAGTATTTCTTTGATATCCTTTGTGATTCTCCCTCTTTCCATCCTTTTCCGCTTTCAAGGTATATTTGGCATGTTCATGCACCAACTAAGGTTAGGGTATTTGGATGGCTTATAGCTCACAGGAAGATCTATACTTGTGACATGCTGCAGAGGCGTGCACTTAATCGTTGTCTATCTCCACATTGTTGTTATCTATCTTTGTACGATGCGGAAAGCTTCGGTCATATCTTCTTTTCTTGTAAGGTGGCGAGAGAGATTTGGCACAAGTGGTATATTTTTTCTGGTCATAGATATATTGCACCAAAAAACGTAACAGAAGGATTGTAACTGTCACACTTAGCACACTTGTCAAAGGTTGAGGGGGAAACTGGCCTGATTGCATCATATGCAACGCTTTGGTCCTTGTGGCTGGAACACAATAATCGAGTGTTCAATGATTGCCATAGGGATGGGGAGCAATTGTGGGATAGTGTTAAATTATTAGCTAGTTCTTGGGTTCACTTGTCTTCTTAGGGTAATGACTTTCCAATTTCTTCCTGGCTGCTGAACTGGTGTAATTGTCTGGAGTATTGCTGTGTATAGGTTTCTAATTTGTGTTTTGTCAGCTTTTTGCGGTCCATTGCAGAATAATTACAAGTGCATAATATCGTTATTCAAGTAATATAATGATAAGTAGAATAGTATTCTTACAGATGCCACTAATTTTTAGTTAATTATTAAAATTGTTTTAACTTAATCTTATCTAAACAAATATTCAAATTACTTATGAAACAAATCAAAAGATTGAAATTGCACTAAATAAATTCAGAATTTAATAAATCAGATATTTTAGAGCATAGGTTAACAATTTTTTTTCACATTTCACCTGGATCTATTTATTTATTTATTAATTAATTAATTAAATTGAGGAGTTAATCAAAAGCCTTAATTTATTTGCAAATTTTTTTTCAATGGTCAAGTAAAAATATCATGTTTAATTAAATCACTATATTCTTATGGGATTTGAATTTAAACAAAATTTATTAAGTTTTTATTTTTTTTAATGGTTACCTATGTTATGCAAATATATTTCTATCTGGCATGAATTTATGGTTTTCATTTTTTGATCATATGTCATTTTAATCAAGTTCTAATTTTAAAATCTCTTTTTCAAGTTTATTTAGATTTTACAAATCAATTTAACTAATGACCTGTTAATTAGAAGCAAAAAGCATAGGTTAAAGTGAGTAATTTAAAATTAACTAATAAATATTTAAAATTAAAATAATAAATTTAAGGTTACATGTGAGTTTTAATGGCAAACCTAAAACAAAATCTACCCTATAATTAAATATGAAAACTCAAAATTCATAGGCTTCAACATTATTGAAAGAAAGAAACATAAATATAAGAGAAGAATAGGATAAAAAATAAAGCTAGCAACGAATCTTTCAATTCTTGAATTGACTTTTTTGCGGCTTTTTGAAGTGTTTTTCTCACCTTCTTTTCATCTTCTTTCAATGGATCTCCTTTAATCTAACCCTTTTACTAGTTTTATTTGTAGTTATGAGAGAAAAAGAAAAGAAAACTCAATTCTCGCAATAGATTCCAAATATGACTCAAACACACGGTGCCATAGCGCTTAGATTCTGTGTCGTGGCGCTCAGTTGCTGTCATTTTTTTCATGTCTTTTTCTCTAGTGCTGTAGGGCTCATTCTCAATGTTGTGGTGCATATTCTCTGTTTCACCCTGTTTCTTCATTAGCTCAATGCCGCGACATTCAATTTCAATGTTGCGGCACTCATCTTCTATTTTTGCGCTTAATATCTTCACGACTCCATCACTTGGGAACTTGATTCCTATTTTATTTTCACTTGTATTCCTACAAAATAAAGCACCAAATAAGTAAATGAAACCTCAAATCATCATAATATTCACAAATATTCAACTATAACCATGAAATAAACTAGTTAAAATTTAACTTATCACAGTCAATAGGTGTGGCTGTTGCTGTGCACCCCTGGTTTAATGTTTAATAGCATTAGCTCAATGTTTAATATGATAGATTTAGTTTTAGAAAAAATGATGGCATAAGGTTTATATATATATATTATTATTTTGAAATTGAAAAGATGTTCTTTTGCCTCGTTCACATGCGCAAATGACAAAGTTTCAATAAAGAAAAAGCAGAAACTTTTTGGCGCGCTAGCTGAGGCGCTGCTTAATTGTTTCTTTTTTCCACCACTGTCACTATCTTTCTTCTTCCATGTATAACTTCTTTTGATTCTTTTTTGAAATCTCTAAGATCCAAAGCAACTTCTTCTCTAAACATGTACAAAACATCTCGTGTTTCACTATTTTGTTTTTTCTATCTCCAAAAATCTCAAACTAAACTCTTTAACTATAACCATCCATCATCTTTCACTTTTAACCTTCAAATCGAGTTGGAAAGTGTTAGATAATATTAATGCCATTTTCAGGTTTTAAGTTTATTGGTTGAAGATTATTTGCAATCTTAGAGAATTCTTGGATTTAGATTCAAATTTGTCACATCCCAGTACACAGTACACCGCATTGTCTAGTACCCCGGGATGTGATGGGTACCTCATACCAAGCGTATTCCAGTCGTTATATACCACATAATATTATTATACTTCAATACACAGTCTGCACACAACGTCTAGTATTCCTCAAGTTTTTTGTCCACAAAGGGGGCCTCCCCCCAAGTTAAACTCGCAACCTCTCCTTAAGGAGTTAGAATTCGCACTTGGAGTAACCACTGAGCCAATTGGGGGGAGGCCCCCTTTGTGGACAAAAAACCTCGGGGATACTAGACGCTGTGTGCGGGCTGTGTATTGAGGTATAACAATATTATGTGGTATATAACGGCTGGGGTACACTCGGTATGAGGTACCCATCACATCTCGGGGTACTAGATATTGCGGTGTACTGTGTATTGGGATGTGACAAAAAGGCCTTATATATATATAAGACTTTTTTGTCACGCTTGGATTGCACACAGTGCCTCCTACGTAGGGTGATGAGTACCCCGCAGGGCATACTCCAGCCATAGCACCACATAATATTGTTACATCCCAGTACACAGCATACCGCAACGTCTAGTACCCCCAGGATCATTTGTCTATACTATTCACTTATGAATAGTACAAGACCTCCCCCAGATTCGAACTCACAACCTCATAAGGTTTGATTTCGTAATTTGAGTAGCCACTGAACCAATTGTGTACTGGGATGTGACAATATTATGTGGTGCTATGGCTGGAGTATGTCCTGCGGGGTACTCATCACCCTGGGTAGGGGACACTGTGTGCAACCCAGGCGTGACAAAATTTGTGTTTTGATATGCTTTTTTGAGTTTATCATAACATTTGTCAGTGTTTTTTTTGGTATATTTACGTGTTTGGGAAGAAAAATTGCCAGAATCGGTCAGTTCAGTAGTACAAGCCCGAACCAAACCTCTTGATTCGATTGGTTCAAGACTGAACTGAGGCTCAGTTCGGTTCCTGTTCGATCGAACCGAACCCAAAGTGAGCATTTTTTATTTTATTGTTTAAATTTTGTATATTTTTTCATTATAATAAATCAGTTAATCAAGTTTTCGTTTTGATATGGTATGTAGATATATCAATAAGAAGCAATCACACATTCTCGGCCAACGACATCCGCTAGGAGACGCCAGCTTGTCTACTCAAATTTATCTATTATCCAAAACAATATTAAGGAAGAAAAACACAAAAACAAAATAAGCACGCAAAATGTTAGTCAAAGGACTACTAATACCGAAGAAGAAACATTTGGAGGTACTGTTGGCCACATGTCCTGCGAGGCTATTTGATCCTTTTCTCCTAATTAATTTCAAGAATCACATTGCAGCTTTTATATGAGAAAACAATGTAAGTTGTTAACTTTCTTATTCATAGTATTTTTTATGTTTTGTTATTAATATTAACTATTATTGATGTCTATATTTTTGCATTTTTACTTTTGTGTTCACAATATTGCCTCCAATTAGGTGTATAAACCATTAAACATAAGTAGCTACTTGGAATCTAAGTTGTTACCTTGACCATGGAAGACACCAAGAAATTATACAAGCATTTGATTTGGGTCCTATATGTAGGGCTATAAGTAATACTCAATGACCCGACAAACCTGATAGACCCGACCCGATCCGATCTGGTGTGGGTGGGTTTTAAGCTTAAGCTCGGGTCAATCAGGTCACCTACTAACCTCACTCGAAATGTTGAGTGAGTTTTCGGGTTTGTATTTACCAACCCGAAAATCCACTCGACTCACCCGACATATACATACCCAACCCTCATAGATGTATAATGAGGGGGAAGCCCCACTCTAACATTTAGATGATGAGAGATGTTTGTATGGTTTTTCACTGAATTTGTATTGTATGCAAACGGTTGGATATATTCAAATATATTTGGCATGTAAGATTTGATCATATTACTTGCATAAGTGTTTAGCTTGTTTTAAATGCCATGCTTCTTATAGGAAATTTACCAAAATAGTATTTTTTAAAACTCAGTTGACATAAATAGCATGCTCCTTATTTATTTCAGTTTTTTTATAACTTCTTTTCTCCAGGTAGCCATTCATGTTTGGCCTTCGGCTCAATTACTCCATTTTCAACTTTTGTGGGTGCAGACTAGCCATTTCTTACAGTGTCCCAAATATCATAATCATGAGATCTCATGAAGTATCTCATTCTTGTTTTTCAGTGCAAGTAATTTCCACCCTTGAACAATGGAGGGAGATTCACAAAGTTTCCTTCATCATACGTGTCCTTATAATTAACATTAGAACTATGTCCTACCATACTCAAAGAAATTGTTAGATCTCTTTGATGCAAAAATCCGCTCTAATACCACTTGTTGGCTCATTATTATAGTCCAAGAGGGGGGTTCAATTAGACATTGTGAATTTTCGCGTTACCTTTTGGTTAATTAATTTAAATAGAATATATGCACAGTAGGTAACAATCAAAATAATCAAGTGTAGAAAAAATAAATGGACACAACGATTTATAGTGGTTCAAATCCCCTTGAACCTACGTCCACTACCCTATCACCCACGATCAGGATTTCCCAATACACTATTGGCTAGTCAACTTACGGGCGTGACTAGAAGTCGTATGTGCAACTATCGATATATCGGTTATATCTAAACGTTGTTTTCAAGTTTCAAACGGATATATTAGTTCTGGAACTACTGATATATCGGTCAATATCTATATTGCTAGATATGACCGATATATCGGTAGTTCCAGAACTGATATATCCATTATATCTAAATGTTGTTTTCGAGTTTCAGACGTTCAATTGATATATCGGTTATGGAACTATCGATATATTGGTCAATATCTATATCGTTAGATATGACTGATATATCAATAGTTCCAGAACCAATATATCAGTCAAGCGTTTGAAACTTTAAACCGTCGTTTAAGGTTTGGCTTTCGAAGTTTAAGAGGTTTAGCCTTAGATTTCATGTAATTTTGATTGGAAACAAGCAAATAACGAAACTAAAGGAACAATAAACATTAAATTTACACATTCGTTTTGTTTTGAAATAAATGCGCTCGGATTAGCTTTAAATGCCATAAAATACTAACAATGAATTTGTGGTTGCAAGATCGTCTTCGATTTTGAAGATTTGGAAATGATGGAGAAAAGTAAGAAGAAGAAGAAATGAGTCATGAGAGTTAGCACTCAAAAGAGTTATCGTCTTTTGTTTTGGAACTGGAGGGCATTTTTGTCTTTTTACGAAGCAAAACATGCTGCCCTTGTAATTAAATAAGAAGCATGCTATTTATGTAAACTGGGTTTTCAAAAATGTTATTTTAATAAGTTTTTCTTATTTATTAATACATATATGATGTTATAAGTAGAATATTCATTGAGCTTGTTATAGTTCATCTTCAAACTTTGAATCTTTTTAGGAGAAGACGTTAAAGGTAAGGACAAGACTAGAGATGAGTGACTCAATGCTTTGAGTTTGAGATGTATGTACTTTGAGAAGTTTGAAAAACTTTTGTATTTTGAGTATATATGTAAATAACACTGTCTACTGTATAATATTACCTAGATGTGTGTGGTTTGTTAGATGAGAATACTCGTAAATAGGATGATCATGTGTAATGGTTGATATATGAAAATGAATAATTATACAGGATGTGTAATGACAAGTGGGTTGCGACAATATTAATCACAGCAGCATGACATTATCAGTGTGTTCGTATCGCTTTGTGCGATTCTGCCTTTTTGCTTTATTTTTTATTTTTTGTGAGCTCCACTTATATAGTATATATATATTTTTAGTCTTTAATCATCTCTCTTTGGATCGCTTCTTTTTAACTTTTTAACCCTGGAATTCTATAAACATAGTAATAGTAAAGATATATAGGTGGGGCCCAAAAAAATAAAAAAAATAGAAATATAAAACGAAAGGGTCAAGAATCACACATAATGCCATCGGTGCACAAATGATGTCATGTTGCTGATCTCATCCTTTTTTCTTTATTTTAGTATTTCTTATTGTATTTAAACTCGATTTTTGGGTAGTTTTATTCATAAAACTATAAGGTATTATGTGTACTATAAGGTATTTATAAGATAATAGTTGGTTAGGGTTATTAGTGCTCGGATTTGGAGTGATAGGTTGAGCAACTTGCCTCTCTCTGAGTTTTGGGAAAGGGGTTCGTCACAAAACCAAATATTATATAATAAAGAAACAATATCACATTAACAAAGTGTAATAAAAAAGTAAATGTTAATATACATATATGGTTTGATATGTTATATATATATGAAAGCTCCAACACATAATATATATATATATATATATATATTTTGGTAATCTATGGTATCCGGTTAGCTTTTGCACATTGATTAATCTCAAGGAGTAAGCTCCAATAAAAGGAGTGAGTGACGTCCCCTAATGGGTATGTAGGTATTCGCACATGTAGTCTACAATACAAGAAATCTTTTTTGGCCAAAGGTTGCGTCTATCCCACCTGACGATGAGCTAGACTCGAAATCGTGATCTTATAGATCGTGAGTACATAAAATACAATCTTTGACAAAATGAAACTTCTAAATAACATTTCTGATAAGAAAATATTCTCATGCATTTTTGAATTCTTGAATATATGTCTAAAATTATTTGTGGCAGAAAGCAAGGTTAATGGTTATAACCCATTAACCTCAATATCTAGTTATTGTTGAAAAGGGTATAACAAATTTTACCATGTATATAGACTGAAGATATTACCATTTCACAACATTAGAACCATAACTTAGGATTTCCACAAGAGCTAGATTTACAAGGTTGTTCTCCAATACATTAATTAGACAACCATTACATCAAATTAAACAAAATTAAGCTATGTCAAAACCTCAGATCAGGACAGGGTGTAAGAAGGAAACAGCTCTACTTGTGCTGTGAAGGGAAATAAAAGATTTTCACTGAGCAGTATTACTCCTTCAGCTTTCCAGCTGCACTAAATCCATCAGTTTCTTCTTCAATTCATACATATTTTGGCTACCCAGATTGTTAACCTGCAGAAATAATATTAATCACTTCATGTAATGAGGCCAAAGAGACCAGAAAATAGGAGAATTAACATTGGTTAATTAGGAAATTAGATTAAACTCTAGCTAATTAATTACTCTACCTCACACTTAAGTGTACAAACTGAGCTGTTATTCGCTCTGCAGGAATTGCAGATAACAACATCAAATCCTTCTGAAACCAACCATTCAAGGACTTTAGAGAGAGGCAGCAACCCTTCAACCCAACTGCCATCTATCACTATTTCAACCCCTGGCCAGCATTGTTGGACTGTAACAATGGCTGCAGGTGATGAACCACTACTAATACTTGTTAAGTTCTCATTATTAGAATTAATGACTAAGGTTCCCTTCAGCATTTCTCTCTTCTCATCCAACTCTTTAATCTTCTTCTCTAGATGCTTTATATAATGCGTCACCTCGTTCATGTGATCCGATATCGATCTCTTACCCTGAAACCATATGGCATCATTTATAATTAACACAAAAATTAGCAACATATACAAATTGCAAAGAAGAAAAAACATATAGCAAGTGATGTGCTATAAATAATGTATCAATTACTCGAAGATATTCACGAGGGATTAAGGATCGAAGCGTCGCATAAAGTGTGTTCATCTCTTGTCTCCGTCTTCGTTCTACGTCTTTGTGCTTGATCTTCTTCTCCTTGCTACAGCTCCCAACTTCAATGCTGTTAGGAATAATAATATTGCTTGGCACCGAATCGATGAGAGGGTTAAGGGTTGTTGGAATTGTACCAAGTACCTGCATTGAGGGATCAGTAGTACAAGGATTCCATAGAGGATTAACTATAGGAACTTGTTCTTGAAGGGGAAATTGTGGAAAATCAAACAAGTACTGCTCAATATCACTATTTTGGTTTAAAGGGCAAGCTGTATAGTTGTGATGATCACTCATTTTCTCTTTACTCTTTCTCACCTTAATTTCTTCCTCTCTCAATTTCAATCTCTATTGATCTCAAATAGATTTCCTCAAGGTGAGCAGAAATGAGGTTATCTTTGATGGGTTTTGAAGGGAAAAAAAGAACTGTTTGATATGGTAAAGTCAAGACAAAAAGGTGAAGCATTATCTTAAATTTCTTTGCATTAAATTAAAATAGATACTGTTATGGGTCACTGTACCGTTTGAACACATTGAATTTCTTTAAATGAGTTCACACATTTACCGCACGTGCTAAATAATGTTCTCCTGTGTGACTCAAATAATTTTGACCTTAGCAAATCTTTATTATATTAATTAATTTACGCGGTTCCTACAATGTTCATTCTTGACATTTGATCATTGAAACTAAACCTACCTCCTAACAAGTGGTTGGTTAAATTAAAATGGATTGAGTAGTAAGGTCATATAAACATATGATAAAAATAAAATAAAATAAAATAAAGAATGATGTCACGTTGTCACCGACTAAAATAAAAAATATATTTAGAAAGAATGAATTCAAGGTATGGTTCACGTTTTATTAAACCATTTGGTTTTTAATTTATTTATTTTTTTATTCCGGTTACTGAAGTGGGAGTGTAAAGATAGGAGAAATTAATTAAATATATAATAAAGTAAGATAAGCTTCAATGACTGTATCCAAAACAAGCAAATTTGGCACGTGATTACTTAAGCAAATGATGATGTTTTCTCGCTGACGGAGGTTTGTACATGTCACGTTGATGACGCAAGGATCACTAGAAAATAACCGAAGAGATAGTATGATGGGATGAGTATACACTCAATTATGGATTTTATTTAAGAAGGAAGATTCCACAAATTCTCTGCTCGTTCTCATTAGCAAGCTCTTTGATCATACATATTGATTTCAAACATAATACTCATCTTTATATACTATGTAGACTCTCGAATTTCTTCCAAGAAATTAAGAAGATTCCATGAATTCTTCCATTCACATTAGGAAGCACATTATTATTATTATTATTATTATTTTGTCATTTATTGTTTTTGATCTTAAAGATGGCATAAAAACTGAGTTACATATATAAGAAAATTTCTATCTATGTCTCATAAGGAATATATATATATATAAGCTCAATTAACACAAATTATACATGGATCCATACAATTAGAGGGCCTTATGAATTGTGGCTCGGGTTTGGATATAATTGAGTGCTGACAACATGCCTTATATTAAAGAATTTATTGTGTATCGATTTTAAATTCGAATATATAACTCGTTTTCTAACCTAGTTTGCTTTTAAAATTGGGTTGTTGCAATTATAATTTTTTTTTGTATTTTTATTATAGCTACAATTTTAGTGTAATATAATCATTAAATTTAATTTAATAGAAATAATTATTAAATTTCATCTATTGAGTAAGGGGGGAGAAGGATATGGACAAAAGAAGCTATTGATCAAAACACCCTATAATTTTTAGAAGAAGTATCCTATAGGACTCAATAACGACAAAAAAAAAGGTATAAAAGCCGGTCTTTTTATTAACATTGAACAACATAAAAGATTGGAAAAGAATAAAGATAATCTCTGCGTTATGTGTATATACTTTTTTGTTATTTTGTTATTTTCAACTAATAAAGACATGGTTTTCCCTAATTCTCCCTTTTAAAGTTTTCTTTATAAGTACAAAACATAATTATCGAATTTAGAAATTATCTTAATATTTTAGCAATTGTTTATAATTACAAACTTTAGACAAGTAAAATACTCAACTTAACTCAACTACATTTTTTTTTCAATAACATGGGGTCACTACATGGATCAACTTCCTCCACTTGACTCTATGAGGGGTAATATCATATTATTGATATGACCCTTACATAGTAATTAGTGATGTATTAAATTACCAAAGCTATTGATATGAGTATGTATACATTATACACTCAAAGTATCATGACCATATAAATTAATAAAATAATAATATATTGATTTCTAAGAGGTTATATATATTTGTAGATATAAATATATGTCTATATAAGTGGATTCGAAAATCCAAATTCTAGTATTATTAATAATAGTTATCTATTTTCTATCTTGTTTGTTATGTAAGACTATAAATGATGGAGATTTTGTGAATCAAAGATTTCTATTTTGACCATACTTTGGATGGAATAGGACATTCAAAATATGTGTTGGAATTGAAAAATCCGAGGAACGAAATTCCCGTTACCATAATTGGTAAGTAGTGGAAAAAGTAAGCTATCAATTGCATCGTCTACCTCAACGAAATGGGACGGATGAGTTGAAAAGATACCTTTTATACCCTAGTTTTACCACTTACTTGCAGATTAGGTAATATTGTATAATATTTTATACTAATAGAGTATCGATCTTGGTCCAACTTACAAAAGGAAAGATTTCGACAACAAATATATAATTGCAAATACCCTTAAATATTTTTCAAAGAAAAATGAATTTTCAAATTATAATTATGAAAGTATATTCCAACATTGTTTTATGTTTTATTGAAACACCTTCTGGAAGTCAATCAAGATTGGGAAAACCCTAATACCCAAACACCTAGAAGCTAGGTGGAAACCTATATAGATAAATGAGGATTTAATTTTGATTTTATAACAGAATGTTGACATACACAAGAAGACAAGATAAGACCAGACAAAGCACCATTAATTTCAATCCAGAACAAATGGAGACTGAAATAACACCACCGGTACAACCAACTAAGACAAATGCAACGGGTCAAGCACCAATAGAAGATCAACCATTACCATCAATGGTAGAGGAGCATCCACCATCGACACCGCAACAAATGAACAAGTTCTTTGAGAAGTTTGCAAACTATATGGATTCGCGAATGGGAGCCACTTTGGACCACCATTTGAAAAGTCAACCGTTATACAATAACACTTCAAGGAGTGACGAGGATTACAAGACACGAAAATTTACTAAGTTGAAGAGACTACAAGCTTTGATATTTGAAGGAAAACCTGACTTGGATGCAACACAAAAATGGCTGGATGAAACAAAAAAAGCCTTCGAAGCAATGAGAATTCCTGAAGAAAGAAAAGTACATTTGACAACATACCAGCTGGTAGGACTTGCGAATAGCTGGTGGAAGACAGTAAAGGAAGATCCGAATGTAAATGTTGCTATAATGACATGGATGGAATTTGAAGCAATATTTATGAAGGAAAATTTTTCAAAAGCTGTAAAAAGACAAAAACGTCAGGAATTCGCCAGACTTTATCAAGGACAAATGTCAGTACAAGAATATTCTTCCAAGTTTGTGAAATTGTCAGTTTTTTCTCTCTCGACGGTCTCCAATGAAAGAGACAAAGCCGAGAAATTCTTTTATGTTTTACGACCCGAGTTGAGGCAGACATTATCTATTTTGGAAGTGGACAACTATCGTGAAGTAGTAAATCGAGCAATGCAATTTGAGCAAGAACAACAACAACAACAAAGAAGGAATAAGGGAAAAAGAAGCAATAACTTCCAGGAACAAGATAATGTTCGAAAATTCCAACGCAATGGAATTT
Organism: Paratinospora sagittata; assembly: GCA_035771175.1. Classification (NCBI taxonomy): domain Eukaryota; kingdom Viridiplantae; phylum Streptophyta; class Magnoliopsida; order Ranunculales; family Menispermaceae; genus Paratinospora; species Paratinospora sagittata. The sequence goes on from CM069591.1 coordinate 35,221,084, forward strand.
CGGCCACCTTGGGACAAAAGCCATCACACACCAACAACCTATAACAAGGAGAAGGGCCACAATAGGAACTTGGCCAAAATTCTGATCCAAGAAAATGTTATAGGTGTGGACAAGTGGGTCATATTGCCCGAAATTGTTATGAAACAAACTCCGAACCTTACCAAGGACGCCCACAAACCGCAGTGAACCAACAAACCATGCCACCACCACAAAGACTTGATAATCTGGTGCAAGGTCAACAACAACAAGGCCGAGCATATGCAGTCATAGGGCAAGAAAATGTGAACTGTCACGACGCCCCTGACGTAGGCTGACGTCATGACCGGCACAACGTACTATACACTGTACATACCCTTACACAATATATAATACACTGTCAGCCTTCACGTACTCTCACAATCCATCCAAACTTACAGAATTTTTTTTTTCTATACCACAAATCAAATCCAATATAGTTCATTCATTCACACATCACATTTTCATTTCATCATCCAATATATTAAGCTATCTATGCCCACACATCCCATCTAGATGATAATACATATATATATATATATGTAATGTGTGATAAGTATACATATCAAAATAACAAAAATATAATCTATTTCCTCCAAGCCTACATACACATACCAGACAAGTTCCTTTTCCCTTCGAGTCAATACCTGAAATATTGGAGGAAATAGGGTGAGCAAACAACAGCTCAGTGAATATAGTTCTTGAGATGACAATTATATACATTTAGAGAAATATGACATTTAAAATCATTTCAAACACTTATTCAACACATGCATCATTCAACGAATATATCATACATGTCATCAACATAAATTGCATGAGTTTTCAATAACACAATGCACAATCTCCCTCCTCCGCAAGGCAAAAGAGCGGGTCTAACCCTTGTATGGTCGTACATGGTAGACACAGTCTCTCATCACCCAATTCACAGTCATTTCAAGGATCGCAACCCTTGTTAGGACAGACCTACTGACAATGAGGACTCGCAAACCCTCATCCGGATCTAATTCCTAACGAAATGACAATGAGGATTCGCAAAACCTCATTATTACAAACTCTAAGTGCTAAAATCAGTTTGCATGATCCATAAACCTCAATGCATTATATATCAATATAACATGCATACAATCAAACATTTTATATGCGTACAATGTCATACAAGAACCAAATCAAGGAAACTATACTCACAGTGGTTACACGGGTTTTCTAAGCCAACCTCTAAAATCGAGCAACAATATTGCTTCCTCAAGAGCGTTTATCGATGCCCTTAAGCTCTTAATTTAAACACTGAAATTACCATAGATTATCATGAGACGCATCATTTATCATATCGTTAACTACTAAAAATATCAAATCCTATTTCACATCACTGTTCACATCACTGTTTACAGTGCTATTCACTATTCACAGTACTATTTACTATTCACTATTCACTATTTCACTGTTCACTATTCATTATTCACTATTCATCTGAAAGATGTAAATTGTATTAAAATTGTCAAACAGTCTCCAAAAATCATGAAATGAAATCTAACGACATATTCGGGGTCCCAACAGTCCAGGGAGTGTTTTTCTACCTTCATTGCGGATTTTCTATTCGCGTTGGGTCAAAACCCTAATTTGTCAAAACGCCGCAAAACGGCTCCCACAGTCAAAATTTCTCCGCTAGAATAGCTTAGATAGTAATTTCACGAAGAAAGAGAGTGAAAATCACTTACCGCTAGGCCGAATTTGACGCGAATCCCGCGTTTCTCCATTCCGTTCTTCCTTTCTCTCGTTTCGGTTCTTCTTCTTCTCGTTCTGCAACTTCCTTTCCTTCTTCTTTTGATTTCTATTTTATTTTTATTTTTTTATCCTTCCTCTTTTACACGTGGAGAGAGCTTAGAAAAGAGAGAAAAGATATTTTATATAAAAATGATCCAATACACCTAGGCTCCCCTTAATAACCAACTCCTCCATCAAATTCCATTCAATTCAACTCATCTCATTCATATAAGTCATTTAATAATTCAATTTCAATCTACACCATTTAATAATTCACTTATTTCACATGTATTCATTTACACACATGCATTATATCATACTATGCATTAAGTCCCTAAATCATACTCCAATCCACATATTTCATTAACCAACCTCATAAATTAATCAATTTAATTCATATGTATCATCTGCATTGTATAAGTTTATTTATTTACTACTAATCATACACGTGCATATTTAGCTCATACGTATCATATGATCACGTATATATGTAGCTCATACGTATAAAATATGTGTATTATACATCTTGATATACGTGTAATTTAACGTATATATATATATATATGTAATTAAAATTGCGGGGTGTTACATGAACAATGTGGTAGTGGAAGGTATGTTTCCTTTTATATAACTCCTCGGTCAAAGTATTATTTGATACTGGATCAACTCATTCGTTTGTCGCTCGTTAACGATACAAAATTTAGGATTAGAAGTGAAACCTATAGACACCAAAATAGTGGCATTTACCCTAGTTAACACCTAGGTAGAAATTTTTCAAAAATGCCCAAATTGTGAAAAAAAAAAAGAAAAAAAAAATTAGAAGATTTCAGTATAATCTTAGACATGAAATGGCTAATATTGCATCATGCACAGGTAGACTGCCTATACCTAACTTTTTCATACAATTAAAGCTTCACGAACATAATTACCCTACACACAATCTAAATTTAACAGCAGTAGTGTACGCACTCAATAAATGAGGACATTAAATGGTGAAACACTAGAAATATTTTCTTATTTGTAGTATGTTAGACTGACATGACTGACGAAATAGAGCTACACCCTGGATTAATTAAAGAAAGTAATGAGAAAATTTAGCTCATCAGAGACAGACTAAAATCCGTTCAAAGTCGACAGAAAAATTATGCAGATAAACGAAAACATCCCTTAGAGGTAACTTTTAATTTTTAAATATTATCAAATTTCGAGGACGAAATTTCAATTAAGGAGGGTAGATTGTAATACTACAAAAATTCACAATCCTACAATCTTACAAAGAAACAACTAATTAAGAAATGTCATATAATTCTAAGGGCAAAATGGTAGATACACATAATTAGTAATAATCATCAAAGTATAAGGGCAAAGTAGTAAATTCTCCTAACTTGTAAATACTAGAAAGTTTGAGGGCAAATTGGTAAATTCAACTGGCTTGTAATTATCATAAAAGTCTAAGGGCACAATCGTCAATTTACCTAGTGATAAATAAGGAAAACATACGAGGGCAAAATAATAAATTCACCTTCTAGGGCAAAATAGTAAATTTGCATCTAAGGGTAAAATGGTAAATTTACATTGAGGGCAAAAATAGTAAATTTGCCTACTTGTAGTTATCAGTGGGCTTGTTATACAGTGTAATAGAGTACAATAACGAAGTTAGAAAGTCAAAAGGGTAAGCAGAAGCAGCTTCCGGACATTAATTTTTGGACTCAATGTTTACATTGAGGGCAAAAATAGTAAATTCTCGAGGTTTGCTCGTTTTACTCGTTTTCATAGTATTGTATTCATCCTACATTATGCACTTATTTTTGCATATGAATTTGGGTACGATTGGCCCATGTTGTGTGTTAAATGCAATCTTTGGGTGCGATTGACACATGTTGTGCTAAATACAATCTTTGAGTTTTGGTTTATCCTGCTCGGTGCAAAAGAAATCATTAATGCACATGTGTTCTATACGTATTCTCGTGCACGTGTTTTTTATATATGTGAATTTTGATGTTATGATTGTTGTATTTGTGATGCGTGTTTATTATTGTTGAATTATATACTATCAATAAGTTTAATGCGTAAGAACTATTGAGTATGATCATTGGGGTTTTAGCTCATCCTCCCTACTATATCTCAGGAAACTAGTCATGCGGTACGTGGGGGTTATTGCTGGCAGAGAAGTAGAAGAAAAAATGCAAGAATTGAGCACGTGTGTACTTCGACTCCCATGAAGATTTTATTTATACAAGTTTGTAGCCCCGCCCGATGGGCGGCGTTAATAAAATAATACTACTATAGACTTAATTTAGATTTACTAAAAATGCTACCCTTCTGTGTAAATAATATTGATGTTAAGAATAATATTAACTAATTGATTAAAATATAATTGTATAGCATTCATCATTTGTTGTCTATACGAATTAAAAAAAAAATTCATCTACAATTTTTCACTATTATAGGTTGGTATAAATATTTGATCATATATATATCATGGTAACATTTTGATGGAAATTTATGATGCATGAAATTTTGTCAAACAAAAAGAAAAATCATTCTATTTCTTTTAAAGCTTCTATTAATAAAATACCATCAAATTAGATAATGTAAAATTCATAGTCATGCATTTATTTACAACCTTTATAAGTACATAAATATGACAAAATGATGACTAACATTACATATATGATGATGCAATAACGAAATGAGTTTGAAAACTTATAACATATATAAACGAAATAAACAACTGGTCAAAGTCAAGTCATTACATATGTTGAAGCAAGAGATAGAGAGTGATTGCTGGAGAGATGAAAAGGAGGAGTGGTTGAGAAAGAAAATAAAAGAAGAAAGAGATGAAAGAAAAGGAAAAAATAAATAGTGAGAGGTATTGACAATGACATATACCAAACTGAAGGAAAAAATATTTTTGTTGACATTTCTCAGGATATATATATAATGAAGGTGGGGTCTCATCTATTTAAGAAACATTAACATGAAGGTATGAAGGTGGGGAGTGCGTGATATGCTGAGGATTCTTTTTTGGAGTGAGTTATTAGTTCAAATTTATGTCGGATCTTCGTCTATGTGTAGTCCGAGATATAATGATATTGTTGGGACCTTATATGAAGAAGAACTTGACATAAAGATGATAACTTGACTTAAGAAAAGAACTCTAAAAGTCTACTCTATGATCAATTTAGTGCAATGATTTGTCATTATACGGTATCACTTCTTTACTTATGTCAAGATGCTTATAGTACTACCCTACATACTACTACTACCACACCTATAGTAATTTTATTATCAATTCCAATGCAACTAATACCTATATACTCGGCCTATACACCAAGTTCTTTCCTCTTCTCTCAAATAAAACCCAACATACAAAAAATAATCAATGTAATTCACATACCATGCAAGTCAACCCTGTATTTGGAAAGGACATTATCATTATTCAAGTTTATATATAAGCATATAATATGATATTGATAACAATATAAGTTTTTCCATTATTCGATTGGTAACAGGAATATTTGCAATAATTCTAACTCTAGAAATGTAGCAACACTCAAGTTAAAAAAAACATAATTCTTCGTTTGAATATTATATAATAGTAAGATGAAGATTAGGAGCAAAGGAAAGTCAAAATAAACATGCCTATTATTGAGGTCAAAAAGTTATGTGAACATTATATGTAAAATAATGAATGAAACAAAATGATACAGGAAACAATAGTCTTTGAATGGAAAAATAATATTATTGTTCATCTTCAATATTCGCGTCCAAGATTTACAGAAACAATTCTTCTCTTCTCTCCACAACCTAAAAAAGTTAGTACAACCCATTAGTTTATTGACTAAAATAACTTAAAAAAAAAACTCTAGAAACCAAAGAACAACCCTTAAAGTAATTAAAATATTTAAGAAGAATTAAAGTCATCAATCAGCTTGAGGTGTTTTCATGAAGGAATCCATGTATAAACAATCAAGCAAATCCGAAACTATTTAAGTTCAAACCTAGCCAGATGAAATAAAAAACATGAATTTTCTACCAAGATTCTAAATCTACAATTTAATCAAAGAATAAATAATTCAAATATTCTGAAAGAAAAGCCTAAATTGAAAAATCAAAAGCAAAACATTCAAGATATGCACTAACCTTGAATGTCTTCTTTAATGATTGAACTGTACCAAAAAAAAAAAGAAGATATTATGATTCTATAATTCTATGATAAATAACTAAGAAAATTGAGGAAGAAAGAATAAAAAATGTAGATATTAGTTATCTTCTCTCGTTGTACATGTTCAAAAGCACAGGTGACTTAGATCTCTTGTATGAAAAATAAAATTGAATATAGTTTAATTGACTTAATCGGAATCTGTATTCTAATTTTTTTTTTTCCGACCCTATCTGCCCAAAAAGAAATTTAGATATAAAAAAAGAAAAGCTTACTTCTTCTTTTTATAGATTGAAGACTCAACCGACAAAAATCCGCAGCCGCATCAATACTGTAATTCGCATTGAAGAGATGAAGAGAAGCAGTAGATGGAGATGAAGAGAAGGAATGGTTGGAAATGAAGCAAGAGATAGAGAGAGATTGCTGGAGAGATGAAAAGGGGGAGTGGTTGAAAAAGAAAACAAAAGAAGAAAGAGATGAAAGAAAAGAAAAAAACAAATAGTGAGAGGTATTTACAATGACATATACCAAACTGCTCATTGGTGTGTAATTAGAAAATGTAATTAATTATCACGTGACGCTTACTTATTTAACAAATATTTATATAAATATCTGCTTCTTATTATTATTCAAAGTTTTGCAACAATCAAACACTATATAGTTAGGTAAATACATGCTTGAAATATATAGGTGGTTGTATGTCTTCTTCATTTAATTGTATAATATACAAAAGTAAAGTGTCGTATAACATTTATCTAATATTACATATTTTTATATTCATAGGTTATATTACATTTATACATCTATTATGAGTTATATACATATATATATATATACACATGCACGCACATTTAGAGGTACACATTAATTTAATACGCCCATGCATAATAATATGGTACATATGTTGAAATTACTGGCAGACCGGACTCCATAAAGTCATGCCAAAAAACATCATACAAATTTTCAGGGTACCTAGTCTCCGCTTCGTCATCTAGAACGACTCTTATAGTAGGTCGACCAGTGATGGACCAATAAACCATTAGTGTGCTTGTTTCTCTTGGAGGCCAACAATAAACGAAAGTTTCATCGATTTCGAGAAAAGGCTGATCTTCATTATCCACAATTTGAGGTTGGAGCCCGTAATCATACAGATGGTCTTGTAACTTCATCATTAATGACTCAAAGATTGCTGGATTAAGTAATTTATAAGAAAATTCTCTGGCCAGCATGAAGCAATTTGAGTTCTCATCCATTTATCGAGTATTTCACGGGTGTATTGTCTGCATGTTTATCAAACATACCAAAATTAGAGTGTTTAAATGAATGGTTAGAGAAGAAACACAAAGTCAACAAAATAGCAAATTCCTTGTTAACAAAAAGAAACATAATAAAAACAAAGTAGAAGAACGAAGAAAAGTATTTGTCGATAATAGGTAGTTGACAGGATGATACCTTAGTAGTTTCGTGGGTGATATGTGTTGATGATTTTTCCCGTTGTACAGTAATTGTGTAGCGTCTTTATTTGTTGAAAAACTTTCGACATACAAATGGGAAGAACATCTTTGCAAACTTTGCAACATCATGGTTCATATCCTTAATTTCTAGCAGTCATAGTTGTTCATTACATCAACTCTCACCAGAGGCAAATGTGGTTTGGTTTCATAGATACATGCATTGCTGCGTTTCAAATCCAACATGTTCAAAAAGTTGTCCACCCTGTTTATGTAACTCTATAGTTACCATATAATAAGGTTTGATTTGTAATATATTTGTATATATAAGCTTGGATATATATGAATAATTGTCGTAGATGATCCAGTTCATATATATAGAAATATCATCAAGTTTGTGCTTTTAATTTCAAATTTAAATCTTTGTTTGATTTCTATCATGTATAGCCCTTTGGCTTTGGTGTGATGTGTTTAGGTTATATACAGAACTTTTAAAAGTTGATTTTCAGGTACCGAACAACCTGTATTTCTTTTTATCCATATTGTTTCTTCTTAGTTAGAGATCAGTAACCTGTGTCATTGAAACCCATGTTACAAATAAATTTATCATGCTATTAATTTCTTTAGACTGAACTCCCACAAATGCCAATGACCACTTGTGGTGGTCCAATATGAAAATCCTTGAAGATTGAAATCAGTATAGAATTTCAGCTTATTAATAAACCATAATAAGTTACAGCAGGGTCATTAATTTAGAAATAACAGCTACACCCATGGTAGCATTATCTACTGCACCCAAAGTACTAAACCCCGCTTATCTCCCAAAATTTACTAAATGATAAATTTGTATGTTAGATGTTCTTGAATCATATATTGATGTATAATAACAATGGAAACAAACAAAAGTTTTTGCATGACTCTCGAACCCATAGAATTTATAAACAATAAATCTTATCCTTCATATGTTTGGCAAGAAGAGTCAGAAAAAAAAACAATCCATAAAGGTTAGCTATGAATGAAAACAGAAAATTTATTAAGCTGACAGGATGATACCTTAGTAGTTTCGTGGGTAATATGTGCTGATAATTTTTGTCGTTGTACAGTAATTGTGTAGCGTCTTTATTTGTTGAAAATCTTCCGGCATACAAATGGGAAGAACATCCTAAAATTTATAGTGAGTTTCAAGAAAAGGATAACACGTGCAATAATTATTGCAAATAGTTTCAGTCAAATAATCATGATTTCTTATTAGTGAAATATACCAAACTGTTGAGAAAGCATGTCTTCACGTAACAGTACTTCATGGAAAATAGTCAAGAAATGCTGCAAGATCACATGGGCATCTCTCAGACTTGGACAAAATTAGGCAAAAGATCAGGACGGACAACCATCCATGGGCATCTCTCACAACTAAGACAAAATCAGGAAAAATCTTCATGTAACAGTACTTCATGGGAAGCCCAAATTTGATGAAGAGCATGTAATTCTTTTTTTTTATTTAAGTATAATGTTTTTAGAACAGGATAATTAAAATACTGAATGCAAATGTTTTTTATTATCACCAGAGAGATATTTTGATTATTTTTTTTAGGCAACTCAATCTTATTTATATAATAATCTATATCATAAAATTTAAATGTACATTTTAATTAGAGAAAAAAAATTATTTATTTTGGTATTTTTTTTACTTATATCATTTTTTATTTGGCAGATTCAATTTAACTTTTTGTTTTTATGATAGGATTCTTATTTATCATGTCACCTTTGATATAAATTTGCAAAGTTTGATTAAATTATCAACGTCACCATTTTTTAATTATTTATTTTTCAGCGGCTAATTTTTTAAAAATTGTTATGTTCACTTCCTTTTTTTTTAAGATCATTCCGTTACGATTGGAATATATCACTACCTTATTGATGTGAATATACGTTTGCAATAATCTCAATGATAGAGGCTCAATAATTTATTGTTATAGATATAATTGCAATAATAAGTTTGCAACACGACAAATTCAATAAAGTTGATACAACTTTCCTAAATGTATATTAAATAAGAATTAAATATTATAAATGATAAAAAAATAAAAAACTAACTATTTATCATGTGAACATTTATATAAACCAAACTGTTGAGAAAGCATGTCTTCATGTAACAGTACTTGGGCAATAGTCAAGAAAGGCTGCAAGATCACATGGGCATCTCTCAAACTTGGACAAAATTAGGCAAAAGATCAGGAAACCAGGAAAAATCTTCATGTAACAATACTTCATGGGAAATAGTCAAGAAAGGCTGCAAGATCACATAGGCATCTCTCAGACTTGGACAAAATTAGGCAAAAGATCAGGACGGACAACCATCCATGGCCATCTCTCACAACTAAGACAAAACCAGGAAAAATCTTCATGTAACAGTAGTCAAGAAAGGCTGCAAGATCACATTGGCAACAACACGTTTGGACAAAATGATGTCAAGTAGAAATGCTAAATTAACCAATGAGGTTAATGATAAGCTATTCCCATCAAATTCTTCCCCTGTAGGATTATTAAAGCCTTTTCGAAGCAATTGTTTTTTTCTAATGACTGCAAGTGGAGCTAAAGGTAGTCAGGTTGGTTATCTTGTTCTTGAACTTATCTGTTGAATTTTTACATGTCAATATCTTATGCTAACAGTAGTCAAGAAAGGCTGCAAGATCACATGGGCAACAACACGTTTGGACAAAATGATGTCAAGTAGAAATGCTAAATTAACCAATGAGGTTAATGATAAACTATTCTCATCAAATTCTTCCCCTGTAGGATTATTAAAAACTGGATTGCATGGACAGAAAATTTATACGCTCTATAAATATCTTCTAAGAATGCTGAGGTGGCGCGCTGAGGAGTCTCCTTTAGAGTGAGTTATTAAGTATATATTATAGATTATAGATATATATTATACTATACAGTTATATTCAGGATTTTTACATGATTACCCTTCCAAAAAAGAATAATTCCACAAATGCCATCCCCTCAAAAATAATGTCACATTTGCCACATTTTACTGTTCACTGCACAGTCATCGCACAGTCAGCGCGCCAAACAAGCGCCAGGTCGGCGCGGAAGTGGAATTTTTTTTAGTGGAAGGGAAGGCGTCTTTTGAAAAGGCGCCTTCCCTTCCACTTAAAAAATGTGTGCAAGGGAAGGCGAAAATTTTTAAAGGTGAAGGGAATGCGTCTTTTGAAAAGACGTCTTCCCTTCACCATTTTTTTTTTAAAGTGGAAGGGAAGGCGTCTTTTCAAAAGACGCCTTCCCTTCAAAGTTTTTTTCTAGTTTTTTTTAGCTGAAGAGTGAAAAGACGCCTTCTCTTCAACGCTATTTTTTTTTAACTGAAAGGAAAGCGTCTTTTGAAAAGACGTCTTCCCTTCATAAATTTTTTTTTAAAAGAATGAAAAATCAAAGTTTTATTCAAAGTTAATACTAAACTGTTCGACCTCACCGAATCCAAACCACTTGGTTTTTTTTCACCGGACCACTTTCAGCACGTCCCACTATCCTCCCCCGATCCCCCGGAGTCGACGGAATCCCATTCCCATGTCCGGTTGAATTTTTGGACCCCCATCCCGAATTCAAGTTGAAATCAAAATTCAAAGCTTTTTCTAAACTGTTCGACCTCACCGAATCCAAACCACTTGGTTTTTTTCACCGAACCACTTTCAGCACGTCCCACTATCCTCCCCCGATCCCCCGGAGTCGACAGAATCCCATTCCCATGTCCGGTTGAATTTTTGGACCCCCATCCCGAATTCAAGTTGAAATCAAAATTCAAAGCTTTTTCTAAACTGTTCGACCTCACCGAATCTAAACCACTTGGTTTTTTTTCACCGGACCACTTTCAGCACGTCCCACTATCCTCCCCTGATCCCCCGAAGTCGACGGAATCCCATTCCCATGTCCGGTTAAATTTTTGGACCCCGATCCCGAATTCAAGTTGAAATCAAAATTCAAAGCTTTTTCTAAACTGTTCGACCTCACCGAATCCAAACCACTTGGTTTTTTTTCACCAGACCACTTTCAGCACGTCCCACTATCCTCCCCCGATCCCCCGGAGTCGACGGAATCCCATTCCCATGTCCGGTTGAATTTTTGGACCCCCATCCCGAATTCAAGTTGAAATCAAAATTCAAAGCTTTTTCTAAACTGTTCGACCTCACCGAATCCAAACCACTTGGTTTTTTTTCACCGGACCACTTTCAGCACGTCCCACTATCCTCCCCCGATCCCCCGGAGTCGACAGAATCCCATTCCCATGTCCGGTTGAATTTTTGGACCCCCATCCCGAATTCAAGTTGAAATCAAAATTCAAAGCTTTTTCTAAACTGAAATCCTTTTCGCCAAAAAGCAAAGGATATCTATAGGTGATATTGATCGTTGCACACGTTGAAATCCGTAGTTTACCTCGAATAACCCCTTCAAATTCTTTAAAATCAATGCCTGATCGGACTCTTACAAGCCCTACTGGCGGTCTATCGTATGATGCACCTCGCGAATCATGTACTACAGAACCACCACTGTAGCATATTATAGAAACAAGTCTATTTGTCATCTGTGTGGGAATAAGCAAAATACAATCGTCATTATTTCAAAGAAAATATGAAATTGAAGCCTATGACTTCAACGAAGTAACAATTAAAAGGAAATGTAATAAGGCTAATTTGTTTGAATTGAACTCATCAACTTTTGGAGTCATCTACGTACTAAAATTCATATAGATAATCAGTAGAATTTTATGCTAACAAGTGTCATCTAATCACAAAGAGAAATGATAATTGTAAATCGAAAAATCAGTTGCAAAATACTATTCAAACAATATAAAGAATTTTTTTTACAACGTCAAGTTTATCAACGAAAGTTGTCTATAAATAAATGAAAACAAAAATTCAAAATAGAAAATAAATTTAGTCCAACCTTAACTCACAATTAAACAATTTACTACAACAATAAATGGAAAGTTGTTTATAAGTTGAAGTGTTATGGATACTTGGGATGGTCTATTTCAACCATGAACTTGAGAAACATATTCGACATGTTCATGGGTTTCAGAATGCGATAATCTTTTGTAAGGGCAATCAACTTTGAAGAACTTTCCTTTCCAGAGAGAGATGAAAGACCACACTTTGAAAATAGATGTGATTGACAAAAAGAATATATACGTGTTCGGTTGAGTTGTTTTCAGAAAACTAAAAAACTGTTTTTCAATAAAATTATAAATTTCACCAAGGAAACTAAGAAACAACTTTTTGTTGTTTTCTGGAATCAGTATCCTAAAAGGCTAAAACCTCTATTCAAAAATTTTGTTTTAAAAAATTGTTTCTTAATCCTAAACCAAACAGGCCCTTAGCTTATCGGTCAAAGATCATGGTTTAAAATGACTTCAAGTTAGTCACTATATGATCAATGGAAACCACCAGAACCCTTAACGAGTCACATTCCAAAAATTCATCTTTTTCTCTCGAACAAGTTTTAAAAAAGTGCATTTTAATGCTGGTTGACATAATAAAATGCAGAAAAACATTACAAGTGAATTCAATTAGTTCCAAAACACACACACACAGACATAAGGAAACAAATTTCCAGTCGGTCTTCAACAACCAAGCATCAATTTATCAGGAAACACCTTTGAAAAAAAAAAAAAACTGACCTAAACTTAAAAGCATTTCGAAATTGAATGCTTGAAATCAGGAATCATCACTTCTACATAGTACAAAGTAAGCCTTCGTAACAGACTCATAGTACAAAGTAAATCAGGAACTAAACTACTATCACTACTACTAATATCACTTACTACTATCACGGCGACGGCACGGTGCGAAGTGAGAGGACGGCGACGGAGCGACGGCAACAGAGCGACGACGACGACGACGGCGACGGACGGTCCGAAGAGTTTCAGACAGAGGAGGGGGGCGAGGGACGAGTGTGGGAGTGTTTGCTCGCGGGTGGGGTATTTGTAGGGTTTAAGGGAAGGCGTCTTTTGAAAAGACGCCTTCCCTTCACCTTAAACATTTCCGCCTCCCTTGCACAAATTTTTTTTAAGTGGAAGGGAAGGCGTCTTTTGAAAAGACGCCTTCCCTTCACAATTTTTTTTTTTAAAGTGGAAGGGAAGGCGTCTTTTCAAAAGACGCCTTCCCTTCCACTTAAAAAAAATCCACCTCCGCGTCGACGTGGCGCTTGTTTGGCCGCTGACTGTGCGATGACTGTGCAGTAAACAGTAAATTGTGGCAAAGGTGACATTATTTTTGAGGGGATGACATTTGTGAAATTATTCTTTTTTTGAAGGGTAATCATGTAAAAAATCCTATATATATAAGTTAACATAAATTATTGTCTAGGTGCATGTGCATAGTTTACTTGGTAAGACGCCCGGTCAGTAAGATGCTTACTCTCTCACCATTACGTTAGGTGATCTAAACCCCGGCTCCCAACTCCCTTGTCAAAAAAAAAAAAAAAAAAAAAAAACATAAATTATTGTCCCTTTTGGTAAAGAGGAGGGTTACGCTTTTGGTGAAGTGTTAAAGCTACCCTCCACCTCAAAAGTGTTCCTTTGAGGTGCACGTGTAGAAGTACTTAACTTGCGTTTTGTCATTCACACATTCTTTTCTTAAAGAATTAATTGAAAAAGGATAACAATTTAAAAAAGGGAGTTTGTTTGACAATTGATAAAAAAAGGTTTTTCTTCGAGAAAAATATAGTTGATAATGCTTCACAGACGCCTCCACTAGCATTGGTCAGTGGAGGCATTTTTTGCACAAACAACCAGGGGCAATGAGTTAGGTGTCCCTCCATCATGTTCTTCTCAAGAAAATTTTCTTAAGAAAGTTTTTTATTTTTTATTTTTTATATTTGATTGATCATAGGAAAGTAGTTTTCCATACCCATATGATGCAAAGAAATGAAAAAAATTAAAAACATGAGCATTATCAACAAATACTAAGTTTTTTTTTAATGAAAAATAATTAATTTTTGACTTTAAATGTAGGCCTTTAGATCAATTACTTAGGAAGAGTAACCTATTAACAGTAAATAATAACAATATAACTAAAGGTAAAAGTAAAATAATACGTATAATAATAATTAAAAAAATTTTAACTTTTAGTAATTTAAATGCTGGCGTAGCCCTCAATAGAATGAAGTTAAGAAAGTATATTCATATATTTGACCTTATATAATTAGAAAAAAACTCAATTCAATTAATTTTTTTTTGAGAAAGTAGTGATTTTCTTAAGAAAATTTTATTTTTCAGTATTTAATTGATGATAAAGGTGAGAAAATAATTTTCACCATCATTTTTTCAAGTAGGTGGTGAGAAAAACATGGAGAATTTCTTTACGTTAAATTTGAAGAGATTACAATTAATAACAAAAAAAATATTTTTTATGTCCAACTAAACAATTATAATTTTTTAAATAAAAAAAATACTATTTTCTCTTGATAAATTTTCTTAATTACCAAACAAATCCTTAAATTACTTAATTTGCGCCTCTTATAAAACTATTAATAACAAAATTATTAAGAAGATGTTATTCATTCTGATTTTCCACGTGTCAAAAACCCAGTTATGACACATGGTACATCTTGGGCTTTCCTCGATCACCAATAAAATGATTCTTAGGATTTGATGAGAAATATTGAAATCAGCACAAGTTGAATTTCCCTCCACACATTGTTTCCCTGCCTTATCTGCCCTTTGTCTTCCTCTTCCTTAATTCATCCTTTTCTTTTGTTCTCACAATGTGTTCTTCTCACTTCTTCTCGACTGCTTCTCTTGTTGTGATCTTCAGAAATGGTGAGCCAATTAGGGTTTACTCTCTCTTCTCCTCCTCGATTACTTTCCAGTACTGGTCTCTCTCGACCCTTCTCTCCTTCGTCTTCGTTGCCCTCTTCTTCTTATTCTTCTTCAAGAATTCAGTTCAATCCTTTAAGAGTTCATCAATTGACAGGCCACAAGTTATCTCCATGGCGCCGGTTGCTTATAGTTTCCCCTAGGGCTACTGATCAGCAAGGTCAGTTTTTTTTTTTGTTTGTTTTTGTTTAATTATTCTTTTTATTAATGTTTTAATGTTTGGAATGAAGGTTCTGTGTTCGGATTAGAGTTTGATAAACGTGAGTCGAATTGAATTTCTTGAGCGAAATTTTTGAGAGTTTTTGGGGGAAATCATATACTGTTAGTTTTGTTGCATTGGATCATCATTCATGTTTGAATTCACATAACTTTTTTTGGGGGGAGTTGTCTTTTACTGGATTAGTAATTTAGTACTGGTTCTTGTGGAATTGATTGCTCTTGTGAATTGAAGAAGGCTCGTGTCATAAATCAGTGTTTCTTTATGAATTTTTTTCTTTTTTTTGTGTGTGGAAAATACAGTGCATTAGAATATGATAAAGGGGAATGCTATTCTAACTCTAAAAAAGTGCAAATATATGTGCAACTACACTTTCATGCTCATTGGATCATTTATTGCACACATTGAGATGTGTAAAACACCCGCATCAAATGGACATGAATGCGTGGTTGCATTTGTAGTTGTACTTTTTGTATTTAGAATAACATTTTCCATATGATACATACTAGGATTGGATCAAAGATAAAAAGGAAGACTGGAAATGAATATGGTATGAAACCTGATCGTGCTGCTTACCCTTATCTTGACTCTTAATAAGACTAGGGGTAGATAGCATGATGCCCGAGGCAATGAAAATTCTATGGGTATAAATTGCATGTAACTGGACAGAAAAATTTGATCATTGATGGGTATAAATGGGCAGTTACCAACTCCGCACATGATTTAGAAATTAGAGTAGATGATGGTGGGCTAGGCTGAAGAAAATGTTAATTAGCTATGTTTTGCTCATTAGATTGAGAATCTTCCATTGAATCAATAATAGTAATTTCCAGCTTATCAGCTTAATTCAGAAGTTACATTGCATCTTCTGGTATTATGACTCTCCTTCACAAGCATGGTTATCTTCTCTTGGATTGGAACTTGGAAGGATATCTGCTGCGTTCTGAGCCACTATTATTTTACAGGTCAGGTTCAAGAAGGGGAAGTCGTTGATAGCAATATCAATCCATATTGTAGCATTGATGGGAATAAGAAAAAGAAATCGGTCGGAGAGCTTGAGCAAGAGTTTCTTCAAGCACTACAAGTATCAAGATAATTTCTTTTATTTTTTATTTTTTATTTTTCTCTCATACTAGTTAACAAGATTATTGGCAATAAGAAGAACATACAATACAATTATGATATAATTCTGCTATGTACTTCAGGCATTCTATTATGAAGGAAAGGCTATCATGTCAAATGAAGAATTTGACAATCTCAAGGAGGAGCTGATGTGGGAAGGAAGCAGTGTTGTCATGCTAAGTACGTCTTGATAATCTTTTTCTAAGTCAAACCCAATGAGAGTTTTTGTCTTCCGAACTTTTTTCTTTTCAATTGGTCAGTGTTGGATTTTGAATGCATGAATTTTAGGTTTGTGTATTATGTGTCAAACAAACCACTGGATCAAGGGCTCAAACCAATCTACTACTGTATATCTGACACATTTCCTTACATCATCATTTTTTTTTTTTTTTTGAGCTTTTGGTAGCATGAGTTTCTCACTTTATGCTCAATACAGGTTCTGATGAACAAAAGTTCCTAGAAGCTTGTATGGCTTATGTTTCTGGAGACCCAATATTGTCAGATAAAGAGTTTGACAAATTGAAGCTGAAATTAAAGGTTTGTACTTTCTATGTTTAGTTCAACATTAGCAGAAATTTAGTGGATTGAAGAGCTGATTAATTGAGAAGCATTGATACATTTTAATTAAAAAAACATTAAACTGCTATGATGGGTATGTCAATTGTCAAATATGCAAGTTGACTGTGTCTCTGTCTACTGTCTAGATGGTTCTGATAAAAAAAGTTTCCATTGTCACGTTCTTGGTCATTTCCTGTTTATAGTTAGTTGAAAAGTTAATGTTATTAGGGTTACTTAATTTATTTAAGATTCTTTCTATATTCTGTACAAACGAAATTCATTAGTGAATTGACAAAAGAAAAATAAAAAACACTGGTGAAGAACAAACCATTGCAAGCCTGGAACTTGTGCATTTTATTCTGGGAAGTTTCACTGGATCAAATAATTACCTATATCACAAAAGTTGCTTCATTGTCCAAGATGTGTAAAATATTTATCAGGGTTTGCCAAATTTTTTGCCCTAATCAAGCATGGTACACTTTGGATTCCAACTTTTGTTAAATTATACTTAAGTTATCCACTCATTACCTGCAGCAATTTTAAAGTTATTTCTGCCTAAAATGCATTTCATCCATTTCTCACAATGTCTAGCAATTGCTTTTCTGTTTTCATTTGTTAGTTTGATGGGCCTAGAGTCCCAGACCAAGATGTTCAAATTATTTCCTTGCATATGAACTGATACTTTTACTAGAATCTTAAACATTTAAACCTCATGGTTTCTGAAGAGAAAATTATTTGTATCTTAAATTCAGAATTGTGTATGTTTGCTCAGATTGTCAAATTTTAATTATGCCCGAATAATCACTAATGATTTCACATGCAGGGGATGAATATGAATCGTGGGTGTGGGCCTTCATTCATGAAATTTGAAAAAAGGCAGCATGAACTAGAGTTTTTGAAAGAATTTTTTGTTACATTTGTTATTGTTGTGAAGAAGAGCAAAATCTGTGAGATTTATTTCCTTTAAGGATTTATTTCCTTTAAGGAAAGATGATAATTCTGTGGGATTTATTTCCTTTAAGGAAAGATGATAATTTTAGTAGTCGTTTTATTTAGCAGTTACTAAAATTGTAATTATAGCTATATGTGTGTATAGCCCTGTATGTCTATATATATGGTGTCCCTCCATTAAGACATCATCAAGAATAAGAAAATATTTCCTCTCTTCTCCCGTGGACGTAGGTCTTGGGGTCGAACCATGTTACATCTTTATGTCTTTTATTAGTATTTAATAGTTATCTATAATCCGCTTAATTGCTTTGTATGTCCATGTCTCTACCTATGTGTTGTTAGATCATATTTGATCGAGTTAATTCTCAATTCTTTTGGCTAAAATACAAAAGTGTTGGCAAGTTTTGATTTTTTCATGTTGCATTTCTTGCATGGATAATCATATTCTAGGCGGAAGGTAGCGAAATTGTTGTGGAGGGTCCACGATGCAGTCTCCGCAGTAGAAAGGTATATTTCCTTGAATTCTGCTCTGATTATTTCCACTTTGTCTTTAAGATATTCTTTTGTGTCATATGACTCGTATCTATAAAACGAATGGACCAACAGTTTTTGGTATTGGTGTGTCTGGGATATTGACACATTTATGCATGTTGATGAACTGGTCAAGGATTGTGCCAGCCTTTATGATTTTCCACTAAAGGAAACATTTTAAAGGGGTTGTATACCATCATATTCAATGATCAAGATATTATTTGATTAAATTTTTATTTTCTTTTACTTTTCCTGTATTGTTTTCTCCTAACACCTTCAAAGAATAAAGAAAAGAAAAACATTGAAGTTGAACCTTGACAAAGTTGTGTTGGTTAATGGATGCCAATGTACAACAATACAATTTTCCGTGCACTTATTTACCAAAAAAAGCTTTCCATGTGCTTCTCTTACCCATTAAAATCTATCTCTGGCCCCATTGACTTACAAACGTATTTATAAACAAGAATGATGATTACTGGAAGTTGACACACAGTTTGGTATTATCTTATTAGCGAAAAGATGTAATTGTAGTCTAGTTCAACCTTAGCACTTGAACATATTCTTTTTTTGTGAAGTGTTTTTACTTCTCATCATATCAGGGCAGACCTACATTTTGAGAAACTTGTTTATGACGCTTACTTTGGACCTTTCCCAATTAAATAGTTCAGGTTTTTTTCCCCATCTGTCCTCAAAAATCAAAATGATCAATGTTGATCTATTACCTTTTTGTAGCAAGAAAGCAGCTACCCTACTATGATTTAGTTTTTGATTAAAACTTTTTGCCATTTATAAGTAACAAGCTCTAATCAATAGATCCTAATAACAAAATGCAAAACCCTAAATTTCCTAGAAATAGTATTACTAGGTTTTACTGTGAATAGTAAATCGACAAATTGCTATAGATAGCAAGTTCAAAAATTTCTGCAAAATAATAAGTCACGATTTGTAAAGAATTATCTTTTACTCTTATTCTTCCATATGCAACGCTTGATGAAAATTTCTGTAAAATAATAAGTCACGATTTGTAAAGAATTATCTTTTACTCTTATTCTTCCATATGCAGCGCTTGATTTCATCCGTATAATGCATTTATTTTTATCATGAAATTCCTTGGCTCATGGGAAACAAACTCAAGTAATAAGCTGAGAAATTTTTAGCTTTGTCTTGGAAAATGAAGTTTAGATAGCCTCATCCTAGTGAAAGGCTGTTGAGCCACATGGCTTTGGTCAAAATCTTTGAGATTGCTGAGAGTGACTTTGTGAATATAGTGTGGAGATTCATTATCTGTGTCATGAAATTGATATAGGCATTTGATTTTTTGGAGAAATATGACAAGAAGAAGACCTATCTAAAGAAATGCCTATTTGTTATATGTTTCTAGATCTTAAGAGTATTTTGAGGGCACTTGTGTTACGCACATGTGTGTAGTGCTAGCAACTGAACAATGACTAACATATGATCTTGGCCAGTTTCATGCTTAACCTTTGAGTTTATTTGTATAGGTGTACAGTGATCTATCTGTTGACTATTTCAAGATGTTCTTATTGAATGTCCCTGCTGCTGTCGTTGCGCTGATATTGTGAGTAACATTTCTATATTTCAACTAAAATAGATTAACATATAAGAGTTGTGTTAGAGTTATGTAGACATCTCAATCCCATTATTGTAGCTCTTACTTTTCTTTCGCATTTCATTTTGATATCTTTGGCATATTACTGTATATACTCAGCTCAACTCAATAAAGCCATTTTCCAACATATTACTGTATATAAATATACAATTACTAGTTGGCTCTTTTTGACTTATTAAATCAAATTTCTTGAATTAAATGGCATACTTGCTGACATTGGCTTCACTCTCTTCCTAGTTCCTCCCTCCCTAGTCCCTCTTAATAATTTATTTTTGTTGCTATATGATGATGTCCCTCATTACTTGCAAACTTCTTTTATCACATAATTTGACTCTGAAATCTTGATATGGTAATGAGAACTCAAATGTATATTCTTTTTTTTTTTTTATCATTTTATACTAGTCTAGCTTCATTTTTATTAAGAGTTTGCAATCAGTGGAGTTGCTCTTATCTTATGCCACTTAGAGAATGTAATTAGTTTTTATTAGTGTATCAAGCATTCCCAGGTGATTAAAATGTGAGAGAACACTTCATATGTTCCTTCAGATTGTCTTTAAGTTAAAATTAAAAGTGATACCATTCACTGTTGCCAACCTATATATGAAAGTTAGTTAGTCACATAAAACTGTAAAAGTAAATTAAAAGGAATGAAAAAGTTCAAGGGTAGGAGCATCCTTGCACTGGAAAAAGGTTACATCAGACACCCAGCATTTTTTGTGCCATTGATAATCTTCATTTCTTTGGAGTAGCTCTTTTGCTTCTTCTTTAAACTTTTTTTGCTTTTGGGTTGATCGTTTTGACCTTTCATTTGTATTCCATTGCTACCTTTTCAATGCTTTTTTTTTTTTTTTTTTAAAACCTTTACACACAAAAAAATAAATAAATAAATAAAAAAATTCCAAACACAATCTTGGAAAAAAACCAATTGATTGCAATAAGTAGTGTGAAAAAAGGAACCTCTGCAATGTATATATATATATATAGTTTTGTGAAAACAACCTTAGAAGTAACTATGCTACTTGGCAGTTCCAATGACCTATGTTGTGCATCTATTGTATTATAATATATCAGATGCTGCCTTTCTGGCATATCTTGCATTAATTTTATTGTAACAGGTTTTTTTTCCTGGACGACATAACTGGGTTTGAAATCACATATCTTTTGGAGGTTTGTATTTATTCTATTTTTTTTTCTTTCTTTAATTCTATTTACAGCTGTGAATCCTGTCAACAGTATGTCATGCATGTTTGCAAGTTGGTTAATTTGTATTTATGGAGGTCTTCTTACCGGAAAAAAAAAAACTAAGGTGCACGTTCAATGGCATACTTTTACTCATGTTCCTTAGTACTTTCTCATTTATCACTCTTTTTTGGTTGGTAAAATCAGGTTTTAGTTTCTTTAACAGTTTCATATCATTTATTTTTCAATCTAAAATTGACAAACAGTTCATGATAGAGAGAACTATTTTTGCTGAGGGCGGGCAGTCTTTATTTAAGACTTTGGCATAACTTTTTTTTTAAAAAGAAACAAAGGAATAGTATATATATGTATAGAGTAAGTATCCAAAATGAATGTACATCGCAGCCACCCTTGGCACCTCCCCTAAGATTATACAGAATTGCCCCACCCTTTAAGCCAATCCCCTAGGGCATAGCCCATAGATAGACTGTTGTTGCCAACCCAAAAAAAAGCAAGTAAATGAGATTTCTCCCAAACTTTGACAACCGGGCACACTTCCTCTTCAAACACCCATTTATTCCTTCCTTCCATAGAGACCAAAGCACCGCCAAACACACCACCTTCCAATGAACACTCCACGCGGATCGAATATTGTTGAGGAAAGGAAATAAACTGAAATGCTCGACCTCAAACTCCTCCAATCTCATGATGGGGAAATGATGACACCATCGGCGCCATACCTCTTGAGAAAATGGTCAATACCAAAATAAATGTTCAACAATCTTCGAATGTTGCTTACATAGGTAACACCAATATGGAGATAAACACATATTTGAGAATCTTTTTTGCAACATATCCCCAGTGTTCATCTTCCCATGAGCAGCACTCAACCCCAAAATTTAAACTTTGATGGTACTTGAGCTTTCCAAATAAGATGATGCGGAAAGGGTGGAATATTATGGTCATTAAGGATAGCTGCATGAAAAGATTTAGTGGTAAGTCCCACGGCCAAAGGATTCTATCGTTATCCCCATACAAGATGCAACCCTCAAGTAGACTATGATGGGACTCCACTTCCCGCTCCTCCCTAGGATGGAAAGTACTACCTAAATGCAAATCCCACCCCCATGGGCATCTCCTCCCCCAAGGAGAGAGCTTCTTTTAAAATCTGAGATGGGTTTGTTATGGTACAATGAGCGCCGGTAAAGATTAGGAAACAGAGATTGGAAGGTTTCGTTCCCACACCATGAGTCATCCCAAAAGCAGATTAAGTTACCTCTCCCAATTTTAAGTCTAATCAAGGGTGAGAAGATTGGTAAACAAAATATATGAATTTCTAAGGGCTCTTATGTTGGCTAACCCAACATCCCTAAGGTTGTCTCGAAGACTGTGCCTGCTGCAGATTACCTTCCCCCATAACTGATCCTGCTCATAAGGAAACCTCCATAACCCTTTACCAACCAAGGCTCTGTTCCTACTAACTATGTTTCCAATGCCCAAACTGCCAAGCTTGATCTTCCTCTGCACAATACTCCATGCCACAAGATGTGAACCCTTCCCCCCTGTCATCATTTTCCCACAAAAAGTCCCTCATTAGCTTCTCGATTCATTCCACCACCTTTATTGGTGCCTTCAAAACTGACAGGTAATAAGTGGGGAGAGCATCCAACACAGATTTGATTAGGGTCAACCTTCCTCCTTTGGACAAAAAACTCCTCTTCCATCCGTCAAGTCTTTTCGACACCTTAGAGATCTCATGCTCCTAAAAATCAAGCTTGGAAGGATTTCCACCTAGAAGCATGCCCAAATATTTCATTGGCTAGCAAGAAATAAAGCACCCAACTTGGTTTGCCATATCATCCGACCACTCATTTTGTATAGTGATACCCGCCATCTGGCTCTTCGCCATGTTGATAACCAGTGTTTTCAAGGCCCTTAGACTAAGGAAATCGCCTTGGCCCCACCTAGGCCCTAGAGGGGGTTCTCTGCAATGTTTTTTTTTTTTTTTAAACAAAAACCCCTCAACCCTTAACGCTAGAACCATCCAAACCCTAAACTCCAACGACATCGAGATTTCCTTCGACCATTCTCCGACTTCGGCGATAGCTTCCGGCGACAACTTCCGGCGACATTCAAACGTCGAAAACTTCTTTCCACATTTTTGTTTTCATCTAATCTACGACGTGCTTCCTCTTTTTTATTTTATACAATTAAAAATAAATTGCCAAATATAATTATAAATAACTAAATATATTTATATATAATTATTTATTTAATTTTAATACATAAATTATAAATAAATATATTTAATCTTATATGATTTTGGTTATGATTTATGTATTAAAATTAAGTAATATATATGTATGTATGTATGTATGTATGTATATAGGGGACCAATGAATAAATAAATAAATTTTTTAGGGACCTCTAAATAAATATTTTATATGCCGCCTAGGCCTCGCCTAGCCTAGATAAAGTATAACGCCTACGACCACCTTGCTGCCTTGACAACACTGTTGATAACCATACTAGACAGCCAACAGAAGCAATTTACAACCATGGAGGCGTTAGTGATACTTTCCTCATTCCCATCCAAGAAAATCAAAGTATCATCAGCGAACTGAAGATGAATTATTTCCACATTCTCATGCCCCACCGCAAACCCCTCGATCAGGTTCGCTTCCTTTGCCTTGTCCAACATTCTTCCCAACACATCTGCAAATAGAGTGAACAAGAAAGGGGACAACAGGTCACCCGACCTTAGTCCCCTCTCAGCCATAATCTTTCCCTTAGGGCGTCCATTAACAAAAATAGAGTAGGAGGCTGTTCTCAAACACCCTTGAATCCATTTCCTTCATTTTTTCCCAATGCCTTTTTTCTTTAGCACATAATTGAGGAAACCCCAGTTGACCATATAGTAGGCTTTAGCAAAATCTAGCTTGAACACCACTCCAACCCGCCTTCTGATTCTATAATCCTTCACCAACTCGTTGGCCACCAATACCGCACCAATGATTTGACGACCTTGGACAAAGGCCATCTGGTTTTCCGAGATCGTGGTGTGCAAGACACCCTTCAACCTGTTTGCTAGAACTTTCACAATGATCTTGTAGAGGCATGTGATAAGACTGATAGGCCTTACGTCTGCAACCCTTCTAGACACCGTCTTTTTGGGAATTAGAGAATATACGTTTCATTAGTGCATTCGTTGACTACCCTTGTGTGAAAAAACTCCGTTAGAACTTTCATGAGGTCAACCTTAACAACTTCCCAATAACTCTGGAAGAAGGTCATAGTCATGCCAT
The DNA here is from genome assembly GCA_035771175.1 of Paratinospora sagittata. Taxonomy (NCBI): domain Eukaryota; kingdom Viridiplantae; phylum Streptophyta; class Magnoliopsida; order Ranunculales; family Menispermaceae; genus Paratinospora; species Paratinospora sagittata. The sequence continues at coordinate 35,245,848 of CM069591.1, forward strand.
TGGGCCCCGGGGCCTTTCACCCCTCACAATCAAATATAGCTTGCCTCACTTCTTCCTTGTCAAAAGGCTGTTCCAACTCCGCATTGTCCGTCTCATTGATTGGACTCCAATCAAGTCCATCCACTCCCCAAGCCATCGGTCCACTATTGGAGTAGACTTTTCTAAAGAAATCAATAATCACTGGCACAACCTCCTCCTAACCCTACACAATTTTGGCTAAATTTAAATTTTTTGATCTTTTGTAATTTTCTAGCAAATGTTTTGTCCAGGGGAACTGTGAGAACTGGGGAATCATTAAACTTAGTTAGCCTTTCTGCAACAATTTTCTTCACATCTGGTAATCACGAGTTCTAGGTTTTTTAGTCAAGACTTTTGCATCATTTTTGAAATGGCATAAAGAGGAAATTTTCTTTAAAGTTGCATCTGTTATTTGGAGTATTCTCAATTAAACTAAATTCATCTTTAGATCATAGAATCAGATTCACCACCCTCTATAGGGTTTTGAGCTTTGAATGTGTACTTGACATAACATATATTTCTGTCATTCTACTCAATATGCCAATATGGGCACGATGACATGACGTCTATTATATAATTTAATTCTACTAACCATAACATAAGGAATGAATGTTTATTTCTTTGCCTGGTCTTACTACTTTCTATCTTGACAATCTTATCTTTGCTTGCTTAATTTAACACATTAAAAGCCAAATGTTCAACTCCATATAGAATGGCTAAACATGCAAGATGCAACTATGCATGACTGGTGCATAATGTACTACTTGTGTTTGAGTTTGCAAGTACTACTGGTTCTTTAACGGTACGTGACTATGGATTTTTTTTTTTTTAAACTTGAGCTAGCCTGAAAAGTCCCATGTCCAAGTTCTAAATATTGTTCAAGGATCCTTGGGAGTCACACGTTTTCCCTTGTGTATCAGAGGCTCTAAAACTACAAGGCTGCTTTCTGCAAAGATTGGTCAAATTTTACAATTGTTTAGTTTTAAATATGCCTATAGACTTCATTATTAATGGAAAAACAGTTGTCTTGCTCATTGTTGTCTAATATTTGGTGCAATAGAGTTTGCATGTTATTATGATTGGTTTACTCATTAATGATCCATGCTATGCTCTTTCTGAATGTAAATTGCTTATTTTAATGCAGCTGCCAGAACCATTCAGTTTTATCTTCACATGGTTTGCTGCCTTGCCCGCAATATTTTGGCTGGCCCAGTCAATTACAAATGCCATTGTGAAAGATTTTCTGATTTTGAAGGTATAAATGTAATCACTGTTCAATAACTCTTTTTATGTGAAAAGTTTGAAATTTTGAATCTTGTTTAGTTGATACAGAATATTTGATAAAGCAATCTGCTGTACTCTAGGGCCCCTGTCCAAACTGTGGAACAGAAAATATCTCGTTCTTTGGGACTATATTATCGATATCTAGCGGTGGTTCCACTAACACAATTAAATGCTCAAAGTAAGTAGTTGGCCATTTTAAGTGAAGATCTTGTTATGTCAATTAAATTTCTAAGTTTATTAAATCTTTTTTTCTTATTTAAAGATTAAAAAAGGGTATGCTCTTTTAGATTTACGATTGTGATCTATGATATTTGTTTCTCAGTTGTGGGACTGCAATGATATACGATTCAGGGACGCGCTTGATTACATTACCTGAAGGAAGCAACTGAAGTTCTTGTAGAGTAAAATTTTTACTTCACACTTATTTCCAGTTTTACCACTGTTCAAGCATTCTTAATCTATTTAGCACTTGACCCTTCTCATGATACATGCGATATATCAATTGTCAGTGCCAAAAATTAGCATAAATTATATATGTTTGTCACAAGAAGTCAATTGATTAGTCCATCAATTATGATTCACGTACACCAATCTATTAATAGATATTGATTAAGTTGGTCGATTTAATCTGTTCATATTTTTTCTTTTATTTAACTGAGAAAAGATAATATTCAACTGAAACTTTCCAACATTTACTGCTGTACCACCCAGGTGATTTGCTCCTTGAAATGCATTCTGCAACTCTGGTACTTATGCTGACATAATCATCGGTTTGGTTTGCTACTTCTTATGGAACCATGCAACATAAGGAAAGAGAGTGTTTCATGTCTGCATTGATGTGTCTTCTTCAATGTTTGTTAATATGTATATTGTAAACAGAATTATTGACCAGCAGATGTATATCTATTGCAATAGAAAACTCGTGAACTTTTCAATCAACTAGTGCCCTGCTTGCCCATGAAGTATGGTTGTCTTTTCACGCTTTGCCCTGGATTCTACATTTGATGCTTTCATTACAGTGAATTTGCCTAGTCTGCAGCCTCAAGAAAAGTTGAGAAATAAGTTACTTAACATCAACTTTTCATGTTGAAGTAAATCGAACTTTGTTGAAGGTGAAAGACGGGACTTTAGGGAAAGTAAAAAAAAAAGAAAGACAAACAAACTAGAATCATCTTGCATGACTACGTCTGGTGTAAGACTGTAAGGCCTTCCTACTGGCAATAGCTTTTCTTGTCTGCCCTTCAAAGAATCATCAAATGTGAGCCACATCCATATATGAATGTAATGTGCAGCATTGATTTTGTCTGAAAAAGGTGAAAGCTCCAAAAGTTATTTACGTCACAATATTGTATTAGTAGTATAAATAGCCGGAAAAGGCTGAAGTGGCAACTTTTGAAATTCCTTTTGTTTACCTGTGATTTTTCTCAAAACCATGTACTACAAAGCGAGTTGAGGAAAATTAATGGTATACAATCATTTTGGTGTTTCAACAAACAGAGCGTGGAAGGACATTTGTTGTGTCATCCTACCACAACAAACTCTAGAGAGGGTTGCTAGCTGACCACTGATCCTTCTTATTTTAATAGAAATGTTTAAAATTGTTGGTGCTCGGCTCTTCTTCCTTCTATCATCTTTTTATTTGACATCTTCAACTTTCAAGTCAACTTCTATGCCAGGTTTCCTTATTTAATATACATTCCTTTTAAGATCAAATTTGACTATGCTTTTTTCCATTTTTATAGGAGACATCTATTGAAAAAAAATAATAATAATATAAAAAAAAATAGGCCATAGTTCCCTTTGATCCTTCTAAAGAGGAACTATTTTGCTCATTCCTGGAATTTTTTTTGTGGGTTTGGGGGTTGGTTTGTCATTAGATGAAATGATTATTTTATTTCCTTAAGAAATAATAAGGAGATGGGTACAACGATGGTTAAATGGTACAGACAATTTTTATATTTTTAAAGAGATATCACAAACATAGAACAAAAGAAAAGAAAAAAAAAAAAAAAGGTCCGGGGAGGTATAGAAATTAACTATTCAAAAGAATTTTTAATGACATATGTATTTGGACTTTTGAATAATAATTATACATGGGTATGATAATATAAAAAAAAAAGAATAATTATACAACATGAATCATGAGATTATCCTTGAAAGGGAGGTGGTAATTTTGATCACTTCTTTGTTTTCTTTATCTTTAGAAAAAGGGATAACCTTATGTTTATAGTTATCCGAATTAAATGATTTTATTAATTTTTTTAAAGGAGGAAATTAAATGACATTTTGATCTTAATGTACATCTTTGCTTCCCTCTTTTTTTTTTTGGTTTCTTATAAGACTAATCTGCGTTCAAGTATTGCAAGGGCATTGGACGACTCTCCCTAAATGGGTGTGGATTTTGATCCTGAGACCTTTATCTTTTAATCATCTTTAGCACATACCTTGATCGTATGTACTGTGCCACATTGAGTTTATTTCTTTCTTTCAATAATATATTCCAGTTGACTTGAAGTACTACGGCAGACAACTATTCGTGAGGATCACTAAGTTGTGTCCTTCATTGTGACTTTGCTCATCAAACCTACAAATTAATCTTTAGGCTGGAGGAAACTTATATATACACACAATAAGGATGCATTAATTAGAAAGTCAATCAGCAGAAATGCAATTATGTTCATTCACTAAGCAGCTAGCTAATTTAAGGAGCAAGATCATCAACAAGAGCTAGTTAGCTAACTTGCCTTGCAAGACATCATCATAATCAAGTGCATTAATTACAATATGGCTTCTTTCCACTTCTCATGCAGATTTATGATTGCCTTCTTCATGAATATCATGATAACCCGTACATGCTTTATAGTTGCCACCACCAAGTCAACTGCGCTTGCATCTCCTCATCCTGTGCTTCGGTTCCGGCCAACTGCATGGTCCCTTGCTCACGCTACCTTCTACGGTGACGAAACTGCTTCCGAAACCATGGGTATGCATTTAATTGAAAAAGGTTTAGTTTGATTGAGTACTTGCAAACTAAAATATATTTTTTTTAAAGAAATTTTTGAATTGTTTAGCAACATCTGCTTGTAGATTAAGCTGGACCGAGACTATCTAACATTTTTCAAAAAAAAGAAAAAACTTCTTTTTAAAAGTTTTTTTTTTCAATAAAAGAGCAATTATTCATTTAATTATTTTTATTTTAGGGTATTCAACATCGATCTTAGTGTTGGATGTCTTTTAGACCAAAACAATTAGATCACATTAAAACTAAATAAATGTGGGTGAGGAGTGCTATTTATACACAAATTCAACGCTCATTTTATCAAATACATTAATAGATACCCTCAAATCACATATCAATATTAATGTTTCAAGGACATCCCACTTACGTGTGCTGAAATTATTTACACGTATTATTTTCCATTAATGTTATACATCTCCAAGCAAGCCTAAAGCTAGTTAATTGGGGACAATATTGAAGCCTTTTAATAAATGTATATATATATGTAATCATCTTAAAAATTTTAATTCATAATATATCTTGAAGGAATTAATTTGTTTGATGGATCATATATATGGGCATGCAGGAGGGGCTTGTGGGTACGGAAACTTATTTAACAGTGGGTACGGAACGGATACAGTGGCACTGAGCTCAACATTGTTCAACGACGGATACGCTTGTGGAAGCTGTTATCAGATAAGGTGTGTTCAATCCAAAGCTTGCTACAAAGGCTCTCCCATCACCACCGTCACTGCTACAAACCTTTGCCCTCCGAACTGGGCCAAGGACTCCAATGCTGGTGGGTGGTGCAATCCCCCTAGACTCCACTTTGACATGTCCAAGCCAGCTTTCATCAACATTGCTAATTGGAAAGCCGGCATCGTGCCCGTCATGTACCGAAGGTACAACCACTTCTCTAACCACCTATATATATACCTTTCCTTTTAATATAGCTCATCCATTTATATATATCCTTTTAATTAATTGATCAATAACGTATATGTTGATGTTACAGAGTGGCATGTATAAAGAGAGGGGGGCTTAGATTTAGTTTCCAAGGGAATGGTTACTGGCTATTAGTGTATGTGATGAATGTGGGAGGTGGAGGAGATATCTCAAGAATGTGGGTGAAGGGAAGCAAAAGTAGTGGTTGGACAAGCATGAGTCACAATTGGGGTGCTTCTTACCAAGCCTTTGCAACACTGAAAGGCCAGTCTCTTTCCTTCAAAATCACTTCTTACACCACTAAAGAGACTATTGTAGCATTCAATGTTGCCCCTTCGGATTGGTCTGTGGGACTCACCTACAAGGCTTCTGTTAACTTCCATTAATTAATATATAAATATACATGATATAGCCTTTTGCTTGCTAGAGTTGGCAACTTTTTATAGTAGTGGTATCCATGAGTATTGTGCTGATTCCAATACTGGATTCAACCGGATACATAGCTTTTGAGTCTCTTGAATTATCTTAAGTACTACAATGTACCTTTTTATTATCTATTCATGATTTGTGTATATGTATTGGCAACGTAAAATGTTGGTACTTTTTTGTAGTAGTGGCGTATAATTTCTATGTGTGTGAGAAGTTTTCCTTTGTAATTTTTATTTATTTATTTTTTATTTTTTTAAATTGAGGATGTGCAAGCATGTAGTATTGGCAACATAAAAAATGATGGTACTTTTTTTTAGTATAGTGGCGCCTACAAAGAGTATGTATTGATTATGAGTACTTATGAATTGGGTACATGTGCGTCTGAGTCCCTTAGATTATCTTCGAATACAAAGTCATTTTTGAATATCTCTCTCGATTTCTATGTGTGTGAGAAGTTTTCCTTTGTAATTGTTGGTTGTAATTTTAAGAATTAGTTATTCTCTGCTTCTTCAATGTCTTGATATAATGCCCATGTATAGTTGTACAAACTTTATCTTAATTTCATGACGAGTAGTTAATATTGTTAGTATACATTGCATTTTAACTTAGGGTGCATTTCGTTTAAGATTCGGATACAGTTTTCTATATTTAAAAATTTAAAAACACAAAAAATCTATTTGGTTGGAGTGACTTCGAAAATAGTTTTTCACTTTTTGCAAAGAAAATAAATTGTTTTTAGAAAATAAAAAAAATCGTCATTTTCTAAAATTTTTATTTTCTATTTGGATTCAAGTTTTTGAATCACTAGCCTAACACAACCTTAATCGTTTCCTGAAAAATATAAATCGATGTCAAGGTGAATTTATTTATGTTGTTAGCTGACATGGATAAGGAAGAAGTCACAGATCACCAAAGATGGTGAAGTGCTTTCCCTTTCATGGGGCAACCATGAAAGAAGCCAAAGTCATGCGCATGCTTTAGAAAACCTCAAACCAGTCAAATTTATAATATTATAATCTTCAATAAGCCCACCACCACTATATAATATATGTTTATGCATGTTTAATCTTACTTATTGCTTGAAGCGCTTGATAATAAAGCCACCAATCTTTATAAAATAAAAAAATTCGTTCATGTCTTTTGCTTTAAAGATTCAAATCTTAGGTGTGAAGGATATATAATTTGGTGCAAATGATGACCAAGTTTTAATTTTCTTAAAAGGGGAAAGCTACAATTATAATAAGTCTATGTTACTAATTACTTAAATTCATCAAAATCTTCTTATTATATATCACATTTTTTAAAGTATTACTCAAATTAAGAACTTTTAAACAATTAATTGCCCTTAGTTTAAAAGGCCTAAGAGATTTGACATTTTAATATTATTTATTGTGCATCAGCCTTAAAATAGATGATTAATTAAGACATTTTAACTTCCATATAACTATCTATTGATCACAATAGATTCACTAATAATCTCTATATTTTTGTGGTTATGACTTCTATTCATTATTCATATATTTTTTTTAAAATTACGTTAATTATAAGTTTAGAATGATCATACACACAGATAAAAATAAATAAACATATAAATATTTTTATGTAATTTATTATTTATGGACATGGCTAGGCCATTGAGATTGGTCAATATTCATCATATACATGCATCCTTCCATAAGTATTTCAATATGTTTTTCTTTTTAGCTTTTTCTTTAAGAGAAACATAGTAATATATACTTGCACTTTAATTTTATGTAATAAAAATTTCACAATCTTTTGTTAAATAAAACACACACACACACACGAATTCAAGTTTAAAGGTTTAACGGTGCATGCTTGTGATCAATCAAATGGGCCCACACCCTACAAAACGATTCAAATAGCACCTACCACTCACCATTCATCCCTACACGCTACTTCTCATTAATCTTTTATTAATATTATTATATATTGCTTTTTTTTTATTAATATATTAATTAAAAAAAAGTTTGGCCAGTCATATCATCCTCCCCACCCCAAATGCCGCAAATTATTTCCTTTGCAGACCCACCAGAGCCTACTTTTATTAAATCCACTTTGCCCATTCCAAATTCCCATCTAAATTCACACCATCAGCAGTAAACCATCTCTAACCATAGTTCCTCTTTTGTAACTATGGTCACTGTAGCATATATATATATATTATTTATTTTTTACTTTTTACTTTTTATTTTTTGGGTAATAATAACGGGTACGAAGTTGAGTTAACCCATATTTAAATAAGATACATTGTTCATGTGTATATTATTTATATTTGAAGAATACTATCACTATAGTCTATGTCAAGTACGAAGCTTAGATTATATCAGCAATAAGACCTAAAATGTAAAATTATTTATCTTATTAAAGGGAACTCACATAACTTAAATCTTAACTTTATTTAAAACTTTACCATCGTCTTTTATCAATTTTGGGATTGGGGGTGATGTTCTTTCAACTTAACTGGCTCCTGGGTCCTAACTTTTCCCTTCCCCGCCCACTAGCCCAAAAAGGTCCCTAACATCTTGGTCAACCTTTATTATAATGTCCCTAGAGTCAAGGGTGGCCCATCTAGTCCGTGTCTTCAGTTTAACATGATCATAGCCCAATAATCATGTCACACCAATGGCAACATATTTAAATTTATAGATTAGTTTGATAAATTAAGAAGTTTGGAATTGGTCAACTTAATGAAAAGGTTAAATCATATACTATTTTTTCTTAAAGAAAATTTTTTTTTTTTACGATCTAAAATATATACTTAAAACTATATTTATGTTGTGGTATATTATAAGTAATGGATGCCCTTTTTTTCTTTTTTATAGTAACGTGATATGATGTATTATAATCTAAGAGTGTATATATTTTTGATAATGAATCTTGAATCGTTTAGTACTCTTAAAAAAAAAATGATTCATTTGAGCATTTTTCTTGCTACTTGCGGCTTCTAATTGATGGGCCTGACAATTTTGGGGGAACAAGGTGTGAGCCAGGTGGGCCTGACGGATGACACGTGGCACTGGTCCAGAGGAGCTAGGTGTACCTTCTATTTTACAGCACAAGCAAGCTCCCCACATATATGCCAACTCAACACCCACCATAACCAACGCCAAGCGTGCTGATACTAAACACTTAACAAACTCACCAAACTTAATTACTTTATTAGAAACAAAATCAAAGCTTTCTTTAACTCTTTCTTTGATTCCCTCCCCCTCCTCCTCCAACACAGCTTTCCCAAATACTATTAAATTCTAAAAGTGAGTCAAACCACACTGGTTTGTTTCTGTTTTATATTCTTCTACTCTTCTAAGTTGAATTCTGCTTCTAAAACAGTAAAATCTCTAGGCCCAAAAGATTTTTTTTTTAAATTTTATAACAGAAACCAAGTTTTTCTTTTAATGTGTTTGTTACACAACAGAAGAACAAGAAGTAGAAGAAGAAGAAGAATTCTAACAACTGCTCCAAAATCATCAAGATCTCATATTATTCTCACATGGGCTCTCTCCTATCTTTAATCAATGTGGTGATCTTGTTCATTTTGTGGTCGTCGAGGAAATCGGACTCTCTAGGAACTGAAGTCACCGTTGGTGTTCTTGACCATGTTCTTGGAGGCTATGCATTTAAATCCTACATAAGACACAACAAGACTGGTTCCCTATACACAATTCGCCTCCCCGCAAATCTCTCAACTATTGAAGCCGATACGGTGAGGTTTAGATGCGGTAGTCTTCGAAGATATGGCTCGCAACTTAAAGAGTTTCATTTAGAAATGGGTGTGGAAGTGCAGCCTTGTGTGGAAAGAGTACTAGTTGTTAGGCAAAATTTAGGTAAGTTTTGGTCTTCTATCTACTTTGATAACTACAATGTTGTCGGATACCAGCTAGTTTCTCCTATCTTAGGCCTTCTTGCTTATGATGCTACTGATCTCAATTCCACAAGCCCATCTGAGGTGAAAATCTATGCTGGAAATAGACCCATTAGGATCGATTTTTCGAATCTTACAAAGATCGACGATCCAAGCCTTAGGCCTTTATGTGCTATTTTTGATGCAGATGGGAATGTTAGCATATCCGATCAAGCATCGGGTAATGTTTGTGTGACTGCCCGAGATGGGCATTTTGGGCTAGTGATCGAGGAGGCATTGATGCAGCCACAGGGTAAGGTGAGTGGCTGGAAGATTATAGTTGGGAGTACAGTGGGAGGAATTTTAGGTTTTTTTCTTTTGGGTTTGCTTCTTGTAGCTTTGTTTGTTAAGGTGAAGAAGCGGGCGCAGATAGCGGAGATGGAGCGAAGAGCTTACGAAGAAGAAGCGCTACAGATATCAATGGTTGGTCATGTAAGGGCGCCTATGGCTGCGGGAACTAGAACGCTGCCTAGTCTTGAGCATGAGTATATTCCTCCTCCTCCTTGATTAATCTTGTATTATTAGTCTTTGGAGTTGTATCAATATTCTTTCATTTTTTTTTTTGATTAATTAAGATGAGTTCTACAACAAGATTGTCTGCAAGAAGAGACAATTAAGGTTGTTTAGATGATCATAGTTTTACCACTTTTTATGTTTTGAACTTGTTTTTAGCCCAGAACTTAGAGATCTTCATGTAATACTATTGAAATTTTCAGTAGTTTTCTAGGATTTCTTCTGAAGTTTCAGAAAGGACTAAACTGTGAATTATGAGTGTTCTTGGATGCAGGGCTAGTTTTTCCTAAATTGAATTGGTGCAGATTAATACTTATTTTTGCCATTAGATTGAATATATTGTAGAAATTATACAGATGTTGGATAATGCTCATAAGATCAGCCCATATGATCCCATGTTTGTTTCTTCATTTTTGTTCCATATCCTGGAATTAGCAGTACTTAAAAAAGGATTTAAAATCACTTTCATGCTAACTTTTGCAATGGTAATTGTGTTCTTTCATTAATTACTCTTTAGGTCTACCTAATAAAATATATATAGCAGCATTCATCTGCATTCTCACATCACACCTTATTAACAGCAATAATTGCTGTAACCTTGGCAAATAAAATCATGCTAGAAAACAGTAGAAGAGAAGAAACCAAAAGCAAAAACAGAATGATTTTACATAATTCAGCTGGCTAGTTTGTCTACATTGTCTGCAAATTAGTACTAAATTCATCATGTTCTAGAACAAAAAGAATTTTATTGATATGTCCTTGCTTACACATCAAGAAATAAAAGGCTAAAACCTCGCAAAGAGAGATCTGGATGTCTTGGGTTTCCAAGTATTTTCACCACGCAGATCATAGGATTCTTCATAATTCAATCAAGTGAAAACAGTAGAAAGGGCCCTAGTACTCTTTATATGGATACCAAAAAAATGTTTGAACTAGAAACACTCAATACAACTTAAGATTAAAGTCGTCTTTTCTTAATTACATGAGGGTAATTAGCTATAAGTAGATTAAAGGGTTTTCTGTAATTAATTACATGAGGTTAGCCATAAGTGATCGTCGATGCGATAAATGTTTTTACAAAAAATTGCGTTGGTAATATATATTTAATTAACACCATTCTCCTTTTATCTCGGGCTTAAAAACTGACTTATGTACAAAGGAAAATGCTAATCTCACTGTAAATTTTACAACTGCATATGCAACTACACATGCATATTTGTTAGATATTAATATTTTATACATTTCGAGGTGTGTAATAAACGATCTAATAAATATACATGTGTGGTTGTACATGCAATTGCAATATTTTACAGTTAGATTAGTATTTTTCTCGTACAAAAGTAAGCAAAAAGAGGTCAACATTAATTACCAGAGTTTATATGTTAAAACCAAGAAAAAATTTGTTAGAATTAAACTAAACTGATGAGTTCAAATAGAAGTAAGAATTAACAATCTAACTACTAGAGGGGGTGCTATTGCTATTAACTAAGAGAGAATAAGCTTTATTAGTCAAAAGAAGAGCCTCAATGCATGGTGATATATAAATTGAATCACTAACTTTTGTCATCTAAACCAGCATAGTAATATGTCAAAACAAGGTGATAATGCAATACCCTACACATTCTTTTTTAGTTCAATAGTCATGTATTGTCTCAGGCTAGCTTGCATGTATAATGGAGCAATTGAGCCTCTCGTGCTATATAGTCAAAGAAAAGTCATTCATATTGGTCCTAAGGGATGAATTTACGAAGAAAGAATTAACCTCATGGCCTTCCCAAGCTCTTCTTGCCCTTGACATCTGACCACTTTCATAGCCCAGCTAATTTGAACCCTAAATAGACTTATGTACGTTCCTAGTGCAAAGCAGAACCACTCGACTACTCTCTTGATCCTCATTTGAGGAGCTAGAAGCCCAACTCCTTTACCTAATACGGCTTAAATACTTAGAGATGTTTGGGTAATAATTTAGAGAGTAAACCTAATTGCATCCATCTGCTAATCAAGCTAACTCTTAGTCTGGGGCCACACATTCATTACTAATGCTTGAGGTGCTAACAATGTTGACCATGAAGCCAAAAACTTTCTCATTAACATGCGTTGAAAAGGATTCAACCGCTTGATGGAAACAACATACTATCCAGTATGGGGCCTAGATAAGGTTAACAGATCCTAGCTAACACCCACAATCATTAAGTGTATGCTTGGTATTCAATTTAAAAATAAAATTTTAAAAAGTTATTTTTAGAAAACAATGATATTCTTGTTTTCTTCACAATATTTAAGTATTTTGATAACACTTGAACCAAATAAATTTTTTTTGAAAATTTTAAGATTTAAAAACAGAAAACAGTTTTTAAATTTTATACCAAACATATAGCCATAAAAAAAAAAATGAACATAATGGGTCAAGCAATTGCATGTTAGGCTAGGTTCAAACCATCTTTCTCTCTCCCTCTCTATAATTTATAATTCAGTTATATTATGCTAGATTAATTCTTCATGCCAATAAATACTAAATATATATTTTATGCTTCCTAGAGTATAGTATTATACACTCTATTCCTATTTATTAATTCAAAGCCATAAACTTTCTGATATTATGTAGAAAAACTTAAAACAAGTAGAACTATTGCTATCGCGCGTGGTGGCATTTCAGTGTCTCATAATTCGAAACGGTCACTAATTTGATGCTAACCATGACCAAAACCTACCGTTTTTTTGGCGGAAAAATTACCGACCAGAAAGCCACTTAGTAAACAGACCAACCCTCTCTCATCCCCACGTGCCGGGATTTTATCTATACCACGTCTTCTATAATCAACAATCATCAGATTATTTTGCAACGTGTCGTGGAAACAGAACCGCCGCTTCGAGACCTTGATGCGACCGTTCGGCTCACAACAATAATTTTCCCGGGAAGTAGAAACTTTCCAGTTTCTACCGTGTACTTTCTACCCGCGAGACTTAACAGTATTTCTAAAAAACGTCGCGTCTTCTTCTAAATCAAACCCTACGGTTCCTCTTTCCTCTTCGAATCTCTGTATCAAAATCGATCGATTTGGAGATTTCAAAATCCAATCTTTTTCGCAGAAAACCCTAGCAATGGACGATCCCTCTACACCTGCACTCGAAAATCGGATTCGAAGACCTTCATCTTCTTCATCTTCATTATCGTCGTCATCATCGTCGTCGTCGTCTTCTTCTTCTTTGATTAATTCATCGTCAAATCAGTTGAATATTCCATCGAACATGTCGAGAACTGGTTTATCGCTCGATTTTTCATCTCCATTCTCGACTCATGTCGATCGAATGGTGGGGGTAGGGTACCATCCATCGCCTTCGAGAACTATATATAGTGACAGGTTTATTCCGAGTAGATCCAGTTCGAATTTCGCGCTTTTCGACATTTCTCCGTCCTCGAATGAGGGGAAGGAGGATGGTTCTGGTTCTTATGCGACGCTGTTGAGAACGGTGTTGTTCGGGCCGGATTCTGGGGTGGTTTCGCCTACCACGCCGGAGAAGCAGTTGGGATTGGAGGGAAAGGTGTCACCTTTGAGTCCGCCGAATAGGAATATTTTTAGGTATAAGACGGAGACGAGGAGGTCATTGTATTCGCTTTCGCCGTTTGGATTTGATGATGCATTGTTGCCTGGGGTTAGTCCGAGTCCGGCCAAGGCACAGCGGAAGGTTCCTCGATCCCCGTATAAGGTAAATGCTGGTGGGAATTTTGGTGGTTTAGTGACTTTATTTTGTTTTTTGTTTTTTGTTGATTTTGAATTGGGTTGTGTGTTTTTAGGTTTTGGATGCACCTGCATTGCAAGATGATTTCTATTTGAACCTTGTGGATTGGTCTTTGCATAATGTGTTGGCTGTAGGGTTGGGTAACTGTGTTTATTTGTGGAATGCTTGTAGCAGTAAGGTAAGATTTTACTTCTTTTTTTATTAAGTGTTGTGTTTGATTGCTTTGAATGAGTTGTCTTTTCAATGGATATTTGGTGCAGCTATATTTTGAAGTTTTATATTGGGATGCCTGTTGGAATATTCAGTTTGTGTATTTCATGTCTTGTTAAATGTTTGGATTGAATTAGCTCTGTCTGGGATTTTCTACATGTAGGTGACAAAGTTATGTGACTTAGGAATGGATGACAGTGTCTGTTCTGTGGGATGGGCGCAACGTGGTACGCACCTGGCTGTTGGAACGAATAATGGGAATGTTCAGGTAAGATATCGTCTCCCCCTCTAACATTTGAGAGTTGTAAATGTATTCATTTGAATAAAGGAAACAGCTTCGCATACAAAATCCCTGCACAGTATGAGCTAGTGAAAGTGATTACTTGATTGCTTAAGAAATTCTATACACAACTAAGAGTTTATGGAACCTTAATTATAACATCTACATGATTTAGGAGATAAATTCTAGTTATATTTATCTGGTAGAACAGAGAGTATATGTTTCCTTATGGTTGTAATAGTACCTGGTGCATTTTAATGACTATTTATCATGTTTGCCTAGTTGGAAATGGGAAAGGGGCAAGGAAGGAAAAGGGATTGGGATCTCATTAAGGATTTGTGACTTTCCTGTTAAAGATGCATTTTCTTCTTTCACTTCATATTCAAGTGGATTCGTGGAAGTGCTAGCGCATTAGAATTTCAGTGGTCTAGTCTTTAGGGAAGTTTTCATGACAATGATTATTGGAGAACCTTGAATAATAGTATAGTCTCAAGATATACATTACTTTAAGTTGAAGATAGTATAAATGTCATTGCGGTTTTGTGAAATATTTGAATACATTGCATTTAAATTGTGAACTATGCTAAAAACATAATTCAATAGAAGATCATAACAAATCTATGTCACACAACCTCTTAGGCAAGTGAGATGATTGTCTCCCATGGAAATGTGTTGCCTTAGATAGCTTGAATACCTTTGCATTTTTTTGAAACATGTGAGCATGTTGCATTTAAATTGTGAACTATGCTAAAAACATAATTCAATGCAATATTATAGCAAATCTATTTCACGACCTCTTAGTCAAATGAGATGATTGTCCCCCATGGAGAATGGGTTGCCTAGGATTATACATGATTCACTTCATGAGACATTATTGGGATGACAACTTTGGTGACTTATACTCGGGAGGGAAAATGTCACCTCCACAACTATGTAATGAGATGATTGTCTCCCATGGTGTATGGTTATGGAAAATCGTGATATAATGAATGTTCTTTAGGTGATTGTTTGTTAGGTCAAGAGAGGGGATTAGTTTTGGTATAAATTATAGGTATTAGATAGACATGTAGCATCTTTATTCCTTGCAATTTAATATCTCTAATAAGAAGAATTCTTCATGCTAGAAAGAAGCCTTCACATATTTTCTTGGAACTTTATCTATTCAAGAATGCTAGTTGGAGGTGGATTATGAATCTTGATTTATTTGACCAAGAGAAAGATGCTTGCAAAAAGTTTTTAGTTTTCTATGGAGTCCTTGCAAAAAGCGTTTAGTTTTCTAAGGAGTTCTTTTACTCAAGAATATAGGCTAATGATGCTATATCTGTATCTATACTTCATATAATGTGAATACTTGGAACACTCACAATGCACTTATAATTGTCAACTTAAACCTTGATAGAGTGGAGTGGACGGAGCGGATTCATGTAGTTGACCTCATTTAGTTGAGAAAAGTTTTTGTTCAGTTGAGTTGTGTACTCACGGAATGCTCACTTTTTCATCTTTCTAATATTTCCCTTCTTAACCTTTGTATTATCCTTTTATGTAAAGCATTAATCTAATATTATAAGGGTTAGTATAGTAATAATTGTTTGGCTTCTCACTATTAGATCTAAAAAAATATTAGGGATACTACAAATTTATTTCCCTAAATCTTATGTTTTAGAATCTATTGGTATGGTGTATTTACAATCAATAAAAACACAATTCCTAACCAACTAAAACTCTAAAATAGAATCATAGTACAAATACATTAATAAAATCATAATCAAATCACAAACTCAAAATTCTAATTAGGCACAAAATCTATTAAAAATACAATCTAGATTATCTCCAAAAATTAATCAACAAATTAGAAGTTGCTTAATTGGTTAATTAATCAACTTTTGATTTGTTAGTTTTTGGGTTTTAAGAATATAATGGCTTTAGTATCTTTCAAAGGGGGGAATTTTTATGTTTCTTTTACACAAGTGAGACTATTATTTGGATATCAAAAATTGGTAGAAATTGTCTAGAATAGGTATCGAGAACTTGTAAAGAATGCTTGACCTTCACTAAGAAGAAAAAAGAGGCAATAGAAAGATTGCAGATGATCGAGTCTTTTTTGAAGTTAGAGTATGTCAAATATGAATGATGGGGGGAAATTATTTTAATTCAGATAATCTAAATTATGGGGGAATGTTGGAGATAATCTAGATTATGCTTTATTAGATTTTGTGTCTAATTAGGATTTTGAGTTTGTGATTTGTTTATGATTTTATTAGTATATTTATACTAGGATTGTATTTTAGAGTTTTAGTTGGTTAGGAACTTAGGAGTTGGTGTTTTTAGTTTTGTGTTTTTAGTGACTATAAATACACCATGCTAGTAGATTCTAAAACATAATATTTAGAGAAATAAAGTTGTGTTCTCCCCAATAATTTTTTTTTAGATTTGACACTCACCGCCTCTTAATTTATAGTGAAAAACATGTATAACACACAAGTAAGAATTTTGAACTCTATAGTATCCTCACCATTCTTGCAATTGTGACTAAAGTTTGATTGTATTGTCTTTTAGTTGCTTATAGACTAGACCAAGGGTGTTGATTATCACATGTGTACTCAGCTTGTGATGCTAGGTATTACGAGTTTTTTTATGAGTGTCATACCATAAAATAACTCGAGTTTCAAGTCATTCATGAATTATAGCCTCATAGGGGTGGACTTGTAGCTAAAACAACTTGGTGGCAGAAAGAAAATGTACAAACTACTATGAACTAAAAGGGGCAATTGGCAAAGGACTTGAGATGAGAAAGCTTTCAAAATTGTAAACATAAGAAACTAATGAAATAATAAGTAATGTTAATCTTAAAGCATGTAATAATATATATTCTAAATAAGGAACCAAGGAAGGAGAGAACGTTATATATAAACTAGCTAGATTGAGATAAAGTAAATCTAGTGATCCTAGTTGTTTTAGTAGTCAAGGAGACTTTGTAAAAGATGAAGATATTGAGGCAATGTGGAAAACTTATTTTAAAGAAGTTTTATTAGTAATTACTTAAACAATGTAGTGTACTATGTACAAGATAGTAATAACTTAAGCAAAGTGATAGAAATAAATTTTTTTCCATAGAATTAGGTTGCTTGAGGTAAAACCACTCTAACTAAATAAATGTAAAGGCCTTAAAAAGAGATGATATCTCTTTTGAGGTTCAAAAGTGTTTAAGGGAAAGCGGATCATTGTGGTTGACAAGATTATCTGATAAAGTTTTATTAACTAAAAGAATGTTTGATAAGTAGAGGAAAAATATTTTATTTATTAGAAATAAAAATAAAAAGAAATATTTTGAGATTAGAGTTGTAAAGATTATCGAGCTATCAAATTGATAATTCATACAATGTAATTATGGGAGTGGGTGATTGAGAATTGTTCAAGAGTTGGAACTATACTGTTGGAAAATTAATTGAGATTTATGCTTGGTAGATCATCCATGGAAGCTATTTATTCATTGAGAAAACTAATGAATAGATATATGGTAGAAAAAGAAAAGGCCTTGATAACCATATAATTTTTTTTATAAGAAAACTAGAAAGATAAATTGATACAGTAGAGTAATTCAAGACACAAACTACAATTGGGTCACCAAAGAAAAGTAGATTTTCTCCCGGGACAACCATAGTATCTTTTTGTGATAAAGAATATAGATAATAGTGTTGTAATGATAGTATAAAATAAATGAGAAATGAGCTTGTTTCCCAATATAGTAGGTTTATGTCAAGGATCAATTATAAGTTTGTATCTTTTTGTATTGGTTATAGATGAATTTACGAACATATTTATGTTGATATTTTGTGGTATTTGAATTGACTAAACGTATCATGTTAATTGATAAAATTACATTGGGTCTTAATGATAAATTGGAAGTTTGGAGAGAAGCTTAAAATTTAGAGGTTTTAGAAGAAGTAGGACTGAGAGTGAAGAGTGAATTATAATGTAGCGGTATAGAAATTTAAATGGAGAAACAATGAACATTGAAAAGTCAAAATACATCAAGGAGTGAGAGTTTAGGTATGTTGGCTTAAATATTCATTAGGAAAGAGGAATAGATGATGATGACATTAAAAGATGAATTAAAGTAGGTTGGGTTAAGTGGATGAGTGCTTTTGAAATACTATATAGTCGTTGAGTAGAATACAAGAACTTTTGGTGGAATGGAGGGCCATCCATCTGATATATTAGGGCATTATGAAACGTCAAATGGAAAGAGGCGATCTAGTAGTAGGCAATATAATTAAATAAAGCTCTAATTGGGCATTGGCTATGTAGATTCTCAATGGAATAGGAGGCTCTTTGGGCTTGTGACATCAAAATAAATGCTCTTCTGGTTAATAATTGGGGCGTTGGCTTGGCATCTAAATCTTTTGAGAGAAGCCCTTGGAAATTAGTCCATTATATTTATCAAGATTTATCCCTCAAGAGCGTCTTAAGTTGGGGAAAAAGGGTAAGATTGGGCTATGGAAAGACACCTGGTGTGGTACCTCTAGTTTAGCATCCTTGTCCCTTCATCGCATAACATTTCTTATCATTATAACTCCCCTTTCTCGTCCTTCATTGTTAACCTTGGATAGGTCTTATGTGGATGCCATTCTTGGAATTTTCATTTAAAGAGGAACTCTGACAAACAAAGAGGATATGAGGTTAGGTTCCTTTTAGACTAGATGGAGTTCATCTCTTAGGATTTAGCAAGGATGGGCATGTTTGGTCCCTCAATCCAGTAGGTTCTTTCTCCATTGAATCCTTCTTCAATCACCTCATTGTTGATTAAGACATTCCCCCTTTCCTCTCATATTCTTTTATTTGGAAAACTAAAGTACCATCCAAGGTCATGGCAAGCTATATATAGTTGACATGTTCCAGTGTTGAGTCACATAGAGATGCACCTTCTCTCATTGTTGCATCCAATGAAAATAGGATGGAAACAATGAACCCTTTGTTCCTCTGTTACCCCTTTGCATCTAGAATTTGGAGACATGCTACTCTCACATCTCTATCACTCTAGTTAGGGCAAACAATTGTGCAAGCCTTATATCCTTCTCAGGGAACAATGGCTTTCTAACTCCGCTTATGATGAGTGTATTTGCATATCTAAGAACATAGTCGGTCGCAAGCTCGAATAAAGGAGGTTGTGTTAGACAATTGATAGCCAACGTAAAACTTTGTCAAATCAACTCTGACATGAATTTACTTAATCATACTATGCGAAAGGCTAGGACGTCCTTGTTAACTTGTAAGTTAAGAGTCAACTTAGCCCTTGATCAAGCAAAGTGAAGGAAGTAGATCCATGTGGCCGACCCAAGGTAAGAAAAGGCTTAGTTGAGTTGAGTTAAGGGAACAATTGCTTTTATTACCTTAATAAGCTTTTATGAGTTATTAATTGGGTAGTTTTGTGGTGCACTTGGATTGAGAAGAACAATTTTGATTTGTTTTGGAGGAGCACAAGAGCAAAAGAATGTGAAAATTTACACTTTTTATCTTCCTCTTGGGTAGTAACAAGCAATCTTTCTAAGGGTTATGGTCTATATATGACTAATTGAAGGGTTGGGGAAATCGTGTACTTTCTTCTCCTTAGAGCCACGAGAGAATTTCTTGTCTTCCCTTCGCTCTTGTTTTTGTTCTCTCTTTCTCAATTTTAATAAAGTTTCTCAATTTGTATAAAAAAAAAGAACAAAAAAATTATAAGAACTCTATCAGACAGATAGCGCTTTATGGTTAAAGTTTTGAATAGTGAAGGAAGGCTACATTAGTAGTTTAAGTTTAACAAAAATGAAAATGTTAAAATGAATGTATGGTAATATATTAAAACATAGAATTAGAAACGAATGCAGTTCAGAGACTATAAGAATAACCTGCACTGGGAGATATAATGGGAAAGATACTGATTTAGATGCTTTGGTCATATTGTCTAAGGGGTTTTCGATTAATGATTGGGTGAGGGGTTGGTATAACATTGTAAATAGTTGAGTAGGTTTTGAGAACATCTTGATCTCCACCTACACAATCACGGTTCTCTCATTTTTTTATTATTTATAATATTAATTTCTAGTTTCTTTTCAAAAAAAAAAAAAGATGCTTTGGACATATTCAACAAAGCAATTAAATGTCGATAAGAAAGAGTTACATATTAACTATTAGTATTAATGGTGGAGGAAGAGGACTTCAAATTTCACGAATAGAGTAATTAAAATGACTACGACTTGTGAGAGAAGGTTTTTCTTTTCATAGAATAGAGCGGAGGAAGTGGATAAATATAACCTACCCCATGTAGTCAGGAAAAATGCTTTGTTAAGTAGTTTTAATTAAAAGAAATGATAAAGATCTTTCTGTTTGTACTAAAACTAGCATTATGAGGAAGATTAAATGAATTGTAACATATCCACATGCGCATTCACCTTGAAGTGAGGTGAAATATCTTGGAATCAAAATAATTGTAGCAACAACAATTATAATAGTGTTACACTTAGCAAATAGTGTTGATTTGAATTTTGTAATTCAACACTTTGGGCTAGAATTCTTTTATGGACCGAATGCAAAACCATTCCAAGAGTCCTAATTCAAGATTCTTTTTTTTTTTTTTTTTTGAGAAGAAACAAAACATGTATTAAAACTCAGGGAACGAAACAAAGAACAAGGCCAGCGCACCAGAAATGCACCGAAGCAAAACAAAGGAAACAAACACCGCAAGAAAACTAGATGCCCCCGACAAGGCAACCAAACCAACCCCCCACAACCACCCAACTACCAAACAAAAACATTACAAACAACTACCCCAATTCCTACACCAATCCGAAATAGAGAACCCCCCATTCAACTTAGAACAGGCCACCCAGTTACAAGCAAGCCACTTTGCCTCCTCCCAAATACTAAAATCATCCAAAGCCTTCCCCATGAAAATCCTTCTATTCCTCTCCAACCAAATTGCCCAAAGTGTGGCAAAAGACGCAATTTTCCAAACTTCTTTGACTCTAGCATTACTAATGGGAACATGACTGGGCATCAAGCAATCAATAATGGAGGAAGGATGGGCATCATTGACCCCAAACAAAGTTCCCCAAAATCCCCACACATTCCTAGAGACAGTACACCCTATGAACAAATGATCAATGGATTCACCATCCCTCAGACACAAGGAGCAGCAATGAGGGGAGAGATAACACACAGGGAAGCGTTTCTGAAGTATATCCATTGTGTTAATTTTCCCATGAGCCAATAGCCACCCAAACACCTTAATTTTTATGGAATATGAGCATTCCACACTCCATTAGAAGCCGGAAGATGGGGATTGAAGTGTCATTAACAAGGGATAGAAAGAACGATTTGCAAGAAAAAGAACCGTCGAAAGAAGGTTCCATCTAATCCTATCGGGTCTATCCGAGATACGAACCAAGCTAAGAATAGAAAGGAAAAGATCAATTTCATTTAGCTCTCCTACAGTTAGGTTCCTACGAAAGTGAAAATTTCAAGAGGGTGTGTAAGTGGAAGATTGAAACAGGGAACAGATAAAGGAATGGATAGGGGCATTATGCAAAGAAGAAAGACTAAAAAGGCGAGGGAAGGAATGAGCTAGGGAGTGGTCATCAAGCCAACAACACGTCCGTATATGAATTGTTGAATTCATAATTTGATTCCATTAATTGGAAAAAAATAATGCATCCCTTATGAAAAGGATATAAGCATAAATGACATTTTCTTAATAAATTGAGGTTTTACTATTTATTGTAATTTTGGACAATTAATAAATTGATTTTTTCTATTATAATGCTGGTTGTACTGTGTTACTAAACCCATGATTTAGTCTATCTGTTATGAAAGCTTGAGGTTTTGTATTTATAATGAAAGTCTTGTTAATTAAGGTTGTTGAGCATAAAGAGACAGGCCTCTCCAATGGATGTAAGGTTGTTTACATAAACTCTTCCATAGACCATGTGTTAGCAGGAGGCTCTTCCATTGAGTGTGCATGCAAGTCTTGCTAATTAAGGTTTTTTTCCTTGAGTTTTAAGCTATTACGATTATGAGTATTATTTGCTTTGGAAACTGAGTTATACTATAATACCATTGCAAGCATATATACCCGTTATTGCTTCACTTGCTATGAATCATGATAATAAGTTATTCCTAGGAACCTGAGCCAAGTTTAGTTTAGTTGATTGGTGTAATTTGAATCAATTTTGCGTTCATTGTGATTCAAACATGTGTAGATTGTCATAATCACAAGTCTTGTGCCCAAGCGACTCACACTACTCCTATTGGAAATAAATAAATATGTATATTTGTATGTTATATAGTGTATATTGTAACTCCAAATTTGAATATATTGTCCTTGGTGTATTTTGGTTTGCCATTAAACACCAATTTGATTGGGTTACATGTTTTAGACTAGACTAATTTTTGTGAGATTGATCCGCTTAAGTTTGTCGGCTCATGATGGAACCTTCCTACCCGGGCCAAATGGCCACAAGAAATTTTATGAGTCAACTTTGAATTTTGAATACTGACCTATAAATGGATGTGCCATAATTAAGTATTGCTACCTTAATTAAGTTGGTTGGCTCATGGTTTCAATCTTTTGTGTAGATTTGGGATGCATCTCGTTGCAAGAGGGTAAGAACAATGGAGGGACTGGAACATCGATTGCGTGTTGGAGCTCTTGCTTGGA
This sequence comes from Paratinospora sagittata, assembly GCA_035771175.1. Lineage (NCBI taxonomy): Eukaryota > Viridiplantae > Streptophyta > Magnoliopsida > Ranunculales > Menispermaceae > Paratinospora > Paratinospora sagittata. The sequence continues at coordinate 35,268,883 of CM069591.1, forward strand.
GTTCGTCGTTGTTGTCCTCTGGTAGCCGAGACAAGAGTATTCTTCAACGTGATATACGTGCACAGGAAGATTTTGTTAGCAAGCTCACTGGTCATAAGTCAGAGGTTAGAGTCTTAACATGTTAGAACAACTTCATTGAGCTTCTCAATCAGTTAGATTCCTTCAATCTCCGAAAATAATCGAAAGAGAATGGCTTGAACTCTTACTGTCATCTGATTTTTGTTATACAAGACATTTTCCTTTTGGTGATTCTATAGTCTACTAACTGTTATTTTTGCCAAACATCAGTATGTATAATTATCAAGTTTATGCGGACATTCTCACTTGGTTAAACTTTTAACTTGTCAATGTTCTAGGTTTGTGGACTTAAATGGTCTTATGATAATCGTGAGCTAGCTTCAGGCGGAAATGACAATAGAGTAAGTTGGTTTTATCATTCCTCTGGCTTTACAGAAAGCTTGTTGGCATTGGCTTGTGTACTAATTGTAGTATGCAACCTGTTGTTACTATTTGTTTCTGAATATCAATTGCTTTTGTCTTCAGCTTTTTGTTTGGAACCAGCATTCAACTCAACCTGTGCTAAAATACTGTGAGCACACAGCAGCTGTGAAAGCAATTGCATGGTCCCCGCATATGCATGGGCTTCTTGCATCAGGAGGGGGCACTGCAGACCGATGCATTCGATTTTGGAATACAACCACAAATTCACACCTTAGTTGCATGGACACTGGAAGCCAGGTGATCAACTTTTCTTTTAAAATGCATTTTAGTTTCACTTTCTTGTGCTATAAAAAAAAACAAATGCTCATGAATTTTGAAAGTAACTATTTTGTTCACCTACTTTCCTGATGAAGTTAGTATCAGTTTGTCAAGATTATTAAAAATAAAGGAAAAATGATTGAAGTCTGCCATATTGGTTTTAGCCTTGCTACTCATGGCTCAAATTTCCATGTGCCATCAGCTTATTGAAAGCCCTAAAGAAACGTTTGACTATTTTAAGAAAATAACATAGTTGTGGTTGGCTATCTTCTTTCCCCATTAACTTCTCTTCACTTTTTTTTTTTTCTTTTTGGGGTGCTAGACAAGTTTAGTGAATTTAATGTGTCAATTATGAATTTGCTTGTGTTAATGGTGTTTTTGAATGAAAGTGGTAGAAGATGCCTGAAACTGAACAAGATTACTCTTACCTATTGTTTGGATTCATTGAATTTAGATAAGAAAATGGAATTTTTATGATGAGGGGACACACGTCACACATGCCTAATGTGTAATGCTTTCTATATAAGTTTCCTTTTTTAAGAGAAATTTCTATTTTGGTGTATTTCTATTTTAGTGGTAAGTCTAGATAGTTTTTAAAACTCGTTTTTATTATTTAACGTGTATTAGAAAATGTTTAGAAGTGTCTAAATAGAGTTATATAAGAATTAGAAAGTTAAGTGTTTTAGGAAGTTTCTAAGTTGTTTCAAGTGAACTATTTATATAAAGAGCTCCAATTACGAAAATCGTCATTCAATTCACTCTATCAATATATCAGTTATCTTTTTCTTTGGGTATTCTATGACTAGAAATCGATTTTGGTTATTCCTTTTGGGTATTTTCGTTCCTGTTTGCTCAACGAATTTACATCAAAATTGGTATCAAAGCCAAGTTTGATCTTGTTTTTTTTCATCAACGACGTCAAAGAGAGAGGAAGACCCACAATTAATCCTCGGGTCGATCAACTTGAAGAATTGGTAATCAACAATGTCAAAATCGTGAATCAATTGTTGGAAGTTGTTTAACGCTTGACATTGTCGTAGCAACAACTTCAAGAGTCGGTCATTGTCCATGATAAGGAGAAAGTTGCAAGTTCTCACAATCCTGCAGTTTCACTCCATGATTTGGAGCATTGGTCTGAGCACAATGACCTTGTCGTGAGGTTCGTTCCACACCAACTAACATAGATGATTAGGGTCAGAACTAGGGTACCATATAACCATCGTGATGATCTAGGTGCATTATTTCAACATCAAATATTGCCCATAGTGAAGTATTCATTCACCGGATAGTCTACATCATTTAGGACTACAGAGGCAGGCACAAGATGACCGTCCAGAGTGACGAGAAACTCATATTTACAATTGCGAGGTGGATTTGCTTGGGTTCCTTCACACGTCTAATGGTTTTACTATTTGACATCCTCTATATTATGATGACTCTTCTAGTGATGCTTCGAATTCGAGGACGAATTTTTCCAACAAGGGTGGATTGTTGTGGAGACGCATGACACACATGCATAACGTGTTTTTACTTTTTTTTAATGCTTTCTATTTAAGTTTCCTTTTGTTAGAAAAGTTTCTATTTTGGTTGATTTCTATTTTAGTGGTAATTCTAGATAGTTTCTAAAATTCGTTTTTATTATTTAATGTGTATTAGAAAATATATAGAAGTCTCTAAATAAAGTTACAATAGAATTAGAAAGTTGTTATTATGTTATAGATAGCTTAGGAAACTTATTTTTAAGTGTTTTAGGAAGTTTCTAAGTTGTTTTAAGGGAGTTATCTGTATAAAGAGCTCAAATTACGAAAATTGTCATTTAATTTAATTAATCAATATATTAATTATCTTTCTCTTTGAGTATTTTATTGAATAGAAATTGATTTTGGTTATTCCTCTCGGGTATTTTTGTCCTTGCTTTCGCGACAAATTTACGTCAATTTAACTTTACCCAGAGAGTTTGTCTCTATTTCTCCTAATATGCATGAGTTAATTTTCTAACTCCTTATTGAAATGAGAAACAACGATTTAAATTCATCCCGGAAGCAATAACGAAAATACCCAAAAGGAATAACCAAAATCAATTTCTATTTAATAAAGTACTCAAAGAGAAAGATAATTGATATATTGATTGATTTCCTTGAATTTTCGTAATTAGAGCTCTTTATATAGACAATCTCCTTGAAACATCCTAGAAACCTTTTAACACTTAAAAATAAGTTTTCGAAGATATCTATAATATAATAACAACTTTCTAATTTATTATAGCTCTATTTAGACACTTCTAAACACTTTCTAATAAAACCTTTAATAATAAAAAATAAATTTTAAAAATTATCTCTAACTACCACTAAAATGTAAGTCTACCAAAATAAAAACTTCTCTAAAAAAGGAAACTTAAATAAAAGCATAACAAATGCTAAAACATGTTATGTACGTGTGTCATGTGTCCACCCACATCAATCCGCCCTTGTTAGGAAGAATTCGTCTTCGAATTTGAAGCATCACTGTAAGAGTCATCATAATATGGAGGATGTCGAACAGTAAAATCATCAGCTGTGTGAATGTACCCAAACAAATGCACCTCGTGATAGTGAAAATGAGGTTCTCGGCACTCTGAATGGTCATTTTGTGCCTACTTTTGTAGTCCCAAATGTAGACTATCTGGTGAAGGAACACGTTCATAATCTTCACTATAGGCAATATCCCGATGCTAAATTGGTGTCCCTAGATGATTATAATAGTTGTATCGTATCCCAATTCTGACTCAATCATCTATGTTAGTTGGTGTGAAATGAACCTCGCAACAAAGTTGTGGTGCTAGCAAGTGCTTGCAATAGCAGTGATCCCTTACTATCTTGGTTAACCGCATGGGATTGGTCAATTCGAACCCGTACTCTGAATTGTAGAGTGAAACTGCAGGATTTTCATGAGAACCTGCGACTTTCTTGTCATGGATAATGACCGACTCTTGAAGTTGTTGTTCCGACAACATCAAGCGTGAAGCAACTTCCAACAGTTTATTCACGATTTTGGCATTGTTGGTTGGTTGCCAGTTCTTCAAGTTGATTAACACGAGGATTGATTGTGGGTCTTCCTCTCCTCTTTGGCGTCGTTGACGAAAAAAAGCAAGATCAAACTTGGCTCTGATACCAATTTTGATGTAAATTCGTTGCAGAATCTAGAATGAAAATATCCAAAAGGAATAACCAAAATCGATTTCTATCCAATAAAATACTCCAAGAGAAAGATAATTGATATATTGATTGATTCCCTTGAATTTTCGTAATTGGAGCTCTTTATATAAATAACTTCCTTGAAACAACTTAGAAACTTCCTAAAACATTTAAAAATAATTTTCAAAGTTATCTATAACATAACAACAACTTTCTAATTCTATTGTAATTCGCTTTAGACACTTCTAAACACTTTCTAATACACCTTAAATGATAAAAAACGAATTTTAAAAATTATGTAGACCCACAGCTAAAATTAAAATCTACCAAAATAGAAACTTGTCTTAAAAAAATGAAATTCAAATAGAAAGCATAAAAAAACATGCTAAAACACGTTATGCACGTGTTTCGTGCATTTCCACATCAATCCATATATACTTTGAAAGTGTGCTGTGGAATGTTTCGATGGTTTGTCTCTTCAGCTTTTTGCAGATGATTTGTTGGTGGTGCTAATCTTAAAGTCTTGATTGTTTACAGCACTAATTGCAAGTAATTGTTAATATATAACGATACCTCATTTAACCAATGTTTCTAATTCCCTCTAGCTAGCTGCCTTTTGACAGAACTACTTGAGAAAATCTTGAGCAAACCATTTGTTGAAGGTTTTGTTGATTTTTTTCAAATTATTATTGTTCATATTTATGTATATCATCAAAAAAATAAAAATAATAAAAGATAGTTTGCCAATTCAAGTGGGACTTTTTATTTTCTTTCATCTGCAGTTTCTGGACTGGTGTTCCATGCTTCCTATTAGTGTTCAAGGTCTATTTGTAGGCCACATTCTATTGATTATAGTTCCTTATATAGATGTTTTACGAGGAAAACAGCTTTCATTGGCCTGTTTTGTGGGTGGTGGACAGCTGAGGGTAACATGCTCAACTCTAAGTTTTCAAGGGTGTATGGACTGAAGGGTGATAAAAATTATGACCTTGTCTTGCCAGTTATCCATTTTAACAGAGTGCATTGGCTTGTAGACGGACTTGTTGTTTTGCAAATTTGGGAATATTTTAGGTTATGGGATAACAAAAGTACATGGTTTTTTCTGCAACTGGTGTAGAAACCTTTAGTTCATGGCATTTCTATTTTATGTAGCGTAACGGTCTCCTTCCTTTAGTAAAATTCTGTAATATTGGTTGTAGAGTTCTGATGTCTTGAACAGTCAATTGGTTTGTGTGGTATGGAGCCCTAAGTGTAAGGTGGAAGTTAAAATATCAGCATTACTAATTACTAAATTTTCTCTATACTGATGAAACAGGTCTGCAATCTTGTGTGGTCTAAGAATGTCAATGAGCTAGTCAGCACCCATGGTTATTCCCAAAACCAAATAATTGTATGGAGATATCCAACCATGTCAAAGGTACTGTAAAATTTCTCTGAGAACTGCCATAAAAGTAGAAGTTTCAATTTTGTTGATACTTTTTCACATCCCCTTCTTTGTAACCCCTCATTTACTTGCTCCTGCAGTTAGCAACACTTACTGGCCATACGTATAGAGTTCTTTATCTTGCTATTTCACCTGATGGACAGGTAATTTTCCTCATCACGTATTTAATGTGGATTTCAGCGGGTCTTGGTCTAACGATCATTCTTTTTCTTTTTTTTTCTTTTTTTCCAGACAATCGTCACAGGAGCAGGAGATGAAACTCTTAGATTTTGGAATGTGTTCCCGTCTCCAAAATCTCAGGTATCTATGTTTTATATTTTGATCTCAAACCCTGTTTTTTTTATGCAGATAACTATCATCCTGTTTCTTCAGAAATATCACATTTTTCTTATGCCATTTAGCAAATGATTTCAGAAATATCACATTTTCTCTATGGCCATCTTGCAAATCTCTACTGTCATGGAAATTTCTTCTTTTTCTTTTATATTCTCTGCATTATGTGTCTGTCTCTTCTTGTACAATTGGCAAAATGGAATATCAACATCTTGATGGGTCTTTCAATGGCAGAACTCTGATAGTGATATTGGAGCATCATCACTTGGCAGAACTCAAATCCGGTAACTAAAATCAACTATAGCAGCAAGCGAAATTCTCAGTGCTTGAGCACTAAGGTAAAAAAGTTGTACATTATTGGAGGCTTGGGACCATCTTCAAGGTATAAAACCAGTGGGTCTGGCTCTGTGAAATTATGCAACAACGACTCCAAATGAAGGAACTGCACTGCTTCACCACGTCACAATCAAGATCATTTCATCAATTTTTTTCTTTATATGTTCATTTATTTTTTACTTATGGTAAAGATATAGAGATGTGTACAGTGGGAAGCATTTGCTGCTCCCTTGGGTGGTTGCAGAGGCAATTATCTGTGTAAAAACTGAACATCTTAATGCACCACGTTCCCTTCAAATTCTGTAAATAAATTCTCCATTTTCACACCAGATTTTGCCTTTTTAAACATTTTTACCAGTTACTGTTCTGATATAATATTAAGCTGTCATTAGATCTCTCTGTGATTCTGAGTTGCATATATAGCAGCAAACTCATTCAGGGTAACTTGAGATCTGAACGTTAGAAACTCGCTTGAAGTGGAAATCAACAAGAATTTGATCTTGATATCTTAGTCTTGGGCCTACAAAGTTTTGCCACTTTAATTGAATTTACTTAGAAGTTTTTAGATCTATTGTCTGTACTTGGATTCTTCAAATTTGGCCCAAGTTGAATAATTGTTGTTTTTTCAGTTCAGTTTCCTATTTCTAGCTGGTCATTGACAATATTGTAAATGGAACATGTAATATATATATATAGTCTTGAAATTCACCACTGAAAAGGTTCTTTCAAGGAGAAGACCCTTAAATCTAGAACAAAGTATAAAACCTATTATGGTCTTAATCAAAAGGAATAAAATAAATGAGAGGCCCTTGAAGCCAATCTTCTGCAAAAAGCTTCCATTGTTTGGCCATGCTCATGATGCAAAATTTACTGCACTGAACTTTGAGAGCGAGTAGACATAACGGGAAAAACAGTGAAATTTAATATAAATCAGGAGAAAAAAGAAAGATTTCTAAAAGTGTTATATTTTGACTAAGTACTTTTTCTTGCCTCTTTTTCATAGGAAAAAAAGAAAAGAAAAAAAAGAAGTGAAGGGCATGCGATTGTGCTAAAAAGATTAGGGAGAGTAGTTGAGAAAGAAGGCTAATGGAGAAAACAGTTGTATTGCATTAAAAAGCCCACCTTCCCACAATATGAAAACAGAGAACCTTCCCCAATGGGAAAACCTACCTTCCACTTTTTCCCGTTTTGAAAAATTCTCTACCACTTAAGACGATGATCTACTGGCAACCCTCCTAGTCCTAGCCTAAGGTACACCAGATAGAGACTTGAACCTGTACATGAGAGTGAGGTATCACTTGAATCAAAAAAATAAAAGAGTGGGATATCACCCTATTTCATCTGGTCCATCCATTTTTCTCATATTCTCCTTATTATTATTATTGTTTTTTGAGAAGATAGAATCCCAATTTACAATTGCCCTTTCATGGGTATCCGACCTATTCTAGACAGGCTAATCTCCATACCAACGAGAAGTGGGTGCGAGTGTCAGTTGCGTTTTGATAATTCTGTCTATAGGTTCAAGTGCAATACTTCCTCCTTTTAGAATTTGCGGGGTGCTTCTTACTACGTATTTATTAATCTTCCCACCTTATCGAGACTTGCACTTGTGACTTTCACCTTCTGCAACCCGTGTGATGGCCACCGTGCCAACTGCCCATTGGCCATATTCTCCTTATGATTTTTACATAATAATACCACCACTTTGGGTAACTTCGCCGATTCTATCTCTCCTATATAAATAAACCCTTTGTAAGCTTTCTAAATATATATTAATTTCATCAAATAGAATAAACAAGAGTTTCATACAAATTAAATCATACTTATGATTGTTTGCGTAATTAATCTCCAATCAATACCCACAAAACAGCTTGTCTAGATTTGTTTTGTAAGCTTTTTTTTTTTTTTTTTGGTGCAAGTTTTCTACATTTTTACTCATCAGGATATGTGTTGATGATAACTTGTTCATTTATAGGGTACAGAGATATATAATTCTTAATTTTTTTTTTATCAAAATTGTAAATACTTCAAGAGTATTTCAGATAAATTAAGTAGGAAAATTAAATCCCTATTAAGGAGTTTTATTTTATTAAAACAACTTGCAAAGGGGGAGGTAGATGATTTGCTCATATACCCTGTAATTTTTACAATTAGGTGAGGCTTAATTTAGGTTAAAACAACCCCAAATCAAGCCAAGGGGGAGTAGAAGAATAACATTCATTCTTAGAGCTATATATATATATTGTCTTGAATAAAGAAAAAGGTGAGTGAAATTGTTAATATACTTAAAAGTAGCAATCAAATACTACAACCCTCATAGAAGTTATATCAAGTGAGGTAAAAGCCTCATGTAAAATATGCGAAATAGCTAATGTGATTTATGTGGCATATACAGAAAGAGAAAATAGGTTGCCATATCTATAGGCTATGTAGTTGGGAGCTGTTTTCAAGTGGCAGACAATGAACCAATGGATATTAGTATATGTAGAGATCTATTGCTTTCAACCTTTTTCTCAATTACAATGGAATAAAAATAAGTCACTTACGACTAAAGATATATATATGTATGTATGTATGTATGTATGTATGTATATGTATTGATTGATTGAATATTTCTTGATATTTATTAATCGAGATGGAGATATATACTTTAAGGCACTTGCATTGCGGTCCCCATTGACAAAAAAAGAAAAAATCATTCAATCAAGTTAGATTTTGATGAAAATAACTATCCATCAACGCCCCCAAGTCATTTTTGGGTGCTAAATCATATGAAATCGACTTATTTGATCACATTTAAAATGTTCTTTTTTCCCCTATGTTTTTTTTTACTAGTCTTTAGTATATATACTGATGGTATTAGTCCCGTCAAACTAATTTCATACACAACAGTGTAGATGTAGAATAAAATAAATAAGACTACTTGAATGATAGATCATTATCGAACTATGTAAATTATGCATTTCGTATTTATCTAAAAGATGCAGGGTGCTGTGTTTTATACTCATGTACACTAGGGTTAATTGTTAATTATAAATTAAGTTAGCTATGTGAGGAAACTAATTCAATGTAAGATATTTAAACTTAGACTAGACATACCCTTTAGAGTATAGATAGTAAGATTAATTACATGTAATCTCTTTTTTGTATTCAAAAAAATATTCTATTAATGTTTTGTATAAAACATCATTTTGAAGCCTTTGTTCCCTTTTGTATTTACAAATCAACTAAACTCAACTCAACTAATTTTTTTCTTTTTCTTTTTCAATTATATGAAATCGACTATTTATTTATTTATTTACAGCGGATTAGAAAACTCAAAATCTAATATTTTAATGGTACTCACCTCAATTCAACTCAATTAAGTATTTTTTTCAATTACATAAGGTCAGCTACATGAATCTGCTTCTTTAACTCCACTCTAACCATTTGATAAAAGATGAAAATAGTACACAAATAAAACAAAAGAAGCAAAGAAAGCAAATTATAGTCTAGTGTATTCATTATAATTGGCATATTACTTAATAATTTTCAGAAGAGAAATCAGAAAAGTTATAATAAAACAAAATCATGTGACCAGAGAAGAATGGACATTTTCTCCTCCACCAATGATTAAATGTCAAACTATAGATTTTTGAAATCTAATTCATAGAAGATAATAGGTAGGATATATATATATGCTTTTAATTGATATTCAACAATATGAATGAAGAATTAATTAGGAAGTTGAAATAAAAGGTTAAGAAGATTAATTATTGAGGTGACATGGACAAATAGAATTGAATCATAACAGCCAAAGATAGCATAATAAACATATGTGTAATTAAAAACAGGAAGGGGAGAACAACAAACTGAAAAAGCAAATTAAGAAGATTTGGGAAACAGAAGATAATTAAGATCAGAAATGTCACCAAAAGATTAGCCTGTTTCCCTATTTATGTTTATACTTACTTCTACAATACCACGAAAACGTGGTAGTTCTTCTTATAGTAGATCTGATAAAATTAATTTACGTTAGCTGTCAGTTACCTAATATAAATCGAAGATATGTGTTTAAAGATATATAAATATATTCAAGTTAAAACACAAACAAAATTATATATAAAAAATGAAAAGTATATTTTAAAATAATAATATTTCATGTGTGGAAAAGGGAGGTACAAAAAAAATAAAAATAAAATAAAAATGTGTGCATGTTAGTAGTTGACTATGTACCATGCACATCTCAGTACACTTACAATTCAAGTTGTGCATGGTGGGGCCCTTAACTATTAAATGTGTAATGTGAGGAGTTGATATTCCTTTCCATCCACATGGTTCCAACTCCAAGTACCAACCTCTCACTCTCTCTCTCTCTCTCACTCTCACTTTTTCTTTTTTCCTATTATTCCTCAAATCTACCATCTTTTCAAAGGTCTGGATTGGAATGCATGGCCCAAAAAGGCTATATATATTAAATCCACCCCTCAGATTAGCAAAAATATCCCAATATGCCCGTCTACTTAATTCTAATTACCCATATTGGAAAATGACAAAAGTGCCCTAGATTCTTCTTAAATGGGAAAAAAAGGAACAAATGACTGCACTCGATGATTTCTCTCTTATTCAATATTTCAACGAATTGCCAAAAACTAATATGTGAATATTTGATGGTGGGGGTATTTTCGTCAACCTTTTATTTTTATTTTTTATTTTCTATCTTAGAGATAATAATAATTTGCAACTCTATTAATTTGTTTCTTTTATCATTATTTACTGTTGACATAACAAATTTATTGCATATGATGATAATTAAATATAGTTGTTATACAATAAGTACTTAACTCTAATTATTGGTAACTTTTAGTCTTTAACAAGTTTTTTATGTACAAAAAGAAGTGAAAAACCTTAACTTGAGAATTATAATATGGTACTGCAAATATTAAAATATATTAATATTTTAGATGTATTGAGTTATAGCTATGAAATGGCCGAAAGCAATTGAAGAGGTAGGTGTAATTAGGTGCTTTTCTCAACTTATTTCTATTCCTGGAAGAAAGAGGAATATATTAAAATAATGAAAATAAGGTTAAAATTGAAAGCCCCAAGAAAAGGGTCCTTTCATTACTATCGTTCTAACAAAGCATTTCTGTTTTGTATTAGAAAAAGCAAAGGTAGCTAGAAATTATATTAGCTTTTTCTTAATTAGCTATTAAGGAAATAACCCTAATTACAATTAAACGACTGGAGCTTATAATGGAAGATGAACTAAAAAGCCACTAAAATTGGTTGACTGACTATAGCGTTTTGGCAATGACTAGAGTTCGAGTCACTCTCGTGTGCATGGCCTTTAAAAGGTGACATATCTATATCTCAAGTATCATTTGTAGAGATACCCTAAGTTTCAGCCGACATAGATATGGTATCCACCGGTGGGTGCATTAACTCTAGATGTGTGTGTGAGTATATAAGAGTATTAATCTCAAAACTCTCTATGTACCCATTACAATCTTAAATTCTCCCTATTGATGAAGAAGTACCTTATATATTTTTAAGATAATATATTGTAATTAAGAACTCCTTTTATGAATTTTCATTAATTTAATTCTTTTTCCACAAAGAAGGGCACTCTAGGTGACCTTGGGGAGATAAAAAACAACATATAATTAAGCTCTGATTCTAGAGGGTCTTCTTGTATTCAAAGTGACAAATAGATGATATTCACAACTCATGAAGTTATGTCATTTTTAAATGCCACATCCAAAATTAAGTTTGGCATGGATGATCAGTTTGGTACAATATGAACATGGAAAATGGGCATGACATCATCTGGTTTGCCCCGGAAATTTCATGAATGGGACAAGCAAATGATTTCCAAACCTAGCATGTGCATCCAGTGTACCACATTTCCTCACCAGTACCTCGCCATTAAAGCTAGCCTTGTTACTTTCCATTCACAATTTATAAAAAATCTTACATTGCTGGAAAAGAATTTGACAAATGTGAATAATAAAAGTAAAGTTAACTAGCTAGATAGTATTAATGGAAAAAAACTAGCAAATTAAGCAATATATCTTTCATTCTTTATTAAATATATAAAGATATAGTTGGAGCAATCTAATAATCTACCCATTAATGTTATTTATATTTATACCATTTATAAAGTCAAAACTTCTTAACTCACCGTAGGCTATTTTTATCATAAATTCCTAAATTACCCACTACTTTTAATATAAAATTGTCAAATAGATTTGTATACAAAAATACATTTATATTATTTAAAAAGTCAAAACTTCTTAATTCACGTGTGCTACTTTTATCATAAATTCTTAAATTACCAACTACTTTTAATATAAAATTTTCAAATAGATTTGTATACAAAAATATATCTATACTATTTATAAAGCCAAAATTTCTTAACTCGTGGTGTGCTACTTTTATCATAAATTTCTAAATTATCCACTACTTTTAATATAAAACTGTAAAAAAAAAACATTTATGAGTAATTTGGCAAAAATGCACTAAAAGATTTTTTTTTAATGTTGGTAAATGTAAGACTTATTTTAAGAATTATTCTTTTTTATCATTTTCAGCCCCTTTTTTATATTTTTTTGGTAATTCTTAGCTCCTTTTATTTATTTGGTAACTTTAAACCCCTTTTTATTTTATTTTTTTGACAACTTTCAACCCCTTTAATTTACGTGCCTTTAGACTAATAAAAATAGAGAATGTTAATCTAACTGCAAAATAATGTAACTACATATTCATATTCATATATTAGATCATTTATGTACACCCCAAGATGTATAAACCACATATCCCATGAATATGAACACGTAGTTGCATTATTTTAAGGTTAGATTAACATATTCTATAAAAATAATAATAATAATAATAGAATAAAAAAAAAAATACATCAGTCACAATTGCTGCTATATATATAGCTGCCATATTTTCCATGCTCTAGCTACTAGTGCTGTTAGCTATAGCTTTAAATATGTTTCTTTTGATTTGGTAAGCTAGACTTACCAGGGGATTAACTTCTTTCAGTGCAGAACTTTTGAGTTCTTAGGCTTATCTTCAGTAGGTATGGCTGTATATACCAACCAAATTAAAGATCCAACATTTTTCTTTTGTGATTTGGATAAAAAATGAGAGCAATTTGGGTGAGAGTACTATGAGCTGCGGATTGTATTGTTCTAGTACACTCTTAACAGTAACACTACATAGTAGTATCAGTGGACCCATCTCTTCACTTCTCCCACAGCTAATATAAATAAGGAAAATGCTATTCTACCTAAAAAAACATACAGTTATACATGTAACAACTTCGCATATTCTTTGAATTATTTATTACATATAGAGATGGGTAAAATACATATATCTAATAAAAAAATATTTATACGTATAATTATATTTTAATTAAGAATAATTAACGGTTCTTTTTCATAAAATTATATTTATATTCAGATAAAAAAAATACTTAGTTGATAATGAAACTTTTTTGTCGATTTAGCCCAAACTATCATTGTACCTTTTTTTAATGTTAAGAAAGCTAAATTAATAGTAATTTTACATTTTAACAAACTTTTTTTGAACTTTTTTTTTTTAAAAAATTCAAATATTTGTCATTCTTTTAGCGACACAAATATACATATTTCTTTCTTATAAATATTTATTTTATTTTAATTAGTATTTACACAATATATCTATAATATATACTTAATAACTCACTCCAAAGAAAGTTTCTCAGCGCGCCATGTACTCTCCGCCTTTAAACAACTTCTTCCATCACCATCTCCCTTTGACTTAGAGGCTTAGCTAGTGATTTTAATAAATGGATAGGTGTTATTAGGCATTAAAGACATCAGAGACTTCAATAAATCAAATGCCAAGTTGGGTCAGCACGACATATAAATTTGGTATTTAATCTTGACTATATGGTTACTTGGTATTTAAGAGACAGGGTGACTATATGGTTACCAAACATTAATATTATAAGAATAGAGAAAAGATAGAGCAATTTTGACTATATGGTTACCAAACATTTCTCATCAATCTTGACGAATGAACTTGGTATTTAAGAAAAAAAGGGTGACTTTTGTTCTATACTTGGATGAGAACGAAATATGGTTGATCAAAAAAGAACATTTATATGGTTACATTAATATCATATTATACAAATGGTAAACAGAGCGAACTCTTCTAGAATTTGATCATATATATGTGAACAAAAAGAATTATTGATTATTATATATGAATATGTACTTGTCTCAAAAGTCTTTACACGACATGTGGAATTTGGCCGTTGCGGTTATTAATTAATAAGGTTTTAGAAAAATTGAGAGTTTGAATGAGAAGACGTGTTATGACCGTAGATGATGATGCATTCATTTCATTGGATAAGATGGATTAAATCCTATAAAAAGGGAGAGGGGGAAGGTGGTTACATTAATATTATAAGGATTTGAAAGTTCATTAAGTCGTTGCTAACGAAATCAATCTTGACGAATGAACTTGGTATTTAGGATAGACGGTGATTTTTGTTCTATGCTTGGATGAGAACAAAATATATATATGTGAGTTCCACTTCCTTGCAACTCAAACCTCTATTACCTCTAATTCTTTCTTTCATGCAAAGCTCTTTCTTACTTATTTTCTTCTTCGTTCTACCCGTTATCACTACAACGTCGAGGTGGATACTGAGTTCAATCTATTACCTATTAAAATTTAGAAGTGGTTGATGAATCAAAGTATGTATTCTTTTACTTTGTCTGCTAATTAACTTTTTGTTGCATGTATATCATATTTGGTAACAAAATATTTTCGATACCAAATGAGCTTTAAATATGAATGTTTTTTTTTTTTTTATGTCAAACAATGACTCCGTTTAGAAACCATTTAAGACTCTGGTTTGTTAGAAGCAAGCATATAATATGCATTAAAATTTCAATAAGCTTAAGAGATGGATATTATATGTTACTGATAACATGACTATTATTTGCTAAAATGTTTGTCACTTTGTCAACTTCTTGAATCACGATCTTCTATTATTTTCATATATCTATTATTTTATACAACATTCACTACTTCTTGCACCTTGAAAAAGTTTTTCTATTTCTCCGACTCCATACTTTTGTTGATTTTATGTTATTATAATAGTAATTTTATTAGATCTACTATTTCATGGAACCTGAAAAAATATTTTACAACCTTTTAAGCTCCAGACTTGAATACATGCTATGTAGTGATAATTTAAAATTATAGAATTAATTAATGGTGTCCAGGTACAAATTATGAGCCAAAAAGCTAATTACTGAAGAAATGTGTTCGAGGATCTACAATCTAAGATGGACAGATTTTTTTACGAACGTGGTGTTGATTCCGATACGTTGTAGATATGAGGGTCACTTGGAGAACACAAGTCAAAATTGTTGGATTCTAAACTTATGTTGGCTACTTAATTACAAGGCGACAAAAAAGTTACGCATAGGATGTTATTTATACAAGATCCGGCTGTATGTTAAAAAAACTGTTCAAGAACACGAATTACAGCTACTATCAAAAGAACTAGAAAAAATGGTGAAAACAAGGATACAAAGATTGGGCGCTTTGTGGATTGAACTCTATGAAAGAGCTATTAATGATGTATGTCAAATCTTACCAATTATTATTGAATGTAACCCTTACTATTGTAAATACTGGCTATTTGGCGAAATGTACATATAAAATTGTTTATCAATTAAATGTTAATGAACATAATTTTGTTGAATTCTTCATATACAATTTAATCACTTTCTTCCTATTATATTAGTGAGGACATGTATAGATTTAGCTATAAAGATTATGTACTTACTTTTGTGTTTTATTTCAAAGAAAATAGTCAAGGCTATAAATAACAACACAATTTATAAAATAAAACCAAAATATCCATTTATAATAATAATCAACGAAAATAATAATGATACTTTGTTCTAAAAATATGATTTTTTTTTGTATCAACAAAATATGTATCTAAAGAAAAGATTACATTTTTTCTTTTAATAATAATAATCAACGAATATTTAAAAGTCATAGAGTGTTATTTTAATAAATGGATGAGACAATTAAGTCATGATAGTAACTCCTCATGTGTTGTTAATAAATAGATAAGACAATTCATAAACATCGCAAACTTTTAAACTTCTTACTTCAGTCAACTCATTTTCTCTGCAACCCACCCACCCCCCGTTCTCTCTTGTTGCTCATCTTTCTCAGTATTGGTAGTTTCAGTGGCTTCAGTTGGTATTAAAACCAATTAGGTTAGGTGTCGTCGAAAGGCGTCGTTGTTGCTAGAAATCATCGGAGGAGTCGCCGGGGTTCCATATGGTTGCAAGAAGCGGCGGCGTTGTGGGCTACACTTTGTGAGCAACTTTCAGGACAACATATTTCACCATAAGTCACCCATTGCAGGTACCTTTTAATTTTAGTTCTCTTTATCTAATTTTTTTGATTTTGATTTTGTATTTGAAAATTTTATTCTCTTTTCTTCTTTTG
This sequence comes from Paratinospora sagittata, assembly GCA_035771175.1. Classification (NCBI taxonomy): domain Eukaryota; kingdom Viridiplantae; phylum Streptophyta; class Magnoliopsida; order Ranunculales; family Menispermaceae; genus Paratinospora; species Paratinospora sagittata. The sequence goes on from CM069591.1 coordinate 35,285,443, forward strand.
CCAGGTACGAACAACTGATTTTCACCATAAGTTTTTCATGCTTCTTTCTTATTTATTTTTTATTATTTTTTTTTTATTTTTAAATTTGCAATAAAAAACAAATCCATCATAGATACTTTTTAGTTTTAATTTTCTTTCGCTAATTTTTTTTTGTTGTGTTTTATTTTAAAATTTTATTCTTTGTTCTTCTTTTACTAGGTACGAATTGTAAGTCAAAAATCTTATGAGTTAAGAAATGTGTTGTGGGATCGACGATCGACGATGAAAAGGTTTTTATACGCACGAATTATTGAGCCCGATACATTGTAGATATGAGAATCACTTCGAGAACATAAACCACAATTGTTGGATCTTAAACCTATGTTGGCTAATGAATTCTGGGGCTCGAAAGAAGTTGCGAATATGTTGTTATTTATATCAGATCCGGCTCCATGTAACGAAGAGTACAAATATTGGCAAAAGTCCAAGAAAAAAAGGTGGAAAGTAGGATACGTTATTTAGGCATATTGTTGTTTGGTCTTTATACAAAAGTTATTAATATTGAATGTCGGGCCTTGCAAATAATTATGGAATGCAAGCCTTAGTAAATACTGGTATATCTAATATCACAATCGTATTCAATTATTCATGGCATTTTATTTCCATAGAAATCTTTTTTTTTTTTGAGATGACAAAAGTCTTTCTGAAACGGCCACTTCAACATCTACTCTTCATTATATTTATATATTAAACTATATATTATAATATTTTTACGTTTCTTTTTCAATTATTATTTAATATTTTTATATTTTACTCATATTAAAACTTCATTACTTAATTTAATATTTTAGTAATTATTTTAAATAATTCATGCAATTTCTTAAAATGTCCTTGCATTTTTTTTTATAAAATTATTAAGGTGAGTCTCTTAACAGTGAATTACATATTATCTTTTGTTAAATATATTTTTATATAAATTGTCCACGCGATGCGTGGGTTTAAAAACTTGTATATATAACTTTTCATGCTATTATGTGTAGAGCCTTAAGGATAAGGGGAAGGAAATGTGAGCAGCACGCCGCCTGTTTCACTGTAGGGCAATTTGATCACTTCAGTTATCAGTTCACTTGACTGTGACGCTTATTTGAAAGACTATTAATTAATGCCGTCCTTTGTTTTTTTTCTTTGTATCTTCAGCACTTTGTACTCTGGAGAAAGTAACATATATATATCGTAATTATTGAATTTATTAATTACCAAACCAATAATCAAAGTGGAATTGGAAAACCCAACAATGCAGACCAAAAGAGTACGAGTAAGATATCTTGGACGTCCCACCCACCATCTAGGACGTACGTACGTATGTACATACCTTATCCCTTCACTCGTATTTAATTAATTAACTTGGGAAAGATTATAAACGTTTTAATTAATTGCTTATATCATTTAAATTAATGTTAGAACAAGTCAAAGTCACAAAGGACTCAAAAACTTCAAATATCATTTTATATAAGACGTCAAAGCATATAGGTTTTTTATAACTTTTTAAGGGTCAAGTCTCTAAAGTATGTTTAAGATAATGAATGAATGAATGAATAATTAATGTCCTAGAAGCTAGTTAGGGTCTTGTCATACATATATTTCTTTTGATGTAATAATCATCATCACTAGCTAGAGCTAGGGGTTTGATTAAATCCAAAAAGTGCTTTAAAGAACCAATTAAATGCCCCACAAAAGGAGGGTCTTCCGGTCTTGTCATTCATACCTTTATAATTCTTTTAACGTAATTTTCTTGTGTGTTTGTTATCCTTTGATTTTTACTTCCTTGTTTTGATATGTATGAATAAAAACAAGTGGATGTTATAGCTTGAACGATTTTTTATTTTTTTTATTTTTTTATTTTTTATAAAAGGAATCTATACATTTTGAAGCATCATTTATTGAGGCCAAACAACTAAGCTAATAAATCAAGTACTGGTACCTCATCTTGACATAAAGATGGAATTATTAATCCAATTCCATACAATTTAAATAGTCAATAAGTGAAAAGTATATATATATATATATATATATATATAAAATGAATGATCTTCAATTTCTTATTTTGAAAAAAAAAAGTGTGTTTTAAATATATATAGGAGTGTTAAAACGATCTAAAATACATACTCAAACTGATGTGATAATATAATATATTACCACATACGAGAGAAAAAAAAAAATACCCGCAAATCACGATACAACATATCTAACATGGGTATAATTTTTAGAAAGTAAAAGTATTTTTATCTTAAATATGCATATTATATATACTTTTTATCTCTTGCATGCTCTATGTATACAAAGGTTCCATTGAAGAGGTATCGGGGGACATGGTCCACAAGAAGGTCACGATGGATGACATGGAAGTGACGTTAATTAAATAATTATATCAAAAGCCATTAGAGCTGAAGCTAGGACCATCACATGTAGAAAGTGGAGGATCACTACACAAATACTTGCTTCTCCTTTTTTTTTATTATTTATTTTCTATTAGGACATGAGAATCTCCAAGGATTAATTGGAGCTATCTTGTCCTTGCTTATGCAGGCAATTGTATTTATCGTTTAGAATAAGTATAACACAGTCATTATATGTATATACAAGAATTGTAAAGTCTGCATTATTGTTTTCTAGTAACTAAATTAAAGATATAGCATTGAACAGAAACTTTAGGTTCAATTTTCTTAAAAGGAAAATGTATTAATCAATGGGAAGAGAATATACAATAATGACGAAATTGCAAAAAAATTAGCTGCCCCTGGGAATATAAACCCCTCAGCATTCTCATGATCAACGAGAGCACTAAGCTCTAAATGTAGCAATTTTAGGAATTTATTCCTATAATTTATCACAATATTTTGAACAATTTTTAATTGTTTGTAATTAAATTGTGCGGCTTGATAATTATCAAATGAGAAAAAATATACTATCACTAATGTTTTTCTTTTCATTTAAAATATAATAAATTTTGAGTATTCCTCCATTTTTTTTTTATTGACTTAGGAAGAGAATTTTTCCTAAGATGAATGCAATCAACAGAACAAATAAAAAAAATTCTCAATTTTTTCCCTAATAATAAAGTGTAGGGTATGCATTATCTTCTCAAGTTCAATAGCAATATTAAATCGTGGATTTTATGCTCAGATTTGTTTCTAAATATATAGGTTCAGCCCCAGGACAAAATTTTTTACACATAACTTTTATGTTTTCTCCTATATGATAATGACATTCTTTATTCTCTTACATATAAATCATTCACTATGATAGAAATGGCTGCACATGTGTTAGGAAGTAGTTGTACATGTTGGGCTGTTTCTCTAGTTCTTATATATATATATATATATATATATAGCTCTTCTCTTTTATATATATTTAGACAAAAGAAATGACTTTTCATGAACAGGAGGTGTTATTAATGCACTTTGATCATATATTTGAATAATTAAGAAAATTAGGAAGCTATAGTTAACTAATTAAATCCATATTAATATCTATATTGTCAAATAATAATGTTTCACTTCAATTCAACTTACCTAAAACAATCAAACAGTATGATCACATCCTATAGAGAGGAAAAAAGAGAGGGAGTTAGCAGAGATTTTCTCTTACAACCTGTGAACTTGTACTAGTTAGATTTAACAATGGGAATTGTGCTTTCATGTTATGAAAAGAAAGATGCAGGATAGAGCTGATCATCAGGTATAGGTACTTGCACTTTGAAAAAAAATTGGGACGGTGGCATCTATTCTTCCAACATGCACTTACATGCTCCTTGATAATAATTTCGTTTTTTTTTTTAGATAATTTTCTTATCTCTGTATCAGTCTTTTCATTCAATTAACTTGTGAAGTAAGCAGGAAGCAATATCTGAAAAAGGGCCTTGTTATCTAGAACAATATTGTACTGAAAAAGAATCAATTTACAAGAATCTAATATTACATCAATAAAGTTGAATAAAATTCAAGGTAAAAATAAAATTGTGAGGTCAAAATTAATCTCTACTTCCCATAATTCCTAGCATCTACATTAAAACTAAAGAAAGGCCAAGAAAAATAAGATTTTCCCATTTTTTTTTTATTTTTTTTTCCAACATTATCTCTTAAAAATCTATACACGCTTTTTAATTACTTGCCCTGATAAAAATTTAGAATTTTTTTGTTTTTGTTTTGAAGGAACAAAGCTAGAAAGAGATAAATGGGACTACTAAGAACAACCCAAGAGTTGCTCAGTTGCATGAACACGACAGATAAACCGGACACTTGAGAGCTCTGGAATGTTGACATGTCGGGCGGTCTCACACAAGGACAAAATGGTCATTTCATTCAACTATTCTTAAAATCCTTTTTTTATTTATTTAAACTTCCTTAAGAATCCAACGGTTGAAAACCCCAAACGTGACGTTAATGCTTAAAGGCAAGACAAGTTAACGATCACTCAAAGACCAAACCTAAAAAACCAAAGCACTTCCCACTGACGCCGTTTAAATTTATTTATTTATTTATTTTTTTAAAACATTGACGCCGTTAAAATTTAAAACAGCGTAAGTTGTGTTAGCGTTATATTATGGTGGAGGTGGTGGTGAATATGATGGATGTATCATTTGACAAGCAAACTCTAAGTACGATGCTCGACACGTAGCCTGACACCACCACCACACCATTAAATCAACTCAACAGTACACACACACACTCTCTCTCTCTCTCTCTCTCTCTAATCTATCTCTCTGCAACTCTCAACTTCAAGTACCTACTCTTACAGTTTCTCTTTCTCTCTCTGCGTCACTAAGAAGAGAAGGAGAGTAGAAAATGAAATTGGAAAAAAGCTAGGAGAAGAAAAGGGAAATTAAGGGGTTTCCATTTTATTGCAAGAGAGGATAAGGAGCCTTTGAGAGAAACATCTCCTTTATAAGTTAAATCTCACCAATTTTAGTAGAAGGAATTATCAGAAACTATTCTTAGCCTTTCCCTCTTTTAAATACACACACACATAGATATAAATATATACATATATTATATTACATAAAATTTACCAAGAAGCCCCATTAGGATATCTCGAATTTACGACACCAGTCCCACTACCTGATACAGTCATCATCAACAACAACTTGTCTCAATCTTTTCTTTCTTTTATAAAAGATCAGTTGAGAGAAGAGAAAGAGAGGGAGAGGGAGAGAGAGAGAGAGATTGGGTTTAGTGAAGTTTGTCTTTGTTTTTGTGTTTGAAGGATGGGGAGAGGGAGAGTGGAGTTGAAGAGGATTGAGAACAAGATTAATCGTCAGGTGACGTTTTCGAAGAGGAGGAATGGGTTGCTGAAGAAAGCTTACGAGCTTTCTGTGCTTTGTGATGCTGAAGTTGGTCTCATCATCTTCTCCAGCCGTGGAAAGCTTTATGAATTTGGTAGCGCCGGGTATGGATCATTATCATGAACTTCTTCTTATAACTCTTTATCTTTTTTGAGTTTTGATATGATCTGTTTTGTTTGATGAAAATGACTTGGTATGGTTTCATTTTTTTTTTCTTTTCTTTTTTTTTGACGTGATGGATCTGTTTGTTTGAATGCTGGATTCTTGATTATTTCATGCTCTTTCTTGATAATTAATTGTTTGCTTTTTAATTACTTATATCCTCTCTCTCTCTATCTCTTCTTTTTGTTGTTTGTTTCAGTTCTTGAAAGAGACTGATGATCTTGTTATCTTCGTCATGTAGAGAGTTCAATTTAACAAATCTGAATCTCTCTCTCTCTCTCTCTTTGTTAATCTTGAATGAATGATGATCTTTGATTATTTACACATATATAGGTCTTTTCATCTTTGATCATTCTTGAAGATCTTGATCGCTAAATCAATCCTATTACAGAAAAGCTAGAGAGCTGTGTGCTTTCTTGTTCCCAGGGTTTCTTCTTCGATCTTTAATCGAGGTGTTCCTTCCACACGGTTTGGAGAGTACAGAGAGATATTATATATATATAGAGAGAGAGAGAGAGAGGGAGAGAGAGGATCTGCCATGGAATGGCGACACGTTTCAACTGTCCTTTACTTTCTCTCTCTTCTGGTTTCTTTCTCTTTGGTTCTTTTTCCTTTTTTTTCCACCTTAAGAGACGACCGGATCGTACCACACAGAGCGTTATTCAAGGACTGCTCTTACTTCATGAAATTTGCCTGTACGGTTCCAGAACCGCCGTTCACCGGATCTAGGGTTTCTCTTTGTATTCTTCTAATCTTTCTCGCTCTCTCTTTCTTGCTCAGCGCAGTTGCAGAAAGCACGAGAGAGAGAGAGAGATCTATATAATATATCTTGCAAGAAAAGCCAGGTTTACAAGGTTGCAATGTCGCAACTTGAGACAATCCAGCGGTTGTTATCGTCACGAAGATCGAAACTTAGCGAAAACGTCGTTAGACCTAGTGGTTCTCGCAATATTCTAGACTTGTCCGTTAATTGCAATTTCGGGAGGAGATTTTCCTTGTATACTTCGTGGAAATCTTGTGATTAGTGATGATCAGGTTCTGACATTTATTGAGGAAAAGGTGTGAAGTAATTTGAGAAAACTTGATATTATAATCGCAGCTTTTCTCAGAGCTTGTGATTCGAAATTTAAGTTAGGGTTAGCTTGATGCGAGGAAGAAAAGCCAATCTAGTACAAGAACATTGAGTTTACTGGACTGGAAAAGAGTGTAAAGCAACGAGTACATGGAGAGAAAAGTGCGGAGCTTTGATCCCCACTAGGAAACAAAAATTGAAATTTGTAATCTTTGATTTATTAATGAGTTTAGTTATGATTTATTATTGACAAGTTCTAAAGTTTTCTCTAAAATTCACATATGATAACGTGGCATAGGATATCATAGCGCCATTCTTATCTGTACGTGGATGAGTGACAAGATATCAATTGAACTTCAGTTAGTTATTAATGAAATTAAAGCACGCCATATAGAATAATACAAAATCTTATTAGTATTTTTCTGGTGGTGGTGCTGTTATCACTGCTTGTAATTGGTAACTTCCCCCCTCTTCTTCATATTTTGTCTGTCTTTTTCAATTGAAAGAATGGATGGCAGTGCTCAAGTTGCACTTCTAAAATGTGGTGCCTTATAATTATTTTTTTAATATTATTATCATTAGTACTATTTATTTGATCATTAATTTTTGAACTCATTGATTTAATAATTTTTGAACTATAAATATTTAAACTAATTAAATCAGCTAAATCAAACAGGTAAAATAATAAATTGAACTAAAAATAAGATAAAATAAACATTCATTAAAAATGAATATATTCCAACGTAAAACCTAACTTAGATATATAATTGAAGAAATAAAAAAAATAAAACAATTTATTCCAATGGGTCTCGGTTACATTTATTAATCAGGATGTCATACAAGAGGAAAGGATCACCTCTTGCAAAGTTCTTCCAGTGATCAACTTCAAGATCTTGGAGAAGTATATACTAGAGGTATTATACCGGTTGGAAGTTTTCCACGGTTATAGGGAAGCTGATAAGCTAGCTGAATATAAGTACAATATGGACTGGTATTTGGTTTTCTAGTCCCTCGAAGATATCGTTTTTTCTTTCGGCCATTATTGCGTGATGATTAGAGTGGGGTATTGAACTTTAGAGGCATATAGTTTTGTGTGCTTGTATTTTGTTCCCTCCCATCATGTAATAATTGAAAATTCTTTTCTTTGAAAAGAAACTGGTAATATAGGAAAGGAGTTCCTTTCCCCCCCCCCCCCCCCCCCCCCCCCCACCCCCGCCCCCGCCCTATTTTTTTTATCGATAACTTTTCTTTCAACTTCCACATTCTTCAATCTAAACCCTCAGCCATTTTGAAAGTAATGAGTTTCCCATGAAGTAGCCCACAAGTGCATTGAGCCTTTCATTCAAACCCTTTTCATGAACCTCCTCTAGGCAAAGCCACTCTTTCTCCTACCTCATCTCCATACTCAACAAACTCCAAAGTGAGGTCCCTGTAAGGTAAGAAACCTGAAAAGAGAGGTCCACAATTTTGTTTTTGCTAGATGTCCATTTTTTCCTCTTTTCTCATTTGTTTACCCTTCCCTTGGTTCACCAAGATCTAGAGTGTCATCGTCTTCTTTTTTTATGAGCTGTTGATCCATGTGATTTAATTTACATGTTCACTTACATGAGTTCTTTGGGGGGTACACTTTATGAACTTACAAGATTCGTCTTTTAACAAACATGGTTTTCATTCACTAGCAATAAATTGAGCCCAATTTGAAGAAACATAGGGACAAGAAAAATTATCCATAATGTTTTTGACTTCGTGGGTGATGGCTTTGATGTTAAATTTAATGGATCTCGCACTCCCAACTTCCTTCTTTTATTCCTTTCCTACCAAAGGTGGTACTGGATAGATACTGCAAAAGTATTTTTTAATGATAGGGTAAACAAAGAATAGGCTTAATTTTTTTTTTCAAAATCCACCTTCTTTCTCTTGACGAACTCATGCCTCTTCTTTTATGAAGGGGAAAACTTCGTAAGAATATCTTACCACACAATATTTGTAAAAGGACAATCAATATTATCAAGACTGTTCCAACTAAAAACATGACTGAGATTCACTTCAATATTGATTCTCCTTAATCTATCAATGGTACAAACTAGTCTTCCCAATGCGAGAAACAAAAAAGTAAAGCTGTTTTTTAGAATGCATCCACTGAACGAAATTAGAACTAAGCTCTAGGAGGGGGGAACTTTTGCCTAAGATTATTCCACATAGAGGATATTAAGAATTCCCTATTAGTTTCATGGTATCAAACTACCTTATCCACCTTACTTCTAGAAGGGGCAAGATTGTTCTAGGAGCTTTTTGGCAAGTTCAATCCACATCCTCTTCTAAAATGTTTACCCCATTAACTAAGAAACCCAATAGACTCCAATAATTAAACAAAAGTTTAACCATTTCACCCTTACCAATAAAGAATCTAATACACTTTTTCACTTGAACTTTGACCTTTGACCTTCATAATTTTCTTCCAAACCTATGAGCAAATTGGAGGAGGGATGCAAGTTCAAATGGAATCATTTATGTGATAGTAGTTTTGTCAAGACCCCTCTTACTAGAATCTCAATTATCCTTAATCAAGGTCATAATTGGAATCTTGATAAGTCTTCCTTAACAAAACATTGTCATCATCTATCCTATAGAGAGTCGTCAAATACTTGTATTTATTCATCCACCAAATCTCACTTTCAAATAAAATGATCAAAATCCAAAATTTATAAATCACTCAACCTAAAAGCTATAGCTGTCAGATAAGGGCTCAACAATGTATATCAAGCTATCATCAACACTTTCCCTCATGTGCGCAGCCCCATCTTGCACATGGAGAGCCATAGAGAGATTAAAGAAGAGAAATATCGATTATGCAAATGGTGAACGTGCAAATGCCAATAACGAAACTTGAACTCAAGACCTCTTGCAAAACCAAGATTTTAATACCATGTCATAAACCACTTAAACCTAAAATTATAGTTCATAAGTGGAGGCCCAACAATGCATATCAAGCCACTACTAGCACTCCCCCTCACGTGCAACCCCATCCTACACGTGGAGAGCCAGAAGAGAGATAGAAGAAGAAAAATATCAATTATGCAAATAGATAACATACAAAGGTCAATAATGAGACTTGAACCCAAGACCTTTTGCAAAACCAAGGCTATGATACCATGCAGAAAATTTAGCCAATTTACAACCACTATAATAAAAATGTAATGAAATTGTTTCCTTAAGATCCCGTAGATGCTAAAAGTCATAAACGAGAAGCAAACACATGTCCTAATCTAGAATGCCATAAATAGAAGTTAGAGGAGTCGGTACCCAAACGAAAAGAGGACAAACCAATACTGGAAGCTGCTACATCTGGAACCCTCACCTTTTCCAAGGGGTATAATCTCCCCTACCTAGGTCTGTCCCAATCAGCTTATGGGAATGGGGATCCTACACATAACAAGAAGTAGGATAGAAGTGAACAGAGTATCTAGAATCACATACTAATAGAAATCTGACTCAATTTTATGTTTTGGAATGCAATAAACATTGAAAAAAGATAACTAAGGAGCAATAACATGACCCACACACCTGCTAATGGCATCGGGGCGCCATCAGCGGTCATAACAGGTAAATATGATGTGGATAAAGATAGAGAAATAATAGAAGATGCGTCACATGACGTGGTGTGAAGCACCAGAGTCAAATACCCATGTAGATGAAGATATACCTGAGGATTCTAATGATGACAAACCTATAGAAGAAAAGGTGGACATGGCATGTGGTTGGACTACAAAATACCTCTGGAGCTACTCGACAAGTACAACTAAGGTAGGATTACAAGAGCAAGATGTCCCTGATCATACAATGTTTGTCTGTTGATGTCGAGACCCTCGCAGTTATTGTTGTGATGTTTTATTCAATTACTAAGGGCTTTGAGATTTTTGATGGCCCTTTTGCTTGCAAAAACTACACTTGTCAATTTCAACCTGGAAATGCCTTCTATTTTGGGTACTCGAAGATGGTTTAGGAGGAGCTGCTAATACAGATGAAGTAGGCACTGTAAGAAGTCTTTCTCTTGCTTGTGACTTCAACCTAATCTCCTCAACTAAGAGTTCACTGACCACTGAGTTAACAGAAGGAAGTGGACTACGATGTAAAATGGTATCGCGAAACCCTTCAAAATCATCACGAAGTGCCACAAAAAAAAATGTTGCTCCTCTCAACGAACAATATATGGTGCAAAGGCCCCAAGTTCAGCAACTTTGTGAGGGCTAATTGATCTAACAAATCAGTCATAGTACTATAAAGTTCCTGAATGCTCGCACTTCCTTGTTGAAATGCCTAAATATCAAACTCTAACGGATATTGTTTGGCAAAGTTAGATTGAGTGTATAACTTTGCCAAGTGATCCCAAACTTCATAGTTTCATATTTGGTCAACTGTGTACCAATTGAATGTTCAACGAAATTGTTGATCCAAGTGATGATTTTAGAGTTATTGGCACCCTAGATTTCCAACAAATCTACATATTTATCATTGGTTCAATCAATGGGCTTGGTGGAAACACCAGTAACATAACCCCATAATCGAGTGTTCAAAGAAATTCTTTACCTACAATAAGAGTAATTTCGTCCATTCAATCTAACACTAATTGATTGGAGAGAATCATCCCTTTCTCCAACCATGTTTAGAAAAAACATAAGCAAATGAGCAAAGGAGAATTCAAATGGTGAAATGCAGAAACTCCAAAGTGCATATTGTTAGAAATCACTAAACCAAAAAGCTATAGATGTCAAATAAGGGCCCAACAATGCATATCGAACTATCATCAACACTCTCCCTTTCTCACGTGTAGCCTCATCTTGGACATGGAGAGCCAGAAGAAAAATATCAGTTATGCAAATGTTAATAACGAGACTTGAGCCCAAACCCTCTTGCAAAACTAAGACTCTTATACTATGTTAGAAACCACTCAACCCAAAAGCTATAGATGTCAAATAAGGGCTCAACAATGCATATCAAGCTATCATTAACAATCCCATCATCATTTTATACAAGTCATCTATCCACCAACATAATCCAAGTACCGCTCTATCTAACTATGGTGATAGTGTAAATATTACAATATTGGTGGTATTTACATGTATTACAAAATTTAGAGAGTTTATAATCTTCAAAACTATTAAATGTAACCAAGCTTTGGGACTATGCTACTACTGCTCAACGAGTCCCCTTCACTTTTTTTTTTTTTATCTTGAAAAAAAAATAGGGAAAGTTTTAAGCTTACAAAGCTCAATGAATGAATCTCACACTTAGCATCATATATGCATTCGATAAAAACATGCTTTAAAAGAAAATAAACAAGTTTATGATGAGTGTTTATCAATATAACTGAACATATATGCACCAAATCATGATCATTTACAAAGCAATGCATGAGTTTCTATTTCAAAACATTGGCCACCACCTTCTCCCACCTTCTAGAAGTGAATCTAATCCTTTTGGTAATTTGGACAAAAGTTGAATTATGCCCCTATAAGGGTTGTGCCAGCCTAAATGACCTCATAATTTACCAACTTGTTTTTCAATAGGATACTAAAGCCTGAATTATGAGTCTCAATCACACCCATCTGGAATGGAATGTTATTGGACTGAATATTCAACCATTACAATAGGTAATTCCTTCTTTGAGAGAATGCACCAACCTGGATCATAAATCCTGTTAATCCAGTAAATCTTTTCCTCAAAAGAATGTATCATTTTGTAATTGTCATTCATGCAATTAACATTACTTCATTAATGTCAAGAGCATCTCCAATTGGAAATCTTTTTTCATGATTTAGAATCTATGCACATACATATAATAACGCTTATAAATTCAACAAACATTTACACATCATAAAATGCCATATGTGAACCAAAAATGAGAAATACTCAACCAAATATCACCAAACCATTCACCATGAAGTTTACTATCACCACGACCCAATAAACCAACCAATCAAGTTCCTTTAACATGTTACATACATATTATATACTAGGGGGTATCAATGGTTGGTCAAAATTGCAAAACTGAACTAAACCAAACCGATGAGTTTGGTTTAGTTCGGTTTGGTTTTTTACTTATATGGTTCGAATTGCAAATTGAGAATTGAAAATTTGTACTAACCCAATAATTATAAGTATAGTTCTTGTTTTTAAATTACATATTTTTGTTATTTTATATTTAAAATAAATATTATTATAGGTTAAATGTCTAAATCGAGTAACCAAACCAGCTTTGTTCGATTTGATTTGGTTAAGTGATTGGTTCGAATTCGGTTTAAGTACTATGTCGACCCCAATAGAACCGATGACACGCCTATCACATACATATCATTATTCACCATTCTTAGGCCTATGAATTCCAAAGTACAATGTAAGACCCTTATTAGCCACATTCTTTGGCTGATATAAACCCAATAATCATAATATCCAACTCATTTCATATATAATTCTAATGTCTTAAACAAATCATTTACCTCATTCTCATATTATGGAATAGCTTCCATTTAGATCAGCATGTACGTAAAGTTATAGCACTTAGTGTAATTCAATCATCAAAACAGATAATTCAACTATTTAAACCATAAATTCAATCATTTTGTTTTCCCAGCTGAGTTGGATTCCCAAAACCCTCATTGTTTCTTATTTAAAGTATGTCCCTACCTAATTTTGCAAAACCATCCCCAACAAACTAGGATTCAACAAAAGTTTGACCAGTTCAATACTATTGATCATTCCAAACTAATTCCCAATTAAAGATCCATGAAAGAATTGATTTTCCTTGCTTGTATTGATTCACCCGTAGGTAATATATATACAATATTACAAACTAAAAATCTTGCTATAATATGGCAATTATACCATAAATCTTGCTATAATATGGCAATTATACCATTTACCAAATCAGAATATACATATTCTTAAAATGAAAGATTAGATATTCTAGTATAATCTTAATAATAACCAAACCCCCTTCAATCAGAGTCATCTTCTGATTTTCAACTATACCCAAAACTATGATCCAATCCATTAAAATGGTTCCCAGCAACTCAAATAACATTTCATAATAGAATTTATCAAAACTACTGATAATAACCAACTTTGGATGAAATTTGGTATTCTCCTTTTCTCTCTTTTCGTTTCTGCTCTTAAATAGCTCGATTGAGCTAAGAAGAAGCAACTCCCGTGTTGTAAACAGGGGCCACCGCCCCACCGATCACATTTTAAAAAACAAGTTTTTGCACAATCTAGTTGACTGAATTGCCTCTTTATTGTAAGACTAAGTCTTATCTTTCCTATTTCACTCCATTTTGACAAGCGCTTGTGTACACTATGTAATTCCACTTTAGCATACATACCAAAGCCACTCAAATATGTATAAATGTTCCATACACACGTCCAAACCATAATCACATCATTATACTAATCAAGGCCTTCATATATGAAATTTAGAATTTACAACTATGTGGTGTTACATCATTTTTACCGAATCAACCCAAAAACTCTCTTATAAGAAATAGAAATCCACCACATTATTAGTTAAGTTGGTTGCAACTTATTTAAATCCTTGATTCTTCTAATATAGGTCTTGCTCTAATATTTTATAAATCCAACTAGTATTTTCTCTACATCTTTAATTATTTTGCTTGACAACCCAGAGCTAGTACTTATCTAACAAAAGTAAGAAGACTGGAGATTATGTTTGATAAGTATGGCTCTGCTAGCTAGAGATGTGTACATTGTTTTCCACCCCTACATAGTTCAATTGAGCTTATCAATGATTAGGAGGCAATCTTGTACTTACTTGGGAGCAAGGGAAGACCCAAATACTTAAGGAGAAGTCAACCTTTCAAATTGCTAATCAACAACAAGCCACTATTGGTCTCTTGTACCTTTACTAAAAATAATCATCCTTGACTGTAAAGAGTTCATCATTAGGTCAGGGAGGTCAAGAAGTCTTTTAATGTCAAGAATATCTTTGAAGTATAATGTATTTTAGCATGTTTTCTATTTTTTTATTTAAGTTTTTTTTATTTTTTTTTGGAGAAGTTTTTATTTTGATATATTTATATTTTAGTGGTTGTTCTAAATAATTTTTAAAAATTTGTTTTTATTATTTAAGCGTATTAAAAAGTGTCTAAATAAAGTTCTAATAGAACTAGAAAGTTGTTTTTATGTTATAGATAGATTAGGAAACTTATTTTTAGTTGTTTTAGGTAGTTTAAAAGTTGTTTTAGGAGAGTTATCTGTATAAGGAGCTCCAATTACAAAATTCAAAAAAAAAACATCAATAGCAATTATTTTCTTTTTGAGAATTCTATTCCATAGGATTTATTTTTGAGTATTTTTCGTTTTTGCTTCCGCGACGAATCTACGTCAATCTTTGAGATTAACCATTTTCCATTTCTTTGGCTCAACCATGACCAATATTTAAGTTGCACATAAGAGATGGGACATGTTAAGAACACACTTTTCGAATGGAAATTCAATCAGAATTCATATCCTCGCCAAGCATAGTTAGAGAACCTCCCATAATTAGAGAGTAAAGAAGGGAAGAAATTGGATCCTTTTGTATAACAAGAAGTAAAACAGTAGAAATGCACTGATTGATCCTAGTAACGAAGCTCATAAGAAGGTAATCCCAAGGAAGGAATCATAAGCCTTCTTTATGATTGGGAAGGAATTGGATCTATTCCACCCGTTTAAAAGTTATTGAACAAGAATGATATTTTCCTAGTTTCTACCTTTCATTTAATAAAAGTTGATTGGGGCTCATATCCTCATGATCTGTGTCTTTCATTATGTTGGCAACACTTTGGAAATAAATTTATAAATTAAACAATGTTGCTGAAGGCAATATTGACCTAAAATTAGCCAACTTCTTAGCATCATAAACCCTTGGGATTAAAGGGCCAAAAGTAGAGTTAAGCGCCTTCAACAACGTCCCACTCTTGAAAAAGTTATGACGTATTGTACACAAAGCTATTAGTATTCCTTGATGTACATTATTTATTTATTATTTTTCTGAAGGGAAAAAAATCAATTGTATTGATTGATGTACATTATTAGGTCACTACATGGTGGATATAACTTTTTAGATATAATGATTTCTAATATGGCATTAAACTAGGGTTAATATTGTGAAAATGCTAGTAATAGCACGATCTATATAGTTGAGCATGTAATTGTTATCTATAACATTTTGGCCTAAATAAGGGCCCTCTAAGGAAACAATATTCAAAAAATTGTCAGTAAACTTAGAGACAATATCAGTATTAGTTGAGTTCCAAGTGCACCCAACAAAATCTTCATTTATATATGAGATTGTGCAACGCTTAGAGACAATATCAGTATTAGTTGAATTCCAAGTGCACCCAACAAAATCTTCATTTATATATGAGATTGTGCAACGCTAGACAAGATATATATGAACTAAGTGTTTATATTCTGTGATAAACTAAAAATATTTTTCTATTTTTTTATTTATTTTTCCTTGGTAACAGAGATGAAGGCAATTATGTGCTTGTCTAAGATCTAACCTTTTTTTTTTTTTTGAATTAATGACCTCAGGCTTGTAAACCAAGTCTTTGGTGTTGATTCTTACAATTAAATATGTTTGTCTTTTTAAGTTATTTATCTCCATGAGTAATAATTTGGTTTTGTTTCAGAATGAGTAAAACTCTTGAGAAATACCAAAGGTGTTGTTATACTCCTCAAGACAATAATCTTGGTGAGAGAGAAACTCAGGTGTGTCTTACTCATTTTGTTTTTCTTATACCTACTGCTCAATTATGCTCTCCTATTTTTACTATTTGAAAAACATTAATTTGCGACCAAATTTACATGTTTACTTCTTATGCTTCTCCTTGTTGGTATCTTTTTGCTTCCATTTCAACATTGTGATACCATGCATTTCAGATCTTCAAAACCCCCGCCTAATGTAACATTACTTATGATTTAGCTCATTTTATATCGTGATTTAGTTTTGAACGGGTAAATAGATCATTATCAAATATTGGAGAGAAGTAGCTCTCAGAATAAAGGGTACAATTAGGTGGTAATCATCTTTTTTATTATGAGCAATGCTAGAAGGATTGAAATCAATACACTAATTGCTACAAATCATTATTACATTAGATTTTAACACGAATTCATCAATACAACACATTTTTCAAGAAAACTACAAATCTGGTGTGGAGCTTTGATACATCAGATATGTAGCAAATGGTGTATTGATTTTAATCTCCTAAGCATTTTTGTTTTATTATTCTAACATAGTATGATCAGAGCATCAGTTTTATAAATAATAATCTTGATTTGAATTCATTGTTGATATTTTCATATTCTTGATTTGCATATTTGGTATTTATCTCTTGTTCTATTTGTTTACTGTTGCTCCATGTACTGGCACTAGCATTAATAACATCTTTAAAGAACATAAGATCATGGGTAAAAACATAAGTAGATCTGTAAACTATTTCTTAAGTTCAAATCAAACCCAATGATTTATGATCTTAAGTTCGATTAGTTGCAAAAATTAAATTAATTTTCCAATAACTAAGTGGATTTATACATACCTTACAATCGTTAATTTTTAGATGCATGGCTGGACCATTTGCCTGCTAAAACTGAATACTAATCTTTTTCAAATAAGAATGACCTAAACCTGCAGTGTAGGGTAGAAGATATATATAATGGGACGATAACTAATAACTGAATTCAGATTTGATTATATTCTATTTCTTAATTTCACTTTTTTTTTATTTTTAATCATCAACGCAGAGTTGGTACCAAGAGGTCTCAAAGCTCAAGGCGAAATATGAATCTTTACAACGTTCACAAAGGTTATGTCAAATTGAATTGCAAAAATGTCCATTAATTCTTGGATTAAAAAATTAAACAAAAAAAGTGCAGCTTTTGATGTCACTCTTACTAAATGATTAATTTTGTGTTTAAGGCATTTGCTTGGAGAAGATCTTGGGCCACTTAGTGTGAAAGAGTTGCAAAATCTTGAGAAACAGCTTGAAGGAGCTCTTTCGCAAGCAAGGCAGCGAAAGGTACAATCAAAGATTTGATAAAGTTAAGATTGGGATGATTAATCATATATTAATATTATGTTGTTTCTTCTTGTGAATATATATATGTTATTTTTCCAATGTGTAATATAGGATATAGATTAATAAAACTTCATGCTAAGTAGATGAAGAGTCCTACCTCATTTTTAGATGAAGAAGATATAGTAGTAATATATATATAATGTATCATAGAGGCCAGGAATTTGAATTTGATTTAGGATTTAGATATTTTCAATGTTAGGCCTTGTATATACATATACAAAGCCACTTCTAATGAAGATGTTAGATTATACATACAAGGCCACTTCTAATGAAGATGTTAGATTATATATATAGTACCCTAATAATATTAGTATTTCAGTTCTCATATCATTTCTTATCAATATTCTGTTGGTTGAGTTTTTAGCAGTACTGCTTCATCTTTCAACCTTTATTTTTCTCGTCTTTAGTTTATTTATGTAACCGTAATATTGTGGTACTAAATGTTTGTCATTGCTTCACATTCGAGACACAAATAATGATGGAACAAATGGAGGAACTCCGCATGAAGGTATGTATATATTTTATTTATAGACATGTAATAAGTTTCCTTTACACGTCTTCTAAATTTCCTTTGCTTTTGCAGGAACGCCATCTTGGTGATTTAAATAAGCAGCTTAAAAGCAAGGTTAGATCAATTGATTTTTTAGAAAAAAAATTATTTGTATATTTCTTTGTAAAATCAGCTTAAGTTTTCATGTTTTTGGCATATGATATTTCAGCTGGAGGCAGAAGGAGAAGGTTCGTTCAGAGCCATTCAAGGCTCCTGCTGGGAATCTACTGCCTTAGTTGCAAACAACACTACTTTTACCGTTCATCCTTCACACTCCAATTCCATGGAGTGTGAACCTACTTTGCAAATTGGGTAAAAACCTGAAAATTATTAATGCTTCTTTCATTATAAACTCTGGTTAATATTTCACATTAATTTAACTAATTAATCTGAGAGTGATCTGCTGGTGCAACAGGTACCACCACTTTGTTACGCCAGAAGGAGCAAATGTTGCAAGGAGCGTAGCTGGCGAGAGTAATTTCATGCAGGGATGGGTTCTTTGATATATGATCAGTACTACCAACAAAAAGACATAGTAAATATATATATATATATATTTGCTTGAATTTAATCATCTTTCAATTGCCGTGTTCTATCTATATAAAATGATCTATATATATGTACTTGATTAAATGCTTGCATGCATGCTTTTTCTCTCCATCCCATGTAGGGTTGAGATGAATTTCATGCTTCTATCTGTAAGCTTTGCTTCTAAAGAAATTATCATGTGCGAAATGATTTTTGTACACGCATATATATATGTCTTCAGCACACGGTTGATCACTGTGTACCTTTAGCGTCTTCCAAATGCATGATTTAATTAAGAGGAGTGCTAAAACGATCAAAAATACATATTCAATAATATACCCAAGTTGATGTAGCAATACACTACATCACCACATCACGAGCGAAAAAAAAGAAAAAAACATTCACCAATCACCACACAACACATCAGCATGAGTATGATTTTGGGTCGTAAAAGGGGCACAAGGGCGTTTGCACAGAACTCGCTCACCACTGCATGAATCGCTTATTTTAGTGGTCTTTTTTTTTTCATAATTGTTCAGGGTTGAGGTAGTCATCTTAAAATGCTTATCACCAAAGGTTGATTTGCATTTTATCTTATATGTGAGGACTCGTTAGAGTCTTACATATCTCAAATGAGGTGTGCTTTACTCTTTAATTAAAGGATTGTGCACTTCATATATGTCGTGAGAATAGAAATCTTATATAAGCCATTGATTAACTAGTGCATGTTCAGCTAGTTGACACTCTTCCTTTTATATCTCTTACCAACAAAATAATAAGGTAAACATGGTTGTTAGTTCTTTACGATGTTGTTGTGGGCTTATGACTCTTGTTGTGACGGCTTTGTTTGGTCATTAGTGCTTCGTGCCTACATATTCTTCAAAATAATTTATAAAATTTTTGACAGGATGTAATTAAAAATTTGAGAATAAATGTTAATCTTATAACAAAAAAAAAAATTGCAATTTATTGCATTTGCTTCCTAATTGGCATATTATTTTTCATATAAGAGTGATTTCAGTTTTAAAAATAAATAAATAAAGGAAAAAGAAAAGAAAATGTTGGCTTTGGCATCAACATCTAAAAGTGAATTGGGATGTGGAAAGCGTCCAATGAGCAGGAGACACGTAAGAGGGATTTAAATTTGTCTTGTTCCTTAATTTGATTTCTTTTGTTTGCATAAGATAAGGTTTTGAGGATTATTTAATTTTCCGTGTTCATATGCACTACTGATATATCAACTTCAACTCCACCAAAATAAGTATCAAGATTTTTTTATTTTTTTTTAATTAGCTCTAAATCTCGTATATATTTTAATGTATTATGAATTTATTTTTGTCGGACTTCTAATATTCTAAAAAATGGTACGGGATTCGACTTTTACTCTCCACTTAATATTTAAGCTTAAATTATTGAATATTTATATGAGCCCTAAAGTAAAAAAATAAATTAAAAAAAAAGAAAAAAGAAAAAAATGAGAGACATGAAATTAAAGAAAATAATCAAAATGAATATAATGAATTTAAAGATGGAACATGTGAGAAATTAAAATGATGGCTTGTAAGTTGGCAATCTCCCAAAATCCAAAATGAACAACCCTGACCAAAGCTAATCAGATGAGAAAAAAAAAAAAAAAAAAAAAGAAACTGAGAAGACAATCACAAAGAAATCAAGAACCTTAATTTTATGGAGGATATATTAAAGATGGAACAAAATACAGCCCCACATGTCAAGATATTTTAAATAAGAAAAATGTTAAAGTTACATTCAAAATGTACATCAACACTAAATATCATAAGATTATCTCGAATCATGCACTAACACATGATTCGAATAAATCCAATGGTGTATAGAGGTGGTGTACATATAAAATGTACATTTTATGTGTTAATGTAGCATTACTCAACGAGCTTATTACTAATATAAGTTTATGATAGTTTTTTTAAGTTATATTAATTCCTACAGGAATTCTCATATTTTAGACAACCTCCTTTGCCAAAAAAAAAAAAAAAAATCTTTTATTTTCCATTCTGGCCTCATAAGGCATCTAACTAGTCCATTGAGAGACGTGTGCAAACTTGTCAATCCTCACATTCATGAACTTTATTGGGGAGTGGTCGGCTTGCTAGGCTCGTGTGATATTTGAATTTAATATTCCTGTTTCTTGTAACACCCCGTACTTTTAATCAATATATTTGGTTGACTTATACGTATACTAAAAAGTATAATACACGTATAAGTACCTTTAAAGTCATGTGTACATGTGACAAATGAACTTGAAAATGTCAAAAGTGAGTTTGGAGCGTGATTTTGACATAGAAATCGATTTATAACACGTGTATTCCTAATGTAGATTGAGTGTATAGAAGAAAAATGAATAAAAAATAAAATAAAATACTGTTCATTTGCGGGTATTGTCAGAACAGTACTGTGAACAGTGAAAAAAATAAAATAAAAAATAAAAAACAAATTAAAAGAAGTTGCTGGAGAAGCAGAACGGAGAAAACGAAAGAAAGAAGAAGAAAGAGGAGGGAAAAAAAGAGAAACGCTGGATTTGCGCGAAATCAGGACCCGCGGTAAGTGATTTTCACTCTATTTCTTCGTAAAATTGATATCTAAGCTAGATGTAACGATTCTAGCGTAGTAATTTTTACTGTGGGAGCCGTTTTACGGCGTTTTTAAAAATTGGGGTTTTGACCCAACGTGAATGAAAATCCGCTAAGAAGGTTGGAAAACACTCCCTGGACTGTCGGGACCCCGAATATGTGGTTAGATTGAATTTAGTTGTTCATTTGAAACTTTTATGGCTGTTGGAAGTTGGAGTGTATATTGGAGACCTTTTGAATCATGAACCCGATGAAACGCCAATTTAAGGCTATAGAATGGTAGAAGGCACTGATGCGAGTACATCGATGTTAATTTCATGATTTTTGGGATCGTTTGACCATGTTAGTAACAATTTACATCTTTCGAATGAATACTGACGACGTGAACAATGATGTGAATAGTACTATGATCATATACAGTGAATAAAATGGAATTAGAATCCAATGAAACTCCAGTTTGAGATCATAGAATCGTCGAGAACTGAATTTCGGACGTTTCGATGTTAAGAACATGCTTTGTGGATATGACATATGTTGTCCTATGTATTTTCATGGTGAAATAACTTCATCTTAGCTGCTGAACCAGCTAGAAAAATTTGAGTGTAGTCATAATGTTTTGGTGAGTTGAAATGGTGATTCTCATGATAATCTATGGTTCATTTCAGTGTTTAAATTGAGAGCTCAAGTGCATGGATAAATGCTCTTGAGGAAGCAATTATGATGGACGTTTATTGTTGCTCGATTGACTGAGAAACCCTGTGTAACCACTGTGAGTATAGTTTTCTTGATTTGGTTCTTGTATGGCATTGTACACATATAAAATGTTTGATTGTATGCATGTTATATTTATATATAATGCATTGAGTTTTATGGATCATGCAAACTGATTTTAGCAATTGGAATTCGTAATGATGTCATTTCGTTAGAAATTAGACCCGGATGAGGTTTTGCGAGTCCTCATTGTCAGTAGGCATGTCCTAACAAGGGTTGCGATCCTTGAAAAGACTGTGAATTGGGTAATGAGAGGTTGTGGCTACCTTGTACGGCCATACAAGGGTTAAACCCGCTCTCTTGCCTTGAAGGAGATGGTAAAATATTTATGAATGAACAATATTGTGTGCACGTATATTATTTTGATGAATGGTGCATATGTGCTTTTGAAATGTTTTAAATAGATTTGAGATGTCATGTTTCCTAAAATGCATGCGAAAGTTATAAGCTGCCTCACAACTTCATATAGGATCCCAAAATTTATTCTAGATCCTTATCATTATCAGACTATCCATAGTGATCATTCCAAAAATAAATTATACCAGGCTATGTAATTCATGTTTGTATCTATGGTTAGGCACGTCACTACATTTTAACAAGATAAAATTTCTCATGCCTTAAATCAATTTCAGCATGATGATAGAAGCCCTCATAAAATAGCTTCGTTAATTAATCTCATGCCTTAATCATCTCAAGAGTCCTTAACCCAATTTTCTATTATCTCTTATCATCAGTTAGCTTAAACTTAGCTAACTTGCTTTATCATTTTTAAAGACTTAATCATGCTCTAAGATGGTCTCCACTCAAAGTAGCAAGTTCTTTGCTCCGTCTATTATCAGACTGCCAGTTCAGATAGGAGAGTCTCTTCTCCTGAAAGTTTCCATAACTTTTACATATCTTTTCATTTCATCTGGCTTACCATGGAAACCTTCTATTTATGTTATTTTTACTTCAGTCTTACCTATATATGTTGTTGTTACAGAAGTACGCACACCATTAGCACCCACATCTGGAGCTATTAATGCTTCAAGTCTCTGTCATTCTAACATTACAACTTTGCCACAAGCTCATAAGCTGTGCATTTCGTTGTTGTTGGGTAGTTACTAGCCATATATAAGTTATATAGTTTATTATCACTGGATTACATCCAGTTCTTTTTCTTTCAGCCTTCTGATCCTTTCTTGATCAGCAATTTCCATTGTTAATCTTGACTATTCTTTTCCAAATCTGAAATTCACCGACACAGGTGATTCTCAGTCAAGATAACATATTGGATGATGCTCAATATAATAGTACTACCCATATGTATACCCATACAATCAATCATAAGATCATAAAGTTTTTATCTTTTTAAGAATTTTAAATCTAAGCTCTGATACCAATATTAATGGGAAAAAAGGGAAGTGATGTTAAAGAATTCTGAAAACCAGAAATGGTTTTCATTGCCTGAGCAGGAGTCACAAACTGAGTAAAATTGTATCTCGCCCTATGATTGTATATTATCAACCTCTAGTTACTCGATATGGAATGCCCTAATATTTTTATCAATGTGACTTCACCATATTTTAGAGAATAAATTAAAGTAATTACAAGACCATATCCAAAGAGTAGTACGACGTTGATAACAGGTATGATCATTATTTTGTTATTGTGTATATTTTGATGTCTTGTTGGATCTACCTGGTCTTGTACCTCTGGTGATATGGTAGACAGATTGTATTATCTTCTGTTATAATAATGCATCATTGATTGTGAGTATGCCTACAGAAGAAAGAATTTACCTTGCTATAGTTAGCAAATATTGTGTGTAATAAATATGAGGGTCATCATGTAAGTATGGACTTTAGAATATGACAATTTTGGAATTGGATGCTTTGTTGGGTATGAGTGGCTGACTACCTCTCATGCCAGGTGGAGCGTCTCTCCGAAAAAAAGTAATCTTTTGAATAAGTGAAATATCCTCATTTTGAATTTTGCAAAATTTATACCCTCAAAATCTTCTATCTACGATCTGGCGAGGACATGGAGAATGTGGCTAGTACAAAGCCAGTTAGAGTAATGTAATAAGGCATGCAGTTGATTAAAATTCTTGTGGTGAGCTGGTATATGGGAGTTATACATAAGGCCTTTTTATCGCACCCCAGTACACAGCACACCGCAATGTCTAGTACCCCGGGATGTGATGGGTACCTCATACAGAGCGTATCCCGGCCATTATATACCACATAATATTGTCACATCCCAGTACACAGCACACCACAACGTCTAGTACCCCCGAGATTATTTGTTCACACTATTCACTGAGCCAAATGGCTCAGTGGTTACTCAGATTGCGAAATCAAACCTTATGAGGTTGTGAGTTCGAATCTGGGAGAGGCCCTATACTATTCATCAGTGAATAGTGTGGACAAATAATCCTGGGGGTACTAGACGCTGCGGTGTGCTGTGTACTGGGATGTGACAATATTATGTGGTATATAATGATTGGGATACTCTCGGTATGAGGTACCCATCACATCCCGGGGTATTAGAAACTGCGGTGTGCTGTGTACTGGGGTGTAACACTTCTTGTAACAGTTTTGTCCGTCACACTAATCCTAAGTTGGTTATATGTTGCTTATAATTTTGATATAGTGTACGTATAAGCTCATGATATTAGTAAGTTGATAAATACTAATAAACCTGACATTGACAAATCAGCATTTAGTGAAAATACCTCTAGCTAATTGAGGTGGTAACACCCCTTTTATAATAGAGATGAAGGTTTAACTTTTTCAATAGAGAAATAGTAATTTGTATTGAGTGCGGCAATATGCTCACTTGCACTTGTTAGGGTTGTGTGAGTCACAACTGCTCACTAATTTTCTCGGCTCATATATATTTGTTATGAGACATAGAAATCTTCTTCTACAAAGCATAAATTGTGTGTTCTTTTTAGGAGACTATTATTTGTGTCTATGACTCTATGACATCACCATGTTGTATTAATGAAGGAACATAAAAAATAAAAAATAAATAAAAAGCATTTGAACTTGTGATTTTGGCCTTTAAATTTAGGATAATTTTAAATGTACCCACCAAAAATATTCTCTCTATTTACATGCTTTATAAATTAATTTTCTACAATGATACATAACTAGTAGGGTACACTCATGTTGATGTACATTTAGAATTACCCTAAATTTATTAAGGGTAAAAGAAAGTTTATCCATCCATGAAGGGAAAATTATATAATCACGCAAACATGTACACTCTCATGTTGATGTATTATGTGTAACTCTATGACAAAAGGAATTAATACACGTGTACTTATGTATATATATACTATAAAATCAGAATTGCTAATTAATTTGTCAATTAAATTTATTAAACTACATAAATTATTTTATCATGGAAAGAGTCTTGTTTGATCCTACAGAGGATTTTTACATAATTTCCCAATTCGCATCGCCATATTCTCACATACAATAATTTGCTTCACATCATTCAATAATAATCACATATATATGTATGTACTTATAACTATATACTTTCTTCAAGACTAATTACTACATGTCTAGACACTGTTTTACCTTAAAGGGAAGGGAATTAATGCATTATGAACGAGTCTGTTATCTCTTTAAAAATATGTTATAGTAAAAAAGTTAGTTATATAACTAATTATTAATATTATTTTTTTAATAAATAAAATAAAAAAAATGGTGAAAGATGTATCGAGGATCTGAATAGTGAATATGCTGTATAATGGTGTGTTTCTTGGTGTGGTGGAATCTTAAAAAGAGGAAAAAAAAAAGGGGGGCAACAAAGCTGTGGGAAGAGTGGGGTACGTGTGAAGTGCAATTGGGAAATTTCATTAATTAGTCAGCAATTCTGTCCACTCAACACTTTCTTTCTGTATTAAAATCCACGAAGTTAGGGGCAGATTACCCTCTCTTTTTTTTTTAATAATTTATTCTTCATTTTTTTGTTTTTTAGTTTCCACAGATTTCTCTTGCACCACCTGTTTCCTCCCTCTGTTTTTCAACCGACTGTTCCCCACTTCTTCTTCGTCTTCTTCTTCTTCTTCCAGCTTTTGTTGTAATCCAGAGGGCTTTTTGGTTGCTTTCTGAAGCTTTACTTCAATATGTCTAGTCCTCAATCAGGTGCCCATTTCAGCATGGCTTCTTTAGCTCTTGTTTGTGCCTTTAATCTTTGATCTTGATATGTTTTTATTATAGATTGGGTCTTATGTTTGTTTTTTCTTTGATTTTTGTATAGTATCTTCAGTTTTACTTAATTTTATTCAGTTTTTTTTCTTGGGTTTTTTTTTTTTTTTTCTTTCAAGATTTTGTTTGAGGGTTATTTTGAGATTTGGATCAGTATGAAGTACTGGGTTTCCTTTGATTTTGAGATTTGGATCAGTATGAAGTATTGGGTTTCCTTTGATTTTGAGATGTATAGAGAGCTATTCCAGAGATTTAAGTCTGTGATAGAGACAAATGAGATCGAGTTACCCGTTAGAAAGGTAGATTTGATCCTTTTCTATTTGAATCTTTGGAGAATCATGTGGGTTCTTATAATAGAATATAGATCTTACAGTTTTTTCATTCAACATCTTGTCCAGATTTCTCTTCTTTGGCTGGTCTAATTGTATTGATTTTGGGAGTGTTTAAATGACTTGTCTCTGTTCTTGCGTGTTCATATCTGACATTGTTGGCATTATTGGATCCCTTTTTTACCCTGATTGAATTTGATGCTGAATAGTATGATCTGCTAAGTAGATGAGTTTGTAGATCTGTTTCTTAACTTAATTATCTTTGCAGTTGATTGAATGTGTGATTCAGGTGGGATACTAATATGATTCAGACTCTGAATAGTTCAGATTAAACAATAATACTTAACATCCATGCATGGCCATCCAAGTATAAGTAGAAAATTTCTCTTTTTCATTAGGAAAAATATGATGAACCAAGAAACACACTACATGTTGCATACCCTTCTTTGTGGATGAGATGACTATGATGAATTTAGGATTTTTTTTTTTTTCCCTATTCTCTTTCAGGTGTCACTAATGGGAATACGCAAGAAAAACAATCCCTTGTTGTCTGCTTTGGCGAGATGTTGATTGATTTTGTACCTACTGTTGGTGGAGTTTCACTTGCTGAAGCACCTGCATTTAAGAAAGCTCCGGGAGGAGCTCCTGCTAATGTTGCTGTTGGGATATCAAAATTGGGGGGCTCTTCAGCGTTTATTGGCAAGGTGATATTCTCAAGGTCTACAAGACTATAACCAAGGAAGATACTTCTTTTTTCTTTTTTCTTTTTCATTTGAGATTTGTGTCAAAATACTGATGAAGTTGAGTTTGTTACTTCCGTACATAGATGTAAGTTGTATAGCTTGCCGTATGCTAAGTTATTAGAGTAGTGTATACTGTATATATTATTGCTTAGAGAAGGGTAGTATAGTTAATTTTACTTTTTTTTGCAACACACTATATATACTTCCGTTATTCTTTTTTGTATTTCATTCTTTCTGCTTATAATGAAACCCAAGTTATTCTTAGCCTCTTTCTTCTCTTGTTCTTTTCATTGTTCACATGGTATTAGAGTGTTATATTTGTAAGAGGTCTCGGGTTCAAGTCTCATTGTCTGCATTTGCATGGTTCCCTATTTGCATGATAGGTATTGATCTCTTCTTCACTTTCTTTTAGCTCTCCACGTGCAAAATGGGTTGCACGTGAGGGGGTGTGTTCATGATAGACTGAATATTCTGTGTGATTTTTGAAAATGCTCTATTTTCTCATTGTACACTTCATGTCCAAGGCTGGATCTCTTGTACTTATTTTGTGTAGCTTGAGGTTTATTAGTTTTATGTCTTCTTTTTGGAATTTCATGTTTCCACAAAATTCTCCTTCTTTTACCTATGATTTCCATTAAAATCTTTATCTCAGGTAGGTGAGGATGAATTTGGGCATATGTTAGCTGACATTTTGAAACAAAACAATGTTGACAATTCTGGCATGCGCTATGACCATGGTGCAAGGACTGCACTTGCATTCGTAACTCTTAGAGCAGATGGTGAGCGCGAATTTCTGTTTTTTCGCAATCCAAGTGCAGATATGCTTCTTTGTGAATCAGAACTTGATGTGAACCTTCTTAAGAAGGTAAATTTAGCATGAGTTAATAAATTTTGATTGGATATGGTCTTCATGCTCTTTTTCATTGGGAATTGTAGCGAAAGAGTCAAAGTTACTGATAATCAAGAACAACTCATTTCTTATGCTGTTCTGTCCACTAATTGTACCTGCAGGCCAGCATCTTTCACTATGGCTCAATTAGTTTAATTGAAGAACCATGCAGGTCAACGCATCGTGCTGCTATGGATATAGCTAAAAAGTCTGGTAGCATCCTGTCTTATGACCCAAATTTGAGATTGCCACTATGGCCATCAGCAGAGGCTGCTCGAGAGGGCATCATGAGTATATGGGACAAAGCAGATGTTATCAAGGTATAGCCTCTCAAAAGTGTTATTTTCATTTCTACAATTTTCTAATCTCAGAATCTGTTTGGCCTTTTTTTTCGTGGAGCGCAATAGAGTCAAATGTTTGTTCGAGTTGAAGAATTCATATAGGGATTTGTTTTGCTTGTGCAGATTAGTGAGGACGAAATTTCATTTTTAACATGTGGCAAAGATCCCTATGATGATCAAGTGGTGTTAAAGGAGCTTTTCCATCCTAATCTTAAGTTGTTGATTGTAACTGAAGGATCAAAAGGTTGCAGATATTACACCAAGGTAAATATAATAATTTTAAGCACGCTGATGAATTATTTTCAATAAATCAAAATTTTGTTTTTATAATATTGTCCTGCCTGTTAAATAGTTCTTTATGTGCACGTAGTTTATGAATCTCCCACCAGCGTGTGTGGTTTGTGGCACTGCAAGCTTAGTGCTTGTCTCCTTGATAAACACACACAACACATTGAGACTTTTGCATGAATTGTTGATGTAATGATAAGTTCGTTAATTAGTTTATAAGTGCATATTAATGAATTTATGCTTACTCTTAAGGCTGACTCCTGAAGCCTTTGGATGGTGAGATGGCTTGCCTCATAGCTTAGTATTTGAAAAATCAGCTGGATGTTTGATAGGTCTTTGGTCCAAAGCAGCAAAATCCTATTTAGAAGTTTAAGTCCTCTCTGACAGAGGTTTATTATCATTGATGATTGACTGAGATATTTGATCTATATGAAAAATGTGACTTGGCCACTTATGAATGGAAAGGGAAAAGAATTCATCTACTTTCTTTCTGCTTATAAATTAGGAGGTGCATGTGTGCTGGATGTTTTACTTAATTTCTCTTATATCCTTTGAAAATGTTGTAAATTTGCTTAAGTAATTAATGGAAAGGATTAAGGGAAAATAGTTATCACTTTACTGAAGGAAACACTTCACTAAACAAAGTTCATATTCTAAAATGGTGATTTTCTGTTCCCTAGTAAAGGGTGATCATTTCTTTCTTTTTCTTTTTATTAGAAATTGACGGGTGACCATTTCCGTTATTGTAGTTTACTCTATTACTCTTTATTTATGTTCTCATATGTCCAAATTTGTGCAGAACTTTCACGGTAGGGTTGCTGGTGTTAAAGTCAAACCTGTTGATACAACTGGTGCAGGTGATGCATTTGTCAGTGGGATACTGAGTAGTTTGGCTTCAGATTTGAATCTATATCAGGTATCCTCTGATTCTTTGACATCTTTTACTCCAGGGGTTTGCCTGCATCGATAGTTGCCTTTTAATCGTTAAGAAATTTTTGTCCTCAATAGTATTCTCTATTGTCTCTTATCCATGCATCCATTCAAACCCATTTACATTCCCAACGTGATCAATATCTGGCGCTTCTTGCATAAATATATTTTTCTGTTTTCTTTTCGGTTTTCACTTCCTGGTAATTTTATATGATAGTAATTTCTATCGTTAGATTTTGTCCGGTTGCTGCATATACCTTTTTGGCATCTTTATCGTTGAGAAAGGGCTAAGCATACAGGTAGCATTGTTCCAAAACTTCAGAAAATTTCAATATTTTAGCAAACAATGACCAAGTCTATAAAGCTTTTCAAGAAACATATTCTACTTGCTGTTTCGAGTCTCAGTACACAAGACAAGGTGTTGCTGGAGATGGCCTATGTACAGAGCTAACCTGAAAGGAAATCTTTTATGCATCTCACATACTCTTTTATTGTTTGAATGTACTGTATCTCCACGGCCCTGTTATACTTGCATTTGGGTGTTGCTAGAAATGAAACATGAGAAATGGGCAGCAAAAATGCATGGAGAATTAAATAGAAGCGTGATCCAAGCAATGCATCCTATAGTTTAATAAAACATGATGAACACTCCTTATCTCTTGAACCTAAGAATAGACCATATGATGGGAATAGCTCTTCTTCTCTCTTGCCAGAATTGCAGCGAACTGGTGAAGTTCTTTTCTTGTCTAAAGGTCAGATAGTCTCTTTCTGTCCTTATTCTGAACATGCTTATTTGTGTCCAATCCTTCTCTTAGTCAAAGTCATTTCTCCTTTTGTAATACAAGTCTACCTAATAAAGCCTTTTTACAACTACATTTCAAATGTATTCATCTCTATTAACTTGCTAACATATTGCTTCTTTACACCTACAATTTGTTTCCCTTTCCATTGAAATTTATATTTTGTTTGGATGAGTGCTGGGTCCTTGTATACATAAAGGTAGCCAGCATCAATCTACCTACACGAACAAAAGTATTGTGTGCGTTTGGCTAGAGATTCTCAATCATGTATAGTCTTTCAAAAATTTAGATTGAAAATTGAAATTTTTGTGGCTAATATATTACGAGAACGCTTACAAGCATTGTGTTTTATTTGCAGGATGAGAAGAGACTAAGAGAAGCACTTCTGTTTGCAAATGCCTGTGGTGCCATCACTGTAACAGAGAGAGGAGCAATACCTGCACTTCCCACAAGAGAAGCAGTTCTCCAAATTTTACCTAAAGCTTCATGAGATATTGCTCCCCTGAATTTTTCTTCTATCAGAGTACTATTCTAGGATAGATTTCGATGACGTCACGCAAGAAGGTAGCCTGGGCGCGGGTTATTCTTAGGCTAGGCGCGTGCGTTTCTTTTTTGCTTGCAGTATAAAGTGTAAAGTGTACATCTTACTATTATGAATAATTCAAGAGAAATCAATGTAGGCCACTCAAAAACAAAGTAAAAAATAGACTTGGTTGATTCAGGTTCTTAGTATTCTTTATTTACTGTGTTTTATTACATTTTGATACTGTTCTCCATCAATTACAGCGGTGATTTACATACGTATTGAGTGCTGATGATTCACTTTGGCATACATCAATGAAAGTTAAAATCATTTATCAGAGAGACCCTTCTTTTGGAGGTGGCTGCTTGATATCTCAACAAATATATGATTTTATTATATTATTGCTCGGTATCTTGCAAAAGGAGCAAGATATGAACTTTATTCATCCAACTCAAGAAACATTTAACAAAGAAGAAAAACAAATGGATTGCTCAAGACTCTCCTTCCCTTGTAAAATCGGACAAATTAAGAAATAAGTAAAGAGAGGCCAAAAAAATCAAAGAGGCCTTGATTAAGTGGTTGGGTAGAAGGACAAGTAACTGAAAGGTTACGAGTTCGAGTTTCATCCACTTGTACCCCTTCCAAGGTATGAGCTTGAACATATATTTGTCTTTTAGGCTTTAGGGGATGCCCCATTTGTGGGTTAGGAGCTTGCACCCACCTGAGATTAATTAAATGCACGGAAGCTGGCCAGGATAACTAAGTTTAAAAAAAAAGTAGTTGATGTTTTAAAATGAAAATTATTGGGGGTGGCTAAAACCCACTAATAGGCTATTACCACCCCCACTTTACCAAAAAGATTTATTTTCTAAACTACCTTCATGCCAAATGACCAAAATCATCCCACTTGGAAACCTTTTACCATTTCACTCCAAAACCGTCTAAACATACCCCACCGTTTTCTTCATCTTCTCCAGCGGAATCTTCTTCGTCTTCTTCATCTTCTTCCTTGATCTCTCACTCATTTTCTTGCTTATAAGTAGTATTTTAAAGCTTCAAGATTAATATTTCAAATGTTTAGATCATTTTGTGACAAATCTAAAGTGTTTTTGGTTTGTTTTGGAAGGTTAGGACATTCAAAACTAAATAACTTCAATACATTTTGAAAGCATTATGGCACTAGAATCAAGTGCGGGTGACAAAGTATATACCCGAGAGAAATTTTTGGGTCATTTGAATGTTACATTGCTTCTTTTTTTTCGAAAAAAATTGCACTCTGGTTCTGCCAAACCCTACTTCATAAGGTTCGGCCGCTTTAGGCTGAACCTCCTATTTTTTTATTTTTTGGGGTTTTGACCCTCCAGCATGTATTCTTATGCATTTATAGACATTATTGACGTGTCTTGTTACACCCAGTACACAGCACACTGCAGTGTCTAGTACTCCCGAGATGTGATAATATTATGTGGTATATAACGGCTGAGGTACGCTCGGTACGAGGTACCCATTACATCCCGGGGATACTAGACACTGCGGTGTGCTGTGTACTGGGGTGTGACAATATTATGTGGTATATAACGGCTGGGGTACGCTCAGTATGAGATACCCATCATATCTCGGGGTACTAGACACTGCGGTGTGCTATGTACTGGGGTGTGACATGTCTAGTCATATTCGAATGTAAATTGGGTAGTGGGGTATCGTTTCCATCATGTGAGGTATGGGTGAAGAACAGTACCCCACCACCCAATTTACGTTCGAATATGACTAAACAAAAAACACTTTAAAGACAGAGGAATGGCTTTGGGAGAAGAAATAGTGGCAAATGAAGAGAAGGAGAAGAAATTGGTGAAAAATCTATCACTTTAAAGTTAGATCTATGGTTTTAGGAAGAAGAAAAAGCTTGGGAGAAAGAAGAAAATTGTAGGTAGGGATGGGATATGCAAAAGGATAGTTTGGGACATTTTTGAATTTTGGTTAAAGATGAAAATAGTCTAGGTATTTTTGGGTGAGGTTAATGAAGCATGCGGGGTAATAACCTATTAGTCATTAGTGGGATTCATTTAGCCGCCCTCAAATTATTTTCAACTTTAGAATAATTTCATGCTCCCTCTTTCATAATTGTTTTCAAACGCACATGTTTCATTTCTAAAATCTAAATCAACTAAATATTACATATATAATGAAAAAATTATACAGCAAAAATAAGAAAAAAAATAAATAAAAATTGAAGAGTCCAAACAAAGTTGGAGTGTTTTTATATGAGAAAAAAATATATATATATTATGAGGCTATCTAATACTCACAAAATTTAAGTAAAATTATAGTATCAATATTCTTTTGAATGATAATTAATCAAACTAAAGTTAAATTATGGTGGACTTTCTTTTTTAATACAATGGTATCAATATTCATTTTTAACTAAAACGATACAATCAATACGAAACTAAACTAATTATATTACGAGGCTTACTGATACTTGCAAATTTTAATTAATTTTTTTTTTTAAATCAAAATAATAATAATTATAATATCAATATTGTTCTGAATTATTGACCAAAGTGAACTTCCTTTTAGTCTTGGCTTAGGGACAACGGAGCCCCCACCCCACCACCACCACATCGCGCTCCTCTTCTCGAATCGACCAAATACAAAATGTTTCTTCTCATGAGCGATTCGATCTGAAACGATAACGATGATGGAGATGATGAAGAAGAGAAGGAGATTAGATTAGATTAAAAGAAGAAAGTGATCAGATCAGATCAGGGAGAGCGATTTAAATGGCTACCGATCCTTCTTTGCTTCCCGAAATCGGACCGGACGGTCTGCCCCGAGAAGCCCCTGTCATTGCTTACACCGAGAAGGTTTTTTTTTTTTTTTTTTCTTTCTTTTTTGTAATTTTTTTGGGGTTAAATTTCTATGTTTTATTGTTTGATCTTGTTGTGGTGGTAATGAGACGAAGTTAATGTGAAAATCCGGTTTTGTTTTGACCTTTTTTTTTTTTTTTTCAGATAATAGAGGAGGAGCAGCTTCAATTAAGGAAGTAAGATCACTTTTCTGGCCTAATTGTGTGTTTTTGGTTCTTTCTTGGTTAATTTGTGTTGAAATCTGTTTGTTCTGTCTCCAATTTTTTGGTTCTTGAATTTTAAATTTGCCAAATTGTACAATACCATTTTCTGTGTTACTTGTTATTGGAATCAACTTGTATGGAGTGTTTGTGATTGTCGATTCCATGGATGCGATTTTCAGGTACTGACATTGCATGAGCTTGAAAGTAAAATCTGGTTTATGAATGCACTTGGTATAAGTTCCTGGATCACTATTTCTCTTTGTTCTCAGGGTTATTGAACTGTACAGGAAGATGTGGCTGGTAACAATTTAAGAAATAACATGATCACAAAACGAGTTTCATGAATGACATAGATCGTATAAGTGGAAATGATTTGGAACTAAATTATCTAGAAATGAGTTTATTCTTATAGGAGTAAACAAAAAGAAAGTGAATGGAAGTCAGTTAAAGTGGATTTTTTTGTATAGGAGTATCTGTATTATGGAAGAAGTAGGAAGGTCTGCTTCAATGCTTATCATATGTTGTTGAAGGATAAAAGAGGATATGTTGCAAGGATAGTAAGTTGGTTTTAAGGTGAAATCTGAATATACTTTCTGATAACCAGAGTACCTTATTGGGATTTATTTTGTAACATGATTCATCTTGTTGGCATAAATAATTGGAATAATGTACTCCTTACTAATAGTTGTTCATAAATTTATGAATGTTTGTATGTGTAAATATCATAAAGTATCTGAATGGAGCCATTACTAATTCAGTTTATTTTTGATGGCCATGTTTGAAAATTTTGGATCCATGTGTGACTTTTTATTAGTCTTATTTCGTGCTTGACATTCTGTAATTTGGAAAGATGATCAAATGTTTTGATTTATTTATGGCTAGCTAATAGATATTTTACCAAAATCAGTAGTGAACAAATGTAGCTTTCTTGCTTTTTTTTTTTTTTCTTTTGACTGTAATGGAAGTACCTAAAATACCATTAGTTGGGATATCCATCTAGTGATTGCATGTATGGCATTTGGGTTCATGAATGGCTAGATCATTCTCCTATTCTTCTAATACAAACTCCATGATTTGGTCAGATATATTGAACAAAATTATTCTAAGATCCGTGATGTCGAACGAGAGCTTGCAAATCTTAATTTGGAGTTGAAACTCACAGCTGGGTCAAAGAAAGCAGGTTGTACAAAGTACAAACCACTTTACTTACATTTCTAGGATTCTTGTTTATACTTTTTATTTGTGATCTTTTGTGTGATTCCTTATTTCAACCACATTAGTGAACATTATTAAATCATCTTTTTGGCATTTCATGAACCAAAAGCTCTTGAACTCATGCGAAAGAAAATAGAGTTGGCAAATGAGAGAATACGGGCTGCAAAGGTCAAGGAAGAACAAGCACGAAAAGTATGTTCCACTTGCTTTTATGGAATTGAATGTTCTTATCCAAACTGTCTTACTGTGTGTTCCTTATGGTGGTTCCTTTTTAATATGCTGGTATATGTTCCTTTTGGCAATCATTAAATTGTTTGTAGTTGAAAACTTCATTTGATTGAAAACGGTTAACTCGTGTCCTTTTCGACAAGGATACTTCATTTATAAGAATGTTTCTTGTCAGTCCCCACATATCCAACATAAGCTGAAACATGTTAAACTTTGTTTTTAGTAGTGAGTTGTATATAGCCTTTTTTATCAACTCAAAGTCTCAAACTGAACTCAGCAAAGCTGTTTTCAATTGCATTGGGTCGAGAATGAGAATCCACTTTCTCCACTTATCAAATATCAAATCTTTAGTTATGTTCTCAATAGTTATATCTGTACTTAGTTATATCTTTAACCACTTTCTCCATATTATTTTAGACCATTCTCTGCCTTTGTCAATTTTAATAATTGTTAATACATCACTTTTCCAAATTAGTGGATCTAATGATCTCCATCGAATGTCATATGTATTCAAACTCAATCTTCATTTTATGTATTCAAACTATCTTTAATCAATATATCTATCTTTTTATCTCCAATTGGAGCTCCTCCTTCTGTTTGCTGAATTGTTCTTTCTTTTTCTTGTTTTTTTTAATTTCTAAATATATCTACTAATGTTTTACCACATATCTATCTTGACATTTCTTTTACACTCAATTAATTAGCATGTATTTGTATATGAATTGATATTTGTTCTGTAAAGCATGTTTAACCTAAAATAGGGGTCTTATTCATTTTCCTATCAACTTTGGTGGGATGAATCAATCATATGGTATTTAGAAGAATTAAACTTGCTCAAATACAATGAATGACATCATCTTATTTTCTCCTACCTATTGAATAATTGGACCTAAATACTTAATGTTTTCACTCTGTAATATCTCTTGATTCTTGACTTTCAATCATCGTCTCTCCATTTATATTCCATTTCTATTAAAATCACAGTTAATTTATTCAATATTTATTCTACTAATCCTAAAGCCTTTGGATTATAATTATTCTTTCCAAACACCTAATTTAGTATTAACTCCTATTATTGTTTTACCAATTAACACAATATCAACAAGCATTATGTAATATTTTATGAATATGCTGAGTTGATTCATCCATAATTAAGGCGAAAAAGCACGGGCTTAAAGCTAATTCCTAGTGTAAACCTATGATAATTGAAAATTCACTAATTTTTTGAGATGTTCTTACTATGCTATCACTCTATCAAACATATTCATTATAACTCAGCACCCATTTATAGTTCTTTTTTCTCAAAAAACCACATCCTTAGATAATATATTGTATGCTTTCTTTTTCTTTTTTTTTTGGTGAACAGTATATTACATGCTTTCTCTACATCTAAAAAGAAACCAAAGTAGAATTACTTTAAAGGCCTTTTTTTCATTTTTTTTATTTTGGAGGTTCAACATCTTTATTTGTGGAGTTTTCATTTTAGAGCTAGTGTGTAAAGCATTGCTTTAAAAGGTGTTTGAGGTGCATGACCACCACGAAAACTCCTTGAGGTTTATGCCTCATAGAATTGACTACTGAGGTTAAGTAAGGCAGAAGCCTCAAGTTTCATACTCAATTTCATTTTTAAATTTTTTTATTCTGGACACACAGACACATACATATTCATTTTGAGGATTGATTCTCTAAAAGATTTGTCCCTTGAAAGGCAAGAAAATCTTTTCATCATCTTTAGGAAAGGCTCTTTAAATATTGACCTAACTTCTTAAATTTGAGGATCTTGACTTACAATATATACTCATTAGGTTTTATATGGTTCTTCATCTATTCATGCAGTTCATGTTATCCCTACAAATCAAAACCCATCAATTATTCTCATAATGATACAAAGAAGTCTGGAAAAATTTTGCCCCATTCTTGGAATGTAACACAATTATATAGTATTGAAACTCACCGTATCCAATGAAGGTGAGGTGGAGAAACTGCTTCAACCAAGGAATTCTGGCTTGGTTTAGTGAGATATGTTTATAGCTTTCTCCACTGCAAAGTCTGCGATGGCATATAGCACAGTTTTATGGTATTGAAACTCAATAGATCCGACGAAGTTGAGGTTGAAAAACAACTTTCACCAAGAAAATTTGGCCTGGTTTACTGAGAAGGTGGCATGCTTTTAGCATTTTCCACTGCCATGCTTACTAGGACTTGTTAGAGGACCCCTTCCTCCAAACAGGAAAGTGAATGGCAGATTGCTAAGCTGGCAGACAATGCATATATAACTTTTCCTTCTAGGTCTGCTGTCTCATCTTAGCACCTGTAAGATATTCCTTTGGTGCGAATGCATTGTGAACAGCGTGTACATGGCCTATATTCAGTCCGGCTGATTGTTTTGTTCATCGCCACTATAGTATCTATCCAAGGTTTTATTAGAAAATTTTTTTTTTTTGTTTTTCCATTTCTAATACAGGGTTAGAGGTCTGCTGTCTCATCTTAGCACCTGTAAGATATTCCTTTGGTGCGAATGCATTGTGAACAGCGTGGACATGGCCTATATTCAGTCCGGCTGATTGTTTTGTTCATCGCCACTATAGTATCTATCCAAGGTTTTATCAGAAAAATATTTTTTTTTTTGTTTTTCCATTTCTAATACAGGGTTAGAGGTAACTGAGACCCCAGTAGAGCCTGTGAAGGCAAGCGCAACGACAACGAGAGACACATGGGACCCGGACCAGGACCATATAATCACTCATGGGCCGACTCCCCCGTACAGGGAAACGATACTCCCACTTATTTATATATAAGGGCATATCATGAGAATCAATCCATGACCTATAGGGTGGGGTTCAGTATGCCAACCACTGGGGCAAGCCCCGGTTGGCAATATTTTATTTTGGTAATAGGCTAATCAAACTAAAAAATGTGGAAGGTTCTATAGCTTCTAAAAATGTGCAACTTTTTTCTTCTCTATAATTTTTTTATTTTTTATGTGTGGGAATTGAATATCAATTTATTCCAGATTCCTCCTTTATTCGTATTGCATCATTATCTGAGTAATGCATTTTCAATTTGGGGTTGTATTGGTTGTGCCATCTATCTTTGACTCTTTCCTGCTGATGGAAGATCTTGCAAATACCTAATGCATTTCAGGTGTGGGAAGAAGCATCAAAGGTAGTAGAGGATGAAGAAGCTATCAAGCAGAAGCTCTGTGATGATGTGAGCCGGCTGGTATGTGTCCCTTTATCCTCACTCTCTGTGGATTTTGAGGGACTAGCTGTTTATTAAATTATATAGTGATTTGTTCCCTTGAGTAGGTCCAGGAAAGCAGCAATCTTCAATTTTCTAGACTGAAGGAACTAAAAAGGCGCCTTGAATCCTTAAACCCAAGCAGGGCATCTATATCTGATTCTGACCTAGCTGTAAGTTATTTTTTTTCAACATTTTTAAGGATATTAGTATCTCTATCCATACTCATCTTGATGATTCGTTCTTTGGCTTAGAAGTGTGTTCTAGATTCTAGTTGTGAACAATGACAACGAGGGTTGATCTTGAACTTCATGAAAATCATCCATTCTCACCAATAAAGTTAAACGTTTGCCTGCTTTCTCTCTTTACTTGTAGGTGTCAAAATCAGCAGAAGAACCTTCAAAAAGTAGCACAACAGCACCAGTTGTGGATGGTCAAAATCAATTGCCATCTAGTGAGGGTGAAGGAAGAGGAAAGAAGAAAATCCTCAACCCAGGAAGAGGGAAGGGAACTGGGATTGTACCAAAGGGTAGAGGATCTCCAGGGCCGGGCTGGACTGGTGCTGGCTTTGATGTGGATACCAAAACTCAAGCATATAGTGGGGCTTTGTAGAAATCTCAATTGTATGTGCCAAAACATATCTTATGAAATCATCTTTTCAGCAATCTTAGATACCGCATAATAAGGTTTTTCATCAACTCTTTCTTCAATTGAAATTCAAATTCTCCTTGGTCTCTTGTTGCTTCATTTGCATGTAACTGTTGATACAAAATTCACTACGAGAACTGATAATTTATTTTTTATTATTTATCTATTTATTTATTCTTATTCTTTTTTTTTTTTTGGATTTTTCATGTAGTGTTTCTGTCTTTTAGGCGAGATTAATTCGCAGTAAGAATACTGCAAGGGCATTGGGCGGGCATGATTACGTAAATATGTTATCTAAACTATGGATTTATTCTTGTTTCAATCCAAGGTGATTTGTGGTCTTTCGAGGGAGATGGCACCTCGATTATCTTAATGTTAGAAATAGAAATCACTAGACTAGAGTTGAAGGCTATATCTGAAATGTAATTTCATCGTACACGTGGAGGAATAAAAGGGATATAGAACATCATCATGCAAATATCAAAGAAGTAAATAGAGATTATGCAAATGCTGATAAATTGACTTGACCCAAGACTTTTCACAAAACCAACATTAATAATATATTTGTATGATTCTTCTACGCGAGTAGTAGTGTCTCGTAGTGTTGGTAATAGGTTAATATACATTGTTAGATCTTCATATATTAGCTATAAGTTACTTATAGTTTGTAATATGCAAGAAGATGGAAAATTTGAAATAAAATTAGAGAGTTTGGCCTTAAATTTGATAAAACTTTTCATGACAATACTGAGAAGCTAACTCCCTCACTTGAAAAGCTGGTCAAGGTTAAATAAAAATGGTAGCTGCTGGTTCCTTCTTTTTTGGTAATATAACTGCTTATATGATTATGGAAGAAATAAGACTTATGTTAATTTATGAATGACAGCTGTTAGAATTCAACAGCCTCAAGATCAGGACACCAGGTATTAAATTCAGACAACACTACAAATTTTTGGCTTTATTGTTATAGAAACGTTTCTAACCATTAGCATCCTTCCTAATTCAAGAGGTGCAATTATAACATTTTTGAGTTATTTGTCTTATGCAATGCCATCACTTCAAGTCATTTCAGAAAAGCATTTAAAACCACTATAATTATGTTAAAATAGAGATACGTACCCTTAAGTTACCTTTTTATTTTTATTTTTTGAAAAATAAGTTACTTTCTTATTTGATGAATTGATTAAAAATATTTTCTATGTTTATACCTTTTAAATATCAATTATTAAAACCGATTTATTTACTCTTTAAATTCAAAACCAACTTCAACCTAAATTTCACAGAGAGTCAAACTATGGTTGAGATAAAAGTTTGAAGTAAGGGTCTATTTGATAGGTGAAAAAATTATTATTTTTTTAAGAAAATAACATATTTAAAAAATAAATAAAAAATGATGTGTTTGATTGTTATTATTTTCTCTATAAATTTTTTTTCAACTATCTTATTATCCCACCCAAATTTTTCCATAGGTGAGAAAATATAAATTTATCATGAGATTTTTTTTAGCATTATTGTAGTACTTATGTTTATAT
This sequence comes from Paratinospora sagittata, assembly GCA_035771175.1. Classification (NCBI taxonomy): domain Eukaryota; kingdom Viridiplantae; phylum Streptophyta; class Magnoliopsida; order Ranunculales; family Menispermaceae; genus Paratinospora; species Paratinospora sagittata. The sequence continues at coordinate 35,326,571 of CM069591.1, forward strand.
TTAATGAAATTTTTTATTTTCTATTCTCCTTCCATCATTGAGTGTGGAGAAATATTTTCTCATGCATAATTAAACAACTATAAGAAAAAATTTGAAAAAAAAAAAAGTTTACGAAATTATTTCTCTAGAAAAAAAAAATTATATGTCAAATAGGCCCTAAAGTGTTTTTGCCATGAAAAGAAATTGAAAAATGATCAAAATATTTCTTCGAAAAACCTTGTTTTCGATTCTTAAAGTCCCATTTATATACAAGAGATAAAATAAACTTTAGAATGTCTAACTAATATAATCAAATCTATTTTGTAGCCAATTCAAAAAATAAATATATATATCCACCACAACATTAGAATCTATTACTAAAAAAAAAAGAGGGTAGCTAAATAAATCATAAAAAAACACTCTTTACACCACAAAATATCACCAATTTCAATTTTCAATAATAACCTCATGTGATTGTACCAAAATGCCCCTATTTTTTTTTTTCCAATTTCATCATGGGTTCTGTCTTGCGTGACCGAATCAAAATATATTCGTTCGGTCATATAGATCAAACCTATAACTATTGGTTCAGTTTGTATGACCGAACCATCCATTTTTTTGTATGTTTTAAATACATTAAAAAAAAATTGTATGATTCGGTCGACGATGACAGAACATTTGGTGATGACAGAACCCAAAGGTTCTGTCGTCTCTGACCGAACTACCACAATCAGTTTGGTATCACACGTCCGAAGCGATCGCGGTCTAGTTCTTTCCATGACAATTTTTTCGAACACCCGACAATGTTTTTCGAGAACAAAAACATAAAACATACCATTTTAACAACAAATCTTTTATCAATTTAGTGATTTTTGTTTACGAAACTTCGAATCGCAACCTCCTTTCGTGTCGGAAAAAAAAATACAAAATCCGTCAAAACCATCTATTTTTCCGCTGAAGATGAGATAATAGCAAGGAAGTAAGTAATTTTGAGTATTTTAAATGTAGTGATTTATGATTTTTAGGAATATGTTTAAAATTTGTAGGGTAGGGTTGGTTTGGAAGAGATAAATTTGGTTAAAATTATGAGAAGGGTATTTAAAAAAGTTTAATACAGTAAGAATATCATTTTTTCAAATTTCTGTAGTAGGAATAGAATACGGTCAAAATAACCCTTCTTTTTATTTTATTTTATTTAGCTGTCCTAAAAAAAAAACTTAATTAATTATTTTACTCCCTTTATTTTAGTATTGTTATTAATTTTTCTAAAAAAATATGATGTAAGAGTACTGAAATTGAGAAATTGTCAAATCATATTTACTTGTGAACATTAAATGAGAAATTGACAAGTGAGGATGAATCAAGAAATTAGGGCATACTCACACAAGTACCAACTACCAAATGGGGGGCAGCCTTAAATAGCAAGAAAGAATGACAACTCCAAGAAGATGGATGGCTTCAAAGTCCTGAAGACGATTTCAGTCACACCCATCATTTCATCTATTACATAGACAACCTAACTCATTTAAGCTTCACTTGTAAACCTACACTTCTACATATGGTGTATAGTAAGAATGGATCCATCATCATCCATTCCTTACCTGCTACCCATTAATTTGATCTGCAATACACTTGTAAAGGTTATATATACCCTTGATTTATCAAATTTATTTAGTTTAATGTTTTTTTTTTTTTTTTTTTGTAAATTTTACATTCTTATGCTTAAATGAATACTAGATTAAATTATCATTCAATCTAAAAATTATTTTAAATTATTAATATTTATGTTCCACTTGATATATATAATTAGGCTTTTATTTATTAATTATAACTTTATGGTTAGACAAATTTTTGCTATGATAGAAATCTGGTATTCAAATATCTTTTTAAATATTTGTTTGTTTTTTTTATTTATAAATTTTTTATTGACTTAATACTTAGGCACGACACATTATGCTTGTATACACCACTTACATCTAAAAAATATATTATATTTATATCGGGATCAAAGCTTAAAATATCTTTGTGGGTAAGACCCAAAATGTAAAATTATTTACTTTACCAAAATTCACTGAGATAAATAGTTTTTAATATCAAAACTTAACGTGTTGCACTCTTTCTCAATATACAATAAAAATAATAAAGTGATCAGATAAACAGAACTAAAATATATATTATATATTTATACATCCAGCACTTTGTACGGTGTACAAAATGTTACAACCTTAACACCATTTTCAAATTTTTGAAAATCTTGAGACCCATCCGCCCAAACACCAACCATATCCAAATACATCTATATATAAAACAAACAAACAAAATAAATAAAAATAAAAATTCCTCGTAGAATATTAACTGAATCCCACCAGAATCGCCCATTTCCGTATCCCTCAGCTGTCACCTATTTCACCCGACACCACAACCCCCACACTGCCACGTCACCATATCCTTACATCACGGAATCTTCTCGGGCACCACTCCCTCCATTATTATAATATTAAAATTTATTCTCTGCCACCTCTGCCATCAACCCTATACTACTACGTCTTTCCTAGATCTCCACCGCTAATATCAAAACCTCAAACAATCCAACGGTGATAATCTCAAACGTGATTAAGGAGGACGCTATGCATCATCTCACGCGTCAACGTGGCAGATGATGAGATGTGAGACATACACAGTTTTGAACGAATGGCATCTCGTCACGTGATAGCCCATGTGACGTGTGTGTCAGAACCTGCGACAGCTCGCGAGCGGTTTCTGTGACGTCAGACTGTATGTGACTAGCTCGTCGTCGCCGGCAGCCGGACGAGGATCGCCGAAGCGGTTTCGAGAACGAGAGAATCGAGAAGATCTCGCTCGATCTCGAAGACAATCCACTCGCCTTCTTCGAGGATCGGCAGTATTGTGAGAAGCTGGTTCGTGGAATAATCCGGGAGATCAAGCTCGATCAGATCATCGATGTCTTGAAGGATCTGGCAATTCGCGGACGGAAAGGTTTGGATCTTGGAGCATAGTTGTTGTAGGAGTTGATTTCCGTTGATGTGTTTGTGTTTGATGAGGGGAAGATCGTACCGTTTGGTTATGAATCTGAGCCAGGGTTTCATGTTGAGGTAGGGTTTTAGAATGTCCACCAGGATTTCGTCGACTAGATGGAAGATCAGCTTCCTGTTGTGTCGTTGCGTCACTGGCGAGGAATGTTGTTGTTGTTGTTCGAGGTAGTCGAAGATGGAAGGATCGAGAGGATGAGAAGGAGAGAACCATCTGGCGGTGAAGGAAACGATAGTGTCTCTGTCGATTCCTGTACGTTTGAGGATCTCGGTTACGTACTGGAATTCCGCATCAGAACTACTACTGCTGCTACGGCTGGTGGTGGTCGATCGGTTGATGTTGTCGTCTCGGCAATCGAACGGTAACGTAACTTGATGATGATGATGATACTCGTGGTACGATGCAGCAACACGGCTCGAACTACTAGATAACTGTGAGATGATAGGTTTTGAAACCTGAGCTTGAAGTCCTATTCCTGGCTGCTGCTGCTGCAGATGTAGAAAATCAAACGTTGTACGGTCAAACTAGATTATATCATCTTATAATCAATTTCCGAGGTTATAAAGAAAATGAAGATAAGAATTTCGATTATTAATTCCAGTTTCGATGAGAATTAGTCAATTGAACAAGAAGATAACGAAAAATGTCTCAAAAATCGATAGATTCATGAATAATAGTAGTACCGTTGTTTGAGATTGATGAGTTGTAACAGCTTGAGTATTATCATGAGCTTGATTTGACGAAATTGACTGCTCTAATTTGTTCACTTGTCCGACGAGGTCTTTCAGTGACGGAGTTTTCTTGCATTTCTTTTCCGGAATATTCAAATTCGCTTTTGCCGCTGGAGATGCTCTAATTGGTGGTTCTTTACGTTGAGTGAATCGCTCGCAACTCGCTTTCTTGCATTTGTCGATCGTTCGTTGCTGCGGTACTTGCAGAGATTGCGTCCTTGCAGTAGTAACTTTCGATCGCAGTTGATTGCAATCTTCTGTAACAGGCGGAGGTGGTGGTGGTAAGATCGGGAAAGGTTTCGATACAGGGATTATTAGATCTGGAGATGGTTTGATCTTGTGCTCCTGAGATCTAATCCGCGGCGAACTCGAAGAGGTCGAGTGTTTGATTTGATGCGCTTCCTGATCACTAGTTTTCGTTGGACGATTTCGCTTCTTCGACTTGGATGCTACAGTCTCTCTGTGATCAGCATTGGTTGTGTCTAATTTGCTTGTGTTAATGGCGGTACCGGTGGTGTTGGTGATATCCATACCGACTCTTCTGCTAACGCTCTCTTTCACCTGTTTCACTAGCTGCCGAGCGTACTGGCTTGGGCTTCTATTCTCTTCGTCATGATGATGATGTCTAAAGTGATAATCTTTCCTTCTCAACTTGATCTGTTCTCTTGAGCTCGGCCGACTAAGATTATGATCAAATTCTTCTCTGATCATCGTGTTTTCTTTGTTGATTTGAAGAGAGAGCCTGCTGGCATCTACATCTGATCTTCTAGCTGATGAGATTCTTGGAGTTTCTGGTAGCGAACGAGACCCCGAAATCTCTTCATGATAGCTGCTGTTGATCGTTTTCTTCCTGTTGATTTTACTATTGCTTTGCACCAGTTGGCGAGATTGGAGATTCTTGTGATCTTGCGAATGACGTCGATGATGTTGTGCTTTATTATTAATGCTTCCTTTTGCAGATGAAGATAGCGATGGAGAGCATTGTTCAGGCAAGAGATCAAGACCCATTAAACGAGCTACGAGAGTTGGGGTTTTGGGTCCTCCAGGTGAGCCACTTCCTTCTGAAGAAGATAATTCATCAACTCGAATTCTTGCAACTTCGCCTTCCATTAATCCCATTTTGCCTGTTCTTGTCTCCAGATGGATGGCCGCCTATAATACAAAGAAATCAGGAAAATTAGACAAAATACATTTGAAAACATGGTCTAATTAGCAAATTGGCTAGTTAATTAATTTGTTCAATTACTTACTGGGATGTGAAGAAGATCATGATCATCTCCTTGTTTCGGATCCGTTGCTTGTGATGATGATGATGAAGAAGGTTTTAGAAGCAGATTCTCCTCTGATTCCAAGCTGTTTCTTGGAGCTTGTACACCTGATTAATTTTGATTGAACACACATCAAACCCCATTTCTCAAAATTCAACAACTTTAAGTTAATGATTAATGTGCTTAAATAATTACCTTTGCAGATACTAGATGGTGGTAGTAGAGGGTCATCTTGAAGAAGAACTGAAGAAGAAGAAGAGTTGGGCTTGAAACAGGGCTGGTGGGTGATGGGGAACTGAAACTGGTGAAAATCAAAGAGGTGAAGAACTCCACTCATGCATCCTGGACTTGAACTGATGTCCTTATTACTACTATTACTAGTATTCTGATCTCCTCCTCTCTTGCTAAACCTCCCACCCCAATGCCACTGATCTTTACCCATAACACACACACACACCTAATTAAACTGAAGAAGTTTCTCTCCAAATATTAATAATTCTCTCTCTCTCTCTCTCTCTCTCTCTCTCTCTCTCTCTCTCTGTCTCTCTCTCTTTCTTATTAGTTCTTCAGTGAGGAGAACAAGAAATAAAGAACAAAAAAGCGAATCAAAAATGAAAAAGACAGTAGATTAGAGAAACTATAGAGAAAGTAGAGAAACTATAAACTTGGGGGTGGGGGGACCTAATTAAGAGCTAGAAAAGAAGAGGTAGAAGCGAAAAAAGCGGATCCAAAATAGAGAAACATCTGCAACAAGCTAACAGAAACACACAGTATATTATCTCTCTCTCTTTCTCTTCTCTTCTTTCAATCTTATCTCCTCTTTAACAAATTAACTCTTCTTCATCCCCTCATAAAGAAAAAAAAAAGGCTGTGTTCTTGGGAATTGAAATGAAACGCAGCGCAGCGCAGATAATGACCAGATCACTACTACTACTACTACTCTCTCCCACACTCTTTCCCTTACGCTTTAATTGTCAAGAATTTATTTAGAATCTCACTACCGTTTAATTAACCTCCGTTGTCTGATCCAGTGCCTCTGTACGTTGCATTACTTAACGTTCCAGCCATTTCTAGCCGTTCGATTCAATCAAGGAAGGCTGATAATGCTAATCAAAACCTGCGGGGGGATACCAAGGTATATATGTAGCAACTGACGCCATGACTGTATAAAAAGGTCAGGAAAAGAGGTTTTTTATAATTTTTTATTTGGTTTTTGTTTTGAGTTGCTTACTTTCTACATCGAAATTGACGAGTTCTTGACTACGTAAAAAGATTCCTTAGCGTATCATAAATGCAGGGAGAGGTAATGGAAATTATTACCGTGGTTAATATTTAACCATGATATGGGGTTGGGACGAAGTTTGAATAAAAAATGGGGTTATGGGTAGCACGTACTGACCTGACCTTGGAAACAAAATGAAGAAGAAGATCAGTTGCAAACCCAAACCTTGTTATGACCATAAATCCCTATTTTAATTTTTACCAACTATTAATTAGTACGGTTCCTCTGTACCCATCTCCCCTTAGTACCTCTCTGAACTGCTATTAATAATGTGACACGGACATATATACGACCACCTGCTATTAATAAGAAAATTGTATCTTAGTATTAGCAATTTCTTAATAATAAATCAAACATTTTCAAATCAAATCTAAAATATATGTTTCAATTAATAAGCAACGCACATAAAAAGAAAAGAAAAAAAAAAGTGAAGGTGGTTATTATTAAGTCCCCTACCTAATTTACATTTAATTAATATTCAAATTAACTATATATAAGCTAGCATGGTGCACGTGAGCTAGTGCAGTAGTAAATGTACTGTTCTAACACTTAAGATATATCAAACACACAGAGGTTGTTTATTATTACATTAACATGGGAGGCTCGAGTACTCCCATATTTATAAAAAGTTACAGCGACGTATGGAGTATATATAGTGTGATATAAGTAAGATATATAGATAAAGAGGAGGGGGTTATGCAATGGTTAAGTGTTAAGAGGGTTAAGGACACAGTTTCCATTCTTTGTCCTTGAATTAAAAAGCACAAGGTCCCATTTCCTGTCGTGATTTGGGTGTTCCTCACGTGCCAGATTCTCCCACTTTACCTTCCATTCTTTGTTCTCATTCATCCATAGCTACTAATTAAGTACTGTTGTATCACATCACAGCGGCATCTACCTTAGCTAGCTAGAGTTACATATACTTTCAAGTTTCAACTACTAGCTAGCTAGTACTAGTTTTTATTATTGTACGTAGTACCACCATTTGAAATTCAAAGAATTCCCTCCAGCTATCGCGGCAATCTTTTATTAATGGTAGCTATCCAGTACTCAGTGCCCTAAACATATATATAATACTTCTGATCAGTCAAACATTTAGAACGAATCTCAGTTCAGTACCAGCACTTTAGTGATCTGCACATATATTTATTCTCACCCACTTAAACTCATCTGTAATTTATATACATTATATATATATATATATATAATACTCAAAAATCATATTCATGTAGATACAGTAAACGGTGATTGGAGGGCATGTATATATGTGTGTATAATATTTATTATTATTAATATATTCACTATGTTAAATTAATAAAAATGTATTTTATTTATAAATAGAAAAAGGGTAAAAAGTAGTAAACTATTAGAATTAAAGATAAACTATACATAAAATAACTTAATTATAAATCACTATAGTAGCCCCCTAAGTAAGTTTTATAATAAATAATAAATATAAGTTCAAAGTGTTAAATGAAAATTTGGTATCTTTGCGAGAAATTTTGTATTTGAAGATTCATAACTTTTATTTTAATTTTGAATTTTTCTTAATTTTAATATATAATTTTTTGCGAAAAACAAAAGAGAAGATAAATGTGAAAGAAATACAAAAAATGGTCGTGCCGTGAAAAATATTAAGTAGATTTATTTTATATATATATATATATATATATAATTGTTCTGATTAATCAGAAGAGTAATGGTACTGTTGGGGAACTGTCAGCAATCAAAACACTTCTGACTTGGGTGCCATTGGCTAGCTAGTTAGGTCCGATACATAGAAGAACTGGTTGACGGGCCTCCTTCTCACATGGGTGGTCAGCCTTTTTTTTTTTTCTTATTTGTTTTTAGATGTAATCACCGGGTGGCTAATCATTGGGGAACTTTCTTCGTAGACTTCACTTTTCATGTAGGAAAGCATCAGATCAGGGTGCAGTGATTATAGATCATCATTTCAAAGTTTTGGGAATTAATCTGCTTGAAAAAAAGAGGTATGCAATTTAAAAATAATTTTTAAAAATTTAGAATATGTTCTCCGTTTTTGTTGATTTGTAGTTTCTAAAACCATGTTTGACATCATATTTAAAAGTGTTTTTAAAGTTTAAAAACAAGAAAAATTTGTTTGGTTTTGTATAAGGTTTCACACAAAGCAAGTTTAAAAAACTTATGCGAGTCCTATCAAGTACAAATCAACAACAACAAAAAATTTAATAACTTTTTTATGTTTTCTAAAAATAAACATTTTTTTAAAATTTATTTTGAAAAACAATTTTTGAATCATATTAAACCAACTAAAGCTTTGTTTGGGAGACCTTTTTAAAAGCGCATTTCTAAGAAGCGTTTATCAAAAAAACACTTTTAAAAACTCATAACTTCTTCTAAAAACATAAAACTATTTTTTTTCCACCGCAGTTTTAGCTAGAAACAGGTGTTGCAAAACACTTTCAAAAGTGTTTTTGCTTCAAAATTACTTTGAAAAAACTCTCCCAAACAAGACTTAAGTTTTTTTTGCAACTTTTTTTTTTTGGTTTTAAATATAAAAAAGTGAATTTAAATAAAAGGAAAAATGATCTTAAGTATGGTTGAGTTGTCATCAATTTTGGGTTGGAGCTTCATAAATTGCAATCTTACAATTAGCTAAATAATGGTACTAACATTGCCTTGTTAGATTTATATTTTAAAAATTAATCACCAATGTTGATGATTCAATATACGGCTACGTTTGAGAGAGCTTTTGCAAAAGCATTTTCTGAAAAGCGCTTTGGAAAAAGCATGTCTTACCCAACTTCTTTTAAAAACAGAAATTTTTTTTTTTTTTCACCACAGTTTGGTTAAAAGCTAGTGTTACCAAATACATTCAAAAGTGGTTTCGCTCGAAACGCATTTTAAAAAAGCTCTCCCAAAGAGGTTGTAATCTAATTAAGCCTCCGCCCATTTATTAATTACAACTTTAAATTATAGAGTTTAATGTTTATGTAAGAAAGTATCAAATCAAGAATTGAATATCTTTGGTTCCAGTCTCCAGAATTAATTCTTACACTATTAATTCTTGCAGAGTAACAATGATAGTACTTCATCAACTAGCTATTGCTAAAATATAAATTCTATGTTCATGCCCAAAATATGACTTTTGTATAATACCATTGTAGTTCAAAATTTAAAAAAAAAATAAATATATATATATATATATATATAATTGATTGGCTTTTGATGAACCAGTTGGTGTAGTACATGATAGCAAAATGAATTCAATACAACATTAATGATATATATATAGGGTTATTTTTCTCAATAAAATCAGGTGGGCCTTAGCTAAGGTGCTCAGCTCATGATTAAAATGGTCAGGCCTTGGAATGGGTACAGAGGTGAGCTCAGCCTCTGGGCCTTGGCAGATTTTATATCTATTAGTTATAACAAGGGAAATAGGCCCACTTGGTGGGACATAGAGCTCAGGCATAATTGACACATTTGTCTTGGAATAATAGATAAAATACAGCCACATATATACATATATATAGCTGGTGACCTAAGGATATACGTGAAGTACACCTTAATTCAACTCTGAAACTAGTAGGATATTGAATAGGGTATATATCAGAAATCCTGACTAAATATAACGTTACCACCTACTTTCTGATCAGTTCCAATAATGAATAAACTTAACTTTTAATCAAAATCTTCATTTTCTAATTTATTTTGAGAAAACGTGACTCATGTCCCTTTTGTTTATAATGTAACTGAATATGGAAAAATAAAAATTTAAATAACTAAGAAAGCGCATTATCGAAATTTATTTATTAAACCCAAAATTAATTGGGAATGGGTTATAACGTGAATAACTCGCGCGACTTATTTAAAAAACTAACGAGACGCACTTCAAGCTATACATATTCATTAATCTAAGGGTTTTTAACCATTCATTATGATCATACTACTATTGGACAGTTCACATGTTACTATTACCCAGATGAACCTATCTCGAGAAAGTCATGTATCAACCTTGAGCGTCATCTATGCTTGTTCTACCTTGAATAAACATGTTATTCCCCAACTAAATCATTAACTCTAATACCCACTTGTTGGGTGCTTAATTACATCCCAAGTAGTCCTAAATCTATGAAACCGTCATCTTAATTACCTCTGGATCCAGGTGTTACTTTTACTTCCACAGACTTTAGTAGTAATAAGAGAGATCATCACTGTTGGGCAATAATCTATGCATACCGAGCTATAGGCCACATCGGCACCTATAACCGCCACAGGTCGGCAAGTTAACTCTACACCTCGGCCTACCAAGGAGTTTTCCTGGGTAGAACCAACCTCCTCAATTGTCTGTAGTATGACCAACATTGAGGTGAGGTATCTTGCTCGTTGCTACCGAGTAGGTAGGCAAATTGGTGCCAGATAACAACTACACGAGATTTACTGTGACAAACTCAAGATTCTTTATAAATCGACGGTGATAAGGATTATCCGACTCTCCAATATTCTTCTACGAGCTTGAAACTAACTTGAGCATCGGAGAGTCTTTAGCCAAAATCACCTCGATTTTCTTTACAATTCTTCTTTATTTCTCTTTTAGATCATCAGAAATGGCAAGCTTTCCAGTAATCTATGTGGGTTTCAGTTCAACGTCTAATCTTCATCTCATCTTCTATTAGTGTTATTTAAATCTTGCACCAACAATCACTATCTTATGTTCCATGTTGTATAAGATCTTTCACTATCCTATAAAGTAGAACGGAATAGAATTGGAATATTGCAAAAGAAATACAAAAGAAAAAAATAATAATGAACTAAGGCCCATTTCCATCTTAGTACGTTATGTTTATTGCTTTTCAATTGCTAATGCCATTACCAAAAATTTCATGTTCAAGCTTGGTATACAATAGTTGAGAAAATGATCTTATTCATGCTTTATAAATGAAGAAATAAAAAATAAAAAATAAAAAATCAATTACAAGGACCGGCCGGTTTTAAATTGTAATGTTGGTACTAATCAAAGGCAAAACCAACGGTCGGGGAAAAAATCTTTGTGGTGCATATGCATGGACCCATTTGGGCCGGCCCCAGTGGGAAATTGAGACTTTTAGGTTTTAAATTCCCTTGAACAAAAAGGGCATGGCCCGACCTTTTGGATTGAGAAGGTGCCCGTAACTTGAGAAAGGCTTCCGGCGTGGTCAGTACTATTTTTTGTCTTGTATCAATATATACAAAACGTAAAATGAAAAGAAACTTAGCAGCTCATGGTGGCTGTGTGTCTGAACATGCACCGTCCCTTAAGAAGAGAGTTCATGAAGTTTCGTCTCAATCAGAGATAACAATCTCGTAAATATGGTATAATATGATTGGCCTCATATTTTGATATTTTCTTTTAAAAATAAGCTAAAAACTTAACATCTACATTGAGGAGGAATAGTTGTCCAACTTTTCTTTATGGCTAATATTTAGCAATACATGGGACATTTTCTTAACGTAACCTAAGGGCCGACTACCAACATCTTGAAGAGGGTAATGACGGTTCCCATAGTATTTGGATAGGTTATGGGATACTGCTATCGGACTAGCAGTATGGGTTCATCGATATACAAGGCTAAGTATCTAATATTGTTATGTCACCAGCTATAGAGTTAAACGCATTGAGCTATTTTAGCATACGTGCTAGAGTGTGCTTGTAGACTGCTATCGAGGGTATCTGAGTGATTTGTCTGAGTTATTATCCGGTGCTACACACAAGCGACATATTTGAGTCTTCTGTTGTAACATGAGTATACGTGTGAATGACTGACCATGAATATGAGTATTCGAGGTGTCGCATGAGTAATTTATTTATCTTTCAAATACACCCGTGACACGTGGCATGGCCGTCCTCTCTCACATGCAAAAAGTACATGTTTTTATTAAAAAATTGTTGAATCTCCTTAAATTATGTAATTAACATTGTGATTTAAAGCAATCTAACAACACTTAATGATAATGTAAAAAATGTGTGTAAAAAAAATGTGTTTTCAAAATATTTTTCTATTATTAAAACAATGAAGAGGGTTTGATACTACTCAGTACCTTTCTAAATGTTTCACTCCAGCTGCTTAGCCTAGCTACATTAAGTAGAACATAGAGATTAGTAACTTTTATTTATTTTTTTTAAATCAAGAGCACATATATCTTCTTAGAGTTTTAGGTATTCTGTAATACTCAAAGTAACCCAAAAGTAATATTGATCTCACAATATTTTCAATTAATTTGTCCTCACCTCTCTTTTTTCGTCTTGTCATTGGATCATAAGGGTGACAAATTCATGAAGAAAAATGTATTATCATTCAAATATTATTATAGAAAAGATTGACAACACATGGAGAATGTGTGTGGTTATTTATATTGATGAAAATAGCTTATAAAAACGTGTATCATATTGCATATATATGAAGATTTGTTATATGTCAGCATCAGCCAACTATATATATAGTAGAACGCCGCGTGAAATTAAAATAATGGAAAATGGTACCAATTAATTCTAGCCAGGTGTTTTGTTTTGTCATATCTGTTGTTCCGTTAAGGGGACAAGTCATTTTTTTCGGCACCAACTACACATATCAAAAGTTTTAATGGTCCAACCATACCTTAAAAAAATAATTTTTTTAAAAAAATATTTTTGTATGATTTGCCTAAATTACTCTCGAATTAATTTTATTTTCATCTAACTTTATCTTCACTAAATTTATCCATCATAAACTCTTACACTATTCGTCATCTTTATCCCACAAACCCTAAACCTTTCATCTTCGTCTCATAAACCCTAAATCATTTTTTCATTTTAATGTTCCTACTATTATCTTCATACTCTCCTTCTCCTAAACACTCTTTATAAAATTTTACAGTTATTTTTTATGTATTTTTTAGTAGTTTTTTTAAGTGTGTAGAAACCACCAAGCAATCAAAACATTCGATTTTTACATCATTTAAAAGGACAATGGTGAGGTGATTGAAGTTTGGATGAAATTTAACAATCTTTATTGAATTTTTTGTCTTTTTTTTTTGTGTATTCTAGGTTTTAAATGAAAAAAATCGTCATTAGTTTAGGCCTGCGTACCTGAACCTATGACAGAAAGTTCAATTGAACAGGATCGAACCTATGTATTAGGTTTGGTCGGTCATGTCCGACCGAACCTAATATTTTCGAGGGGATGGCCCCTCTAGTAAATTATGATGGTGGTCTAACTTGTTTACTGGTATTTTTTGTAATTTTTGATGTAATTTGTATGTTAACGCACTGTTAACCTCTGTATTGTTGCCTATCAGTGGCAAACGGCGTTGATCGTGTCGATGAAGAAGAACGTTTGTAGATCTGAGTATTGAAGAAGAAGAAGAACCGAGGGAGTAGATCAAGGGAAGAAGAACATCAATTGGGTTTAAGGTTTGTTACAAAAATGGAAATGAAGAGGGAAATTAAGTTTTTTTTTTTTTTTTTAATGAGGTTAGTTTAGGAAGTTTTAGGAATTTTTTTGGGGTAAAAATAGATGGGAATAATAATTAGGTGGGGTAGCAAAAGTAAATGTAGTACAGAGAGTAATACTTGTGATATATTTAGTTGCTCTTTTTTCTTTTCTCTTCTCATTTTTTTATTTTTGCCATTAATGGTTGATATTAAAGACTATAATGTCACCAAGATATATATATATAGATATTAAAGACTATAATGTCGTCAAAACAGATGATAATAACTAAGACAAATCTATAGGTAAAACTCATGGGCTTTTGACTTGATTGTTACAAAAAATTAAAAAAAAAATTATAAATGTCATTGAATTAAAAATAATGATCTATTTGTCCTAAGTTGACCAGTTAACGCCCCGTAACAGATGATGTAGCGTCATGTAAATCTCTGATTTACTGACTAGGCACTACCTCGGAAACATCATAATCGGAAAAAAAGATGAAAATCTTTGGTGTGACTTTCCTTTATTTAATTTATTTTTTATTTTTTTATTTTTTTTAAAGAAATCGTTGGTGGCGCTAAAACTCATCCTCAAAAACCAGCTTGCAAAATGAAGAGGACCCAAAAGTTTACATTTTCCCTAACTGCATGCACGTCTTTACTTGCTTTAATACCAATTGATACTATCAGAATTGAAGAAGAAGAAGAAGAAGACAAAATAACACAGGTGATAGAATTGTAATTTCTGCTCAAATCAAAAGCAGAGAACTGTTCATTATTTATACAACCGATGATAGAATTATAGGATCTATGTTCAGGTGTCCAACATCTAGAATACATGTTTGTTAAAAGTATGCGGGAGCATATGAGCTGACAACCAACATATAACGGAAATGGATGACGTGGCTAACGGTTTCAACCTTCTGGAGCAGAGTGCTCATGGCTTGGAAATGGTTTCTGTAACAGATACAAACTCAATTGCTTTATCCCATAAAGAAAAATGCTGAGATGACGTTTTAAGCTAATATTGATGTACCGGTAGATTATATTGAATTATGCATTAATATATAATTTAAGATAATTTAATAAATCAGTTAAAAATGTCAATATAACAATACTTTTCTAAAAAATTATTTTGTTATAAGTGGTGAAATGAGATGCAAAATTTAACAAAAAGAATCAAATGAATAAAAATAAATAAATTCATAAGTAAGAATTATAAATTTACGTGGTTGAGTAACTGTTTAGCTGTATTCAAGATAAGCAAAAAAATATAATCTATACTTAGATCTAATTTTCTCACCATCTATCTAATTTACTACAATAATAATAATAAATTATTTTTTTAAAATTTTTTTTATGTCCTGGAGAAAACTAGGATTAAAATGTTAATCCCTAGCAAGAAAAAAAAAATCATTATAACATCAACACATGTTTCAATAACTTCTACAAGTGTTCAATACGAGATTTAATATTAAATAAAAACTTCTTTTTTTTTTCTTAGTTGCCGATTTTCTTGCGGACAGAGGTGCCCTCTTATCTTTTGAGTTAAGACTAATCATTCGAACTATAGACAACTACATGATATATTCTTGACGGCCTTTTTCAATGTGAGTATAACTCCATAATGCATAATAAAATCTGAAATCAAACCCACGCCTACCTTGAAGGTGAGCAACGCAATCAACTCACCCACACAACATTAAGTATTAGAAAAATATTTTTACAACCTAAACGTTATAACCCATACAAATATCATCCCACTATATATCCCCCCTCTCTACCTACTCTTCTCTAACTACTCTTCAAAAACTAGAAAACAACTTTCACCCTTTTACGTGCATCTTTGGCTGTTGCCAAAAAAAAAAAAAGGGTACATCTTTGGCACTGTTGCAACCAAATAAAATACCCAAGTTAAATTACAATTTATTTTTAAGTTGCTCAATTTTCAATGAAATTGCATATCACAAGACCCATCAATAGACAAATAATGAAGGGCACTTTTACCCCTTTTTTTTTTTAACATTATCTGCCATAGTTACCTAAACATACTCATCACTACAATTTACATGAAATAATTAACTATGAAAAACAATGAAAATTCAACTAGAATTACACAACAACATTGAACAAACACACCACAGATCGGGTCACAATTAATCTAAGCTTTTTTTCATTTTTTCATAGACCCATCAATTTATATATATATATATATATATATATATATATTTTTTTTTTTTTTTCATCTGGGTCTTCCATTGAGTTATTAAATAAACCACTTTTTATCTACAAATCAAAAAGACCCCCATAAATGATCAATGTAATTAAACACTGATAAAACTAAAAATCATGATTTTTTAATCTTTCTATCACCGTTGTAAGATTAATCTGTTGTTTTGCTGCATCTGATCTCCCAAGTCATGGACCATGGGATCAAGCTATTTGGAGGGAAGCAACATTTGCACTGTTCTTGACAAGCTTTTGGTACAGCACAATTACTCTGTTCCAAAGTTGACAAATCTTTCTTCCTAATCACACCAACTCCATCATGGGACGGTGCAGCTGCATCCTTGAGTTGACCCCAACATTCAACTTTGTTGAATTCTGGAAGATTTGAATGAAAATACACCCAAACCAAAGCTTCCTCTAATTCTGGGTATTTGTGAAACAGATTCCCATCTCCATGAACAAAAGCCTTCAAAACCTGTTTTTTTTTTTTTTTTTTTTTCACGTTAATTTTTACTCAATTATTTCAAACACCCAATTCAAGAAATAAGCCAAGAAATACAAATTTTCCTATTTCTAGTTATTAAAAAATTACCACTGGAAGCTCTTTGGAGAAGATGAAGTATCTAAGCTTAGCACAGAGGTCTAATAAAAAGTGACCTCCACTTATGTGACAGTGAACATGTAGAGACATCTTCCCTTTCACCTTCTTCCACTCTGCAACCACTTCATCTCTCTGTAATCTGTTATACCACCCTTGTAACTTTTTTTTTTTTCAAAATAAAAAAAGGGTCAAATTAATAACAAGAGTTAGATTAAACCATGATGGGCAATAATCAAAATCAAATAAACATAAAAAGAAAAGGCTTAAATATTCTGCAATTAAAATAATTCCCTGTTTTTCCTATATGTTATGTTACGTTAATAATAGGTATAAGAATTTTAAATAAATTAATTACCTGTGACCCATTAATTGTTTGGGAGATAGCAAGAGTTAATTTAGCTGTGATATCACTATGTGTAAGCGTGTAAGTTCTTGGAAGCTTTCCCGGGTGTTTCCTCTCATCTACTCCCAAAAACAGAACCTTTAGCTTTGATGCTTCAAATATCGCAGGTCCAAACAGCCTTGCAACCTAATAAAAAACATACCCATGAATCAAAAACACCAGAAAAACTAAAACCCAGCATCAAAAACATAAAATCAATAGAAAACGGAGCAAAAACAAAATTACAGGAAAAACAGAGCGGTTGTTCTTCATTTTAGGTCTTGTTTGGTTGATAAAAATCGCGGTTTTTTGGTCTGTGCTGTAGTAAGATGGCTTCAACTGTGTTGGGAGAAGGAGATTTGCAGTGGGAGCCATCTTGGGAAGTTTGATTAAACAACAAGGTCTTTCTGGAAGCTCCAAGATCAATGGAGACAGCAGTGATGTGTTATGAGTGTAATTAAAGCAAGAAGAAGAATAAGAAGAAGAAGAAGAAGAAAGCAAGCATTTTGGGTTAGTTTTTTTCTCTTGCTTTCAACTTTGGCTTTTGGGTTGGTTTCACGTAGCAACGATTTCGAAATGGTCCCACTAATGATCTGGTACTCCAAGGGTATTGGATTAAAATAAGAAACTTTACGTGGATGACTGCCACGTGTTAATATGCGAGAAGAGATGGAAACGTGGTAAGTGTAGAGAGTGGAGGTTGATAGAGAATGTGAGATTTCGGAAGTAGGTGAAGAGAAGGCGGTTGTGCCTGGCGTTAGGGAGAGAAGATGCGTGTGGAAGTGGGACAATGTGTATTGGAGGCGATGATGACGGTTGCTTGAAGAATGAATATAAGTACACGTACAAGGGTCGGTAAGCGAACACGTGGAGTTAAAATCGTTTAAGAAACCAGAAACCTCAATTCCCCTGCATTTTTCTTATTTGAGCTTGTTTCTGATTATGGATGTTTATTAACCTAATCAACTCCGTTAATCCCATCAAATCAAACCTTTTTGATTAATTTAGGTTTGAGTAAGGTTTAATAAACAATAACTGAGCCAACCCGAACTAATTAATTGTAACTTTTATTATTTTATATTTATCAAGTTTACTATATTTACTTACTATAATAAAATTATTCAAAGTATTATAATAAAAATAACATGAAAAAAATTACCTTAATAAGTATTATAATAGTCATATTTGATTTAAAAAAAAATAACTATGACTGACATTTTGAATTTAAAAATTAAGTAAGTTGTGCAATTTTATAATTTATATATTAAATAGACTAACTCAATTCATATCAACACGAAGTTAGTGAGTTGGGTTTAAGAGATTTTTTTAATTGGGTTAGATTAAGATTTTTGTAATTGGGTTAGATTGAGATTTTATTTTTGAGATTAGTCATAAACTATTTAACTAATACCTTAAGTTACTAAAAAATAAATATATTATAAAATATATTGTTTATAGTAAAACCGTTTTAATTGGATGCTTATAATTTATTTGTTAATTGAAAATTAATTTTTCAATTTTGAAAGTTTTTGTTACGATTGTACAATTTTATAGGAAGATATGAATTTCTAATAATTAAAGTGAAAGCTAAAGATACTGTGCATATTTGAAAATAGAAAGAATAAAAAGGTAGAAAGAGGCAAAAAGAGCTAAAACTGAAAATGGCAATACTCATCAAAGTGAAAGCAACAAAGTGTGAGAGGCAATAAAGTAATTACATAGATAAAATCTATTACTATACTATTTTTTATAATATAAAAAACAGATTTTTAAGCAGAATATATAAGAATGAGATATAAAAAAAAGATAATATCAAAAGAATTTTCAATGGTCAACAACTATTTAGTCACCTACCCATAAAAATACATACATGGTCAACAATCCCTAGTTAAGTGTGCTCAAAGAACTTTGGCAACTTTGTGGGTGGGTTTTTCTAGGTTGGAAAACAACAATTGGGCAACTAAGTTTCTATGATTATATAATTTGGGGATAAGGTAAATCAAATAATTAGAGAGCGTTACATTTTAATTTAAACTTACAAGGCATTGCGCTTCATAATTTGCAAATATTGTTTTATATTGAATATTAATAAGATGTAGAAAAATATTATATATATATAATGACCTATACAAATTATAATAATCATTGAATAATATAGATGTGTCACGTGCATTATCTAATGACTATGATAAAGTAATTCTACATTATTTTTTTTCCTAGAGGAACTGCAGACTGCAGTATGAGTTACAAATAATATATTTACAATAAAATAATGAAATTTACTAAAATTTACGGCAGTTATATTAATTAGGTAACGTCGTTATCTAAATAACAGGGCCAACATAAAGTTTTTGCGTAATTGATAAAAATATTTCAGGTTCAACTTTTGTCACTGTCTTAACTTAAAAAGTGAAAAAAATTAATGAATCAAGAACATACCTGATACCCCTTCGAGAGTATGAATAATAATAAAATTGATTATATAATTAACTATTAACATTTTTTCTTCTCAATATATATATATATATATATAACGGGTATCCCCTTCAAATGAATAACAATACCATCAAAACAATTTTCATTAAGTTTTATCATTTATAGTATACGAAGACTCGATGTCTACGTATATGTTATATAACTTATTTTGACACACTACGAAATATCCGTACACCATTGAAAGCTGAATTTAGCTCCAGTTGACAAGGTTCAGTACTCTCAGTCATGTCTTATCTTATTCTCAACGACCTTTCACATTTAGATAATTTCACTATTTCACATTTCACTATTTCACATTTCAATAATTTCACTACCAATCCTTGCCCAACGAACTTCTCAGCCAACCTATACATTAGCTAGGTATCTTATTAATTTTTCTTTTTATACAATGCCTTGTTTTTTGATAATTTTTTTAATTAAAAAACATTAGTTGTCAAAGTCTGAGATTTACAATTCACTACCATCATTATAAACAATCAACAAAATTTAATGTGTGGTTACAATTTTTGTGATATATATTTTCTGTGTAAAACATTCGAATCCAATGATCATGAATCTCTACCCGAGTAGTTCAATATTTAGAATAAAATAATATTTGACTAATACATTTTTCAAACACATTTTATTTACTTTAAATTACGTATTAATACATAATTCGAAACAATATAACAACACTCAAAAATAATGTATTTTTACAACATTTTCATTTGGTTTAGCATAACATTTTTAAAAACAAGTTATTTTGTCAAAAGACCTAAATCAATATCATATCTTTAATGCTACCCATATTTGATGTCGTTCTGTGATACACGGCATTTACGCAAACTTTAAATTGTTACCAATTGCTATAAATTTCTATCATTATGTTTTCTGTGATACTTAAAAGTTTCTCAATATGGAACTGATCGTATTTGATGGAAATTGCAATTCATAAATGGGAGACAGATGATAACCATCACATATTAATCAGTGTCAAATTGTCAATCACTTAAATTAAGAAAAAATATATTTATTATAATACGTACAAAGTTTCTTTCTTTGTAACGTTGCGGGTTGAACAGGATGATAACATTGAAAGATAACAATGACAAATTATACTAAACTTAGTTTGTCAAATACGGTAGGCAAACTACTTTAGGATCGGCCAGAAAAATCCAGCAAGTTCTCCTACACTTCATTATCTAAATGGAAATTAATATAAATATTCTCTCTCGTCACATTCTCGGTCAACTTTTATATGCAATGCTTTACAAAAAAAATAAAAACTAAAGTTACAAAATGCTAAAATCAAGCCAATAATAACGCAATTCAAAAGTCAAGGCCCAGGTCCGGAGTGTTAAAGGAGAAAAATTAAAACTGAATAAATGGCTTAATTACTAAGAACGCTAACACTTGAACTTAGTAGATTACGTTTACGTCTAATACTCTTACCCAAAGCGAATTATTGAACTCGGCGGCGGCCGCTTGCTAACCAAACACATACGAAAAATTGTCATAAAATTAATTATTTTATTTAAGTGGGCTCAGATTGCCTTGTATGCATTATGTCCAAATCAATCTCTCAGAATGGATCGCAAATATTAAACTCCGTTCTATCCAGGCACCAGGTAAATGAACATAGATGAATCATCATTATACGCCTAGTAAAAGAAAAGCTGCAGTACCATTAATTTACTCATACAAAAGAGCACAGATGAGGATGGTACTCTGTCAGACAAGGAATGAAAATCACATCATCTTACGAGGAAGAATGCACAAAAAGACATTAGCTAAATTTGCACGAGCTTTCAAAGAAGTATATATACTTGGAGAAGAGACTACATAACATGGGTGTGCGTAAAAGAGGACAAGCAAATCTGGGCAAGAGATTTTAGGAAAGAACGTGTAGGTAAAAGATCATGTAAAATTTTAAATAAGCACAAGGCGACAAGCCAACAAGAAAACCTAAAAGTGAGCTTCTAAAGAAGAACCCCAGAAGAACCATGACTTGCGGATAAGCAGAACTAGCATGATATTCTAAAGAGCACACGAAAAACAGACCACGTAACCTAAAAAAGCACATGTAGCCCAGAAAATTCACTTGAGCATGCAAGGAACAAACCGTGAGAGCGTAACTTCGAGACAAGCACGTGATTAGATTTCATACGCACCACAGTACTGGAATTAAGAAATGCCCATGATCCCATCGAATCTTTGATGTCTATATAACAACTTCATCTAGCACTCAAAAAGAATTTATGATTTGCAATCAATCCTATAACGACTTAAAACATTAAAGTGGATTTGTCTAACACCACATCGATATCTACCTCAAGTGCTTCATTTGTGACTGTTGCAAGTTCAAGAAAGATCCTGAGGACTGAGGGCAAGTTCTACCATTGGTCCGAAAATCTGCATCAACATATTCAATAAACTGGCTACAAATATAAGACTTTCACTATTTTTATCCTGTAACAATTGGACAATCTACGGGATAATGTTACTTTGATATCTAAAGTATATATGCATGGTTTACATCACCTTTATAATATACATTGAATTATCTTAAATCATGTATTGAATCAAGTTGTATAAAGAAAATGTACACTATCGATACTTGTACACTTAAATGTCATTTTCCTTCCACAGATAATTTTGCAATGTTCACCGGTAAAGAACTAACAATAAGATTTTTATTAGTTTTACAATTAAATACGGTTACATATTAAATGTAGAATGTTCAGACAGCACATTAATAAATACTATTATTGATATTATGCAGAAGCATCATCAATCTTAATCAGAATAAATTAACCACATTTATTACTTTCCTGTTTTCATCAGCCTTGCCGGGATGGGTAGCGAGTAGGCCGTCCAATAAACAATTCGGTCTCCACTTCAGAATTTTGACTATCTTGACTGTCCGGCACATCAGTTCTTACCTCAACATCTTCACTACTTTGACCGTATGGTACAACTGCCGATGGCACTTCAATTGCATCTGGTTGTGATTGCAATCCACACTGAAACCCATGATGAAAACTTCAGCCCTCTCATTTAATTTTAGTTCAGTTTTTTCCTATAGGTAAAAGTAGCCGTTTCAAGGTCCTATGCTTGGAGACTTTATATTAATCAAGTTTTGAATTTCATTTCATTATTGTCCACCAAAAGGCAAAAATTATCTTGGGCCAATATATTATCATCTTGATAATCAAATCAATACATCCATTAATTTATTTTCACATTTGCATCAGAGTATTTCATATACACACGCACACGCACACACATACACACAAACACAAAAGAAGAAAAAAAATGAAGAAACTTACCTTCTGCCATAACAATGCATTTTCCTCTAACAAGACTCTCTCCTGAATTTAGCATATTAAGTAATAGAATTGGTAAGATAACCATGAAACAAGTACATCTTTTGCCAGAATTTGATTACTGACCATGTAAAATTTTGAACAGCATTATTGCTTACCTTGTCTTTCAGTTGCTTGATTTTGTCCTTAAACAGCTGAGTCTGGTATATATAAATACATAAATGAGAAGAATAAGGCTTCAATATTCAATTAGGGAATTAAAAAATAAAGAAAATGCATGGGAAAAGGAAATTAAATAGCTGCTATTTTTGATATACCTTTCTCAACCTGATGTTGATTAGGCTTCTCTCTAATTTACTTTCCATCTGTTGTAGTTCGTCCATGGAACAGGACCCTAAATCCTCGCCCAAGAGCTTCCTGAAAGAATAAAATTCAAGACAAACTTAATTAAACAACATCTCTTGGATATTAGGCATTACAGGTGAAAAGGTGATGTACTAGTCTTTGTACCGTTTAGAACTTTCTAGAATCTCAATCTTCTTTGCCATGTATGCAGTTTCACTCTTCATGTGCTGTATTAAGAAAGTTGAAAGAAAATTAGCTGCTTCTGTTGGAAGTACACAGTTTGAAGAGGAAGGAGAGAAAATGAGAAAATTGAAATGACTAACTCCTTCCACTTGATTTCAAATGGCGTCTGTACATGAGTTTATAGTGCTCACCATAGATTATCTAATTAATAACATTTAAACCAAATGCATGAATCACTAAATCTAGACACATACATATATGTATTTATGAACCAATCTCATACATGTATCATGATAAATGCTTATTCATGAACATGGGTTAATACACATACATGAACTAATTAAATGCAACTATATGAACAACCGCAATGCATGAATCATGCTTAGTATAAATTACTGACAGTTTCAAATCCCTAATTCTTGTGCAAAATGCACTCTAATTCACAGAGAGAAGTTGGAGAAACATCACATATATCAATTAATGTTATTACAAAGAAACTATAGATTCATAAAGTTTCAACATTTACTTTGAAAAGAAAAATCCAGATAGTTTAAATTGCATTTTATTGCTTTGTCAGCGTATTGGGGATCCAAGAGTCAACCTCATGGACTATATCTAAAGCTTTATGATTCTTTAAGACTAGCATACATAAATTTTGAGGCAAAGACAAGATCAAGGCCATATTTTGAAAATAAAACTCTGGTTTTGAGAGCATCCAAACACTGGGATAGAGCTAACAAAAGCACTAGAAGCAATTTCTAGTTGAAGAGAATCAATTTGCTCAGCATTCGATACCAAATTCAACCATAGCAGTCAAAGACTAGAATTCATTATGCTGATACCCTGTCACAGCATATGGTAAGAAGACTTATTGAAACTAAAACACCACACATAATCAAAATAGTAATCAAATTTCCTGCAGCAACTTGCGAAACAAGAAAACTATGCAGCAAGTTTTTAAGGCCAATACTAATTAAACCTTTGACAATTTCCAGGTAGAGCAATATCATGTTTATGAAATATGTCATCAAAGTCCCATAATATCACTTCACTATGAATCCTGGCCTCCTATCTAAAGAAACATGAGCTTGCTCTTCTTGAAGCACACACATCATCAACGTAGTTGAAAGCAATACCAAAGCACATGCCTCATGGCAAAATCCGGGCATCTCAGCCTTCAAACCATGCTAAGGACTGAGATTAGTATGTAAGTAATGTACATGAAGATCCCTGAGACCAATCAACTCTTCCTAGTAACATGTGATCATATCGAAAATAGAGAAATAGAGCATGGAAACTAACCTGTATGTTTAGTTCTAATTCAGTGTTGGTGACTTGCACATCTTTTGCATACCTTTGATAGCGTTCTATTGTCTTTTGCATGCTGAAATATCACAAAAATACAATATGAACTCAGGTGTCAAGGTTTTGTGTCCACAAATAAATAAAACATGTAACTAGCATGATTAGAGACTTTAAAACTCGCTGTGCAAATGTTAGGTGATCTTCACCTGACAATGAAGTTGAAGTCTTTCACAACATTACTTTCAACAAATTCTACTTAGAAAAGGTATTTTGTGTAGGATTTGGAAACTTGAAAGGAGGGTCATGGAGCAATGGTTAAGATTGCTTCACTATGCCCCATTGATGTCCCATTGATCATGTGTTTAAAACCAAAAATAGCATCTCCAATGTAGTGGTATGGATGCATATGTTGTCCCTTTCCATATTGCTGAGAGCCTTGTATATGGGGTGCGTAATTTATATAATTCTTTTTGTACAAAGTGATGTCATAATTAGAAAACCTACTAACAGTCTTTAACACCAAGTTACAACCTAGAGATGATGTTGAAATAACATGAGAAGAACTAAGAACAATCAATGAAGGGAAAGAATAGACAATAGTATTTATATCACCAGTCAACTTATGCAAGAAAAGAGTTGACATCACGCCCTTAGTTCAGAAGCTCATCAGTATTTTAAGGCATTAAGAATTTCTCCACTGTCACCATCAAGCCAACTTTGCAGCAACTGTTCCTTGGTCCGGGCAATGCATTTTTTGCCTTTCTAAGATTCCCCCTCACTTATGACTCTAGGTTGAGGATTATAGAAATGGATAAATCTATAGAAGAGGCCAACTAATTGTTTCTCCAGCCATTTTGTTAAGACAAGTTCTTCTTTCATTTTTTATTTTTTATTTTATTTTATCTTTTGTTTTGGTTCTTGTGAGCCAGGCACTAGAGACTAGGGCCTGGCAAAACACACGCCAAGGGCGTCACTGCAAAGCAGGGTTCCAGTGACTTGATGCCGTAACTTCTCTTTTCATTTACATTAAGGATCTATTTGATAAAAAAATGTTATTTTCTTGAGGAAATAATAAGTTTCTCCAAGGAAATAAGAAATCATGTGTTTAATTGTCAAAATTTTCTCAACCATATTTTTCCACTAATAAAATTGAGAAAACTTAATTTTCTCTAGAGAAAATCTTTAGTATTATTGATAATATTCATGTTTATATTCAAGAAAAACTTCTTATTTTAATTTTCTTTGCATCATATAAGTATAAAAAATATTTTTTGACACAATCAAACCATGAAAAAATTCCATAAATCTCTTTTTTTTTTTTGAGAAATTATTTATCAAGAAAACTATATTTTCTCGAGAAAACTTTTCTCACTATCAAACAAGCCCTAAAAAAGGAAGAAGAAGAAGAAAAGAGTTGATATTTAGGGAAAAATAACCCTTAAAGATGACATAGTGGAGTGATGGAAGTGTAAAATGGCAACATTCTACATAATCAAGGAATCCTATTTATTGAGTTCCACCAATATAATAGCTCTATTAAAATAAGTGGCACATTTACCAAAAAAACCTATGAGTGGCACATTTACCAAAAAAACCTATGTATAAACAAGAAAAGGAATATGAGGATTAAACATAATTGAAATCCAACTTTCCGATTTAAAATTATTTCATAGACAATTGTTTCCTGAAACTGTTTCAGGAAAAATGTCAAAATGGAAGCCCAAAATGGCAAATCTCAAGCCATTATGAGTTTGAAAATTTCTCTCCCTATAGGTGCCTTTTGCCTCTCCCAAACAATTGTAACAGTCCAACATGTAATTATCCTTTAGCTATTCTATGTTAAGAGAAGGCGTCTCCCTGGCATAAAACAATCAAAGCTTAATGATATAAAAGTCAATCAGCATTTCAACATACATTAATATTGAGGGAAGGAAAAATCATTACATGTGAAAAAGTAACTCCATGCACCACAAAGCAGATCTCCAAATTTCTATTGGATTACTACATTGAAAAAGTTGAGAAGAAAGGGTGATATAGTGATTTACTTGTAAATTTATATAACCTATTTTCATTCTTCTTGTATGAAATTCCAAATTTAATAGTAAAACTTTTAGCAATCTAGTACTATTTTTTTCTTCCTCTTTGATTTTCTGTCTTATTTACTTCATATCAAAGTTTTGATAAATAGGGGACATTTGATCAATGACGGTTATGTCAAGGAATGCAAACAAAGCCCAAGGCAATCTGTAAATCAAAGCAAGGTATTGCCCAGGTGTTGAAAACATTTTAGTACTTCTACCTCCTCAAATCAAATATTACTATCATTGCTATCTAAGAAAGTTTTTTCCAACAACAAGGGGTTGATTACACGATATTAGATTGATTATGTAATCATTTGGGTAAATGTAGTTTATTAATTTCCTTTATATATTACATAAGCCTTCTTTATTCTCTTTATTGCATTCATTCTTTTATTAAGTATTATTTACATAGACTAAATATTCTCTTATTTGCAAATCCCTTTAATAAGTGATGTGATGGTAAAATAACAAGAAGATAAATTTTAAGATTACAACTTTTGTATTCCTAAACTTCACTTTATTCCATGACTTATTTCCTATATTACAAGCTTATTTGTCTTTTCCTTCCATACACCATAGTTTAACTAACCCACGCAAGTGTCGAAACATTACAAACTTTATATACAAGCTAAGGTTAGTATGATCGGCTTATTACTAGTTTATCTACAAATTTACATTATTTGATGACTAGATCCTCCTTCCTCCCTTTCTTTTTTCCTTCTTTTCTTTCCTACTCCTTTCCCTTGACATTAATTTCCTGGAGATAAGATTGAAAGGGTGAGCTAATACCCAAGGAGTCCCCCTAGCGGGTTTCCACACTTTAGGTGCAACATTAAAGTTGATATTCAATAATTGAAATATAAACAATATAACAACAATAATTGCACACATATGCACATAGAAACTTTGCTAGCAATTGAATGGAACATTTTAAGAAATCTGAAATAATAAGCTGCATTGAGCATTCCAGCCATAGGCCAGCTTCCAATCCAAGTAAGATGCATTTAGCAATCCAGCAATGGTCAGCTTCCAACCCAAATAAGTTGCATTTAGCAATCCAGCAAGGGCCAACTTCAAATCCAAATAACAATTCACTAGTTAAAGTAAAGACGTGTGCATAACTTCAGCATGAATATAAAAGTTAATGAAAAGACTAGAATACACAAACCATAAGATCCTCCCCACCTTGAAGTGAATGCTACAACAACGCCTCCTTAAGCTTTTCCCCGAAATACAAAAAAAGAGATTTTGAAAAAAGTTTAGTTTTGAAAGAATTTGAAAATCTCCCCCCTATTTATAATATTAAATTTATGGGCTATTCCCAAACTGCCCTTGGACATCTTATTTATTTATTGTCTCGTCTTGTGCTCGGGTAAGGTCTCAGGAACGTTCTCAATAGTATTCTCAAGAAAATTCTTTTAAACTAATACCAACTATATCTTTTCTTGAGATATATATCGAGACAATTTTTTTCAAATAATACAAACTATATCCTTTTTCACTTTTATCCTCAAAACTTTACTCATAATACCAATTGTGTCCCTTTTTGACCTTTTCTAGCTTTTAGGTGAAAATGTCACAACCTTCCCCCCTTAAAGAATTTCGTCCTCGAAATTTATTTCATTTCTTTAAGAGTAAAGCAACCAATAATTTTCTGGTCCCTAAAGATAGGTTCCTTAAAGACTATATCAACCTTGAGTTGCATCTTCAGGGTTGCAGCTACTGATTTGGGAAAACAATAGCTTGAACCTTGTTTCTTTTAACAAATAATATGGTTTGGAAGGGTCACATATACAAGTTTCTTTAGGCAGTCAATTTGAGCGTTTAACTGGATTAACCAATCATTTCCTAAAAGTATATCAAAATCTTCAATGTTTAAAATCAACGGATTTACTAAGAAAGGTTCATCACCCATCCTAAGTTCATATTTGGAGCATAATTGTGTAATTTCTACTCTTTCCCCCACTGGTGTGGTTACCATTATTTTAGGATTCAAAGTTTCAACCTCTAACCCTAGTTGTTGTACTATGGAAGGAGTTATGAACCAATGGGTGGATCCCATGTCAAATAATACCCAGACTCTGGAGTTGAATAAAGAAAATATACCTTCAACCACAATCATGTCATGTTGCTCCCGTGTTGTGACAACAAATGTTTGGCCTTGTGGCAGTGGCTTGGGTTGATTAGGCTGTCTAGGTACAATATATTGAATTTTCGGAGCTGTTGGTTGAGGTTGAGTACAATTTTTAACAATGTGGCCCGCTCGTCCACATCGAAAACACGTTCTTACTTCCTGTCGCTGACCAGAGTTTGGTTTTGGTCCTTGATTTCCTTCAGGGATACCATTTCTTCGATTTGACCCTTGTGGCTTTGGTTTGACTTCTGCTACAACTTGAATTCCTCTGCTCCTGTCGCTACCTCTCCTGCTCGAACTGCATGGCCCCATTTACAACTTCTCTGTAATTTTCTACTTCTAAAATGGACAATGCTTGCCTTAATTTGGGCCTAAGTCCATTATAAAAATTTCAGCTTTGTCTCTTTCATTTGCTACTAAAGGAGAAAACACTGACAATTACGTAAACTTTGTAGAATATTCCTACACTGTCATTTGTCATTGGTACAACTTGAAAAATTCGAACCGCTTCTGCCTTTTTGTGGCTTTGAGAAAATATTCTTCAATGAACATGGCTTCAAATTCTGGCCATGTCATTTTAGCCACATCCAAGGTCGAATCTTCCTTAATCATTTTTCACCAATTGTGCGCTACCCCAACCAGTTGATAAGTAACTAGTAAATCCTACTCTTATTTGGTATTCTCATTGCTTCAAAGGCTTTACGAGTTTCGTTTAGCCACTTTTGTGCAACATCTGCATCTGGTTTTCCTTCGAAGGTTAACTGTTGCAGTCTTTTAAACTTGGTTATCTGTTTCGTCTGATAATCCTCTTCTACTCTTCCCGCGTTTGTGTGAAATGGTTGAGTTGTGGCTCGTTGACTCCAAGCTTCTTCCATTCTGAAGTCCACGTAATCCACGAAACGTTGGAAAAAATTTTCCATCTCGTTCAGCGGTGGTACCAATAACCCATTGCCCATCTTCAGTGGTGGTGGATTGGCTGCGGGTGCTCCACCTAGTGTATTGGCATCTTCTGTAAATCGTTCCGGCGTAAACATTGTCTCTATTCCGAATAGCCTTGGATCCCCAAGTAGCTTACTCCTCGAAGCCTGGAATGAGCCGTTGGTGACTTGGCATCGCGTTTGTACCGGCATACTGTGGTACAAATAAGATTTGTTTTAGTTTCCTAGTTTGATTATTAGGTTTCCCACCTAGCTTCTAGGTTAAAGGCACAGGGTTTATCGGTTCCATTTAGGCATTTAGATATAATATGCATTTACGTACTATATTCACGTGTATAAAGTACACATTTAGATAAACTTATATAAAAATCATTCTTATATACATTTTCAACACATTTGTTTTTCATTGTAAAACAACATTGATATCGATTTTGTGGTCAAGTTATATCTAATTTCTCGATATGTTACTTTAGATTTGAAATTCAAACAAACATTGCAATAAGTGGAAAATATCTAGTAGATAATAGATATTCGTTGGAATCTAAGGATAAAAAGTATCAACTAGCTTTTTCCATTATTGCCAAACACGATCATGGGTTGATTTCTCCTCACTCGTCCCAAGTACGAGTCACACCCGTGACGTCCTATTCCACCCCGAATATCCCCATAGTTAAAACTCATGATTTGCCACCATCTCATCAAACATGATCTCAAGCACACATAACACATTAAATAACTTAAGATTTTATACATTACTACATCAGTAAAAAGTTACAAACTAATGTTCTAGACAAGCTTAGAGTTTCCTAATAAGTACCAAATCTACAATTGTTCATTCCTTGATACAACATTTGCCCATTTTTCGAGGTTGGCAAGGAGGGTGACACTGGTGGAGTCAAAATTGGTGCTTGTAAATCTGCCATTAGAGTATACTCCACATGAGCAAGTTGACGACTCGTGCGTCTAGATGTTTCTTGCCTAGCTGCCCATTGACTACGCACGGAAAGAATGTCTTGATCCAACAATGTTACCCTATTATCCAGAATCGCGAACTTTTTTTCCATTAACCTTTCAAGTTCTTCCTTGTTTCGCTGCATTTGACTACCCAAATTTTGTATCTAACTGATTAGATAGGATCTAAAATCTTCTTCAACGGGTTTGATACTTGGTTCACCCATCATTGTTCTAGAGTCTTCTCCTATTTGCTCACAATCTCTAGTTCCTTCTTTGTTAACAAAAGATAATGGTTTTTCAAGAGGTAGTTGGATCTTCATATAGTATAATTTTCATAATTAGTCCCCCATATGGTAAATGCGAGGTTGAGCAGCGTCTCACTTTCTTCATTTGTTGAAGAATAATATATGGTAGTGATATTTGTTTCTCAGTTATAAAACTATATAATATGTATAATAGAAGAATTCCAGCAGTATTTCGGTGGAGCCTTTTGAATAATATTTCAATTTATTATTCTATTAAGGGCTTGAGATTTTGGGGAAAGACCTTTAACTGAAAATTCACTTTTACCTATAAGTATTTGTATGATTTGTTCATAATTGTCCTCTTTGGGCAATTCATTCAGCGACTTAAAGAATACCCGTGTTTCGTCGGTTAAAATGACTAACATTTTTCCTAATGTCTTTTCCATTAGCTCAATCTATGTTGACCCCAAATATGACGTCATCCCATCATTTTTTTCTTCAATCCCCTCCAAATTACAATAAAAACAACGAAAATAATCTTTTTTTACCTTTGAGGGTACTTGGACAGCATCACCCAAACCAATCTCGTATAGGATTTTTACTGCTCCATGTTTATCTCCAGAATTTACCTTGTACGTTTTTCACGCGTTCACTCCCTTTTTCTCATATTTTTGCTAAAGTCTTTGTGCTTTGGCATTTCTAAAGTATGGCTTTCTAGACATGGGGATGGAATTTCCTATCTACTACTTTTACTATTCGAAAGGAAGTGAAATAGGTATTGAATTTGAAGCGGCAACGCACTGTCTTTTGTTTCCATCTCTCAAACTCTCAGGTTCCTATTTATATAGGATTTTTTTTTTGACTGCCCGACCACGTGGCTGGGAATAACTCCCAGCCCATAGTCAGGTTGTCTCCCGACTTGCGGTTGGGTCTTAGAACCCAGCTTTGCGATTGGGTTCTACCAGTCCGTGTTGGATGAATGATTGTCAGTGCTAGGAAACGTGAAGACGTATACTTTCTCGAGGATAAACACGTGAATTGACAAGCTTTCTTTTTAAGTAATGAATCTACTTTTGTTTTTGATGATGTTATGTTATGGCATAATAGACTTGGTCATCCTAGTTTTCTATACTTGAAAATTTTGTTTCCTTCTCTTTTTAAGAATAGAGATGTCAATCCCTTTCATTGTTAAACATGTCAATTTGCCAAGCACACTCGCATTCCTTATCCTGGTCAGCCATACAAAGAATCTAAACCTTTCTCGTTAATTCATAGCGATATTTGGGGTCTATCTGGAGAAAAAAAAAAATTCTGGCTCAAGGTGGTTCATAACATTCATTGACGATCATTCTAGGGCTTGTTGGGTTTAACTTCTTAAAGAAAAATCAGAAGTTGGGTCGACTTTCAAAAAATTCCACACAATGATCCAAACCCAAATTGATGCAAAAATTCAAATATTTCAAACTGATAATGGTGGGGAATATTTCAGTTCAATTATGAGAGAGTATCTAAACACTAATGGGATTTTTCATCAAAGTTCTTGTGTTCAAACAGCTCAACAAAATGGGATTGTCGAACGTAAAAATCGCCATCTTTTGGAAGTAGCACGGGCTATCATGTTTACTAATCATGTTTCTAATTCTTCCTGGGGCGAAGCTGTTTTAACAGCCTCTTATCATATAAATCGTCTCCCATCTCGCGTTTTTAAGTTCAAAACACCATTACAAGTTCTTCTGGAAACCTACCCCCAAACTCGGTCGTTCTCTTCTTTACCCATTAAAATATTTGGTTGCACTACTTTTGTTCACAATAATCACCCTACTCGTGGTTAACTTGATCCTAGAGCCATAAAATGCATCTTTATTGGGTACTCTCCCAACCAAAAGGGATACATGCTAGTGTTATTGTCCATCTCTTAAAAAAATGTTTGTTTCTCTCGATGTTACCTTCTTTGAAGACAACTCTTTCTATCACAAACCACTACTTCAGGGGGAAAGTAATCAAGATGAAGATAGGCTTTGGGAAATCTCTATTCCTTTACCCATAGTTCCTACTCTACCTGAAATGCAAAAGCAAACCTCACCAAACAATTCTCATTCTCTTAAGATGCCATTAACAATAATTGATTTGGAAACATGTGAAGATTCCAATAGGCTTGATCAAACGGAGCTTCTTGTCAATTCACGACATAACCCTCCATCTCAAAAAAAGTAAACTTCCACGTTTCCCATGCACTGCCATGAGTCCAATCCGCAAGTAAATTCACCCTCACAATCGAAAGGAATGGACATGTTGGATACTGCAAACACTCCACCACTTGAAGTTTCGGTGCAAGCCCCCCTTGAAGTTTTACCACGAGACCTCGATCTCCTCGATCTACCAATTGCTTTTAGGAAAGGGGTAAGATCTTGTACACAACATCCATTGTACAATTTCCTATCTCCAGCATTTCGAGCCTTGACTATAAAGATCGAGGAAAACAGAAATCCCCAAAAATATTGAGGCGGCCCTCAAACATCCAAATTGGAAAACTACTATTTTAAAAGAAATGAATGCTTTGAAGAAGAATGGTACATGGGAGGTTGTGGAACTACCAAGAGTGTAAGTGGGTGTTCACTATCAAGTATAAATCAGATGGTGCTATTGAGAGATAATAGGCACGCCTAGTTGCAAAGGGCTTCCACCCAGACATTTGGGGTGGACTACACCAAAACCTTTGCCCCATCGTAAAATTAAATACCATTCGAGTTCTATTGTCACTTGCAGCTAATCTTGATTGCCCACTTCATCAGAGGGATGTTAAGAACGCCTTCCTCAATGGAGAACTTGATGAAGAAGTTTACACGGACTTGCCTCCCGGATTTGAAGAAATTAGTGGTAGTAAGAGAGTGTAAATTACAAAAGTCTCTTTACGGTCTAAAACAGTCACCAAGGGCGTGGTTTGATCGTTTTACCAAGTCTATTACGAAGTATGGGTACAAACAGGCACAAACAGACCATACTTTATTCTACAAACAGAACCACGCGGTAAGAAAGCAATTTTGATTGTTTATGTGGATGATATCATCTTGACTGGTGATGGTGATGAAGAATTGGAACGACTAAAAGGGATTCTTGCAAGAGAGTTTGAAATCAAAGATCTTGGTCAACTCAAATACTTCTTGGGAATGGAGGTTTCAAGAAGTAAAAGAGGCATTCTAGTTTCTCAGAAGAAGTACACTGTTGATCTGCTAAAGGACACAGGAATGTTAGGATGTAAACCTGTTGAAACTCCCACTGAACCACATTTGAAATTCACCAGAACTGAAGATAGAGTTCCTGTAGACAGAAGGAGATACCAACAGCTAGTTGGAAAGTTGATTTACTTGGCACACACAAGGCCGGACATTGCCTTTCTTGTAAGCGTAGTAAGCCAATACAGGCACTTGCCTTTACAAGAACATTTCGAAGTTGTTTATCATCTTGAGGTACTTGAAGGCAACTCCGGGGAAAGGTTTGTTTTTTGGAAATCATGAGCTTAAACATGTTGAGGCTTTTACAGATGTAGACTGGTCCGGTTTTGTGGAGGATAGGAGGTCTTCTTCAGGCTATTGTACAAAAGTTTGGGGTAATTTAGTCACAGAGGAGCAAAAAGCAAACAGTTGTCGCCAGGAGCAGCAGAGAAGCGAAATTCAGGGCACTTGCCCTAGGTGCATGTGAACTAATATGGTTAAAGAGGCTCTTCGAGGAATTGAAAATGGAAAGTGCATATCCAATGAAATTATTTTGTGACAATAAAGTAGTCGTTAGTATTGCGCATAATCCATCCCAATCCTTGTGGATCGACCTTGTTAAGTGTGATGAAGTCACAATTTTACATATTTTTAGTGCTTTTAGGCTAGGAAATAAAATAAAATACTAAAAATCTCTTTACATCAAATTTTAGATTTTTAGATCATTTTCAGGCATTTTAAGTTATTTTAGAAGTACATTTTTACCAAAATATATTTTGTCACATTTTCATTAGGAATTAGTTTGTTGATTTTTATTTTTGTATTTTTTTTAGAGTTGAAACTTATTTTAAAGCACTGAATATTTTTTCCAAAAAAAAAAAAACATTGCAATTGTTTAAAATGATTTATTTTATATAATATATGGTGAAACTTCACTTGATCTTTTATAAAAGTATTTTTCAAGTTGATGATTAAATTTAATATTTCAAATAAAAATCCTGAAGCCACATGAAATTATTCTCACCTCAGTTGCCGTGAAAAAGAAGGTTTC
The DNA here is from genome assembly GCA_035771175.1 of Paratinospora sagittata. Classification (NCBI taxonomy): domain Eukaryota; kingdom Viridiplantae; phylum Streptophyta; class Magnoliopsida; order Ranunculales; family Menispermaceae; genus Paratinospora; species Paratinospora sagittata. The sequence continues at coordinate 35,361,778 of CM069591.1, forward strand.
AAATTTCAAGATGATCAAGAAATCAAATTTGAAAAGAATGGAAAGATTCTCACCCAAGATTGTGCCATGATTATGATTTTAGTTTTTTGAAAATATTTTGTGCTTAATTGGGGTTGATCTTGTGGAATATTTGGGAAGAATGAAATCTTGAATTATATGTAAAAATATAGTTGTTTTGAAAACAGATCAACTATATAGAGGGGGCACCCAAGTGACCATCTCATCAATCTCTACTCTCATTTTAATTTTAATTTTTTTGGTTAGATTTATTTTTAGTTGCTCATTCAAGCATTGGGTAAGGTGATTGTTCAAGGATTTGGAATTTTGTAAGTTTTCTTCTTTTTATTTTACATTAATGAAGTTTTATTTTCAGTAATTTCTGTTTTTTCTGTCTTTCTTTAATTTATTTCATGTTTTTTTTATTGCTTTCTTGTTTTTATTTCCTTGCTTTACTTTTATTTCAAATTAATTTAAATTCAGTTCTAGTTTATTTTTTTATTTATTAATTATTTTCATGTTATGGATGTTAGAAATCAAACAATTATTCTTCTTTGACTTATTCAATATATAATATTTTTAATTTATTTTCAAAAAATTATGGAATGATTAACCCAATCCTTGTGGATCAACCTTGTTAAGTGCTACAACTCACCTTGTGCACTTGTAAGTGTTAAATACTAATAAAAGACAAAGATGTAACGTGGTTCGACTCCAAGGCCTACGTCCACGGGAGAAGAGAGGAAATATTTTCTTATTCTTGATGATGTCTTAATGGAAGGACACCATATATATAGACGTATAAGGCTATGCACACATAGTTTTAATTACAATTTTAGTAACTGCTAAATAAAACGACAACTAAAATTATCATTTTTCCTTAAAGAAAATAAACCTTAAAGGAAATAAATCTCACAGATTTTGCTCTTCTCCACAGCACTCCCCCTCAAGCCGATGAATAAAGGTTTACCATTCCCAGCTTGGACACATTTGCTTGAAATGCAGTATGGTTTCACCCTTTAGTGAGCACATCGGCAAGCTGATTATTGGTAGACACATACGGAGTACAGATCAACCCACTATCAAGCTTCTCATTAATAAAGTGTCTATCAATCTCTATATGCTTGGTTCGATCATGTTGAACTGGGTTATGGGCAATGCTAATTGCAGATTTATTGTTACAATAGAGTCTCATAGGGCCATCCCAGTGTATCTTCAAATCTGTCAAAATTATCTACAACCATAATAGCTCACAAACCCCTTGTGTCATTGCTCGGAATTCTGCTTCAGCACTAGATCTGGCCACTACATTCGGCTTTTTACTTGGCCATGTCACCAAATTTCCACCAAGAAACGTATAATATCCAGTAGTTGATCTTTTGTCAACTACTGAAGCAGCATAGTCTGAATCAATATATGCTTCAAGAACCACTCTTGTGTATCGTTTAAATAAGATGCTCTGTCTTGGAGTCCCTTTAAGATACTCTGAAACGCAATTAGCTGCTTGGAAATGAATATCTTTAGGGTTGTGCATGAACTGACTTATTACACTTACTGCATATGCAATATCAGGTCTTGTGTGAGAGAGATAAATGAGTCTTCCTACTAGTCTTTGATACATCTCCTTATTAATAGTCAGCGCTTCTTCAGCTTCTCCAAGCTTGTGATTAAGATCAATAGGAGTATTCATTGGTTTGCATGCTAGCTTCCATGTTTCTTTAAGGCCTGTAATGTACTTCTGTTGAGAAATAAAGATTCCTGTTTAGAGTGTGCCACTTCAATCCCTAAGAAGTATTTCAATCTCCCTAGTTCTTTGATCTCAAATTCCTCGGTCAAACACTGCTTCAAATTTTGTCTCTCGTTCTCATTGTTTCCTGTCATGATGATGTCATCAACATACACTAAAAAAGTTGTAACTCCCCCTGAAGTCGAGTGCTTAATAAACAGAGTGTGATCTCCTTGGCTTTGTTTATATCCCATATTTATCATTACTTTGACAAACCGACCAAACCATGCCCTCGGAGATTGTTTAAGTCCATATAGGGCCTTTTTCAATTTACACACTTTATCAGTGGTGCCAAATCCTTGAGGCACTTCCATATAAATTTCTTCTTCTAAATCCCCATGTAAAAATGCATTCTTTACATGAAATTGTTGCAGATCCCAGTCATAATTAGCTGCCAATGACAAAAGAAGTCTCACAGTATTCATTTTTGCAACCGGAGCATTGTCTCTTGATACTCCACACCATATGTCTGAGTATATCCTTTGGCTACTAATCTTGCCTTGTAGCGCTCTAGGGACCCATCTGCTTTGTATTTTACTATATAAACCCATTTGCATCCCACAGGTTTCTTTCCTGCAGGCAAGTCTACCAACTCCCATGTTGTATTTTTCTTCAGGGCTTCTATTTCCACATTCATAGCTTGTTTCCAATTTGTATTAGATAAAGCCTCGGATAATGATGTAAGAGTCTGGATGTTGCTCAGGTTGGTAAGGAAACTCTTATGGGTTGGCGAGAACTTCTCGAAGGATACAACATTGAGCCATAGCTTTTCTTTATTGAAAAATTTGTGCTCGGAGAGAAATAAAGTGTTACTCTTGATAGGATGTATTGGTGTCTCAAGGTAATACAACCCGTCTTGTTCCTTAGCATGTCCAATTATCGTCCCCAAGTCCTGGTCCTGAAATGCAGAGTAAGTAGGAAGAAGGTTACATTACAACTCAGATCATGGGTCAGTTTTTTAATAGAGATAAGATTAGTAGATAGTTTAGGAACATGAAGAACATTTTTTAGTGTAAGGGTGGGGCTGATGTGAACATCACCTATACCAGCAACTGTGGTTAAGGATCCATCAGCTGTGGCTCTTTTCCGACTACTAGGACATGGGTTGTAGGTATGAAATATATTGGGGGAATTCGTCATGTGATCAGTAGCACCAGAATCTATAACCCAAGAGTTAGCAAAAGACTTATCCGAGACGTTAAATCCGATAGAAATAGGAAAATTACTTGAATGGGCCAATGAACAGGTACCTGAGGGTTTGTCCAGTGTGCCAAGCAAAGATTCCAATCTTTCAATGTCGTCTTGGCTGAATCCGTCTGGCACCGGGGAGTATGCAACTGTTTCGCAGTGATGGGCAAGAAGGCGAAGCAGGAGCTGCAGATGGCGATGGAGATTAGAGAGATGCTGTGATGCGCAGGAGAGAAATGTGAGAGAGATGCGCGAGAGACGACGAATATCAGTAGCAACATCAAAGATCAGCAATGGTGGGTTCGAGCAACGACGACTGAAACACAGTAGCAATGGAGACGAAGGCGTTGACGACGATTAGGATATCGGCAGTGCCGATGAGGAAGACGCAGTAGTCGATGGTGATATAGTAGCAGTGATGAATAATGGCGATGAAGGCCAACGAGGAAGGTTCCGGCAATGAAGGCCAAAATAGAACAATTTTGACGATGAAGGTCGGAAGAAAAGAAAATTTTTCCAGTTGTACGAGCTTCAAGCTTTGATACCATGTTAAATACTAATAAAAGACACAAAGATGTAACGTGATTCGGCTCCAAGGCCTACGTCCACAGGAGAAGAGAGGAAATATTTTCTTATTCTTGATGATGTCTTAATGGAAGGACACCATATATATAGACATAAAGGGCTATGCACACATATAGCTATAATTACAATTAAAATTATCATCTTTCCTTAAAAGAAATAAACCTTAAAGGAAATAAATCCGACAGATTTTGCTCTTCTCCACAACAGTAAGTATTTATTTTTGTTGATCTATTCAAAAGATCACAAAGTTGAGGTTGATCGACACTTCATCAAATAGAAGATAGAAGAGGGTGTGATCTGTATGACTCATGTCCCGACAAAGCAACAAATTGTTGATGTGCTGACTAAAGGCCTATCTAGGACCAATTTTGGAGAATTGATCGACAAGCTAGGAATGATCCATATGTATTTACCAGCTTGAGGGAGAGTGTAGAAAATATATGGAATATACAGATTCCAAAAGGAGAAGATTTATCCCTAATATGTAGGAGTTAGTTTAGGATTTTTATCTAATTGTAATCCAAAGGATATTTCCTTCCAAAGCACATTTCCTTTGGAGATTATTCTCCTTTATTTCTTTTTCCTTTCTTTTTTTTCTTTTTTCCTTCTTAGTTTCAGCCCTAGGGTCTTGTATATATTAGACCTATTTTACATAATAAATCATTAGACCTATTAGAAGAAGTGGAAGATTTTTCAAAAGGATGTCAAATCCGCCTTTTTTTAATAGGTTTCTTGATAAGAAGATCTACGTACAACAACCTTTGGTGTACATTGTGAAAGTCCAAGAAGACAAAGCTTTGAAGTTAAAGAAAGCCTTATATGGTTTGAAGCAAGCACCAAAGGCATGGAATACTCGGATTGACAAGTATGTCCAAATGAACCGCTACACCAAATGCCTATACCAACATGTTCTTTATATCAAGCAAAATGACAATGATATTTTGTTTGCCTATTTAAATGTGATGATTTAATCTTTACGGGGAGCAAATAAAAGAATGGATATTTATTTCCCAATCTCATTATACCGCAAAAGTCCTTCAAAAGTTCAACCTGAGTAATTGCAAGATTTCATGTGCTCCTGTTGAATATGGATTAAAGCTATCAAAGCATGATTCAAGACCGAAGGTGGACTCGACGTTGTTTAAGAGTCTAGTCGAAAGTTTACAGAATTTGACTTCTACAAGGCCAAACATTCTCTATACGGTCGGGCTAGTTAGTTGTTACATGAAAGCTCTCACCGTCACTCATTTCGAAGCTGCCAAGCATATTCTTCAGAATCTCAAAGGTACACTAGCTTTTAGAATGTTCTATTCATCTTCTAACAGATTCAAGCTTCCAGGCTACAATGACAATTATTAGTTTGGTGATTTGGATGATCAAAAAGTACTAGTGGATTCTTTTTTTTTTTTTTTTTGGTGATGTTGCTTTCACATTGAGGTCAAAGAAGCAACAGATTTTGTGACTTTTTCAACATGTGAAGCAGAGTATGTTGCAGCCACTCCTTGTATTTGTCATGAATTTTGGCTTTGAAATTTTGTTAAAGGCTCTTGGGTTTATGCAAGAAGAGTCGACAAAAGTTTTTTTTACAACAAATCAATAATTGTGTTGTCTAAGGATCCAGTATATCATACTCGAAGTAAGCATATTGATACAAGGTTTCATTTTTTTCGAGAATGAATCATAAAGAAGGAGATCTAGCAAAAACATGTAAAGTCTCAATATTAGATTGCAGACATCTTCACCAAACCACTTGGTCATGATAAAGGTCCCTACTTGGTGTTTCTACAAATTAATCATGTTTAAGGGAGGGAATTTTGATATAAACATGAATCATGCCTAAGGGGGGATGTTAGTTTATATACAAAACATGATTCATGTATTGCATTTTATTCATGTATTTGCATTTATGTAGTCCATGTTTGTGTATGAACCCACATTCACGAATAGGCATCAAGTATAATTCATGTATGAAATTGGTTCGTAGGTACATACAAATATGTGTCTAGACCTAAGTGATTCATGTGTGTGGTTTAAATGTTATTTATTACATAGTCTAAGGATGCTCGTGATGAGCACAGTATGAAGCCATATACTCATGCTTGTTAAAATCAATTTGAAGGAATAGGTCATTTTAAGTTTCACATTTTCTCTCCTCCTTATTCAAACTTTGTGTACTTCTAACAAAGTAACAAGTATTGTGTGTCTGATTTGTCCAAACTCATTTGTAACACCCCGTAATTTTAATTAAATACATACGTTAAATTACACGTATATCGAAAAAGAGAATACACAGTTTATACGTAAGAGGCAAATATATGCGTGTATGAAAATACATGTTATATTTAAGGAGTATGAGCAAATAAATAATATAAGTTTTATTAGTTGAATGGGTTGATTAATTAAATATGTGAATTGAGTTGATGATAAATGGTTTAATGAATTAACTACTAACTATGGGGAGTTGCTTTATTAATTTGCATGAGGAAGCATGGAATTAAGATTTTTTTATAATTATCTTTCAATCTCTCACTTATAAACTCTCTCTCTCCAACGTTGTAAAACAAAAAGGAAAAGAAAAAAAAGGAAAGAAGTTGCTAGAATGCAAGAAGCAGAACGAAGAAGAACGAAAAGAAAGAGAGAGAAAAAGAAGAACGAAGGGAGAACGCGGGATTCGCGTCAAATCAGGACTCGTGGTAAGTGATTTTCACTCTATTTCTTCGTGAAATTAATATCTAAGCTAGATGTAACAATTCTAGCGTAGTAATTTTAGCTATGGGAGTTGTTTTACAGTGTTTTCAAAATTGGGGTTTTTCCCCAACTTGGATTAAAATTTGTTCGAAAGGTGGAAAAACACTCCCTAGACTGTAGGAACCCTGAATATGTGATTCGATTTCATTTATGTGTTCATTTGAAATTTTTATAGCCGTTGGAAGTTTGTTGGAAGGTAGAGTTTATATTGAAAACCATTTGAATCATTTAAAACCTGATGAAACTCCAGTTTAAGGCTATAGAATGGTAGAATGTACTGTTGCGAGTCCATCGATGCTAATTTCATGATTTTTGGAGACCGTTTGACAATTTTAGTAAAAATTTCCATGTTTCCAATGAATAGTGATGACATGAATAGTAACGTAAATAGTATTGTGATCATATCCAATGAATAAAATGGAATTAGAATCCAATGAAACTCCGGTTTGAGATCATAGAATCGTAGAGAACTGAATTTCGGACGTTTCGATGTTAAGATCATGATTTTTGGATATGCTTTGATATTTTTAGTAGCTAAATATATGATTTTTGTGAGTAAAATTGACTTTGGATGCCTCCGCGAATGTGTAAAACCTTAGTAAAATACCTGTTGAAGGTAGTAGAATGGTAGTATGACGAATTTTACACGTGTCGATGTGGACAGAATAACTTTAGGAATGTTCTATATTTTTAATAAAATTGATATATGTTGCAGTAGAAAAATAAAACTCAGAATTAGTAAAAATATGAGTTGGAAATCTTTTTTCACTGTTCTTTCTTGTGGAAATATCTAGATTTACCACAGAAACGGTATAAATAATTCCCTCTAGGAATGTGGAGCTATTGTAATGGTGTTTAAGTGAGTTTGAATGGTGTTTAGTTGATTTTAATGATTAAATATGACTTAAATTTTATATGTACAGTGTTTGAAATTGGGAGTTTGATGTATTGGTGACTTATCTTGAGAGACCATTGGTGCTGAAAATTTGATGATGCATTTGTCATTGGTGATGATCCTTTTTGTTGGACATTAGTGGCACGTTGACTTAAACCGGTCGTGTAACCACTGTGAGTATAGTTTTCTTGATTTGGTTCTTGTATGGCATTGTATACATATAAAATGTTTGATTTTATGCATGTGATATTTATATGTAATGCATTGAGTGTTTATTGAACATGCAAACTGATTTTTAGCATTTGGAGCTTATAATAATGTCATTTCGTTAAAAATTAGACCCGGATGAGGTTTTGGGAAACCTCATTGTCAGTAGGTCTGTCCTAACAAGGGTTGCGATCCTTAAAATGACTGTAAATTGGGTCATGAGAGGTTGTGGCTACCTTATAACGGCCATACAAAGGTTAGACCCGTTCTCTTGCCTTGAAGGAGGGAAATGGTAAATTTTTACGAAACTGTGCATTGGTTTATTGAATGAGCATAAACTATATATTGTGGGCATGTATATTATTTTGATGAATCTTGCATATGTGCTCGTGAAATATGTTAATTTAACCGATTTGATATGTCGTGTTTCCCTAAATGCATGCGATTGTCATGTCAAGAGCTATACTCACTGAGTTGTTGTTTGCTCACCCCATTTCCTTCAATATTTCAGGTACAGAGTTAAAAGGAAAAACACGATAGTAGATACGTGAGTTAGATTCTTATTTTGTTAATGTACGTGTATGCGAAGGAAATGAATTATATTTTATTTATTTTCAAATGAATATATATCACATTATATATATGTATTATCATCTAGATGGGATGTGTGGGCATATACAAGATAGCTAACTATATTGGATTATGAAATGCTAATGATGATATGATTTGATAAATGAATGAAATGAGAATGACTAGATGTGTAGAATGAATGGAATGATGATTATCTTTATATATATATTTGATTTGATTTGTGGTATATCAGAAAAAAATGTGAATTGTCCATTTTATGGGGAGGTGTTGTCAAAATTTTTGAAAATTTTGGGAATTATTGTGAATGTCCGTTGAGGCTGATAGTGTATTGTATACTGTATATGGGTATGTACAGTGTATAGTACTTTGTGCCGGTCATGACGTCAGCCTACGTCAGGGGCGTCGTGACATCATTGGTCTCCACCCACCTCTAATCCGGTGCACTTTGTTATACCTTCTCCATGCATTCCCTCATCAACAAAAGTGGCGATTGAATTTGTTGCTGCTCAACTAGCTATGCGATCACATGATGTACAATCTTCCTCTTCTCCGGCTAATAGTGAATCGTGTGACTTAACTAACTCTAATCATCATCAAGGTTTTGCCTTCTTCCACTTTAATTTCTTCATTGCATTCTTCTCAACCATTTCGCACCCATCCAATGCTTACTCATTCTTGTAATGATATATTTAAGCCTAAACAATTTTCCGCTACTAAAAAGCATCTTGTACCTGAGACAATTGAACCAAATTGTGTAAACCAATCTCTAAAACTACCTAAGTGGAGGATTGCAATGTAAGAAGAATTTAATGCATTGTTAAACAATGGCAATTAGGATCTCATTCCACCTAATCCTTCACAAAATATTATTGGCCATAAGTGGGTTTTCAACGTGAAACGACATCCAGATGGTAGTGTGGCTAGACATAAAGCTCAATTTGTTGCCAAAGGCTTTCATCAATAGCTTGTGATTGAATTTCATGATACCTTCAGTCCTATAGTGAAACCTACCACAATCTGCACAATTCTTACCATTGCACTATTTCGCAATTCGCCACTTCGTCAATTAGATGTCAATGGTGCTTTTGTACACGAATCATTGGATGAAGAAGTTTTCATGCATCAACCTCCTGATTTTGTTGATGTTGTTAATTCTTCTTACATGTGCAAGCTTAAGAAAACTCTCTATGGCCTCAAACATGCACATCATGCCTTGTATCATGAGTTGAGTAGATTTTTATTTGCTAATGGGTTCAAAAATTCAAAGTTCGTGCTTCCATATTCATCTACTCTTAGTGGGAATATTATTGCTTATTTCCTTGTTTATGTAGACGATCTCATTCTCATTAACAGTGATACCGCCTTCATCTCTAATTTTCTCGAGAGCGTGGCAACCAAATTCTCAATTAAGGATCTAGGTTCTCAATTTTCTTTTGGGGGTGGACGTCATCTTTACCAATCATGGTTTGTTTGTATCTCAACATAAATATATACAGGATATTCTTAAAAAAACTAATATGCTTGGAACAAAAGAATTCACAACTCCATTATCTCTCACCGTGCCTCGTACTCTTCATGATAGAGCTGCAGCTTTTGATGCAACTCAATATCATAAAACTGTTGGATTCCTTCAGTACTTATCATTGACTCGACCGGACATCTCATTTTCAGTAAGTAAATTATCACAATTTATGCATAAACCCTTTGAAAATCATTGGATTGTTGTAAAAAATTGTTGTGTTATCTCAAAGGCACCATATCTCATGGATTATATCTTCACAAATCCTCTCCTATTCTTCTCCATGCCTTTTTCGATTCTGATTGAGCTGGAAACATAGATGGTCGAACTTCTACCCGTGCTTACATTGTCTATCATGGAGTTTTCGAAAACAAAAAATGGTAGTTACTCCTATACTGAAGCAAAATATCAATCAATTTCCTCTACATCTAAACTTGCTTGGATTCAGTCCCTTCTCATGGAGCTTGGTGTTTCCATCTCACAACCTCGAACATTTTATTGTGACAACATTGGCACCACTTGCTTATGTATGAATCTTGTATTCCATCCACAATGAAGTACATAGCCATTGACTTTCACTTTGTTCATGTCAAAGTTCAACGAGGTCAATTGCGCATCTTTCATGTCTTTGCAACTGATTAGCTTGATGTCCTCACTAAGCCACTTACACTATTTCAACTTTCTTTCTTTAGATCTAAGATTGGTGTCTTCAATGGAAGCACCATCTCGTAGGGGCATGTTAAGGATATTGCTCAAGCCATTCCTAATTAGAAAAATAAATCCCAAGGATCATGCACCAATCAATCAGTTAGAAATACGAAGTAGCTTGCTACTTTTAGACAAGTAGCGAGCTACTCTCAAAAATGAGGCAACTCATTCTATGTAATTAGTCACTTCCCAAATATTACTGCCTAATGATAGCTCATTCAAAATTCTTGTTGTAATTAGAGATTTACTGCTCTAATTAGATCTTATACATTTTGTATATATACGCACATGAATGAGAATTTTGAAAGTGTGCCTTTCTCCATTCAAGGAATTCATTCTTTCATAGACCTCTCCAAGTATTTGTAATATAAGTAGTATAGATTACTTGGGCCTTGTTTGATTGGTGAAAAAATTGTTATTTTCTCGGAAAAATAAAATATTTTCTCAAGAGAATAGAAAACGTGTGCGTTTGATTGTCAATATTTTCTTGAGAAATATTTTCTCAACCTCATTACTTTCTCACCAAAATTTTCTCATTTGTAGAGGTGAGAAAATTTTCAGTATTATTGATTATGTTCATGTTTATATTTTATGAAACTTTTTACTATCCAATTTTGATTTACGTCATAAGAGTGTAAAAAAAATATATTCTCATGTACAATCAAAGAGCCATGAGAAAATTCATTAGAAAAATTTTCTTGAGAAAACTTTTCTCCGAAAATTTGTTTTTTCTTGAGAAAACTTTTCTCAATTATTGGCCTTAGGGTAAAAGATATTAATGTTGTTTATAAAAAGATAATAAGAACGTGTTTGGTTAAAATAGAGTAAAGTATTAGCACCAAAAAGGATAACACTAAAAACTCTATAGGTACCCATAGCTTGCTTAGGTGGGTTTTGAACTCAAGAGTCTATACTAATTTATTTAGATACAATCAATATCCACACAAAAGCACTCAGTTTGGACAAATCTAAATGTCATAAAGTTGTAGTATGTTGTTCTTCCTATATTCATAATTAATAATGTTGTTATTATTATTATTATTATGGTGCATATTGTGATTTGTCAAATTTATTAATTAAAATTTTAATTTTTTAGTTTAAATGATTTATGAAAAAACTAAGGTAGATATATGTATGTGTAATTTAAGAGTCAAATTAGTCCTTAATTTAGCAAAGTGAAGACAGTGAATTAATATAGTTGACCCATGTAGTTGAAAAAATGTTTAATTGAGTTGAGTTGAGTTAAAAAAGGGTAAAATCTAGAACTCTCACACAAAATGAACCCAAAATCAGACATGAAAAAAAAAAGTTGAGATTAATTGAATTACTATATTAGCCCGCATAACTAATTTTTAAAATAAATGATAATTATATGTTTAAAAGGTTAACTTTAGAACTTTGGCAAAAATGATCATATGGTGACTTCAACATGTATTTATGTTATAAGTATTACAGATTCACTACAAGGAAATGGTAGTATAATATTTTTATTTTTATTTTTTCATGTACGTATGATATTTTTATTTGTAAGACTACATAAATTAATATCCTTAGTCACTTTGTATTCATCCTTTCCAAATACAAATAGGAAAAAAAAAAAAAAAAAAACTTAGCATTCCAACACTCTTATTTTCTCTATGATTCTCTTTTGCACTAGGGGTATGTACCAGCCATAAACAGGAGCATAAATACCAATCAATAGGTCATTATTATCATACATAGCCTACTAGACCTCACTCATTTATCATCAAAAGTCATAGCCATTATAGGAGACGAATCAATAGGTTCTTCAAGCTTATGTACTTGCAATCCCAATGAATTGGGATTTCCCTATTGGGCCAGGGCCAGGGCCAGGTCATTTCGGATCAAGCGGTATTCATTGTTGTAATTAACTAAAACAGCATGCCATACTTTATTACTCAAGTAAAAAAAAACCTAACATATTAAAGCTAGCAAAACAAATTACAAACATATTGAAAGCTAGTGAAACAAATTAATATTTATGCTCACTAGCATAGCATAACAAGCTCCTTGTACAATTTGGAAAGACGTGAATAAATTGATCATCTTAGAAATTAACTAAACTAAACACAAACTTGTAGTCTAACAAGGGTTCATATGTATCATTACCATCAACTTTTATAAAACAAACAAACATGGGAAAGATCATAACCTTTTTTTATCATTTTTGTTCTTGGTTTGTTTATGCAATAAAATTCTCTTTTCCACCAAAAAGAAATAGTAAAGTCATATAAGTTAAATTATAACATAAATTTTAAATACAACACCTTCATAGTTCAAACTATTTTTGTCTGTACTTGTTTTTTGTCACTACTCACTAGTTCTTCATGGGATTCTCATTCCACCTAAATCATGACCATTGAATTGGCACCATAAAGGTAGGATACTTAATTCCAAATATTTATTCGTTTCAAATTTAAATATCCAATTTCAACTCTCTAACTACAAATTTATAAAGTAGAAGAGCAAAATATGTAAATATCATATTCAAATTGTTACCTATGGTAAGAGAAAGCCAAAAAAGTTATCCTATTGACTAACTATAGTAGGTCGTTGACAATTTCCACAAGCTAAAGTTAGTTTCCCTTAGAACTAATACTTCATATATTGCACTTGCAAAATTTTGAGCATTTGCATAATTTTTGAGCTTGGACTAGTTTTTTTTATCTATATAATTATTGCATATAATGTATCACCTTTTGTTAATAATAACCAAGAAAGTAAGTGATACTAATTAAAATGAAAGAAATGGAAAATATGAGTCCAAATCATAATGATCAATTGTAAGATAGAAACTCAAACCCTAAAACAGAAATTTGGGTAAAAGAAAATTAGGAAGTGAGAAAACTGGGGAGTTAAAGACTAAAAGTAGATACAAAATATATAACTAGATCTGCTCATTATTACTTCACTATGTACTAATTATGAAAACCAATTATATCACTAAATCGACCCTTCCTGAATTAATACCAAATGATATCACTGTGGCTACCATTTGGTATTCACTGTTTTCCTTGAATTCACTGTGAAAATAGATCATAATTTCCTAATCAACTAGCTAGAAGGAAGAAGATATTAAGTCGTCCCAAAACATGCTAAAATAGTCGTGAGAAACATCGGAAAGCATGCACAAGCAGCAGTAGTTTCATTTCAAGCATCATAAAACAGCATTAAGCACAACATTTGCGTTTTAACTTGTAAAATTTTACTGTACTGGGGCACTGAGCAAAATATTCACGTGTATAATTTGTTATCTTCATTCGTTCAAGCATATATATACTGTACGGGAGAGAGAATAACATTTCCAGAGTCATCAACTCTTTCATCGCCTGGCACGATACCTAATATAAGATTTCTTCAACCTTCATCTTGGGATGAGACCAAAAATAAGCACCGATGAGAAACACAATTACCTACATTTGTGAAGATCGCACACCTATAGGTACTAAAGCATTGGTAATCAAATTTATTTTTATTATAAAATGGTGATTCACTGACATGAAATGGAGGAACGTACATTGATCAGAACAGAAAAATATTATGAGATTAGATATGAAAAGCCGGCATTTCTCCATTTTCCACGAGAAAACAGTGAAAGAAGCGCAAGATTATTATCTTCCCACTCCTAATTAAAGCCACTTGTGAGACGCCAAATTACACAATAGAGACGGAAACTCTAAGCAAGAACATCAAACAAAATTAGTGGTAGTTCTTTTTTTTGTTCTTTTTTTATTAGTACGGAACGGACTTGAACCAAAGCTTTTTTTGTGCCTAAAAAGAATAGGCTAGCTAGGTACCAGTCATCAGGAGAGCCGATCACGGGAGCACTAGGATCATCATATATTCTGATCATCTGCAACACAAACTATCCTAGTACTCTCATATTTTCTCAATAGATTGCACCATGTATAATCCTAAACCAAAACAAACTAGATCTGATTATAAACGTCTGTTCTTCTCCTCCTTCTTCCAACAACGACAAATATTCAAGGAAGAGCAGAAACAACATCAAGAAGGAACTCGAGAGCGAAACTTTCATAGAAGGAAAAAAAAAAGGAAGATCGGATCATTCGAATTTGCGAGAAAGAACGCGATTTCTAAGAACATTCAAGAAAGAAACCAGTGGAAATCACGAAAGAAGAATCGATCATAAAATGAAGAGATTCATCATAAATTCTTGAACAATTAGAAAGAAAGAAAGAAAGAGAAAGAGAACTGACTTGGAGCTAGCGAACTCGTAGAGCTTTCCTCTAGTGGAGAAGACGATAAGAGCGACTTCAGCATCGCAGAGAACCGAAAGCTCAAAAGCCTTCTTAAGCAATCCATTCCTTCTCTTTGAAAACGTCACCTGCCTGCTCGTCGCGTTCTCTATACGCTTCATCTGTGTCTTCCCCCTCGCCATCGATTCGATCTTCCTCTTCAACTACAAAATCATCAAAACAAACAAACAAACAAACCTCATCAATCACTCCGAAACCAGAAACCACAAAAATGCAGCAAAAATTCTTCACTTACTTTCGCTTCAAACGAAGAATAAGACCAAGAAGACGAAGAAGAAGAAATGAAGAAAAGATGCTTTGCTTTGCTTTGCTTGGGTGTTTTTGGTATGCTTTTTGTTAGGTTTTTGAAGTCCGTCTCTTTCTTTCTGTATCTCTTTCTCTCTTTTTCTCAAAATATCCTCTATCTGGAAACAAAGGAAACAACAAAACAAACCCACAAACTTTCCTTTTTCATCTCTGCGCGACTGCTCCTATGATTCTAACTTGACTTAAGTAAAAAAGAAAAAAGAAAAAAGAAAAAAAACACCAGCCGATTGGACTCTCTCTCTCTCTCTCTCTCCTTTTTTTTCCTTATTTTGGCAACCTTGGTTTTTTCCTCCTCTGCCCTCTGTTCTCCACCGTCAATTCCCTCCCCTCCAAACAATCGACCAGAATCGACGGTCCAAACAATGTCGTACGTGCGACTAGCCCCAGCAACTCTGGGAAATGATTCCGTGTTTCCGACAGCAGCATTACCAATACTGTTTCAATAAAAACAAGTAAGACATAATAAATAAATAAATAAATATGCCGGGATTCGTGATGCAAGATGAGCGTGCATTGCATTCACGCCGTTTGTCATGGCCGTCATAAAGTGGATTACACGAGATATTAATAATTAGCGTCTACGTTTAAAAAAATAATAAAAAATAGTAACACGTCTTAATGGTTTATGAACCACAAATAAGATAGCTTTTGACAAATTTAATATTAAAAAATAAATTTTATTTTAATAAAAATTTATTTTAGTAAAGCTTATTTAAAATATATTATTTTGTAATTAATATTTTTACATCTAATTTTAGTTTTAAATTAGATTTAGAACGTTTAGTAATCAACACTTAATATTTTTATTAAAAGGAATATTTAATGTCTTTTATCAAAATATTTTTTACTCTTATATTATCTATAATAAAAATATTACACAAATAATGCACAAAAATTAATAAATAATAGCATTAAATGAATAACGTCCAACAAACAAATTATATACAAAAATAAAAAATTAAAGTAAATAATACATCAAAAACATACACAAATAATAACATATAATAAAAATAAATAATTAATTAATTAATATAAAAAAAAACCTCCTAGTAGCGTGCTACAGCAAAGAGGAGACCTCCTCTCTGTGCGTTGTAGAGAGGACTTCCTCTCTGTAACACATGGCAACAGCGATGTCTCATTTCTCTGCTGCAGCGCCCGACAAAAAAAAAGTTCTATCTCTACCTCATCAAAAGAGAGAATCTTTTTCTTTTTTTAAGTTAAAAAATTTTACATTGAGTTTGTGCAATGAAGGTGGGGAAGAAAAGCGAACCAGACATAGAGAGAAAAGAGAAAGGAAAGAATTTAGAAAAGAAGAGAGTCGTTGGAAAGAAATGAAAAAGTTTAGAAAATAAGATAATTGTTGAGGAACGAGGGCAATTTGAGATTTTTGAAAAAAAAATTTACTTTTTCTTTTACTGCTCTTCTTCTACCTGCAATAAAGGTTTAGCCTTTAATAAAAAAACTCAAATTTTTTATTTTTTTAAATAAAGATTTAACGACTAATTTTGTTAAATATTTATTTTTTTTAAAAGTTTTAAAATTTTAACCAAACACTTTATTTTTACAAAATTCTATTTGAATCAAAATTTTAGCAAAAAAAATAGAATTGCCAAATAATTATGTGTTTGAGATAGCGGGGTTACCAATACTGTTTCATTAAAAACAAGTAAGACATAATAAATAAATATTCCGGGCTTCGTGGCGCAAGAAGAGCATGCATTGCCTTGACGCCGTTTGTCATCGCCGTCATAACGTGGATTACGCGAGATATTAATTAACATCTACATTTAAAAAAATAAGAAAAAATAGGGACACGTCTTAATGGATTATGAACGACAAGTAAAACGCAGGTGGGTGCGCGTGTCATTCACGTGATGTTGGGACACGGGGAAAGGTAATTCATGTTATGGTGCTGGTTAATGCGACGGTGGCCGAACCACGAACTCATTCTTCTTAAAAGAAAAAAGAGTGGTGATTGGTTCCGTACGAATATTGAATGCGTCAACGTCTTTAAGGTACGATGACGTATGCATCCAACCAATGAGAGATCGAAACGTGTAACTCTGATGTTGGAGCGACCAGACAGCATCACGTGGCTGGGCCGCTGGGTGGCGTGAAGCGACCACGTTTTTGCTTTTCTCGGCATATGACACTGAAGATTAGCCCTCGACGAGACATTGGTTTGAGATTGACACTTGGCGCATTATTATTAGGCAACATGAGCTTTTCGAGTATCATATCAAATAGTCTCTTCCTTTTTGTTTTTTCTTTTTTATTGAGAAGTGTGAGTGTGCAGAGCGCCTTCGAAGGGTTCTATAATAATGAATTTGCTGCCATTTGTTTCCATCAAGGTGGCCGGGGATATGAGAGAGAGAGAGAGAGAGAGAGAGAGGGGACATTAATTTGTGTTATTTGTGACACAAATGTTTTGTAATATTTGTGTATTTGTTGAAAAAGGAATGTTCTAACCCTTAAAAAATATATATATAACTACAATATAATTTATTAGATCATTTTTATATATATATTTATTTTATTTATTTTTGTTACTGATTTTTAGGCTCTTTTGTGATATCCTTCTTTTTTTTAGACCACACTAAAAAATAGTTAGATTAATATTTTTTTTTATTAAAAATATATATAAATATATTTTAAGGATTATAGGGATATATTTTGTTGGGAGTATAAAAAATGTTAGTACTTGTTCATATTTAGATGAAACTTTTATAAGATTTTCATGAACATTTTTTTTTATTTTGAAATTAAAGTTAGTGATAGTAAAGTAAATATTTAAACATTTAACAAAGGGTTTTTTTTTTAAGTGATAAGAAAATATTTCACATTTTTTTTTGAAAAATGATTAATAGACACTCTTTTTTGACACACTTTTTTGATATTGTAGGTGAGAGTGGTTGGATCGCCTCGAGTTACGTAATAATATATTGTATTACGTAATTAACGTATAATACAAGATGTTGTCACGTGATTCGAAGTAATCCAATCATTCACTTATAATGTTAAAAATGTATATTAAAAAAGTGTGTTTATGTAATATTACCCTCTTTTTTTTTTCTTTGTTTCCAAGCAAAACCTCCCATCTTTGTGTGTTAAAAATTAATAAATAAATAATCTTTGTACTCTCACTTTGGTAAATTAATAAATTTGTTATTTTCACATAAAAGTATATCTTAAAAAAAGTAAAAAAGTTGGAGTGTAGGATGCAAATAATTAGAAACGTGGCTCCTAAATACTTTACTAACATTCATTGTGCTTGTGACATCAAACCATTTATACAATAGAGGCTAGGCTTCTAGTAATTTCTTTGTATGAAAACTTTTAAGCAAAAAATTATTAATTGAAGCTAAACTAATAACAAGCCATCATATGCACTTTTGTAGGGTGTCTCTTACGTTTCAAAGTTTTAACTTTTTTCTTCTTGGGTTCAATGGCAAGGTGACGTCTCTAATCGTGTTTTTGCAAATCAACGTTTTTGAATTGATTACAAACAAGTCAAAACACAAATAATTCATAAAAAATTAACCTTCTTTCTCAAAACTAGAGCTTTTGTCTACAATAAAAGAGACATAGTTGGCAATCTTTCTACCCAAGAGGGCAATTGAAACTTTTCTACTTAAATTATAAAAATTACTTATTATTAGTGTATAGAAAAAATACGGTTAATGTAAATAACCTCTCTCAGTATATACATCTAACAATATATACTTGTCTAACATAGTCTTATTTTTAAAAAAATATATACTTATATTTTTGTTAAACTATAAAATATATTATATAAAGTTACTATATATATATATATATATATAGTAACTTTCTTAAGGGTGAAATTAATAGTCTTTCCAAATATTGATATATTTAACTTTAAGGTTGTTAATGCTTTTAGGACCTGTTTTCTTTTTTCCGAAAATAGTAATACTTCTGTCGTGTTGTACAAAACTTATTTGGTAAACAAATCTTTAAAATCCCTATACTCAATCAACAACTTGCTTTATAAATAAGCAAAACAACAAATAAGAATTTTGTTTTATTCAATGATTAAAAGCTTGAGTTTGACTGAGGAGCTCGTTAAGCAATTATAAATTATGCTTTTTAAAATTTTAAAAAACGAGTTATTTCTTTAAAAGGTAAGGCTTCCCACCAAATTTCCTTTAGCTTCTGGGTTTTTGCTTTTTTGTGGAAAAAATAATAATCAGCAATATATACATAATTAGATCTGTACGACATTTTTAGTAATGATATAAAGGTGAATCTGCTTTTACAAGCACTTTGTCAAATGTTAAAAAATCAATACTTCAAATAATTTTTTTGAATTTGAAATTCATTAACACCTAAGGTTTTTGAAATGATTTGAAACTGACAAAGACCCAACATGATTTTATTTATTATTATTATTATTTTTTTGCATTGGGCATTTCACCGTTAAGTAGTACGTGTCCTTCGAGATTAATCTACTTAGATTCAATTTAAATTAGATTACAAAAATGTAAAAATCTTACAGTAAATAATAACTTTATACATAAAATGAGATTTTAAACTCTCGATCTAACTTAAAAAGGATAAATATCAAGTAATCTGAACTAACCAAATATTAATACATTAGACTTTTTCATCTACTGATATAAATATCAGTGAATCAGCCATATTTTTTTAATAAAATGTTAAAATTGCCTTTGAATCGGACAGAACCATGTTTAGTGCCTGGCTCCCGCACTGATCTAAACAGTACACTGTTGGTGCAGTCTCACTGGCATCTCCTTAAGTAGTACTGTATAACTTAAGATGTTATACATCAGTTCTAGTTCTAGTTTAATATATTTATACTTAGTCATTTTGATTAAAGTTATTTTGATTAAATTCAGCTTAATTAATTCTTTTTTTTCATAACTAGCTATATGGGTCCGATACATTAATAATATTATAAATAATTTGATAAAGTTTTATATTATCTTTTGGCTATCTAACATAATCATTTGAGTTTAAGATCATTAAAAGATATGCAAATATATTGAACGTAGACTAAATTTTCCAATTTAATAGAGTCTATTAATTAGTTTTTGTTAAAGTCGTATAAAAAAAGTTAGGACATTGACAGTAGTTTTGTTTTATTCCACGTAAAGCTTTTGGTATTATTATATAAAGTATATATGGTAATGAACACGTTCCGGTTTCTTCAATCGTTTTCAAAATAGATTTTTTTAAGAAACAAAATCTTCTCATCAAATTGGATTTTGGAGTCCTACCAATGTTTGCAATTATCACGCTTCATTCACGTTGTATTCAAATTAATAAAATATTCTCTATGAATTAGAAAATTAAAAGAACCAACATTTGGTTGGTTTAGGGGTTTGGGCTCTCTATTGGCGAAAAGTGATTGAGTGAAATGACTGTAAATCAATTTTAAGGAGTTATCGGGTGAAGTCTTGTTAGTGTGGATATTAATCGGATCATGCAGCTTAATATAGAATGAATATCGGATTATACTTGTTTCTATAAAAAAAAAACTTAAAAAAGACAGGTTCCTACCAAATGAAAATATATTAGCTCACATGGCCCTCTTTTACGCTGTCCGCACACATCTCCTACAACAGATGTCCACATGTTTTAAACAATTTTTATAATACGTGAAAATCACAATCCATCCTCTGAGGGTGCGGTGTCCTTGTTATGACCACAATCAATCAATTCGTGACTAATGAGGCCGCCCTGTCATTTTTAAGATCAATTCGTAAATGTTGCAAGTATCTCTTTAATTCAATAGAAACGTCCTCTTTTATTGTGACAAACAGATTTTTTTTTTTAAGAAAAACAAGAAAATAAAATAGATTTTTTTTAATTTTCTTCTGTTCTTAAAGAAATATTATTGTCCGTGAAACTTGTTTTGAAGAGTTTTATTATTTAAAAAATAAATAAAAAATCTAAACCAAACGTTCGTAGGCGTTACATTCAATTTCCGTGCAACAAGAGATGAAGAGAACGTAATGTTTTTATCATTCATCTTTTCATGTAAATGTCTATTTACTCAGTACAGGTCGGTCAAATACCTCTACATTAGATGGATCATGTTCATAACAAAGTGACGTTCATTATAGAGTCCACAAAACTCATTTGAATTATAACTAAAAAATAGTCAGAAACAAGTTTTCAGTGAGTTGATTTTCATGTGTAATACTTAAAAACAATTAAAACAACAAAAACTTCTTTTTTCTTTTTCTTTTTTTTTAATGTTTCCTTCAAAAATTTAAAATTTGAATGCCTACGATGATTATTATTATTATATTATAAACAACCCAACCACATACATATCCACAAATCATGATTTGAAAAACAGAACACAGTTCTTAATTCTATATCAGAAAGGCAAGCACTGAATCCATTGCGCAGCATCAAGGGAAATTGGGCATCTATATATAACCCCATTTGAATCCACGTTAGGGAGAAATTTCCCAACCATTTTGGAGAACAGGCAGCTAGCTACTTAACCTTTCCACCTGGAATCTGTATTACAAGAAAACCTTGATGTGAAAACAGTTGGTGCTTAAAAGTCCTATACACTGTAATCTCTTTTGCTTCTACTTCTAGGGTGATTCATGACTATGATTAAAGTTCCTCAATGATGATTGCTGACATTTTAACTATGAAGATTATATAGCATCAAAAGGTTATATAATATAAAAATTTACATAAATATCAAAATAATGTTTGAACACCAATATCAGTATTCTACTCTTAAGGAGCTGCAGCATTTAAAAAGAAAGTTCTACAGCTCTAAAACCTCCCTTCTTCAAACCAAAACAATGACTCAACCAACCTGGCAGCACACACATCATACAACCGCTTGCAGCATTCCATAACCTGCTAAGTGCAAGTCCTTGTGTAATAATGTAGGATAAAAAAGTGCTACCAGCAGGGGGTTCCTTTGTAAGCAAACCATGAAATCATCCTTGCTGATCCTCCCATCACCATCACGGTCAAATAGATCAAAAAGTGCACACACCTGCAGTGGAAGAAAGCTTCAGTGGGCCAGTGGCTATGAATACTGAAGGGATTAATAAAGAAGACTTTCAAGCTTTTGATAGGGTAGAAGCTTATATTTGCGGGGTTAAATCATCCCAGGGATCTAGTAACCTGGTATCTGTGTATAGTTGGATCTTAACATTTTTATTATTATTATTATTATTTTTTTGAATATACAATGTTAGTACTTAGTTTTATAACCAACTCCATCACCAGACCATACTCTCGAGCAGGTATCAGGCCCATACTTAATCCATTAATCCCCCTCATCCCCTAGGATAAGGCAGTGGCAAGAGTTGAACCTAAAACCTTAAGGTTCCAAAGCCACCTCTTTACCAACAAGATTTATTCAAGTTTATTCAAGGTGGATCTCAACATTTTTGAATTAAGGTCTGAGAATCAACAGGGTTTATTCAAGTTTATTATGTTCCAGTATAGCAAAAGCCAAAAGTCAGAGAGGTTTCACTACCAACCTCAGCTTCAACCATTTCCGGAATTGCAGGCCGGATGTAATCTCCCAACTGTGCCAAAATGCATTTGATGTAGTGATAATCAGAGTTAATTAAGAGTAAGAGAAAGGAGAACTAAAAATTTAACCTGTTGTTCTGAAATATAGCCAGATCCTTGCATTTGCTGTGGATCAATCAGAGTAAGTAAGAGTAAGAGAAACAAGAAAATAAGAATTTAACCTGTTGTTTGGAAATATAGCCAGATCCTCTGGTATCACACTCTGCAAAGGCTAGTTCACAAGATTGCCAGAATAATGGCTGTTTCTGGATATGGGCAGATCCAAAAATGAACTGCAATAATAAAATCTAATTATTCCTAGTGAAGCAGTATCTGTATCTAATAAAAGAATTTAAACCACCCATAACTCGCAAAATACAGTTATAATGTACCAAATGAGGCTCACACCACTCTCTTCAACCATAGAGCAACCAATGTGGTACAGCCAAAACAGAATTCCTTTATTATGATAACATCAAATATGCCAAAATGCCAAGCTTAATTTGATCATTGAACTATCCATTAGGATATTCCACCATGCGCCTTTATGTGATGCATTAGTTGTTATGCTGAGTTTTCAGAGAAGACAAGCTGAGTCCATTAGTTATGCTTATGCACAGGCAAAGGGTATGCACACCAGACACTATTACAGAAATGGAAACATGTTGATGCACAGGCACAACCAAGAAAAATTACAATGTTCGCATGTTGGCATGGATACATGACCATGGAATGGATCATCCAGTAGAAAAATAGAAAATTGTTCAAGGGGTAGGCTCGCTTTACAGCAGAAAAACATTGGATGTCAGAGAACCTCCTGGAATTACTGATGGGACTATGTGACATACATTAGCAAAACAGCCAATTGGGCAAGGGTTATGCCCAGTTTTCAGCAGAAAACTGGGAAAGATGGGTCAAACAAAAATGAATGTTATCATTATATCAAACAAAGGATTGAATAGATTTTTGAAGCAGCTCTACTGATAGTCCGGGATTTGAATGTAAAGAATTGCAAGAATGGATCGAAGAGAAAGTACGGAAAGTTTACCTGCCTAAATGTAATAGATCCAACCTTTTCCAAGTCGATGAACTCAAAAATCTGAAATAGAGAAAATAATAGGTGATTAATGATGCAGTGACTATCAATTAGCACATTCTCCATAAAGATGCAGAGAGTACTACTTTATTTTTGTATATTAGGTAATTTATGATGACTTCAGAATATGTCATGCAGTTAATCCAAATGACAACTAAACCTTTTTTATCTTCCAACATGCCAAGAAAAAAAAAAGGAGAAGAGTGATTGACAATATTTATTTTTTCAAATATCCTTAGTATGTTGCTGTCATGAAGCTGGGTTTCACTACATAATTAGTTGCCAAATACATAGTTCGCTTGAACTTGGTCCCAAGTTGGACATATCTTTGAGCATTTTAACAATATATATAAAATTCGTGAAGTATTATTCTCTATTGTGGATTTCAATGTATGCACTTTAAAGTTTACACCACTAAGTACAGTATGCAATGGAAATTTGAGGAGTGGTGGCAGTAGAACTTGTCAAGACATCAGATATGAGAGTAAAGGAGAAGAAAAAATGTTCTCAACTTGTAAATCTCTATTAAGTGTAGTCATACCACCACAACTAGAATTGTGGATGGTTACATTGTTGAAACACATAAAACCTTTGGCCTCATGGGTGATTATTTTTTTTATTATCTAATTATGTGATATGGTATGTGCATTCCTGCAGCCCTCCACCATTCAATCATAATTATGTTAATTATTACTTACTAAAATTTGTTGATGCATCTGAATCTACATGAAACTTTCTATAAATCCAAACAGAGACCTAAACACAACCTTTAACATTAAAAGGAACTCCAGTTAGGAATGCGTAGTGCAAATATAACTCAAACTGGCAGAAGAGAAAAATGCATTCATTTAATGGAAAAATTTTAAAAAAAGAAAAAAAGAAAGTCACTGATTGGACTTGGGTATCTCCCATGCATTATAATTTTACGAGGAATGAAGAAGTAATTTAATTTCAATGTAACTATGTATCTAAGTTTCTTAGGCAATGCAAGTGTAGCCACTCTATCTGGAAATAGGGGTAACGTCGTAGCACTAATATAGTTCATTTAAAGATAACAGCTAAACCAAAGCAATGGTTCTGAGGTACAAGCATAATGAACAGAATGCTGCTACTTAATAAATGACTACTGCAGAGAACTACGCATCAATTATGCTACTAACCTTCTCAGAAAGGGGACAACACGGAAGCTGTAGAACCCTCAAGAAATCATCAATTTTCACTTGGCCACTGTCAAGAAGATGACAAAAAAAAAATCTCACAGCTCAAACCAGTAAAGGACAGTCGTCTAAGTGTACAAAGAACTTCAACTATTCACAAAATGAATATTAAGGAGCTCCATTTACAAATACATGAGGAGCAAATTATTAAACTATAGATGCTCATCCACAGAAAACACATTAAATTGCATACTCAGTTTCAGAAACAAATGTTAAATTAATGAGCCTTTTCACAATGATCGATCTGGCAAGATATAACAAATAACTAATATTATTGGTTACAACAGAAGCAATTACAATCATGTTGAAGACGAAGTCATCATTATTGGCAGATTTGGTAATCTGCTTTATGATTGCAAAGTACATGATTTAATAGTTACTATAGTTTAATAAATTGATTTAAAACAATAAAAAACACGTCCAGAATGAATTCATGGACACAACAGTAACGATGAGTTTCTTATCTTTCGAGGACGACATATTCACAGGAATTTAAGGTAGAGAATAATATAGTCTTGAATAAAACAACTGACTTAGCCCGTGAGTTGATTGGAGAGAGGATTCTTGTATTGTAGCAAATATTTTCTCGTATACTTATAGTTATAAAGACATGGTTTGTATGTGTACAAATAATTAATTCTTTACTTACGAAGATACAAATAAATATTTTTTCCAATGTTTATAATGATCTTCGAGCAATAACAATGGTGTTTTAGATCTATGCCAATTATGTGGCAATTCCATTTTAGCAACAACGGTATCAATGCAACCTTTTATCAAACAAGTGTAGTTTTATTCAAATAATGCTGCCAAAGATCTTCACAGTTCAATATCTGAGGATGAAGCTCCACTTTTGATGAACTGAGCTTGTACATTATGTAGAAGAGAGAAAGATGAAGAAAACGTAATTTGAAACAGAAAATATTTGAGTATACTTCATCATACATCAGAAATACATGTCTTAGTCAGCGTCCAACATGCAAATGCAGCAGATGCTGCAAACAAATAGGGTGCAGATAATTGGAAGGAAGAAAACTTCAAATACTCTATAAAATATTTTGAACAAGAAATTAGTTAAAATTACCAGAATTAAATAAAAACAAGAAAATTTATCTATGAAAAAACACCCTATATACAGATCTTTGATGGCATTCAGAACTTCAATATGGATCAAATACTTAAAAACTACACTCAAAAATATTATACAAAAAAATAAACCAAGTAAGAATCTCCATTAGTAAGATTTCATCAATCTTGTTCATCAATTTTAATTCTGATTAAGAACATAATTCTTCAACTGTTTCCAGCAGCTAATGCAAAGATATTTACCTAGGATCTGGATTCATAGAAAGAAACCTATCCAGAAATTCAACAGCTTCCAATTTGCTTAAGTTGAGTGACTGAAAAAGGCAATAAACACCATGATTCAACTTTCCTTATCCATAGGAAATTAAAAAGAAAGCTAAACAGAAGTTACTGCAGGCTCTTAACTAAGCAGAAAAATCAACCAATGATAACCAAACTTTAACGAAAAAAAACAATTGAAAAGTCCAATCATTTCTCTTTCATAGGACATGCATTTTTCCAAGTTCATTTAAAAGTCATTAAGCTCGATATTATTTGAATGACTAAATGGCTATATATGTGAGATAAAAGTAAAATTACAAGCATAACATTGGAACTTTTGAAAGGCAGGTCTTGGTCTTGACGCAACGGTTGAGATTGTTCCATTGTGACCTGAGGTTACAGGCTCAAACCCAAAAAAAGCCACTCCAATGTTGGAGGTAAAGCTAAGTATATCTCCCTTTCTCCCACAACCTCCAATAGGGGGAGCTTTATGCACTAGGTACACTCTTTTGCTTAACAATAAAGAAGCATTTTTATGTAGTTGGGAAAGAAAAACTTTGCTGAGTTTAAGTATATAAAAAAGGACTCTTTTCGACTCAAGATTAGCAATCCCTATTTTCATGTCCATCAAGAAAACAAAGAAAAGGTTTGAAAAACTTATATGCTGAGTCAAAATATATATATATTCGCAATCCTTTAGGACCACACACGTGTAGGTCTTTCTCTTTCTCCCTATAACTTGCCGCAATCTCCTTAGTATCTAATATTTTCCGTGGCTAATCTAAATTGATACTTGGGACCAAAGTTTATATAACTCATTTTTCCCATAGTTTTGTCATATGACTCATTGTTTATCCCGCGATCGTTTAAAAATTTGTGTATTCCCATTATTTTTGTATAAAGATACCACAAATATTTTCTTCACTCATTAGGCATTCTTTTAGTTGATAAAGTTTTATTTAATATCGTCAAGACTAAGGTTCGGTAGTGACTAGTACAACGTCTAGGTTATTTGCAACTAAATCATTTAGGCCATACTTAAGGTCATCGGTGAGGTACTTTATTTTTTTATTTTTTATTTTTTTTAAAAGCTTATGGGATCAACTAAATATCTAGAGCATAAGGTTCTTTTTTCTTCATATTTACTTATTTGATTGTATAGCTTCAAATTAGCATAACTTTTAATTCTAGAATAGTACATTTATATTTTCATTATGCAAGTATTTCTTTTTCTTTTTTCCTATTTTCTAATACTGATTTTCTACATTATTGTTGTTATATTGCAGCTAATATTTATCTTGTTTAATAATTATTGCATCAATCATGGATCTTTAAATTATTATACTTTCACTAAGTGCAAACTTGTCTTATTTTTTAATATGTCTTCCTAGTTTTTAATTTGTGGATACAAGATTGAAGTGTAAAAATATAATTAAATCTATTTTACATAAGATTTGATTTCTAAATTGTCGAGTACGTATGTAATTATATATATAAGATTTATGTGTAATATAAATATCAACTTAGCACATGAGAGCAAACAAAAGAAGCAAATTCATGTAGCAGATCTCGTATAGTTAGAAAAAGACTTTCTTGAGATGAGTCAAGTTTAAGAAACCAGAAATAAATATTAGTTGCAATGTCTAAGCCTTGCCTAGGCAACGATTAGGCATCACTCGCCTAGATGAGGCCAATCGCTTGGACATCACCTTGACCTTAACAATACTGATTTTATAAAATATTTGTTTTTTTAGAAGAGATGAAATTTTATTAAAAAGCGAAAGAGAGTACAGAAGGGGTTTGGGAGGGACTCAACCAAGAGATGAGTCCTGACAAGGACCAACCAAAAAAACACACAAAGAGCTACATCAAAACTCTAATCTCAACGAGTTTCTTTAGACACTTCCCAACCACAATAAGGTTACCATCTAAAACATAAAACCTTTACATTTTCATTTTCCTTAATAGTATTTTTTATCTCAAGTTTTGCTAAGTCTACAAAAGAAATTATTTCTTTTGGTACCCCTAAGATTATTTGATCATCACTTTTCATATAATTAACCTAGTTAACAACCTTCTTTCTTTCCCTTAGTTTTGTATGTTTACCTATATTCTTCCCCCTTGTTTGTACCTAAGTATGAAAATTATCACATCATTGAGTGTCGCACTTGCCACTTTTAAAAAAAATTTACCACCATGAGTTTTCAGCCTTTTCTCATCCCCTAATCCTATGCCAAGTTTTATGACGCATCCTTCGAATTTTATCTCAACTTAAACTTCTTCATTCCATCTCCAAATTTCTTTTGCTAGTAATTACTCTTTCTCCTTTCCCCTTTAATTCTCAAAAAACATTTCTTGCAACATTTTCTTTGCACTTAATCATCCTATCATGCATTATAGTAGATTCATCGATCTACATTCAAACCCATTTCTTTTATCAGTTTTCCTTTAAATAATTCTAATATCTCTCCTACAAATTCCACCATATAATTCTAAGTCGGATAGTTTTTCCTCCTCATGTTAAAACAAACATAGATCTTCAACTAGGACTTAATATGAGCTTATCATCCAAATGGACTCACTAATCTA
Source organism: Paratinospora sagittata (assembly GCA_035771175.1). Taxonomy (NCBI): domain Eukaryota; kingdom Viridiplantae; phylum Streptophyta; class Magnoliopsida; order Ranunculales; family Menispermaceae; genus Paratinospora; species Paratinospora sagittata. The sequence continues at coordinate 35,390,397 of CM069591.1, forward strand.
ATGATTTTGTGCTCATTGTTACCCATTTCTTGTTGACATTAGCATGCGACTTTAATTTTTTTCTTAAATTTTCCACTCCGAAATTATCTCTACATTCTTCAAACGACAAGGACATCGGGAAAAGGCATGTTGAGTTTACTTGAGTTCTATTCTTCAAAGGACATTCTACTTTGCTCATCAACAAATAAAAAATTAAATATAAGTGTCAAGGATTTAAAATAACAACTCACTTTTTCCACTTTGGCCATTTCCAACATATAACTTGAAGGCTTCTCCTGCAAGACGCAACTATATTACAAATCAAAGATAAATAATGATTGAAAAAGTAAGAAGAAAGAAGAGCAACATGTTCTGTTAAAGAAAAACATAATTAACCATTAAAGCAAAACCAGCATAAAAGTACATCTACTCAATTTTAAGCGAACTGCTCAAAATGTACACCAATAAACATACAAAAGCATGGACCCAACATAAAGTGCAGAAGAGAAGTCAATTGTTTTGGTTACATCTGAAGATTTGAAGTGATAAACAATGGTCTGGGGTTGATAGATTATTACAAAAAACCATTCCCTATGCCTGTAACAACTTTCCCAATTTTGATGCCAATCAGAGATAGAATATCCCCCATTTACTTGGGAGCATGCCACCCAATTACATGCTAGCCACCTTGCCTCCTCCCAAATGCCAAAGCTATCTAAAGATTTATCAATGAAGACCCTTCGATTTCTCTCCGTCCATAACGTCCAAAATGTGGCAAAAGATGCTATTCTCCATATTTCTTTAATTCTACTATCACCAAGAGAGATGTTTTCAATGCCTTCTTGAACAGAAGACGGAGGCCCAATTCCATCAAGAAACACTGCACGCCACAAGCCCCAAACGCATCTAGACACCCTGCAGCCTAGAAAAATGTATGCAATTGATTCGCCATCCTGCAAGCAAAGGGAGCAACAATGTAGAGATACCAATACCATGGGGAACCGTCTTTGGAGGACATCCAAAGTATTGATCCTCCCATGAGCCACTAGCCATCCAAAAACCTTGATCTTTGACGGAATTTGAGCATTCCAAATACTTCTAGAGATGGGAAATGAGGGAAAAGATGGGTCATCAATTAGTTGTTCAAATAAGGATTTTACATGTAAAGGAATCGGACGGATGGATAGACCATCTGTGCCTATCCGGAATGTTAGAAAATTGAACTTGGGATATGGCTGGTAGTAAAGAATTAATTTCATCTAATTCCCCAATCATCAAGTTTCTACGGAGATGAAGGAGGTGGGGTGGGAAGAATGGATAGGGGCATTATGAAGGGATGAGAGGCGGTATAGACAAGGAAAGGCTTGTGCTAGGATAACAGAATTTGTCCAATTATCTTCCCAAAACCTGAAAGTACAATTGTCTCCCACCTCCAAAGATGAATTGTTGAGGAAAAGAGGGACAGAGGAGGACAAAAACTTCCACGGACTTCAGTATGTGACAGAATTTCCAACTTGTCGCCCCCAATCAGCCATCAACCCCGTACAAACTGTCAATGACCGGCACCCACAAAGCTTGTTTTTCCTTTGTAAACCGCCATAAGCACTTAGCTCCTAAGGCAATATTTCTTTTGGTGATGTTCCCAATTCCAAGCCCACCTTTGCTAACCGGTCTCTGAACCAATTCCCAAGTCATGAAGACTAATACCATCTTCCTTGTCCACTCCCTTCCATAGAAAAGATTTAATCTTTTTCTCGATATCCAAAGCCACTCCTTTAGGAATCTTAAAAAAAGACAAGTAATATAAGGGGAATGACATAAGAACCGATTTGATCAAAGTTAGCCTTCCACCTCTTGAGAGGAAATCGCTTTTCCAACCGCCAAATATTTTTGAGAATTTGTCCAACACCTAACTCCAAAAAGAAATTGCCAACGGATTCCCTCCTAATGGTACACCCAAATACTTTAACGGCCAATTACCAATAGAACACCAAACATGATTAGCGAGGCAAAGCAACAAGCGCTGTTCAATATTAATCCCAACCATTTGACTTTTGGACATGTTTATCTTAAGGCCAAAAAGCATGCAAAAAGCTTGTAATAGGCAGATCGCCTCCAGGACAATGTGTTCTGATCCTTCCAAACAAAAGATGGTATCATCTGCATATTGTAAATGAGATACCTCCACTTCCCTTGCACCACTAGAAAGCCCCGAATTACGGCATGTTGCTTTGCATGATCCATGATCCTACCCAAACAATCTGCCACCATTGTAAAGAGAAAGGGAGAGAGAGGGTCACCTTGTCTTAACCCTCTCTTTGCTTGGAACTTGCCTTTATGCCTGCCATTAAATATAACAGAATAAGAGACTGACTGCACGCAACCTCTCATCCATCTTCTCCAATTGCTACCCAAACCCTCGCTTTCAAAAACAAAATCAAGAAAGTCTGAACCACTGAGTCATAAACTTTGGTAAAATCCACCTGAAACAACACCCCATCCTTCCTTTTCCTTCGGTACTCCTCAACTACTTCGTTAGCAATTAAGACCGCATCAAGAATCTATCTACCATGTACAAAAGCTGACTATGTGATCCCGATAGTACTATGAAGTACGGCCCCGTAGGCGATTTGCTAAAACTTTGGCAATGATCTTATATAGACTAGTCACCAAGCTAATGGGTCTAAAATCTTGAATTTTCAATGAATCTCCCTTTTTCGGAATGAGACAAATGTAAGTTTCATTTGTCTTGGCGTTAATGATACCGCTATTGTGAAATTCATAAAACACCCTCATTAGATCAACTTTTATTACCTCCCATAATTTCTGATAAAAAGCCATTGAAATCCATCCAGACCCGATGCCTTATTGCCATCACAACAGAACACCGCCTCTCGTATCTCCTCCAATTCAAAAGGCCTTTCCAATGATTCACATTCCATACGACTTATTGATGACTGGATGTGAGACGACGAGTACAATTCTTGAAAATATGAGACAATAGCATCTACTACTGCTAACTCAAAATCCACCACCACACCATCCCCCCTTTCCACTTTCTCAATGAAGTTCTGAGGCCTTCTATGGGATAGAAGCTTATGAAAGAAATGGGAATTTACATCTCCCTCTTGCGACCACTTGACTTTGGCTTTCTGAAATGCCATTCGATCGTTTTTGAGACAGATATCCGCAAGCTCCCCCTTCAAGCGCCGACGTTCAAGATCCATCTCTCCATTCCAACGAGACGTACCTTCAACATCATCCAACCTTCCAATTGATACTTCCAGCTCATTCTTTCTAATGGTAGTGGATCCACTGACTGTTGTGTCCCATTCCTTTAGCTTCAATTTCATGGCCGCAAATTTTAGCATGAATCTATAGCCTTCCCATCCTTGAGGATGGGATTCACCCCACCATTGTTCAATATTCCTCTGAAAATCCCGATGAGATAGCCAGAAATTTTCAAATCTGAACAGTGTGGGACCCCACCTACATGCGGCAATGTCTAACATAATAGGGCAATGATCCGATGTAATTCTAGGCAAAGTCATTTGTCTATTGGATGAAATAATGGACTTCCATCCCATGGTAAATAAACATCTGTCCAGCCTAGAGCAAATCGGATCCATTCTAAAATTTGACTAGGTAAACATAGAATTTAAGAGTGGAGAATCTCTTAACTCTAGATCACCAATGAGAGAATCAAATTCTTGCATGCTTCTTGTGAGGCGCCTACTGTTATACTTCTCACTTAATGTTCTTGGAGTGTTGAAGTCGCCTCCCAAGCACCAATTTTTCCCACAGACAACGCTTATAGCAGCAAGTTCGACCCAAAAAGCATCTCGTTCAATTGGAGAATTAGGCCTATAACTCCAGTTAACCACCATATGTCAAGTGCCCCCCCTTTAATTTCCACAGACACTGTATAACCGCCAATAAGACTGGATACCACCTCCACTAATCTTGTATCCCACAACAGCACCATGCCTCTCGAAGCCCCTGTAGAGATGGAAGATACACCCAACCTTTGAATCTTGATGCCCGTAGACTTGCAATCCATCTTCTGCTCAACCTTTCTCTTTTTGTTTCTTGGATGATAACAATATCAGACTTCGATCTTCTAACCACCCTCCTTATTAACTGTCTTTTCTCGGCTAGACCCGCACCCACAGACATTCTATGAAAGGATCTTCAATGAGAAACAACGTCGCCCCCAACCTTCGCCACATGAGCCTCATTGATCCTCAGAACAGTACCTTCCGAATTACCAGCTTCCCATCTTCTCTCTTGTTTTTTCTGAAATACGTGCAAGGCCAATTTCACCCTCCCAAGATATGATGCCAGATCCTCGAGGGTCTCAATTAGCGGAATCCCCCCAAAATCATTCCCGAAAAGTGCCCCCTGACCATCAATATCGCAGTCATCCATCATTTGTGCACCCTCTGTCACACTTGCCACAAACCCAAAGACCACTTCTTGCCCCTGTCCCTGGCCCTGTTCCTGTAACTGTGGTGGAAGACAAGTAGCAAGCATATTGTGTTCCAGATTTTGGGGAATAGTTGAACAAATGCTATGGATGAGATGCCATACAAATGCTTCCATAGTAAAAGAAAAACCCATCCCTCTTGCCTTCCTTCTACAATGTAAAACCTCATTCAATTCATGTTCAACAACAAATACACGAGCTCAAACAAATAATAATCACTTACAAATGCTCTAAAACCAATTTTGTCAAGGCCACGACGAGTCCATTGCCCAAGTCCTTTTGCAACTACATTTCCAAAGCCACACTTAAGGCAAACAGTGGGGCTTTTTGAAAAAAAAAAAAATTGAAAGTTTAAGGGGTCAATATAAATATAGAAAGCGGAAGATTCTTTTTTTTTCATTTTGTTACTTATGTGATTGTATAACTTCAACATTGGTATAATGTTTAATTCCATTGTTATACTTATCTTTTTATTATGCAAGTTCTATTTTTTTCCTTTTTTCTTATTTTCTAAATCTAATTTTCAATTTTATTGTTGTTACATTATAGCAAATATTTTCTTTTTATATATAACTCTTTAAATTGTTATACTTTCATTATATGCCAACTTGTAGTATTTTTTTAGTATGTTTTTCTTATTTTTGTAGAAATTTCTGCTTCGACCTCGAACCATCTAGTTGACGCGTAGTGTCTAAATATCACGATCGCCGAGCTCCACTGCTCCTTTGTCTGCCATGGCGATTCCTCCAAACATGGGTCCACCAACGTATCTAAGCCCTAGTCTGCATTTTTCCATTGACACGTTTTCGCTAATGAGGCACTTCAGCTCATCTTCTGGTGCTCGACCATCTCGCTCTTCCCCCTATGGTGTAATGTTGCATCTAAACTCTCTCTGGACAACACCCACCTTTGATAATCAACTCTAACCTCTTTTGGCACACATATGTTGTAACACCCCGTAGTTTTAATTAAATACATACGTTAAATTACACGTATATGAAATATATACGTATTTTATACGCAAATACATGCGTATATGAAAATACATGCTAGATTTAAGAGGTATTAGTAAATAAATAAAATTATTAAGTTAAATGAGGTGCATAGAAATATCTATTTATCATCTCATTCTAATCTAATCTAATCTTTCGCCTCACCAACGTTTAAAAAAAAAAATAGAAATCAAAATAAAAAGAAAGAAAGAGGTTGCAGAGAATGAAACGGAAGAAAGAAGAACGAACGAAAAGAGAGAAAGGAAAGAATGAAGGGGAAACGCGGGATTCGCGTCAAATCGAGACTCGCGGTAAGTGATTTTCACAATAGCCCCACAAGAACCAAACATTTTATGTGTATACAATGTCATACAAGAACCAAATCAAGAAAACTATACTGACAGTGGTTACACAACCGGTCTAAGTCAATGTGTCACTAATGTCCAACAAAAATGACCATCACCAATGACAAATGCATCATCAAATTTTCAGTACCAATGGTCTCTCAAGATAAGTTACCAATACACCAAACTCCCAATTTCAAACACAGCACATATAAAATTCAAGTCCTATTAAATCATTAAAATCAACTAAACACCATTCAAACTCACTTAAACACCATTACAATAGCTCCACATTCCCAGAGGGAATTATTTATACCGTTTCTGTGGTCAATCTAGATATTTCCACAAGAAAGAACAGTGAAAATAGATTCCCAACTCATATTTTCACTAATTCTGAGTTTTATTTTCTACTGGAACATATATCAATTTTATTAAAAATACAGAACATTCCTAAAATTATTCTGTCCACATCGACACGTGTAAAATCATTCCTACTACCATTCTACTCCCATCAACAGGTATTTTACTAAGGTTTTACATGTTCGCGAAGATCACGAAAGTAAATTTTACTCACCAAAATCATATCTTTAGTTACTAAAAATATCAAATCATATCCAAAAATCACAATCTTAGTATCGAAACGTCCGAAATTCAGTTATCTACGATTCTATAATCTCAAACCGGAGTTTCATTGGATTCTAATTCCATTTTATTCACTGGATATGATCATAGTACTATTCACATCACTATTCATGCCACTGTTTATTGGAAACATGAAAATTTTTACTAAAATTGTCAAACGGTCTCCAAAAATCATGAAATTAGCATCGATGGACTCGCAACGGTTCATTCTAGCATTCTATAGCCTTCAACTGGAGTTTCATTGGGTTTTAAATGATTCAAACGGTCTCCAATATAAACTCTAACTTCCAACAAACTTCCAACAACCATTAAAATTCCAAATGAACAAATAAATGAAATCTAACCACATATTCAGGACTCCTACAATCTAAGGAGTGTTTTTCCACCTTTCGAACAAATTTCATCCAAGTTGGATAAAAACCCCAATTTTGAAAACACTGTAAAACGAACTCACATAGCTAAAATTACTCCGCTAGAATCGTTACATCTAGCTTAGATATTAATTTCACGAAGAAATAAAGTGAAAATCACTTACCGCGAATCCCGATTTGACGCGAATCCCGCGTTTCCCCTTCGTTCTTTCCTTTTCCTTTCTTCCGTTTCATTCTCTGCAACCTCTTTCTTTCTTTTTATTTTGATTTCTATTTTTTTTTTTTTAAACGTTGGTGAGGTGAGAGATTAGATTAGATTAGAATGAGATGATAAATAGATATTTCTATGCACCTTATTTAACTTAATAATTTTATTTATTTACTAATACCCCTTAAATCTAGCATGTATTTTCATATACGCATATATTTGCCTCTTACGTATAAAATATGTATATATTTCATATACGTATTATACATATCGATATACGGGTAATTTAACGTATGTATTTAATTAAAACTACAGGGTGTTACAATCTCCCCAACTTAAGGAATATCGTCCTCGAAATTTAGAATCAAGGACTATTCCTCAAGTGATACTCAATTCCAGAAAGCTGCTCCCGCGTGTTATATTTCCGCTCCCATGTTTGCTCTTCTTGATACGTGGTATCCTCCCCATCTTAGAGTTGAGTTACATCCATAACATATATGGAATCCGAATGGCATATCCTCAACATCAATATATAGAAACTATTCCGAACACTTATCAACTGTGACAGTAGAGCAAATCGGTAAGCCAATGGACCTATCCTATCAAGGATCTCTAACGGTCCAACAAATCGCAGTGCGAACTTTCTTTTCATTCCAAATCTCATTTGGCCTTTCTGTGGTAAGACCCTTAACAAAACCGAGTCAGCCACAATACATTTCAAGGCCTATATACCAACCCTGTGTATTTAATAATATCATCTGGCACCAATAACAATAACTCCACACTTTCAAATCAACAAGTTGGAGATCTATAAGGCTTACTATCAAACCTTTAGAGTGCCATCATGATGCTATTCTAATAGATATTTATACACATAAGTTTACACACACATATAATATTCCTTCCAACTTCCACCAAAATTCAAGTATACCAGACTCGAGCATGCTCACAAGCATCAAAATCACTCTCTCAGTCTGTCAACCAGTCTGAGAATAAAATATCACACTGAGAAGGAGATGAGTACCAAATCGAGTGTGCATCATATATCAGATCTCGACACAATCTTCGGATCTTAATCCGACATGAAAAATATCTGAGTACTCCCATAAAATCTCCCTATCTCACACATATACAATATGCTCAGTCTATTAATAGAATTCTAGTGTTCATTAGAAGAATACATAGACTTATAAGTCCACTAATGGTTATCCAAATGGTATCATTTCTACCCATAACCCATAAGATACCATTTGAATCCCATCTTCATGTAACACAATCCATGTTACCAATTCCATAATCTGTCATACTCATATCATACTCGTCTCCTCATAAATCTTACTCTTTGAATATGAGTATCAATCAGCTGAACATGCATCCGAGCACAAATATCAACACATGGAGTAATAGAGAGTACACTCATAACTGTAACTCTCACTCACAAACAATCTCTATTTATGGCTCACTGATAGTTACTACTCCAGTTTCAGTCTGTTTCCTGCTCAATGTCTCCACAACATATTGGCCTTTCCCAGGATAATAATTCAATATAAAATCAAATCCTTCGGGAATTCTTGCCACATTTATTACCTCATATTTAGTTTCTTTCCGTTCAAATAATTACTTCAGACTCTTAAAATCTGAAGATAATGTGACCTTTTTATTATAGAGGCAATGCTCTCATCATTTCAAAATAACTACCAACTAATTTTTGTTCACTCTCAAGATAGTTATTCTCGTGCACTACTAAATATCTGGAGACACAAGTAATTAACATATCCTTTTATATCAATGCACAGCCTAGATCTAGACGTGATATTCATCAATCACAATATACTCATTGAGCTGTTGTTTGCTCACCCCATTTCCTTCACCATTTCAAGTACAGAATCAAAAGGAAAAAGAAAAATTTGAGAGTGATCAACACGTGACTAGGACATAGCATTTGTTGATGTACGTATGCTTCGGAGGAAGTAGTTACTTGTTTTATTTATTTTGATATGTATAATTATCACATACTATATATATAATATCACCTAGATGGGTTGAGTAGTAATGTTATACAATGCTTGTGATGATGGAATGGGGTGATCGTACTTATCTATCAAGTGAGAATTTAATTTGTGGAATGAATGGAATGAATGGAATGAATGAGATGATTATTTATATATATATATATATATATATATATATATATTTGATTTGATTTGTGGTAATGTGAATTGTCCATTTTATGGGGAGATGCTGTCAAAATTTTTATAAATTTTGGAAATTATTGTGAATGTCCGTTGAGGCTGACAGTGTATTATATATTGTATATGGGATGTACAGTATATAGTACACTGTGTCTGTCATGACGTCGGCCTACGTCAGGGGCGTTGTGACATATGCATTTCTAGAAACCTCCTTCAACCTTTGAAATCTGCATGTATGCACCCCTCTTGTTTTCCATTGTCCGGATGACAAGAGCATCGTTCTTTCCCCTGAATACACGTTTGAACTCGCAATATTCAGTCACATGACTCACATCCACTCTACGGATTCCTTATCTAATCTAATCATGATATTTTTACCGCGAGATTTCTCCTCAATCCATACAAACGCAGCATTCTCATTGCTCCAGATCGAAAACTTCTTTGACGAGAACTTCTTTGACGAAATCTTAAACGTGGATAGGTTAAACTTCGAATCTCTACGAGTTACTACCATGGCTCCAATTTTAAAAAAATCGATGTCCTTCCAAGTCTTGTTTTATAACTCTGCAATATCATTTGCAATGATTTAGCTTATGGTAGTGCCAACACCCTACATCCTTTGCTTACCATGGTGTGTTGCAATTAAGTTGTTGTAATATTCCATTCATACTATTTTTATTTTGAGATTAAGTCGGCGTGCTATTTGAAAAGTACTTAATAACTTTTCTACTACTACTATGAAAAGTTAATAACTTTGCATCTCAATTACAACTTCATCATCTTCCCTATCAAAGTGCATATAACCACTACACCAAGCCTACCCGGTGAGAACATGGAATCCAATCATAAACCCAATGATCTGTGACCACTACTCTCCTCCTCTACTACTACACTATGTGCTTGGACCAACTTAAGCAACTCTCCCACTGCCTCCAATAGTTGTTGTTGTACCTTTGCTCACATTCTTTCCACGTCTATCTTCTTGAGAGCATCTCTCAAGAAGAAACAATGTAGAATAAAAATCACAAAAAAATAATCAAAGGTCATCAAAAGAACCCATATTGTGTTTCCTGCAAAAGGTGATCAATACTACCTAAGAATATAACTAAATAATGTAAGATGGAAGTCCATTATCATTTAATGATTTGCTTATTGCCGAAGGATATTCCTGTAACACATTCAAAGAATCTTTTAAAAGAAAAGGTCTTCTTGAAAATGATAACAATAATAAGAATTGTCTCAAAGATATTGTAGCCATTTTAGCATTTGTTGCACCAACTAAGGTCATTATAGGATGAATATAACCTTATATAATTGATGACTTTCCATCTACAATAAACATCCAAAATTATGATATAATTTATTTTCCTTTAATAAATGTTTTAGAAAAATAAGTAAAACTTTATTACAATATAAACAAATATTACAAATTATGAAATATGAATTACCACAAATTAATTCTGACTTGGCAAATAATAACATGCTTAATTTATTATTAGAGAAACAAACTATTGAAATACCCGCATAAACATTTATAATCTATTCATAATTTCATCATGGAACAAAATCATGTTTTTGATAGTATCATACAATGCATTGAAACACTATAATTGTTATTGATGGAGCTAGTGCACCAAGAAAAGCAAACTTATATCTAGCAATATTAGTTTAACTTACAGTTTAAAATTTTAATTGTAATTGCAATTGCTACTTTTGCACAATTGTTGTGGCATTGCCTGATGGCCATAGTGCACATTTAAGGTTTAAAATCCCTATTTCTTTTAAATTGACAATCAATATTTTCCATTAATAAAGAATCAAAATTAGCACAATTTCTATGTAATACCATTCTAATTATTAGGGGTGAAGCTACTATGGCTCATCAATATGTTTATGAGGCATTAGATAGTACATTCAGAGATATTACTGATATAGATGATTAATTTGGAAGGAAGTCTTAATTTTATAAGGTGACTTTAATCAAGTATTACCAATTATTCCCAGAGCTAAACAATTGATGCTTCCTTAGTAAAATTATCTTTTTGACCAATTGTGAAAAATCTTCCAACTCAAACAAAATATGCATTCAAGGAATGAATGATACATTGTTTTGTGAATATTTTTTGCGAGTAAGAAATGGAGATAAAATTAATATTCTAGAAAACATAATAAAAAAACTAGATGAAACAATATACAATGCCATGGTCTTCAATCCTCACATGATTTAATCATATCTATATTTCCAACTTTTGATGAAATTTCAAAAGACAAAAAAATTACATCATTAGTACGGTAATATTGACCCAAAGAACGACATAATAGGCCAATTACATAATGAAGTTATATACATATTTCTAGGTGAAATTTTACATATTATTCATTTAATAGCATTAAAATGACAATTTACATTAGTACCAACAAGAATTTTTAAATTCAATTTCTCCAAGTAGATTACTCCCACATAAATTAAATCTTCAAGTAGGTGCCCCTATAATGCTTCTTAGAAATCTTGACTCACAACTTAAACTATGTAATAATATTTTATTAATTTCTCAAGTATTTCATAGAAATGTTATTGATACAAAAACTACAAATGGACATTTTCATGAAACATTTTATCTCAAGACTACCGATGAAACCTTCCAAAAGTGTTCGCCTTCATCCTCATTTGAAAATAATTTCTAATTAAATTAGCACTTGCTTCAACTATTAACAAATTTCAAAGTCAAGCAATTCCTGGCATCAAAATATATCTATTAGATCATGCTTTAGTCATAGACAACCATATATAGCTTTATCAAGAAGAGTACCAAGAAATTTCATATGGATTTTAATTAAAAATGGAAAAATTCCAAGACTTTTTGGTACTTACATACGAAATGACTATCACAACATCCTTTTATCTTGCTCTGAAAATTTCTTAAATTCTAAATACATAATCATGATAATCATCTAAACCTATAATATTCATACAATTAATAAAAACTTTTTAAAATCTATTAATGCCAAGTTTCAACTTTTCATTTATTATCTCCAAAGATCAATCCCACATAGATTACATGTTACTCCAAGCTAACACTTATAACACCCTCATGCATGCAAGAGGTTGTTGCCAAAGGAACAAAACCCCTTAGGATCGACCACCAAGGTATGCATCATATGCACTGCATCACATGCACTGCCATAAGCCCGTAGGTCCAACTGGGGGCTTCTAGAGATATATCTTACAACATATAAGGTCAAAACAAATGGGGTTGAATAGTTAGTATCATCTGCGAAGATTGACGCATCAGTGTGGCGTACTAAGCCTAGGACCTAGTATTATAGGTTCAACTTCAAACATTGGTTCTACATCGACTATGTGCTCTTCCAAGCTAAAACTTATAAGCCACTCTATCTCCTCACACAAGCAAAAGGCATTATCTTGTGGAGAAAAACAAAACCCCCCAGGACCTGCCACCAAGGCACGCTCCATCTACACACCCCCTTGGCTAGGGCAGAGGGTCCTGTGCCCTTGACCAAAGCCAAGTACCCATACCCTCACATTATTTCTTTCATTATCCTATTTCGGTCCTTTGACTAGCTAACACCAAAGCCATATCATCATTGCATCATTTGGGACTACACCAATCAAAGAACTTGCATTCAAATGTTGGATCCATCAGGTATCCTTCCAAATCATGTAGGCTCTATCAAAGAGCCTCTACTATCCCCATTAATGAGCGATGCCTCTTCACAACAACATAAATGCCCTCCATAAAACCATTTTCAACATATTCCCATTCGGTACATTCACCATATAATAACAACATTTATAGTCACCATAAATCATATAATCAAATGAAATTATTATAATAACTATTGTAAAGATCAAAACAATTTAAAAACCTTAACTATAAATGAGGACCACCTTAGCAAAAAAGGTACATGCTCTATATTGACTCCTACATACAAGTTGCTTTTGAGTCAAACTGAGACATCAGAGTATCTTTGGTGACACCCACATGGTCACCCTTTTTATGAACCACATTTTGAGAAATAGTGCATGTACCCTAATAACTTATACAAAAATTAACTAAAAAATATGGCTTCTCTTCTAGTTAGGAACAACTAATGCTAGTTTTCACCTCTTCAAGACGATAAAGACATCTTGACCAATTACAACAAAAGTTTATTTCCAATATATTTGTTTAGAAGTCCACGTCACTCTTCTCTCATATTTCTGCTTTCCATGCACACGTCAAATGCAAAATTACAAAATCTTGCCCAAAGAAGGATTTTTTCCAAGGTAGCTTCCAAAAACAAAATCAACCTTAGATTTCCATAGTCCCACATTAAGAGAAGCATTCAAGGTGCAATATTATAATACAATCACCCTCTTTTCAAATTAGTAATCATCAAATTCAAGATCAAGAATTGTTTTTTCCCTTTGATAAGGAAAATAGAGTGGAAAAGGTCTCACTAAGCACAAGCATCATACTAACAATCTTTCCAAAACATCATCCATGACCTCAATCCATTTCGAACCACAACTTCTAAAAAAAATGGCACAATGCTTACAAAATAAATCTTCAAAAAACACAATCATAAAGGCTAAAGTTCACCATGCCTCTAGTTGATCATTCCTCAAGGACCACCAAACATTATAAACATAGGATGGTATCATGGTAAGAGCTAAGAGTCAAGACAAATAATCTTTCTAAACACACACTTTGTTATCTCATGGGTCCAACACCTCACATTGTTCACAATTCAGGCATTACCATCAAAGCATTGTCCACATACTAAAAACATAAGAGGGTGTTAAGAACCTACAAACTACCTTAGGAAAATGCTTACGCTTCACAAGTGGCTCACACCTCACAATTGGCCTCCACCATTCTTCAAAAAGAATATCAACCTTGAGAGTATATCCCCAAATTTAATTCCATTGAGGAATAAAATTTATTTTGCATCAACCAACGGGTGGGTTGGTTCAATGCAAGCACACTTATCCTAAAGGTCTTGAGTTCGAGACACCTCCCACCACTTGCTGGCCAACGGCATCCTTAAGTATTTGTGATCGTGGTCCAAAGGGATTAGGGGGGATGTACGTCCCCGATACCAACTGACCTCAAAAAAAAATAAAAATTGCATCATCACCCATAAAGCATCACACACATAGGGGAAAGAGAATATTTCAGCCCACCGAAAACTTGTAAGTACTGTTTTTTTACATCTTTAAACCACTCCAAGACATGTAAAAGGCAGACCTGTGGAGGATTAAAGATGAAAGAGTGTCCTCCTTACCTTTGGAATAAAACAAAAGTTCCAAGAGAAGAGTTTAGTGCAAATATTTACAATAAGATCCCACAAGGTTCAGCAAATGTAACAGGCACCCCTGGGATGACAAAGGTATAGGGTGCAGATGTATGAATATTAAAACCTCAAGCATTAGCAAGGCCATCCAAATTCTAATTCTCTCCCTCTACTCTACTCTCTCTACCCAAATTTCTAAGTCTTAATCATAACAATAATCCTGAAATCGAATCTGAACAAGACAAGGCACCCCCCCGAAAGATATAAGATCTTCATCCAAAAAACTGCATACAATTCGTAGGGGGGAGAATTCTTACCTTTTTCATTTGGGATGCTTTGGTAATAAGCATCAGGTCCCCATAGGAATGAGATGTTTGCACAACATTGAGTGCCTTTGCTATTGCATAACTAGTCTGCAAGTCATTACAGCAAATTATAAGCTGATGCATTAGAAACTTCAACAACCAAAAGGCAAAATTAAAACAATCAAGTTAGTTTCACATGCATTCCAGTAGGTAGTTCTAAATGGTGCTAAATTCAGAAAGATACAACTTTTACTATTATATGATATTGTTGTATATTGAGAAATGCAACTTTATCTCTTATTCTTATATTTTACAACTGGAAAAAAAAAAGTAAAATAATTTTTTAGTTAACTAAATTGCATTTTATCTAGTATAAGAGCTTTCATCAATTGGTAATCAATTTCTAACCATGCATTAATATGAATGTAAAGAAGAACATCATGAAAAAAATAAATAAGATTATAGAAGTTCAAACTTATAATAAATTCAAATTAGCTCTACATTATAGATCCTCACATGCGCGCAACACTATAAATTAGTATCATGGCCCAATATAACCATATAAAAGTAAACTATTTGCACCTAAGAAAAGATAATTTTGTGTAACTTATATGCACTTAACATAATGATACAAATGACAGCAAACTCAACCTTATCGATTAGTAATCTAAATAAAAATACCAGAAAGGGTTAAAAAAATAACTTACCCTCTTAGCAAAGCTGACAACATTTTCTTTTTTGTTCTCAAGCGGTGTAATCACAGGCAAATATTCTACCTGTATAATCCAGGATATGCCATATTAAAAACTTAATATTTAATTCAAGAAAGCACCAAAGGAAAATACAATAAAAAGCTAGAGACGTGGTACACCCAAGAGCACATTAAATCTAGGATATGGTGAAGTTTTCAACAATTTTCTAAAATAGCTACAGCATCTAATATATGTTCACGCATGTAAAAGAGAAAAAACTAATTCCAGAGTTACAAATTATAGAATTATAGACGTATTTATATCAAATAAAGCATCATGCAGTTATGCAAATACTTTAAAAGAACGAAACTCTACCTCCATGAAATTGTGAAATTGAGTGAACATTCTGAACATGAGCTTTGCCAAAGAGATATGACCCCTAAATAAAACAAACACACAAAAATTATAGAAGGATATGCAAAATAACATAAAGGCATTGTTGTCTAAAAGAACTACTTAAGAAAAATCATACCAAGATTGGTCAAAGTGCACATGGGGGTAGCGAATTACAACTGGTTGAATTGGGTAACCAGGAATGAATGCACCAAGTTGGAATGAGATGAGCACCCTCCCATTTGTTGTGGTACCTTCAGGAAACAATAGGAGTCGAGGAAATCTATCACACGAAGCCTTCCTCTGTATTTACAACCTTGAAAGCAAATTTCTGTATCAAATAGCTTATAAATCCATTAAAAAAGGAAAGGGGAAAAGAGGCAATTTATTCTACTTCTGCTCACAACAAAATCATCCATGAACAGATTGGAAATGATAATGCTTTGCGAGCACACAATATTCTTCTAAGGTACTTATATAATGCATAGCAAATTGCAGTCATGAAAACCAAAGCTACATAAAAAAAAATTCCTCAATCTAAAACATAAAATAAAAGAAAAATGAAAAGGAAAGCTTTTCAAATTTTATAAAAGACATTTCCAGACTTAAGCATTATAGTATAGTTATACCATCTTAAATGATGTCTCATTATGTGGGGATTCTAGAGAATAGTACTTAAAAAAAAATAAAAAAAGAGAGAAAAAAGAAAGCATACTGATTTTTTATTACAAAAAAAAAAAGTATTCTTAGCTTTGTACTATTAATTGTAGGAAAAAAAATAATGGCAAAAAGGTTGAGATATCATTTTTAAATAACCTTGAAACTGTTTTTCAAACTTAATGCAAAGAGCACAAAATTTTAAAAATGAATTTATTGTATTTTTTTTGACAATACATACATACATACATACATATATGTATATATATATATATATAGAGAGAGAGAGAGAGATAAAATGATAATAACACTATTACCAAAAGAATGCGGTAATTTATAGACACATAAAACTTATAGGGAAGCTCTCCATGTAAACAGAAAAGAAACTTCTCCTCGAGGACTAATTTACAAATTACAAAAAAAGTCCAGATGCAATGCACGCAATAAGGGAGTAGCATTTTGCTTGAATTAAGCAAGAAAAAAGTCGAAGAACAAAAGTGTCTTTCACAGCAAAGAGGAGAATTTGGAGATGGAACAAAATTTTAATATAATTGCAAACATCTATTTAATATATTAATATAGGATATTCCATCATATTGTTTAAAGATGGGAAAAACCTTTCGGACATTAGGTAAGATATACTTTTCCCCGTATATACTAATAACAGGATTGCTTGTCATTCCTTTCCCGGTTAATATTCTTACAATCAATAAAAAAATTTTAAAAAAAAATACATGTTCAGAATGAATTGATTATAACCATGAAACATTTGAACCATCAAATACAATCTCGGCAAAAATGGATGATTGCCCAACTCTTGGAGTTTACTTCAAAAGTCTATATTCTAATGTCATTGACGTACCTAATATTGCTCTCCGGGGTATGCATAATGTAGCACTCGATGCAACTATACTAATCCAAGTATGACTTCAGAATAAAAGGCATTTCCGTCAATAAAAAGCAACAAATCAATCTGAATATTCAAGTTCAGAGTGATAAACTAAACGCACAAATTAGATGTAGAACCTCTCTACCTTTATCTCATTAACAGCATGCTTCCTCGACGCCGCTGAGAACCTATTAACATAAATAACCTGAAAAGAAAAAATCCTTCTTCTTAATTCCATTCATCCACAATAAAATCAAAAGAAAAAAACCGCAAAAATCAATTGAATCTCTAAAAGCCGTAACATCACCTGCATTGCTCTGATAATCGTACCAACAAAAGGGATCGAATCATGCGACTCAGACGCCACAATCGTCGGAAACAACTCATAGAAAAAGAAAATCGGTTCAACATAAGACACATGATTAGAAACGACTATCGGCGCAATCTCCCTCGCAACCGGCTTTCCTTTCCGTCTTATCCAATGATATCTAAAACCAAACAAAAACAAATAAATAAAATCGAATAAACAAAAACACCCATAAGCACAAAAGATAAGGAGAAAGGATCGATGACGCAAACCACCCGAACGAAAACAGAATCGAGCGAGAAGAGAGACGAGTGATCCACAAAACCCTACGCCGCCATTGCGGCATCGGATTCTCCATATCCTTCCAACCTGCGAGAGCGAATTTAGTAGCGACGAATCCGATCGCAAGCGATAATCCAAACACGACAAGCCGAATCAGCGCTATCGGTATACAAATCACGATCTTCATCCACTCGTAGATTCCTTCAATATCAAGCGTATTATTCCTAAACGGATCGATCGGAGTCGGCGGCGGCACAGAGTACGCTCCTGCTCCGACTCCGCTTCCGAGAAACTCGTACGGATTCTCAACCCTAGACGATTGCTCGCTCCCTTCCTCAAATCGTCCATTCGATTCAATATCGACGATCACTTCCGCCTCCTCCGATGGCCCTTCCCGCCGCTCCGGCACCAGAAGTGGAGCCGTTACGTCGCCGGCCGCCATCAGAGACACGAAGAGAGAGAGAGATCGCCGAGAAAGAAATAAACAACTCTAAAAGAAGAAGAAGAAGAAGAAAGGTGGGAACACAGAGAACGCCGCCGAGTAAGAATAGGAGAAGTTGTAGGGGTTTTTGCAGTATTTTGAGGAGTTAAATGTCGGATAGTGACACGTGGAGACATCTCTGGAATGTTCTGGAGGCGCGTGACCGTTGGATCGAACACGTGGAGGACGGGCTTGGCCATTAAAAAGGAAAGGCTGAGAGAGGATGTAGGGGGAGTGATGGGGTGCGTGTGAAGCGTAGATAGGGGAGAGAATCGGACGAAGTTGAGAGTGAGAGGTCACGTAGATTACGTCGTGAAAGGTCGAGTGGGACCGCGTGGAATCAAAAAAGTTAAAAGCACTTATCGGGCTTTTGACATGATTACCTTTTAAAAGAAGCATTCCTTAAAAAAAAAATTTTAAGAAATAGTAGGCGTCTTTTTAAAAGACGTTTTTCTTTTAAAAAAAAAATTTACACTAAAAGAAAAAGTATTTTTTTAAAGTAAGGGAAGGCGTCCCATTTTTTTCTTCCACTAAACAAAAATACAAAATACACATCATCGGAGAATATTTGATGATTTCGTAAAATAAATGTCATTGCTTGTGTATTTTTTATTATTTACAGTTTTTTGCGCTTGTCCTGCACCTTCCTTTTTTTCTTTCTTTCTCTTTTTCTATTTTCTAGGGCTTGTTTCGGAGTATGATAGAACAACAAAGATCCGGCTAGATCGGGTACGCTACGCGTGTTCTGTTCATTCTGCTTCTGCATCTCATTCATCGATTTCTTTATCTTTTTTTTGTTGAATTTTTTTTTTCCAGTTTTCTTCTTGGTATTTGAATTGAATCCATCAGCTACATTTCGTGTTCTTGATGAGTTCTGATGTTAGATTTTGATTTTTGGGCAATTAGAATTGTCGCATTTTGGAAACCCTTTTCTTTTTAAGTAAAGTGAATTCAAATTTTTTTTTTAAGTAAGGGAAAGACGCATTCCCTTTAAAGAAATTTTTTTGCATCAAAAGGAAGGACGTATTTTTTTAAGTTAATGTGTAAAAAAAAATTTTTAAGGAAAGACGTCTTTTGAAAAGATGTTTTTCTTTTACTTAAAAAAAAAATTTAATGAAATGCGTCTTTTCAAAAGACGCATTCTTTGTAAATAATGTCACCTACGCTGCTCACGTGGGACTGAGCGATGAATATTAAAATAGGACAAATGAGTCAATATTTGTATTTTAATGATATTTGTAAAAAAAATTTATTTTTAAAAGGTCATAATATCAAAGTACAACGCTTTTCGTACAAAGGAGTTTTGAGTACGCTTTTCAGAGCACGTGGGTCCGCGAGCCTTTTGTGCCTGCCACGAGCGCATCAATGAAAGAAAAGGGGAAAGTTATGATATGGAACTGATCGCATGTGCGAGTCAGGGTTTGGGGTTTTGGATGGCTCCATGTGTGCAATGGACCTACTGTTAAAGTTCGTGTACGGTGGATTTGAGGCCATTGTTAATTAATCGTTAATTACGTTAAATATCCATAGCCTTTTTGTTATTTTTTTAATTGAATAATTATTATTTATGTACATGCACGTGATGGGGATGATTTATTCAACAATATCGATAAATACTACAAGAAAATATAAGAAATAAAATATTAAAGCAAATAAAAATGACGAACAGAAGAGGTAAATATGGAACTCAATTTAACTCTTTTAAGTCTTTTTCTTAATATATAATTTGAAAATTTTTCAATAAAAATAAAATATTTGTGATATTTGTATGTAGTCATACGAAGTTTTAGCTTGTACTCTATCAACGAGGTAATGCAACCCTTCTTTTCCGAACTTAGGACTGATTATGTTAGAGTTCATACTATATTAGTACATATTTGTTATGATTTTAAAAAAATTAAATAATATAAGGTCACTTTACCCATGAAAACTAAGTTCAGTTTATGACATCTATTTAAAAAACAAAAAAAAAAATTCCCAATTAATCTTCTTAAATATCTTTAGGAAGGAAATGTTATTTGAGGAAGGTAAGTCGTAATTTCTACTTTTATGTAATTTTTTTTGCCATTACTCGAGTTTATCAAAGGCTATGCCATTGCTCTGTGATTCGGATCCTTCACTTTTTAATAAGAGAACGGGCATTGCTTGGTTCTCTAAAACGGGGTCAGAAGAATGGGTGGCTTCAGGTTGGTCTTAAGGGTATAACTCAACCCATCGAATTAAATCAAATTCGACAGGTTGGGTTAAGTTGATTTAGTGTTTAAATTAGGTTAGGTTAAATTAAAAAAATTATAATCTGAACTGTTAAAGTTGGATCACGAGTTATGAGCCTAAAAAATTAAAATTAAATTAGTTTGTTATTATGATATGGTAGTGAATAAATGTAATTTTATTTAAAATTGAAACATTACATGTGTAAAATTTATATTTTAAATTTACATATATAATTTAATTCATCTTAAGAGTCAAAATTTTTAACTCGAATGACCAACCCAACCAAACTTGAATTAGTTTGGGTTGAATTAAATTGGGTTGAGAATCGGTTAGATTTGAATTAGAATTTGACTCCAATCCGATGTAACCCAATCCGTTACCTCTAAGTTGGTCTATCATATATTATCCACACTTTGGATTTATTATCCAAGTGGGCGGAAAAACAAAAAAGAAAAGAAGAAAAAAGAACTATGCTTATTTCATAATTAACTGTGAATAAAATAATTCAAAAAATATGCATAATATTCCATACATCGTTCCTCATTTAAAAAATTATGGAATAACACATATATAGTATTTTCCCTAGATTTTGCAATGTTTCAAGCCTTGTTCACTAAATAAATCTTTTTTTTTACCTAACAATTATTTTTCTTTTCAAGATTTCTTCTTCTAAATCTTAAGATGTAAAATTATTAATTAAGTTTGACGAGACTTTCTTGCCAGACAAATATTCTATCCAAAATTTTAAACTCAACGGTCATCATTATAACATAAAGGTAATACTGTTTGTTGTTTAGTTTCTTTTAATTGTTATAATGATTCAAAATATATATCCAAAAGCTAATGTTATAATATACTTCATCATTAAAGAAAAAAAAAATTCTCTACTCATCATACACCACATCAGCATGAGTATGATTTTGAATATAATTTTTAGGTAATAATTTTTTTTTAGATAACCCGTGATAGCTTATTTGGTTGAAGAACTAAATATAAGTAAGATTAAGGTCTATGTCTTAAATTTGAGTCTAAACATGTTCCTATTTATTTGCCTAAAAGAAAAAGGACGTTGAGAGTGCCACAAAAAAAAAAAAAAAAACATTTCTCGTATAGGATTATAAGCAACTGCTCATGTAGCCCAAGTCTTAGTGTTGGGAAAAAGTTGTAGGCTAAAAGCCCAGCTCTCCTTTCAAATTGGTCTATCAAAAGTCCATAGGAAACCACCCAAAAAGCCCTTCACGAAGAATAAGCAAATTGACCCAAGGCCCACTTAATCAAATCCACTAGGTTTTAGTTAGCTGACCAAGTTTGCTCCCCTCTCAACGTCTCTCATCTCCATCGATGCATTTGTATTTTTATGTAATTAATAAGGGTTTAACTCTCTATACTAATAAAGTTTATTAAATTAAAAAGTAATCTTTTGTGGGGCTAGAGCCCTCTTATCTTAAAGGGTATTTGTCGGCCTATTTATATGGCCCCCATTGGCCTTAGTGGGCCACTAGTTTGTTATGCTTATGTTATGTTGTACTTACAAATGTATTATGTAAATATAATGTAACTTTGAAAAAAAAATAAAAATAAAATTAATTTTCAAAATATTATAGGATTAATGCTGAAGAAATTCATTGAAAACATACTAGATATAAAATTTATGTTCTCGAAGAATTATTTCTACATGTAAAAAATGTAAATGACATTAGTTTTTTATGAAGGTAAAACTCCTAATACTAACAGGTGATAGCTCAGTTGTTTGAAAAACTTAGTATAAGTAAAGTTAAAGTTCAGGTCTCGAGTTCGACTCTTGGCGTGCCCCTATTTATTCACCTTTGTTGGAATGGCCAACCTAAGCACGGCCAACCTAAACACTTTTGTCATACTTGAGTTCGGTAGGATTAGTCACGTCTAAAGGAAATAAGGACACCTCTCCTGTGCCAAAAAAATCGATAATCAAAAGAAAAAAAAAAAAAAAAAAGGTAAAACTCCTAATATAAAATGATTATAATTCAAGTAAGGAAAGTGAACCCCAAATGGTTAATTTTTTAAACGTTTTAGAAAGTAAAACTTTATAGTTTTTTAAAGAGTACGCACGGCACATACTTGTTATCACACCAAAAATATTTGGGATAAATAACAAGAAGCATATTAAGGGGAGCAAAAAACAAAATTTTCTCGAACACAACTTCATAATAAAAAAATTATTTGTATAATACAAGATATGTTAATGAGCACTGAAATATAAAAAAATATAATATAAAATCTAATGGCATCTATAAATATTTTTTCATTAAAAAAATAAAATTACAATTGCTCTCTAAAAGTTTTCACGTCTTGGTAGCGTTGCATGATAATTTCATTGTCAATGCTATTAAATAGATCTTTTTCAATACATGTAATCATACAATTAGACATTTGTCAAGTTTCCTTCATTCACAACCATCAAGTCTGTCCATTACAAAATATCACAACCCTACGTATATTACAAAATATCACAACCATATATTTTCCTAAAATACCTCAATAATATCGTAATACCCCCTTCAAGTTGGAGCGTGAAGATCTCGAACGCCCAACTTGCAGAGTAGAAACTCAAAGTTCGCTTTCCCCAACTCTTTTGTAAAGATGTCTGCCAATTGAACACTAGTAAAAACATATGACAGACAAATCATCCCTTCAGTCACCGCATCTCGAACAAAATGGCAGTCAGCCTCTATATGCTTTGTTCTTTCGTGAAAAACCGAATTTTGAGCAATGTACAAGACCGACTGACTATCACAAAACAACTTCATACCCTTCGAATGTCGCACACCTAAGTCGCTTAAAAGTTGGTTAAGCCACTTTAACTCACACACTGTTGCCGCCATTGATCTATACTCAGCCTCCGCAGACGATCTAGACATTGTATGTTGCTTCTTGGTCTTCCACGACACAGGAGAACAACCAAGTAACACGAACCAACCTGTCAAGGAACGCCGCGTAAGTGGACAACTAGCCCAATCCGAATCACACCACCCTTCTAGACATAGGTCACTATCAGCACGAAGCAAAATCCCTTGCCCCGGACTCTTCTTCAAATATCTCACAACCCTGAGAGCTGCCTCCCAATGATCCTCACGAGGTTGTTGCAAAAATTGGGACAAAATATGAACCGAATATGCAAGATCAGGTCTCGTCACAGACAAGTAAATCAATCTCCCTACAAGTCGCCTATACGGCGCCGGATCTGCAAGGAATTCGCCCTTAGCAAGGGTCAAATTGTGATTTTGTTCCATAGGAAATGCCGCAGGCTTTGCTCCCAATAAACCCGTTTCAGAAATTATCTCGAGTGTGTATTTTCTTTGACAAAGAAAAATTCCTTCTGGATTACGGGTTACCTCTAGCCCTAAGAAATATTTCAAAACTCCCAAATCCTTCATATGAAAGCACCTGCCAAGGTAATCTTTAAAAGTTGTCAATGCAACCTTATCATTCCATGCAATAATCAAGTCATCAACATAAACTAACACGTTGATTTGAGTTCTTCCCCTGCACAACCCAAATAAGGAATAATCTGAATAGGATTGTACAAGACCATAATTCTTCAACACTGTTGACAGTTTTGCAAACCAACATTGGGGAGCTTGTTTCAGACCATACAACGATTTTTGCAACCTGCAAACCATGTTAGGATTTGTATTTTTGAAACCTGGAGGAACCTTCATATAAACCTCCTCACGTAAGTCACCGTGAAGGAAAACATTATGCACATCCATTTGATGTACCTCCCAATTTTTAACAGCAGCAATTGCAAGAAAAATACGAACCGTCACCATTTTTGCCACTGGAGCAAATGTCTCGTTATAGTCAATTCCTTCTACCTGATGATTGCCATAGATCACAAGTCTTGCTTTGAGTAGCTCTATGCTGCCATCGGACTTATACTTAATTTTATATATCCACTGGCTCCCTAGTGCTTTCTTTCCGGGTGGAAGAGTCTCCATTACCCAAGTCTCATTGTCTTCAAGGGCCCGTATCTCCTTACCCATCGCATCTCGCCATCCCGAGTCTTTCATCGCTTATTTAAAATGCTTTGGCTCATGTCTCGTTGTCACAGCTGCAAGAAAATTCCTATGTCTCACAGAAAAACGTTCACAATTCACAAAATGTGTTATAGGATAGGGCGTACCTGAGGAAGAGGAAGTAACGGATGAATTCTCAGATGGACTTATTTTTCGTATAGTATGAGTAACAAAATCACGATACCATGTTGAAGGAGTTTTGGCTCGTTTTCCTCGCCCTAGCTCACCGTCAACTTCCACACCTTACTCCCCCACCGTATTCGCCAACCCCTCATCACGTACATCCTCATGTGCGGTCTGCTGCTCGGGCTGCACCGCAGCACCAGACCCCCCCAAGGGTGGACGCTGCTTCCAACCCCCCTCAACGCACGCAGCACACTCATCGGCACCCTCATCCTCACTCCATGCCCCATCCTCATTGTTCGCCAGCATAGGAGTCACCACATTCATTGGTTGGTTTGGCGCAAAGGGAAATTATTTCTCAAAGAACTTCACATCCCTCGATACAAAGTACTCATGTGTTTCTAAATAATACAATTTCTAACCTTTCTTCCCAAAAGAATTGCCAACAAAGATACATTTACGGCTCCTACTTGCAAATTTATCACCTTTGTGTCGTTGATTATAAGCATAGCAAAAACAACCAAATACACGAATAGCATCATATGAAGGCACTTTCCCAAACAACAGTTCATATGGCGATTTAGTCTTAAGTAAAGTAGAGGGTGTCCTATTAATCAAGTAACACGCTGCCAACACACATTCACCCCAAAATTTGATTGGTAAGTTCCCTTGAAATCTTAGGGCTCTAGCCACATTTAAAATGTGTTGATGTTTTCTCTCAACTCTCCCATTTTGTTGAGGAGTTCCAACACAAGAAGTCTCAAAAATAATCCCATTATTTTGAAAATAATCATGCAAACAATTAAATTCGGTCTCATTGTCACTTCTCACACGTTTTATCACTTGTTCAAATTGACGGTCAACCAAAGCAACAAAATTAAGAAACAAAGATTCAACTTCCATTTTATTGCAAAGTAGATAGACTCAAACTCCTCTTGAAAAATCATCTACTATTGTCAAAAAATAGGTAGCCCCACACGAAGAACGAGCCTTGTAAGGCCCCCACAAATCTAAATGAACAAGTTTAAAAATCCTACCAGCTTTATTCGTACTAATTGAAAAACTAGATCTAGGTTGTTTTGCACGCGGACACACATCACAAAGCTTTATTATTTGTCCTACAATAATGACTTACAGTCGGAATCATCTTCAATATTTTCTCCGATGGATGCCCCATTCGTTGATGTCATAACTCGAACGACGAATCACCATCCACTTTCAAGACCTTCACTTGAGGAACACCACAGAAAAAATAAAGTCCATCCAATCTTTCACCCACTCCAATCTCAAGGCACCATCAGATGACAAGTGCCAATCAGTAAAATCACGGCTCTCAACCCAAGACTTGTACATCCCATAATCAACGTCAAGTCCCTGTTGGTCAATTACCTCCTGGACTTGTGTAGGCTGAGCTCTCATTTGATGAACAAGTCTCTAATCAGACAATTTTTCCTTTCCTGCTGTAAATACTCAAACTCAGATGACTATATCACACAAAATACTAAACGCGTAAACATCTCCACCGTTCAGAATACATACGTATCAGTTATAAACTACATACCCAAATTTTATATCCATCCAACGGTAGAAACGGCGCGACAAATCCAGACTTTCCGACCAGCTTTGTTTGAGAGGTTAGATCTCTTAGACGAAACCTTTGATCAAGATCTCCACCGACCAGAATGAATAACCATAATCTACGAACTTGCTGACAAATTTTAAGCTCAATCTGACCATATATTCCAAAGATCCAGCTCTTTGATGAAAACGTCGCAGAGATCTTCCTCCTACAACTCCCTCATTCTTTCTCTTTTTTTTTCCTTTCTCTCCACTCACCTCTTTCTAGCACTTCCTTGATTCTCTCCTTGATTCTCGCCTTGATTATCTCCTTGATTCTCTCATTGATTCCCTCCTCTCATTCTAGCACTTCCTCGAAGAAGAGAAGTGGGCATGAGACACTTATCCACTTTCATGCACCAACCTTCACATGTGTTGGTCTCATACTACCCATATCAACCACATGTACTTTAACCAATATCATGCTTCCATGTATTTTAAATGTCCAATCCATTTAATACACCAAATTTTCATTCTCATTTATCCTTTTATTCAATCAATCCTAACTCATATCAATTCATGGTTTAATGGGCCCATGCATAAATAATAACATATGCATTATAATTTAATTTAACATGACCCATATACAATTTATGATACACATATTTATATACATTATCAAGCATCAACTATACAAACATTAAACAACCATCAAACAAACACCAAACATATCAAGGCAACGCATAGAGTTTGGGCAAAGTGCAATTGGGTTATGGGCTAGATGAAATAATTTTCGGGGCGTCACATACGGTGAACAGTGATGTATGAATAGTGATTTCGGTCGGTTTATCGTCACCGTCGCGATTCTGTTCGGTTCGCGGGCCACTTGGATTAGTACTTTAACCTCCACGTGAGATCATGGCTGATACGCGTGGTAAGTCTCGTTCTGTGGATACTACTGACAAGTTTTGCAATCATTGTAATAGAGAAGGCCACGCAGAATCCTCTTGCTTTCAATTACACGGGTTCCCTGAATGGTGGGGGGACCGACCTCGCGGAGGAAAGGGACCGGGTCTTAGTAACCACTAGGAATGCGAAATCTAACTCCTTAAGGGAGGTCTTGAGTTCGATTCCTAGGGAGGCCCTGCACTATTCATGAATAGTGGCAGACAAATAATGGTTTCGATGTAGACCAGCTGCGGTTGGGTTGCTACATGGCGATATGACAATATTATGTGGTACTATGGCTAGGCATTCGCCCCGAGGGGGTGCGCTCACACCTGGGCAGGGGGCACGCTGTGCAACCCAGGGTGTGACACCGTCGCTGTTCACGGTTACTGTTCACCGTCGCCTCTCCTCTTTCATCTCTCTCTGCATTTCCTCATATTCAAGAAACTTTTAGAGAGAGGAAAATAAAATGCTTGAGATCCTTCATGTTCAGGGAGGCCAATGCGGCAACCAGATCGGAGCCAAGTTCTGGGAAGTGGTCTGCGCCGAGCACGGAATCGATCCCACCGGAAAGAACCAAGGCGACTCCAATCTTCAGCTTGAGAGGATCAATGTCTACTACAACGAAGCCAGTTGCGAAAAGTTCGTTCCTCGTGCTGTTCTCATGGATCTCGAGCCTGGAACCATGGACAACATCAGATCTGGACCGTATGATCAGGTTTTCCGACCTGATAACTTCGTTTTCGTACAGTCCGGTGTCGGAAACAGCTGGGCCAAAGGGCATTACACGGAAGGAGCGGAGCTCATCGATTCTGTTCTTGATGTTGTTAGGAAAGAAGTTGAGAACTGTGATTGCTTGCAAGGTTTTCAGGTTTGTCATTCGTTGGGAGGAGGAACTGGATCTGGCATGGGAACGCTTCTGATCTCGAAGATCAGATAAGAATATCCTGATAGAATGATGCTCACATTCTCAGTTTTCCCTTCTCCTAAGGGCTCTGATACCATGTCAAGTTCCTCTCATTCACAACCATCAAGTCTGTCCATTACAAAATATCACAACCCTATATATATTACAAAATATCACAACCATGTATTTTCCTAAAATATCCCAATAATATCGTAATAACATTCGTTGATCTCCCATCTTATTACGTAACCGATTCTTCACAAATTTCGTAGCAAAAAAGGGGCATATATGATCAAACAATCAGACATCCATTGATCTTCCATCCGTTTGTATGTAGCCACTGTTAGCAATGACTTTGCTAATAAATGATAACATGGACATCAAGCCTAAGATGTGCACAAAACAATATTTAATTTTTTTGTATGGATATTTAACTTCGCTATCCATTTGGACTGGTTTTGAACATAAAGCGTGCATAATATGATTAAATGTTAGTATATCCTTGACAAACCAAGTAAAATATTAGTATCCCTAAGTATGAAGAAAAAAATGAGGAAGAAAATGTCTTCATGTTCCCAATCCATTAAACCTGTTGAGATTTTCCTCGTGGAAGACCCCACCAAATGGTTTCTTTTCAACAACGTGAAGAAGTTCCAAGCACATACGATGGGCACTCAACAAGGCCGGAACAATGGACCATGTTGTTCTATATACGATGCATGTCGTAAGGTGTAAATTGTGTATGTCCAATCTAATTGTCCTTGTCCCTCTCTGGGTACCTTTGACAAGGGGGATTGGATGAGATAAAATTATTTTTAATCTTATCCCCATATTTTTTTCTCGTCTTTTTCTTTTTCTTCTTCTTCCTGCAACTTTCATCTTCTTTTTAGGTTTAATATAATTTAAAAAATAAATATCAATTGAATTTAATTATAAACATACCCAAATACATGATTATTTTATTTTTAATCTTATTTTATCCTTTTCTATTTCATGCACCAAACGGACCCTATGTGATCCAACGATCTCATCCTCATTTGCATATTTAACAAATCTAACCTCATGTGTGCCCCTCCACTAAATATGTAAATTTGGGTCAATACTTCTAATGATTTATATATATATATATATATCTATAGATGAATTACAATTTACTATGAGCCAAAGATGTTAAATAAAATGAGTTTTTGTTTAAACTCACAATAGGTATTGATTGAAACTACCATGCATCTATAATTCATATTATATCCTTCACCTAAGAGTTTCAATTTAAGATATGTTTTAGCTGTTTTTTTTTTAAGGAGTTAATCAAGTGCTCTACATTACACAATTATCTCCTTCATCCCCCCACACACACATGTCAACATAGACATTGACATTCTCCACTTATTAATTTAATGTAATATTGTTGGAAAGAAATCAAGAACCACGCCTAAATCAAATACAACCTTTATTCTTACACCAAATTGAGGGAATAGATTACCAATTCACTAATATCTCTCCACCTTATTCATACAACTAAAACCCCTAACTTCCTTTATAGAGAGAAAAATAAAATAAAATAAAATAAATTATCTACCTAGAACTAATGTTATTTTTATATATCAACTTACTACAAACACATATCAATTTGGGTAATATAGAAAATTCTTACTTATTTCGAACTAACATATCCACAGTAAAGTTAATTTATTATTATTAATATTTTATGGTTGAAGTTTGAATAAGTCAAGCTGCTCAACTAATTTAGTTGAGTAAATCAAATTAAATTTGTATTTTTTTTAGTTGAGTAATTTGATCACTCAACTAAAATTA
Organism: Paratinospora sagittata; assembly: GCA_035771175.1. Lineage (NCBI taxonomy): Eukaryota > Viridiplantae > Streptophyta > Magnoliopsida > Ranunculales > Menispermaceae > Paratinospora > Paratinospora sagittata. The sequence continues at coordinate 35,420,534 of CM069591.1, forward strand.
GTTGAGTAATTTGACTAAAAAAAAACTAGATTAATCCCCACCAAATAATTGTTTTTTGCCATCTGAAACCGCACTGACCAATCAATAAGCTCTAACATTAATTTCCAGCCGTCCGATCTGCCTTTTTTTTTATTAAATCTTTAAAATTAAATAAACCACGCACGCAAGTCGAAGATGATTCTGTGCTCTTGGGGTCCACTGACTTGCACGACAACCGAACACGGTGGGAGCCCTCTCTTCCACGACGTTAGGTCGCGTAATGTTGCGTGGCGTTAAAGTCCAGAAAATTGAAGACTAGAAAATAATATAAATTCCAATTCATATTTTTTTAAAGTGGGCCCCATCATCAACAAAACATATCCCGACACGTGGTTTCTTGTCCTCACCGACAGATTAGCTACTCTCCTGCTGCTGCTACCACTATCGTTTGTCTCTTTTACCGATTCTTCTCTCCTCCTCTTATTCTTTTTTTCCTTTTTTATTTTTATTTATTTTAAAAATCTTCAAATCAATTTATTAATTTATTTAGTTTTATATGCAAAATGTTTTATAAATGTCGTTAACGTGATTCGCGCGTGGATTGACTTTCTGCGCTAATTCCGCTTAAAATATATATATATATAAAAAAAACTCAATTGATTGATCAGATAAGGAAGCGTAAGTACTCCCACGTTATCCACCGTTTGACGGAATGATAGCGGATCACGAGGATTTAAGTGTGAGTTTTTGCGTAGAAGTTTTTTGAAGGGGAGGAAAGTGGTGGGGTTGAAAACGACAAGACTTCATTTTTGATTTAGGACAATAAACAAAAAAAGGTTTTATTTTTGAATTTTTTAATTTAGAGATAGGAAGGGGAGGGGACCACAAGACCATCCAATTCGCATGGTGCTGGCAGATAACGACAAAAGTACAGCTGTAATAATGTGGTCCCCAACCTCTACAAACCCTACGACCCCTCCACGCCCCATGCCTCGCTCGAATCTTATTGGAATACGTCATCTCGGCTCACTTCTCGGCTCATCTCGTCTCAGCTCGTGTGTGTAATAACAGCCTCGATAGTAACTACCAACTGCTAAGTGCTAACCCAACAAGAGTTAGACACTTGGCACGAAAGCAACGCCTCCCCAAGTGTCGTGATACTGAACGGTGAGGAAATTAACGGGTCAGATTACTTGATCAAGTATTTGAGTAATTAAGCACGTGGTGTGGTGGATTGGTTTTGGTTTTGGTTTGGTTGTGGGATCCTAGTGTTGCACCGAATGTGAAACTAGTGTGTGGGTTAATGTGTGTTGGGTTATGATTTAGAGTAGACGACGACGATGATGACGAGGAGACCACGGACTCAAAATATCCAATCTAAAGCCCCATCACAGTACGGATCGTTGATGGGAAATGGTACTTGTGAGGTTGATATGTAAGACAGCTGTCGAGTTTTTAACGCATCATGGCATCACTACTACTACTTTTTTTGCGACCACCACCGTGTCACAAGAACTAGTTTTCATTGCATTAACCTGGCTAGGTGAAAATTATTTTTAAAATATATATTATTGATATTATTTTTAAAAATTATTAAATATTGAGATAATTAATAACTCTTTCAACAAAATATATTTTTAAAAATATATTAAATAATACAAAAATTTAAAAATATCAATTAAATTAAACTTTTAAAAGTGAAAAAGATCAGGAGAGCAATAGGAAAACGTTAAATGTTACATTGTTTTATTACTCATTATTTCAGTGAAACTAAATTCTAAAATTTAAAAACAATAATAAGGTTTTTAATGTATTTGAAACAATCATGAAAATATGACATTGTGAGTTCTTTAACTTTTGACATTATAATATTAAATATGTCATTAAATATTTGTTTTTATTTACAATATTTATTTTTAGAGTAAAGTTTGTGCGCGTCTTGAAGAATTAATAAAATAATTTAATTAGCCAATACAACATTGATTCGATGGTTCAAGACTATGGTGCTTCACCCTTAAAGGATTAAAAGTTACTGGTTTGAATCTAGATACGAAGTGACAAGAAGTTTTGTAATTTCAACTTTATCAGTATTCTTGATAGACTTTTTATTGGCGTCAGGTTGGTATAGAAATTAGTCTGATCGTGATGAGAGAGCTGACCGACCGTCAACCTATTCACCATATATATAATTCAGACACCCCACAGGCCTTGGGTTATTTATTATTATTATTTTTTAAAAATAATTTAATTAGAATAATTGATATTCTTGAATTAAATATAAAAATAGAGGCCGGAGACTCAATTTTGTCACCTTCACTGGCCATATATTTTGTGACATTTTTTATTTTTTAAAAATTTAACGGGTCAAATCATTTTGAGAGTAAGGATAAGATACAAATTTTCACGAGATAGGGCAACATTTTATGTGGGAACAGATGATGAGGGGACGTCATGTTTTAAGGACGTGATGAATTGTTCCAAGTTCTCCGAAACATGTTTCTATCATATAATAATAAGCAGTGTTCCATCGCACCCATTAACTTTCTTATCCTCTCTTTTGGTGGGGGCACCACCGATTGATCAGCTGATTAATTTCCTATTCCATTTATTTATTTTTTGTAATGAATCCCATCTACATTAATTTAAGATGGAAAATGATGACTTGCATATTGATAATCATAATTAATATTGGTAGGTAAATTAATGAAACATTACATATAGATCATAAGAAATTAATTAACAGGAAGATTTTTTTTTGTGATTAAGTTGACAAGTTTTCTTAATGTAAAGACAAGTAGTGAGAAGACCCACCATCTATTAGCATTGTGGTTTGGAATCAATTCTTTAAATAATGGCCCACCAATGCCACCATTCTTTGAATCTTAAATGATCAAACTTAAAAAGATAAGAACTGACCGCTGCTTAATGACCCACCGAGATGACATATATGGAAGCCATGTTAGTCAAGTATACAAAACTATATATATATATATATATATATACTATTATAAAAATACCTAAAAATATATGCAGTTTAAATTTTGTACACAGGCAAATTGCAACTTTGTTCTTGGTGGAGCCATGGTCATCTCCATCAAACTGATCAGCCTCATGTCCTTGTGGGTAATTGAGATTTGATGTGCATGGCAGTAGTACTTTTGAACATAAATTAATATACAACATAAATCACCTAGATATATCAAGCATAAATAATTAAGATTATACATCAAACATACTCAACTCAATTTAATTAAACTTTTTTTTTTTAATATAGAGTCGGCTATATGAATTATGTTATATTTGATCTAACAATTTAACTTAATCATCTTCACCTCTATTGAGTATATTTTCACATTCTTAAATACAAGCTTGGATTATAGAGAAAAAATGTGTTAATTAAGTAGTTGACAACTAACATAAATTTTGTTACATTAAGAATGACATGAAGCCAACCCTCGATAAGGAGTAAAAAAAGATAATTCATATATGTAATTAAGAAAAGTCTTAATTGAATTGACTTTATATAAGGACGTTTTCAAACGTTCTTAAATTTGACGTCTTAATTAAAAAAAATATTTTTTCAATTAAAATGTCAAATTTAAAAACGTTTAAAAATGTTCTTGTATAGCGATTTTCTTATAGTAAACTTAGTATTGATGAAATTAATATATGGATATACGCGAATAAATTGAGAGAGGCATAAGAGCTTTGCATGCAAGCCATCTTAGCGGGTAGAAAGTTGGTAGAGAGTCATTTAAGGTGTAACAAACGAGCACCTCAAAAATATGTTGTTTTCATTTTATTTTTTCATATATATATATATTTGAAATGAAAAGCTAAAAGCAAGGAAGGCCAGCCTCAGAGCGACAGCTCAACCCTCTCAGCCGACTCTCATAAATTATGAGACAAAAGTATGAAAATAATTGAAAAATGAGAGAAAGGAAGATAGAATAAGAAACCCCACCCCACCTTCTCTCTCTCCTTCTGATACCCAAATTTATGAACCTACACAAAACCCACTGCTTCTAGCTTAGGTTTTAGGTTCTGAGTAGTACTTCTGATCTTTAAAGATACAATTCAGAAGAAAGAGGAGTTCAGAAAAGCAAAAAAAAGTGATCAAAATCCCAGGTGCCCATGTCAGGTTCTTCACTCATTATAGCCTTCTCTTGATGTTTTTCTTTCTTTCTTTCTTTCATGTTCCAATTGTTACATCTCAGAAAAACATAGCTTAGCAGAAGAAGAAGAAGAAGAAGAAGAAGAAGAAGAAGAAGAAGAAGAGTCACAAATTTTGGTTAATAGCAGCTATAGCTAGTAATTAGCTAAGCCCATATATCCAAAGTTTTAATTTCTCTCTTTATTTCTTTTGTATTACCTTCTTCTTAGTTTTGTGTTTTTAGCAGAAGAAAATTAAATTGGGTGCAGAAAGTATTGTGTCTCGGATCCCAATATACTAATGAGCTCTCTTACACAAATAACGAGAAAACTGCCTTCTTCCCATCCTAAAAACAACGCCACCACACTGATCAACTAGCCTGCACCCTTGCTGTGTTTTCGAGTTCTTGTGGTCCTCATCAGTTTAATTCAAAAAAAAAAAAGTTATTATTATTATTATTTTTGAAAACCCACCTTTCCTTTTTCAATTTTCTCCCACCCATCTTCTTTAATTCCTCTTTCTCTTCCTACCCATTATCATTACTCATGTCTTTTGCAACAAGAACTAGTTAAAAAGCTTTGCTAGCTAGCTAGAGATATCAGATATATATATTTATTTTTTGGTTGCTTCAGTAGTAGTAGTAGTGAATAATAATGCAAGAACCGGGTCTGGGCATGTTGGGTGGTGCTGGAAGTAGTGGAAATGGTGGTATTGGAGGCATTAGTGGCGGATTAAACGATGATGTTTCAATGGGTTTATCAGCAGATCAGCAGAGGCAACTTAAGGCTGAAATAGCTATTCACCCACTTTATGAACAATTGCTAGCAGCTCATGTTGGGTGTCTCAGAGTTGCTACACCAATTGATCACTTACCTCTCATAGATGCTCAGCTTTCTCGGTCTCATCATCTTCTTAGATTCTATGCTTCTCAGCATCAGCACCAACCCCATCTTCTTTCTCCCAGTGAAAGACAGGAGCTTGATAACTTCTTGGTAAATTTATTTATTTAATTAATTTACAACACATGTATCTTCATTAATTTTTTCTTACTAGCTAATAAATTTGTTAACATCAATTTATGTGTTTTTTTCCTCTTAATTTACAGGCCCAGTATTTGTTAGTATTGTGTTCTTTCAGAGAACAGCTGCAGCAACATGTTAGGGTTCATGCTGTTGAAGCTGTGATGGCTTGTAGGGAAATTGAACAGTCATTTCAAGCTCTCACTGGTATTATTATTTCTTAATTATCTTCTTTCTCAAACTTTATTGTACACCAGATGATGATGATGATGATGATGATGATAATGTTGTTAAGAAAGATGAATCTATTTGTTGTGGGCTTTTGTTGTTTATGTTTCTTTAAATGGTTGATTGATGGGTTTGGTAGGTGAAAGGATAAGAGGAATTGAAACCAAAATGGGGGTAAGAGGGATATATAATTGCTTGGAAGTTTTGCATTTTAGTTTGGGGAGAAGTGGGTATAGTGGGACCTATTAATAATAATAATAAGCAATAGTTTACATATAGTTAGGAGAGGTTAGTTAGTTAGGTAATGGTGGGAACAGAGACTGAGAATGGCTGGTAGGGATTGGATTCTGATACTACATGGCTTACTAGAATACTTCTTCTGTTAATCTTTTTTGTTTATATATAGGAGAAATTAAGGAAGAACCTTCTTCACAAGATTCCTTTGAGTATAGAGTTGTTTTCTGAAGAGGCATTTCCTAGGAGATTTATGTATAAGTTCTAGGCAAGGTTTATTCTTCATAAATTTATAAATAACTAGCTAGATAGAAACAAATAATAAGGGATTAGTGCAAAAGCTGAGGTAATAATAAGATAATAAGACCAATATAATATGGTGCTCTATATAAATGTTAGTCTCACCACCAATGGTTGGAGGAACCTATATATAGAAATATTTTATACCTACAAGTTATATTTTATTATTGGTGGCAGCTGGATGCATCTATTTAGTGGCTTCAGATAAAATCTCAACTTGGATGTTTAGGATACTTTATATAATCTATATATTTTCTATATTAAATAATCTTATTTTGTTTATTTTTTTTTTATTTTCTAACTAATCCAAACATTTATTTCATCCTTATGGTCAGAGATTCATGAACAAACCTTACTCCTTTTCTTAAGTTTTACGTAAAGCATAATATTTTCTGTTAACATAAGTACTGTCTTCTATCAAGTTTGACTGATATATCACATCTCAGTTCACAAAAAAGTTATTTTTCTCTTGGCTCTTTAGAAATACTCTCCTTTTTTCTTTTTTGGGATTTTGAAATACTCTCCTGCATATTACTACTTAATTTCTCTAAACATTTTATTTCTAATCGTCTTTCTTAATCAAACTATATATATATATATATTTATTTATATATTTCGGGCATACCTTTACTAGAAACTTGTCTTTGTTGCAATATTGATCACCTTTATAAAACATGCATGATATGGATCTTACACATCTTCTTGTCAAGTCTTTCAAGTTTATTTATGCATATTAGGACTGTCAATTAATTAATCTATGCCACTTTTGGGTATTTCCTAACTGTTACATTTTATAACGTATTATTATTGTTAACATGCTTATTAATTAATATATATATATATATGATTTATTAATTTGATTTGTCCTTAAATCCTTAGTTCTAAAGCAAGTTTAAAAGAGCTCTACATTTTTTAATGTGTCCTCAATGAGAACTACATATCTTTTTCAAATAAACTGTCCAGTTCAATGGCAGTTTTGTGCTTGAATTTTTTTTTTTCTCCTTTTTCATTCTTCTCTTTTACCCTTTTTGGGCAGTGTGTAACTGTGCATAAGAGTTATTAATTACATCCATAGAGATGAATTTATTGTTGGGTCAATTTCAATTTTGAGTGAATTAAACCATATAACAATCATTGTCTCTTATTTCTTGATCTCCACATTATTAGTTTTTTCGTAGGAAACTAGCTAGCTAGCTAATGAATTTGTTCAATATGAGGGAGTAAAATTACATTTTATCTCATATCAAAACCTGATAGTTTCTCCCCTCCTAGAGAAGCCAATCTACCAAATTAGTTGTGACCATTTATTCCATGCTTTATCTATGCAAATAAAGTCATTGATAGATCACAAAGATATAGGTATGCCCATACATAGAAAAAGATCGATGAAAGTTACTTAGACTAGTATGTATAGTTTGCTATAGTATCAATGTATCATATAGATTAATGAAACTGTCTTAAGAAAAATGCGTAGCTTGAGATGACCATTAGATCAGCCATGCTATGATATTATGATAGATTAAAAAGCAACATAAAAAATTTTTGCATATCAAAGATAACTATGTAGAACATTCAGATAGATACATGACCAAAAAAAATATAAAAAATAAAAAATAAAAATTTGAGGTGAATTATTTCGTAAGAACATAAGAATACCATTAATTGGTGGTGAAATAAGAGAAATTTGGCTAAAGATGTTTGGTAGCACAAAATGAAGTTCAAGATAGAACTAATTAATTATAAGGAATAGATAATGCACGAGTTGAAGGTATTGGATTAAATGAACGACAATCAATTTGGATAAAAAGTATAAAAGAAAATCAAGATTTCCTTTGATGCTAAACGAAACAAAGCTTTAGTAAATTGATATTGTCTCATGAAATAAGATGTGTTTACGTAAGACAAATAATTACTAAGGGCCTAGAATTTTTATATTTATAATTTGATATATGAATTTCTTTACATGTGTACGCGCATGCATGTGAGTAAATAACTTTAAATTCTCCATACAAATCTAACACATGGATATGGCTTATAATTTTGATAGCTAATTAATTAATAGTTGTGTAGTACTTAGAATACAATCTAATGTTCATATTCAAGGAAGAACTTCATGATAAGAACTTATAATAATGGTCAAGGATATACTTCAAAATCATTATGGGATATATGGATGGATGAAGTACTTCTTGATTAATAATGGATTCTCACCAAATGAAAAGAAAATGTCAAAAAGAATGAAAAATAGTTGCTTTGTTTGAGTATAAACTTGAGTATTTATATTTTGCTTCTAATAATAAACTTGAGCATACTTTGCTTCTCATAATAATTGCTTTATTTGATCATCTCAATTTATGGGATTTGTTGAGCAAGGAAGAGGTATATATGATTATTGCAAAATTATGGTTAAAAGATACTTTATATTGCACGCATACCTATCATGAAAACCAAGATTTAAAATCCAAGAGATTAAATTAATTGGTCACAAAAGGGAAAATTATACTAGAAATAGCCTAATTAAATGCACAAATAATTGAACTTTTGATATATAATTATAAAAATAATTCCTATAACAAGAATTTTATATGTGTACAAAGTGAACTATTGTTTTGGCCTCATATATGAACTATTTTTATTAAAATTATTATAGAACAAAAATATATTAAAAAAAGATGAGAACACAAGGAATACAAAAGAAGTAGTATAAAATAATAAGGCCAGAAAATTTTCTCCTTGACTATATTATGATATTATGATTATATTATCCACGAAATTATTTAAAGATTTTTTTTTTAGAAGATGTCTTTCTAATGGCTAAGACTTCCAATAAAAAAAAAAAAAAAAAAAAAAAAAAACTTTCTAGCAAACTTAGATCCTATTAGTAAATAAACAATTAGATAAAAAATGACATCTCAACAAATGAAAAGTGTGAAAGTGCAGAAAACTACATTAATATTGCCATCCCTTGTATATATGGGTGATATAATAGGTTATTAAGATGTATGATGCATATCTTATTTGAGGCTTAAGACGTTTAGATGCATATTATGTTTTAAATCTCAAAGAAAATATAGTAGATATTGATCAGATGGTGATTCTTTAGAAACAAAAGTACTAGATAAAAGTATAGTGGCAAATCAGATTACAAAGGCCATCTGCATACGACACCCGCAATCTCTTTGAAGAATCTAAAGTCTACAATGACATCTCCAAGTTCATATTAAGATAGAAGGCTATACTATTCATTAGGTGGTTTAAACAAGGTATTTGTTTTCTATATTCATCAATAGATAGGTTTAATAATAAGTTAAAGTGATTTAATTTTTTATTACATTACAACTTTGTTATATAGGTGAGTATCAATGAGGATTTAGAAATACGGATGCAATATATATAATTTCCATTGTTGTCCGAATTGTAAATCAGAATCAAATCCTTACGAGGCTTTGGTGAATCAAATTTGGATTTAGATCGATGAATAAAGATATCTACAACATAAAGATGAATCACGTATTTGTATATATTATATACTCATACGGTAATATAGATATTAGTGTTTTTTTAGGTAATAAATTTTCCATTGGATTTACTATGATTCAGCTAGCAATTCGGTCTGATTCACTTATGATTCATCATCAGTTCATATCGATTTTATTGTGATTCACAATTATGATAATTCAAGAATCAACTTGAATCATTTTGGGGTGAATCAAATAATGAATCACACGATTCACCAATTCAATTTGTGATTCTAATGACTATGTTTTGCATTATATAGATTTTACATTCTCATATTGCTTGCCTTCGCATGATTCTTGAAAATTGGAGTGGCTAGTTGAGCACTTGGTTTCTACCATTCTTTAGATAAATTTGGTAATTAGTAAAAGGAAAAGATTATAAATTTTATATTTATTACCTTTTATGTGTTTTGGGTATATAAATCTTTCATGCTTCAAGTACTTTAGTGTTTTGAATTCCTTTTTGAGGCACTCACTATATTTTGGTTTACGTTTTTAATCTATCTTAAGGCCAGAATGATGTGATATATGTACCCTTGACCATGATGAAAATGGAAGCAATGCCATGTTGAATAAATGACTATGTAAACCTTCTAATTAAACTTAGTAAATACTTAATGTAAGGAATTGTACTTTTGATTTACTCTAAATTGATGTATATAATATCTAAATAGTCATGTTTTGGTAAATCATCATGTTGTTGTTGATGCTTTTGTTGCTACATGCAGGCTAATAAACTTTTTAAAATGATTATTTCTCTCTTTTAACACATTATAATTAATTCATTGTATGTTTACAAGTGTATTTAAGATTTACGTGATATAACATTATGATAGGGATGAGTAATTTGGTATTGCTTTTTGCATATAACATTAATCTTTCAATAATTCATCAACTATCAATTTTTGTATATATTTTGATGATGAAAATCAAATTCTAGAATGCATGAGTGAAATTCTAGAATGCATTAGTGAGATATCTTTAGTTTTTATCAACTATACATGGGGCGACTACACGGATCTACTTTTTTCACTTTGCTCAAACAAGAGCTACGTCAACTCTTAATTACAAGTAGTCATATCTTTAATTTCTTAATTATTCTATCTATATTATTTTAGGTCCCTTCCTCTACCTCTATCATTATTGTGAGTTATTTATAGGTCACTTTTCTTAATTGACGTATATATTTAAAGGTCTTTGTTATATTTTTCGAAACCACCTTAATGATTCTCTCGTTTTATCTTCTATTGGGGCTTCTCCTTTAATGTTTTACCACATATACATTGGGTATACCTTTTTATATGTAATTTAAAATTAGCATGATCATTTACCAAAATTCTAATTGGTTCCTATTTCTATCTTGGATTTTTATATTAGTCAAATCTATTTGGGTCAAATATATATGTATTAGAATCATGTGAAAAATGAGGAGAAAAAAAGTTCTTATGAGTATCAAGGCTTTTAATAATAATAGATTATATATGTATATGAATTAGAATATAGAATCATTTTAACTATTTTATATTTTCAAAAATCTAAATGAAAACTTGTATGGATTTCTCTTTGATTATTGGATGGGACTATTAGGTCAAAAGATAATTCTAATCTACTCTTAATTTCCACATTTGTATACATTGAACTTGTAAAAGAAAATCCCAATGAGAGAGAAAAGTGAAAGATACTCTTTTTCTCTTGTATCAGAAGGTTTTCATGTAATCTAATTATCATTCATTCTTATATCAAACAGCACAATTCAAGTCATGACTTCTTGGGTCTTGGGTATTAATTATTTTGAATTCTAAATTAATTACCTATAAGTTTTCCCTTTTCATGCTTGCTTCTGATTGTAGAACTTTCAAAAGGGTGTCAAAAATACTAATCAGCTTGTAGATTCAATTAAAATAGCATATAAGAAGGTGCCTAAATGTTTTCTATCTCAAATAGTTAGTATTTGTTAACTCTATTCAAGTAGTGCTCCAGTGCTTGCTCCATTGGCATTCATAATGTATATTGTTAAAAATATTTTTATCAATACATCATTGGATTGCCTCGAATTATGCGTTGGTACATGATTCGAGATAATCCATTAATGGTGTATTGATAGAAATAGTTCTATTAATGTGGATCATGAATGTCACTTAAGCATTTTCCAAAACTCTAGAACTTATATTGTAGTAGAGGTTTAAAGCTCTGAAGACCCCCAATTTTTTGCTTTAGTGATATACTTCTCCTTCAATTAGAGATAGGAATAATACAAAAATAATTACCTAAATTATTATTTTTTATTATCCTCTACTCTTTTTAGAGATTGCAAGTTGATTTAACAAACACCACCTTTCAGTTATGAGTAGTATTGATAGGGAAGCCTACTCTGCATGTGATGTTTTGGAAAGATTTCCAAAACTTTTAATTCTTATTATGCGTGTTGAAATCACAAGAGCTGCTCATATATCTAACAACTCCATGATTTGCTCCTATTTCAACCAAAGAATTTGTCAAGAACAATATATATATGTATAATTAGATGACCATGATGCATGACCATGTTAATTTCAGGAGTAACGCTAAGTGAAGGAACAGGTGCAACAATGTCTGATGATGAAGATGAAATGCAGATGGATTGTTCTTTGGATCAAATGGGTGCTGATGGGCATGACATGATGGGATTCGGCCCATTACTTCCAACAGAATCAGAAAGGTCTCTAATGGAGAGAGTTAGACAAGAATTAAAAATTGAACTGAAACAGGTGATGATGTAAAATTCTCCGATCATCACTAAACAAGACAATTCAAATTAATGTATACTTAACATTTGCTGCTAATTTTTATCAAGTTTGGATTATAACAAGTACTTTTGCATTAAATGCAGGGCTTTAGGTCTAGAATTGAAGATGTCAGAGAAGAGATACTTAGAAAGAGAAGGGCAGGAAAATTGCCTGGTGACACTACTACTGTGTTGAAGAACTGGTGGCAACAACACTCAAAATGGCCTTACCCAACGGTAAGTTTTTCCTTTTAAGGGTCTGTTTAAGGGCTGAGAAAATTTTTCTTAAAAAATAGAATATTTTTTTTGAGAAATATTCAATTGCATAACTTTCTCCCGTGGCTCACTACTTCTACGTATGTGTGAGATTTTACTCTGTAAGGCCTCGGTACTAATGAGAGAGAATCTCAAACTTATATCTCACATAATAAACTCTTTTCAATTCGATTGAGACTATTCTTTGGGTTTAACATATTCAACTCCCTCCTATCCAAAAGAATTATGGTGAAAAAAATAAGGGGTTGAAAGAACAAACAGTACTTATAATTAAAGTTGTTTTTGGTTCAAGACTAATGGGCTTATGATCTGTTGTGTGATATTACAGGAAGATGACAAAGCAAAACTGGTGGAGGAGACAGGATTGCAGCTAAAACAAATTAACAATTGGTTCATCAACCAAAGAAAGCGAAACTGGCATAGCAATTCTCAATCAGTGACAGCATTAAAATCCAAGCGCAAGAGGTAGAAGAAATTAATTAACCAATCCCATTTGATCCAAAAAAAGTGATAGACAAGAGAAGGTGAAATAATGTACTAATCTTGCCAAATATCATAGACAGAAGGGATAGAAGTAACACTGCTGCTTGTTAAATATATATATATACATATACATATAAGTTTGAAAGCAATTACAGAGAATGTAATATATATATTAGTGCTGCAGAGATGCTCATAATATTTCTGTCATACATATTCTCTGGTGGGTGTTGCGTTCTTAGAGGCAATTGCATCCACATGAACTTGCTATCAGGTCCCTCTGTCTTAACAATTAGAGTAAGAGACATACTGTACTTATATTTGGTGTTACACTTGTCTTTTCCTTAATAATATTGTATTTTCTCTTTGGATCATCACATATATGCACATATATACAAATCATTCTACATCAATGAATGATGTAGAATGATTTTAAAAAAATTTTAAAATTTTTTTAGACATTCACAATAATTTTAAAAATTTTTAGAAATTTTGACAGCATCTCTTCATAAAATGGACAATTCACATTTTTTTTTCCTGATATACCACAAATTAAATGAAATATATAAATATAGATAATCATCATTCCATTCATTCCACACATATAGCCATTTTCATTTCATTCATTTATCAAATCATATCATCTCTTCTTTCCACCATGTAATTATGTAATCATGTACATCATCATTAACATTTCATAATCCAATATAGTTAGCTATCTTGTATATGCCCACACATCCCATCTAGATGATAATATATATATATATATATATATATATATATATATATATATATATATATATATATATATATCAAACTAAGAGTCATTACTCCAATGTATACCTACATCAATAAAGTAATGATCCGAGTCACGAGTCGATCACCTTTTTTCCTTTTAACTTTGTACCTGAAACATTAAAGGGATGAAGTGAGCAATCAACAGCTCAGTGAATATATTTCTTGATATGACCATTATATGCATTTAGGAAACTATGACATTTAAAATCATTTCAAACAAGTATTAAACACATGCATCATTCAACGAATATATCATACATGGCAACAACATAGATTTAATGAGTTTTCAAGAAAACAATGCATTCTTTTTTCACAAAATTCACAATCTTCCTCCTTCAAGGCAAGAGAGCGGGTCTAACCCTTGTATGACCGTTATAAGGTAGCCACAACCTCTCATTACCCAATTCACAGTCATTTTAAGGATCTTCAATCCTTGTTAGGACATGCCTTCTGACAATTAGGTTACGCATAACACTCATCTGGGTCTAATTCTTAATGAAATGACACCAATTTGCATTTGCAAGTCTCACATGCTCCACTGCTAAAAAGAAATAATTTATGAATGCAAATTAAAACACAATGCAACATTATATACATAACATATTTACATTCAAACATTTCATATATTTAAAATGTCATACAAGAACCAAAATCAAGAAAATATACTCACAGTACAAGATTTTTCAACTTAATTACAATCACGTCGCTTTCGAGTCCACCTCTAATTTAAATCCAATTAACTCAACCTGTTACAACCACTCCATAATTCAATTTCATTTATTTTAATTTCTCAACTTACTTCAAATCACCAATAATAAAGATCAACCTTAAAAAATATTATACACATTCTGTGAATTCTACCTCAATTTAGGACTCATAAGCGGTTGAAGAAACTACTATCTCGTTTCTGTGGTCAATCTAGATATTGCCACTAGAACGAACAGTGAAAATAGATTTCCAATTCATATTTTCACTAGTTCTCAGTTTTATTTTTCTCTTGGAACATATATCAATTTTATTAAAAATATAGAGCATTCCTAAAATTATTCTGTCCACATCGACACGTGTAAAATTCGTCATACTACCATTTTATTACCTTCAACAGGTATTTTACTAAGGTTTTACACGTTCGCGGAGGCATTCAAAGTCAATTTTACTCACAAAAATCATATATTTAGCTACTAAAAATATAAAAGCATATCCAAAAATCATGATCTTAACATCGAAACGTTCGAAATTCAGTTCTCTACGATTCTATGATCTCAAACCGGAGTTTCATTGGATTCTAATTCTATTTTATTCACCGGATATGATTACAGTACTATTCACATAACTATTTACATTACTGTTCATTAGAAACATGAAATTTTTTACTAAAATTGTCAAACGGTCTCCAAAAATTATGAAATTAGCATCAATGGACTCACAACAGTTCATTATACCATTCTATAGCCTTCAACTGGAGTTTCATCAGGTTTTAATATGATTCGAAAGGTTTTCAATATAACTTTAACTTCCAACAGTCATAAAAATTCTAAATGAACAAATAAACAAAATCAAACCACGTATTCAGGGCTCTTATAGTCTAGGGAGTGTTTTTCTACCTTTCGAATAAATTTTCATCCAAGTTGGGTAAAAACCCCAATTTTGAAGACACTGTAAAACAACTCCTATAGCTAAAATTACTCTGCTAGAATCGTCATACACTAGTTAAAGATCAATTTCACGAAGAATTAAAGTGAAAATCACTTACCGCGAGTCCCAATTTGACGCGAATCTCGCGTTTCTTCCTTCGTTTTTTTCTCTTTCTTCGTTTGTTTCTTTTTCTCTTTCTCTCTGCTTCTATGTATTTACACGTTTGAGAGAGATTGAGTAGAAATGAGTTCTTTCTATTTTTTATTTCTATTTTGTTTTTTTAAAACGTTGTGAGGTGAGAGATTAGATTAGATTAGAATGAGATGATAAATAGATATTCTTATGCACCTCATTTAACTTAATAAAACAACTTTTCCATTTTAATATTTAACTTTCATTCATTAAATCATACTATTCATTAATTCATTAAATCATACTACAATCCACATATTGAATTAACCAACCTCATAAATTAATCAATTTAATTCAACTCCATTTTTTAAATTGTAAGTACCCATATTTGGATGATCTCATATGTATCATCTTCATTTAATAATTTTATTTAATTACTAATACTCCTTACATCTAGCATGTATTTTTATACACGCATATATTTGCCTCTTACGTAAAAAATACGTATATTATACTTCTCGATATACACGTAATTCAACGTATATATTTAATTAAAACTACGGAGTGTTACACATTTTGTGTATATTATGCACATTTTTCTATATATCAATAATATAGGAGATAAGAAATTGCTATTTTATTTAAACTTATGCTACACGGCTATTAGTTTATCTAAAACCTATCAATGCTCCCTTATTTTTATTTATTAATTAAGATCTTCTTAATTAAGAATTAAAATCAATGTAAGAATAACCATTTTTCTCTTAAAAAATCACTCCCGCCCTTGTTAAATTATATAAATAGTAATATCTGACTAACACATTTTGTTTATATTGTCTTATAAAGTTATTGGATCGCTTTGAATCACATATTGATGCATAATTTAAGGCGATCGAACAACTCTCAAGAACAATATTAACAAAATGTGCTTTTAAAATATTTTTCTTATATAAATAGAGTCATGATCGTCGTCTTGAGTTCTTCCAATGGCCTTAAAGCCCAGTTAATATCATGTAAATCCTTCCCAAGTGGGATAAAGTTGTTAAAATCATAATACAAGATCTAGTAACACCACCATAGCACTAAATTCACTTGATGAAGTCATGATAAATGATCAATATTAAATCGGGTTTATAGAAAAAAAAAAAAAATCTAAATTGTAGATCATGTTGATCTTATGGGCTATAAATTCTCTGACATGCATATTGTACTATGAATAAATAATCTACATGTAACATGTTCAATCGGCATGAGCTATTTTTACTGAATATTTTAGGGCTTCACACTTCTGTTTAATATAATTACAATGCTTTTATTGTCTCAGGTTTACTAATATATCTTAGCGATTATTACTCCGAGGTTATCAAAGCAAATTGCATACGAAAACGATTCATCTTTCTAAGTCCATCAACCCCATTTATTATATATATTCTTTTAGGACATAAATGATATTCCCTAATGATTTGTGAATCATAAATACAAAAACAAATTAAAAAGATTCTGATCCCAATGTGTAAAGGAATTACTTCATTTTTTTTTTTAATTTTTTTTTTTTTTTTTTTTTTTGTGGTGATTGGAAATCTGTTTTGGAAGATAAGAAAGGTGACTATAAAAGTCAAGTGATACAATTTTTTATTTTCTCCCTGAAATCAAATGGATGCCTTACATTGGAATTCAAGGAAGTTCTATTCTATAATATTAAATATATATATAGTAATATTTGGACTTTGGGTTACACATTGAGTGACACAAGGTAGAGAGATCTTAGTGTACGTGACAAGTGTCTTACCTTTTAACTTTAAATTCAAGTGAAAACTACCATTAAATGTTTAAATACATCATTTTTCCAAAGAAAAAAAAAACATTCCATGCTTTATAATTACACAATATATTCAATGCTAGTATATATTATAAATTGAAAAATCATATAGATCACTCGAGCCCACATAAAGGTATTTCAAACTACCCTCCCACGTGGCATTTTCTCGTTGCATCACCAGACACACCGGAAGACTGGTCTTCATGATGCTTGCAAAGGTAGGTAGGTGATAAATTGCCTATAAAGCTCCATGGAGCACAAGATCAGCAAAAAAGCCTTAATAGGTGGTGACTTTCACAAGTTCAAGAAGTCAAGTAATCTTGGACCATAGAATACCCAACTTATAACAAGAAAAGCTTGTTCTGTTTCTTTTAAAAACAGACTTTCCAATCTATTAATAGAGAAGAACAGAACACTTCATAAGAAAAACACAGACAAAGCATTTTTAGTTTAATTCTACAAACATGCCAATGCACAAATCTAAAACACAGCCCTTTTGGCTCATTTTTCTTCTCTTTGTTGCATTCACAAGCCTTCATCTTCTTGTCAATGGAGATGATGATCAGAAGGTTCTTTTTTATTTTTGTTATATATTGCATATCTTCATTATCTCTTTTACCTGTTTACATTCTACAAACATTTCTGGGAACTGAAATATCGAGTCGATAATTGCGCAGAATATATACATAGTCTACATGGGTGATCGCTTAGATATCGAAGAAGAAATGGTTGATACACATATGGATGTTCTCTCAAATGTTATAGGAAGGTGGGTTAAATCTTCTCTCTACATCAAGTTCTGTTTGATGAGTTACATGTAGTATATTCATATGTATACATATAGATACGTACTTTAATGTTCTTATCTGTATATTAACGCAGTTCTACTGATCAAGCCATGGCCTCCATTATTCATAGCTACACAAACTCTTTTAATGCCTTTGCGGCGAGACTATCCACCGACGAAGCAGAGAAGTTGTCAAGTATCTTCATATATAACACTTATATTTTAGATCTCATGCTAATTAATTACTTCATTGATACATTATTGTAAATCCTAAAAATCAATGAAGTTTTAATTTTTTTTTTTTCTCAAACAGGGATGGAAGGTGTTGTATCAGTATTTCGTAATCAGTATCACAAGCTCCACACGACAAAGTCGTGGGACTTTCTTGGGCTTCCTCAAACAGCCAGGAGAAATTCGAAACAGGAGAGCAACATAATAGTTGGCCTACTTGACACTGGTAATAATCAAGAGTTATGATCAGATAAATTAAACTGGCTATTGATTTCAAACAGTGTTAATGAATACTTGTAATGATAATTTGTGTTTCAGGAATAAGTCCAGACTCTGAGAGCTTCAATGATAAAGGATTTGGCCCTCTACCTGCAAAATGGAAGGGAAGTTGTAGGCACTATGCTAATTTCTCAGGGTGCAATAAGTAAGTTTTGGACGGCTGTTTGCTCATTGTATTAGTCAGATATGCTCTAAAAAGATTGATATATAATTGGTTGATCAATTTCCAAAGGTTGCAAAATCAACCCAATATGGGATAAGTTGCTTTACAGCTACATACAAGTCTCCATATGGAAATCAACTTCTAGGTGCATTGCATTAGGATGCAATTCTGCATAATCTTTTTTTCCAATAATATATATATATATATATATATATATATATTTTTTTTTTCTGTTAAAAAGAAAAGCAATATGACACCATTGATACAAAAGAAGAAGATAAGTCTAAGGCATGTAACTAATCTATGGTTGGTTCAGTTTTGTTTGTGCTTCAAGTAAGACTTGTCAATGGATAAAACGCACCGCTTTATCCATACTCTTTTCTAGTTTTTCTTTATCCTAAAGGTTCAATTTCATGACTTCTAAATCTTATATCCATTCTGTTTTGTGTTTAAAGCAAGATCATAGGAGCAAGATACTTCAAATTAGACGGATCTTCAGACCCTGCAGACATCTTATCTCCGGTCGATGTACTTGGACATGGAACGCACACATCATCAACCTTAGCTGGAAATGTGATCGCCGGAGCAAATCTATATGGCCTAGCAAAAGGGACAGCACGAGGAGGGGTACCCTCTGCAAGAATCGCGGTGTACAAGGTGTGTTGGGCTAGTTTTGGTTGTTCGGACATGGATATTCTAGCTGCATTTGATGCTGCTGTGAAAGATGGCGTGGATGTTATTTCTATCTCTATCGGCGGTGGTGGAGTCACAAAATACACTGCAGATTCTATAGCCATTGGATCTTTTCATGCAATGCAAAGAGGAGTCATCACTGTGGCTTCTGCTGGAAATGAGGGACCAATGTCAGGTTCTGTGGAAAATCATGCTCCGTGGCTCCTGACGGTAGCCGCTAGCGGCATTGACAGGCAATTCAGGAGCAAAATTGTGCTTGGCAATGGCAAGGAGCTCTCTGTAAGTACTCTTCCATCTTTGTATTGTCTCATGAAGTCATGCATTAATTAAAGGGCAGTAAGATATATTCAATACAAGAAATGAAAGTTAAACTACTCTTCTTTGTCCTCAAGTACATTTTATTGCATTCTAGCCATAACTTATTGTTAGCATAATCTCACATTGTGTGTGTAATATATATGTGTTGTGGACAAGCCTCTCTTTGTAAACTAGTTTTCAAGGATGAGTTAGGCCTATGGGCTTTATCAACTATTACATTGCAAACAACCAAAAATTTTCATTTTATTACAATTAATAAACTTATTTGGTCTGCTGAAAGAGAAGAAATTAAGTTATTTCTTCATAATCTAATGCAGGGGATTGGAATAAGCACATTTGCTCCAAAGAAAAGATATTATCCTCTAGTCAGTGGTGCCGATGCTCCAAAGAACGCCGAAGTCAGGGGTCAATCAATGTATGGTCATCTTGATAACAATACACTCAGACACACACAGAAGAAGAAGTGGAAATAAAAAATTCTATTGATTCTTGCAGGTACTGTGGTGAGAACACATTGGATTCTAACAAGGTAAGGGGGAAGCTAGTGTACTGTGAATTGCAGCAATGGGGAGCTGACTCTGTAGTTAAAGAAGTTGGAGCAGTTGGCACCATCTTAGCCGGGGAGGTTGCTCTTGATGCTGCCCAAGTTTTTATGGCACCGGCAACTATGGTGAATTACTCTGTTGGTGACAAAATTAGTCAATACATTCATTCTACAAAGTAACATAACTTTCTTTGTTCTAAAGAGAGAAGAATTCTAAGACTCAAAAAATTGGCTCAATTTTGTATCTGAAGTATGGTAAGCAATTTCTTCATAAATTTTACTTGAAAAATGCAGATCACCTTCAGGAGTGATATTTAAGACTCAAGAGGTACATGTTTCAGCTCCTTTTGCCGCTTCATTTTCGTCTCGAGGACCAAATCCTGGAGCCAAAAACATTCTCAAGGTAAGATAAAAACAGAATTTAACTCTCTTTTCAATCGTAAAATTTAGGAAAGTTGTGATTCAATTTTGTGCTATGTACTTACAAATGTAATGTTTGGCTGCGGTGAAATGAGAAGCCCGACATTGCTGCCCCTGGGATCGATATCTTGGCCGCATATACACCTCTAAGATCACTTACTGGTTTAAAGGGTGATACCCAATACTCAAAATTCACAATTATGTCTGGAACATCCATGGCATGCCCACATGTAGCCGGTGTTGCTGCATATATAAAGTCGCTCCGTCCCCGTTGGTCTCCCGCTGCCATTAAATCTGCCATAATCACCACAGGTAAAAATTTGTAACTAAGAGACTCTTTTAAGAGACTTGCATAATAAATGTTATATTAAGAGTAGCTTAAAGAGTCCCTATAGGATTTTTCTTTATTATAACTTCCTTTGTTGGTTGTTCTACAAGCTATGCTAAAATTTCTTCTTGATGTTTGCTTTTCAATGCAATCTTTGCTATAGCAACACCTATGAGTCATAGAGTGAACAACGATGCCGAGTTTGCTTATGGTGCCGGTCAAGTGAACCCAATTCGAGCTCTCAATCCTGGCCTTGTGTACGACATCAATGCATTAGCTTACACACAATTCTTGTGTCACGAGGGCTACGATAGAAGTACTCTAGCAAACTGCTCCGGTGTACCTACAGCGGCTGGAACTGATGCTCTAAACTATCCAACCATACAATTGAGTTTGAAAAATGGAAGAAGCACGACCGTTGGCGTGTTTAGGAGGAGAGTCACGAATGTTGGTCCTCCTCAATCAATCTACAATGCTACGGTCAATGCTCCTCGAGGCGTTGAGATAACGGTTAGGCCGATGAGTTTGGTCTTCACGAAAGCGTTGCAGAAGAGAAGCTTCACTGTGATCGTGAGAGCGAAGCCATTGGGAAATAGACAACTAATGGTGTCTGGTTCACTTGCTTGGAAAAGTTCTCACAAGCACATTGTGAGGAGTCCTATTGTTGTATATGATTCACATGCCATGTTTTACCAATAACTAAACTGTTGAAGCCATGGATATCAATTGTCAAATAAATTGATAAAAGAAGACTGAGCTTAACAAAGGGATAATCAATTAATGACTAATATATCAAGTTTGAGCAGTATGGTATCATGGCACATATACCACGGCATAATACTAACTAGCTAGCTAGATCAGAAAACATATATATATATATATATATATATATATATATATATATATATATATATAACAGGTGTATTGAATATTGAATAGAGAAACAAAATCTCAAGAATCATCATCATCACATCATTAGCTATTCTTATCTATAATATTTATAAAGCCAAAACCTTTTAATTCACTGTGCACTTTTTCTAAAAATCTCAAAAATATCCACTCTTTCTCAATGTTGTGACACCGATTATTTCTAGCTCCCATGTCCCGAAAAATATTCACACCCTTTTCAAACCATTGCTAAATTTAGCAATTGCCGTAATTTTCATACCTTTTTTTTGACAAAAAAGGGAAAGAAAGTTTTCTATTCATGTTCTATCAACTATTCATTAATGCTTTACTAATCTTCTTCATTCTTGGAAAGTGCTCTACTATTTTCTTTCATCGATCTTTAAAAGCTTTCCACTAATCATCTACAGTCTTATTCTCAAAAGTGTATTCTTACAAATAACTCTTTCTCGCAGGTGCAACGCACGTGCTCGTTGATTAGTCTAATATAAATCAAAAGGTTATACAAAAGCCTTTGAATAAATACAAGTTCTATGACCTGCATAAATTAAAAACAGATCCAAGTTTTACATTATTCTACATATATGATGCTATGATCAGTCTCCATAACATAATACAATGTCTTCTTGTATCTCCAATTACCCTACCCAGAAAGCATTTAGTGTCACAAATGCATGCCAGAAGATGCACCCAAATCCCATTTTTGTGGATGTAGCAATGGTATCAAGAGCAAATTGATAAACCTAGCTATTTAATAAGATAGTGTATTTTATTGTTTAGAATGGCCGAAGTTGCTCTATTATGTTGTGGAGGTCACGGGTTTGAATAGGAAAGTAGTCTTTTATATGGTAGTAAGGCAGTACTACATTTTTTTTTCCTTGAACCCTAGACCTTTAATCTTGGGAGGCGAACTTAAAACATATAAATTATTTATAACTTGTAAAAAAGTATTTGGGAAGAGGGGGAATAACATAATCTATCGTTGGGGCTGTCACCTCTCCCCGCTCCCTTAGGGATTCGCCACTACCTACAATGACAAGAGCTTTATTATGCTTTAAATACACCTCTTTTGTATTACATTATTAAACAAGACCAACAATCTAAGCAAATTTTATATTCAACATTGGGAATTTCTCCAGGGCCTAACAGTCATTTATATATCATGTTCTCTAATCAGTTTTGAAATTAATTAATTTAAGGCCTTGTTTGATAAGTGAGAAAAAATTTTTAATGATTGTTTGATTGTACATGAAAAAATATTTTTTAATACTCTAATAACATAAAAGAAAATGGATAATGAGAAGTTTTATAATATAAATATTAACATAATCAACAATACTAAAAATTTTCTCATATAAAAGAATAAAAGAGGTTGAAAAAATTTTTCTCAAGAAAATATTAACAATTAAAAGCATAACTTTTTCATTTTCCTGAAAAAATAATTTATTTTCTCAAGAAAATAATAATTTTCTCAACAATTAAACAAAGCCTAAATGTTTGCTGCTCACTTCCTATTTAAAGTAGTTTAACATCTTCTTTATTTTTTCATGAAGTCAAAAGTTTAAGTCTCTCACACGGTCAGATATATTGAGATTAATTAATTATCTCCCTCCTATTACTTGTACATTAAATAAAAAATAATATTAATTAATAAATAACAAAAATACACCTCACATATATGTATACATGGGTAGTTCCATAATATATATTGTAAAAGTCATAGAAAGTTTGAATTGAAAAAGGTAAAAGATATTCTCATAATCAACTCCTAGATATACATCTTGTCAAAGTGATATATATATATATATACTTTTGGTTGCTTTAAAGCCTACGCTAAGCCAAACCTCTGGTGCACTTGGTTGACATTGTTATTAGAACAGAAGAGTTGAAAGAAAAGCAACCTCATGAAATCTCACACTATCACCTCACAACACGTACGTAGGAAGTGAGGTCCACTTTTTTTTATTCTCCTTAAGGCCTTAACATAGACATAAAACATAAACAGAAAAAGAAATAAAATTAAGGAGGGCTTATAGTCATATAAAAGGGGAAATGACAGCAACGAAATTCATGAGCACTCACTCAGTTTAGAGCACTAGTGGTGAAATCCCATTGCCACCCAACTCCTGCCAAAACCCATTCTTTTCCCCTTTTTCAATTAAATGTAATTTAGCCAAGTGGGGATACACCGACACACAAGGCACATGACCCAAGAAGATGTGGCCACAAAATATTAGGCAGGCCAGATCTTTACATTGTCCCCAATTTATTCACTTTTAGGCTCAAGTAATCTAAAAGACTTAGGTACAAGTTTTATTTCGAAAGATACCATACTAATAATAAGGGTAAGATCCAATTTATATTTAATGTGATGGATTTGCCAAATAAAACTATTACTTTGGTTAACACGTACAAAGAAATTCAATACTTGATCAGATCAAAGAGCCAAATAATAAGCTCATCTCAACTCAATAAAATATTTTAATTTCTAGCTAGATAAGATTGATTACATAAATTTGTTTGTTTGACATTGTAAAGACCAAGTTTGTATATATATATATATATATACATATAGTGAGAGAATGTATGGTCTTTCTCTTATTTTAACTTTGACAGGACCGATAACTACTTATAAATGCTACCACCCTCTTCTTTTTTGTGGTGGGCTTATATATAAAGATATATATTAAGCATGACACAAGTTAAAAGAGACACAGATTCATAACCTCATTTATAAAGAGGGATGTTCTTGATCACTACTAGATCATTAAGTGGTGATTCACCAATACAATCCAAAAGATTCCAAATTACCTTAAACCATTAAAAATTAAAATTAAAATAAAAAAATAAAAAAAAAGAAGAGAAAGAGGGGGGTGGTTTCAACTAGAATTGAAAGTCTAATGAACAGTAAAACTCCTTGCCTTGGTGTCCACGCTTCATTTGATTCATGTTCATCACAGTAATTGAGAAATATATGGGGTATGGGGTGGGTGGTCCAGCGGTGCATAATTTTTGTGTGCAGTGGCATGCAATGCCTTGTTAATTACCTCTCATCAATCCATCGATCGACATCGATCCTCTCCTTTATGTTATTTTCACTCACCTTCACACAGAGCCAAGAGCCAATGAACTGGTGGTGTGAACCTGTGCATTATTATAGAATATATTTATGCTTCAAATAGACTCAAATTGAAAAGAGGAATTATGAAGAAGACTTGGATGTGAGGGCAAGCAAGATTAATAGTGGTGTGTCGACACACCAGAGAGAAAATGAGAACCAGAAGCGCTGGCCAACTTGCATGCGCACATGTTTGAACAATGTTGATGGTCTCTTCTGCCAAACCCACTCCACAATAGCACTTGAGCAGCAATTCAAGTTGGGGTTGGGGATGATTCCAAAAGCCCTTGCCACCTTTGATTCGTCTCTCCAAGATTGAGATTTCTTGAATCTATTTCTCAATCTTAAAAAAAAAATAAAAAAAATGCTTATCCTACATTAGTAAAAGGAAAAACAAAAATATTTTTATGATCCAAAAATGTACTTAAAATCATACTTATGTTGATATAGTGTATCATGGACGGTGAGTATTTTTTTTTATTTTGAAAAGTGTTAAAACGACTTAAGATATATACCCAAATTTATATCAAGCTGATGTGACAATATATCACCGTCACTATATCAACATCATATGATTTTGAGTATAATTTTTAAGTCGTAAAAATTCTCTCTTTCTCTCTCCTGATGCGGTGATTGGTGCGATGTCATGTAAGCATGGGTGGTTTAGGGTTTAGGCACTTAAAACACATTGCTCTGTATAGATTTAAGGTACCCATGGCATCTAAGTACACTAGCTAAGTACAATTCTCAAGTCCCTAAAGTATTACCGTATTAGAGACTATTTTAAGTAACATTGTTATTTGTAAGATGGCTTCACATTATATAAAATTTAAGTTCTTTTCTAAAACTAATCATGGCATGTATGAAATTAATGACGAGTAAAGAGTGCTTTCCCATGAAACAAAGTTGAATATAAAAAGTTAGACGATATGAAAAAGATTAGTTTCTAAAGAATCACCTCCCAATTAAACATAAGATTTTCTAAAAAGCAACTTTGATTGCTAACATGAAAAAAAAGAAGTAAGCAATTGGGACTTTCGGGTGTAACGGGTTGGGTTGTGTTGGGTCAGGTTGACGTCAAATCCTTGAGTTGGCTATTTTCTAACCCAACCCAACCTAAACTAGTTTGAGTTAGTCAATCGGGTTGGCTTTAGCTAGGTTTCATGATAATTTTAGTACAAATTAACACAAACAATAAGAGAGCTATAAAGTAATTGAAAACACTTCATTAATAACATATTTTATGGTATAGGTTATGATAAAAAAAAATAATTTAGTTTTGATTTTTTAAGAGCTTTATTTTAATTATAACACAAAAATATTTATATTCTCTTATATAAAAAAAATAATTAAAGTTTATGAATATCATTAGGTTCCTTCAGGTTGGATCGGCTTGGGTTAGATTCATTTTGGGTCAAACCCTCAACCCAACTCAAACCAAGTTTGATTAATAATTTGTCAACCCAACCCAACCCAAATATTGCACCAACTCAACCCAACTCATCGGTTAGGTCGGGTTAGTCGGGTTGACTTACACCCTTACTTTCTGACCAGGATATAAATATGTGATCTAGCTAGGTTTATCATGAAAAGGTATCAAACCTACATGTGTTAGCTTTTGCTATAACTTATTTTTGTATGACTTTATACGCTAATAAATAGACATGTAATTGATTTTCATAGGATATGTGAAAAAAAAAAAAAGATCATTAGGAAAATTAAAATGATCGATTCACATTGAAGTAATGCAATTATGAATGATCCATATCTTTTTCACACATTAATTGCATCTGTCAGTAAAACAATCACTTGATCTCTCTCTATACAATGTCAAAGGTAAAAATTAATTTGCATATGTTAGTGGGTCTAGATCTCGTCTAAAACCTATATATATTAATTGTCCTCACTTAACCATTTCTAAACTCAATGGCGTTTTCCTCTAAAAAGAATTTGTATAGATGAGACAAATTGATATTAATAATACAAATTAAAAATATGCAAATGTCAATAATAAGACTTAAACCCTGAATCTTTTATAAATGATACAATAAAAATAATAAGTAGAGGCGTAACAATGCATAAGTTATCATTAATATATAGTTTTTGTTTGGTTTCGCACGAGGTATTCTCATACCCTTCAGGTACGTGACTAATCTTCGTTTGAGGTGAGAGCGAAATGGTAAACCTCTCCCAACAATAACGCTACTTCAAGAATCAAACCTTAAAACTTTTATACTGGAATGACCTTGAGACTTAGCCCGATTCCACTGAACCAACCACTCGATTGGTCATTAATAGTTTTTGATGCTAATGTGCAAAGATCTAAACTTAGTGAAACATTTATTTTGTCTATGTACATAAATAGAAGAAAGTCCAAAAGATGAAAAGATGAAGAAAGTCTAAAAGATTAAAAGTTAAAGAGGAGTGAAATTACACGAGTTATACATGCTCATGTATATATATGTTGCCATCAGAGAAGAAATTTGCATCTGTTTTAATGGTAAATGAAAGACGGACTTCATAAGAACCTCTCAATCTATCATCATGACATTCCTCATGGCAACACAATGTGAACAACAGCACTTGATTTGATTCGTTGAAACTTGGGTTATATATTAGTAGTGAGTTATATCTGCAAGTCTTCATCATGACCGGTGGCCGTGGATCAACCACAGATATTTGCTACATTGCTTCTTTGGTCCCACATTCCATATTAAAAACCTACATGTGGTCTCTGTATCATGCCAGCTTTAATTTCTTGCTTTTGATCTAAAGCGTGCGTTTTGATCCGGAAAATGAAGGGAAAAACAATAAAGTGAAAAAGATATATATATACCTTGGCTGTTTATGTACAGAAGAAGAAGGAAGAGGAAGAAGATAATGTCAACTCTGCAGGCCTCCATTGCCTATATAAGCTCCTCTTCTCACTTTGTCATTTCTCATTCCAACTAGCAATATTTTTTCCTATATTAAGAGAGGTGAAGATCAGAGAAGAGGTATATATTTATACTCTCTTGCGTTAGCTAGCTTGCTTCATAGTCGCACATGCTTCCTTTGTCATGATATTAGTACTAGTAATTATATAATTAGCTAGTATGTATGTGTATCTATACATATATGAGTAATGTTATAAGTACGTTGGGTGTCAACATCATTTTTTGACGCTAACACCCAACCTCCATTGGATGTTTTGGAGATGAGGATACTGCGTAATATACGCGCATCCCTAAAACATCTAAAGAAGCTGGGTTTCAGCGTCAAAAAATGATATTGACACCCAGTATGTATAAATCATTTATATATATATATATATAAAGTGAGTTTGCCATTAATCCTTATTCCCCTTCTCAGCTTTCTCTCTTTAGTTCTCTGGTATATATTATTACTATGTATCTTTGATTCTAAACATTAATATATAGATGAGAAT
This sequence comes from Paratinospora sagittata, assembly GCA_035771175.1. NCBI lineage: Eukaryota > Viridiplantae > Streptophyta > Magnoliopsida > Ranunculales > Menispermaceae > Paratinospora > Paratinospora sagittata. The sequence continues at coordinate 35,449,083 of CM069591.1, forward strand.
GCATGGTATATACTTTTGGTCCAATTCACTCTGTTTATTATTTAGAGCTCATCAAAACACACCCATGGATTTTTTTTTAAATAAACAAGCACACCCATATTGCTAGGAACCTTAGGATATATTAGTACTTAATTTTGCAGCTCCAATTCTTCATCTTTCACCTATTTTTGAATCTCATTAAATCATATTTAATAGAAAAGTGCACTATAACTCTTAAAGTAACTTCCATGACGTGAGCCTCTTAAAAAATGTCCTTGTTATGTGTCAGGATAAGAGTTACTATTGTAGCACTTCTCTAATAAATAGATTAGAAGTGAGTATGGGAAAGCCTTAGTGCAATGGTGGAGGTTGTAGCTTGATCTCTACCGTGCAAAAGTATCTCAGAACCTGTAATGATGGAAAAAAGTCCTGTGCATGGGATACACTTTAACTGTTAAGGAGTTAGAATATTTGAAACAATTATGATTAATTAGAGCAAAACTTAGAGCTTCATGATGCTTATAAAACCTGATTATTTATTAGCTAGAACTAGGTATATATATATAGTGGGTGATGAGACAGCATCTTCATATGTTGCATGCTTTAACTGTATGTCATTCAACAGATACAAGGGCCACACTACATATAACACAATTCTATATATATTGCTTGCTATAGCTAGCTAGCCAGAGATTGACGTAGTCAAATGCAAAATCATCTTTAATTGTAGCAGTGCAACCCACTCTCTCCCATGGTGCTGCACCCAGTAGCACTCACTAGCTCCACTCCACCTGTCTCTATGACTCTAAAATGCAAAAAAAAAAAAGTGCTGAGATTATCACATAGTTTTTATATCTTTTTGTGGTCATAATTTCCTTACATTAAACCACCCTTTACGAAGACGTGCATTCACTGATTTATTTAAGGTAACATGATAATTAAGATGCTAAAATGAAATCATTGACTTTATAATAGTTAGTTATATCTAAGTTATTATCTGCTAATAGTAGAGGCATTGTTGGGCCTCTGTTCATCAGGGATTAAGTGGTTCATTTGTTTTACGAGAGGGTTTATGTTCAAGTCTCGTTATTGACATTTTTACGTTTCTCCCACTTGTGTGATTGATATTTGTCAATCTTCTTCTTCCCTATGTTCTGTGGGTATAGGGTTTAATAGCAGCTTGAGATACATTATTCGGTCTTCACCTATCATATTGCCTTTAACTATTTGGGTTTGGTGGTTTCTAACATTAATCATCAGTTTTGCATGTTATTAATTAAGAACTGTTTTCCAGGTATAGTTAATATCAATTAATGATGCTTCAAATGGGGTACTACTACTGTTCATCCTTCTTCTTGATATTACAAGCTCTCATGGCTACCACCACCTTCTCCTTCTATGCTTCTGCTGTAGAAAGACAAACTTATGTTGTTCACATGGATCCAGCATTTTCCATTAACATTGAAGATCATCCCGATAACTGGTACACCAGTGTGATCAATTCCATTGCACAATTTTCCTCTCAAGACAACAACCACAAAACACACGAGCTTCATCATCATCCTCAGCTGCTTTACACTTACCAAAACGCCTTATCTGGGTTTGCCGCAAAGCTTTCAATTGAAGAAGTTGAATCATTAAGTCAAATAGACGGTTTCCTTCATGCCACTCCGGACGAGATGCTAAGCCTTCACACAACTCACACGCCTATGTTTCTCGGGCTACAAAATGGGCGAGGCCTCTGGAAGGCGCCAAATTTGGCAACCAATCTTATAATTGGAGTGGTTGATACTGGAATCTGGCCTGAACATGTTAGCTTCAGTGACCATGGCATGAGCCCAGTTCCTGAAAGGTGGAAAGGCACTTGTGAAGAAGGCACCAAGTTCTCTTCTTCAAGTTGCAATAAGAAACTGATTGGTGCAAGAGCCTTCTTTAGAGGATATGAAGCTGCGGCTGGGAAAATTAATGAGACACTAGATTACCGATCTGCCCGTGATTCTGTAGGCCATGGAACTCACACAGCTTCGACGGCCGCTGGAAATGTCGTTCCGGGAGCCAGTCTTTTTGGTATGGCAAAAGGAACGGCCGGTGGAATGATATATACTGGAAGAATTGCAGCTTATAAAGCTTGCTGGCCTTCTGGTTGTGCAAGCTCTGATATTCTAGCTGCTATAGATCAAGCTGTTATAGATGGAGTTGATATATTATCTCTCTCTTTAGGAGGAAGTAATAGGCCATATCATAGTGACAATATTGCTATAGCTGCATTTGGGGCAGTTCAAAATGGTGTTTTTGTTTCATGTTCAGCTGGGAATTCCGGCCCATATGATTCCACCGTTGCAAACACTGCCCCATGGATCATGACGGTTGCTGCGAGTTACCACGACAGAAGTTTCCCAACGACGGTGATGCTTGGAAATGGGCAAGTGTTCAAGGGCTCAACACTTTACACTGGAAAGCCATTAAAACCACATGGGCTGGTTTATGGAAAAAGTGCAGGAGGGCAAGGTGCAGAACACTGTAGTGATGGTTCTTTAAGTCCAAAGCTTGTTAAAGGGAAGATAGTGGTGTGTGAAAGAGGAATGAATGGTAGAGCTGAAAAGGGTGAACAGGTGAAAATGGCTGGTGGAGCTGGGATGATATTGGTGAACACAGAAGATGAAGGAGAAGAGATTTTTGCTGATCCACATATCTTACCAGCATCTTCTTTAGGTGCTATTGCAGCTAAAGCTATAAAAAACTATGTGATCACAGCAAAAAATCCAACAGCTTCAATTATTTTTCAAGGAACAGTTTATGGGAATGTTGCACCAGTTATGGCTGCATTTTCTTCAAGAGGGCCTAGCTCAATAGGGCCTGATGTGATCAAGCCAGATGTGACTGCACCAGGTATGAACATATTAGCTGCTTGGCCACCAAATGTGAGCCCAACTAGGCTCAGAACTGACAAAAGAAGTACTCAATTTAATATAATCTCAGGAACTTCTATGTCTTGCCCTCATGTCAGTGGATTAGCAGCTCTTCTTAAATCTCTTCATAGAGGTTGGTCTCCAGCAGCTATAAAATCAGCTCTAATGACAACTGCTTATGTTCAAAACAACAAAAGATCCCCAATCTCAGATGCTAGTTCTTCTGATTCATCTGAACCAGCTACTCCTTTTGCTTTTGGCTCTGGGCATGTGTATCCAGAAAGAGCCTCAGATCCTGGGCTGATTTATGATATTACAGCAGAAGATTACTTGAATTATCTCTGCAGTTTGAACTATAGCAATACCCAGATTGCCGTCATGGCTAGGAAGAGTTTTAGCTGCCAAACTAGTGAAATTCTTCAACCAGGGGACTTGAATTACCCTTCTTTTGCACTGAATTTTGATAATACTGGCCAAAATGTTACTGTTACGTTCACTAGAACAGTGACTAATGTTGGGGAACCTCGCAGTAGATATAATGTGGAAATAAAGGAACCAGAGGGTGTTTCCATGGTTGTTGAACCAAAGGTTTTGATCTTTCATGAAACTGGGCAGAAGTTAAGTTACAAGGTCGCATTTATCACAGTAGGAGGAAAGAGTTCTTCATCTTCTTTTGGGTCTCTTACCTGGGTATCGAAGAAGCATTCGGTTCGAAGTCCTGTTGCAGTAACTTGGCAAGAAGACGAAGAGTAGCTTATTTAGTTTTACTTGGGAGTAACTAGCTAGTTATACTTGCTGAAACTTAAACTACAGAGTAAAAATATACATGCTAATGCATCTTTCTTTGAAGAGGATTAAGGGCATTAGTGATGTTAGAAAAAAGAAAAAAAAAAGTAGGATAGGTAGAGTTTCTGATTCCTAGAATGTATGCAACATATGCTGTGAAGATCAGATGTTTAAGTGTCTTGTAATAAATTGAAATCTTTTTTTCTCTTACTAAAAACAAGTTGCACAAAATAAAACTAGTTTACAGAATTTTGTTACAATTCACCAGTTTACAAAAAGATTGAATTACATGTATTCTTGGTCATGATTGTTCTAAATGCCATTAGAAAATAGAATTTGGTATGTGTTTGGAACAATACAAGAAGACTTGAATTAATTAGAGGATGATATCATCAAATAGTGAGATTTTCTTGAATGGCCAAGAAGCTTCCCTGTATTTTACCTCCTAAATCAGGAAAATTTTTGCAAGACTCAAGAGGCTTTATCTCTCCCTTGGGACCAACTTCAACTGGGTACTTAAGAAGGTGTCCTCTCATCTCAGTTATTTCATCTGATACAAACTGTCTCCAATTTGACTCACCAAGCTCTCTAACTCGTTTTACGCATTCCAAGCTCTCGGGTCTTGTGAAAGAGTCTTCAAGAGCACCAACGTGCTCTGCCCACAATGACATCCTATAACCATGGACCTTCAAAAATATTGCACAAGTTAGATTTAATTATAAATGCTTGTCAAGTATTATAATTATTATTTGTAAAAAGAATAACAAAGATTTATTTCATGTTTCATTATTAATTCTTACTTGTCCACATGGAAGAGAGTGCTTTCTTCCCCATGTATACGAAGGTTGGTAGGCGCCCATGGCTATCTCAGTATCTCGAGTTCCTTCCATAGAGCGCTGATTTATGTTTGCAGAGCCCAAAATAATATACTCATCATCAACTATCATTCCTTTTGAATGAACATAGATCATGAAGCGCCGATTTTTTTGGGTAAGTGCCTAATTTGCCAACATACAAATAACACCTTACTATTTTGGAGAAACGGATAATATTTGATATTCAAATCATGCCCGTGTAATTATCTAGTAGCTATGAAAATGTACAAATTATTGAAAACTTTTGATCAGTTTTTTTACAAAATCTCAAGGGGTCATGCATTTAGAATCATCTAAAAAAATAGAAAAGATAAAAGAGAGAAATTAGTTTGAGAGTAACAGAGGAGTTAATTACTTGAGGAGTAGTATTGTCTGTTGGAGAATTTTCAATGTTCAAAGGTTCATGTTCTTCCGAAGTCTCACGATTTCCAAGGCAGAAGAAGTTCAAGTAATCTTCAGGTGTATATTTGTTCTCTAGCCCGGCTTCTTCCAATGCTTTGTATACCATCTCATACATCATTTCCATTGTTTTATGCTGGAAAGATCAAAAATTTCTTCATTTGTTTTAATTGCATTCGAAAGATTAATATTAGGTTTGTATATCTTCTTAATGAACTTGGAGTTCTAGATGGTGATTGGGATTTTACCTGCCAGTAAAGAATCCTCTGCATGAATGGTCCTGTTGGACTACCCTCTGGCCACATTGGAATAACAATATAAACAGAAAATCTCTCATTTGATCTGATCTTATTGACGATTTTTAGAGCGATTTCCATTGGTATCATATTGTTAGCACCTGCAAATTGGAAATTCAAGTAGGTATTCCAAAAAGAAAAATCAAGAATCTTTCATAAAAAGAATAATCAACAGAATGGAATGTCTTTGCTTCCTCCCCCCCCCCCCCCCCCAAAAAAAAAAAACATGAATACCTAGATCTTTTTGTGAAGTCCAATTGTAAGATGATCCAAGGAAGTACTGGTTCTCAATATAAATGAAATGTTGGGCGTCCCGTATTGCCTTCACATATGCTGTATGTATGCTCATGTCAATAGATACATTCTTTCCACAAACCAGGTTCTGTTGCATTACAAAATTGTAGTTGGTTATGTATATAGCATTTACAAATTACAACTAAATTTAGCAGGAACTAATATTCTTTTGTATAAAAAGAAAAAACAAGGTAATTGCTTATTCTTTTGTACCTTGCTCATAACATCTTTTGGATCCTTTGGAAAGCCTTCTACAGAATTTGAATCAATAGACCGGAAGATCTTCAGTTGTTGAGGAACATGATAAAAAAGAAAACATATTTCTTATTTCAAAATTTAACCAAAAATCAGAAAAAATAACAACCAATGTATAATTGATGGAACTTTATACCTGGACATGCCAATTTTCCGGGTCCCTCTCCCCTCGAGAATCAAAATCTGACATTCCCATGATATTGGGAATTCTTTCTAGTTTGAGCAAAGAATCATCATGTGACCTTCTCATAGTTTTGAGTTTTTCAAGTCCTCGTCGGGATCCTGAAGCCTTTAACCATCGCTCCTCAAAGTTGGTGAGAACATCATACGCAGCGGGACCATCAATTTTACAGTGCAAATCATGCCATGGTTCTCTTGGACAATTGGCAACTGATCCCTGTTCAACGTATAGCAAAATGAAAAAAAAAAAAAAAACTTCAAATTTTAGTACTAGATATCCTTAATCAGTCCTTAATAAGAGATGATATTAACTATTTCAAATCAATAAGCATAAGAAGGGTACTATAACATATCTTTGTATCTTATCTCCTATTTTGGTTTTTCTTTTATAAAGCTTTCAAGATTAGAAGAAAAGATAAAAGTAATAAGGATGTTATGATATACAAGAATATTGAGTGAAATAGTACCTTAAAGTTGGGGTTGTAGAAGTCATCTTTATGCACTGTTTGCAATGTCCTAAATAGAGAATGCGTCGGAGTGTCGTATCGCCCATGACATAGATCAAGTCCTCCAACAAAAGCTGCAATTTTTCTCCTATCATTACCGGCATCGGCATCAACAATCACCGTTTTTTGATGATGTGTATAGATGGCAGCTTCCTGATTAAGTTCAAAACAGTCAATGCAAAAGTAATACAATTAAAGAACTACCAAAGCATACATGCTAGAATTCATCTTATAAAAGCTTTTAACAAGGTGATTAGAACTTGATTAAAGATAGAGATCAAAATGTACTAATCCAACCTGCCGTTTAGCCCAAGAGTTTTGATTTCCAACGGAACGAGGACAAAGCAACACATTAACCGAAGAATGCTTGAAGAACTGACGAGTCTCCTCATCATAGGTATTCAATTGCCCTTCCTGCATTGCCCCCATAAAAAGGATAATTAAGCTAACTAGTATTTTATACAATCCTGATATGATTTGCTTCATCATCTTTAAAACTATAGCAATTACAAAACAAGCAAGAATCATATATAGCATATATTTTGAAGAACGATTTGAAATTTAGAAGCACAATAAAATTAGAAAATGCATCTTATCGCCTCACCGTTTGATATCCCAAGATGTCATTTGATGTTGGATCATCCCAAACAAGAAGCAAAACTCTCACCCCCTCCTGTGACTTGGATTTCAGAAGATCACCCAAACTGCAATCCAAAGCACTACCATCTCTAACAAGTCTAACTTTATGGTTAACAGACCACCCAGTAATATAAACCAAGTGCCTAGCCTGAACTATAGCCTTACATATCTCATCCCAACACTTCCCATGTTGAAATTTCACATTGTTATCAAGCTTCACATCAGGAAGACTACCATCAGGAACATGGGCATCTTGAAAAAGTGTGATTTGCCCACTTTTCCTTAGAGGAAAATATGTTCCAGAAACCCCTCTAGGGTTATAAACAAGCTGGTTCTGTGAAATTGGGACATATTGAATAGAAATTCTCAATGAAGCTCCAGCTTTAATAGTCTCTCCATTTGCATTCAGGATTGGAAAAAAACCCTCAATTTTCTCTCCAGAGCAGATTTGCCCAACTGGGATTGCCACAAAACCTATAATCTCTGACCCCACAACATCATCATCTTTCACAAGAAACTTCACATCTGCACAATAATGTGCAACTGGAACACTAAACTGCTGGTTCCAAACAGGATTTTCACTGTTGGGAATCACATAAGTTCTGCCAATTACTGCTTTTGATACCACAATGGAGACATAAGGGTCACTAGTGATCTTACTTGACAAGTGCCCTTCAATTTTATTGCTCAAACTTGGTGGCAAAATCTTCCCAAACTTCTCATTTAGCTTGTCATGCAATGAGTCCATGTTTGAAAGGTTTTTTGCTTCATGAACCCAAATATTGAGATGCCCATGTAAGAGAGAAAGTTTTAGAGATTGGGAGTACTGTTGGGGATTTTCTGTGTGGATTGAGCTGGTGAAGGATTTGTGGAATGAAGATAATAAGTTTCTTGAAAAAGGTTTCATTTTGGATGTATATAAGATTGAATGATCAAAAGGATATGTAGTTTATGGGTTGATGGGTGGAATTTGTAGCTGAAAATGCAAGAAGAATTGTATGTATAATTCTTGGAAAGCAGAAATACATAAGAGAAGAAATATAATTGACTTTTTTAAGGTCTAAGATGTTGGAATTTGGAGGAGAATGGAACATTAATGGAGATAAGAGAAGAATGGTGATGCTATTGTTGAGTTTAAGCATTTTGAATCTTTGATGGAGAAGGACATCACAAGAGCAGAGCAGAGAGAAAGAAGAGATGAAGCCTACCATTTGCAAATCAGCCACGGAGGACATTGACCGAGTCAAAATGGAACAACGACGACTTTGACTTGCAACTTCATTTTCTTCTTCCAATAGATTTTTATGTACATGCATATTGTTAACTAATAAAACAGACGTGACAGGAAACAATAAATCTACACTGCATCCATAATAATAGAGGATGATTGAAAATAATATAAAGTCGGGGGTCGGTCGAGATTAATATTATTCCCAATTTAATTACTTTTATACCCAGGGGCCGTGCAACTCACCTGCAAACCCGACCCGCAAGTTGGGTCGGGTTTGTTATACATTGTTAGGTGTATCGGGTTAAAAAGCCTCAGTATTAATGATGATGATATCTCAATTTATATTTTACGTGATGAATTTGTCTATATCTAATATGAGACTATTATTTTATTTTACACATACCTAATAAAGATAGTTTTATTTTAAAAAATATTAATCAAACTACAAAATAATATAATGATATTATAACTGCATGTTCATGTCTATTAAATTATTTATTATATATCTCGATATATGTATACCACACATATTTAATAAATATGAACATGTAATTATATTATTTTATAATTAATTTAATATTTTTCATTTCATAATATTATATTCATTAACATCTTGATTAAGTAAAATAGAGGAAACACATTTATATAACTCACCTCACGTAATTGAGACTTAGGAACCGATGAGTTGAATTGAAAGCATTTCTACAAGATTCTCGTCGTCGACTATAAAGACCAACTTAAGTATACGCATTAATTCATGTATTATATAATAAATACACGTTTATGTACATAAAAATTATATTTTTTATAGTTAAAATAATGTTGAAAAAAGTCATGCATCAAGATTTATCAAAAGGAAAAGTCAGGAAATCTTTTTACGGTAGCATAGGAAGAATAATCAAAGGCAGGCATGGTAGACTTAATTTTGTGGCACATTAAAAATAGTCATCCTTTCAAAAATTAAAAGTCAATAGCCGCCATGAACATGAGCTTTTATATATATATATATGAGAAAAAGTAGAAGGTCAAGCAAATATACTTTTAATTCTCCTCATGTCAAAAATAACAAAAAATATATCCATATTTGCCATTTATATAAATTTTTTGTTTATATTTAGTTTTTTATATATAACTAAGATATATATATATATATATTGCCTTTGTCTTTGATAGAAAAAAGCATTATGTAGTTAATTAAAGACTTCATTTATTGAATTAAAATTAAATATTTAATTTATTTATTTTTATTAATAAATATAGTTATTAACTAAATTGAAAAATGTTAAAACAGTACTCTAAGCAAAGCATAGAATAAAAGCAATATTCTGAATTCTGATAAGCTTTCATTGTCACGTTACGTATATATATATATTGATGCATCGATGGTGAAAATTTATATATAAGAATTTGTATTTGGTCGGTCGTGTTGAAAAAAAGGAGGCAGTGCTCTTGCAAATTAGTTGAAAGATATATATATATATATTATGATAAAGCTTTGTATGGTTTGAATTAGTCCCCAAGAATTTTCTTTTGTAAAAGCACAAAAATAAATAAATAAAATCCAGCCTAGAAAAGGTAGAATTATTTTTTTTCAAAAATTTTTTATATGATTTTGTTTTTTTTTTACGCCATGGCTGCTCCAACTTGACGTCTCAATCTTTATTATATACTATTTTAGTTGTGTTTGATCTAAGTCTAAGGGCGTGTTTAATATTTAAATTGTTGTGATAGGATAGTCATAGAGCCACATACTGGGGCTAAAATTAGTATACACAAACACTTGAGTTTCTTAGATCATCTTAGAGCTATTTATGGGATTTAAATTATAATTTAAGGGATTCATGCGCACGAATACACCAATTTATTTATTACCCGAGTCATTTATTATTATTATCTTCTTTTACTTTAAAGAATTTTCACACAAATAATTCAGTTAAATCCTCCGATTCTAATTTAATTGGATGAACACTTTTAAAAATCAAAGGAGCGAAACACACCTGTCAAGGGACATTGATATAGGATTGTCAAAATCGGTGTAGTTCACCTGGTAGAAATACCTCCCTCTTATAAAGTCACGGTTCTATTCTTTTCATCTGTATGAGATATGAGAAGTTCATTTTGCCCTTTTATGAATATTTGTTGTAAGGCTTATTTGAACGTTGATTGGTTCTTTACATTAATAATTGAAACTACCCTTATATGGACGTAATCGTTGAGAATGTTTTGTATATATGTAATTGAATGTAATGTAATGTAATTTAAATTAACAAAAAAAAAAAATAACATGCAAGATTTGGTTTTAAACTTGTATAAAAGAGATAACTAGGTGGAGAAGGCCTCAACGGTGTCCCCGCTAACACTTTTGCGAGAGCAAAACTATTTTGGTGTCAGAAACAATTTGGAACAGTAAGCTGTTCCTGACACTTTGGGTGTTCCTCTCTAAAATGAGTGAATAAGTATGAACACGAAGTCTGACTCGAAATTAAGATTTCGTCTTTCAACCCTGACCTGTGAGAGTCCCTCATCCAACGAAGCTACCCAACTTTGGGTCACTTCGTTTTGTTCTTTTTTTTATATATATAAGATTATGAGCATTTCACTTCACGAGACGTTTAAAAAAGGTATAAATACAAGAGTAAAATGTAATTAGAAAATTTTATTTTAGTTTGAGACATGACCATAATGCCACTACAAGAGTAAAAAAAAACTCAATGTACTAAATATATTATTGGAAGTTTCTGAATTTTTTTTTATTTATAGGCAAATTATTTTTTTATATTTATATAAAAAAAATTAAAAATAGAATATTTAAAATTAGATAAGTTTTGGACATGTTGACGACGCTACATCAGTACTAATGTGTCCAAAATATTTCTACAGTGTTTTTTTTAAATTGATTAGGTGGTGCTACTCATAAAAAAAATAAAAAATATGCATGCCGCCCATGGCATGGTTTTCCAATTTTAATATATATATAGAGGAGCCTACAAATGAAAAAACTTTTTTTAAAAAATTTATTAATAAAAAGGAAAATAAAAATCATTGTTAAATAAAAAACAAAATGTGGAATAGAGTAAAAAAATAAAGTGAATAATTATTAAAAAAATATAGAACAAAGAAGATGACGCCATTTACAGAAGAAAAAAAAATAAAACCAACAAAATTGCATAAAAAATTAACCTTGTTCTATTTTTTCGAAGTATAAAAATTTCACAGTGCCAAAAAAAAAGAAAAAGAAACCCCCGTCTTTCGGGTGTCATCTCTTCGACATCCTCTTTCTCTTTGGTGTCTCATTAATTTATTTTAGAAATCGCACAAGGATTTTTATTCTTGTGCGATTTTTTCATTTTTTCTTGAAGAGACATCAATCACTTTGTTCTAGATTTTATTTTTATTGTTTAATAGTGGATGACGCATCTTGAAGAGACACGATTCACTATTAAATAAAAAACACAAAATTTAAAAAGTTTTTTAAAAAAGAAGTCAATGGTTGTAAAAAAAAACCTAAAACAAATGTACACTTTGCTAAAAAAAAATTAAAAAAAACCCCACAAGGCGCAATTTATGAAATAAAGTGAATGAGACACAAAAAAAAAGAGGATATCGGAAAGATGACACCGGAGAGACGGAAGATTTTTTTTTTTTATGGGTTAAAGCAGGGTCGGTCCTGAATATTTATACATAAACTGAGGCCCTTAATTTTATACATCTAAAGATATATATTTGTATAAATATCGCTAATAAGTTCTTGAAAGGAGTAAGGAAAAAAAAAGAAAAACTGGACCAGATTTACTCTTGGTGGGTAATATTGAAGGGTTACAAGAAGATCAGATGATCACATATGGTGAGCTTGTTAGTAATTTATACAATTGCATATAATTCATGTATTTGCATTTAATTAGTCCATATATGTGTATTAACTCATATTCATGTATAAGCATTTATCATGATACATGTATGAAATTAGTTTATAGGTTCATACATATATGTATCTAGATTTAGTGATTCATGTATGTGGCTTAAATGTTATTAATTAGATAATCTAGGAATGATCATAGAGAACACTATATAAACCTATGTACCCGTGCCATTTGAAATCAAGTTGAAAGAACAAATCATTTTAAGTTTCTCATTTTCTCTCTTTCCTCTTCAAAAATTTTTGTTCGAGGGAAAGGTAACATTTTGATTCGATTAAAGCCTAGAAAGCATCAATTTATTTCTGTTTATTATGTGTCGGGCATGACTAGTAATATCTTGAATTTAGGACAACTCTTAGAGAAAAGCTATAATGTTGCTATCAAAGATTGTAGTATTTCACTAAGAGATAAGAATGACAATTTGATTGCTAAATTCCATATGACCAAAAATCGAATGTTCTTATTGAATATTCAAAATGATGTGACCAAGTGTTTGAAGACTTGCTACAAAGACTTATCTTGGATGTGACACTTAAGACTTGGGCATTTACACTTTAGCGGACTCAAGTTATTGGCAAAAAAGAATATGGTGAAAGGTTTACCTTTTCTTGATAAACCTGAATAGTTGTGCGAGGGATGTTGTTTGGAAAGCAATCCAGAAAAAACTTTCCCAAAGAAAGTACAACAAGAGCCCAAGAACCACTAGAGCTTGTTCACATTGATATTTGTGGACCAATCAAGCCGAGTTCTTTTGGTAAAAATAACTACTTTCTTTTGTTCATTGATGATTATAATTGCAAGACTTGGGTTTATTTTGTGAAGGAGAAGTCACAAGCCTTTGAAGTTTTCAAGAAATTCAAAACACTTGTAGAGAAAGAAAGTGGCTACCACATCAAATCCTTGCAATCTGACAGAGGAGGAGAATTTACATCAAAAGTATTTAATGTGTCACACCCCAGTACACAGCACACCGCAGTGTCTAGTTCCCCCGGAACGTGATGGGTACCACATACAGAGCGTACCCCAGCCATAGTACCACATAATATTGCTATACCTCAATACACAGCCTGCACACAACGTCTAGTATCCCCGAGGTTTTTTGTCCACAAAGGGGGCCTCCCCCCAAGTTGAACTTGCAGCCTCCCCTTAAGGAGTTAGAATTCGCACTTGGAGTAGCCACTGAACCATTGGCTCAGTGGTTACTTAGGATTCGAAATCAAACTATAGGTTGTGAGTTCGAGTCTAGGGGAAGCCCTGTACTATTCATCAGTGAATAGTGAGGACAAATGATCCCGGGTACAAGAGCACTTATGTGGCTGGCTGTACTGGGATGTGACAATATTATTGGTCCATAATGGCTGAGGATATTAAGTCCCTATCACCCTGGGTAGGGGGCACTTTGTGTGCAACCCAGGCGTGACATAATGAGTTTTGTGAAGCTCATGGAATTCGACATCCTTTGACAACTCCATACTCTCCTCAACAAAACGACGTTGTTGAAAGAAAGAACAGATCCATTCTTAACATGTCTTGAAGCATGTTGAAAGCCAAGGACATGCCAAAAGAATTTTGGGCAGAAGTTGTTGAATGTGCAATGTATCTATCAAATTGTTGCCTGACAAAAAGTGTGTGAAACTAGACACCACAACAAGCATGGAGCGGACACAAGCCAAGTGTGTCTCATTTGAGGGTATTTGGCAACATTGCCTATGCCCTTGTACCTGACCAACATTGTTCTAAGCTTGATGACAAAGGTGAGAAGTACATCCTTGTTGGCTATGATTCAAGCTCGAAAGGATACAAGCTCTACAATCCAAACACGAAGAAGGTTGTTATTAGTCGAGATGTTGACTTTGATGAAGAAGCATCATGGGACTGGACTGTTAAGAATGAAGATATTTGATTTTCTTCCATTTTATGAAGATGTAGAGGATGAAGTTGTTCCAAAGGTTGTCACTTCGCCACCAAGTCCAACTTCTACTTATGTGGATACATCACCAAAAACAAGTTCAAGTGAAGGGCTAAGGCGTATGAGGTCTTTGCAAGATATCTATAAAGAAACAAGTGAATTAACCCTTTGTTGTCTTCTTTCTAACTGTGAACCTATAGGCTTTGAAGAAGTTGTTCAAGATAAAAAATGGGTACGTACTATGGATAAAGAAATTCAAGCAATCAAGAAGAATGACGTGATAACTTGCAACCCTTCCGATGGGTCACAAGGCCATCAGTGTCAAATGGGTGTACAAGGTGAAGAAGAATGCTACCGACCAAGTTGAAAATACAAAGCTAGACAAGTGGCAAAGGGCTATACTCAACGTCACGACATCGACTATGATGAAGTCTTTGTTCCTGTTGTTCGTATGGAAACCATTAGACTTCTCATTTCTTTGGCTGCTCATAAGAAATGAAAGATTTTTCAAATGGATGTCAAATCTGCTTTTCTAAACGGGTTTCTTGATGAGGTGATCTATGTGCAACAACCTTTGGGGTACATTGTGAAAGGCCAAGAAGACAGGGTCTTGAAGTTGAAGAAAACCCTATATGGTTTGAAGAAAACACTAAGGGCATGGAATACGAGAAATGACAAGTACTTCTAGATGAATGGATACAACAAATTCCGTTATGAACATGCTCTTTATGTCAAGCAAATTAACAATGATATTTTGTTTGCCTGTTTGTATGTGGATGATTTAATCTTTACAGATAACAATGTGAGCGTGTTTGAAGATTTCAAAAGGGTAATGACTTGTGAATTTGAGATGATTGACTTAGGGGTCATGACATACTATCTTGGCATCAAGGTGAAGCAATTGAAAGAAGGAATTTTTATTTCCTAATCTGGATATGTCGCAGAAGTACTCTGAAAATTCAACTTGAGTGACTGCAAGGCTGCTAGCCTGTTGAATATGGATTGAAGCTGTCGAAGCATGATTTAGGACCGAAGGTGGACTCAACCTTGTTTAAGAGTCTAGTCGAAAGTTTGCGGTACTTGATTTGTATGAGGCCAGACATTCGCTATGCGGTTGGGCTAGTTAGCTATTACATGGAAGCTCCTACCATGACTCATTTCAAAGCTGCTAAGCATATTCTTCGATATCTCAAAGGTACACTAGCTTTTGGAATGTTCTATTCATCTTCTAAGAACTTCAAGCTTGTGGGTTATAGTGATAGTGATTGGTTTGGTGATTTGGATGATCGAAAAGTACTAGTGGATTTGTTTTCTTTTTTGGGGATGCTTCACATGGAGCTCAAAGAAGCAACCAATTGTGACGCTTTCAACATGTGAAGCGAAGTATGTTGCAACTACTTCTTGTGTTTGTTATGCACTTTGGATTCAAAATTTGTTAAAGGCTCTTGGATTCATGCAATTAGAGTCAATGAAAGTTTTCCTTGACAACAAATCAACGATTGCCTTGTCGAAGAATCCAGTTTATCATGATCGAAGCAAGCATATTGATATAAGGTTTCATTTTAGTCGAGATTGCATTGCAAAGAAGGAGATCCAACTGAAATATGTGAAGTATCAAGATCAGATTGCAAGCATCTTCACCAAACCACTTCGGCTTGATGCTTTTACCAAGTTAAGGTCCTTACTTGGTGTTTCTACAAGGTGATCATGTTTAAGAGGGGAATTTTGATATAAACATGAATCATGTTTACGAGGATGTTAGTAATTTATACTAAACATGATTCGTTTATTGCATATGATTTATGTATTTGCATTTAATTAGTTCATGTATGTGTATTAACCCATGTTCATGTATAAGCATTTATCGTGATACATGTATAGGATTGGTTCATAGGTACATACATGTATGTGTCTAGATTTAGTGATTCATGTATGTGGTTTAGACGTTAGATCTAGGAATGATCATGGAGAGCACTATATAAACCTATGTACCCATGTCATTTGAAATCAAGTTGAAGGAACAAATCATTTCAAGTTTCTCAATTTATCTCCCTCCTCTTCAAACTTCGTGTACTTCCAGCAGAGTCTGCAGCACAGACCTTCTGAAAAATCTTATGAAACCTTGTTGTTTATCATCGTTCGACCATTCGCAACCACTTACAACCGACAATTTGCTTCTTTTCACCTACAATGAAAACCCCCAAAACCTTACGCAAGAATTTGTTTTGAAATCTCAAAACCTAGTTTGATTCAAAAGCGATAAAAAAATTGAGACATTCATGTTCACTAAAGGTATTTTGTTTTATTGTAATTTTGGTTTTTATTCATATTGATTAAGATGATTAATTTTTTCTTAGTCTCATTCTTATGCTTTCAATTGTTAATTTTGATGGGTTTAGTTTGACTATTCTTTGGAGCCTAAATGTGTTGTAGTATCTATAAGAACTAATATCTAGTTCAGTAACAAAATTTCAGACAACTTTGATTTGTTCTTAATAAATTCCTATATTACTTCTAAATAGATTAGTTGGTTGAAAAGCTAGGTTTTTGATAATTGTGCAGGAAATTAAATAATGGCATAAGATGACTATAAATTTTGCTATTCAGTGTAGTTTATTGGAGTGATTGTTAATATATAATTTGCTAAGTTTCCATCATTTGACCTACAATATGGTTACATTATTTTTACAGCTCTTTTGTATATGCTCTATGGAACATTCATAATGAATCTAGCTAGTTTTACAACACATTCACTCGTACATTGCCATGGTACCCAACCATAGGGAAAAAAACACAAGGGGTTAGATTATTTCTCATTTCCCATTACATACCAAGCGAAATTGTATTGCTCAATTTGTTAATCATACAAGTAAAGGGATGTAAGGTAAGTTTGAGTTGATAACCACTCACCTTTTTAAGTAATCAAAATTCATAAATACCCAACCTTTGTTATGTGCATGGTGAGTCTTCCTTGTTTCATACAAATCAAATTTGTGTGGTCAAATGAATACGGGTTTGGTGCAATGGTGTTAAAGACAGTTAGATTAGTTAGTTATAACTTTCAGGTGGTTATTCTGTTAGGGCTATTAAGCTTAGTTAGTTACAGTCAGTTATATGTCTTATCAACTAATGTTCTAGAAGATTGCACTTTGTCTATTTAAGCGGCAACTCAACTGCATTGTAATATAATGAATATTCAAATAATGAAGTCCTCTTCTTGAACTTCAATTCTCTGTTTTTCTGTTTCTTTACTTGGTATCAGAGCACAGGTTGCTCAACAATGATGTCAAAGTCATCTTCGGCACCAGTGACCTCTAATTCTCCGGTGATTGGTACAGTACCAGCGGTAGTATCTCCAACTGGTGTATTCATTTCTTCTTCTGGAAATCAAGTGGTTCATTCACTGAGCTAGATGATCACAGTGAAATTAGATAATACGAATCATTTGTTATGGAAGCAACAAGTCCTTGCAGCAATCCAAGGATATGGATTGGACGACTACATTCTTGATACTCAAGAAATACCTTCAACCTCAGTTTTGTCTGAAAATGGTTCTTCTATTCTTAATCCAACGTTCATTTCTTATTAGAGACAGGACAAATTACTTGTCTCATGGTTACTATCTTCAATTAATCATAGTTTTCTCCCTTAGGTGGTTGGTTGTGAAACAACACATGATGTTTGGTCTGCCATAGATCAATATTTCTCTTCACATTCTACTGCTAATGTGATGCAGCACAAATACCAGATTCAAACAAAGAAGAAAGGCAATCTTCCTATGAAAGATTATCTTCTTGCTATGAAGACCCTATATGATGCATTGGCTGCATCTGGCAATCCTATGTCTGAGATTGATCAAATCCTAGCTATACTTACTAGTTTAGGCAGTGAGTATGAGGCAATCACTGCAGTTATAACATCTAGTAAAAAACCTTATACTCTTTGAGCTACTCAAGCCTTGTTGCTGGCTTCTGAGACTCAACTACAATAATATTTACCTTCTGTGCCTGAAACTCCTAATCATGCCAATCATGTTCGTGGTCCTGGAGGTTGAAATGGTAACTATGGTGGCAGAGGATGTGGTCGTGGCAGATCTAACAAATCTCACTGTTAGTTATGTGGCAAGCAAGGTCACAAAATTTCTGAGTAAAAAGAAAAGAATATTCATCAAAAGTGACATGTCGAGACACAAATATCTTTCCATCAGGTGCTAAACATTTATATCCTTTTTGTGAAGAACAATAGCCAAGAAAAGTACAAGGCATGAATCTAACATCAAATTTGTGAGAATTATAAGGCCTTAGATAAGGAAAAGGCAAGACAACCAAACACTTTTAGAGATAGGTAATCAGGTATTTGATGAAATAAGATCTCAAATGGTGATTTGTGATGAGGAATAGGTGTAGGTAGGCAATTAATAAGATGGATTGCAGCTAAGAAAGCATCAACCCAATAGATTAATGGTAGAAAAACTTGTGCAAGTAAGGTAAGACCAAGTTCAACCACATGCCTGTGTTTTCTTTCAACAATGCCATTTTGCTCAGATGTGCAGAGGCAAGATAATCTATGTACAATACCACATGAATCAAATATAGGAACCAAACTTCAAAACTCACCACCACCATCTGACTGAAACATTTTGATCTTAGCATTGAATTGTAGTTCAACTTGAGTCTTGAAGTGAAGAAATGCAACACTAACATCTGATTTTGATTTCAAAAAATAAAGCCAAGTAAACCTTGAAAATGGATCCACAAAACTGACATAGAACCTATATCCTTGAGAAGAAGTGATGGGAAAGGGACCCCAAACATCAGCCTCCTCTAGCTGTAGAGGAGAGGAATAAGTAGTCTCAGATTCCTTAAAAGGTAGTTTATGACTCTTTCCCATCTTAAAAGTTGAGCATATGAAAGGAGGCTTATTCTTTTTAAAAGAGATATTGCATTGTGACAGCACTTGAGAAACTTGTTGGTTCACCCAAGAGGGGGGTGAATTGGGTGGGATGGTCAATTTTAAACTTCTCTTCCAATAACTTAGTGATATACATAAATGTATTGGAATTGATTGCAAAATTAGAACTCAGACTAAATTGCAAACGTGAGACACACAAGATTATAGTGGTTCGGCCAAACCTACGTCCACTACCTAATCTCCCGATTAAGATTTTCTCAATCCACTAACCGATTCTCTTACGGGTGAGAACCAAATCGTTACAACTTTCCTTTTACAGGTTAAAGGCAAACCTCTCCTTTCACGGGCTAAGGATGAACCATTTTCCTTTTTCTGGGATTAGGAAAAACCCATGTTCCTTTTACGGGATAAGGAAGAACCAGTTTCCTACTTATAGGTAAGGATGAACCTTTTTCCTTTTATGGGATAAGGAAGAACTGTATTTCCTCTTTCTGGGCTGAGGAAGAACCCACGTTCCTTTTAATGGATAAGGAAGAACCATCTTCCTTTTGTGGGATAAAGAAGAATCATTTTCCTTTTACGGGATAAGGAAGAACCAGTTTCTCTTTTATAGGTTAAGAGATAACCTATCCTTTTACAGGTTAAGGACGAACCTATCCTTTTACAGGATTAAGATGAACCGATTTATCTTTTTCAGGTTCAAAGATAACCTTGACATGATTTCAACCCTGAAATCATTACGTTAACTACCTTCACTTGTCCTGGTGGTTTCAGTCTAGAAACACACCAACATTACAACACTAAAAATGTTAGTTCTAACTAAGTAGAACACTTTACAATTAAACTCAGTATATAACATTACAAAGATATGAAATGTGAATATGTAATGCTAAGATATGAATTGTGAATATGTAATGCGAAGTTGAAATACACTTACAGTCCTTTACCTTTCAATGTTCGGTATTGCTCAAGTGCAGTTTCGAAAAACATGAATGATGTGAAATGAAAATTAGTCCTTCTTCGAAAATAATATGATACCAAATAAACATTGATTTGAAAATTGAAGGACTAGTGTAAATCATAAACACACACAATTTTCAAAATAGATAATAAATATAAGTATAAAAACTTCTGGTTTAGTCATCAGTAGTTGACTCAACTACTGATATAGTTCGATACAGTACTTAAGATATCAAATCAAGTATAACTGTATATTTTGAACTATTTCTCAAATTCTTTCTTCAGAAAGAATGATATCAAGTATGAATTAGTGCTGAGAATTTGAGTAGATATCATATCAAATAGATTTTCAAAGATAAAATATAATTGAAGATCAATATGAAAATCTTTTGAATACATATAGGTATTAGTGAAAAATACTTTTAAAGTTTAGATGTTTGAAAAACATTTTGATACAGACTAACTTTCAAATAGTATTGGCACAATACAAAAAGATTGGCAAGTTGTTCGATTCTAAGTGCTAGTATTTATAGACTTAGTGGGACATAGCCGTTAGACATTTGAAGTTCAAATAATATGAACGTTTACACACAACAACTAGAATGTTATATGAAAATGACAACTGCAATTTTCACTAACATTCTGGTTCTTTTCAAATTTCATGAAAAATGAAAGTTTTAGAAAAACTTAACTCACGTATTAGAGAAAATCTCTGATAAGTCTGAAAAGGACTCTGTGCAAAAATTCGTTATGAAGACTTATATAGTGTACTTATTAGAACAGTGACGGTTGTTGAATTAACGTCTTGATTCCATAATCAGTGTCCTGACGCATAATATCAATTTTTTCGTTTTGTTCCTTGAGGGCGCTCATTACGTATATGCGTCCTGCAGAACACTTAAGTGAGGGCGCTACTAACTTGTAAGCGTCCTGACTTACTTTGACACTTTAAACGACTTAACCCTGAGGGCGTTAATACACAATTAGCATCCTGCTATGTTTTAAAACAATTAAGTGCAAGATGGCGCTACTTTTCGAGTAAGCATCCTACCTTTTCAAAACATAAAACATAATACGAGGGCGTTACAACTCTGTAAGAGTCCTACTACATATTTAAAACATTTGAAACTAAACACAAGCAAGCTGAAAGACAATCAATGTCCTAAAAGTTACTAAGTTGATTCCCATAGGTGAGGGCGCTCCTATCCAGGCAGCGTCCTGATAGTTTATTCAACTTATAACTATTAGCGTCCTCAAAGATATATTCTTTGAAGAACTTTAGAAATCTTTCAGTAAACTGATACTGAGTCAACGTCCTGACAACTTCAGAGGTTGACTAAAGGAAGGCTGCTACTATAGAAGTGAACGTCCTGATTAATCAGCTCAATTCAACCTTGAATGTTATTAGTGTCCTAATGAGTCATCAGCGTCCTGACTTAACAAGTTTAGGAGAGCGCTGCTAAATCATTAGCATCTTGAAAGATTCTTTAAAAGCAGTTTTGACTCGTGATTAAATGTATAATAGATGCGAATAAAAACTCGGTAAACTTCAAATTAAAATTATAAAATTAAATCATTTGAAATATCATAAAACGTATGATCAAAACATGCAAGTATGCAAGTGGTTTGTGCATGGTTTTAGAAAACGTATGAGCAATAACGATTAGAGAAAGATATACCTTAAATACAGTGTATTTCCCATTTTCTCATAATCTTTAAATCCAACTCTTTATTATGAGATCTTCAATGAATTTCGCGTTGGAATTGAATGACTTGAACGTTGATCGAGAGATGAAGACTTGAAGCTTGATCGAATTGTTCGAGTGAAGTGATCTTGAAATCAGGATGTGAACGTTGAAGTCCTTTTGATTAAAACGAACTTGATCGTTGGATGTGATCTTGAGTTCCTTGATCGAGTCGTTCCTTAGCTTTTTATTTTTTTTAGGTGTTGAGATAAGTTCTTGATAAACACACCTTAGCACCAAAAAGTACTTTGTTTATGATCATCAAAATATACTTTATCACAGTATATTTAGGGACAAGCTAAGTGATGAACCGTATAGGTTAACAAAACTATCTTGGGAGAGGGATGTCCAAGACGTTTATGCCACAATTTAATAATAGGAAATAAATTTCCACTATCAGCAAGAACACTATGATCAAAAGATTTATGAAACACTGAACTTGTAGAAAGTAAAGCAGGGGAGGAAGATGATACACTACTGTCCATCATTCGTTTCTTGACAATTGAAAGATCAAATTGGTATAATCCATTAAGTAGCCTCCCTTGAAGTAGAATCTCTTTGGAAATGCAATCCTTCACAAGACAATAGTCAGCATAGAACTCAAAGAATACCTCATTATCTTCGCAGAATTAAGAAATACTTTGTAAGTTCTTGGTAATCAAGGGAACATGTAGAAGATTTTTAAGGCATAACATGCTGGACCAAGATAAAGAATTAAAAAAAGAGTAGCCAACATGATGAATGTTCAAAGTTGCTCAATTTCCCATTTGGATTTTGTTTGAACCATGATATTCAACACCCAATGACAAGTTGTTGAGATCATTTGTAAGGTGGTTTGTAGCACCTGAATTTGGATACCAACATTCATTTTGAACAACCTCAGGTGTTGCAAATAGAATAGTCAGGAGAAGCAGAATTTCCTTTATGAGGCTGGCTTCCATCTAATTTCACTATAATCATCTGGCTTAGTGGATGAACCACTTGATTTTTAGAAGAAGAGATGAATACATCAGTCGGAGATACTGCCGTTGGTACTGTGCCAGTCATCGAAGAATTGGAGATCACCGGTGCCGAAGATGACTGTGACGTCATTGTTGAGCAACTTGTGCTCTGATACCAAGTAAAGAAATAGAAAAACAGAGGATTAAAGTTCAAGAAGAGGACTTCATTATCTGAATATTCAGTATATTACAATGCAGCTGAGCTGCTGCTTAAATAAACAAAGTGTAATCTTCTAGAACATTAGTTGATAAGACAGATAACCGACTGTAACTAACTAAGCTTAATAGTCTTAACAGAATAACCACTTGACAATTATAAGTAACTGATCTAACTATCTCTAACATTCAATCCTCAGTTTTTTTGTTTCTTTACTAATGGGGCAGTGATAGATGGGTTATTTAGTTTTCATATTTTGTTTAATAGGTTCTTTTAACTGATTAATCATGGTGACTGCTTGATGTGTCTTTTACTGATTGAATCATTCATATATAAATGATATATGATTGACTTTTTATCCATCTTAATCTGTCTACAAGATGTTTTGTATAATGTCAATTGCATTCAAACTAGAACAAGTATGCACTTTACAATATTTAGATCAACATGTAATTAGGTTTCTAATATGTTTGATTTGTTTCTATTTGGTGGAGATCAATAAATTTGTATACTTTGCTGAATTTTAGATATGTGGTTTTTTATTTATATTATTTATACATGTTTTTTTCCTTACAATTTGATAATGTAGTATAATGGCGCCAATAACTTCTATTATTCCATAGCTTGTGTATAGTTTTTGTGACGGCCCGAAAATTATTTCATCTAGCCCATAACCCAATTGCATTTTGCCCAAACTCTATGTGTTGTCTTGATATGTTTGGTGTTTGTTTGATGGTTGTTTAATGTTTGTATATTTGATGCTGGATAATTTATATAAATATGTGCATTATGAGTTGTATATGGGTCATGTTAAATTAAAGTATAATGCATGTTTTATTATTTATGCATGGGCCAATTAAACCATGAATTGATATGGGTTAGGATTGATTGAATAAAAGGATAAATGAGAATGAAAATTTGGTGTATTAAATGGATTGGACATTTAAAATATATAGAAACATGAGATTGGTTAAAGTACATGTGGTTGGTATGGGTAGTATGAGACCAACACATGTCAAGTTGGTGCATGAGAATGGACAAGTGTCCCATGCCCCATTTCTCTTCTCCAACACATGTCAAGTTAGTGCATGAAAATTGACAAGTGTCCCATGCCCCATTTCTCCTCTCCAACACATGTCAAGTTAGTGCATGAAAGTGGACAAGTGTCCCATGCCTTACTTCTCTTCTCCAAGGAAGTCCTAGAGAGTGAGATGAGTGGAGGGAAAGGAAAAAAAGAAGAGAAAGGAAAGAAGAAGAGAAAGAAAGAAGAAGTTGCTTTGAGGGAAGTCTCAGCAACATTTTCATCAAAGAGATAGATCGTCCTGCTATATGGTCAGATTGAGCTCAAACTTTTTCAGCAAGTTCATGTCTTATGGGTATTCATTTTGGTCGGTGGAGATCTTGATTGGAGTTTTCTTTTGATATAACCTCCCAAACAAAGCTGGTTGGAAAGTCTGGATTTCTCGCGCAGTTTAGATCAAACTAATAGATCTCCTAAATCTACCGTTGGATGGATATGATATTTGATAAGGTGGTTCACAACCGATCTTTCTACATTACGAACGGTTCAGATGTTTTGGTAACAAGTAGTTTGTGTGATATAGTCATCAGAGTTCAAGTATTTGCAGCAGGAAAGGAGAAATTGTTTGATTAGAGACTTGTTCATCAAATATTCTTCTCTTTTCGGTCCACCGTTGGATTGAGCTGAGGTTTGGACAGAAGGTTTACCTCTTAACATAATGCAATCTGTACGGTTGATTTTGTGATTAAATTTTTCTGTTGGCAGATTAATACATCTGAACAGAATATTAAATGGAAAATTTGTAGGGTTGTTTGTATTAGACCTAAATTTAGAATATGAACTAAGACCTTTCCAAATAGCTTGCATGTCAACTATGTTGACCTAGTTGACATTGTTGATGAACCCATGATGCAAAATCAGTGATATACATGGCTGAACATGGTGACCTAGTGTAAATAGGCAATATGGCCTAAGTATGAAAAATTTTATATTTTAGGGCTTTTGATGCTTTTGGCCTATAATCATTAAATTGATGCAATTTATGTCTAATTAAGAATGTTTATACCTAAGGAATTGAAAATAAGTATTTTTTATTAAGGGACCCAATTTGGGCATGTTTATACCTAAGGAATTGAAAATAAGTATTTTTGATTAATTGAATGGTTTATGAATGAGAACTATGCATTAGAGGCCTAAGTAATGTGATTTGAGTTGAATGATGGGATTTAGGCCTATTGTCTATATGTGGGCTGATTTATGGTTAATGTATAATGTCTATGTGATTGAGCATAAAAATTAATGTATGGTTGGATATTGATGAATGTTTCAGGACCTTGATTGGGTTGATTCAGTTTGGTGTCTGTGTGTGGTTAGATACTCTCGCGAGGCTTGGTTGTGAGTAGACTTCATTTATGATTATATCTTTTATGTCATCATATCACTTATATATATTGTATGTTGAAAGCATGAATGTGTCCTAATGTTTTGAATGATGCATTGATTTGAGAAAACCTTATGACTTTGGTTGGGCCCATCTATCTGGCTAATAGGGGGACTTAACCTTGTCATAGGAGGGTTTTAAAAAGGAAACATTTGGGGATGAGAGCGGTACGGTGAAATAGACGTGTACTAGTAACCTAAATCAACATGATTGGAGATGAGAACGGTACGGTGAAATAGACGTGCACTAGTAACCCCAATGCATGTGGAATGTGGATCCAAATTGATAAGTTTTTACTTGTATCGAACTTATTATAAATGCTTGATATCTATATGTTATGAGCTTTTAATCATGCTACACATTGACATGCATACATGATATTTATTGATGAGTATTGATAGCATATTTGAATTCTATTCATTGGGCACCATTGGCTCACCCTCATTTTCCTCTTTCAGGTCCTTCTGTCCTGAATAAGGGCAAAGGAGTAGTCATATCTTGAGGGCCTTGCCGGCGAGAGAATCCAAGGCCTCGATGTGAGTTGAGAGACATTTTGATTGAACTGCGTTTTAAATTATGATGTATTATATTTTGGACTATGTAATTATAACACTTACCACATTGTAGTATGGGTGAGTTGGGACTTATTAGATAGACCATGTGGACATATGACAGTTTTGTTTTTTGTACCCTTAGTTTTGGACTTTATGTGTATGTCAATCTTGATAGACTGTAGGGATTATGACGATTTTATTTATGACTCATTTTTATGGAGTATCTCTTGTCTTGGATGATTAATACGGTTGGTAGTTTTGTTTAGTACCTGTTTATATTATGTCGTTGTTTGGGATAAGGCTCGTAGAGTCTCAACCCCCTTACAAGAGTTTATGTCTTTGTTTGGGATAAGGCTCGTAGGGTCTCAACCCCCTTACAAGGGTTGAGGACTGGTTTGAGATGCCTCCGCCGGACGTCCCTTCTCGGCATTCCGCACGCTATTTCTAGCGGGGTTGGTGGTCCGGGGTGCGAGGTCACCACAGTTTTATATTATAACAATTCATAGGCTTTCACTTTAGGTTGGCACTTAGATTGTGTTATGCATTTGATCTTAATTGGAGGTTGGTTTATTACACTTAGCATTTCAAATAAATTTGAGTCATAGTTCAATGTTTCTTTCCAAAGTAGGTTAGTAAGTTCAATTATATAAGGAACAAGGTTTTCTTTCAGTTTTTTTTGTTTTTCCTTCAAATTGTCTTATCAAGAAAGTAGTAAGCACACATTTGTTAATACAACAAAACTGGTGAGAGGTTATAATTATTTATGGTTAATTTCCTTTTTCACCATATTAGTAACAAGTCTTTATTCCATTTCATTCCAAAATTTACATAAAGACTAACACTTTTCAGCTTTTTCTTTATATTACATCTGATATATTCCAAGAAAGAAAGATATCGCATAGCAACAAACGAAATTTAAATCGGACTTTCCTACATTGAGTTATACTCGAAACAAAACTTTTCTAAAATAGTAAAAACGCTAATTTGAATGTCTAAAAGATGAGATTTGCCCGAAAAAACACATTACTAGTCACGCAATTGCGATGAGTATTGATCGACACGCCATTTTTCTTCGGGAACAAGTGTCGCATTATCAAAATTCTACACACAATGCTTTAACAAAATTCCATGCACGTCCTTTTTCCACTACATCGTGTTGGCATTTTTAAATTTATGTAAATATTCCAACTCTTTTTGGATTGCATCAACATCTCATCTAAAATTAAAAATCTCCTTTGTTTTGTATTTTATGCTACAAAAGTCAATCAATTGCATTTTATTCAAAAATATATTCTCATAAATGCAAGCGGACTATACTAATTAGGTTTTTGACCTCTTAACATATTTTATAATTAATTGATAGTTAGCTCATATATGAGTATGATTAAAGAAGTTCATTTATATTAATGCTTTTGCCCTTTCTTGATAATTGAAGTATTTGCCTATTGCAGTTCCAATGTGAAAATTTTCTTAGTCTTTGTAGCCCAATCTATATATTGTTAGTTACAGAGAGACAATGCTTTATTGATAGGGAAATGTTGCTCATTTTTTTTAAGTTGTATTTGTAATTCATCAATAATAATTGATATGATAAATTATTGACATTTAATTTTTTATACGCTAGTATATTATATGTAATATATTATTGATTGTATCTTTTTAATTTTATCTCAGATCTAGATTCAGCTCGTGCAATTCAAAATGCCTTTGGTACATCATTGAATACTTGTGATAAAGATAATTTGTATACTTCAAACATACTTTGAATATTCTTTTTGAGTAATATTGTAAATCTTTTGACTTAAACATTTTGAGATGAATGGTATATGCAGGTTAGAAGTACTTTATAATTTTTTGTTTTGAACAGTCATGAAAAATTTTATCATTTGTTTTGTGTGTCACAATGTAATTTATGCTCTTAGGTGTATTGTTTAACTCCACCATGGTGAGGATTTCATGGTCAAGTTGAAAAGTATCAAAGGCATCTTGTTGAGATTCAATCTCTACAAGTGCGGCCCTCAAGCTCTTTTTGAGCTTTAAATTTCTTCTAACTTGTTTGTCTAATTCACATTTAACAAGATCAAAATCAGATTCATCGACAAATCATCATAATCATCAAAATTATCAATAGATGAATCTTTTACCTCGTTAACAACCTTCTCGTCACCGGAATATGATTTTCTCTCACTCGAACTCGAATCGTCCCATGTGGCTTTCAAGACCTTTTTGTCATTCTTCTTCAAGTTGGGGTACTTCTTCTTTTTGTTTGGACACTCGCTTTTCATGTGGTTCGGTTTGTTAACCGAAGCAAATGAGTTAACTCGGCTTTGCCCTGAACTTCTTCCTTTTGTAGAATTTTGAGCTCGAACCGACCTTGCCTTTTCTCTTCAAGTAGCTTAGCCTCTTTGTGAGCATGACAACTTCATCATCTCGCCTTCGGATGATGAATTTACAGCTTCTTCATTTACATTCAAAGCCAAGTCCTTCTTGATCTTGTTCTCTTCCTTAGGTGCAATTAAGTGTTGACTTTTCAACTTCATTTCACGCACCATAAGTGAACCGCATAACCCATCGAAAATATACTCTCTTAAGTTCTTCGGCTCTTCAATAGCTGTAACCTTTGGATCCCATTCTTTAGATAAACCTCTAAGAAACGGTCTTTGCTTGAGTGTATACTTTTCCCAAATTCTTCATCTCATTTATGATCTTTGTGAATCTTTGTACCGCTCCAGAGATGTTTTTGTCATCCTTCATCTTAAAGATTTCATATGCTTCTTCAAGCATTCGGAGCTTTGTTTCCTTGACTTGTTTTGTCCCTCATGACTTATTTCAAGTTTGTCTCATATCTCCTTAGCCGTATCACACGTACTAATTTGGTTGGACTCGTTGGAGGACAAGCTACAAAATAAGATGTTGATGGCTTGGTTGTTAAGTTGCTATTTTCTTTTCTCTTTTAAAAGCCATTCACGCCTTTCCTTTCTCATGACTACACCATTTTCGATCTCCGTCGGGTATTCATAGCCGGTGGTAACAACTTCCTACATCTCCATGTCTTGAGCCTTAATGTA
Source organism: Paratinospora sagittata (assembly GCA_035771175.1). NCBI lineage: Eukaryota > Viridiplantae > Streptophyta > Magnoliopsida > Ranunculales > Menispermaceae > Paratinospora > Paratinospora sagittata. The sequence goes on from CM069591.1 coordinate 35,478,116, forward strand.
GAACCCCATTCTAGTCTTCCAATGGAAATAGTTGTTTCCTTCGAACAATGGTGGCCTATGAGTGGATTGGCTTTCTTTGAAACTGCTCTTGATGTTATCACTAGCTGCCATAACTCAAAGAAATTGGTAAATAACTTTAAGGGAAAACCCGCTTTGATACCACTTATTGATTACACAACAAGTGTTTGAACTTACGCGTGTCAACCAACCGTGACCTACCCTGTCACATGGCACGTAAGCGTACCTTAAAATCATGTTTTACGGTTAGCTTCTTGACTACACCAACCACCATGGTGGCTATCCAAGTGATTATGTCAGGGTAAGAGCTGGTGCTTTGCCACCCTCACATCCTGAGAACCCCTGATTATGATACCACTTGTTAACATGCTCTGATACCACTTGTTGGCCAAGATTATAGTATAAGAGAGGGGGTGAATTGGACTTATATCAGATTTTTCAAAAACCTTTCTTAACACAAACAACACAGATAAAAGTAATGTAAAGTGCAAGAAAGAAATCAAAGTGATAAAGCGATTTATAATGGTTCGACTTCTTCAAAGCCTACCTTTTCTACTTAACCTCCTAGGTTAAGATTTCCCAAACTCCACTAAACTCGATTCAACTTATGAGTGTGAATCAAACTATTACAACCTAACTTGATCCAACTTGCGGGTGTGGATCCAACATAACTTGATCCAACTTGGGAGTGTGGATCCTATCGTTACAAACATCGACGTTCGGATATGAGTCTTCCCACTTGGCCAACAAGTCAAGTCAAATACAATAATGTATACAAATGACAGAGAGTGTTCTTACCAAACAACTCTCAAAGATTGAGTACAAATGAAATGAATACCTCTTTAGATGAATCAGCCAAAATAATGAAGTATGAGGTGCAGGCTAGTAATAAAGGTTCCTAGTTGATTTCTAGATTTGAAAGTGATGAAGATGAAGCACACAAGTCAAAAAACTTCTGAACACTTGAAATCTCTCAAGAAGATGTTCTCACCAAGTGAGAATGAAAACACTTAGAGATTTTTTTTGAAACACAAGAGAGAAAACTTGTTGAAGAGATTTGAAGAATACTTAAGCATACAAGAACTCCTTCTCTCAAATCAAAGTGATCTTAGAAATCTGAAAAATGTAGAGAACAATAGAGTGCACACACTTAGTAAATTTTGCAAAAGTTGCTCTCAATGAGCCAAGGGGTGTATTTATAGAAATTTAAAAATAAAAAAAGTAAGAACCATGATTTTGTACACAGAACCCCGTTTTTGTTCAAAATACACTAGAAAACAATTCTTTGTTTTTGTCATGGAAGCACATTTCTTCTGAGATAAACAACTTTATGTGTGCATTTCCCAAGAGCACAATTTTGGAAATTTTTGAGGAAATGCGTTTCTTAAATAGTAACGCGTTTCTGTTTGACCGAATAAAATTATTTCACTAAGTCCAAACAGGAAATATGTTTCTTTAACAAGAAACACATTTCTGCTTGACTGAGTGAAATTTTTACCAAGGCCAAATAGGAAACGCGTTTCTGCATTACACAGAAACTTAAACACGTTTTCTTTTGAAATGTTTGCAATCAAAACATATTTTCTCGATCAAACAACTCTAAAAACATTTAAAAACACTTAATTTGATCAAATTGAAGTTCATGCAAGTGTTAAACTCTTTTTTTTTTTTATGAAGGTCAAGATTTTGACTAAGTTGAAAATCGATTTGACTTTGTAAAAATCAATCATTTTAAAATATGATACATGCATGCAATAATTTGGCTGATCAAACTAAAGAGGATTCAACAACTTTAAATTGGATCTAAGCAAATACATACAAAGATAGATCTTGATTATCCGTTGTTTTGATTCACTTGGAACTTTGACTTTGACCATTTAATTGACTTTTGTGATTTGATCATTTTAAGCTGAAACAATTTAGTCAAAGTGATTAGTACTCAATGGAATGTTGTTAGTAATCATCAAAACATACAAGGGTAAGGGTCACGACACCGACATGGGTGAAGCGAGAAGGGGAGGGTTTAGGGTGATTTTTATGTATCTTTTTTTGGTAATTTCACATAAGGACATTTTTGCCTTAGCAACCGCCTTTAATAAATCGAGCCAACATTGTCTGACTTAATAACGGGTCAGCCAAGCCAGCCCAATCTTTTTGTAGAGCAAGTTAGGTTTGGGCTGGACAACCCAAATTGCACCCCTAGTTTTTATTTTATGGGTGGAAAGGCTTCCTTTCTCCATTACAAATTTTGGTTAAGCCTAAGTGCCTAACCATTCAAATAGCCTTCATGACAATATAAAAAAGGTGAACACATCTAAAAGAACACCACCATCCTTGGTCCTTATTGGATAATCATCCGAAATTCAATGTTCAAGGAATTGAGAACTTCAAGCTAGAGGATGATTAATCAGTCTGATAAATATATTCCCATTCATCTCTATATTTAAAATGTTGACTTCTTAAAAGCTTTGGCAACCTCAAAATACATTTTCTCAATTCTTTCATCTAATGGAGATGATCTCACCTGAGCAGCAAGCCAATTTATAAGCTCAGCCTACCAAAAAAAAAAAAAAAGACAGAAACTTGTTAATTGCAATCATAAATCATATCTGCAAAAAGTAAAAACATTACCCATAATACGAGTAAAAAGATAAAAATGATATAAGTTCTCCCTTCAATTCATCATAATATATGAATTAGCAAGCATTAAAAGATAAGGGATTAAAAAAAAAAAAAATACTTGTTTTGAGCCAAGGTTATGGGTATAATGCTGGGGACACCCAGTCTCCTCCATTTCCCTGTATGGTTCTTCAACTGATTCCATCATGGCGTCCTCTGACGGTAGCAACAGCTTTCCAATAAAACTTGTGCTACCCACTTAGATTGCAACCAGGCCGGTTCTGACTATTTGAGGGCCAGGGACGAGAAACAAAAAAGAGACCCTTTTATATATTGATAAATAAATATTTTTTATAAATGTCGTGAATAAGTTAAAAGTTACAAAATTAATATAATAAAAAATCACAAAACGAATACAATAAAATCACAAAATCAATACAATAAAAGTTATGAAATTAATACTATAAAACTACAAAATCATCACAAATAAAAAATTATTTCGAATCTGGAACAATAACAAATAGTAACAAGTTTTAAAAAAAACATCGATCTACTATTTTGAGAAGTTCAACTTTGTACTTGTTGATAAAATTGTTGTATTTGGTCAAAATATAAATTTATACAAAATTAGATAAAAAATCATTAAATTATAGTAGTAGTTTCTTTTTAAATAAATTAATAAAATTAAAAACAAATAAATGAAAAATGATATAAATAAATTAATAAATATTTAAACTAAAAATTATAACATAATAAAAAATATAAACTAAAAATTATGATCAATTTAAATTTAAATTTATGTTATAATAAATAATTTTATTTAGAGCATGGTAAATATTCAATATAATTATTATACAAATATTATTTTTAAGTTCAACTATTTTTATAATAAGAAGATGAAATTTTAAATTGGAAACATTTTATCTTTAAAATAAGCTCTTATCAAAGTAGAACTAATTTTTTTAGAGTTAAAAAAATAAAGTTAGCAAATACTACCTTAAATTGAGATAAGATTTTGGACGTGAACCATAAGCAAAAAAATAATTTAATTAATTTTATTAAAAATGAGATAAAATAATATTTAAATATATACATATATATATATATATATATAAATATATATATATATATATATATATATTAATTTTGAAGCAAAATTTGTCGCCCAATAATTTAATTAAAAAGATTTAAAAAAGAGTTATATATATATCCACGATACATTTTAACCTTGCTATTGTGTTTTTTTTTTTTGTTACTCCAATAATCCAATTGGATCCAAATGCCTGGAAAAACACATTTTTATTTCCGGTTTTTATCCACTAAATCAACTACCCACACGGTACTTACAAGTTGGACACCTCGCGTGTGTGTATATATATATATATATCAAACTAAAATGATAGACCAAGCCCATATAAACGGCAGGTCCAAAAATAAAAATCAAACAGAAGCGCCAAACAACGAAACCTCTTAAACGACTGCTGAAAGAACGCAAAACATAACAGAAAATAACACAAATCGTATTGTACAATATTCAATATATATAGCTATCGGGTCCCTAAAATTTAGGGGCTGGGCCGCCTCCTGTGGGCCTTGCCCTAGGGCCGGCCCTGATTGCAACTCCACCAACCTAAACAAAAAAACCTGATTATGAAAAAAGTAGAAAAGTGAGGTTTAGTTTTAGTTAATCAAGTAGTTTCTAGGAATTAGAAAGGACCCACATTTTTGTGAGATTTACAAGCAACCAGTGGAATCATTAGATTATTGTTACTGCAAATGACAAAGATAAAGTATTGAGTTGATTATACCTAAAATGGTAGTTGTACCTAAAAGAAAAAACCAAATTTAGAAATTAAGATAGCTATTGTTGGAGGACAGGGTACGGATTGTCATGGGTCATACTCTGTTCTGTACCCCTAATTTAAAACTAACATATGATAAATGATTATTGAAAAATACCCGAATACTCATGAGCACATAAAAATATATACATACCATAGATATTTTGGCTCAAGGAGAAAATATTTTAATCAACACAAAATTCAAATAAAAGATCTAAGGGCATAGAAGAGTGGCTAAGGCATTATACCCTGTACAATAGAAGATAATATCAACAAAAACAGAGGAACCATCATCAAAGGCCATGTTGCTATCTTCATAGACACAATGTACCTGCAAATGGGCACAGAAAATGAAGATAATCCTCATAGTTCTACTCTTTAACTTTTCAATTTCATTCTTTATTGATTATGTTGGAGAGATCCCATTTGTTATGTCATGAAAATTACCTACTTTTGAGTGCTGCCATACATTATCAAAGTCTTCAAGCTTCCCAACTGACATCAGGAGATCTTGATGATAAATGGGCCTTTTTTGCAACTTTTGATATTTCTATTGAAATATCAAATGCACTTGCTCCCCTTCCAATTAAGACCACAACCTACTTCATTGAAATATCAATTTGTCAAGTTGATAAAAAAAAGGTCAACACAAAATTTAAATATGAATGAGGAATGACATTTTCATGAACACTAGAAAATATTTAGCATGAAGATCATGATTATGAACTATACATATAACTCCCCATAAGGTTATATTTGCATACTTTGGTGCAAAATGGGTCCCAAGCTTGAATAGAGAAAGATGGTTGCATTAGCTACTCGACAACTACAGTAAAACTTTGTCATATCAACATGTAGTTGGGAAACAGTTTCGTTGAGTTGACTTGGATATTTATTTAAGAGAAAAAGCTTTATTGAAGCTACTACTTTCAAGCATGTATAATGATTGAAGGTAAAATTTTCAATTAAAGTAAAACAAGAACAATTTAAAGAAAGAAAAAAAAAAACCAACACCTTTATGATCACTCACAAAAAAAATGCTTTTAGATATTTGCTAGATATGCTTTTAATAGCTTCTGTTAGTACTTTTCTGTTAAAATCTATATTCGCATGAGCATTTGCTTGTCATCTCATTTACAAGTCTAGTCTTTCTTCCCAACTTAGATGAAGTCCATCTACCATCATGTAGAATGTGCACTTGATATGCAGTGTTACAAGCCACAACTAATAAGTGGTAAATTAACAATGCATATCTAACTATTATTAACACTACCACTCTGGTTTTGTCCCATCTTGAATTTAAATAGAAGAAGAGATAAATACCAATCATGCAAATAGGATATGCAAATGCACCAATAAGACTCGAACTTAAGACCTTTAACAAAATTAGAGCTCTAACACCATGTTAGAAACTACTAGACCTAAAAGTTATAAATAATAGGTGAAGACCCAATAATATATATTAAGTTATTATTAATACATAATTGGATCTCTACCTAACAACTAATACTTTTAAGTCAAGTGCCATCTAACATGTTCAGTATCACTTATACATTAACTATAAGCAACAAATACTAGTAATGCCAAGGGAAATATATCTCTATATGAAAACAACAACCAACTTGGAGTATAAAAAAATAAGATAGGTTATGGCGGCATTTATTGTAACAAATGCTCACAAACCTGATCTTGAAATGCGTAAGGGACCCGATAGTTGTGATTATGTATCTTCTTTCCACGCCACACATCAATGCCTTTTACGTTTTTCAATCAACCAACACAAGGAAAAAGAAAAAGGATATAGAATTAAAATCACTAGAAAACACAAACGCATGAAGCAAGTCAACATTCAACATTTAAATGTATAGAATTCATCCCTTGAATAATTGGTCTAAAATTGAATCCTCCACAATATTCCTCAAGGCACGCTTGTAAAAATCGTTACATGTGTAGTACCATGTCCTTTTGACATCTAACTTGTGAAAATCTAGATCCCTAGATATCTTGTAAAAATTGCGACAAGGTTTCCAATGTAAATTTGACATTTAAACCTATAAGAAACCTTTCGTACACTTCAAAATAGATTCATTCATTTTTTCTCAATCTACATAAGAAGACATTCACCATTCTTTAAGCCATCACATCAAAAAATTTCTTCAAGGTATAAAACATTAAGTTATATTACTGTGTTGCGGTCCCAAAACATCAAGTTCTAAGGACCAATGTTATCAACGTTGCCCCTTCTATATCAAGACCATCTATATATCCATCCTTCACATAGAAGAATGGCCACAATAGTTCCCCTCTTGAATAGAAAAAGATTATGTACATAAAAGAAATCAAAATGGAAAAGTTCCTTAAAGTCTAGATTGTAGCAATAACTTTCCGCTTATTCACATTCCATATCACTAAAAAGGAGGTATGCTAAAAGCCCAATAGAGAGAGTAATAATACATAATGTTTTAAATATTTCAAATTTCATGGTTCACAAGCACATGTCCTTTCATAATATTAATGCCTATGTTTGAAAGAATAGTCCAAAGTCTTCAAAATGCAATATACATGTAATGTTAAAATCATGCTCCCAACCCTCAAGCCTCCCTAGTGCCCTCCGGGCTCGTTATTGTTATCTCAATGAACCCCATGATATGAATGTTTTGATGATTCCAAATATCTTCAGTTTGTGTATCTAATGATCTCGTCAAGTGTTTCAGATTTATCAAGAATCAAAATCAAGTAACTGTGCTCATAAGCCTATTGAACTCACAAAGTAAAGTTCTGAGTCTATCCGTACTTAAAATGTAAAGTCTATCGACCAACTTACTCTCAGCAAGATTTTATTGTTTGCATATTTTGATCGTAAAATTTTAATCGCACCTTATGATTTCTAAAGTATTTGATTTGATTAAGAGAAACAATGATGTTTTATCGAGCTTTAATGGAGAAATCAAAAATCGTTTTTGTAAAAGTCTTTCTGGACACTAATGTTCTAACAGCGCCCTCCTGGACTTGATGAGTCAGGACGCAGATAAAATATTAGGAAGCTCAAGGTTGAATTGAACTGATTAATAAGGATGCTTATTTCTTTGTAGCGACTTTTCTTTTATTAACCTTTGAGAATGTCAGGAGGCTGACTTAGTTTCAGCTCGCTGAAAGTTATTTTTGTCTTTAAGTGATTTCTATCTTTAAGGACGCTGATAAGTAATAAGTTGAATAAATTATCAGGAAGCTACTTGTGTAGGAGCGCCCTCATCTTTAGAATCAACTTAAATAAACTTTCAGGACGCTTATCATCCGTCAGCGCACTTAACATTGTTTTTAAACTGTTTTTAATAGGTCAAGAAGCTTACTCTTGAGTAGCGCCCTCGTTTGTCAAAAGTTTTAAAACAAAGCAGGACGCTCACTGCGAAGTAGCGCCCTTACTTCATTGTTCAGTTGGACGCTGATGTTCTATGAGCGCTCTCCAAGGAACAAAATGACAGAAATGATATTTTTGTTATTCTGATATGTACGCCCTTTTTGCCATATTTTCAGAACGACTTTTCATACAAAATCAATTTTTTGTATTTGTAAGAGATATTCTCTGATTCACGAACCACTTCTTTTAAAACTTTTATTATTCGTGTATTTGGAGAAAATCAAAATATTCATGAAATGTGTTGTTGTTATTTTCATGATATATTCTAGCTGTTGTGAGTAAACGCTCATATTTGAAATTCAAATTCAAATGAACAACAACTTCATCTCTACAAGTCTATAAATACAGACACTTAACAATTTGATAAGACCACCAAAAATTCTCTGAGCTAAACTACTTTTTAAAAGTTAGTCGCATTTTTATCTGGTCAAGAAAACTTTTAAGTCGCTTTGTTTTCAAAGAGTTTACTTTGAGACTTTACGTATTCAAATGATTTTCATACTGAGTTAACATTCTATCTTTATCTGAAAATCTATTTGAAAGTTTGAACTGTTTTCACTCAAATCGTTCAACACTGTTTTTACTTATATCATTCTTGCTGAAAGAAAATCTTGAGAGATAGTTTATAGGATACAATTGTACTCAATTTCATATCTTGTATACTGGATCAAGGTTGTAACAGTAGTTAGATAAACTACTGAGTTGATATTCTATATTCAACAAGGTTTGGTCCTCTCACATCCGTAAGTTGAGAAATGGTAGTTCTCATACCCGTAAGTTGAGAAAACTTAGGTCTGTCTCACACTCGTAAGTTGGGATAGGTTGGTCTCACACCTGTAAGCTGAGCAGTGTAACGGTTGTTCTCACACCAGCAAGTTGAGAAAAAGTGTAACAGTTTGATTCTCACTCGTAAGAGAATCCCTTAGTGATAAGGTTCAAAATCCTAACTGAGGAGGTTAGGTAGTGGACGTAGTCAAGTAGTCGAACCACTATAAATCGTGTGTGCATATTTGTTTACTTTCTGCACTTTAATTTTTTTCATTGTAATTGTTTTTAAATTGTTTAAGTGTCCAATTCACCCCTCTCTTGGACATATCTGGGCCAACAGTTATACCCTAACTCAATGATATAAGTTATAGTCAAAGGGCTATCAGGATACTCATATAACTCAGTTGTCCAAACAAAGTTGAAAATCATATGCCCCATGGATTCCATAAGGGTGTTTCACCCAAGGACTGCTAACGTAGTCCTTTAGATTCACATTCTCTTGTTTCAAGACTATGATCACCCCTTTCATAATACATCATAGTGTTTAGGGACTTTTAACCAAGGGACACAAGTTCTATTTCCATTTCACTTGCACATTTCCATGAGTAATTCATACTAAACATTCTCTCATAACTCATATACTCTTCTAGAGCTCGATAGCTTTTGTTTTTTTTTTTCGTTCCATAAACAAGCCCAGTGATTAAAGTTATCCATAATCATAACATAGTGTATAAGCCCGTGCATTGTACTTTTCCAATGCATTAAATCATGGGCATTTAAATGAATCACGAATTTAATGTAGTAAGGAGACGGCAATACAAATAATTTCATAAAAAATCATAATATATAAATAAATTTGTGAATTCATGTAAGTTTTTAATATCAAACAAGTGCAAAAAATAAAGCTTTTTCAAAACAACCATCAATAAGAAACATGCAATTTAAAAGATTGCTTAGCAGGTTATTGCAGACAAATCTCATCATGCATTTATTATTAGTTTACCAACCTCAATCGATTGATTGGTTTCTTGGAATTGTCACCTTAAATTTTAAGCTTTTGTACATGGTGGATTGGTCCTATTAATCATAAATGCAAGTTATCTTATATATGATCCATCAAGTAGTGCATATACCAAGGTAAATGGAAATGTGACTCCAACTTATATGCTTTTTGCCAATACATCATTTTATTTAATTCTATTGCAAGTTTTTTATTTTATTTTTTATGTTAATATCTATATTAGCTTGATTACATAATTGGGCCACTATCATATAGTTATAGCTTTTGGATTCAATGGTTTCAATCAGTGAATCAAAGTCTTGTTATTTTAGAGGTCATGTGTTCAAACCTTGTCATAAACATTTACTTGTTTCTTTCATTTTACTGTCATGAGAGGGAGTGTTAATATTTGTATTCACTTAAAAGGGTGCTTCCAAATGCACCAGGATATATAGACCATAACTTTGGCAAGCTTTGAGTAAGATTGAAGGGGGAAGTCTTGTTTAAAATGTTGCTTACTTTTCTATTATGAAAATTTTCTACTTATTCCAACCTAGGTGTTTTCCCTCATCTCTAGGCGTGCTCACCTTGCTCTTCTAAAGTTTGTAAAATTGCATTGACTAAGCAAGGAACTAAGGAAGAACTACCAAGTGACTAGTAGCCTCACAAAACATCTCAAAATATATGCAACCATGGAAAAACATATGCCCAGAAGTAGAGAGGCCATAATAGGAGTGGAAAAAAAATTCAAGGATCGGTCAACATTATATTAGTAAACTTATGGTGTATTCAGACCCAACCTTTTTTTGAATTCGCATACTCGAGTCATGTCCAAACTCATTTTACTTTTAAAATTGGGCTGCCAATTTTGTCCGAAGTATAAGTCTTTTGTTTTTATTATTAACATAATTTAGCCATTAAATAAAATTCAATATCAAGAATAACTGAATTTTGTTAAGGAAAGTGTTTAGTCAGTTTTTCAGTTAGTTGTGTTTGTTATGAAAGTCAATTTTGTTAAGATTGGCAAATCTAGTTGTTGTGTTTGCTACTTAGTTGTTCTTTATTTTAGTTAGATATTGGTTAGCATACTATAGTATATAAGATTGTAAAAAGAGAGAATTCAATAATATAATGATTCTGGTTTTTCTCTGCAATTCTGTTTAGGTTCTCTTCTTTATGTATTCTTTCCCAATTTCATCTCCTTTTATATACTAAGTTTAATTAATATACTTTTATGTATTAGTTAATATCATAATTTAAAATTTATTTTTAATTAAAAGCATAAAATCTTAATAGATAAATTATATGCAACGCGCGTGCCCACATACTAGTATATTTAAAAAAAAAACTATGAATTTATAAAAATGATCCAATTGTAAAAAAATCTCAAAAGAAATATTGAACGACTTTAGAAATAACATGCACATTACGTGCCTACATTTTTTTTATTTGACATTCCAAACTAATAAAAATATGTTTTTCCCTCTTAATTTTTCTCTCATACATTTACAAAACATAATTTCTAAAATTAGAAATTCTCTTGAAATTTAAAGAATTATTTATGATTACAAACTATAGACAATGCCATCATAAATGGGTGTAGATGAAACAATTTAACCTTTAAGATGAAAATTGGATAGTAAATATCCAATCGTCTAGTTTGTCGTGTCTAAACCTAGCTCGAATTTAAATTCAGACATGACACATAAGCTCTTAATTGTTCAAACCCAGCTCGATTATTCATTAATTTTGTCTAGATCCGTATAATTATACTGTGCTGGACAAAAATTGACAACGGGATCCGAACAAGTTTTGTTGACCCTAAGTCAGAAATATAAAAAATGCAGACTAGATCTGTTGGAATTGAAAACAAAACAAAGAGATATAATTAAATCTCAAGGACCCATTACTTGTAAATTCATCAACACATACTTTACATGTAAAATGTTCACATACCTTTGAGTGAAGAAGATGGAAGACCTTTGGCATAGATGAAATTCTTGATAGAATTATAAATTACAAGAACACAACAACGTTAGATTCTTAATAACAAGAATGGATGAAGAATACCTGAATCCATGGCAATAAAATTAAAGGGTTAGTGTCTTCCAACACCAAATCACTGTATTGTTCAATGGGTTTTCTCTCTAAGATGGGAAAAGAGGAGAAGAGCTAAAATGAGAGAATGATTTGACTTGGGGACCATAATCCTATAAGGTTCCTTATATATACTAAATTAATTAGAATCCCATCAACCCTAATTAATTAGTATTGAGTTTCTATACATTACAAAGTCAATACCAAATAGATATTAGATAGCCAATAATATAATTGTTAATGTACATGTTGTGCCACATTATTGTTGTTTGGGGACCATAAAGTTGCTTCTTGAGCAAGCAACCAGATAACTTGTGAAAGAAGTCACACGTTACTTCTTGAACAAGCAACATTCACACTTGACTTAAGAACAACCATATTAATGTATATGTGAGCCACATGAATAGGATATTAATTAAATTAAAATTCCTACAATCTCCCACTTGGGCCACATATACTATTCGAAGACAATTATATCATGTAACCTTAAGTGCACACCGAAAGGCTATCTTTTCCTGAAATATCTCCTTAGTTACAATCTGATCCATCTCCTATATTAGCATGAGATCAAAACGACTTTTATTACATATATATTCATAACTCAACCTTCAATGGTCACCATACCAACATATTCAATGACATAGATCAAGTATGGATGTGTAGCATGGAAATTACATGCAATGTGATCTTAAACATGCCTCTTTCCAACTTAATGAGATCAATATTGTTTTTCCAAACTTAATGCAAAACCGCAAGTAGAAAGACCAACCTTAGGTGTTAAACCCTTAGTGAGCGGATCCGCAATCATGGAGTTTGTCCCAATATGTTCTATAGACACCTGTAGGCTCTGAACTCTTTCTTTCACAACAAGAAACTTAACGTCAATATGTTCTATAAACACCTGTAGACTCTGAACTTTTTCTTTAACAACAAGAAACTTAATGTCGATGTGCTTTGACTTTGTAGAGCTTATGTTGTTATTGGTTTTTCAATATCACTCATAATACGCAGCCCTGTGACAAAATTTCGCAGTCATATTCCGTGATTGGATACCTCATAACAGGCTATGAACTCAGCTGCCATAATGAAAGAAGCTATGAGTGTCTGCTTAGCACTCTTCCAGGAAATAGCTTCTCCGACCAACAAATAAATATAACCCGATGTGGATTTTTTACTGTCTTGGCATCTAGCAAAATCGGAATTTGAATATCTTTCGATCTCCAAATGGTCTGATCTCCGATATGTGAGCATGTAGTCTTTTGTTCTCTGTAAATACTGGATAACCCATTTGGCTGCTATTCAATGATCCATTCCAGGGTTACTTAAATATCTGCCCAAAATACCAACTATGAACACTAAATCTTGACGCTCACATACTTGAGCATACATAAGACTTCCTACAGCTGTCGCATAAGGAATCTTTTGCATTTCCTTAATGTCAAATTCAGTCTTGGGGCATTGACTAAACTTGAACTTGTCCCCCTTAGCAATGGGTGTATTTCCTAGTGCACAATTCTTCATGCCGAATCTGTTGAGAATCTTTTCGATATAACTCTTTTGTGATAACCCAATGATACCTTGAGAGAGATCTTGAAGTATTTGTATGCCTAATACAAAAGAGGCGTCCCCAAGATCTTTCATCTCAAATTTATTTGTTAGAAATTTCTTGGTTTCGTGTACTAAGCCTATATCACTGCTAGCAAGCAATATGTCATCGAACACTAGAAAAATATATTTACTCCCACTGAACTTATGGTATACGCAGTCATCAACTTTATTTACCTCAAACCCAAACGAGATAATAACTTGATGAAATTTGTGATACCACTGACGGGAAGCCTGTTTGAGACCGTAGATGGATTTCTTTAGTTAGCAGACCATTTTTTTCGGGTCACCGAATACGAAGTTTTCTGGTTGCATCATATATATCGTTTCGTCAATGTTTCCATTGAGAAACACAATCTTTGCATTCATCTGTTGTAGCTCTAAATCAAAATAAGCCACAAGTGTCATTATGGTCTTTCAATGAAACCGGAGAGAAAGTCTCGTTATAATCAATGCCTTCATTTTGAGTTAAAACCCTTAGCAACTAGACGAGTCTTATATCTCTTAACATTGCCTTTTGAATCCCTTTTGGTCTTAAATATCCATTTGCAACCAATGGGCTTCACGCTTTCAGGCAATTCGATGAGATCCAAACGTCATTGTCCTTCATGGATTTTATCTCATCATTCATGGCATCAATCCACTTTTGAGAATTAAAACTTTTTTTGACTTAATGAAAGTTGATTGGATCATCTTCCATCATTCCTACGTCAAACTCATGTTCTTGGAGAAAGACGATAGAATCATCCGGAATCGCACTTCTCCTTTCTCTAGTGGACCTCCTTTGTGGCGACCCCGCACCCCGGACCACCAACCCCGCTAGGAATGGCGTGCAGAATGCAGGGGCGGGACGCCCAGCATCGGCATCTCAAACCAGTCCTCAACCCTCGTGAGGGGGTTGAGACCCTACAAGCCTTATCCCAAACAACGACATAATATAAACAAGTACTAAACAAAACTACCAACTGTATTAATCATCCAAGACAAGAGATACTCCATAAAAATGAGCCATAAATAAAATCGTCATGTGTCCACATGGTCTATCTAACAAGCCCCAACTCACCCATACTACAATGTGGTAAGTGTTATAATTACATAGTCCAAAATATAATACATCATAATTTAAAACACAGTTCAATCAAAATGCCTCTTAACTCACATCAAAGCCTTGGATTCTCTCCCCGGAAAGGCCCTCAAGATATGACTACTCCTTTGCCCTTATTCAGGACAGAAGGACCTGAAAGAGGAAAATGAGGGTGAGCCAACGGTGCCCAGTGAATAGAATTCAAATATGCTATCAATACTCATTAATAAACATCATGTATGCATGTCAATGTGTTGCATGATTAAAAGCTCATAACATATAGATATCAAGCATTTATAATAAGTTCGATGCAAGTAAAAGCTTATCAATTTGGATCCACATTCCACATGCATTGGGGTTACTAGTGCACGTCTATTTCACCGTACCGTTCTCATCCCCAAATATTTCCTTTTTAAAACCCTCCTATGACAAAGTTAAGTCCCCCTATTAGCCAGATAGATGGGTCCAACCAAAGTCATAAGGTTTTCTCAAATCAATGCATCATTCAGAACATTAGGACACGTTCATGCTTTCAACATACAATATATATAAGTGATATGATGATATAAAAGATATAATCATAAATGAAGTCTACTCACAACCAAGCCTCGCGAGAGTATCTAACCACACATGGACACCAAACCGAATCAATCCAATCAAGGTCCTGAAACATTCATCAATATCCAACCATACATCAATTTTTATGCTCAATCACATAGACATTACACATCAACCCTAAATCAGCCCACATATAGACAATAGGCCTAAATCCCATCTAATCCCACCATTCAACTCAAATCACATGACTTAGGCCTCTAATGCATAGTTCTCATTCATAAACTATTCTATTAATAAAAAATACTGATTTTCAATTCCTTAGGCATAAACATGCTCAAATTGGGCCATTTGATCACAAGTAGGCATAACCCATGATATGGTCACAACCACCAAATCAGTAGCATAATCAACCCTAATCATGCTTAATTAAACATAAGTTGCATCAATTCAATGATTTTAGGCCAAAAGCATCAAAAGCCCTAAAATATGAAATTTTCCATACTTAGGCCATATTGCCGATTTACACTAGGTCACCATGTTCAGCCATGTATATCACTGATTTTGCATCATGGGTTCATCAACAATGGAACTAGGTCAACATAGTTGACATGCAAGCTATTTGGAAAGGTCTAAGTTCATATTCTAAATTTAGGTCTAATACAAGCAACCCTACCAATTCTTCATTTAATATTCTGTTCAGATGTATCAATCTACCAACAGAAATATTTAATCACAAAATCAACCGAACATATTGAATTATGTTAAGAACCAAACCTTCTGTCCAAAACTCAGCTCCATCAAACGGTGGACCGAAAAGGGAAGCCACTTTGATGAACAAGTCTCTAATCAGATAATTTCTCCTTTCCTGCTGCAAATACTTAAACTAAGATGACTATATCACACCACATACTTACGCCATAAACATCTCCACTGTGCATAATGCAGACAGCTCCGTTTTAAACCACATAACCAAATATCATATCCATCCAACGGTAGATTTAGGAGATCTATTAGTTTGATCGAAACTGCGCGAGAAATCCAGACTTTCTGACCAGCTTTGTTTGAGAGGTTATATCTCTTAGACGAAACTCTAAGCAAGATCTCCACCGACCAAAATAAATAAACATAAGCTACGAACCTTCTGACAAATTTTGACTTCAATCGGACCATATATCCTCAAGATCAAGCTCTTTGATGAAAACGTTGCAGAGATTTTCCTCAAAGCAACTCCCTCTTTCTTTTTCTTCTTCTTTCCTTTCTCTTCTTTTTTTCCTTTCTCTCTACACATCTCACCCTCTAAGACTTCCTTGGGGAAGAGAAGTAGGGCATGGGACACTTGTCCACTCTCACGCACCAACCTTGACATGTGTTGGAGAAGAGAAATGGGGCATGAGACACTTGTCCATTTTCATGCACCAACTTGACATGTATTGGAGAAGAGAAATGGGGCATGGGACACTTGTCCATTCTCATGCACCAACTTGACATGTGTTGGTCTCATACTACCCATACCAACCACATGTACTTTAACCAATCTCATGCTCCCATGTATTTTAAATGTCCAATCCATTTAATACACCAAATTTTCATTTTCATTTATCATTTTATTCCATCAATCCTAACACATATCAATTCATGGTTTAATGGGCCCATGCATAAATAATAACATATGCATTATACTTTAATTTAACATGACCCATATATAATTTATGATGCACATATTTATATACATTATCAAGCATCAAATATACAAACATTAAACAACCATCAAACAAACACCAAACATATCAAGGCAACACAAAGTTTGGGCAAAATGCAATTGGGTTGTGGGCTAGATGAAATAATTTTTGGGGCGTCACATCCTTAGTGGCACTTCTTCTTGAGGTTGTTGAGTTTGCACTTTAGAAGCAACTTCTTCAGTCCGAATAGGGAACTCATTAATATTGTCTTGATGATCCGGATTTGCGTTTTGAACAATGTTAGAAATAGAAGTTTGACCATTATCAATAGCAACAATAGGAAGAGAAACAAATTCTCCCTCAAAGACAATATCCCTAACCTTATCTCCTCCTTCGAACTCAACTTCCTCAGAAAATCTTGCATTTCTCATCTTAAAAAATGACCTAGTCGAGAACTTATAACCCCTTGATCGTTCAGAGTACCCAACAAAATGGCAACTAGTGGTTCTTGAGTCCAGTTTCTTTTCATTTGGTCTGTAAGGCCTTGCCTCAGCTGAACAACCCCAAACATGTAAATGCCTAATACTAGGCTTCTTTCCTGTCCATAGTTCATAAGGGGTTTTAGCCACCACTTTACTAGCAACCCTGTTAAGGATATATGTTGCAGTCTTTAGTGCTTCTCCCCAGAGTGATTCTGGTAAAGAAGAATGACTAATCATACTTCTTACCATGTCCTTAAGCATTTTGTTTCGTCTCTCAACAACACCAATCATGCTGGGTATCCCTGACATTGTGTATTGTGGGAAGATATCGCATTCCTCTAGAAAATTAGCAAAAGGTCCTGCACGTTGTTCACCGGACCCATCATATCAACCATAATATTCACCACCACGGTCAGACTTAATGACTTTAATCTTCTTGCCAAGTTGATTTTTAACTTTAGCTTTGAAGGCTTTAAATACATCCAGAGATTGAGACATCTCATGAATCAAATATAGGTACCCATAACGAGAATAGTCGTCTATGAATGTAATACAATATTGTTGCCCATTCCAAGAGGTCGTAAGAAATGGACCACAAATATCTGTATGAATTAATTCTAAGACGTCAGATTTTCTTTTGGCACCTAATTTCATTATGTTTGTCTGTTTTCCTTTTATGCACTCAACAGAGATTTCAAAATCTGTAAAATCAAGGGAATCAAGAATCCTGTCAGACACAAGTCTATCAATTATCTGTTTAGAGATATGTCCTAAACGCTTATGCCACAACGTAGTGGAATCCCTGTCAGTTAATTTACGTTTTGTACCACGTGAACTGATATGCAAGGTTTCATTATATGAGGCAACCATATCCAATAAATATAGGTTATCAGTTAAAGACAAAGTACTTGTACCAACAATATTTGAATCTTGGAAAAGACTAAATTTATTATTTTCAAATGAACAAGAATAATTGAATCTATCCAAAGCAGAAATAGAAACCAAATTCCGTCTAAAAAATGGTACAACAAAAGTCTATTCCAAATTCAAAAAATAACCAGTATTTAACAATAGCCTAAAAGTCCTTATGGCCACCACTGCAACTGTTTTGTCATCGCCCACATAAATGTATCTATCAACATTACTTGGCTTTCGACTCCACAAGCAACCCTGCATGGATACACTTATGTGAGTAGTAGCACTAGAATCTATCCACCAAGTGTGTTTAGGTACATACGTTAAATTAACTTCAGAACAAACCAAATTGAGAAGCATACCTTTTTTCACACACCAAGCGGCGTACTTCTGACATTTCTTCTTTATGTGCCCACCCTTATTACAAAAGTAACAAGTAAGTCCCCGATCCTGTTTCTTTTGCACCTTCTGTGGTGATGTCCCTTCTACAGCTATCTTCCCCTTTTTCTTTTTCTTATCCTGAGGAATAATAGCTAAGTGAGCACTCTCAACCTTTTCTCTCTTAATCCTATCTTCTTCTTGCACACAATGCGATATGAGTTCATTAAGAAACCATTGGTTCCTTTGGGTGCTGTAGGACACCTTGAACTGACTGAATTGTGCAGGAAGTGAGATAAGAACCAGATGCACGAGCAAGTCCTCAGACAACTCTAACTTTAGTACCTTGAGTTTGGAAGCAAGATGAGACATCTCCATGATGTACTCCCTTATGTTCCCTTTTCCTTTATACCTCATTGAAACAAGGTTAGCTAGAAGCGTACTTGTTTCAGCCTCTTCGTTTTTCTCAAAACGCTTTTCAATTTCCTCAAGGAACTTCTTAGCAGTTTCTTCCTCAGATATTGTGCCCCTAAAGGTTTTCGGAATGGAACGTTTCATGATCATAAGACTCATGTGATTAGAACGATCCCACTTTTTTGTCCCTTTTGTCCTCATGTGAACTACCGCCAGAGAGTGCAGAAGGTCATTTTGTCCGAAGTGCAAGGTCAAGATCCATGCAACTGAGAACAATCATTACGTTCTCTTTCTAATTCTTAAATTTTGTGCCGTTAAGCACAAGAATGGAATTAATTTTGGCAAATATCGTAGAAGTAGAACCAGAAACTGAATAGAGAACAAAACAAAATAACATGCTCATAATCAATATTCATGTCATAACATAAGAATCCAAAATATATGGATGACATAAACAAACAACTCATATAATATTGGTGGGCCCCATCACGAGATACCTAGCATAACATCGATATTTAGTCTTTGGACAGAAATTAATATCAACTGTAAGTGGTACTCTCAATGTAGTAATCAAATATTGACGATAAATCCTGTCAAACAGTAAGCCTTTCTTTGGACCGACGTATTGCTTACATGAAAAACTTAATAATCATCACATATTCATTACCACAAGTACACCAATTATTTGGCCAAACAACAATCTTCCTTTGGGCCGATCATTATTCGCATAAATAAGAGACAAACACATCTTAATATTTTAAAATAAATTAATCTACACAACAGAGGTTACTTTGACAACATGTTATTTCAATCAATTTATTTTTAAAATATCAGACAAACTGGAGATGCAACATCAAACCACGCATCTTTATTCTCAATTCCAGATTTTGTTTCATATGCGAAAACATCAAGAAAAGCTGAAAAATTGATGTTTTCGTTAATCTGTAAATTTCCTTAACATGTCATACCAAATTCATGTACATAGTACCTTTACCCAAAAATTCCACATGTATTCAAAACAAATACATGTATGAATAGATATTTGTAAAGGTTGCTTATTTTGAAAATGATATGATATTCAAATAATTTATAACCCGAATGATATGACATTCAAGAAATGAAATTTATGAACAAGATGAGTCAAATAAAATAACATTAATTTGACTTATTGATACATTTTTTATAAAAACATATCTTATTTTATAAAAAACAAAATCTTCTTTTATAAAAGTAAAATCTTGTAGGTCCCTCTTAAATAATGCACGTTAACACCAAACATTATTACATGGGAACACATGAAAGCACAAAGGAGTGGGCTACCCAATTTAATGGTGCGTGGGCTCCACCTGAAATTAAATGCATGTTGACCAAAAGATATGGTCACATGAGCCCAATTAAATGCTCTCATTATTATTATTATTTTATTTAATATTTTTCATTATCTTCTTCACCAAGCTACTTTCGTGAAAAATACCAAGTTCTCTGCAACTTGTTTCAAAACATGAAAAATACTAATCAAGTTCCAAAATTTCATTTTTGAAACCATAACCAACTCCACAATGCAAATCTAGCATTATATTTGCATAAACCACAAAATTCGAACTACTCAAAGAGGGGTTTTATGGTTTCATCCGAAAATTTATTTTGAACAACAAAAAATAATTTTCTCAAGCATGGTTGACGGACTTGAACAAGTTAGGCTCTTATACCACTTGTTGGAATTGAAAACAAAACAAAGAGATATAAACAAATCTCAAGGACCCATTACTTGTAAATTCATCAACAAATGCTTTACATGTAAAATGTTCACATACCTTTGAGTGAAGAAGATGAAAGATCTTTGACATAGATGAAATTCTTGATAGAATTATAAATTACAAGAACACAACCACAATAGATTCTTAATAACAAGAATGGAGGAAGAATACCTGAATCCATGGCGATGAAATTAAAGGATTAGTGTCTTCCAACACCAAATCACCGTATTGTTCAATGAGTTCTCTCTCTAAGATGGGGAAAGAGGAGAAGAGCTAAAATGAGAGAATGATTTGGCATGGGGACCATAACCTTATAAGGTTCCTTATATATATTAAATTAATTAGAATCCCATCAACCCTAATTAATTAGTATTGGGTATAAAAACATTACAAAGTCAATACCAAATAAATATTAGATAACCAATAATATAATTGTTAATGTACATGTTGTGCCACATTATTGTTGCTTGGGGACCATAAGGTTACTTGTGGAATAAGCCACAAGTTACTTCTTGAACAAACAACATTCTCACTTGGATTAAGCCCACGTGAATAAGCTATTAATTAAATTAAAATCCCAACAAGATCAACTTAAGGGTGAAGAGAAAAAGGAAAAAGAAGATGTACCAAATTTTGAACAATTTTTCATTAAAGATAAATAAATTAATTTGGACAAGTTGCATAGTTTCAGTCTAATTATATTCAACTAACAAACCCCACTTCTTGAATCATGAAGTCAACTCAAGAGACTTCTTCTTTTGAAGTATGTACTAAAAGTGGCTGAAAAAAACAGGTTCAAGAACCACCCCGAATCATTATCGGATAAATTAACAACCAATCTAGAAATGGATCATAAGGGCACATATAATTACCTCGAATGTCAGCAATTCTAGGCTCTGTGACGACCACCGCATCAAACACTTCCTTCTCAGTTTCTAACAACCCCTTCGTCTTCCACTCAACAATCCATTCTTCCTTCCCTCCATCAACTCCCTCAACTCGTATAACTTCAGCTCCGAATCGAGTCAACTCGACGAGTCCAAAATCTCTTGCAAATTCATTCAGAAACGAGAGTACTTCTTGGTGGCCAGGAAACGTTCTTGAGTCTCCTTGTTCCTTCGTTCGAAATGGGTAATCAGAGAAACTCATAAGCTGGCGAGGATGATTGGTGCGGAGCGAGAGGTAGAGGCTGCCGTGAACAACGTCTCTGGTGGGTTCAAGACTCAGTTGATTGGTTTCGACTCGGGGATCATAAGCCCAAGTACCTCCGACTTGGGTGCCTTTTCCGAATATCACGACTCGGTGTTGTTCTCTTCGGAGCTCTCGAGCAGCGGCGAGCCCACATATGCCGGCGCCTGTCACCGCTACCTTCAATGACCGAACCATATTCTCTGAGAAAATGTTTTCGTTCTTCAACGCTTCGGTTGCTGCAAGTTATAATAATTTACAAGTTTGCGACGTCCCATGTGTATGGGCCGTTTTTAATAAAATAATTTATATATAATAAATATTGATAGTTTTATTTATTCAAATCATAATCTTAAAATAATTGTATAGTACTGATCATTTATAATTTATTATAGAATTTGATTTTTTAAAGACAATATATTTTGTAAATTAGGTTATATCTAGATTTTTAAGTTTTATAAATAAAATTAGTAAAAGTAGATAGAAAAATGTAAGAAAGAGAAGCTTGATCATTAGTATTAAGGCTAGTTCTAGTTAGGGGGTTCATCCTCGTGACCAACCTGATTAACTTGATCAATCTGAACCTTATGGTTTGGGTTGAATTGGGTTAAGAATTAATAACCTGATCAAGTTTGAGTTGAGTCAAAATTTTACAAATCAACCCAATCAACCAAAACCAACCCGAACTCATCATGAACATTAAGTATTTTTTTAGTTAACATTTTTATTAGAGTCATCTATTGTTATTAGATTACATAAAATTAGCTTAGAAAATGAAAATTTAGAATCAATACATTAAAGTTGATCAATCTGATCAATTTAACCCAAATCAACCCGAAGTTATTGGGTTGGGTTGGTTTAAAGTTTTTACAACCCGACTTAATTGGGTCGGATTGGTATTTGACTTCAATCGACCCAACTCAACCCATGAAGACTCCTGGTTCTAGTGTTTTCCAACGTAGTGATAATCAATAATGTACACTGGAGTATAGGTCTTAGATTTTTGCTTTTGTATATTATGTTATTAGATTAGATAAGCTAAGCGTCAAAAGTTGCAAAATAGGTGCTAGTAATCTCCATACAAAAAAAAGAAAGGTGCTAATAATCCTTACACGTGTTGATTGTACTGCATTATAA
Organism: Paratinospora sagittata; assembly: GCA_035771175.1. Taxonomy (NCBI): domain Eukaryota; kingdom Viridiplantae; phylum Streptophyta; class Magnoliopsida; order Ranunculales; family Menispermaceae; genus Paratinospora; species Paratinospora sagittata. Next base: position 35,501,074 of record CM069591.1, read on the forward strand.
TACCTATTCTTTTTATAACAAAATATTATATGCTACTTGTAGACGGGAATGAATTTGTAATTTTTTTTTTGAACTTTATACTTAATGAAGTACAGAAATACGTAAATTTTTAAGTTAACTCTAATGGAACTCATGTCGTGAAAAAAAAAAAATACTTAATTAAATAAATATAAATTTATGATAGAAAATTTTATGCATGCATGTAAACATCTTTCTAAAATAACCAACTAATTATAAAATTTAAACATGAAATAAGAAAAAAACTTCAAACTTTATTTAACCTAATACGAAATAAATGATCATAAATTTAAATAATATATGTTAGCAAATTGAAATAATTTAAAACAAAGATAATCCATTTTTTTTTTCAAGTAGCTAACCCATAGACTTAACAAAACTAAAAGGAAATTAAATTTATTTAACCCATAAATTAAATAAAAATTTAACATGAAAGTCAAAAAGAAATTAATCTAAAAATGTATATAATTAGATTAAGCTATTTATAAAAAGATAGAGCAAAGAGGTGATGATTCCATCATAAACTAATATGTAAAGGATATAACAGATTATCCCAGTTATATTAAAGCAGAAAGTAAGATAAAACAACTAAATTAAATAATTACTGTTAAATAACAACAGTAATAAAAAAACAAAAACTTCAACCCAAGTGATAAAAAAAGAACATTGAAATCTTTTAATGACACCATAAAGGCTTTTTTCTCTTGGCCTTCATTCAATTTTAACTTAGCCAATATACAAAGTTTGCACTAAATCAGGTAATAAATACAGAAAAAATAGAAAACTCTCGAGGATAATGAATGCAAACAAATTGAAGTTGTCAACAAAATGTTTGATCTTGGAACTGGGGTAAGGCAAGCACTGGCGGGGATCTCCAAAATCAAAAGCTTCCCAAACTTCTGAAATACCCTTTCACCTTATCTTAATTATTGTCTTATGAAATTTCACGTGCTAAGAGTTTACCCAAATCTGATTCCATTTTTCATTAACGGAGGATCTTGAACTGTCGTGGATCTCGACAAAAATTTTTTCACCTAAAAAAATAAAGAAAATAAAAAATTAAAATAACTCTTCTCAACATATAATTAGATAAAACCCGCAAGCCTCTTATATCCACAAAGAAAGTCTAATCCAAATAATGAAAATAAAGATAAAAAAGGCATGAGGATCATACCTTGTCCTAAATATTAACCCAAAATTAGAAGATAAAACACAATGAGTTGGGCAAATTAATATAAGAACTCGAAATCTTTTCATCATTAAGCTATGCTTCAATCTGGGCACACTTGCAACTAGGAGTGTCAATATGGGCCGCCCGCCTCAGCTCAACTTTAACCTAACAAGCTTGACAAAAATATTGGATTGGGCTAGCCCGACCCATTATTAAATAGGCCTGGACTAGGCTGGACCAATTTGTTAAATTACTAGCCCAGCCCTACTCATAACTCGTTAAGAATCTAAAATAGGCTAGGTTGAACTTCACCCATGGGCCAAATAGGCCAAGATAGCGGGCCAAGTGGGCTTAAATTGCGGGATAGAGATTAATTAATTAAATTAGACAAAATTTGATATTGCAAAATGAAATATTATTTATATTTATTTAATTTTAAGTAACATAGAAATTTTTTTTGAGGAATTAAAAAAAATTTACAAAGAAATTAAAATAAAAAAATTAGAATTACTAGAAGTGTTTACAAATTGTTAAAAAAATGTAATTTCAAAAATATGTTAAATACAAGTCAATTATTAATTATAAAAAATAAAATATTAAGATAGTTAACTTACTTAAAGTAAAATATTAAAACTTTGTTAGATTAAATTACATAGATATGATAAAAAAAAAATTGAATATTTTTTTATTTAAATAATGGTAACATACTTAATTTAATATAATAAGATTTCAAAAAAATCTCCCAAAATTGATATGATAACGGCTCATTTGATTAGAGTAATTTTTTTAAAAACTTTCTTAAAATTGAAATGATATATAGATTTTGAGTTAATTTCTACTATTAATTTATATAAAGTAAAAATTACTTAACTTAATTAAAGTAAAATTTTAAAACTTTCTTAAATTAAATATAAAGAAGATATAATATAAAAAATTTGATTGAAGAATTTTTATCACTATATATATAGAAATATTTTTGAAAATGAGGATATATATTTTAGAATTTTTCTTAATTAAGATTTATAAAAGTCCTTAGAATATGTAGAAAAACACTTTAGAAAATGAGAAAAGTTTTTTTTTTCTTCTAATTTTTAAGTTTAAAATTACTTAATTTAAATAATAGAAGATTACAAAAACTTATAAAAAATACAAAATATAATATAAAAAATCAGCTAACCGATTTTAGTTAATTTATATGAATTTGATATGTATATATTCTTTTTTATAGAAATGAGAACTTCATTTTTAAAATTATTTAATAATTTAATAAACATGATTTAAAATATTTATTAGAATGTATGCAATTTGTTTTTTTATTTTTTTGTAATGAGGATTTATAAGTGTATAAGTATATATTACTCACAGATAAAAATTTAAAATTTTTATTTAATGAAAGATATATAAAGGTTAACGAATTAACTATTTAGATTGGGCCGCGGCCCTAGCCCGAACAATATTATATAGGGTTGTTGAGTCGGGCCGCGAGCCTAGTCCGAACAACATTATATTAGGTTGTTAGGCCAGACTGGGCTTCAAGAGGTTGCCCCAAGTCCTTTCTATGATAATAGGAGGGCTTGGCTAGCCCAACATTTAAGTCGGACTTGGACTTGGGTCGGGCCGGTTCGAGCCAAACTCATGGGCTGTAGCCCGAATTGACACCCCTACCATTAAGCCATGCTTCAATTTGGGCACACTTGCAACTAGGAGTGTTAATATGGGCCGCCCGGCCCAGCCCAGGCCTAACCTAACAAGCTCGACAAAAAAATTGGGTTGGGCTAGCTCGATCCATTATTAAATTGGGCTGGGCTGGGCTGGGTTGGGCTAATTTGTTAAATCACTAGCCCAACCCTACCCATAACTCGTTAATAATCTAAAATAGGTTGGGTTGAGCTTCACCCATAGGCCTAATAAACGGGCTAAATGGGCTAGAACTATAGACCAAGATAGGGGGCCAAATGCGCTTAAATTGTGGGCTAAGAGATTGACTAATTAAATTGAACAAAATTTGATATTGTAAAATGAGATATTATTTATATTTATTTAATTTTAAGTATCATAGAATTTTTTTTGAGGACTTTAAAAAAAACTACAAAGAAATTAAAATAAACAAATTAGAATTACTAGAAGTGTTTACAAATTGTTAAAAATTAGAATTAATTTTAAGTCCACAATAATCAAATATACAAAACCATACCTAACCATAAGTACATCCCATCTATGTGTTAAGTATAAATACAGTAAGTGTTATTAAGTACATATTTACCAAAATACAAAAATGTACAAAGATACCTACATCAGCAAAAATACGGGAAATACTTCGCAATCAAGCTTTTCCCTTCCCTTTTCTATCAGAACCTGAAATGATAAGAATGGAGAGTGAGCTCCAACAAACTCAGTGAATGTTTTCTACAAGTGACAATTTACACGCATCTAGATAAAACATGGCAAGATCATCAAAAACAATTTAAATAACACGGTGATATACAAGATTACATACATGCCAAATATAATGCATCATGTCAATACCCAAGACAATGCATATCATTTTTTTTCAAACATGCCAATGCAATCCTAAACACCTCATGAGCAAGGGCGATCAAAGGCCTGGGTTCGCGGCACTCAGCGCCCTGTCCGACCAAACAATACTCGTATTCTAATAGGATTCTTGGGGTTGTGTAGCTAATAGGATCAGCCCACCAAAGCAAATACCATGTCTAGGCGATTCTATCTACACAAGCCCTAAAATCCTTTGCAAGGTCCACAACTGGGGATCACCACTAGACTTACGAGATTTTTCAAAGAAAATCCCAACTAGGAGACCAAAACCCAATTGCTAAGCCAACCAGACTATACTCAAATTCATTTCATGAAACATTAAATCATGTATAACACATATATATATATATTAATGCAAAACATTTTATATTATATAATGCCACATATATAGAATCCCAATGTAAGAAACACTCACTAATGATTGGCTAGACTTGGCCAATCCAAATCCAATCAATATGAGTACTAGGATGCCACCAAAACACTCCTATGCACCTCAACCTCCAATTAGCTTAATTGGGACACTTGGATAAATAACAAACCCTGCATATACATAGGCTCATTCATCATTAAAATCAGTCCAAATGCATGACATTCAACAATGAATAACCCCAATTCAACAGCCAATTGATGATTTTAAAATGGTTACACCAATGAGCTAACTCATATAGCTCAATCAACCCATTTTACATTTAATTAAACCACATTCAACCCAAAAGAATGCATAAGGTTGATTCCCATGATCCAACCATCATAATACATTGCATTCAATCATAATTATGGTCAATTAGACTAATCCCCATGTCAATTTCATCATGTGACTTAGTCTAGGTCAAAATCCCCAAATTTGGGCAAATTTCCAAATTCATGGCCTAGGCCAAATTTGCACTACACCTAGGTTTTTTAACATTCAAAATCAGTAAATTGAACCATCAATCATCCATATTTACCCATTTAATCAACATAAATGACATGCAACTTGAACGGAAAACCCTAAGTCCATAACTTAGGTTTAGGTCAAATACACACAACCCTACCAATTTCTTGCTAGAAATTGGGGGTTTCACTATTAATGGGTTCCTAACACCCTCTAATCACACATATCTAACATGCAAGACCTAACTTCAACATGTGTTCTTCCACCCACCCCTTCAAATTCGAGATTCAAGTGTGAAAAACACTCATTGGGTGTAGGTTTAGGTCAAGGAAGGCCATTAACACCATTTGCAAGCTTAAAGGCACACAAAAAAGTAAACCCTATCTAGAACCCTTCAAATTCGTGGTTCATACCATTACCTAGGTCAAAAGAAAACTTGAATGTATAAGCTAAAGAGATTTTAAGAAGAAAATAAGGAAGACATGCAAACTTTGGGGGATTCTTGAGCAAGAATGCCCAAAACCCTAGCTTTTCTCCTCCTTTTCTCTTATCTACCTCTTTTCCCTCTTTTCCAACTCTTTTGCCCATTTTCAAAGTGTAAAAATGAGCAAAAAGTCGTCCAAGGGGTTTTATAGAAGTTAAGTTTCGAGTTGGGCCCACACTTAAAAAATAGTTTCCCTGCTATAATTACTTGTATTTAGATAATAAATTTCTTGCAAATGACTCATAAATTTAACATTTTAACCATAAATTGTTATGAGTCAGTTACCAACCTTCTGGTAAAATCTCAGGTCAATCCAACAGTGGGAATGCGAGATCCGACTGTTATATCAAAACTGCGCAAGAAAATTCACAAATCTGAGCAACAGTGTTTGGAATCTTATACCTCACAGTAGACAACTCCAATCAAAATTTTCACCGTCCATGATGAAGATCTATCAGATAAGAATAATCTTTCAAAATTTCAGCTCAATCGGACCACGGATCTAGGAGATCAAGCCATTGATGTAATCGGTGATAGAAATTTCTTCCTCCATAGAGCGAGCTCCACTGATCCAAAACACCGTTTTCGACATGTTTCGACGCCGAACGGGTCTTCGATCATTCTGAAACTTTACACACACATTACACAACTTAAAAGCATGCAAATACACTTGAACTAACACATATCAAACATCAAATACGTACACTTACACGTATACGGGTACTCTACAGGTCATGATGAAATCATCCTAAGGTACGGACGTTACATATCAAGTTCTTACATACAACACAAAACAAAGGAGCATGAGGAAGATGATCTTAGTCCATTGAGGAGCTAAGACGAGATATATTCATTTACATAGTAACTCGTGTAGCAACCAGAGCATACGTGTCGTACACTATTGATCAACAAGAATATGAGGTCATAATGGTAAAAACAGAGACAAACAACCTTTAACAGAATGCATGCCAGTTAGCTTTAATATGCGTCAGTTAGTTTAACTATTCTAACTATCATGTTGACGTGGCTTCTGAGCTGGCGCTGAGTCATCAACCACTGGAGACATAACACTATCATCACCCTCAAGCGAAAGAGAGATGTGCGAACCTTGAGCTTGGATTGCAGATAATGAAACCGAGAGGTAGAAAGGGCTTTAGTTAGTACAACAACAAAATGTTCACTAGATGGAACATATCGAATTTCCAATTCTCGACGAAGAACCTTATCCCGTACAAAATGTGTGTCAATTTTTATGTGTTTTGTACGAGCATGATGAACCGGATTGGCAACCACAACAGCTGCACTAACATTATCACACCATAATATAATCGAAATTTGCTAAATAGATAAATGAAGATCACGAAGAAGATATTGTATCCAAGAAAGTTTAGTTGTAGTGTTATCAAGAGATTGGTATTCACTCTTCGTGCCTGAGTGAGCCACTACATAATGCTTCTTGGAAGACCACAAAATCAGGTTGGAACCAAGATAAACTGCAAAGCCTCATGTGGAACGACGATCAACACTACTAGCCTAATCAACATTGGAGAAGGCTTCAAGCACAAATGGAGAACCGGGAGTGAACTTAATCCCGTCAGATATTGTACCTTTAAGATACCGAAAGAGTCTTTTACAAGCTTGCCAGTGTAAAGTCGTGGGAGAGTGAAGAAATTGGCTTAGTTTATTGACAATGAAAGCTATATCCGGATGAGTGATAGATATTGCAAGCCACCAATGGTGCTTCGATAGAGAGTACTATCATTGAGAAGTTTTCCACCTTGTAATGACAGTTTAGTGGTTGCGCAGGCTGAAGTTGAGCAAGGCCGAGCCCTATCTAAAGTTTTCAACAGTAGCTCAGTGACATACTTTGTTTGTGGCAAGTGAAGTCAGGATGCATCCCTAAATACTTCAATTCCCAAAAAATGGTGAATGGAGCCCAAGTCCATGAGTGCAAATATCGAGTTCAAATCAGAGATCAACTTGGCAATCAACACTTGATCGCTTTCCATTAACAAAATGTCATCCACATACACAAGTAAGATGACAATCTAATTTTGAGTATGAAGAACAAATAAAGATGAATCAGATTTAGTATGAGCAAATCCCCAAGACATCAAAGTGTTCTGAAGTTTATCAAATCAAGCCCGTGGAGCTTGCTTCAAACTGTAGAATGCTTTGTGTAATTGACACACACAATTGGGTTTACTAGAATCAATAAAACCTTTAGGTTGGACCAAGAATATTGATTCAGATATTTGCCCATTGAGAGAGGCATTATTAAATATCCCAACCTTTTGTAACTGCTAGAGAGAGAACAACTCGAATTGTTGTATGCTTCACCACGGGGCTGACGGTTTCAAAATAATCAATACCCGGAGTTTGATGGAACCCCTTTGCTACCAAGCGAGCTTTGTACCTTTGCACCGTTCCATTTGCATTTAACTTTACTTTGAAGATCCGTTTGTTGCCCACAACATTCTTATGAGATTGAAGAGGAACAAGATCCCAAGTTTTATTTTTAATAAGAGCATCATATTCTTAAGTCATCGCCTTATACCAATGTGGATCCATGAGAGCAGTTTTTACTATTGATGGTTCAGTTGGAATGGTAGTAGCAGATAATGAATGCTTAGTTGATGAGAAGTCCTTCGGTTTGAAGATGCCATCATTGACTCTAGTCACCATGTGATGACTATTCATAGGTAAAGTAGCTGAAGAACTAGGATTGGCAATAGTTGACGAATATGAAACTTGAGCATGATCTTCACTTGAGACATGAGAAGTTGAAAGTGAAGAAGAGGACTATGGCATTGAAATAGCTAGATGGAAGTCTAAAGATGAACTGAAATCTGAGAGATCTAGCTGAGCAGATGTTGGAGGCTGAGAACACGACATAGGCACTGGTGTAAAGTTGCTTGAAGGATTGTTGTCAAGCCTAGTATTAGATGCCAAAGGCTGCTTCAAGAAACCAGATGCAAAGGGAAAACAATTCTCATTAAAAACAACATTCCAATTATTTTATAAATAATACATTGCAGACATTTTTAAAATATCAAAATAACCTATTACAAAAAAATTAAATCCATTTACAAAAGTGTTATAAAATCAAACATTGCAACTAATCTCAAATACCTAAAATAGCAGACAAACAAAAAATATGATTAAATTTCAGTAATAAAAAAATAGAAAAAAAAAAGAACAAGAAGAAATTAAAGAAATAAAAAAAAGTAAAAGAGTGGGTTCTAAATTAAAAAAATAAGAAATAATTAAAAAAGAAATGGTAGAAGACTAGAAGGAAGGGGCTGGGTTGTAGGCGGAAAAGAAACAGAAGAAGAAGAAGACGACATCGGACGGTGAACGCTGAACGTTGAACACTGGACGCGCGAGAACTTATGCGATTAGAAAAGAAAATAGCGATTATATCTTTTGAGTTTCGATTCATTTTTTTTTTGGACTAATAAACAATTAATTAAAAATATTATAATTAAAAAAATTTTAAAATATCTTTTAAAACAATATTAAAAAATTTTAAATATAAAATTAAATTAAATTAAGTCAGACCTCTAAAAATTGGAACCTGTGGCGGTCGTCCTGTTAGCCCTAGGAGAGGTGCCACTCAATTAATTATTTAAAAAAAAAAAAACTGTAGACGTTGGCCCCACGTTTGTTACGAACGGGTCTAAAATTTGTCTACGATATATTATTTTTTGCTGCCTATTTTTAGATTTAATAAAAAAAATCACGGCTAAGTTAGTAAAACATCCGAAGTTTCTGAGAGATGCAAGGAAAGTAGCGAAAAGTGACGGTGTCGTCCAAAACAGGGGATGGTGACTTCTGATTTCTGAATCGAGACTACTACAGGGACAACAGAAGAGAAGTGTGAAAGAACCAGCCAGTAGAAAAACGTTTTGCGTTCTTGACGAAGAAAACGAGAACGCAAGCCTTGCAGGCCACTTTTCATCGTTTCGATTGGTAATCTCTCTTTATTTTCTTCTCCATTCTTCTTATTTTTTAATTTCAACTTAATCACACCTACAGAACTCAAAATTCACCTCAGATTCTAGAAACCCATTTGAAATTTCTTCCTCCCAAATTAAACAAAGAATTAGAAGAAGAAGAAGAAGAAACATTGATTCAAGAAAATAGTTTAAAGAAAAAACAAAGACTCCCATCTTGATTCCTTCTCTCGTCTCATCTTTATTTTCTTGGGAATAACAAGAGCAAAAACAAAGGGAAAAAAAAAAAAGTGCTAAAAATCTTTAGCATCAATGGAGAATTACAATTCCCCTTATAATTACGGAGACCCTAATAGACACCCTTCTCCTCAAACTTCAGATCCATACCCTCCTCCCCCAAACCATACTACTTATCCTTACACTTCATCTTATTCTTTCACATACCCATATCATCAACCACCTCCTCCTCCTCCCTATACAACGCATTCAGGCCCCTTGGATTATCAATTTCAACACTCCCCACCTGTTCAAACCCCAAATTCTCCCTACCCACCTCCTCAAAATCCATATCCACACCCTTATCATCAGAATCCTCCTCAATTTGCTGCCCCTTCTCTAGTTCACACCCCTCCTCCTCCTCCTCCTCCTCAGCCCAATTTGCAACATCACAACAGTTTTCAATACAATTCAGTTCATTACCAGTCGCCCGAAAGTTACCCGCCTCCGGCTCACACCAATACCTTCTCTTCTTATCATAGGCAGGATAATTCAGCTTCTGTTTCTGTTGGGTCATCTACAAATCGCCACGACGGCGTAAATCCACCTTCTTTTTACCCTCCTTTAGATGATGTTCTAGGCAATTTGCAATTGTCTGATCACCACCACCCTTCTGCGCCCGAAGAGCCATTACCACAAGTGTCTGCTTCGGGTTTGAATCCGTCACACAAGTTTCAGAGTGTTAGTGCAAGGTACGAAAACCGAGCAGATATGTATGGTTATCCTAATAATTCGTTTTCGAGTACTGAGGACCCTTCTTATGCTCGCCCTGGGCTTTCCCCTTCACTCTCATTTGATGGCTCACAACATAGTCATAGTCAGCCTCTACAATTGGTTCCAGTTCCATCAAAGGGATCTTTGAGGGTATTGCTTTTACATGGGAATTTGGATATGTGGGTGTGTGAGGCGAAAAATCTTCCAAACATGGACATGTTCCACAAGACATTAACTGATGTTTTTGGGAAGAGGTTGCCTGGAAACATGGCTAACAAAATTGAAGGGCATATGGCTAATACGATAACTAGTGATCCTTACGTTTCGATTTCAGTCTACAATGCTGTAATTGGCCGGACTTTTGTGATTAGTAATAGTGAGAACCCTGTTTGGATGCAGAATTTTAATGTACCCGTTGCACATCATGCTGCAGAAGTGTGTTTTGTCGTTAAGGACAACGATGTTGTTGGTTCTGAACTCATAGGAACTGTGGCAATTCCTGTTGAGCAGATCTACTATGGAGCAAAAGTGGAGGGATGGTTCCCAATTCTCAATTCAAGCCAGAAACCGTGTAAGGCTGGAGCTGAATTAAGGATTTCAATTCAATATACACCAGCTGATAAATTGTCGGTTTATCATCATGGAGTGGAGTCAGGTCCCGATTCTTCTGGGGTTCCCGGTACATATTTTCCTATTAGGAAAGGTGGAACAGTTACCCTTTATCAAGATGCTCATGTTCCTGACGGATCTCTTCCAACACTTAAGCTTGACCATGGGATGCACTATGAGCACGGGAAGTGTTGGCGCGATATCTCCAATTCTATTAGTCAGGCTCGGCGTTTGATTTACATTACTGGATGGTCGGTGTACCACCAAGTTAGATTGGTTCGAGATGTAGATGGAGCATCAAATTGCACCCTGGGGGATCTTCTCAAGGCCAAGTCACAAGAAGGTGTGAGAGTGCTGCTTCTTGTTTGGGATGATCCTTCTTCAAGGAGTATCTTGGGTTACCAAATGGTGAGATAGACTGATAATGCTATTGTTTTATGTTATCTAGCACCATTTATTCCTTCAGGCCCAATTGATATGCAACCTGTTATTCTTTATTTTAATCTGCATATTTATAATATTGTTTGTTCAATATATAAGCAGGATTTATTTTTTCAACTGTGAATTTGTGTTACTTAACTCTTCTACCTCCATAAGCTCATTTTAATGTTTTTTCCCCAAATGCTGGCTGATAGCGATTACATTTAAAAAGGAAAAGAGAGAGAGGTTTTGAGCTAGATTTTTATCAATCATTTTTCCTTTTTTTTTTTTCGGTCCTATTTTAGCTTGTCTCATGGAGTGAAGCTAGACTCTTTCACATGTACCATTTGCACAAGAAGGCGGCTCGCATATATCAATGTTTTGTGCATTTGGAAGAAGATGACAAATAGCAACAAAACTAATTTTGGTTCTACTGAACTCAACTCAACTCAACTCAACTAAGCCTTTCCCAAGGATATGGGGTTGACTACATGAATTTGCTTCCTCCACTACACTCTATCCAAGGCTAAGTTAACATTCAAATTACAAATAGTTATATATTTCTTAATTATTTCTACCTCTATCATTACTGTGGATTGTTAAAAGATCAATTTCCTAACTAGGGTATCTAAAGGTCTTCGTTGTATATGTCCGACTGCAAACCACCTTAATCGGTTTTCTCTCATTAAAATCTTCAATTGGAGCTACTCCTACCATTTCTCGTAAATGTTCATTTCTACTTCTATCTTTTAAAGTTTTACCACATAGCCATCTTAACATGCACATTTCCATTACACTTAATTTGTTCACATGTTGTTTCTTTATTGCCCAATACTCTGTTCCATATAACATAGCTAGCCTAATAGCGGTTTTATAAAATTTTCCTTTCAATTTCAATGGGGGTGCGTTAATCATATAATAATACTCCCAAAGCGCTCCTCCATTTAACCCATCATGCTTTAACTTTATGGTTCGCATCTTTGCCTATTTCATCTTCTTGATGGATTATTGATCCCAAACACCTAAAATATTTGCTCCTTGGTATCTCTTGGCTTTCAAGGTTCACTGGATCTTCATTTGTATTTTTGCTTCCACTAAAATTACATTTAATGTACTCAATTTTATCTCTACTAATCTTGAACCCTTTAGATTCTAGAGCCTCTCTCCAAACCTCTAGCTTAGCATTTACTCATAATTTAGTTTCATTAATCAACACTATCTCGTATGCAAATAACATACACCATGGAATATCATCTTGAAAATGTTTGGATAATTCATCCATAACTAGTGGAAAAAGATATGGGCTTAAGGTAGATCCTTGATGTAGTTGACAACCAACATAAAACTTCGTCAGATCAACTATGACATGAATCTAATTTTGGTTCTATATTCTTTTACTTCAGTTTTTAGATAGGCGAGTCTGGTTAATATCGATAAATACCTTTTTCTATGTGTATTGAAGGGTTATTAATCAAGTTCAATAACCAAATTAACAAAAACTTTGTTTGAAAGGTTAGAGGCACAATTGTTAAAATCAAATTCTATAACTTCAAGGGTGCATGATTATATAGTGTTCTTGTGCCTTTGCACAAGGCCGGTTTAGATGTTTAAGGGGCTTGTTTGTCCAATGAATCATCTTATTTTCTACCTTTGTTTTCCTTCTTCTCTGAATGAAAAAATAATTGATCATAGTTTTTCATTGATGATATTTAGGATTTATATATTTTTTTATTTTATTTTATTTTTGTGGCCTGAAGTATGTTATGTACTTGTCATATCATTTGCTATCTGAGCCATGCACTTCCTGGTAATTGTCCTTTTGAAGTTTATGTAAGGGAGCTTTGTGGTATCTTCTAATGCTTTGCTAAAGTTTTCCCAATTGTACAGGATGGACTCATGCAAACCCATGATGAGGAGACTCGCCGTTTCTTCAAACACTCTTCTGTGCAAGTGTTACTTTGCCCTCGATCTGCGGGAAAACGGCATAGTTGGGTCAAACAGCAGGTTATTTCTATTCTCCTTACTGCAGCTTTGGTCATATACCATTTAGAAGGATTGATATATTTTATATTTGTTTGTATCATTAGTTAGCCTGATTCTAGATTCTGGAAGTTTGAATTTATGATCAACAGACATTACTCAGTTTGCCTGGAAAGCTAAAGATTGTGAACCTGAAGCATTTTTCTTTGCTTGTTATAAGAATTTTCTACCGGTGTGCATGTCCTGGATGGTATCTTATACACTTTTCTCCACTTCTATACCCTTTTACAGGATTTCAGTCATATCTGTACAGTAATAACATGTATTGTACATGAGCCATATTGGTGATATAGGCACACATTTCAGCAGCTATCACCTTTTCCTATTCCTATCATCAAACACTTGGGAAGTTCAGATAAAAATGGAAGCTGAATTTAAAAAAACTGGTGTTAGAGTATGAGTATGTTATGTTCTCTTGGGAATATCTGTATACATATATGATCTATTGAGGGCTTAAATATTTGAAATTATAGTGAGGGTTGTCTAATATGAAAGACCTCATTATATATCACTGGAGTCTTGGACATTTTGTGCTGCTTGCTGTTCGAGTGCTAGTTGTCAAACTTACTGAATTTCAAAGATTGTCCAGGAAATGCGCTTATTTGTGATTATCTTCACTGTTACTGGTCTCCTTGTTAAAGCTGCATTCCATATCAACATTGGTTCCTTGTTTTTTCTTCTTTTCAAATTGCAATCTATCTTTACTGGTTTTGCACAACTCTTTTGCTACTTTTGTTGATCTCCTTTCTGATATTTCCCAACTGTTGGTGTGGGAAGTATGAATGCCTCTACTACATTGGAAAAAACAAATGTGATTGACTTATCATATGTTGCTCAAGTGGCAATAAATCTAAATCTAAATTTCTTCCACCTTGTACTTGGCAACGGATGTTACTATTAATAGTTTTAAAATTTTTTCCTTGACTGTGCATTTTTTTTAATGAATCATCAGAAAACATTCCATTTCTGTATGGATACAAAATGCTTTTATTTTATGTTTTGTTAGATATCTTCTACTGGAAATTTGGTCTGAATCTTTTCCTTAATTTTGATTAACAGGAAGTTGGAACAATCTATACACATCATCAGAAAACTGTAGTTGTGGATGCTGATGCTGGCAGCAATAGGAGAAAAATTATAGCTTTTGTTGGAGGACTTGATTTATGCGATGGAAGATATGATACTCCAAAACATCCCTTATTTAGTACATTACAAACATTGCATAAAGATGATTATCACAATCCTACTTTTACAGTGAGTTTTCAACTTTTCTCGGTGCTGCAAGTTATTTTATTCTTTTAATAGGAGTTGGAGTGGGGGTTGGAGAGGTGTATGAAGTTCTATTGTTTGTATATTACTATGTCTTTGACCACCCAAAATTTGCTACACCTGCACGATGCTTTTTCAGTATTCCTTTCTTTGAAATTGGTTAGTTTTTACGTTCTAGCATTTCTTATTTTTCAAATTCAATGTTAAAAACACAATCATTCACTTTGTGACAACCAATTTGAAAACGAACTTCAATTTAAACTTGAAATGGTTATCCCTCAGTCCCAAGTTGTAATCAGGGCTTCTTTTTTTTTTTTTTTTTTTTTTAAAATTTTGTCACAAGTTGTAATGAGGGCCTTGATTTTCTTCCTAAACAGGGGCCGACTGTTGGTTGCCCAAGGGAACCATGGCACGATTTGCACTGTAAAATTGATGGTCCTGCAGCATATGATGTTCTAACCAATTTTGAAGAGCGCTGGTTTAAGGCTTCTAGCCGGCATGGGTTGAAAAAATTGAAGAAGTCAGATGATTCTTTGCTCAGAATAGAAAGAATTCCAGATATTGTTGGGATGCATGAAGCTCCAAACCTAAGGGAAAACAATCCGGAGGCTTGGCATGTGCAGGTATGCTGCATATTTACTTAATTACTGATATCTGGTTTTAAAATATTTGGGTTGGTTTCTGAGAATTAATGCATTATTTCTGTTGGTATTCTCAAAACTGTAGATTTTCCGTTCAATTGATTCAAATTCGGTGAAAGCATTTCCAAAGGAACCGAAAGATGCTACAGGAAAGGTGAGTTGAGAAACAAGTAATAGCAGACCCTTTATGCAGTTTTGTATTAGTTTATTACTATTAGTGTTGTTATTTTATGATCACTAATCTTTATTACTTAATTGATTGGCATCTTTGTGCAACAGAACCTCATCTGTGGCAAGAATGTTCTAATTGATATGAGTATTCACACAGCATATGTAAAGGCGATTCGGGCAGCACAACATTTCGTTTATATTGAGAACCAGTACTTCATTGGGTCATCATATAACTGGTCTGCTTATAAAGATGTAGGTGCGTGCTGTGACTTAAATGGTCAAGATGAGACTACATTTTCTGTATATGATTTTCTTGAGTCTGTTAAATTCACTGTAATAACCACATAGGTATTAAATGTTTTTTTTTGGACAGGTAAGAAATTAAATTATATTAGAGAAATAAAACAGCAAACTTCTAATAGTAATTGTTAATTTTCCTCTACTGAAAGCAGAATTATAAGAATTTCCCATTTGCAGGTGCAAACAATTTAATACCAATGGAAATCGCTCTTAAAATTGCTAATAAAATCAGGGCAAATGAGAGATTTGCTGCCTAAATAGTTATACCGATGTGGCCAGAGGGAGTTCCAACTGGTAATGCTACACAGCGGATACTGTTTTGGCAGGTAATAGATTCATTTATCATCATGTTTCATGTCGATCAGAATTCAGGAGCATATTATTGTCTGAAGTTTTCTACTTTATTCTTTCATTGTATGTTTACTATTTCATCAAACTGCATGAACTTATATTTAGTTTCGCTGAAGAGCTGGGCCCAATCTCCAATTAACTGTATTTCCGCTTTCATGTGCTCTGTAGTTTTATATTTCTTGCAAATGTAGAATTGCTTCTTGGAACCTCTACTTTATGATTATGATGTCAGTGTACCTTAAATTCTCTGCAAGGCATATGACTGCATATATAAATAAAAATAAAGTGGATATTCAAATGAGTAATGTTTTACTAACACACTCACACTTTGTTGACATTGCTCCCGATAGTTGTTGGATTGCCTCGAATCACGTGTTGATGTATGATTCGAGGTGATCCAACAACTCTCAGGGGCAATGTCAACAAAGTGTGTTTTCAACGCATTTTCTTATTCAAATTTGTGTAAATTATTGAAGTATCAAATTGATAAAAATCTTATGTAATTGAGAATTGAATATGAGCCAAAAGCCTATAGCCAAGGTGTTGGAAAATCAATTTGGATTTATGCCTCAGAGATCAATCATGGAAGCTATTTACTACTAAGGAGATATTGACTTATATGGGGAGAAAAAGAAGAAAGAGCTATATATGACTTTTATGGATCTAGAAAAAAGCCTATAATAAAGTACCTAAAGATATAATATGGTAGGTTTTATAGAGAAAAAAGAGTCACAAATAGATATAACTGACTTGATAAAGGATATAAATTATAGAGTGATAATCAGAGTCAAAAGAATGCTAGGAAAAAGTAGTCAATTCCCAAATATAGTAAGTTTATACTATGGGTTTGCTAATAGTGGCTTAAGCAAAATTATGGATAAAATCCTAGGAGCATTCATATGCCATGGGAATCATATAGAAAGGTATGATAAGAACAACTTACTATGTCAAAAGTATCAGTTGGGTAAAATGTGAGGATGAATGGCACTTTCACGCAAAGATTTCTCATATGATTAGGCTGCTGATTGAAGATAAATTTTCTGTTTTTTTTTTCAATGAGTGCAAAGTAATGTAAATTCCTCCTAGGCATTGCATAATAGGCAAGTGAATATGTCAAAAAGCCAGTTGGTGTCAGGTAATTCATATTTGTATACCATGTCTCTTGTAAACTTTATTATTGCATCAACTAGATATTCACATTTATGGATGGTTGAAACTCTCTACCGCTTGAGAAAATGAGATGCCACTAGAGGAATGATATTGAGTATTTTTGTTAAGGAAGGTATTCTTGTTTACTACAAAGGTCAATTTAACCAATGAAATATTCTCTTTCTGTTTTGTACATCTTCTTATCAAGAGAGTTGTTGAAATGTGCAGCATAAAACAATGCAAATGATGTATGAAACGATATACAAGGCTTTGGAGGAGGTTGGACTTGAGAAGACATATGTACCAGAGGACTACTTGAACTTCTTTTGCCTTGGCAATCGTGAGGCTTCAGATGGGAGTGACACTTCAGTTGGAGGAAGTCCTACCGCTGCAAACACTCCTCAAGTATTATCTTTTTTTTTTGGTCCTCAAAATATTATCCTTATTAGTCTAAAAAGTAAAATAGCTAAGGCCTCGTTTGGTATACAATTTTAAAAACAGTTTCTTTTTTTAAAATCAAGATTCTCAGGAAATATGTTTGGTTGAACTGTTTTCAAAAAAATTCAAAAAATGTTTTTTGAATTTTATTCTAAAATTTGTGAAGAAAACAAGAATACAACAAAAAGTTGTTTTCATCGTTTTCTAAAACTGAACTCTTAAAAAAAACTTTTCAAAAACTTACTTTTTAAATATAATTTTGAAATTGAATAGCAAAGGGGTCCTCAAGTTTTCTCATTGTTTTTGTTTAAGCCAGGTTTGTAAACTCAAAGTGGAAACCTATGTAACAATAACTACATGATATTTGGCTCAATTTCAATTTTTTTTTGAACTTTTTCTTTTTCCAATGCTTTGGAATTCAAGTCGGTTAGTCTAGTATGCTTGCAATTGGACAAGCTTTATAATTTCTACTAGCATCTGGCTTTTCAATTTTTGTTTTTATTATGTTCAGCATAACTTAAAAAAAGTGTTTGCAATATAGGCACTAACAAGGAAGAGTCGGCGTTTTATGATCTATGTTCATTCAAAAGGCATGATCGTGGACGATGAGTACGTCATATTAGGATCTGCTAACATCAACCAGCGCTCCATGGAGGGTACAAGAGACACCGAGATTGCAATGGGTGCCTACCAGCCTCAGCATACAAGAGCAAGAAAATTCTCTGGCCCTCGGGGACAGGTAATTTCTCATCAAATAATAACCTTTGCATATTTTATCCAATCCTTTTTCACATCTTTGTTAATATAATCAAATGAAGAGAAAAGACACCAAGTTTGAACGGGACCCTTTTTTTTTGGTGTAGATCCATGGTTATAGAATGTCACTGTGGGCAGAGCACACGGGAGCGTTTGAAGAATGTTTTACTCAACCGGAAAGCCTAGAATGTGTGAGACGGGTAAGGTCATTAGGTGAGTCAAATTGGAGCCAGTTTGCCTCGGATGATATAACCGAAATGAGAGGTCACCTAATGAAGTATCCTGTCAAAGTTGATCCGAAAGGCAAAGTGAAGCCGCTACCTGGATGTGAATCTTTTCCTGATGTG
This sequence comes from Paratinospora sagittata, assembly GCA_035771175.1. Taxonomy (NCBI): domain Eukaryota; kingdom Viridiplantae; phylum Streptophyta; class Magnoliopsida; order Ranunculales; family Menispermaceae; genus Paratinospora; species Paratinospora sagittata. Next base: position 35,519,614 of record CM069591.1, read on the forward strand.
GGAGGAACCATTGTCGGGACATTCTTCGCAATTCAAGAAAATCTTACCATCTGATCCTATGATGGTGGAGCTCGTTTATATTCCCTCGGGCAGCCTCAAATCACAGAGGAATCCAATCAATCAAGGATTGACTTGCACCATAAAATCTGGCTTTGCTGAAAGGAATGGATCTGTTTTGGAGGTTGTGCTCGAATGTTAAATGATCGATTAAACTCTTGCAAATACATTGGTTATTTCTGTGTTGTTACTATATTAATTTGTGCAAAAGAATAGTATCATTTACTTCTGTTCAAATATATTGTGATAATAAGCAGAAATTATGGGATTGTAACTGGTTCGCTTGTGGAGAGTTGTATTGAAATTTGTAGTAAGATTTTTGAGTATTGGATGTAAGTAATTGTGCATTTACAGGATTGTGTTCTTGAGCAATGAAATCCTTTCTTGGATTCTTTCTGTTTATCAAAAGGTGTAGAAGAAGCCTCTTGAAGACTTGAACATATTTAACTTTGTAATAATTCATTTTGAGCTTGATTCTTTTCATAAACAAACGCTTAATTTTGATAAGCCTTTTTCTTTTTCTAAATTCCTTTTATAACAACATTATCATTAAAAATTTATATTTTATTGTATTTTATTTGTGTTTTTGCTTTGGGAGATTATCTTATTTCTTGTAGAAGCACTCGATAAAGGGCATATGAGCGCTATCGAAGGAACTCAATACGCAAAGGGGGTTTTGGGCAAAAATCCTCCGAAGAACGCAAGAACTGAGACAATGGAGAAGGGCAATGGGAAGAAGAGAAGATTTGAACAAAACGAAAAGTGGCCAGCGATCAAACCCAAAAAGGATCTCCACACAACTTATCTCAAAGACACCCATCTCTTCACGGTATTCTCTGCTCTCTCTTCATCTTTTCTTCTTGTTTCATTGCATTGCGTAGAACCCTAGTTCTAAACAAGGATCAACAAAAAGTATCAAACAATTAAGATAATCAGAAGAATTGGGCTTATCTCAGCGTTAAATCTTGAAGATGCTGATTTAGGTTCTTTGAATGACTCAGCCTCTGTGAGATATATTCAGGTGCAGAGCTTTTTTACATCTCAGGAATCAAGGGCATTTGTCAAAGCTGCTGAATCAATTGGGTTTGCCCACCAAGGGAGTCTTGGCCCTACAAAAGGGGAGGCTTATAGAGATAATGATCGGATTGCAGTGAATGATCCGGTTCTTGCAGAAGCCGTATGGGAATCTGGGCTGAAATTTTTTTTTGCTGATATCAAAATTAGGGGGAAAGTTGCTGTTGGGTTGAATCCGAATATTAGATTTTACAGGTAGAATTAATAATCTTTTGGTGTTGAATTTGTGAATTCATTCAATGAATATGTTAGCTGAATTATTGTTTCATTATGTTTAAATTTGCATTGCAATGAAAATTAAGGAAAATTGGGTAATAGGGTTGATATTACTGAGGACCAGCATCACCAATCTGAAATGGGCTATTTAAGACTTTGTACTCAAATTCCTAAACCCTTTTGCACTTAAAAAAATTGTAATTTTACCTTTGAAGCTTGAACAACATTTTGCATTTAGAACTTGAAACATATGCTATGTTTAGACTAAGGATCAAAATCTTGACTTCGCTCACTTAACACTTGAAAGTTGATTTAGGAAAGTTTAATTCAACATTAGATAACCTTTTATGTTATAAGAATTCACCAACATAAAGAAGTTTTGTGAGTTTTTTTTACTTAAATGTTAGACTCGTTCACAAATATCCTAAGATACACTAAACCAAACATAACCATACACTTAAGGTTCACTTGTGTGTACATGTGTCTGCATGGCGTACAACGCACTTGTTTGTATGTGTATGAAAATTTTGATTGTTTATTTCATCAGCACTTGTCTTGGAAATTTCAGAACTTATTTCTTTTTTCAGGTACAAGGCGGGCCAACGCTTTGGACGACATATTGATGAAAGTGTTGATCTTGGAGATGGAGGTCGGACATATTACACATTGTTAGTATATCTTAGCGGTGGTGGTTTGAGAACCAACATTAAAAATGGTTTAGGAAGCAATCGGGAATCAACCACAGAAGGTTTGGTTGGAGGCGAGACTGTTTTTTATGACACCAGACAAAGGGTTGTTGCCGAGGTAAATTGCTTCCTACTGATTATCATTTATGTAAAGTAAATCCTCCAAATCACACACATAAAAGGTGGCTACTAGGGATGTTACTAGCTGCTGATTTCTTTTGAAAATCCATGTACTCTTAAACAAATTTGATTAGCAGGTGGCTCCCATTGAAGGAATGGCTCTCCTTCACATTCATGGGGAGAAGTGTTTGCTACATGAAGGCCGCAATGTTTCCAAGGGTGTCAAATATGTCTTCCGCTCAGATGTAGTTTTCGCACGATAGCTGCTTGGGTGTTGCTAATCAAGTGCCTTTGGGCAAGCTACGAAACTTCTGAGATTCTATTAGTGGTTTGAAATTTCTGATTTTCTTATGATTTTGTCCTTACCTAGTGGGATTCGTCATATCTTCTTTTCTTATGCTACATCTTTTTCTATACACGTATTTATTTAGTAAGCATTTATGTAACTATGGATGTGAAATTTTCTTTTTGATAGTATTTTTTTTTGTGTGTGTTTAAGATGGATTCTCTCAATATGAATTTGTGTTTTATAAGCAATGATTGAAAATTCGACTTTGCCTTGGACTTCGTTCATTTAAAATTAGAATTAATTCGGGGAAGTTTAATTCGACATGAAAAATATTTGTAAATGATGTTGCCTATGCAGGAGAAGCAATGAAACAACTGATCATGTGTTCTGGGGTAGTGTATTTGTGAATGATGTGTGGATGGAATGGACAAAAAGATATCCCACCTTTTGTAGGCTGGATGCTACGCCTCCCTTCTGTTTTTCGGCTACCCTAGTGGGTAATCGAAGTAGATTGTATAAGAGATGTGTTATTTTTGCCATTTTGTGGACTGAAAGGAATAGTTGGATCTTCAATGAGTGTTTTTGTCCTAGTGTAAAGGTGTTTGAAAAAAAGTTTTTTTTTGTTTACAGGGTGGGTTAGCTCCAATAAGTTCTCTCTTGGGTATAGCCTTAAGAATTGGGTCATGAATTGAAATAATATATTTTCCTCTATGTAATTAGTTGGGGTAATTCATTCCATCCTTAATTATCTTTTTCTTCCTTAATATATATATATTTACGTTTTTTGTCAAAAAAAAAAAAATTGTAAATGAGAAAAGTTTAGAGAGTTTGTGTAAATGCTAAAATATCTAGTTTAATGTAATATAAGCTAAAAATTAATATAAATAGACACTTTTATTATATAAAAATATTTATAATTGATCTAACAAAATTAATTTTGTTAAATGGGTTAATGAATTTAAAATGGTGGCTAATGGTCTTAATCTATTGTCTATGTTTTGATTTTTAATTTTGTAGTGACTTATTTCTTGATCATATATTTTGTTAGTTTAACATTTCACCTTGCGTAATTTATTAATTTATTATTTTATTATTCAAATGTAGTGTTTTTCCTCTTGTTTTACAGGATTTAGATGGCTTTAAAAACTTTTTTAATGTATTTTTAAGTTTTTGTCTCATTTTTTAATGTATTTTTACATTTTCTTCTTTTATACATAAGACATATCTCATAAAATTACATGATTTGTTAATTTGTTAGAATTTTTTTATTTATATTGCTATGTTGGTTGATGAAGTTAAAAATAATACATAATTATTAGTCATTTTTTTATTTTTTTATTGATAAAATAGCATTTTTTTACTTCTCCGTCGAATTTTATCAAATTTTATTAATTTTTTTTTTGCATTTTTTAAATAAAAAATTAAACTTTTGTCAAAGTTTATTGAATTTTGTTCAAATTGTCGATTTTTTTGGCGAGTTTTAGCATTTTTTTTATATTCCATCCACTTTGCACCTGGGTGGATCAAAAAACCGAAAAAAATTGGTTGAATTTCAACGAACTTTTTCAATTTTTTGAATCATGTTGATAAGCTGGAATAATAGCATGTTGTTGCAGTAAGTTATTAGGAGTTAGATGCAAGTGGTGCATGTGTCTAGTAGTCACTGGTCAGATTTATTGAAGAACAATCTAGTTCGAAATTGCCTGTTTTGATTTATTTAGTTGCTGGTGGTACTTAAATTTGTTCTTCACTCATCAATTATAGATTCTTCTTACATCATATAAAGGAATACATCTTACATTGCTACACACTGTTTTCTTGGTAAACACATGGATTTATTGAAATGGAAATACAGTTGAATAATTTGCACTACTGAAAATTTGTTATGCCATTATGCCATTTTCTGTTTGTTGGATGCTCAAATTTCTATTCAATTTTCTCCTTTTCTTTTTTTTTTGGTTCTAGGTGGCAAGCATCATTCCATGCTTCCACTTGTAATTCAAGCATTGTACTGTGGCTACTATTGCCACAACAACGTCCAATACACTAATGAGCCCAAACATACAATCCTTCGTCATGTTTGAATGAAGTTTCTGATTGTAATTGTTCTAATGCTGCCAAAAAATTAAAAGAAGAGGATGGGAAGACGGGGAGGGTAATTATGGTCCCGTTTTGGATAATTTTTTTTAAAGTGTATTTAGAACAAAAATATTTTTGAAGGTGTTTAGCAATTCTTGTTTTTAGTTAAATTGCGTTGGAAAAAAATAATTTTTGGCTTTTAGAAGAAGTTGGGGAGGGATGGACCAACTTTTTTTTAAAACACTTTTGATAAAAATGTTTCTTGAAAATGTTTTCCCTATATACACATTGTGGCTCAATTACTATTGCTTAGCTTTAACATATATTCAATCAACTTGGTTTAATGTGTCCGAGACATACATATATCTTTTTTTCTTTTTTTTGAAAGTGACGTGCATGAATGTAAGGCATGAAATTTGTCTGTGATTACCGAAAATGTTTGTTACCATTTCGGATATTACTGTTTTATAAAAGATACTAGTCTGCCCAAAATATATATATATAATATGAAGTAGGGCTGGCAATATAGGTTACGGTATGATAACACGACTCGAAATCGACATGAAATTAACGAGTTTGGGTTTTTATGCGTGCCAAAATAGGTTAAACCCAATTAGACACGATTAAATTTTAAATCAAAATTAGGTAGACCTCTTAAAACCTAAAATTAACCCGTTTAACACGATTATATTTTGTATTGAGACTTATGTTATGTGTGAAGAGTTTTTAATATTTTATGTTATGTGATGAGACTTTAACTTTATAATATTTTATTTGATTTTTACTATATAGTTGTATATTTATGATTTTGAATTTTTGATTTATATGTTAATTTAGAATTTATGCATGTTAAATAGGCTAGAATGAACTTGTTTAAGCTTTAAAGATTATAAACAGGTTAACATGTTTAACTCATTTATTAAACGTATTGGATTTGAGTTTACATATAATGATACGTTATTTAAACGTGTCGTGATTGAGTTTACAATATACTTTATTATACACGATTACAACATGACCAATTACGATACGACAACACGAATTGTCACCCTTAGTACGAAGACATAAAGAAGATGTAACTTTTAATTCTCAATCGAACATGACCTTTGGATTTTTTCAATTTTTGACGAAAACTTATAGTCATTTTATTTTATTTTATTTATTTATGTCATTATTTATTAAAATTAACTAAGGCACTGTGGGAGAGTTTTTAAAAGTACTTTTGAAGTAAAAATATTTTTAGATGTGTTTAAGGACTTCTTCTTCTATCCAAATTACAGTAAAAAAAAAAAACTATTTACTTGTAGGAAAAGCTGAACGAGACTAATTTTTTGTGAAACCGCTTATGTTAGAAGGGCTTCTTGAAAACGTACTTTTCACAAAAGATGTACCAAACGAGACTTAAAGGTAATGTATTTATTGGAAGAGACTCCACCATTGCAGGGTCCAATATATGCAACTTTATACCAAAACAGCCCTTCATTTGCTAGAATTGCATGATCCAATAAGCAACTTTATGCCAAAGACAGCACTTTATTTGTTAGAATTGACTGAAGATCTTTAGCAAAGACTTGAGAGGCTTAAATGAGAAACTTGAGAATATTTTATTTAAGACGAAAGCGACTTTGACTACACTTCAATGTCAAGTTAAAAGAGATTCTACAACTTCATTTGAGCTGCATTCAAAGTGAAAAAAAGAAGATGTGAATCAAACTATTTATTAGTAAAAGTTAAAAGGATAATATTTTTTTTTAAATAAAAGTATAAGAATAAGGAAAAAAAATAGAAAAGAAATTGTACTTGAGAAGGGTAATATGAAAAATATATTAATTTGATAATTGCATCGAAGAACTTATGGAAAAATGTTATTTGATTAAATTACTAAATAATCTTTGAAAATAAAAAATCAACCATAAAATTTTAGAGGCTGTTTTGAGAGAATGTTAAAAGTGATGGTCTCATATACAGTTAACAATAATTTTTTTTTAAAAGGCAATTCAACAGTATATTACAAAACTATTATTTCTCCAAGAATTTTAAAGCAATATTGGTTTGAAAAAAAAAATAGAATTTTAAAGCAATATTGGTCAAGCTTTACAGTTTATTTTACGGGTTGAAGGTTTGAGTTACGGTAAGACGGAAAGATTAATAAATACGTACGTGGATCACGCTATCGAATTAAAAGCTTTTATGGTGTAGATCTTTTAAAGAAGGAAGTATCGTATTCAAATTCGCGAGATAAATTTATAAACTTGGTTGATAAATAAAAAAACTTTATAAACTTTAGTAAAAAAAAAATATAAATAAATAAATAAAAAACTTTATCAATTTTTGATACAACCATTGCAGATGGATCAATAAAGCTCACCAATTACTCTCATTTTATTTTGAAAAGGACTTCATTCATGAAGAAGGAAAAGGAGATTCTCCTCAAGTTCAAGTACAATAAATGAACTTTAAAAAAAAAAAATCTTAAAAGAAAAGATCTCTAATCTGCACCACAGAAACATCAACAACGATGCCTTCCACAGGTGTACCCCCAACACCTCACACTCAGACCATGGAGTGAAATAAAAAAGCAACACCCGGGAACACACAATTACAGGTTCATTTATCGTAATATCGAAGCTTTATGCGAAATCTGACCGTAGGACACCGTCACACCGGTACCCACGTTCAGATCCAATCTTTATATTCTGTCTCTCCTTCCTCATTTGCAGTATCTCTCTCTCTCTCTCTAAAGTTGAGAGCTTCTCTTGTACTTTCTCTTTGTCTGTCATCGATGGGGTTTCCATCCAACGGCTCATTCGCGACCGACAAGCCACTGAAATTCTTGATCTACGGCCGAGCGGGATGGATCGGAGGACTTCTGGGGAAGCTCTGCGAATCTCGAAGAATCGACTATGCCTACGGCTCCGGCCGGCTGGAGAACAGGACCTCGCTGGAATCCGACATCGCGGACGTCCGGCCGACTCATGTGTTCAACGCCGCCGGCGTCACCGGCCGGCCTAACGTCGATTGGTGCGAGTCGCACAAGGTGGAGACCATTCGCGCCAATGTTGTTGGAACTTTGACTCTTGCCGATGTTTGTAGAGACAAAGGTTTGGTTTTGATTAATTATGCTACTGGTTGTATATTCGAGTATGATGAGAAGCACCAGATCGGATCGGGGATCGGATATAAGGAGGAGGATTCGCCGAATTTCGTCGGCTCCTTTTATTCCAAGACTAAGGCTATGGTGAGTTCCTGATGATGATGATGATGATGATTCGTTGTTGATCTGTTGGATCTGTGTGTGTGAGATTTGGTGGTTTTGATTGTTGGAATGTTTTGAGATTGTTGTTTTATTGTGTTTTTGTGTGTCTTGAATTTAGTGCATTTGGTTTGCTTCTCTAGTTGTAGATCCGTCGTTTTATCGTCAGCATTTCTGATTTGTGTAGAATTTACGTTTTGGAGCTCGTTTTTTAACTGTTCCGGCATTAGAATTCAATTTATGGACAAAATAGATCTTATTTTCGTTTAATAAGGATGCAGTACTAGTATAGTTCTTCTTATCTTTAGTGCAGAGATGATATGTGAAGAAGTTCGAGTTGAATTTAATTGAAACAATGATCTCTTTTGCATAGTAAATTTTCTAAAATTCTGTGTATGATGTGGATTGTGCATGAATGTAGAAGTTTGGTTAGTGCTATATGTTTATTACGATGGTTCAATTGTGCATTGTCTGATCTTTTTATTACATGTTAGATCTTGCTTCTTGTATCTCTGTTTTTGGTATTTACTATGACACATTGGTGGATCTTATGACTATCATTGGGAAATGGTGTTGGGATTGTTCTGAAAGGATGCTTCTCATCAACTATATGGATTATCTTATTTTTGTTAAAAACTGAAATTTCTATCTTCTCATTATTATCCTTCTAGTCTGAGTGATTCTAAAAGTTCATATATAAACTCTCTCTCTCTCTCCTTTACATTGACAGAGCTTCCATTTCAACTTTCAAGGTGCTCCATTTGAGGACTTGATATCTCATACAGATTCCTTGATCTGAGTTGTTTAGTACTGTTTTTATTTCTTGATTTGCTCTTCTTCCTTCTTTCTTTCTTTCTTTGTCTTTGTTTTTTTTTTTTTTTTTTTTTCATTTTTCTTTCTCTCATGTAGTAGGATCACCTGATCTACCACTGCAGTTTTTCCTACCTTTTATTGATTCATTTTAGTAAAATCTTAAGCTGTTATTGCTTTAGGAAGATCGGATGCCAGTGCTAGGAGTTAGGATTTTCTTCTTTTCCCTTCTACTTCTTTTATTTTTCTTTGCCTCTGAGTTCATCCAGGTGGTAGTGTTTCCCTTGGCTACCGTTGCTAGGATCTTTCCATTGTTTATCTTTAGCTACCTGCATGTGCTGAAACAGAAAATAATGAAGAATGAAAGGAAGAGAACTATTACATTAAAAAGCCCACAGATATGGGAGTTTCTTTTGAAAGAAGAAAAAATAAATTTGCGCACCAAGATGACTTCCATTAATTGCACAACCAACCAAATAGCTAAGTCCCTGCCTTCTTTTCTTTATATAATCGTATAGTTTATTTCTTTATTTATTTATTTATGCTGTATGTGTATTAAGCTGTTAAATTAATTGAGGCTTGAAACCCACGGTGTAGTTGTATTACTTTTATAATGAGAAGTTTGGTTTAAATATAGTATATATCATATAGCTTGGGCTTGTAAGCATGTCAGGTCCTTTCTTTTGGGATGATCTCAAACACCTCAACTGTCCAGGTCATGATTGAAGTTGATTCCTTGTTCTTTTTTTCTTCATCATCTTTTATGGTAAGACAAAAAACTTGATATATAAATAAGTCAAAAGGCTAGAAAACAGACAACAAGGAGTCCTCCAAGACCTTAGACGCTAACCAAAGGGCTCTTTGAGCAATATGGCCAAACTCCTAATCAGGTCTGACAGCGAAAGTCTTATGGTAAACAAAAAGGAGGTGTTGGGAGTTTAATTCCTTTTTAGAGTTGGTCAAACTTGGAGAGATCTCATTCAGTAGTGGCAGAGCTAGTGTCCATCCTAGGACTGTAGTATGCTTTTAGATCCATGAAAAGATGATGTTGTATTTGTGTAATCATTGAGCTTGATCACGACAAGCATATTAACACACAATTATCATGTCTCAAACTTAACAGGTAGAAGATCTTCTCAAGAACTATGAGAATGTGTGCACCCTGCGTGTGAGGATGCCCATTTCATCTGATCTGAATAATCCTCGCAACTTCATCACAAAGATCGCTCGATATGAGAAGGTGGTCAACATTCCCAATTCAATGACAATTTTGGACGAACTTCTTCCTATATCCCTTGAGATGGCCAAAAGAAACCTCACCGGGGTCTGGAATTTCACCAATCCTGGGGTGGTCAGCCACAATGAGATCTTACAGATGTACAAGGATTACGTAGACCCTGACTTCACATGGAAGAACTTCACACTAGAGGAGCAAGCTAAGGTTATTGTTGCCCCAAGGAGCAACAATGAGATGGATGCCATGAAGCTGAAGACAGAATTCCCCGAACTCTTACCTATCAAAGAGTCGCTCATACAGTTCGTGTTCAAGCCAAATCAGAAGACCGCTGTAGCTTGAAGATTGTAAGATTTTGATTTTCTGTTTTATTTATTGTTTTAAGGTCTTGCAGATCAGGTTATTTGTAATGGTGCATGTATTGGGAAATAGTTTTTGTGCTTCACTCCCCTCACCTGTAGCTTCCCACTATATATTCACCATTGTAGTTCCTATTTTGTGTTTTAATGATGTATTCTTAGTAACTTGGTCACAAATAAATTGATCAATGAAGTTGTTTTGTTTCTTCATTACCTTTTTTATTTGTTATAAGGTTTCTTTCAAAGGGCAAATTATGTAAGAATTGAATGGCATTGATTTAACTTTGAGTTAGACTCAGCTTAACTTTTTTATTCAGTGTGTCAACCAACCAGAGTTTAGTAACCACTAGCATAGTCATACCTGCCAGATTTGGGAATAATTGTGCAAAAAAGGATGAGGCGTCACCGTTGATCTTAACAGTTAATGCAGTATTTGGACTGGTTCTGTGGCAGCAGCATGTACTTGGAAAAGTATAAACCATATTTTAGTCTAAATGAAACACTTCAAGGTTATATTTGTACCTGATAATCAGATGGGCCAACTTTTGGAGGATGAGCTCATGCTTGAATGGCGTAGATAAATTGAAAACTAACAAGCTCATGCTACATTGTTGTAGGGCAATCAATCAATAGTGGCTTGAGAAGTGATAAGTTGATTCTTAACCCAATTTGTTGGTCATCTAGAGCATTTTAAGTCTTCTGTGGTGTGAGGAGTAGAAATAGGTAGAATAACACTTTCTTATGTCTCCCAAAGGAAGAAACATGTCTAAGGTAAGTTCGGTTGACCATTGGCCTAGATAGTTTTTCTTGGTCTCTTCATCTATCGGGTCATTTTACTTACAAATCCATGTTCCAGTTTTTGATTGATGATCTTTCTATTCCCTCTCTTCCTTTGGCCCTTCACTGTGGAAAGCTCATATACCATCTAAGGGAAAAATGTTTGGGTGGATCATGATCCATAATAAACTTAAGTACTTAACATGCGTGATGATCTCCAAAGAAGACTTTCATTTTTAACTTTGCTTCCCCATTGTTGTGCTCTATGTTGTAAAAATGCAGATAGTGCCAATCATCTTTTTTTTAAACGCTCATTCTCTTTGAGGCTTTGGAGGGAATGGCAGACCATAATTGGGGATAGGTTTGTCATCCCAACCTCAACTGTTGATTGCTTGATGGTTGCTCATATTGGAGGTCTTAAAGGTAGCCAGGCTAATATTATGCGGTCTGCCAACTTAGCAACGTTATGGATGATTTGGCTGGAGAGCAATCATCGAATTTTCGACGGGGTTGGGAGGAATGTGGAGGAGGTGTGGAATGATGTTGTTCTAATGGCAAGTTCTTGGTTTTTGGCGTTTAGAATTGATGGGGATTATTCCATTAATGACTGGGTGAGAAATTGGGGTGGTTGTCTAATGTAAGTTTGTAGTTGTTGTTGAGGATTGTTGGTTGTTCCTGTTTTGTTCTCATTGTAGTTTTGGTTGAGCACCTCTGGTGCTCAGTTGTGATTCTGACTTTTTCATTATTAATATATCTGTTTGTTTACTCTAAAAAAAGAAAAGAAATATGTCTGATCTCTGCCTGTGCCTAGTATATTTGTATATCCTTAAAAATGCCATCTGAGGAATGGACGTGCATTCCATGTCAAGATAACATCTAGGAATGAGCATTTGAATTGATAATACCTAACATGCTTGTTCTGTATTCAATTGAAAACCTTGGCCAGGGCATCACCACCAAATGCATAACCAGGATTACTAGTCCAGCAAGTAAAGTATCACAATCTTTGCAAGGTCATATTTTTATCATTCATAATTTATTGCGAAAAAACATTTGGTTCATACATGATCTCTAATTGCTCACACACAACAATCTCTGGATGAGAAGTAAGCAGAAACTTTATTTCAGGTAGCCTTCTTAATGGAACCACTAGGGAAAATATCTCAACATAGGAAAAGCATAAGTTTCAGGTTTTTGTTAGGATTTAGTTGTGTCCAAGGATCCCATTTTTGTTGTGGATGGAGGAACCTTCAAAACGGGGCTTTCTCATTGGAATGGAGAAGGAGGTTGAAGGTGAGGAGGTTGAAGGCGTGTAAGTAGTAGGAAGGACTGTGAAAACCACAAGTGGAGTCCTGACAACATGGGATCCATCCCTCCACACAATGGAACCTGAAATAATTGGTTGCTGGACTATGTTTGGTCCATACACCTTCACTGTGAAGGATTTCTTCTCTCCAATGGCTGTGAAGGGCAGAACAGAAGGCTCTACCTTGACAGTGAGAGGACTAGGCATGTACACCCATGCATAGTAGGTTGAGTTGGCTGTGCCCACATTAGTGACTGTCCTAGTGAAGGTGCCCATGATCAGCCCACCATCTGGAATGGATAGTGAGAATGATGGGTAGTTAAGATCCCATGCCTTCCCTGGTGTCGTGCCATTACAGACGCTGGAATCGCCCGTGACCATTTTTAGAGTTGTGGTATTGTATCCTTGCTTGCAAAGGAACTCGACATAGTCTGCTTCATTTGCATCAAAAACTAGTCCAGGGTTTACAGCCTTGGCTGGATTTATCTGACCAGATCCGTAGGCGAATTCCATGTCCTCATTCTTCTTTGGGTTCATCAAAGTAGCTGCAGAAGAAGAGAGAAAGTGTGAGTGCTGCTTAAGATTGAAAAATCTATCTAGTATGAACAGAATTTGATTCTTTTAAGTTGATGTTCCATGACCTGTGGTCATGAGCGCAGACTTGATGGCGGCAGGAGACCAGTTTGGGTGTGCAGCCTTGACATAAGCTGCTGCACCACTTGCATGTGGGCAAGACATAGATGTGCCGGAGATTATATTGTAGTCAGCTTTCCTCGTGTCCTGCCAGTATATGGAAGGGGGTGAAAGAGGAGACCAGGCAGCAAGGATGTCCACGCCAGGGGCAGTGAGATCAGGCTGTTTTTGTTCAAACCAACATTTTTCATTTTGTTAGTACATTTTCAGACATGATGAAGACAGGGAAATATTGTTAATAATCATATTGAATTAGATCAAGATTTTTGCCTTGAGAATGTCAGGAGTTATAGGGTTAGGCCCCCTAGATGAGAACGTGACAACTCTTGGAGCCATTACATCTTTTGGAGTTTCACCGAGCAGAATGGTCCCAACAGGATTACTGAAAAACAATCAACTTATATTTCAGAACAAGAACCAATTGAAACCAATAAAACAGGGAAATAGGGTTTTGAAATTAATTACTTGCTAGTTCTGATATAATCCAATACTTTTGCACCATCTTCATTGCTGATCAGTGTTGCTGGTAATGGGTAAGAGAAGGCGTAGTCATCAACGAAATCGGCCATAATCATGCCCAAACCTTTTCCCATTAGAACTCCTGAACCATCCCAGAAGGTCTCACAGTAAACAATCTTTCCTGCACTTTTGAGCGAATTCAAACTGCCTGGTAGGCAATATCTTGAAATTTCGGAGTTGGCTCCTGCTGAAATGTTGGCTGCATCTCCTCCCCAGATCAAGGGGAATGTTGTTCCATTTAGCTCAAAGGTATTGATGGCAGGTCCCTTCATTTTTGGAAAGAAATATTAATTTAGTTCAAAGTAGTTGAAGATGTTTCAATCTCAAAAGATAGAATGAATTAATAATCTGTGTCATGTAGACTTACAGCAAAAGTTTGTCCATTTCCTAGAGCCACTGTGGTCACAAACTTCCTGTCAATGGTGTTGGCAGCTACTGTTAGAGTCCAAGGTGAGTAGTTGGCGACAGTTACTGGAAATGGCCCAGAATTTCCCGCAGAATTGGATGTCAATATCCCATACTTCATGGCATGGAAAGCCCCGATAGCTATAGGGTCTTCAAAGTATGGAGCTGGAAAATCTGATCCAAGGGAAACTGATATAATGTCCACTCCATCTGCTATGGCATCATCGAAGGCAGCCAAGATATCTGCTAGTGCACACCCAAATGACCAGCACACTTTGTACACGGCGATCCTTGCGTTAGGAACTCCACCTCTTGCAGTACCATTAGCTAGACCAAAGAAGCTCGCTCCTTCCACTTCCCGGCCTGCTGCAGTTGAGGCAGTGTGGGATCCATGTCCTTCTGTGTCCCTCGGAGATTTGATGTCAGTGACATCATAGTAGTTCTCACTATTGTAGAATCGGGCTCCAATGAGCTTACTGCAAGAACAACACTAGTATTAATCTTTCAACAATCAGCCACTGTTGGAGAGAGAGAGAGAGGGGAGGGGGGGGGGGGGGGGTTATGTACTTGTTGCAGGTGAAATTTTCAGCTTTGCATGTCCCATTCCATTTCGAAGGAGGAGGACCAAATTCTGTATCATCAAAGCTCTTAGACTCTGGCCAGATTCCTGTTTAAAGATGTCACCAGCTTTGTTATCTATTTAAAATGCTTGAAGTTAAATAATATATTGAAAAGTCTGAACTGTTTTTCATATTTGTACCCGTGTCTAGTAGTCCAACTATCACCTCTCCTTCTTGATACAGTCCATCATTGGCCTGTGAAAATCCCACAAAGTCCCATGATCTTGTGGTGTGAAGCTTCAGTATAGTGTTGGGAAGCACTGAGACTACTCCCTCCATCTCTGGGTCCCAAGTTCAATTGTTTTTCAGTATTCAAATAGTCTTAGTACATGGAAAATGATTAAGTGACTGAAGAAAGAATTACAATTCAAACTACACCCTCCCGACACTTTTGGATTGCCTCAAATAGCATACCAAGACTCGAGGCAACCTCTGTAAAAGTGTTGAGGTTATGTAGTTTGAGTTGGTGTTCTTTTGTAGTAATTCTCATTTCACATTTGAGTCCTCATTGTTACTCCTTTATTATAACACACCTGAAAATCTCGCAACTTCATCATCTGATAGTTTGGCTGCAAATCCATTAAAACTCCTTCCGTAACTGTAAACTAATGATTCCTTCGCGGAACTTGGACTGCGAATTGGTAGACCCACATGTTTTAGAAAATGAAGAAAGGAGTTAACAACATTTCTTTAGTTAGCTAAGCTGAGAGGATGTTTAATACATTCCATTTGTAGGAGCTTCAAGTTGATCTCTTTGATGGACATATTGATTTCAGTTGTATTAAAATATCTGTTCAGTTTACTTTTTGGGTTTTAAATGACTGAATTCTGCCTTGTCCTAGTATTTGATTTTGACCTGTTAGCCAGGGCATTTTTGAGGATCCTAAATTAGCTGCATTACATATAATCCCTTCTACTTATTACATAATAACTAGAGCAAAAACATTTTTTCTCCCATATTTTTTAGTCATGATTTAGCAATCTAGTCTTGGGATAGATTACTCATATTCCTATATATTATGGTGATGACAAATACTAGTGGTACTAGGTAGTAGTAATCAACAACCTTCCAAGTACATGTTCTAGCATGGAATGGTGCATCGATGAGACAGATACGTCGCCTTTGGGACGGTCCCCCATGTACACAACATGAACCTACAAATACTCACATTAGTTAGAAAACACCAGCATGAAATGCACATATAAAATTCTCTCCATATTCATGCAATATTAGTGAAACTATAATAGTAACACTAATAATAAGAAGCAGCAAAATACTTGTTGCCCATTTTTAGTATTTTACCTTTCTCTCATGGGCATGACAATTTAGCAGGAAAGCTGCAAGCAAGAATGGGTAGAGAAGGGAAAGCAACCAGGTTCTTGCCATTGTCCTGATTGATTTCAAGCTTCAACTACTTTAATAAGCTGCTTATGTTCTTAGCAAGAGAGACATGACGGTATTTATAGGCAATCTCTTGAAACTTGGTTTCGTCATCGTCAGAAACATCCCATTGTATTCCATAATTTCCATTCATTATTACTGGCATTAAGGCCGTCCTTCACCTTGGTCGTTTCATCTGGGGTTTGTGATCATCGCCCAGCTTTGAGCAGATCAAGCAATAACATATGTATATATTTATATGTACAATGGTGTATTTTCAAACTTTTGTTTCTTGAACTTACAGCGTTGTCTGTTGATTCCCTTTGTATTTTGATGATAACTTGCTATTGTCGTCCTTTTTTGTAGTTTTAACTTTTAATTAATTAACTGGTGCAAGTTCTGCTGAGCAGTTTGGTTGATCTTGCACTAAATTGCACCTTTGTGGGCTCCGTCTGGTTACGAGGAAATTTGTTGTCAGAATGTTTGTTAGTTTGCTAATTAATTACTCCAACAAAGTCAAAATGAATGAATGAATATTCTTACATCCCTTTCAACACTCTCCAACCAAATGCTTCTCCTTGCAATATTCAGCCGTTCTTGTGCACAGTAAAATTTCATTTTGCAGGTTTTTTTTTTCTTTTTGTGTGTGTAATTTATATTACTAGAAACAGTGTATGTTAAAAGATAGGTATATGATAAAACATTAAAAACACTATTAAAAACAAATATATATATATATATATATATCCAAAGTGGTGCAGTACAGACGGTCAAAGTTTGTGCTAAAAGTGATTAAGGGGTAGAAGTTTCAAGATGGAAACTCGTGCTTATTTTAGTTATACCCACTTAGGGAGAGTTATCCAATGCTTTTGCAATACTCAAATGCGGATTAGTCTCGCCCGAAGGGCAAGAAAACCACGTGATAAACCCAAAAAAAAAAAAAAATAGATATATTTGAGAATGGTAGGAGTAGCTTTAAGTGAAGATTAAAAAAAAAATAATCAATTAATATGGTTTCGGCCACATACAACAAAAACCTTTAAATATTTAAAAAATGACCTATTAATAATTTATAAATAATGATAGAAATAGAGAAAGACCTAATATACTATGAATAAAAATATCAAATAAATAAAAAAGAATTAACTATGTGTAATTTAGATATCATTAATCCTCTCTATGTGGGCGTAAGACTTTGTGCATATATTATGTCTTGATGTCATCACTCAATTCAACACAAATTATAGAATTACAGAAAATCGCGTTTGCTAGTTGAACCAATTAAATTTGACCATGTTTGCACTTTTTCTAGCAAGAGGGTCATATCCATCAAACCAAATAATTAAATCATCGTCATCTTCTTTGTTTGCAAGTCTAATAATAATTTAATTTACGAAGTTACATTCAACAACATACATTATAATTCACAGATCCACCAACTGTGCCAAAATACAATTATAAATCAAAAGCTGTAAATCTAATATATAGATATATCATTAAAAGGGACTCAAATAACAACATCAGTCTAACAAACCAGCATTGCCTGACAAATTCTATATATTTTACATTTTAATGTTACTAATGATTTAAATACTTCATCAACAAATTTTCACATGCCAATCATAAACATCAACTCAACTAAGCATGTTTCCAACTTTATGGGATTGACTATATAAATCCACTTCCACCATTTTGCTTGATTAAAAGCTAAGTTGATCCTTAAATTATAAGCACTAACATCTTTTTCAATTGTTTTTATCTATATTATTTTAGATCTTTCTTTACATCTATCATTATCGGGGATTTTTATTGAAATATGTTACTCTTCGAAGTATTTAAAGATTTTCATTGTACGTGTCTAAACCATTTTAATCGATTCTATCTCATTTTACTTTCAATTGGGGGTTACCAGGGCGTAGCCATTTGAAGGCCCTCATGGACTATAGTTCATGTAACTTTTTTTTTTTTTTAAAAGCTCATAACCAGCCCAGATAAGTAATTTGGAAAAAAACCCATAATACCCCAATCCCCAAATCGCAAAATCGGCAAAAAAAAATTGCACAAATCAACCCCAAATCTCACAATTGAGCCATTACAAGTTTGATGTTCTTGAAATTTCAGAATATTGCTTCTTTTTCATAATTATGTCAATGTTTAGCAAAAATAAGGAAATCATAACACTACACTTTGATTGATAAATTGATTCGATTATTTATGACTCTTCTTTTGTCCACAACATCAACAGAGCGAGCATTTTTAGCTGTGAAGTTTGTCAAAACATCACTTTGTTTTAAAATAGAGGATGATTTTCTTATAGCTTGTATGGTGATATATATATCGAAAGAGAGATTGTTAATAACATTGATTTAGATTCTATTATTGATGAGTTTGAAGGTTTGAAATCTCGTAAAATAAAGTTTACATAATTTTTATAATTGCATTGCATTGCATTTTAAATTTTTTTTTTTTTAAGTTTTATGTTCTTGTGTTATATATTGTAGTTAATATATACATTTTGACGTGCAAGGTTCATAATGTCCCCCTATCGAAATGTACCTTTTATTTTTAATAAATAATTTTTTCTTGTACCGTCGATGTTTGTTCTAAAAAAAAATTAGTTCACCAAAAATTTAGCCCCTGCTCTTACTATTTCCTTGAATATGTTCAAATCTAGTTCTTTATTTTAATACTTTAATAAGTATCCATCTTGATCCTGAACCTATACTCCTATTATTGATGAATAACAATTTTTCTTAAATTGATTTTCACACTCACTAAGTTTCAATTTATTTTTCAAACTATCAAACATTATCTACATCCCCATATTGAAAACATAAAACTGCATTCATTTTTACCATAATATTGAGATTTGACTTCCCGAATGCTCAGTATATTGAAATATTTTGAATTCTTGCTACTAAATATGAGTGTTGGAGTAGCTCAGTTGGTTAGAGCGTGTTGGAGGTTCAAGTCCTTCCTCGAGCGCACACTTTGCCTGCCAATTTAACCACTTCTTTGTAAAATTTTGGTTTTTTCATTTTTCTCTAATGTTTCTTTCTAATTAGGAAAAATAAAAATAAATAAAAATAAAACCTACTAAACGAAATCTTATATTTTGGGGAATTCTGTCGTCAACCTTTAAGACTTAAGTTGAAATTTCTGACTGTAATTCTCCAATACTATGATTATTGAAGTAATCAAGATGGAGAAAAGCCCGTGTAATTTTTTAATTAGATTTTTTATACCGTGGACTACGTATAGAAACACCTACTACTCACCACTTTTTCTACTCATTAATTAGTGCACGTAAATAGGGCTCCTTGAAAAATGTATAGAAGGGGAAAACTCAAAATCCCTTTTCAAATATTGTCGATTATACTTTCTAAATTTGATTTTTTTTTTTTGACTTGTTCATATTCTTTACTAATTTTCCAAAGTAAAGCATCTCCTAAAAAACAAAAAAAATATATATATATATAAAAGAAAAAATTAGTCTACCAATAACAACCTCAAAATTAAATGAAAACTTATGAAATTAGCACATATTAACAATCTAAATTAGAAACAAGATAAACATGAAAATGAAAATGTGCAGGCCCTACATCCTGACCCATTTCCTCATAAAAAATGGGCACTAAAAACACAATGGACGCGCGCCCATCACGTTGCACCACAATGGAGCCCAAACGGGACGTTTGTGGACTCACATTTCAGTTGTGGTGGACCCAAATGGTCCATAAATTATGACCCCCTCCCTCCTATTCCTTTCAGGGTGGCTCGGTCACCAAAAGCAGAACCACTGACCCACCTATCACAAGATAATAAACATCAACAATTTTTCCTTCGCTGGATCTGTCGTCTGATCTGTCGTCCGATTCCCTTTGTTCTCGGCCCACCCCTCCACCACTGACCGGACCCACTAATTAGATGGGTTGGTGGTGCCGTTGGACAAGAGGCGCTTCTGGTGGTCATGGTCTTCACCGGACCCATGGCCCATCACCACCACCAAAACCATGAAGTCACAGCTGACAAGCATCTACAGTTGCTTTTCTTTGTTTTTCTTTCTTTTCTTTCAATTTTCTCCTCTCGAAAAATTAATGGTCATTAACGAAAAAAATGACCTATTTATTAACCGTGCATAGTAATAATAGACGTCATGTAAGACTTAGCATTTAATAGAATAGAGTAAACAAAACATATTTGTATAAACAACTCTATGTAATTAAGAAAAGGCTTACTTGAGTTTGAGGCTCACATCCAAATTTTGTATCTACGGCAGTCAAAGGAAGCATCAAACATTTTTTTTTTTAATAACTGGGCCCATTTGTAAACGTGGATCCACTAAGTTGATTTATTTCATTCAGACCGTCCAACCCCAACAAATACAATAAGGGCCCCCACCACCAGTGTATCACAAGTCACGTGACTCCGGTCGTTGTGGAGGTGGTGGGCCCATCAGAGCCCAATGGAAGCGTTATGGTCAGATCAGAAGATGTTAACGGCTCGGAACGTCTGGCAAAGTTATGGTCAGGCGTCCAATGTGGACCATTTTGAGTGGAGCAAAACCGGGGGCCCACAAGGGAAAGTAACTAAATGAGAGTATAAGTTTATTTTTTTTATTTTTTTTAAGAAAACGAGAGTAGAAATTGGACCAGGAAGTTTTGATAGAATACCATTAAAGATAGGGAAAGAATGATGTTAAGAGCTGGGAATGTTGACTCGTAGTCAGTCAATGATGGACAAAATTATTCGATGTAGGATGATGTCTTAGGATTGGCAAATAATTATTTTTTTGAAAATAACCACAACAGATCTTAGGCTAATTTTTTATTTTTAATTTTTTTAATTCTTTTTCGGTGTCAATTATTTTTAAATTTTTAAATTATTTTTTGAAAATAATCATTGTAAAATATAAGACTTAGTTTAAGAATTATTCTATTTTTATTATTTTCAACTCCTTTTAATTTATTTTTTTTATTATAGTAACTTTCTGTTTCTTTTTATTCGCGTGCAAAGCACACGGAGTACTTATATATAATGCTACTTTAGATATTGCCTTTTGAATTTATCGTGCAAAGACAATTACTATGTACCTAACGACACTTCGGTAAAAATTGTCATCTTAAATAATTTTTAACGATACATATTAATGAAATATCGTCAAAATTGTGCCATAAAAAATTACTTTTGTTGTAGTGAAAAGAACCTAACTAACTACTTGTCCACATTCATTTCCTTACAACCAGTTGTAAATAAACAAGCCATGTCCTTTTTATAAGAAAATTACGACTTTATAAAATCTAGCCAAAAATAATAATAATATGAATATTATTACACTGATTTTAAGATTCTTGGGCTTAGTTTTGTTTATGTCAATTATCGACCTAAAAAAATCCTTTGTCAATTATGGATAATTAATGCTAAAAATTGTTTTGCCTAAAAGTTATAATTAATAGTTGGATGACCAATAATATGTGTAACCCCACTTTCTTTCTTTATTTCTTTTTCCATTTTTTTTTTTTTGTCACAAGATTATCATAATTCTCTAATTTCGAAGTATATTCTCTCAAGGTTATCATGAATCATTTTAAAGAACCTACAGACACAAGAAAAAATGAGCACACAAACCCTGACATGAGAGTGGGCAGAGGCCAAAGGACAAGAGAATAAAGCCCTTACAACCACGGGCACATAAGACCCGATCAGGTCAACTAGGGCCTAGGCCTACAACAATTCTATGAAAAACTATAACCATAGTATGATCTTAAAAATTATAACTCACAGTAAGGGTTCTTTTTTTTTTTTGGTTTTCCATGCGGTATTCATGCTATTCGGGAGAGACTAATTCGCATTCAAGTACTGCAGGGATATTGAGCGACTCTCCTTAAGTGGACCAGATTAAGGTCAGCACGCATTTCAATCTTGAGACCTTCGTCCCTAAACCACCTTTAGTACAGTGGGGTTCAATAATATATATATATATATATATATATATCAAGCTATTAGTAATATTTGGAGCCTATAAAGCAAACTCTATGGACCCGTTTGGTAACTCGAATAGGATAGAATTAGAATGGAATAGGGGTATTTTTAGCCCCTATCCTGGAGGTGAGGTGAGATAGGATAAAACTTATCCCAACTTGCCCTTCTATCCCGTTCCAGCGGGATAAATCAATTCCACCATTTTTTGTAAGATTGTTTATCCCGCCCTTATTTTTTTCCTCCTCTTCATCTTCGTCTCCTTCTTCTTCTTCTTTCTTTTTACAAAAAATAAAAACGAAAAGAAAAGAAAAAATAGACTGGTTTAGCAAATCATAAAACCTTGCTGGATTTGCAAATAGTTGGTTTTTTTAATGTAATTTAAAAAAAAATGCTTAAAAAATTTATTTAATTAATTTTTAATCTTATCTCATGTGTTACACTACACACAGAATATATTATTTTTAGTCCAATCTAATTCATTTTAATTTATTCTCATAAAATTAATCATATCATATTTTGCGCACAAAACGCACCCTATTAGTCTTAAGACCAGCAAAAGTTAGCTAGCTAGCTTGTTTAATTTTCACCTATACTTGAAGAGAATGGCCTAACAGTAGTGGTTGCGCCACTTGCATGTCCCATACGCAAAACTCATAGTTCATATTAAATAAGAACCGTTGAAGATCTTTGCCAACTTATAATACATTAGATAATAATGTATCCTTCAAGTTATAATACCTTTTAATAATTAAATAATAATGTTTAGATGATATAAGCAAGTGACTTATCATTATTTAATTAAGCCTTCTACCCAATTCCCATTGGACCCATCATCAATCTTGACACCTCTCTATGATCTGTTACCATATCTCACTACCAAAGCAACTCGCTCCTTAACTTCAAATTGACATGTCACATTTTAAACAACAGTTTTTAACATGAATTAAACCCAACAGATTCAAGTCAATGGTAAAAGTTTAACCCCCTTTTTTTTTAACTATAATTTTGGCTAGCAATCCATTTGATAACATGATATAGAACATCATCTCTTCCAAAGACACTTGTTATGAGGTAATAGCAGGGATGAGAATAAAAATTTTATAGATTTTCGTGTTTGTTTTACTATTTGTAATTTTACTTTTTCAAAAAAATGATTACCACGAGAAAGTTACTTTTTATATTAACTTATTATGTTAATTTTAATATTATCAAATTTTAAATTACTTTTTTATAATACTATATTATTTTAATATTAAATAAAGTCAATTGTATTAATTTAGATTATTTCTAGTAATTTTTATACATCTATATATTATTGTAGTAAGTCCTTCCACATTAAATTTTATGAAGAAGGAACCATCGATTTTTCATCAAAAATTTGATGAAGCAGTACTATCATTGCTGAATGATTTAATGTAGTCTATGTACAAAAGAAAATAAAAAACATTATGCAACTTATATATTCTGCTTGCTAGCTATATATATATATATATAGATGATACCAAGGGCACTACTTTTTCAAAAATGGAGTATCAAATTATAATGCCAATAACCCCATTTGGAAATACAAATCTATCAGCAATATGCTTTTAATCTCATCAAAATATTTGACATTAATGGTCTCTTTCTTTAATTTTTATGGATCACATTAATGAATCCTAATATGATTTGTGAAAAAGAATCAATTAAATTAGTACGGCTCTCATCATTGTGATTGAAGTCAGCTAATCATTGGGTCATTCTCATGGACTACTAGATTAGGAAATAATTTGAAAACAATCAATGATGATATATTGATTATTTGTGCCATATTGGCTTGACAAGTAATTAATGATAATATTTTTCTTCACAAAAAAATGTAGGGTTAGTGTAACAAGGAGAGTTAACTAATTGTTTTGTCAATAGATAAGCTTGAAGAGAACGGTCAAACCTTGGTTGTCAGCTGGACGTTCCGTACGTAAAACTCAAAGTGCATTTACAGAACCATAGGATACATTAAATAAATGTCATATCATTTAAACTTAATTTTAATCAAATAAACAAGTGCCTTATTATGAGAGCGTGCATTGTATATAGGTTGATTTTTATTATTAATTTTAAAAGTTTTTTAATAATAATAATAATATTATCAAAATATTATTACAACTAAAAATTAATATTCTAAAATGAGAAGGATTGCTTTATCTCGAATTTTAAAAAAAGAAAAAAAAAAAAGGAAATGTCATTACAAGTCTAAAAAGAGTAATTTTATTGCATATCATATGGATATTTAGTATATTTAGCACCAAAGCAACATGTCATTTTTATTATTATTATTATTATTATTATTATTATTATTATAAATTTTTTGGTACCCAAAAGGTGTTATCATTCTCTTTGGACGAGACTAATCCTCTGAGACTGAACATTACAAAGTTGTGTGTTTGAGTTGGCTCTCTCAACAAAAATAGATAAATAGAGGCACGTCCAGGCTCGAACTCGAGACCTGAACCTCAACACTACTTATATTCAATTCTTCAGTCAACAGAGCCACCACTTGTCGGTGAGCAACATGCCCTTTCAAACATCTTGCAAAATACAACCTTAACCAAAATGACATTCAACTCAAAGAAACGTTTTATCAACTACACATATACATAAAAATGTAAAAAAATAAACAAATAATGTTCAATATTTATATTAAAACTATTCAATTATCATATTCCACGCATAATAGTTGATTTTTAAAAACAAAGTTACCATCTAATGAGACTAGCGTAGCCATGCGTCTGATCCCATGGATTACTAGTCTTTCCTTTGATGATAAGTTTGAAGCGAGGGTTTGTGGGGAAAAGAGGGGTCCACAAAGGGTGGTATATGTTCCCCCTCTAGTCGTTCTACTACACCGACAGTGGAGGGTGGATGGGCCCATTGTTTGGTACCGTCCAAATTAATGGGCCCACCCATACACTCTCTCCCTTGATGGGCCCAATAACGTCAAATCCGTATGAAGAAACAGTCGAGCATCTCTCCCCCCAACATTAAATATACATCATTGATCTCTCCTTCTCTGGACCACCACCCTCCTTCTAAGATCTAAGATCTAAGATAAATAAAATAGTCCACCAATGAGGTGGCCCTTCACCAAATTTGTAGAATAGCTCAGTTGGGCCCCACCAGAAGGTGGTGGCCCAAATGGGACTTCCTAGTGGTACAGCCCACTTGGCCCCACCACCACCACCATTTGTTTGTTGGGGTAGGTTCTTCTCTAACCTACAAACATCTCACGATATTATTATTCATATTTATCGCGAAATTTTACTTCAGCTGATTACCACGTGTCGGACGGTGGGCGAATCAAGCACTGAAACATCCGGGAGATTGACGCGTGTCAACTGGGGTAGTGGTTCTATCTTGATCACCAACCGCGACACGCAACCGAAAAACAAGAAGAAGAAGAAGCTTTTGTTCTTGTTGTGTGTGTGTGTGGGCCGCCACTACGTACTATGCGTGCCGTCTCGAATAGGTGGGGGGCCCACCAATGAACCATGAACGAAACGTGCCGCGGGCGCGCATGCCAACACATGGACGCAATAGGATGATAGTGCAACTCAGCACGGATCACCCTTTGCTTGACCCACCGACTTCTGGGCCCCACCTAAAAAATTTATCAGATCTGATCATACACGTGCACCACTCACACGTGTTGTTAATCCTTCACACGTGCTAAACTCACCAAGAAAGTATGAAACTAAACCAATTGAAAAAAATAAAAGAAAAGAAAAATTAAGAACAAGTTTAATTAATGGAGAATAAGATGAGGAGATAATAAAAATTGTAATAAAACCCTTGTTGTTCCTGTTTTGAATCACAAGAGAAATATAACCCAAAATTTAAAGAAAAAAAAAAAACCTCTATTTTTTTTTTTTTTCTTCTTAGAAGGTTTTTATTGTTGTTTCAGGATTTAGAAGGGCTATTGGTTTGGTCATGTTGTTGGCGATGCTTCACAGACCGACCCATGAAATGAAGCTCTTGTTTCTCGTAAATCTCCAGCGAAAAATCTCTAAGCAACTGCGTCGTAGTAGTTGTAGTAACAGAGCTCGTAGAACTAGGCGCCATAGTCGTCGATCCCTTCCCCGCGGATTTCACCCCCGCTATACTATTACTAGAACACGACCCACCCATAATCGCTGTAGTACTAGTAGTAGCGTTATTGTTGTTACACGCCACCGCTGTTGTAGCTTGATGAGCTTCACTAGGAGCAGCAGCAGTAGCTAAACTAATCCCGGGCTGCATAGCCGAGATAAAAGACGAAATGGGTCTACCACCAGCAGCCGAAATATTCACCAGAGGCGTCATAGCGGGCGGGAACGCCCATATCTGCGGCTGGTTCGATGGCCCGGCGGCCAGCGCCGCCGGTGGAATCATCCAGAAGGTTCCAGCAGCCGCCACCGCGTTCGACGGAATCACCCTTCCACCGGCACCCACCGCCCACATCGGAACCAGCCCCGGCGCCGCTGCCGCGGCTGCAACAGCGGTCGCGACGCCCGCTGTTGTTGTGGTGCCTATTGTGGGAACGACAGGGGCGAGGCCGGAAGAGGTAGAAACTCCGTCGCCGGCGTCGTAGAACTCGCTCGTCGCCGGCCGTTTCCGCTTCTTCTTGGTGGTTTCGAGTGGTTCTGGGTTGGAAGAAGAAGTGGTCGGGATCTTGAGGGTGCCGCCGACGGACATGGCGATGGCGGGGATGGTTCCGGTGCCGGTGGCTGCGATTATCGCCGGCTCGGCGTGTTCGAGGAGCCAGCGAATGGTTTCGCCGTCGGATTTGTGGCCGAGTTCGCGGGTGAGTTGGAAGATTCTGGCGGCGCAAGTGGCGGGCATGCGAATTCTTCTGCCTCGGCCTTCGACCTTGGTGTGACGGTCCTTTGTGGAAGCTCGTCTAGCCGGTGTTGTTGCGGGCTTGCGAACTTGCATCTGCATCATGGGCACGGAAAGAGGCATCGGAAGTGGCATCGGCGGCGGCATCTGCATCTGCATCTGCATCGCCACCGGCACGACTCCGATTGGTTGTGGCGGTCCTTCGAGTTCTGGGTTGGTCTCTGCGGGCTCTTCTTTGAGGGAGATAATCACCGGCGGCGCCGGTTGTTGTGCCGGAGGAGTTGGTAGAGTTGTCGTCATTCGAGGAAGATGATGATTGTTGTAGTGGTTTCCGTGGTTTTGACCGCTGTTGTTGTGGTTGTTTTTGGTATTGGCAGCGGTTGGTTCTTCGTCTCCACCACTGTCTTCTTCTTCTTCTTCTTCTTCTTCTTCTTCTTCTTCTTCTACTACTTCCTGTTTCTGATTGGAAGTCATGTTTTGAGACCAAATATCTAAGAGACCCAGAAGACGTAAACTGAACCGAAGATCAAAATAAAGAACCAGACGAGAAATAAAGAGCTTTTACAGATATTTTGGGGAAAAAATCGTATCTTTTTTTCTTATCTTGAAGCGCTTCTAAGCTTCTAAGAAGATGAAGAAACGAAACAAACCCTAGAAAGTAGGAAATCTCTTCTTCTTCTCTTTTTTTCTAAGCTCTTGAAGCACCAAATACAAAACAGAGTCCTTGTGGCACAACCACCTTGGCCTAAACGAACTCTTCGTATATATATATACATTTGAATAGAGGAAGGAGAAGAGAAGCACGCACACCATCCAATGTGATGAGAAGATCGGACGGTGGTGATTGAAGAACAACAGAAGGAGTGGGACCCACTTAGATGTAACATATGGTAGGTCCCCCCCTCTCCTCCCATAGGGTTAGGAATTAGGATGATGCCCTGTTCAATTGGGTCAAAGCCGGTGGAGCTTCCAACCCCAAGGCCAACGGTTCTTATTTTCCAATAAATAAATAAAAAACCTTCTCTTTTTACTATTATTTATTGATTGTCCCTTCTCTCTTGTGACCTTGTCTGTCTCTCTTTATATTAGATTTTGAGATATTTGGGATGTTGGGTGGTTCCCACTTCCGCTTTTCTGGTCCAAGTTGCACAAACTTGGCAACTTCCCATTACTGAATAACAGCACTGTTCTTTTAAAAAACACTACATTTCCTTGCAAATTTCTCAGCTTCTTCTTCTTCTTCTTCTTATTCTTTCAATGTTGTCAAGATATTGTTTCCAGACAACTTTTTAATAACACCCAATAACATAACTCAATAAGAGCGTGCATTTCTTCACCGAACACACTCGCTTTCGGTACCTTTAACTCTCTTCAGCGACCTGTATCTTACCTTTTTTTTGGTGCAAGAAATGATCCGGTGTTTCTTAAATTTGGTTCACTACATTCAATCCAACGATCACCCTTGCTTCTAACATACACAATCAAAAAATCTCAAATAATGTTATATGCATCGCGTTTTATACTCGGTCCCAAAGAAGATAAAAAAGAGAGGATTAGAGGTGGCAATATAGGTCACGATACGATAACACGATTTGAAACTAATACAAAATAAACGAGTTTGAGTTTTACGTAAATAAGTGCGAGTCAAAATAGGTTAAATTTAGTTAGACACGATTAAATTTTAAGTCAAAAGCAAATTGACTTGCTAAACCCTAAATTAACCCGTTTAACACGATTATATTTTGTGTTTGAGACTTATGTTATGTGTGAAGACTTTTTAATATTTTATGTCATATGTTGAAACTCTAATTTTATAATATTTTATTTGGTTTTTATTATATAATTGTATAATTATGATTTTAAATTTTTTATTTATATATTAATTTAAAATTTATATGTAATAAATATGTTAGAATGAACTTGTTTAAGCTTTAAAAGTTATAAACATGTTTAACCCGTTTATTAAATATGTCGGGTTTGAGTTTACATATAATGACACGTTATTTAAACGTGTCGTGTTTGAGTTTATAATATATTTTATTATACACCACCGTTTACGACTCGACCCCTAAAAAAGATTATACTGTGTTAGATTAAATATTAGTATACTCTATGTAATTGATAAAAAACTTAGCTAAGTTGAGTTGATGTGTTCTTGTTGGGAAAGTTCTATCATTTCGTTCTTGTCTCGAATGGGGACTAGTCTCGTACCCGAACGGTATGGAGATTGAGAATAAAGAATTTTTAATGGTTTATTGTGGGGTTTTGGATCAATGTCAATATGTTTGTGGAGCACCGAATCAAATCTCTTTAATATTTTCAAGATAAAATTTATAGCAAAGTAGAACATATTTTTCCCAACATTCTTAATGCATTGCACCTTATGCTTGAAATGGGGCCTGGCTAACTGGCAGTGTTTTTTATTCCTTTCGGGGTATGGGTAAAGAGCAAATCGCATTTTTAGACTCACGTTTTCTAAATGAATTCTTAATAATTGTACTTTTGGTTATCCAATGGCATTTTATACAAGACTCCCTTTTCCATGGAGTGAGAATAATATTAACACATGTATACATTTGTTGATGAAAATGTCTTACATGTTACTCAGTTAAAGTTTCCTTTGGGTAGTTGGTAGTTGAAATTGGCTGAGAAGGTTGGTTTTTTGGGATTTTGGTACAAAGAGGAGGGAGAGTCCATTTGACAGATTTTCTTGAAGCCTTAATGAGAATTAATTTTGTAAGATTCCAATTAGCTTTTTTTTTTCTATTTTTGGGCATAAGAAGATGTTTTTGAAATGGAAGAAAATAAAATGGTTTGGAGACTCAAGAAATGAACTTAAAAAGTCAGGCGTCTGATTCCATTAGATCAACACATAGTCGTATGTATTGCATGCGCAGCTCTATATTGATCGAAGGAATATTATGTTTGAGTTTGTTTTTTCAGTTTATTTGGGAAATTTCTTTAGTAGGGTTCAATACAAACAATGTTGATTGAAATATTTTACTTTGGTGTAAATTACAACACCTTTTCACTTTTAGATTGCAATCATATTAATCGAAATAGGATATACCATAGTTTTCATCTTAGTCAGCACTCTTTAATATATGCTTCTTTTTTTTTCTATATTCCTATGTATTATTTAATGAACATGAAATACAATTGTAAAAAAGAAATCTTTCATTTTTTTCTTCTCAAAATTTGATTATAAATTGAGTTGAAATGATGGATTATTTAATTGGTAGAATCTCTCTCTCTCTCTCTCTCTCTCTCTCTCTATATATATATATATAATAAAACTTCTCTATAGTAATACTAATAGGATCAAGTTAAATTTATTAATATAAATAGGTTATAACTTAAAAGAGTTGTACTTAAGAAAAATAATATAGTTTCAAAAAACTATGTTTGAAAAGTTAGAAATGTTTTAGCTTCAACAAAAAAGTATTCATGCTGATGAGTTACTATACACCCGCAAGTTCAAAGACGTTGTAATAACACTAAAGATTAAATCATTGTCTCAAACAACTTTAAATAAATATTTTATTTCATCTTAAACTATGTAGAGGCAAGTTATAGTTAATATATTTTTTGCAATATACAGTTAATTATTACTATATTGAGTCAAGTTTTTTTAAGATGAGACCTAGAAAAATTATAATTGGCCCAAGTTGGAACCGAATTTTTTTATGATTATATAAAGGTTATTCCTTTACAAAGTATCACTATAGAGAGGTTTTATCGTGTGTGTATATATATATATATATATATATATATGATAAAATTTAAAATAAATAAGAAAAAAATAGTTTTTCCATGATAGTCCCATCCCTTAAACCTATTGAGGATAAAGTATTTGCATGAATAACGTAATTAAACTTCTGAGAGAGTCATTCATTCTAAAATCCTAAATAAACAGTTTTGGATCACTAAAGGTAATAATATTTAATTAATAATTTTTTTAATGTATAGGAAACTTTATGACGAATAAAAAAGATTTATTATTAGTTGTGTGTGTATATATATATATATAGTGTGGTGCTCATAAGTGAATTTGATGTAACATTAAGAATACGAATCTAAAAAAATTAACCCGCAGCATATATATATATATATATATATATATAAATACAGTACTGTTGGTTGAGTTGAAATTAAAAATAAATTATATATAAATCTTTGATAATTAATTAAGTACTTTAAGATTAGAAAGAAAGGATAATGTTAAATAAGTTTTGAGTCCATGCCATGATTTACTTTGTTGTTTAGATAAAATCATAGACAATTTGATAATATAGAGAGCTATTAATTTTTGACTTTTGAATTTGATAATGTTTGACAAGATAAGCAAAAGGTTAGAAAATTTAATATGTTTGGATTTAATTGTTAGTGACGATTAATTGCATATAGCAATGAAATTTTCTTAATCATATTTAAAAGTAATATTATTAAAATGAATAGAAAGAATCAACCAATAAAATATAAACTAGAGTTTCATCATATTTACACTACAAATTAAACTAGGAAACTTTTAACCAAATTAATAAATAAAACTAAGAAACTACTTTTATAATTAGGTTGAGAATCTAAAACCTGATTCAACATTTAATTCCTTCTTTTATTAAGGGAGAGAGAGAGGATAAGGGCAAAAAGAGAATTTTAGTAATCAATTATCAATAAAGTAACTTTTAGATATATATATATATATATATATATATATATATATTCTCTTTTAATTATGCATAATTAGAAGTTTGACAACAAACATTTCTAATAATTTGACTTAATAAATTTATAAAAGAGTTTTGGTAGCCATTTGCAACAATAGTTTTTATATGATGTTGATTTTGTTTGAAATGAGGCAGGCCGGATATCATTTTTATATAATTAAGTCAAATTAATGTTGGGTCAATCTTCTACCACCATTGGTTAATTCTCAATAAACATTAAAGTCTTAGGTGAATTTCATTTGCTTGTTTCACATTCAAATTTTGATATATACCTTATATATATGTGTGTGCGGGCGCATGTGTCTACAAAGCACTATACATTTTTTTTTTTTTTTTTTGAAACCTCGGTAATTAGGTTAATTTAGCGCAACTGACTAATCTCAAAGGGTGTAAGCTCCTAACACGCAAAAAGGACACCCCTTAAAACCATGAGGATACCTTGGATGGGGTACAAATATATTTGATTGATTTTATTTATCAAACAACTTACTTTATGCATGATTTGATTTAGGTTGTGATTTCGTGTTTTTAAATATAACATCATAAGTTACTACGATAATACAAAATTGTTTACCTTGTGATATATCATTACCAACATGAGGAGATTCGTATGCAACAAAGCTGACCATCCACATTATTTTAATTAGTATATATAGATTACCAAGGAAATTTAACACTTGTCGATAAAATATTCAATCTTATTAAATAACCATATTAATTACTCTAAGATGATATCTACGAAGTGGCAATATTAAGAATGTATTTTGTATAATTCTGAGAACTTTATTATTTTTAACATATTGTTATGTGTCTTTTTAACATCACGAGGGGCAAATGTGACTGTGAAGGAATGGACCACTTCTTCCGCACACACGCGCGCGCGCACACACACAGGAAGATTGTGATCCTCTACGCACCAAAGCCCTTTTCTATCTCACAAGGTCCCAACATCCTTAAAATTCAATTTGATATTAAAAGGGAACAATGCTTGACCAGATTACATGATATATTATATATATATATATATATATATATATATATATAACATTGATGATTTTTTTTTATTTTGTCATTGTACATTAATTTCATATATTTAAGTGCTCTCATGATTTATTTTTTTGGCTTTCCACGAAATGTCTCCGTACCTTTCGAGTATGGGTTTAGTTCTCATTCGAAGAGAAAATAAAATAGTAAACCTCTCTCAATTATGAGGGCGCCTCCAATAATCAAATCTTAGAACTTCTATATTTGGGACTTAGCCTGAGTCAACCACTCGTTAGTAAGTGCTCTCATGATTCATGAACATGAACAATAATTTCTACAGCAGAACACACAAATTAGCAATTATACAAAATTTTTATCTCTAGTAAGAAACATATATGAATTCACACAACTAGTAAGCTTAACACATGCATTAAAATTTTATTGTTTTTTTTTTTTTCTATCAAGAAGAATTTTATTTTATTTTTTTAATTTTATTTTTTTGTTTCCCATTAGATATCCTTATATCTTTCAAGTATAAAGTCGTCGTACAAAGGTTTAAGGCGAAAGTAGAATAATAAATTTTTCTAAAATTAAATTTTAAAACTTTTATATAAAAATGACTTCACTTGCTCAAGTGGTTATTCCCCCACCTTTAGGTAGAAGTGTTTAGGGGGTAGGGGAAGTTGGATAATGTGAAAACCAACTTCCAAAGAGATAGGGCCCGCGTGCGTGCGTGCGCGCATCAAAACATCATGGAAACATAAGAATAAAGGAATGATATCTTCATCCTCCCCCCTTCCCTTCCTCCACACACACCCACTTTCAGTCCATCAATTCACGTGGTTAAAATGATAAAATAAAACTCTAAACAACAGAGAAGATTAATATTAACTAATATGAGAGATGGAGAGGGAATCTTTTAATTATTTACTCTTTTACCTTTTTTTTCACAAATATCATGCAGATCTATCCATACTTTCTTATATGGGTCCATAAAAAACAAAGCACAAAAAAAAAATACAAAGGCAATAATAGTTTAGTAATGCTAGAGTATCAATAATGACATAGATTCATAGTACATATTACTTTTACATACACTTACCATTGATCAAGACAGGTTCTAATAGTTAGAGCTTATACATATAATCCCTAATAATATGAGTTTGAGTGTCATTGTTAGGTGAAGTGGACATGATCATTGCTTGAAAAAAATTATGTATCGTAGATTACGTATAAGAGCCCTTGCACACCAATTAAAAAAATGTTATTGTCTTTCCTCATTTAAGCTTGTCATTAGCCCTATACTCCAGGTTTAAAAAAAAAAAAAATGGTAAACTTTAAATATCATTATAACATATTAATAGATAATTAATTAACACTTCTTAACGCTTCAAACGATGAAGGTCGAATGTGGAGGTGGTGGTCCTCGGCCCTCAGCCCCACCTCATGTGTTCTGAATTCTCTCGTCTGATAAGATGGTGGGAGCGGGGAGGAGGAGGAGGAGGAGGAGGAGGAGGTGGTGGGTGGGTTCCTTCTGTCGTCTGCCTCGTTAAACGGGCCCCACAGTCCTCTCTCTCTACAAAATGTGTGGGCCCCACACCCTCTTGCCTCGTGGGCCACGTCGTCGTTGCTATGGAGATGAGACCCACTTGGATGAGGGATGTGGTCCCTCTCCTTCCCTCCCACTGCTCTCGAGATGAGATATATATATATATATATATAAGTAGTAATATAATAAAAGGACCCCGCGTGCGTGGGCCCCTTTTCTATGTGTCCTCAACTACGTACGATGCCTCACACGTGTCTCTTTTTTTTATTTATTAATTTTTATGTTTTTTTTTATGTTGGTGAGGGGTTTTGAGTGCGACCCAGTTGTAGCTACTTATCGTGATGTCTCCTCTCTCTCTCTCGGAAAAATCACGACCTATTTTTAATTCAAATAAATAAATATGGGAGGAATGATTCGGTGCTATGCATGCAAGGGGAGAATCTAAAGGCCTCAACTAGAAATTAGTATCACGTTTAGGTCTCGGCCCTAATATTTATTACTTAACTGCGAAAAAAAAAACCAGACAATTTTTTGTTTAAAAAAAAAATACACACTTCATATATTATAGTAATAATTTCAGCTAAAACTGAGAATACGAGAGACATTAGTATTTAACGTTACAACTCAACCTAAGAAAGATCCTGTATAGTTCGTGATTAAAAAAAAACTAAAATACAACCAAAAAATAAAAATTTCAAAAATAACATTTTATTGTTTCATGAAAATAACATGTTTCCTTAATAAATTTTAAAAAACAATTTTTTAAATTTTAATTTACCAAACGCAGTTTTCGTGTTTTAAGATTTTTACACAAAAAATTATATCTGAATTATAAACCAAACACAACCTTAACAAAAAAATAAATAAAAATAAAAAATAAAAATTACAAGCATTTAATATTATTGCTATGCAACGTTATAAGATAAAGAAGATTGCCAACCTTTACTTTCATGATTCTTATCCCTTTGATTACCAATTCACACCAACCATTAAAATGCCCTTTGCTATCTGGTTAATAAGCAGAACGATTCTCGTAATTGCATAAAACAAATGCCCCAAAACAACCAGTTTGGCACTCTCTCCCTAACCCTTGTTCGTCCAAACACTGGAAAACCTTATGAAACACTCCAAAGCATTTCAAGTTCATCAAACTTAGTACTACTATCTGACCTTTAATGCTAGGAATCAGAATATTTTACAGACCCAGTTACCCAAAAGGTTGAT
The DNA here is from genome assembly GCA_035771175.1 of Paratinospora sagittata. Lineage (NCBI taxonomy): Eukaryota > Viridiplantae > Streptophyta > Magnoliopsida > Ranunculales > Menispermaceae > Paratinospora > Paratinospora sagittata. The sequence goes on from CM069591.1 coordinate 35,554,812, forward strand.
GATTTACCTAATAATACTCAAGCTAATCCTATTATTAATGAAACCCCGTAAGGAAGGCAATCAATTTCACAAACATATAGCCTGAAACATGTAACAAGAAAGACAAGTGGAACTGGCAAAATGGATTGTTTGAATCTCTATACCATACCATAATAAGAATTCAACAAATCTTCCAGCAACAAAAATAATGAACCGTCTTTGCTTCAAAAAGTAGAAAATTTTTGTTTTACTGTTTATAGTGCAACTATCAGTTTTTGTCTTTCGACCTATGATCATGAATTGGCCACTGCTCACAAGCACTATACTATGCTTTTCAGTATATAACAACTACATGAATTCATCAGCAAATCCTATCATGTAGCAAAATAAATAGACTAGACTTTCTAATATAATCAAATACCACCAAGCACATGCCTTGTATGTCTAAATATCCTCACTTGGTCTAAATATCTAGAGAGGAAAACTTGATCAGAACAAGTGAACAACATAAGTAGTATGAAGAAACTTAATGCAGAACGATTATCACTTCAAAAGGATAAACTTTGGAAGTCACTAAGAATCATCAGAAGTTGGAAATTGAACCAACACCTAGTTCCCCTATAGTGTGGAAAAAAGAAAGAGTGGTCAAGTGACAATGGAAATTAAGAACACCACATTCCTAATCGGGAATAGAAAACAAGGATGGAACTGACATAATCTAAGCAGAGCAGGATGCGCAACCACAAGCAACATCCATTGGAGAAATTCCTTGGAAAGTCCAAGGCCTCTCTGCTAACCTGATTGAACTCAAAACAGCATGAGAAAACACTTCAAGGGATATAAAATGTTGCGAATTCCTGGGCAGAGCACAGAGATTTTAGATTTACAACTTAGAATTCCTGTTGTGAATTCCACAACTATTATAAAAATCCATTCTTCGGTGTCAATCTAACTTAGAATTAAAGACCAATAAAGGGGCTAACAGTTGGCCAGTTGAATGCATACAGAAAATCCTTGCCTGATATATATAGAAGAAGAAATTCAAATTGACAAAGAACTTCCAGCTGCCCAAGGGGAAGGATATAAAGTCATATTACCCACAATTGGGCAGGATTGTGAAGTTCCAACTCCAGAGTATCCTTCTGTTAGGAACATCAACCCAACATGGAATCTAAGATGGGCCACATCACAATGCAAGCTAGAATAATAGGATCAAGAAAGGAGTATTGGTAGCCTGGAGTGAAAGGTGGAATAAATTCCATTCCCCAGCCTCAAACCTGTTCCCAATATGCCTTCTGATGTATGGTATGTACCAATCACCAAAGAAACTATGATACCTCCAAATACAAGGGATAAAACCCAATAGGTTGCTGAAAACGAATGCTGGAAAATATATACTGATCATAATTAACAGACACAAAAAGTATTATAAAACTATTTCATGATTGGAAGAGCAGTCAATGTTTGAATCTGAAAAGATAGATAAAGTGCAATGGAGAAGAGCCAACGCAAACCCACATCATTATCACCAACTTGATTCCACAAAAACTTCCCCAAATCAAACCAACCCATTGGCCACACATAGATATCAAGAACATACGAACAAATGAATGATTAACTGGTAGATAAAAATAATGCTTCTAATCAATGTAGGCTTCCAGCTTCCCCCACTTAAATATAATGGACAACCAAGAGAATATAAGATGATGTTTTACAAGACAAGAACAAGATGACAAGTCAATTTGAATTTCTCACAGATCTTTACATTACCATGTGAGTTTTGTTGTGGCTAATTTTTAGCTTCCAACCTTCAACTATCAAAAAAAGGATTAAGAGCATGGTTTCCCAATAAATGAAAATAAATTAATAATCTTTTTTATTAGATTGTTTACCTATTGAGCTCCATTCAGATTCTTTCCATTCATTCCTTACTATGGAATACTGAAGAGTTAGTAATTTAACATTATAAAGGAAAGTTATTTTTACAACTTTTTTTTTTCATAAAAAAATGATGCTTGCTTTCAAGACAATTAGCAATATCAAGTGATCACTTGCTATCATTGTCCTAATTTTATTTTATTTTGACTTTTTCCCTTTACAAAAACAAAAAGTCCTACTGTTCCACAAAAATACAACTCACTAGCAAAAACTACATGAAAAGGTAATAGGGATAGGCTATGAACAAATTTAGAAAGAAAAAACATGGTCTTGCAAAAGTTAACAATTGGAAGAAGGGTAATTCTAAATGCAACCACTAAAAACACTCTCTACCCACGTGCTTTATAAATTTTTAGCAATGATACATTCAAGTAGGTGTAGAAAGTGTTTTTGGTGGGTACATTTGGAATTACCCTTGCAACAATATAATCCAATTGATGATTATGGATGCAATAGTGAATCATAAAAAAAGAGTAAGACTCTAGAAATTCATTATTCAAGCCTTAGACTTCAATCCATTGTAGTCGGAACAGTAGAGTAGAGGTGACAACAACAGACTAATAGATGAGACGCAATCAAGTTATTTGTCTTCAACAGACTAACAAATGAAACGCAATCAAGTTATTTGTCTTGGTGGCTCATGAGGACTTCTAGGTTTCCTGATTAAGATCGTTTCTTGAACATTAGGGGTTGGTAGAATCTTGGCTGGCCAACTATGAGAGTCCAAATTCAAAGAGTGGGTTGTCCTCCCAACAATTGGGTCTTCTAGGGGTATTATGGTTGCCTACGATGTTGGTTCAGTTAAAGTCATTCAGCAGCTTCTCAAAGACTATTCTATATCTATCCAAGTGATAAGAGGCTACCCTTTGAGTTGGTGGCTAATCAGGCCCAAATGGAATGGATGTAGAGAAAGTCAATATTTGGGACAAGATTGGGGACCTTAGCAATCTACCTGGCCTAGACTGATGTGTTGGATGGGGATTTCAATGTCATGAGGCATCTCAATGGGAAATCGAACAACCCTAGAAGCACAAAAAAGTATGAGTACCTCTGGTATGTTCATCTTGGGGCTAGAGTTGAGAGATCTTCCTCTTCTCCATTCAAGATTTACCGGTCTAATTTGAGACCCAATCCAGTTTGTAGCACATTGGACATATTTTCATTAGGACAAGGAATGGATGTTATATTCTCCTTCTCAACAAAAGAAGCAAGAGTCTGACTCATGTTTAATTATTGGCCCATTATCTTGGACACTGAGTCAATGGGTTGGAGTCGTTCTCTATTCAAATTTGAGCACATATGGATAGATCACATTGATTTCAAGAGTTTGGTGACCTCAAAGTGGGAGTTTACATCAAATTAGGGGTGTCAACTGCCAATGGTTTGATTTTAGTTCACTTTAGACCCAAACCAAATGTAATTTGTTTGACATTTTGGTAAACCAAACTAAACTAATCAAGAATGCAAACTTGAGCCAAATATAGTTGATTTGGTTTAGTTTGAATTGATCGGTTCAGTTCGGTTTAAATCAGTTTTTAAAGTCCCAAATCATAAAACGAATTGAACCAATCGAGATGTATATTTTTCAAACCTAACCCAAATCAAAGTCACTCAAAACCAAACCAAACACATCATTTTAGTTCAATTTCACAGTTTGAACCAACCCATTGACATCCCTACATTAAAGGGGACTGGGTACCGATTGATGCATAAGGTAAAAAGTTTGAAAAACAATTTCAAGGAGCGGAACATATTGGACTTTCAACAACTCAATGAAGAGGAATAGGGAATTGGAGGACATAACTACAACCACGGACCAACAAGACAGGAGTCAATGATCACGGGGTTTGGATCATTCTTTTTTTTTTTTTTTTTTTCGAGCTGAAACAAGAATGAATTTATTAATAGAACAGAAAACTTGGATGACCAAGGAGCACCAAAAGTGCACCCAAGGCCAAATAGAAACCAGAAATTGTAAATCCAGAACACATTACACTTTAAATCCACCAACAAAACATTAAATCTGATGCAAACACCTATCCCAATCTAATACCCAATCCGTGAGAGAAGGGTCTTGGACTATTCTGGCTGCATGAATCCAAGAGCTGGCAGCAAACCTAATATACTCCCACACCTTGTTCATCTCCTTAGCTCTATTATTCAATATTCTATTATTTCTCTCAAGCTAGATATGCCAAAGAGTGGCAAATGAAGCAATGATAGCTACCTCCTTAGCCGAGCTAGATACAATAGCCACATGAGAAGTGGACATGCAATCCTCGATGCTTCTTCGGGGGAAGAATCTTGCCCCCCGAAAAGTTAACCAAATTATTCCAAATCCACCTTGTCACGGGCTTTGGATCATACCCAAAGGAATGTTAAAAATGGAGTCTAGTGATCTTTAAATCCAAGAAGATAGAAGAGCTTGCCACAACGCGAAAATCACCTAGCCGAGGGAAGGTGATGCCAAGTCTAAATTCTCCCAAAAAAATATTAACCAACACGCAACCAAGGAACACAAGCTCCAAAATTGAAAGATAGGATGGTACTTCGATGGATAACAAGGATACCTTGTTTGGGAAATTTCTAATTACTTTTGAAATTTGTATGCAAAGGATGTTTATAGGTCCCTTAGGAGTGAAGGTATTGAGTGGGCACCAATTATGCCTACTAACAGGAACTAGTAAGAGAGACCCATTCGAGGAAGAGAAAGTGCATTGATGCAACATGCATAGTACCATTTAACAAATTTTAGAAGGCTAATATAGAAATTAATCGAGATTTTATTCTCCTTTATTTAGTTATTTCTCTCATTAAGTTGTCAACGTAGCAATTAATAAAGATTTTATTATCTTTCTTTATTTCAGTAGTTTCTTTATTTAGTATTTTAATTGTAGAAGTTTAGTCGGCCTCAATTAGGTAGTTGATCGAAGTTTCCTTCCTTTGATTAAGAAGTTTGCTACAAATATGTGGGTTGAACAAAAATGGTGATATTGTTCCTCCATTAATCAAGAATTTCAATTTTTGGGAAGTATCATGACCATCCAATAAGAGGGTTTCAATTTAAACAAATGAACGATTTGAACACCTATTGATTCTAACAACTGATTGCATAGTGGATCATTCAAACCTTTCCTTGCTAGGATTGAAAATCCTGTATTTTACATATCTATACAATTAAGTCCTTGGGTTTCCGAAATAGTGTAAAAAGAAGTGCTTTGAATCAATGCTATTTGACTCGAACTTATGCTAAAAAAGTCGAACTATTTCGAATTGTTTGTTGACATGAACAAAGTCATAGAAAACCCTAAAATGTTATAGATAGCTTAAGAACCTTATTTTTAAGTGTTTTAGGTAGTTTCTAAGTTGTTTAAAGGAGTTATATATAAGGACTCCAATTATAAAATTCAATAAATCAATAGTAATTTTTTTTTTATCTTTGATATTCTATTCAATAGAATTTATTTTAGTTATTCTTTTGAGTATTTTCGTTCTTGCTTCTACAACGAATCTATATCAAAATTGGTATCACCAAGTTTGATCTTGCTCTTTTCTCGTCGATGGCGTCAAAGAGGAGAGCAAAACCCACAATCAATTCTCGAGTTGATCAACTTGAAGAACTGGTAACCAACATGACAAAACCGTGAATCAACTTTGAAAGTTGTTTCACACTTAACGTTGTCATAACAACAACTTCAAGAGTCGGTCGTTGTTCATGACAGGAAGAAAGTCACAGGTTCTCACGGCAATCCTGCAGTTTCACTCCACAATTCAAAGCAACGACTGACTCTTGAAGTTGTTGTTGTGTCTTTTCCTTTCTCTTCTCAATGGGACTTGCCTAATATTTGTTCTCGCATGTGGCATCCAAAAAAAATCATATCATAAGACCTTGAACATTTTTTGGATTTGATAGTTGACCTTGAGGCAGTGTAATTAAAAGCGAAAGGCGCACTCAAGGCGAGGCGCACGCCTGAGTCAACCAATGCGCACTAAAACATAAAAAATTATATATATGTCACAATTTGCATGTATACCAAACTACTGAATAATTTTAAGAAAAAAAAAAAAAAAAGCAAGCGAAGGTCAAATATTACTTAAGTGAACACTAAACACATACTTGTTTCATGAGTCACATTATATTGTCTAGTTCTAACAAAAATTTAGACGTTACAAACCATAATTTAATGTCCAAAATCTTAACTACAACTAAACTTTCAAGGAGTTCATTCATTCTCTACGAGGAATTCTTCCTTTTCTTCTTCTTCTTCTTCTTCTTCTTCTTCTTCTTCTTCTTCTTCTTCTTCTTCTTCTTCTTCTTCTTCTTCTTCTTCTTCTTCTTCTTGTGCACCATCACCTTCTTTGTTGCATATATGCAACCAATTTTGCTTTCACTTTAGGAGGTACTTTTAAACAAGCACACACATTTTTGTGAGATCCAATTAAGTGTTGTTTATGTCCATAAATACCTCCTTTTGAAGTCTTTAGGCAAAATACACGTCACATCATTTGTATTGTTGTTGTCATTTAAAAGAGCATATCTCCATGCCGGGTCCTTTCTTCCACTATTTGGTTGATCACTAGATTCCGCCATTTTAATGGAACACTTGTCAATCAAATATTAACCTATAAGAACATAAATGACAGACAAATGTACATTACATAAACATTCTATAAACTTCTATTTACTAATGAATGTTTTCTATGATTCTTAGACAGGCTTGCAAAAGGAAATGGAACTTGGAAAAATAAGAGGATTTGAGCAAAACAAGTAAGCAAATAAAAATTTGCTAGTTGCTACTTGAGCCAAATTGAAAAGTAAGCAAGCATCAAAGGAGTAGGGATATAAATGAAGAGACAAGAACAGGAAAAAAATTATTATTGAAATGCATACTCCGCCTACCATAGTAAATATCACAATCTATCTTTTTTTTAATATCAAAATATAATAATTATTATTATTACTGTTATTATTTAATATTTATTAGTAATTTAGTAGTCGTACAGGCAGTATGAGATAATTAGACTTTTAGTATTGTAATTTGTAAGTATAGTATTATTAGTATTACTATTTATTATTTACTATTTACTATTTACTAAATACTACTATTCGGAGCAAAAAATAACTGAAATAAATGAGACATTGAGAATATGAGATAATTAATTGATCATGCTATATTGCTATGTTATTTATAAATATTAATATCCAAACCAATCTATTTTTTTTTTCCAAAACACAATTTTTCTTATTTGTATTCTCATAGTTTGTACTATATTGTATTGTATTATTATTAATATTACTATTTGCTACAATTTGGAGCCAAAATATACATCATCATTTATTATAAGAAAATAATACAGATGTGTATTAAATTATTAATATCATTACTAATTTATTTTTTTAACTTAAAAGTTTAACTCATTGTACATTCTTCAAAAAAAAAAGAGAAGAAAAAACAGCAGCTGCGACTTTGCTGCGATTGCGACAAAGAAGAAGAGAAAAAGAGAGAAAACACATGTGCAAAAGAAGAAGAAGAAGAAGAAGAGAGAAAACGCATGCCCAAAGAAAAAGAAGAAGAAGAAGAAGTACCCAAAAATCGTCTGCATGTCCTGGCGAAATCAGGGGCTCTTCAACTGCGGAAAAGGAGGCAACGACTCTCTTTCTTCTTCTTCTTTTTTTTTCATTTTTGGTTTGTCCACGCGTCTCAATCAGATGCCTTTTTTTTTTATTTACTGAGGCACACGCTTGCGCCTAGGCATGCGCCTCTTATAACCTCCAGCACCTGGGTGTTTCCCAGGCGCCATTACAATGCCCTGTGTGCGCCTAAGGCACGCCTTGATAACACTACCTTGAGGACTACTTTGAGTGGTAAAATGACCCAGGGCCAACAAGTTCATTTTGCAAAATGAAACTTGTTCAGTCCACCAAAAAGTATTGGCATAATGTCCACTAGAGTCTAGAAAGTCCATGAGAAGAACCTAGTACTCCTTGGGCCTAGACGAAACAAAAGTTAAAGAAGTACTAAAGTACCATCCTGTATATCATAGGAAGCACCGAAGCAATTACTTGATTAGTCATTAAACCTCCACCAGCTATCCTTTAATGTAACTAATTATCTTCATCAGTTAGAAGATCTGATTCTATGCAATCATGTCAAGATGCTTCTAGGATGTTTGTTAGTAAATTCATCAATGGTCTTAAACCAAAAATTACGCCATAAAGTCGGTTTACACTCTCTTGATGCTCTAAACGATGCTTACAACAATGCCTTAGAGGTGGAAAAGTTGCTTCAAAAGTCTTCTCAAAGACAAGTAGCTTCCCAAGTTGGGGAATCGCAACAATTTATGTTGTTCATTAATAAGTCTAGTGTTAGTGCCTAGCCTTGTAGTATCGTTTAGTTGGGACCTGTCCAGTCTTGTGTCATCAACAATCCCACACTTAGAGTTGCCAAAGGTAGCAATTCATATGGTAGTGCTCGATCAATGATATATGCATTTGGTCTTTAAAGTCATCAAGTTTCTTTACTACCAAATCTTTCTTCTATGAGATGATTGATTGTCTTAATTAATTTTCCTATCTCCCCCTCCCATAACTTCATCCGAAAAGCTCACATGCCATCTAATGTTATGGTTTTAGGTTGGCTTATTGCTCATGATAACACTGTGGACTTGCTTCAGAGAATAAATCCTAACATATGCATTTGTCCTTGGTTGTGTTGCTTATGCAAATAGGATGATAAATCCTATAGTCATACCTTTATTCAATGCATCATCACATAAAGATTTGGCTAGATCGAGCTCACAACTCCCCCCTCTTTGTGCAACAATATCTTTGCAAGAGATAACTTTCTTTTTTCCCTACTGATGGTGATATCTTCTAGCATAAAAGACTATGGGAAAGTATCCCTCTTTGCAATAATTGGATGCACTTAGATTGAAAGGAAAAACAAGATTTTTATGGATGAATCTAGGTGATGCAACACACATTATCCATTTACCAAATTTTATGAGTGTCACGTTACAAAAATTAATCAAGTTTTTATTTTCTTTCTTTATTTAATTATTTTCTTTTATTAAGTTATCAATAAAGCAATTAATAGGACTTTATTGTCATTCCTTATTCTAGTTGTTTATTTATTTAGTAATTTTCATTTTAGAAATTTAGCGCATTCAATTAGGCAATCAATCACAGTTTTCTTACTTTGATTAGAGATTATGTTATACATATGTGCACATCTTGTAAATGAAAAGCGATTGAATGAATATAATAAAGAACGAAAAGAGTTTTTTGAGAAAGATCGAAGGGCTCTAATACCAAATGATTGGGAAGAATAAGAGAGAAAGTGAGTGGTAAAGAGATCAAAAATTGTATTCATTCAACTGTCTCACTCACAAGTGTTCACATTACAGCAAAGTTTCTAATCAAAATAAGGATACTTTGATTGATGACTTGATTGAATCCACTAAACTTTTAAAATTAAAATTACTAAATAAATAAACAACTAGAATAAGGAAAGACAATAAAATCCTATCAATTTATTCGTAACTTAATAAAAGAAAATAATTAAATAAAGAAAGAAAACAAAAAAAAATCTTGATTAATTTTTGTAACGGCAATGCTCATACAATTTGGTAAATGGGATCATGTGTGTTAATTCAGATGGTGAGAAAGACTTTGAATTTATCTTTGTTAGTCCTCACATGCTAATTATCTAAGCTTCTAATCAAATTCTAGAGGGTTCCTACAATCATGATGTCAAAGTATCTTTCCAGCCATCCATACTCATAATACACAAAACAAATCAAAGAGAAGTCCACTCCAAGAAAAGAAAGGCACTTTGCTTGCATGAAATATAATAAGGGATTGTTGCATTGCTCGTATGCAATCAATTGCTTTCATAAACATAAATGATAAAAGGATATATGCAAGATCATTGTCTCATAACGTAGAATACATTTGATGCAAGTGTGGAACAATAAATTTTATAATCAAAAGAAACCTATTTTAGCCTGAATATGCATAAAATTTGCAGAGTGATCTGCTTCCAAATTATGGAAATAAGATCAGAAAGAAGATAAAAATGGAACCATATCCCACAATTAAGTGATATTTCTCCAGAAAGTGCAACACGAGCAAACTTTATTGCAATTCTACCTTATGAGTTATGATCCTGCCATATAAGTGTATCGAGTTTGAGCTCCGATAATCAGTTCGACGAGTTTTGCTGCACACATAAACAAAATGGAATCTTCAGTTATAAATAATTCATCAATTTGAGACATGACAAAAAATCAACTACAAATCAACATGAAAAGGAAGGCCCCTAGATATTCACCAAAACTACAACAAATTAGCATGAATGAATAGCAAGCACCAAATATACCTGTAAGAAAACCAATGATAGGAACAGGTTCGAGGAGTTTTTCAGTCTTTTCAAGTTTTCTCCTGCAATTTACACATTCAAAGGTAAAAAATCCAGAAAGACAACTATCGAACTGCAAAAATTTGATAGACATCTAGAAAGCACACCTGGTATAGCAGCTAAAGAATGGATCTCTCATAAGATAAAGTGCCCATAACAGCTTTCGCCTACTCACCTGTACAATATTGATATGTTGTAAGCCAATTTTGAACCAAAGAGAACAGTATTTGTATTCAAGAAGGAACACAAGGCAAGAAACATTACTTAAGTCTATAGCACTATTTTGCCTTTAAGTTCTTAAAGAGCCACAAGGGCAGTGCATTAGTGAACACAAATAGAGAACTATGATTATGAACAAGCTAACCAACAAGTGGTTGGTCGAATGGTCTTGGGTCCGCACCTCATGAACTAAGACCAAGGATTGTTTTGGGCTTGGCAGGAGCAGAAGAACTTGAATCAAATATCTTCCCCTACTTGCTGACAACTGGGAGCGTCTCTCACTTGAGCAACTAGGGGCCCAAGGGATCAGTCGGGTGAAACTAAGATACCCTTGGTTATCAAAAAATGAAAAAAATAAAATAAACTATGAACAAGCTAAGCTCAAGAACCCACACCTCATTGTTTTCATAGATGGAATGAGGGAGACATCCCACTTTTCTGCGACGTCCCACATGTATAATATGGGAAAGAAAGCCCATTCCAGTCACGTCCACAGCCAGTGACAAAATCCATGGTTTCCATGACCGAACTCCATATTTTCTAATTAAAAGTACATAAATCAGTGGTCTTGTAATATGCAGGACTTCTTCCATCAGAAACAGAGCCCCATAAAGACCATTCTCAGACCAAATTGACGAAATAGTGGGCTTCTTGACCACTGGAGCTGCAAAAGTATAAATAATAGCATGAGCAACATGTACCCAAGAAAACTGTCTCTATTTTATCCAAAAAATATTACTTGGAGGGGTAGGCTCCACATTTGAAGCTTGGCGGTGCTGAAGCCTGTTCAACCATGTGGGATCAGAAACCATCTTTGCACTCTCTCCAAATCTGTTCAACGCAAATAATGCCTTTCCTTCCAGATTCCTTGGGTCCTTGGCATGGTGCGGCTGTATGTGACCAGGCCTTTGATTCTTCCCAGGCCCCATTCCATGTTCATATCCTCTATTAATATTTGGTGTCTCCCCTCCATGGAGAAGCATTTTATACCCACTATCTCGGAACGAAGCCAACCTCACTAGTACCCTGAAATATATTGAACACCCGAAATGAAATTTAACTAGTTTCCAAATAGAAAAAATGATGCAACTACGACAAAACAGAAAAAAGGAAAAAATGAAAAGAAAAGGAAAAACATAATATATATATATATATGCAACTTACTTGGTAGCCTCTGTAGCAACAATAAAATTCCATTTCTTATCAGTACCATAGTAATGCTCTGCGGCAACTTCGATCAACGTCTCCAAGTCTTTAAGTGCAGAAATACACAAGGACCAAGGGAAAGATGAAGAATTTTCTGAACTAACATGTCCTTGGTCTATTATATGTTCATTGACAGCAGTGATTATACCCAAAACACCAGTTACTGCACAAAGTTTTCAAAATTCTTTAATAACCAAGCCAATTCTCATCTTATGAAGTAACACCCACACTGAAAAATCAAACAAAAGAAGATGCAAGTGTTACCAAAGATTCACAAAACCTGCTTCTGGTCCTATTTCCGACGACGAGAAGCGTTCAGGAAGAAGATATGTCAGTCCCTGCAAATCAATTTGAGAAGAAACCCACATGAAAAAAAATTACTTCACTTGCATTCCAATTCTCAAAAATCATTCTAACAAAAGAAATTCTAAAAAATCGAATAAATTAAGATATAAAGCCAACTTTAAATCTCCAATTCTATGAATTAAACCAAACATACATCAATTAGAAAAGGGGAAAAAGATCAATAAACAATTAAAAAAAAATCTGATTAGAAGAAGTAATTGAGCTCACATTGGCGAGAGACTCCAATGAATGAACATACTCCTTGTTCCTGCGAACCCATTTCTTGTAACCCTCCATAATAACTCAAGAAGAAATTCGCACAAGGAAATCGATCCACTCAACAAAAAACAAAATTTTTCACAGAAACAAAACCCTAACTTCACTTATTAAGAGCTAACTACACTTCACTTCACTCTCTCTGCTCCTTTTAATTAGAGAATATCGAGACAATCCTCCTCAGAGAATTCCCTCCGAGAGAAGAAATCGAAATCGCCATGGTTACGTATTCCCACTCGATCGTCGTAAGGGGGAAGAAGGGTTTAGGACGGTCGGATCGAGTTGTGCAGATCAAGCTTGATCACCAAATGAATCTTGTGGCTTCGATTACTCGTTCGTTCGCATGTATGATTGAACGAACTGGATCATTCGCCGTCCTGACGTCAGCGTCTTGGTGAGATTCCGTTCCGATTTTGATCCCAAGGCGCCACCGATCTTCGAAGAAGGAATCGAAAAAAGAAATGGAAACTTTTTTAAAATAGCGAATCTGAGATAAATGAATATTAATGCTTATATTCTCGTTCAGATAATTTCTTTTTCTTTTTCTTTTTAATTCCAAAACAGGCTAAACAGCATCGTATTTTGAAACTACCAAAACACTTGTAAACGTAGTGGAAAATTAACAAAATATACTCCTTTTGGACAACAATTAGAAAGCAATACAAATGCAATCAATCTCTTTAAGTAGAGTAGTCGTTGAGATAATCATCTGCACCATTCTGCATGTGTTGTTCCATGATGCCAGAAATGTTATCCACAGTTAAGTAGAATTGCAGGCTTAACTGGCAAGTTCCAGTTAGAAGACATGATTGCCTTGGAACTTGCGGAATCAGATGAATTTACAAACAATAAAAGCAAACGAGAATTTCGCACACAAAGGACCCTGGAGCTTGTAAAGCAGTTATAGCTATGATGTTTTTCTGTTTTGGAGATTACAAACAAAAGATTGCCATGAAAAGCATATTATTAGGCCCTGCAGTCTTCGCTTTGGATTTCCCTTGCCATATTGTCTGCAGAATCGAAGAATGATGAAGATTTGCATACTGGTTGTTACTTTTTTTTAAGATGACGACACAAGGAATCCCCAGATGTCGACCCAGAAACAATAATAAGCTAAAACAACAGCAGAATTTTCAAAGAAATAAGGATGCATTCATTAAGAAGAGATCTACAGCCCACTTGCAGTGCTAATTGAACCAGATTCTTGACAAACAAAAGAAAACCAAAGATATTATTCTAGTTGCTAACAGCAACAACAACAACAACAACAACAACATTTCAAATGTGCCAGAAGAGTGATACTTAGGCCACTCCCTGCCATAGTTGCGCAGCTTTCAATGGCCATTGGCAACTGAACCATTCTCACAAACGACAGCGTTGTTGGTGGCGGAGATTTCATCCTTAACCTTCTTGCTGTAGAATCTTCGATATAGGGAATCAACCTCTGTGAGATAAAATGTACCAGGAGATAGAACACTTCTATCCTCACTTGTCACAAAGTCTTTCCCCCCGTAACGGTGCTCCATTAATCGAAGAGTTTCAACAAATTTCTCGGGAGAAACCTGTAGATGAAAGCACAACAAATTTAATCTAGAGTGGACACTACACTTTGATAGAGAAACATAGATAGAAACCTCATTGACAAGCAAAATTTCACTAGGAGAAAAAAAAAGAAAGAATTGGAGATGCACCTCACGTCTTGATTTCAACTTCCTCAACACATCCATTACATTTACAATGTTTGACAGGCTGAAGGGATGTTGACCTTCGGAAAGCCGGAATGAGAACATTGTTGAAGTTAGACCACTCCCATATGAGAACATTATTACCCTCTTACCATCCTATAAATATTACATATCATATTTACAAAGGAAATGTTAGTGGTTGGTACGTGTCACCAAACTGCCAACTGAGGAATTGGGTACATTACCAGGGTGCTGTGCTTGTTTTGAATAAGTGATGCAAATGCTGCATAGAGCGATGCTGTGTACATGTTGCCAACTTGCTTTGGCAGCAAAGTGGTTGGTTGCACCTTTGCATCATACAGAAGTTTTGCAACTTGTTGAGATGCCTGTAGATTCAGGGTATTAGAGTAAATAAAAGGCAAAAGATCCCACAAAAAAACTAGGCAAAATAAAAAAGGGCCATATGATGGAGCCACCTTTTCAAGATCCCGGTTAGAGTAGCTCTCGTCACCAGACAAAGCTGAAAATGCAGCCAGCTTTTCCTTAGCAGCCTCGTCAACAGAGCTGACGAATAGAATTCAACAGAAAATACAATCACTCAAATGTTAATTTGTACGCGTTCATCAGATAACTAATGAAGCTCATGCATCATCCAAAACAAGTTGTAATTAATCTAGTAATAAGAAAAAAAATATCAACTAGAAAGCATCAACAATAGATAACCTGGCATTCCTCAAAAAGTCAATGAAGTACAATCGAGCAAAGCTTTTCTGCACAAGCTGAAGTAACAGTTGAAAAAACAAATTAACGTACTATTCCTCCAAACTTCCACTGGAATCAACGACAAAAAGGACACTTTTTAATTACAATACCTTGTTATATGGGGAGTGAAATACAAAGTAGTCTGCATCAGAAATTGAAAATTGCTTTCCTTGAAATTTCTCAAACCTGCACATAAATTCAAGAAGTTTGAATATCTGAACTGAATTGTAGAGATACATAGAGGAACTCCATAATTCAGTACCACTTACTTAGAGCACAATCGTTTGTAGCAAGAATCAAGTGACATGAGATAACAAGTTTGTGAAAGCTTTCCATCCACAACCTGCAATGAAGCAAGAACAGATAAACAGTGATAGATAATAAAAAATTGCAATTCGAGCAAAAAATTAATAACAGATAAAAGTTATAACAAATGTCATTACTTTAACAAAGAAGAACAACTAAGACAGTGTTTACTTAATTATGAATAACATCACTTCACCAAAAAAGAACTAAGTTGTTCAAGCTCTTAAACAAATTATTGTTGCATTAAGCAAGATTTCCATAGAACACGTATTTTATTGATCTCTCATGGAAAGTTACAGATCTTTTTCTTTTTTTTTTTTGAAAACGGAAAGTTACCGATCTGATAGCTAGTTTTTCAAATAGAAAAGCAATGAAACACAAAAGTAATAACTCATATGCCTTGGGTCGTCTTCTTTCCATCACTTGGCCTGTAAAAGGAAAAATAAATTTTGAGAAAATTAATATTGGAGAGAGACCCAAGTTATTTAACTGACATAACAACCAAGCCTTGTCCCTACTACTACAGATTGGCTAGATGAATCTTCAACCCGGCATTACATTTCCCTAGGACCCTATTTTCTCTAAATCTCAGGCACCAACACTTCAGTTAAAAGTTAAAACAATAATCTAATGTTTTATTGATTTGAGTAGATTTCTTGCCAATGCTCAGAAAATAAAATAAAAGTGACAAAAAAGTATTAGTAGAACACTAATACTCTAAGATCTAGAATCTCCATTCTACATAAATGATCCAAAATAATATCGAAAATAATAGCAATAATTTGACAAAAGCATACCGGGTATTCACTTGCAAGATTTGGCTTGTAAAAGTCATATGCATGAGACATGTGGGACCCCCTAAATTTGCTTTCAAATGCAATTGGAGCATCTGGCCCGATCAACATAGCAATAGCAGCTGCTCCTCCAGTAGGCCGGGCTGGCCCTTCAGCATATACCTGAAATAAAGAAGCTACCAGTAAGCACATAGCGGCAACGTGCAAGGCACACGTGCAAAGTATGTATCCAAATAATGGCAAGAGCAAATGGCATATGCAATATATTAACCCTGGCATACGCAATACATTAAATCCCATTACTAAGGCCTATCATGTTCACAAGAGCCCTGTACTCTCTAGTCTTTAGGTTGACAGATTTACATCCTATTGTCTGAAATATGGGAAAATTATGAATTGACAATTGGATACAAGGGACAGAAAATGCTACCAATCAGAAGGAAAAATCCATACCGCACTATCTGTGCACACTACTAGACCATAGCGTCCATCCCAAGAACTACTCTCCACCCAATTCACAACATTGAACAAAGCAGCAGTCCCTCCATAGCAAGCATTTGTGGAGTCGACACCTTCAATATCAGTGTTACCATGTTCCTGCTTGTTTTACAAGAGAAAAATAGCAGAAGATAACCCCACCATGAGTAACAAAAAAATGGAACTAAAAATAATAACGCACAAAACTTACAATCATAAAGAAAGTCAAATAGCAAAAATTCAATTCCATAGTTTGTTGCCCAATATCAACGAATTTACTAAGAAAGGTGCACATATGAGAGAGATATAAGAATGCTCAATGCTGCCTCTAGGAAAAAAAAAATGTTTTGTTTTCTTAGGCTAATAGAAACCGCACTTCTAAACCCTAGACTTCAGTGTGGATGTTAAATTAGCTGCAACATTTAATTTCAGACTCTGCAACAATCTACAGATTCCAGCTAAGAATGTCACCATTAGTAACTTAGTGACAACTCTAGTTTTAAATACTCAGTTGATTCTCCAAGCAAAATTCAATTATACATATACTTTTCCAAAGTGGAGAAGTGCTTGTATAAGTCAAAATCAAATTCAACACTCATGAAAGAATCAATACTACCTCAAATATTTGCATCAGGAAGGTCTTTATGGACTTGCTTTTGTCTATCACAGTCTCGCTGCCTACTTCCAGACGACCAATTTGCTTAGGGTCAATTGCATATTTTTCAAGGAGGGAAGTAACTGCTGTTAAACTGGAAAAAATTAAAAAAAAAAGGTGATAAAAAAAATCAAATACTTACATTAATAATAAATCCTAATAAGCCCCAGTAGTGTGAAGAATCCTTTAAAAAACATATATTGACTGCTATGCTCATACTAACTCTAATGCTTGTGTAAAAGAATTACACTGAATGAAATTTACACAAAAAAAAGCACCTGAAAATGCTCTAGAGAATTTTTTGGCTGTAAAAGAACAGTGGGAAATGAATAAGATTACCTCATTGAGATGACATCTTCTGACTCGGAACAAAATGCCATGCAGTCTTGCCCAAGTCCAATTGTGTATTTTCCTTTACTTGCACCATCATGAGCCTCCAGTGCTTCCTACAGTTTTGAACAAGAAAGTAAATGGTAAATACAGATGGCAATCTCGACACTTTAGCTTGCCACTCCCTTATCACAGAGGGAAATGGTTATGTGAAGCAGCAAAATCCTCTGTCAAGGTAAATGCACTTGGAAATCATCATTAAATAAGATGGGAAAAACGAGAAAATCTTCTAATACTTTCTTTTTCCATCTTGTTAAGAACATATTCTTCTCCTATATTAACTGCATTAGAAAAATTAAATCAACATATTTGGAGCCGTTTCTTATATCTTAGTTTGCTTGATTTGTCAATCTATTGGCAACAAAGGTGGTTGATATCAAAGCATTTCCTAGTTACTTCTGTTATCTAGTTATTTCACATTCAATGATGAAGCTTTTGATGTCAAAGCATGTTTCAGCCATACCATTGCATGAGTCATAGGCGCATCACATGCAAACCCCTGATTGAAAAGGAAAGAGAGCATTGACAAGACCATTATAATTGAAGCAAATATAATCTAAACCACAGGCGGTATCTGAGAGTTTTGTTTATATCATTAGTAAAACATTTAAAACTCCCTATGGACCCTACCCCATTTATTGCACTGCAAATCTCTTCTAGATTACACAGATCTTAATATCACAAAAGAAATCCAAAAAGGGGGAAAAATAGCAAGAGGCAGCATCAGAATATCTGTTAAAATAAATAAATAAAAAATCAACTCTAATGCCTGAAATTAGCGTCAAACTTAAGTGCTTCAAATTAACAACCAAACAAAAATTCTTTTAGAAGTTGAAACAGGTAAAAGTAAAAAGTTACCTACCCACTACGTAAAAAAATATAAAATTATAAGTAATAAAAGCATTTGGACAATTTTTTATACAATATGCATATACTCATTGAAAATGCTTTTTATATCTCAAAAAGGCTTCACCGTCTTACAATAATCGCAGAGGACCATGAGCCCGTCCAAAGACATACAGCAGGCAATTACAAGTTTACAACAAGCCGAATCATTTGTGAGTTGATCTCACATCCTGATGATCCAAGAGTCTTACAGACGTTATGGATACGTCCAATGTTTAAGCAGTTGGCACTAGTTAACGTACCAATGAGCTGACAGATCAAGTGAGCCTTGACCAATTGGAAAACCCATAGTTCTCAACAAGAAAATATAAGAATATTCAACAAAACTATTCCAACAATTTTTCAGGTGAGACTAACCTTGTTACCATCTAGAGATGCCATAAGATCTCAATCTACAATTAATAAAATTTTGACTCGAGACCAAATGCATCCTCTCTTTTTTTCTTTCTTTTTTTCCCCCCTTTTCTCCTGTAACAACTCATTGGAAATATGGACACTCTTTCCTTTAATTTCCATCGGAAACATTGAAGATGTTAACCATGTGATCATGAACTATAAACCAAAACACACGCAACAAAGACAAGCAAGAAACCAGAGAACCAGCAAATGTCCCTTGTGAAGCAAACAAACAGCTGGAACTCAAGGTCTCGCTTCGACACAAAACGTGAACTCTTCATGCAAATTGTCAAAGTTAAAAAGAACAGAAAGGAATTAGTAATCATAACAACACATCTCGGTCCGGTCCGCTCCAATAAACTTCAAATCTTTGCGGTTTTTCCAACCGATCCACATTCATATCCAAAATCTAGAATCATCCAAAATGCTACGAAAGGAAAAACGCATCAGATTCCACCGAACACTACACTTAACAGAACAACAATCAAATCACCAAACAAAAACAAACACAAAAGACGACGATGACATCAACAACAATCTTTCTTTCTTCCTGTACATGATCCTCCTCCAAATCAATCAAAAACAAAAAAACAAAAAAACAAAAACAAGAAAGAAAGAATAAAAGAAAAAAAGATGAAATTAATCTTGACCTGTTGAACACAACTAGGTGGAAAGTAGATTTCCATTGCAAGAATCCCGACATCTTTCCTGTTCGAATCCATTTTTTTTCCGCTACTACTCACTCGGCTCCTCAAATTCACTCCCCTCCCTTTCCAAAATCCCAGATCTTCTTCAACTCCGGTTCTAGAGAGAGAAACAGAGAAATTCTAGAAAGAGAAAGAGAGAGAGCGCCGAAGGTTTGCAGAGGATTTAATAACGGAAGCAACAATTAGCAAATCTCTCTCTCGCTCTCTCGGTATATATTTATATACGTATATATAAAAAAAAGAAAGGAGGGAAAGGAGGGAAAGGAGGGAAGGAGAACGGCAAAAGGATCTCTCCCCAAATGCAGACTTCGTGAATTCAAAGATTGGCCGCTGAAGAGCGAGTAAATATTTTCTAATTTTCTACCACTTCATTTCCCCATTTTAGACATCCTTTTTTCGCTTTCTTACCATTTTTTGCCATCCCCGCACCCTATACCCTCGCATCATCCACTCATCATTCCTTTAAAAAAAATAAAAAATACCTTCAAAACGTACATTATTCATATTGTCCCTAAGATCACGTGGTAATATTTGATTTAGTGCGTTTTCAAAGTTGATAGATCCAGTAGAATAACATGTAATTCGAAATAATTCAAATAATATTAATAAAATATATTTAAAATATATATTAATCAAATATTATTTTTATTTTAATTTAAATTATACACAACTTTATTGTTATTATCCCTTTTAATGTGCGATACGTATCTCGAGGTCTAATCTACCAGTGAATAGTTAGGCCAGTGAATATGAGCTGTAATGTTTAATTTAGTGTATTTGCTTAATTTAGCTGGTGAACGAAACGAATTTGGCCTTTTTTTTAATTTCCTGGTTCTTGGGGGGTCAACTGTGACTTTCACACCCATCGAGAATGACCCGGTCAAGAAATTAAATAAATAAGGTTGAGGTGTATGGTGCATTTTCTACTATATTTATTTGATTTGAAGTGTAGTCGTGTATATAGATAATAATAATAATGTCTCCAAGAAGATTATTGGATTAAATAGAACACTAGTCTTCAATGAGTAAAGGAGTTAGGTTAGATTTCATCATAATGAATGTATGACATATACTGAATTTCTACTTGATTTGATTTGCTAGAAAATCAAGTCAAATCATAGAAGAAAAAAAATAAATTAGATCTTTTGTCTTAAATGATATATTAATAATGTTTGAGTGACACATTCGAATAATACATATTTTTTACATTATCTCTAAAAATTATTAGATCACTTCGAATGTCACATTCGAGGTGATCTAATAACTTTTAAAGGCGATCTAATAATTTTTAAAGACTATAAAAAATGTATATTACCAAAACATTTTTTGTTAGAGTTTATAAAAAATTGTCAATTTAGTATAATTTCTTTTTAACTTTAACCAAATTTAACTAAAGAAAAGGTTTTTAATCCTTTAATTTTTTTTATTTTTTATTTTTTAAACCATATTAGGTTGTCATAAAGACCCGTTTGAAATTTTTTTAAAAAAAATAGTTTTTTTCGAAAAGTGCTTATAGCAAAAACATTTTTAAAAAAAAGTTAGCCCTTCTCAATTTTTTTTAAAAGTTGAAAATTATTATTTTTTCACCACAGTTTAACTAAAAATAGGTATTATCAAACACTTTTAAAATATTTTTATTCCAAACGTATTTTAAAAAATCTCTCAATCGAGATCAAAAACTCGTTACCTCTACTCTGCACTATTTTAAAAATAAATAAATAAATAAATATATATATATATATATATATATAAACAAAGATATAAACAATCACAGCAAATTTTATAACAAAGCGAATTCAATTAGATAACCATAAAAAACGAAAATATGTTATATTTGTTAATGCTTGTATTAGAATTGTTTCATTTTTAGCAATTGTGCACTGAAACATACCGGGGGGCAAAATTAATGGTATTGCTACATAACTTAATCAGTGGGCCCAACTCAACTGCCTTCTTTTAATTTTATCTTGCCCACGGTCCAAGTCCACGCATATCCGATGCGTATGTAACCCTTGGTGTCGTTTTTCATGATAAAGATAGCACGTGCCGTCGTACTCAGACGTGAGCACGTGAACCACTGTAATAAAATAAATAAAGCATTCCCCAATAAATAAAGATAATAAGTATTATTATAATTACTAAATGTTAGCTATATATTTAATTGGAAAAAAATATATCAATATTTATTAAAAAACTTAAAATTTGAAAATATAAATTTTTTTATATGCAACATGCGTGTAGGCCATGATAATCACATCTAACAAAAATGCAAGCAAATTTTATTATAAATACAATGAAATGACAAAATAAACTAAACTAAAATAAAATAAAAAATAAAAAAGGCTAAAATGTTGGAGATATGAATAGAAAATTAAAATCTCATTATTTTATCGAGAATTTTTTTTTCAATCTACTCATTTTATTATTGTTGATTATATTCATATTTACATTTTATAGAAATACCTCATTATCTATTTTTTATATATTATAAAAATGTTAAAAAATATTTTTTATGTACAACCAAATAATAATTAATTTTATTTATTTTTTAAAATTGCTTGAGAAATTTATTCGTAAGAAAATAATATTTTTTTAAAAGGACTTATTAGCTATGAAACATAACTTAAAAAACTCGTCAAGTTGCAACACAATTAGTAAGGACAACTGCGTCTTAATGGGTTGAGGGACCTGGTCACAGGTTCGAGCCCCGTTATAACATGTACTGATGAAGAGGTACTAGTTGACACTGAACTTCAATTAGTTTTGGCCTTATAAAGGTGTCAGCAAAGACACTGGAGGGTGAAAGACAAAAAAAAAATGTAATATAAATAAAAAAAGACAAAAAAAAAAGTAATATAGATTACTGCTTCTATCTACTTATTTATGTATATTATTTGTTTAAAATAAAAAGTAATATAAATAGCACTTTCTTAATGCATTTGGATTCTAATTGTTCTTTTTTTTTTTTTTAAGTTTGAAAACTTGGGTGTATTATGACAGAGATCGTTTCAAATGCTTTATAAAATTCACCAAATGTAGTTGATTAATAAAAAAATAATGTTTGCAAGTTATTGGATGTATTTTCTTCCTAGAATAAGGGGATATTTTATTCATAGAAATTGATTGAGGTGCACTTAATGGTTTTTAAATCTAGCAGCAAAGATGTTTAAGCGCCTAAAATACAAGATTGCCCGTGCTTTAAAAGAAAACATTTTTCTTAGGTGAAGTTAGGCCTATAGTACGAACGATGGCTCAGCAGAAGGAGACTGAGTTCCAAGGTCGTCTTTGTATAAAAATTTTAAGGTTCAATTCTTTGAAGTACTATCGTTGGACGAAGTCTACTATTTTGTTCTTAACTTGAATGATGACTAATTTTCATATTCGAAGCTGTAGGAATACCTCGTGAAAAAAAAAAAGAAATCCAAATAAATAAATCATATTTATTTGACAAAAAGTTGAATTTTTTTATTATTTTGAATTTATAATTAGGATATTTGAAGTAATTATTGAGAAACTATTTATGTCAAACTAGTCTTTTTTATCTGTCTTTAATTGAAATTTAATTTTTAGTTCTAAGGCAACGTAAGTATAATTTATTTTAAAAAAGAACAATCTATCTCTTTAATATCTGCCTAAACAACTTTTAGCAAGTTATATACAACACTTTTACAAGTACAATTTTTTGCATATTAATAAGGAAGATTTTCCAATTGTAATTGATGCACTGCAAAGAATTAAAAGGATTTACTCAAAATTAATATATAGTTGGAAATCACTAATTAATCATTTTAATTATTTTAAGAAATTGATATCGACCTGCACATCCTAATATTTTTCAAGTTATATGATTCTTTCAAATCTTTCACATGAAACAAAATAAAATAAGAAAATAAAACAATACACATATCATAATATATATATATATATATATATATATAGGCGGATCCAATATTTTAATATTTTTTTTTATAATTATGTTATATTATACATATGAGATGCATGCTTTCGCGTTCGTTTGATTCAGCAGCCAAATGCTCTCATTATAAACGTATTAAACTGCATCAATTGCAAAACTAATTAAATTTGAAATCTGTAAGACTTATTTAATTATTTTATTTCTACAACTTTCAATATACGATTAAAAAATCTGCCACATATTACGAGAAAAATGTATAATTTTATATATTGAAGAAAAAAAAAATGAATTAATGCCTCTTACCTTACTTACCTTTTGTCGTGTGACTGTGTATATATATATACATCGTGAACTTAAACAAAAAAAAAAAGCTCGTGCAGCACGCACCCCTTGCTTCATTAGAGTAACGAGATTGCTAAGTTTGATGCAGCATGTGAACCTCGCAGCACTATTAATATATCTTTGTTGTTCGTTAAGTGATCAAGTTGATAGACTTGGTGCCTTGGTGCCCATACAATTTTGGACGTTTTATTCTCTAAATATTGAAGTCAAAGAAATCCCGTGTCTAAATCTCTTTGTAATTGCATGTTGATTCTAATATATTTATTTATTAAAATAAAAATAATTT
Source organism: Paratinospora sagittata (assembly GCA_035771175.1). Taxonomy (NCBI): domain Eukaryota; kingdom Viridiplantae; phylum Streptophyta; class Magnoliopsida; order Ranunculales; family Menispermaceae; genus Paratinospora; species Paratinospora sagittata. Next base: position 35,578,817 of record CM069591.1, read on the forward strand.
TCACGTTTATATGGTGCATAGAGAAGCCAAAAAGGAAAAGTTCTCTTACTATTCTCCCGAGCTCTTGTGTCATTTTTCAGGACAAATATGCTTTCAATCAAGATTATCAAATGAGTTTTGACATTTGTTATAAGTTGTCCATCTTAGCTTTGATTGTCTTAGATATATAACGACATATCCTTAAACTCAACCAATCTCCTGGTCTCGTCGTCCACTGAGGTACCCTAACCTTTGATTTCAACATAGATAAAGTGGAGGTATTTTTTAAATGTGAGTGGTGGACATAGGTTGCATATCCACTGTCTCGTTATATGGTTAAATCTATCATCATATTCATTTCGAATAACCAAAAAAAGAAAAAAGAAAGAAAGGAGGGTTATGTTACGTAACTTACAACATATCAATTATGATATAAATTTACTGAATCCCTTGACCCCAATGAAGTGAAATAGAAAAAAAATATTTACGTAGTAAATCCCGTATAGTTATTTGAAACCCCCCTAAAAAGACTATATAATTGAAAAAGACTTAGTTTTTTTTTTTTTGGGTCAAAAGGGAAATATTTACTTAAAGCTTGACAATCAGGTCTAAGTTGTAAAACATATATATATATATAAATTAAGTATTGACTTAGCCTTTAATAAAATGTAGTAAGGAACAAGATTCATGCATGCCACCTTATATAGTTGAAAAAAAAAAAAAAATAGCTGCAATGTTAAATTGAGCTGGTGAATTATAAAATAATATTTTCAAGTTTGTCGCACTACTCATCTGAAAAGGTTGGTTTTGGCTCCAAATGCATGTTTAAAGTAACTTTTGCTTATAAATTATGATTTATGTAAAACAACTATTGAAAGGTGGTTATAGAAGAACAATTAATAACAATCACGATTGATATATCTTGCTATTAAATTTAATCTAATCACTAAATTATGTTATAAGTATAACTGTAGTAAAATTAAAAGGCTTATAATTGAGACATAACCGATAACCCAATTTTAAAAGTAAAGCGAGTATGGACACAACTAAACCTTAGCTATATCGATAAACCCTAGCTTCTTTTTCTTTAGGAAAATTTATCAATAGTTATCTTAGAAATATCATTTTACAAGTTCAACACTTTTGTTGTAAATTTATATCTATGGCATGTTTAACCCTGTAAAAAGTCTAAAATGCTCTATTTCTTTTAACTTAAACACAACTCTCCCAAATTCCCTTCATAAAGCGAGCGATTTCACTTTTCTCTCGACGAAAACTCTTTTTTCTTTGTATCTTGCAATTTCTCCCTCTCTCTGCACTTCTTTTTCTTCTCTGTCTACAACGATTTCTCTCTCTCTCTCTCTCTCTCTTTTTCTCTCTCTCTTTTTCTCTCTCTGTGCTTCTTCTTCTTCTTCTTCTTCAGCCATTGCTTCTCCATTGTCTATTCTCGGATTTGATCAGATAAGGAAAAAAGAAGAATAACCGATCCTGTCTATTCTAAGCAAACTATTCTGATATTACCGATATATCGGTCATACATATATTGAGCTCTATGACTTTTTAATACTACCGATATATAAGTCTTACCTATTCTAGGCAAACTAATGACATCTACGAATAACTTATGTATCAATTCTGATATTACCGATACATTAGTCATACATATATTGAGCTTTATGACTTTTTAATTTTACTGATGTATCGATCTTGCCTATTTTAGGCAAACTAATGACATCTACGAATAACTGATGTATTGGTTTTGATATGATCGATACATCGGTCACATATAAATTGAGCTTTATGACTTTTCAAATTTACTGATGTATCAAGGATGTTACCGATGTACCAATCTTGCTATTATTATAGGCAAACTAATGACATTTACGAATAATTGATGTATCGGTTCTGATATTACTAATATTTCGGTCATATATATATATCGAGCTTTGCGACTTTTCACTTTTACTGATGTATCGATTCTGATATTACTGATGTATAGATTATGTCACTATTTTAAGCAAATAATGACCTATAGAACTAACTGATGTATCGGTTTTGATATTGCCGATACATCGGTCATACCTATATCAATTCTCCAATTGTTGTAGTTTTGATCGATACATCTCCACACGTTTTTTCTTTGTTTTACATATGTTTCAAATAAAGTGATACATATTAACAAGAAACTAATGTGCAATGTTTTAGTCATATAAAAAATGATATATCAATTATATCTCAACCTATCATAATAGAGATATATCAGTAAAATCAGAGCTGATAAATCAATCAAAGTTCTATCATACAATGTATATATATCATCGATTCTCTATCGCACAATATAGCTATGACCAATATATCAGTGATATCAAAATTAATATAATTTTATTTTTTATCGTTAGATATAACTAATGATATGAGCGATACATTGGTATAAAAATATGAGTGATACATCGGTGTTGTCAAAATCAATACATCTGTCATATCTTTATAACTAGATATGATTGATATATTGGTAATATCAGAACTGATACATCGGTCATGTTCCCTATTGCGGAATAAAGATATGAGCGATATATTAGTAATGTCAAAACCGATACATCTGTCATATCTCTACAACTAGAAATAAATTGATATATCGGTAATATCAGAACCGATATATCGATCATGTTTTTGTCGCAGAATAAAGATATAACTAGATATGACTGATATATCGGTATTACCATAACTAATATATCAGCCGAGCATTTGCAACTCGAAAGCGATTATTGTGATTTTGAAGTTTAATCGTTGCTTTTAGGGGATTTAGCTTTGAATGCCGCTATGTAATTTTTGTCAAAAACAAGTAGAATAACAAACATAAACACTAAAATGATTCAAACTTTCATTTCATTTCGACGTGGATGAGCTTGAATTACTGTTGGATGTCATAAAAATACTCGCAAAAACTTTATAGTTTCAAGATCGTTTTTCGTTCTTAAAGTAAAGACGAATGATTGTAACCATTGTAGATCAAAATTATGTTAAAATGAATGTTTAGAAATTAAAGCAAATAGGTGGAAGGTCGTTGTGGAATAAAGATGGACAATTTAGAATTAAATAAGGATATTTTAGATTTTTTATAGGGTCAAACATGCCATAGATATAATTCTACAACAAACTTACTATTCTTGTAAAGTGTTATTTCTACCGTGCTATTTTGGTCTTGATTGTTGGGTTTTGTGTAGCCCCGAATAAAGGTGTGGCGACCCCGCGCCCCGGACCACCAACCCCACAGGGAATGGCATGCGGAATGCCGGGGCGGGACGCCCGGCGTAGGCATCTCCGACCACTCCTCAACTCCCGTGAGGTGGTTGAGACCCTACGAGCCTTATATCAAACAACGACATAATATCAAAAGGTACTAAACAAAACTACCCACTGTATTAATCATCAAAGACGAGATAATCCATAAAAATGAACCATAAATAAAATCATAATTCCTACAGTCCATTAAAAATTGACATACACATAAAGTCCAAAATTGTGGGTACAAATAAAAAAAACCGTCATGTGCCCACATGGTCTATCTAGCAAGTCCCAACTCACCCATACTAAAATGTGGTAAGTATTATAATTACATAATCCAAAATATAATACTTCATAATATAAAACACAATTCAATCAAAATGCCTCTCAACTCACATAGAGGACTTGGATTCTCTCGCAGGCAAGGCCCTCAAGATATGACTACTCCCTTGCCCTTATTCGGGACAGAAGGACCTGAAAGAGGAAAATGAGGGTGAGCCAACGATGCCCAGTGAATAGAATTCAAATATGCTATCAATACTCATCAATAAAAACCATGTATGCATGTCAATGTGTAGCATGATTAAAAGCTCATAACATATAGATATCAAGCATTTATAATAAGTTCGATGCAAGTAAAAGTTTATCAATTTGGATCCACATTCCACATGCCTTGGGTTACTAGTCCACGTCTATTTCGCCGTGCCGTTGATCCCAATCATGTTTACTTGGGTTACTAGTCCACGTCTATTTCACCGTGCCGTTGATCCCAATCATTTCCTTCTTAAAACCCTCCTATGACAAGGTCAAGTCCCCCTATTAGCCAGATAGATGGGCCCAACCAAAGTCATAAGGTTTTCTCAAATCAATGCATCATTCAAAACATTAGAACACATTCATGCTTTCAACATACAATATATATAAGTGATATGATGACATAAATGATATAATCATAAGTGAAGCCTACTCACAACCAAGCCTCGCGAGAGTATTTAATCACACACGACCACCAAACCGAATCAACCCAATCAAGATCCTGAAACATACATCAATATCCTACCATACATCAATTTCTATGCTCAATTACATAGACATTACAAATCAACCCTAAATCAGCCCACATATAATTAATAGGCCTAAATCCCATTTAATCCCATCATTCAACTCAAATCACATGACTTAGGCCTCTAATGCATAGTTCTCATTCATAAACCATTCTATTAATCAAAAATACTGATTTTCAATTCCTTAGGCATAAACATGTCCAAATTTGGGTCACTTGATCACAAGTAGGCCTAACTCATGATATGGTCACAACCACCAAATCAGTAGCATAATCAACCCTAATCATGCTTAATTAAACATAAGTTGCATCAATTCAATGATTCTAAGCCAAAAGCATCAAAAGCCCTAAAATATGAAATTTTCCATACTTAGGCCATATTGTCGATTTACACTAGGTCGCCATGTTCAGCCATGTATATCACTGATTTTGCATCATGGGTTCATCCACAATGGCAACTAGGTCAACATAGTTGACATGCAAGCTATTTGGAAAGGTCTAAGTTCATATTCTAAATGTAGGTCTAATACAAACAACCCTACCAATTCTTCACATGTATTATTCTGTTCAGATGTATCAATCTACCAAAAGAAATATGTAATCACAAAATCAACCGTACAGATTGAAGTATGTGAAGAAACAAACCTTCTGTCCAAATATCAGCCCAATCCAACGGTGGACCGAAAAGATATGTATCTTTGATGAGCAAGTGTCTAATCAGACAGTTTCTCCTTTCCTGCTGCAAATACCCAAACTCAGATGGCTATATCACACAAAATAATTAACGTATAAATATTTCCACCGTTCATAATACAGAAATATCTGTTGTAAACTACATACTCAAATTTGATATCCATCCAACGGTACGTTAAGGAGATCTACAAGTTTTACCGAAACGGAACGAGAAACCCAGAAATTCCGACCAGCTTTGTTTCAGAGGTTATATCTCTTAGCACAAGCTTCTAATTACGATCTCCACCGTTCAGAATGTATAAATATCAGTTATAAACTACATACCCAAATTTGATAACCATCTAACGGTAGATTTAGGAGATCTATAAGTTTGAGCGAAACAGTGCGAGAAATCCAGACTTTCCGGCCAGCTTTGTTTGAGAGGTTAGATCTCTCAGAAAAAACATCTGATCAAGATCTCCACCGACCAGAATGAAGAACCATAAGCTACGAACGTGCTGACAAAATTTGAGCTCAATCTGACCGTAAATTCCAAAGATCCACTTCTTTGATGAAAATCTCGCAGGGTTCTTACTCCTGCAACTCTCTCCTTCTTTCTCTTCTTCTTTCCTTTCTCTTCTTTTCTTTCTCTTCTTCTTTCTTTTCTCTCCACTCACCTCTTTCTAGCACTTCCTTGATTCCCTCATTGATTCTCTCCTTGATTCTCTCCTTGTTTTCCTCTCCTTGGTTCCCTCCACTCATTCTAGCACTTCCTTGAAGAAGACAAGTGGGCATTGGACACTTGTCCACTTTCATGCACCAACCTTCACATGTGTTGGTCTCATACTACCCATACCAACCACATGTATTTTAAATGTCCAATCCATTTAATACACCAAATCTTCAATTTCATTTATCCTTTTATTCCATCAATCCTAACCCATATCAATTCATGGTTTAATGAGCCCATGCATAAATAATAACATATGCATTAAACTTTAATTTAACATGACTCATATACAATTTATGATACATATATTTATATACATTATCAAGCATTAACTATACAAACATTAAACAATCATCAAACAAACACCAAACATATCAAGGCAACACATAGAGTTTGGGCAAAATACAATTGGGTTATGGGCTAGATGAAATAATTTTCGGGTCGTCACAAAAGGGGTCTAGATAAAATTAATCAATAACTGGGTTATGTTCGGATAAAGGTGTTATGCTCGAATTTAAATTTAGACTAGATTGGGACTAGGCAATTCGAAAATCAGAATATTCTCTGCCTGAATTGTTTCTTCGTTATTAAACTACTTTACCTTTGTTTATGTAAAATCTTACTTTTATTTTTATTTTTTACAAGAAACATAAAGTAATATATTATAAACATGAGAAAAAGTACATCGAGGACGAGATGTTCCATTGCAAGTAAAATCTTACTTTTCTAAAGTTCATAATCATAAACAATAGCCAAAATCTTAAGAGAATTTTTAATTTTGATAATATATTTTGTGCGCGCAAGAGAAACTTAAGCCAACTCAGGTCGAATCTAGATAAAATAGTTTTGCCGTAAAACAAAAGGAGGACATCACCTGGGTGCCGCAAAGCCGTGAATAAAAAAAAAAGAGAAACTTAAGCTAAAAAAATATTTTATTAATTAAAATAACAAAATAATAAAAAGTGTAGACACATAATGCGCATTTTATCTTAATTTAATTCATTACCAACCCTTATCTTGTTTAATGTTTATAAAAAGCTATGAAATTTAATCAATCTTGCTAACTAAACCCAAGCTGTATCGACAAACCCTAGCTTCCTTTTCCTTACGGACCTTCCCTAATCCCTCGTCGAGTTCGCTATCGTCGTCTCAACTCCTCTCCGGAAGATACCGTATTAGAATTTGCTCGGCATCCCTCTCTGTAGTCTGAAGGAGTACGCTGCATAGGCGGCAAAAAGGTACCTTCTTCTTCTTCTTTTTCTTCTTTTAGTTGCAGAACTACCGAAAGATATCGAAGATATTTAATCCTTTGAAATTAAAGCTTCTTGAAGTTCATGATCTTGTTACTCTGAAGCTTCGTCTTCTAATTCAAACTTTAGATTTATGTTCATGAACTAGTTCCTCATCAATTCAGACATCTTGTACTACGTAATTTTATTTTCTAAAGGAATTAATATATATAGCGGAGTGTGATTTGTCAAAAGGACCCATGGCTGAAAATTGTTCTTGGTGTTCAGTTTTCAAATTCTCAAGGCGATTCCACGATAGCTGAAGAAGCTGCTTGATTTTTTTTTTTTAAATTCATTTTTTTTAAAAAATTCTTCAGTCTGAAGGATGTTTATTTTCAACAAAAAGTGCTGTTTGGTGATTTTTTTTTTTGTAATTTTTTTTTTTGGGTGTTTCATAAAATTGGCAAGAAACATGAACTGCTCATGTTGGGGAAATTTTGTCTTTAGTGGTTTGATGATTGTAAAGCTGTTCCTTTGAAACAATGGGTAGCACAATCTTATGATTTTTATATATGTTCATGCTAATTTCAAATAACTTACTAAGTGAACTTTTCTTAAAACCCAAGGTTTATGTCAAACCACAATATATTTCTTTACTGACCCTTTTTCTTTTATTACCTGGGTGTAACATCACAAAGATGAAATAAGTTTGATCTGTTCTTGTTCTATGCTTCTGTGCCTTTACCTTAGGAACATGGATTACATAAAAATTAAATTGTAATGCTCGACCCATATAAGTAGGACTCTTTTACATGATCAACCTTGCTAACAGAAACGAATTATGACGAACTTAGCATCCTGGTGACGGTACCGAGATGGAATAGAGAATAATTACAACGTCCTAGATTTATATATTATGTACTTCAAGTGCAGATTATTGAAGATTAACCTAAGAACTTCTTCATCACATTAGACAGCTGTGTTTTCAAAGCTGAAATCACCGTGAGAGCTAAGTTCCATCAACTAATAAATTTTCTGCTTAGCTAAGTTAGAGATTGGGCTGAGAGAGAAGAGTCACTTAATGGGTACAAGATATTGTCATGTCTGTTATACTTATCACTATTTATGGAAATTGTTTTAAACTATTTGCCATGGTGGAGTTTTAATCATTTAGGAACACTATTAATACTTGTTGGAAATTGGAAAGGCTCCAAAGTGTCTCCCCAATGAATTAATATTACTCTGGCTTGAATCTAGTGCAACATAAAGAAGCTTGAGTTTCCAAGAATGCAAACATTCAAAACTTTGCCCTTGTGGGGAATTTTCTTAATATGTTTTCATGTACTAGGTCTGGCACTGTGCAATATTTGGGCAGTCTTTCGCAGATAAAGATCAAAAGGGAAGCAAAGCTTGGGAATTTAAGAGAAGTAGAAATGCAATTAACTCTTGAATTTGGGTAAATGTCTCTACTTCATGTTTCTCTTTGCTGAATGTTTTCTCAAATTGTGTTTTTTTTTGTTACTCAACTATCATGCTATCTCAATATTTGTATATGTCAACTTTTAACTCGGCAATTCCAATACAGAAAAAACCCATGTTTCCGTGGAGAAGAAAAGAAAAAAAAAATTAAGGAGTTAATACTCTGTCATGTAAGCATTAGGAAGTCCATATGCTTACTTTTAGTTTCAATAGACTGTTGCAAGCATGTTTCATAAGTCTGAAAGTTTGCTAAACTTGAGAGCTTTTGGAATTGAGAAAATGAGACTGAGTGGAGCATATCAAACCTGCTCTTTTTATTACTTTCCTGCTGTATAAAGAGTTTTGCTTCACACAATCTCCATGCTTGTGCGAATGGCACCTTCCTTCATCATCATCTTCTTCTTAAAGTTTTTAATTTTAACTTTGAATGGTTGTTATAATGGTCTGATTTGATGCAGTGGAGGATTGGAGCTTCTTTGTCAGTCTGTGAAGATCCACAATGTTAAAGTTGATCCTCAAGCTGGTAAAGAGAAGGTGAATATTTTAAAATAGAAATGTGAAATTTTTTGCATGAATTATGTTATACATTTTCAATGTTTAATAATTTCCTTTTGTTTGTTTTTCCGATCAGTTAACTATGAGAGACTTGCTTTCTTGGGTGCGTGCCAACTTGATCAAGGAGAGGCCTGAAATGTTCATGAAAGGGGATTCTGTGTGAGTTCAAATAACTGCTAGATTTTCTTTAAATCATTTTTTAATATGTCTGTACTTCTTAATCAATGTCTTGGTGTTTTCATGATTACAGTGTTTTCTTTCCCTTTTGCCATTTGGGTCTATTTCAATATGTTATAGTGAAGCTTGCTTATTTGATTTGCCAACATTTGCAGGAGACCTGGTGTCTTAGTCCTTGTAAATGATTGCGATTGGGAATTAAGTGAACAACTTGATACTACATTGGAGGAGAAGGATGTCATAGTATTTATTTCGACACTACACGGTGGATAATATCTAAGGAACGTAACACATTTCCTGTGATAATGCGGTTGCTGCATCTAGTATATTACATTTTGGTCTCTGTGACAGTATCGTTGCCTAAAAGTCATCATCTTGAAACAATATTAATGAAGAAAAAGCATCAGATTGGATGTAAAATTTACTTTTTTTTAGTGATTGTATTTGTATCAGCAAGTTCACTGAGCTGGTGTGACAAACTAAATATTGTTTTGTTGATAAAGTTTTCTATCTCCTTATCTCAATATGCTGCTTCTGATTACCATTGGATTGCAATGAAGAAATAGAATCGATGGATGTCAAAGAAAATCCAGGGTTGGAGAAAAATGACTAGTTCCAGAAGGGGAGGAAATGTCAGAATAGAGTCATTTAATGTTAGTATACTTCCATCATATGCAAAAAAAAAGAAAAAAAGAAAAAAAAAGGGATTTATGATTGGTTGAAAAGGAAAGTACAGCTTCATTAATAAAACAATTTGCGCAACAATCTCTCTACATGTGTATGGCAGAACCACCTCTTTTGTTGTGTGCTGTCTACTATAACTGAATATTTCAGAATAGATGGAAGGCAGTTGGTGATGCTGTAATAATTTAATAGTGGGTGTTATTATTATGTTTTTCTTTGATCATTCTGTTTAAGATGAGACTGCAAGATCACTATGCATACAACTTGTTATGCAGCCAAATAATTTGGAAGAATAAACTTGTAAGTTGGCTAAACTTCAACTATCCTTTGATTGAGAGCCACATATCTCCATCTCTCCTTCTCCACGAAGTCTGCATCCAAGAACTGAGCAACAAAAGCCCAGAGTCTGTAATTGTCGTCAAAATTGCTCAGGAACCCAAGTGCAGCTGTAACAACAGTTATGCCCAGTTCAATTTTCTCTTTCCCCTTCCGTCCCAGCATCCCTGCTTCTTCATTGGTAGTTCTCTTCTCTAACACTCTATCCTTTTCTTCTTCATACTTGTCAGAAAACCACATATTCTGTAAGAATCCATAGCTTAGTGATATATTGCTTCTATCTGCAAGTTTCTGCACAACCACAGGTTCAACTTTTTCTCCTTTCCAATCAAATATATTGAATGCCACTACTGCTCCTCTCTCAAGTTTTATCTTTGGACCATATATTCTGACAAGGGGAAGCCCCTTCTCAGAATGAGGATGCTGGAGCTTCAACAATGCATTCACTAGCCAGTTGATCAGGCATCTTGCTCTATAACTGATGTGTATCAGCCCTAAAGAATCTGCATGATCAAGGCCCCGGCATTCCATTACAAATATCTTATCTACTTCCCTGGTACCCATTTCTGTACTTGTGGAACCTTTAGAATTCTCTAATTCTATTATTTCTGAAACTAATGGCTCCTCCTTCTGTCTTACTCCAGCTTCCGTTTCACCTTCTTGGTCAGGTTCATCATACTTATGGCTTCTGGTTAAGCTCGAAGATCTGTCACCCAACTCACTACTCGCCTGAGAAGAAGACATTGGACCGGAGAATGAGCTCACAACAGGTAAATTGCTTTCTCCTGATCCTGATTTAATTCTTTGTTGGGTCTCAAATTCGGTGCTTGATGATTCATCCATCAATTGTGTTGCTCTTTTTGCTTGAACAATATTTACAATTCCAATGCTTCTTGCAATGGTTGAACATTCTAGCATTGAAGCTATGGATTTTTTTACAAAGAGGCACCCGAACCCGGATGGATTTTCGCCGAAAATCTTGAAGAAGGAGCAGATTAGAAAGTCGGGGCGAAAAAGGGAGAGACCCAAAGTGTCCATATCCTTTGGTCCCAATGCACAAGCATCAAGCAACACATGCCAACCATTCTCCTGTGCCACACTCATCCACAGGTAAGGGTATCTTGCTCCTGTCATCTTAGATTGAAGTGGGAACACAAATAATCCTCTCTTCCTCTTCTTTTTCCTTCTGTTCACTACCATCTTTGTCAATTTAGCAGAGTGAATTCTCATACTTGGCCATGAAAACTCGGCTGACATAACTTTAGCTCCTCGTTTCTGCGAACTATTAATCATCGACGCCACCGCCTCACTCTCATAATCATAGATAGTTAGTAGCCTCTTGTTAGATTTGAATGGATAAGATCCTGCAAGAAGCTTGAATGCTGATGATCTATTTGCAGTGAAAACCATGCTGTAATCAGTTTCAGAGATATTGAGGAAACTCATGATTCTTTTCCTGATTGAACTCTCCAATTCTGATATTTTCCCTCCATATAGTATTTGTGATTGCAAACTTGCTGACTTGTAGCAGATGTCAAAGAAGGGGAATTCCAAATTGCAGGAGGTGGCTGGAGGTGGTGGAGCAGAAGAAGATGAAGATGCAATTGCTGCTGATGAGCTCTGGGCATTTTGCTTCTGTGAGTAAGAGAAGAGGCCGTGGCCGATGTAATCAAGACAAACATGGTTAGAAAGATGGTAGTATTCTTGTGTTCTGATTTGATCAGCTTGATCGTTCTTTGTGTATAAAGGGTAAGCTCTGGTGAAATGAGAGAAGGATTCTTGCAAGGAAGGGAGGGATTCGGGGTTGGTGAATTGGGCGTTTGGGAAGAGAGAAGAAACAGTTGCATTAGCAAATTCATGGCGTGCTGTGTTGGATTTTGAATTGGGAGGGTGAGGCAAGCTGACGAAAGGAGTAGCACAGCAGCCATGGAAGCAAGCTTCTGTTGCTTCATTAATACAGGGTGATTGCATCTTCTTCTTCTTTTTCTTTTAATTTCTTATTTCATTGGTTGAATGATCTAATTTTGGGTATCTTCTAATATAAAGTAGGTAAAAGGGGTTCTGAGATTTTGCTGGCTGCTTGGCCATTCAATATTAAGGTAAGAAAATGTCAGATTTGGCAAAGTCGTCACAATCTTCTTTTCTCTTGAATGATAAGCCACTGGAGAAAACAAGAATAATGGAAAATATTTGTATGGTTTCATGAGGAAAACAACAAGAAGAAGTGGACAAGAGAGGGGGTTGTCATAGTTGCCGGCTCTTACATGCAGGCCAGAAGCTTCTCTTCTATTTGTTGGTAGCAACTGCTTCTTTATTATTGTTTGGTGAAATGGAAAGTTATTGCTGAGTACCTTCATCTCTTGCTTGATTCTCTTTTGTTGGTGGCTTGGCTTGGCTTGGCTTGGATTTCAATCAGTATCCATATAATCTCCACTTAACCACTATTAGGTTCAATACTGAATCTAAGCATGGATTTTACTCCAAAAGTCCCTTCTATCTCTGTACATCTTGGATAGGTAGGCTCCAATAACGGCATAGGAAATTCTAGGGTGATATCTCTCGTCGAACTATTAGCTCTGATACTTGAATTAGTAGGATTGGATTTTAATTGTTTGCATATAACTACTTCTGGGCTAGCTTACAAATCAGGTATAGAGTTTAACTCTCAAAGTCCTCCATATTAATAAGAAAAAAAAAGAATTTACACTTATATTTTATATTATTTGAATGTTAGATTATTATTTAAACTCACACATCCAATATTTTTTACTAGTTGGGTCAACGTTTTGGTGGATTGATTATTGATTAGGACTGGCTGGAAAGCAAACCGCACTAATGAAAAGGACGGTGCTTGACTTTGGGGTCAAAGCAGAAGAGAGATTGTCCCACGCGGTTGTCTAATAAAAACTATGTGCATCTCTCTTCTTTCTACTTCTCTTTCAACGTTTGCAATTAATGAGAATTCAAGAACACAACTACTGTGACTTTTGGATGTCGTTTGGCATATACGCATTTACATTTTAAATACGATTTAATCTATTGTTTAAATTAATAATAGGAAAGTTAAATACTGTTAATGAAAACACAAATGAACATATATTGGTTGAAACTTAATTGATTTGAAAGAATTTAGGGTTTAGAGTTGGATTTACAATATGAAAATAAGAAACAACATGGCTTGGAAGTTTGAACTAAAAAGAGGAAATGAAGTTTTGTTTGAATTGAATGCAATAATACCTTTATTTGTTTTGTAATAATATTGAAAGGTTATTCAAAATAATATAAGTATAGATTAGTGAAAATTTAGGGTTCTATCATTGTAGACAGGAATTCTCATCTTGGACCATTGGAGGGGCCTAGGACTGAAAAGTTTTTCTGTTCATATTTGGCTCATTAAAGTCAAGTGTTCTCATGGTGATATATTGACCTGATCACACCAATAATTTAATGACAGTACTATTTGTTTTTGTTTTTTTCTTTACTTTTTTGTTTCAAGAAAAGAAGGGATATGAAGGAGAAGAGAAGAAAAAATAATAATAAAATAAAAAAAAAACAAAGAAGAAAAAAGGAATATAAATCATGTACATGTGCTTAATTTGCCATCTTTGAGAGTATTGAAGAATATGGTGAATTTCGGATACAATGATATATACATATCTCTTCTGATTTCATTGGAAACGAAACACACTGAGAAATTTGTCCCAATTAAATTAAAGGGGAAGTTGGTAGCCAATTTAATTTGCAGCAATTTTAGACCTAACATTCCTTGACAATGTGCATTTTGAATTTTTTCTTCCTCAATTATTATTATTAGTTCTTTTATCTTTTCTTTTTTTTTTTTAGAAAAAACAAATCCTCGAAGGATATTCGAGGGCATGGTAGGAAGATTGCCGGCCGACTTAGTCCGCCACCATATGGGTGGGACACCCTAGTTAGTTAACCTAGTGAACCCGACTAAGCCCCAAGCACCACGAACTAGTCCACCGCCATAGCACGCGCACGCATAATCCTTTAGCGACAACAAACAACTCCTAACTCTACTCCTAGCTCGAACTCACGACCTCTTTGATGCCCATAAATTAGTGACCAACTGCGCCAACCCTTATTGGCTTATTAGTTATTATTTTTTTGAATGTGGTCACATATTTTATTTAAATCTCTAATTCTATAATAAATCCTGACTTTGAGCTTTTTTACTCACACAATGACGTCCTTAAGTGTTTTTGGCGTGCTCCAGGGATTAATAGAGGTTGGTCTCCCGATACCCTAACTTAAAAAAAAAAAATCTCTAATTCTGGAAAGGGGTACATGGCAACCATGGTTTAAGATAATTTTTGAATCTTTAATTTTATTTATACGGTTTTCAAAACTTTAATTCGGCAATAAATATCTTCAAGTTATTAAAATATGGGCCTGAAAATTGGTCCAACATTTGCTATTAAAAATAGAAAAAACAAAAAATTATTATGTTGAGACTGGGATTTGAACCCACGCCCTTTCGGACCAGAACCTTAATCTGGCGCCTTAGACCAACTCGGCCATCTCAACTTGTTGAAGTATTATTTTCTAGTTTTATACTTGATTACTTCATATCTGTAGAATCTTTTTCAATTTCTTCCTCTGCGTAATTGAGTTAATTGCCGAAACCTGATAACAAAATCATAGGCAATGGTAAGAGTGAGCACAGAAATGGTAAACAATTGAAGGGCTGAGTAATTACCCAATTAATCGTCAAGAGAAATGTAAAAGGAGTTGGTCCTGAACTTACTGATTAAGTTCTTTCATCATGCATGCACGGTAACTCGAACTTCCTCCAATCCTTGCATCAATCTTATTTAAAACAATTCTCGTAAACACACACACACACACACTCTACTCATCTATTATCTGAAGCAAGCTGTTCTTCAGACAACAAGAGCCAAAGGCTCACAACTACTAGACTAACAACTAGGGCTTTAGGCCTACAACAAACCACGGAGAACCAACGTTCACGGTTCCTCCTAAACTTTTGTAAGTATGAGGACGTAACCCTCCCCATATGTGAAACTAAGGCTATTAGCTAAGGTTCATTGGCAGATTTGAATGGCATGCATTTGAAACTAGTAATTAATGGTTTGTGGTATACAAGTACAAGATCCATCATATAAATATCAAACAAAACAAATCATGATTCATGAATTATATTGGGCATCAGTTAAATGGTAGAATGCTATCAATTTTCTCACTTTCCATTTACCAATACGAAGTAATTTGAAAATACCATTATAATTTTTCTATTTGAGAAAAAAAAAAAAGTAAGTTTAACGCATATCAAGTAGAGTCTCATCAATCTATTTAAGTGCATGTACCATATCATCTCAAATGGGAAATGATTTCTTACTAAGATGTTCAAACCCCAATTCTGTTAAGGGCAATCAAACAAAATAGTTGCATCTAATTTGTGTATATATACCCCCAATTCTACATTATATGCACAATATACACAACCCATGCCTAATCAATAGGGCAAAGTCTCTACATGACCACGTTGGGTCAATCACATGGAGAATACAAATTAAGACACCCAAGACGGGCAAGAGAGCTACGCGGACATTCGGCGGAGGGCCATTGTAACGCCCCAAAATTCTTGTCTAGCCTATACTCCATTTGGAAGCCCAACTCTATGTGCTAGCACTTGGTGAGGATGGTTTTTTTATTTTTTATTATTTATTTTTTTATATGGTTGTATGTCTATGTATATTTTGTACTTTTGGAACCTATGTATATATTAACACTTGACCTATGAACTTGGTTAGATTTTGGGGGATGTATGCATATATGTGTTGATGTTGGGATTATGGTGTTGAATTAGATTTTGGAATGAAATGGATTAGATCTATCTTTTGTATCAATTTTGGGAGTTAATACTTGTGAATTATACACTTGAAATCATTGTGGAATGGAGTATTAATTGATTGTGGATTGCAGAATTGTTGCAGCTACCCACGAGTTTAAACAGGTTGATGATGTTGAGAGATGAATTACTCTATGAAGAGTTTGGTTCAGGCTCGTAGGATCCCGATCATTTCATGGATGATAGGGTAGTTGAGAATGCCTACGCCAGATGACACATTCTGTACGCTGTCCAAGTGGGGATAGTGGTTTGGGGTGGGGCTGCCACAGTATAGTATAGAGAGAAGAATGTGTGTGTATATATTAAAATATAAGCATGATCATACATGCATACCTTTTGAACCAGCTAGAGGCCGGGTTACCAACGCTATCACAATATTAAGTAAGCTGAAGCAGTCATAGGGCAACTCTCCTTTGGCATGCAATGCCATTGAATCAAATGCTGATCCTCATAAGCCAACATTGATCATGAGAGCTGTTACATGCCAAAAGAGAGCCACCCTAAGACTGATTTGCTTATAATTCACGAACTATGTGGTGTCGTCGTCACTGGTTTCGCCGAACGATTTGCTCTTCCAGGCACGACATGATCACAAAGCCTCAATTGTAGATAAGCCCTGATGTTTATAAATTTTTGAAGGATGATACAACATATATATAGGTCATGGAGCAATAGTATCAGCATATTATCTGAAGTAAGCTGTTCTTCAGACAACAAGAGCCAAAGGCTCACAACTACTAGACTAGCAACTAGGGCTTTAGGCCTACAACAAACCACGGAGAACCAGCGTTCACGGTTCCTCCTAAACTTTTGTAAGTATGAGGACGTAACCCTCCCCATATGTGAAACTAAGGCTATTAGCTAAGGTTCATTGGCAGATTTGAATGGCATGCATTTGAAACTAGTAATTAATGGTTTGTGGTATACAAGTACAAGATCCATCATATAAATATCAAACAAAACAAATCATGATTCATGAATTATATTGGGCATCAGTTAAATGGTAGAATGCTATCAATTTTCTCACTTTCCATTTACCAATACGAAGTAATTTGAAAATACCATTATAATTTTTCTATTTGAGAAAAAAAAAAGTAGGTTTAAACGCATATCAAGTAGAGTCTCATCAATCTATTTAAGTGCATGTACCATATCATCTCAAATGGGAAATGATTTCTTACTTAGATGTTCAAACCCCAATTCTGTTAAGGGCAATCAAACAAAATAGTTGCATCTAATTTGTGTATATATACCCCCAATTCTACATTATATGCACAATATACACAACCCATGCCTAATCAATAGGGCAAAGTCTCTACATGACCACGTTGGGTCAATCACATGGAGAATACGAATTAAGACACCCAAGACAGGCAAGAGAGCTACTCGGACATTCGGAGGAGGGCCATTGTAACACCCCAAAATTCTTGTCTAGCCTATACCCCATTTGGAAGCCCAACTCTATGTGCTAGCACTTGGTGAGGATGGTTTTTTATTTTTATTTTTTATATGGTTGTATACGTCTTTGTATATTTTGTATTTTTGGAACCTATGTATATGTTAACACTTGACCTATGAACTTGGTTAGATTTTGGGGGATGTATGCATATATGTGTTGATGTTGGGATTATGGTGTTGAATTAGATTTTGGAATGAAATGGATTAGATCTATCTTTTGTATCAATTTTGGGAGTTAATACTTGTGAATTATACACTTGAAATCATTGTGGAATGGAGTATTAATTAATTGTGGATGGCAGAATTGTTGCAGCTACTCGCGAGTTTAAGCAGGTTGATGATGTTGAGAGATGAATTACTCTATGGAGAGTTTGGTTCAGGCTCGTAGGGTCCGATCATTTCATGGATGATGGGGTAGTTGAGGATGCCGCCGGACGACCAGACATTCTGTACGCGGTCTTAGTGGGGATAGTGGTTTGGGGTGGGGCTGCCACAATATAGTTTAGAGAGAAGAATGTGTATATATATTAAAATATAAGCATGATCATACATGCATACCTTTTGAACCAGCTAGAGGCCGGGTTACCAACGCTATCACAATATTAAGTAAGCTGAAGCAGTCATAGGGCAACTCTCCTTTGGCATGCAATGCCATTGAATCAAATGCTGATCCCCATAAGCCAACATTGATCATGAGAGCTGTTACATGCCAAAAGAGAGCCACCCTAAGACTGATTTGCTTATAATTCACGAACTATGTGGTGTCGTCGTCAATGGTTTCGCCGAACGATTTGCTCTTCCAGGCACGACATGATCTCAAAGCCTCAATTGTAGATAAGCCCTGATGTTTATAAATTTTTGAAGGATGATACAACATATATATAGGCCATGGAGCAATAGTATCGGCATATTCAAGAGGTTTTATGCCATGGATATCCTTCATGCTACAAGTCCTTTTGTTCCAATGTGGGGGTTCCTGATCATGATCTGAGATTCTTTTTGGCAGCATATCTCTGTGTCTCTCTTATGATTTTTTCTCCTTCATGAAATTCTCTGTGAGTATTATAAAGCTGTAATGGTGAAAGAAGGAAAAGGGTAGCTTAAGTGAAAGTAGATGCTTTCTTTTTTAGCTGCTATGTATGGACTAGCTAGCTTGAACTTTGAAGGGTGGCAGCAAATTAAACCAGCTAGATAGCTGGTCCTAGCTCCAAGAAGGAATATCCAGTGTAATATTCTTCTTTATTTATTTTCCTACTCATTTCAAGCAAAGCTATAATATTCTTCTTGTTTCCTTCTTAGTTTGGCTTTTCAGTTGGTAGAAGGGTAAACCTAAGTGGCTTAGCTGGTGTGGGGCTGGGCACGTTGAGGTTGAGGGGCCCATTAGGTTATAGGTTCGAATCGAGCCTCGGCCGGGTTCGTGCCCTCTGCGTTGTTCTCACGTTGGGGAGGGGCTACCTTTACAATGTACAGTTTCCCGACTCCAGATTAGTCTCTTCCCACAAAGGGGTTAGGAGGACACTGGATGTCAAAGATCAAAAAAATAATGAAGGGTAAACCTAATTAACCCAAGACTAAAGTTAGAGCTACACTTTTTGAAATATCAATCAAATATTAATATCTGTTAATTTTCTTCAAAACCACGTGATAGTACTGATTTGCATAAGCTAGTGTGTCCTATTAGATGTGTGATCAAAGATTCAAAAGAATAGTCTCACCTCACAAAGAAATGAGTTCATTATATGGATTAATATTAGTGTAGATCTCTTACCGTCATTGATTAGTACCGAGACCTTTTGATATAAGTTAAACCTTGCAACTAGGCCTATTAATAGTGGGTCTAGAGGTGGTTAGGTGCAGAAATAATTGATACTAATTGAGATCTAGGGTCAACCAACATGTTCAAGGGCCATTTTAACAATATTCTTCTCAACATATGCAATTATGCAGGTTTTCCTTTGCTTTTACGTATGAGGATTAGGGATACAATATCAAGATTTACTAAATTGCTTTTGACAAATCTATGATATTTTATACATGAAGACTGCAAGCAAAGTTGAAGAAGAGAAAAAGGTTCCTCTCTGGCTTTATAAAAGCAATTACAAAAAATCCTTGAACTCGAACTATCCAATTGCTGTGTAGTGTTCCACTTATACTTACTCGTATATATATACATGAGTAAAGGCTGATTAATTATTTGGGTCATATATAATTAATGAATCCAGCATTCTCTAATAGTTTCTAATTATTTTATTTTGATTTTTCTGTTGTAAAATAAATCGATAATTATTACAAATAAACAAATATAAAGGAGACATGCTTGAGAGAAGAAATAAAGAAATAAGAGAGATCTTATTCTCATATTGATCTAACAATTTGTGTTAGATTTGTATACATCTTGTATATAATTTACAACTCAAACATCCCTTTATATAGGCTCATGGCCATAATAAGGGTGTTAAATTACATTTACAACATATAAATGAAATGTTGGTTACATAGTCATTTAACACCCTTATTATGGCCATGAGCCTATATAAAGGGGTGTTTGAGTTGTAAATTGTATATAAGATGTACACAAATCTAACACAAGTTGTTAGATCAATATAAGAATAAGATTACTTTCTCATTTCTTTATTTCTTCTCTCAAGCATGTCTCCTTTATATTTGTTTATTTGTAATAATTATCGATTTATTTTACAATACCATATCAGCACGAAAGCTCTAGAAATTAAAGAAGATTGTTTGTCTTAATAGAAAAAGTATATTGGTGGTAAGATTATATATCTTATTTTTTTTTATTTGATACTATTTGATATTGAGTTATTTGATATTGTCATTATTTTATATTTTGTTTATAGCCTCAAGCTATGTAGAAAAATCATATGTTTGAAGCTATATTATTATATTTTGATTCATATGGCAAAAAGCTGTGAAGAAAGTATTTTATAGCCTAAAGCTATAAAGAAAAAAAAATTCTAGCCGAAAGCTAGACTAAGAAGATTATTATGGTTGATTGCACCTGAAGTTGCAATACCAATGAGATATAAATATTGTGATCTTTGATCTAAAAATTTTTATGATCAAATCCGCTGAAGTTGCAAGATCAAAGTTATGTGAAATAAAATAAAGAAGACATTATTTTACACTTCAAATATGCTCCTGAAATAGTAAAATAGAGAGTGTTGAAGTTTTCTCGAGAAAAAAGTTGTGACAAAAAATCACATGTTGAGAAGAAGAAAAAAATTGTGATAAAAAATCACATGTTGAAATTTTTTTTTTGATGAAAAATCATGCGTTGATGTCTTTTTCAAGAAAATGATTATGGTATAGAATTACCGAGCTTATCTAGCTGGTTGTAAATCATTCCTTAAAGTGAATGATATATTTTTTTTCTATGATCATGAATAAGAAAATTGATATTACTATGATCATTTTTTTTTGACAACATATTACTATGATCATGAGTGCAAATAAATATGACAAATAAATGTTGCAAAGGCCATAATGCATGATAAATGAATATGATCATGATCATGTATATCATGAAATATGAATATCATAAAGGCCAAGATGGATGAAATTAAGTGGCAAAGGTCATGGTGGATGAAAATAAATATGACAAATGACATAACTATGGATGATAAATTGAATATGACAAAAGTCATAATTGAGATTATTATGATAATCATGATAGTTATAATTCTTTAAATATAGTTATAGTCATATATATTTCAAATATATTTACTCTTCCACCAAAATGGAATGATATTATTATTGCAACACAAAAAAAATTATATAATATAAAGTATTTGCATTATGTATGAAATAAATTAGCATTGCAACTCAATCATATAAATTTATTCCTCCTTGAGGAATATTAATTCTCTAAATTTATATATTTTCAGAACATACTTATGTCCTTTTATTGGACATTTATATTAAATTTATTTCTCTTCATAGAATATTTATTTCATGCTCTATAACTCTTCAAGATATTTTTATGTCTCTTTCATGGACATTCATTTCTCAATTTATCCCTCTTCATGAAATACATATTTTTCAAACCATAACTCTTGAAGAGATTATATGTTTCTTCGTTAAACATATATTTTTTCTTATTAAAAGAATATTTAATCATCAATCCATACATCTTCATGAGATATTTATTTCTCAATATTTTATTCATCTTTAGTAATATTTTATTCATCTTTAGTAATATTTTGTATATATATTCCTCTTATAGGAAGTTGTGTCCTTTGACTTGACCGGTCAATCATACTTCGGATGTGTCACATATTCATGTGTTAACACATAAACAATTTGTCCTATAAAGACTTCATCAACAAATACATCAGTTAACTAACCTGCAATTATTTTGTACATGATTGATCATGTGAACTTAGACTTCATTTTTTTTTTAGCTTCTCCTTTGAGCCTTTAGTGCACATAGCCTCATATTGTTTCTAGCAATTTACATGTCAAAAACTTGACATTCCTCTTGTAATGAGAAAATTAATCTATATTGGCTCATATTGCATTAACAATTTTATATGTCATTATTTTGAAATTCACTTTCCTCCCCCTAATGGTAAGAAAATTACTTCACTGTACATTGACCAATTATGCCATTATTCAAAGCATTATTGATCAAGGTTCTAAAAATTTGGCTATCCATGTCATTATTTAAAATATCATTGAGGTTTCTCAAACTTGGCCAGTTATGCCAAAATATAAATATATTTGTGTTAAAGAACTCATGAGTCTCGATCACAATATAATTCAATTGACCTTATAATTTCATGATATAATAAGCCAAAAAAATAAAATAAGAAGTCCCTCTAAATTCTCATTTTCCCAAAAATAAATGAAGCAATATATAAGAATATATTTTAATATATGAGATTTCTTTGTTCACATATTTTTAAAATTAAGCAAATGACATAAAATATAAGACATTAACTGCCACTATGAATCTTGTTTCATTTGTCAATATACTAATTACTCTTTATGAGTCATCAATAATTTTTCTCAACCTATTTTCTTTATTGAGGTTTAATAAAGATCAATCATTTGGTGATACAACATGTATCTAACCAATGTTAATTTATATCATACATAATGCAAACACTTTATATTATATAATTTCTTTGTGTTGCAATAATATTATCATTCAACTTTGGTGAAAGAGTAAATATATTTGAAATATATATGACTATAACTATATTTTCAAGAATTATAATTATCATGATTCTCATAATAATCTCAATTGTGACTTTTGTTATATTCAATTTATCATTCATAGCTATGATTCATCCACCATTACCTTTGCCACTTAATTTCATCCATCATGGCCTTTATGATATTCATATTTCATGATATACATGATCATGATCATATTCATTTCTCATACATTATGACTTTTGTTACATTTATTTGTCATATTTATTTGCACTCATGATCATGGTAATATGTTGTCAAAAAAAAAAAATGATCATGGTAATATCAATTTTCTTATTCATGATCATAGGAAAAAAATATATCATTCACTTTAAGGAATGATTTACAACCAGCTAGATAAGCTTAGTAATTCTACACCATAATCATTTTCTTGAGAAGACATCAACACATGATTTTTTATCACAATTTTTTTTTCAACATGTGATTTTTTATCACAATTTTTTTTCTTCTCAACATGTGATTTTTCGTCACAACCTTTTTCTTGAGAAAACTTCAACATTCTCTATTTTACTACTTCAGGAGCATATTTGAAGTGTAAAATAATGTCTTCTTCATTTTATTTCACATAACTTTGATTTGCAACTTCAGCGTATTTGATCATAAAAATTTTTGGATCAAATATCACAATATTTACATCTCATTGGTATTGCAACTTCAGGTGCAATCAACCATAATAATCTTCCCAGTCTAGCTTTCAGTTAAATTTTTTTTTCTTTATAGCTTTAGGCTATAAAATACTTTCTTCATGGCTTTTTGCCACATGAACCAAAATATAATAATATAGCTTCAAATATATGATTTTTCTACGTAGCTTAAGGCTATAAACAAAATATAAAATAATGGCAATATGGAATAACTCAATATCAAATAGTATCAAATAAAAAAAATAAGATATATAATCTTACCATCAATATACATTTTTCATTTAGACAAACAATCTCCTTTAATTTTCAGAGCTTTCGTGCTGATAATGTGTTGTAAAATAAATCGATAACTATTACAAATAAACAAATATAAAGAAGACATACTTGAGAAAGAAATAGAGAAATGAGAAGATATTTTATTCTCATAATATTCTAAACTTGTATAAGCTTTGTGTACATCTAGTACAATCTAAGCACCTCCTTATATAGGCTCATAGTCATAATAGATGATTAAATTACATTTACAACATATAAATGAAATGTTGGTTATATGTCAATATAATGAATATAAAGATGTTACAAAGTTATTTCCATTGGGGGTTATAGAATATTAAGTGGTGGTATTCAAATATATTTACAACGTTTTCCACTTTGTTTAAGTGTTTTTTTTTCCTGGCTGTATACATAATCAGGCAGTTTTTATGATGATTAATGTTTTTTATGAACCATTTTCTATACTACATTAATTCCTCTTGCACCCGATCAAATGTGTCTACCATTGATGAGAATAATTTACCAAAGAGAACACATAATTTGTAGTGCATTTGGAAAAAAAAAAAAAAAAAAAGCAAACATGAAAGAGATTTTTTTTTTTAAAAGAACACATAACACCACATTCATTAAGGAACAAAAGAGAAAGGAGATACTTCGTCAATTACAAGATCAACAATAAGAGGTAGAATTTCCTCTATCCATATCTGAGAACGATGGAGCATAACCCAAGTCTATTGAGCCGATCAGCGGCTCTATTACACTCTCTTGGAATTGAATGAATCATTAAATTAAGTCATCCATGAAATAAATTCCTACAGCCTTCAATCAATTCATCAATCTCTGTGAAACTTTTGTCTTCCTTTTTAAGATCATTCATCATTCCAGCTGAGTCACCCTCCAGAATATTAATGGGGATGCCTGGCTCAACTGCACACACACCGCACATAGTTTGGCCATATCAACTTGAATGCCTCCAACTTCTTGGGTAGCCATGGTAACAATAATTTGCCCATATGATCTCTGACAATGATGCCAATGCCCACCATTCTATTTCATCCAAACTAGCATCAATGTTCATTTTCATTTTATTTAGGGGAGGAGGTTGCCACTTTTGATCTCGATTTGCTCTTGTAACTGACTGTTTCTCATCACTTTGCTGAAATTCAACAAGAGTTGACATTGCTTTATCATTAACAACACCCTCAAGGTTCAATTTTCCCTTTGTTATCATTCCAGCTATCATTAGATAGCTGATTCTGTGCTACTAGTAATACTATAACTCCATCAACTTGATCGAATCAAACATAACTCAATGGATTAGTTTGAGTGGACCTAAGTACTGAAATTAGGTTCAAAATCCTCACTGGAATTGTTCATGCTAGATTATGGGTGTCAACGCTAGATTATGGGTTGACACCCTTATCCCCTCGCACCCCTTATTCTTCTTTGTTTTTACTTGGGTCTTTCTTCATCTTTGTTGCTTTAACAAACATTTTTCTTATTTTATTTCTTATTAGGTTAAAGTCATCATCTTGAAACAAAAAAAAAAAAAAAAATTCAAACTATTTTAACCTGAATAATTAACCCAACCTAATGCATTAGGTTAAATTGAATTAAAAAGCTAGTTTACTTCAGGTTGGATCCTATTTTTTGTGACTCGAACGCTTTGGATTGGGTTAAATTTCAGCTCCAACCACCCCATGACACCCCTATCTAGAAAATTTGCTTCCTTACACGGTCACTCCTCTTCAGCAAGCAACAGAACACTCCGATGCCTCAAAAACCCCATCAATACCTTCCCCATTTTCTTCTTATCCACTGGAGCCACCATTATAAATATATTGCTACTAGCCTACTACTACTATCCCAAATCTCACCACACCTTTATATAATGATGTCGACTTAACTATTTTTTTTTATTTTTTTTTTGTCCACCTCTGTTTGTCGATGCATTCGAAGATTATTTTTTTTAAAAAAAAATTACATTTTTTGTCTCTGGAACTGGAACTAAACAAAATTCTGGGTCGGTGACATGATAATATAAAGAAGAAAAGAGGAATGAATTAGATAAATTTGTGAAATGAAGAAGAAATCAAAGAGAGAAAGAGAGAGAAGTGGGTGAAATGGGGTAGTAGTAGGAATGATCAGATCTTATGCTTTCCTTTCCTCATAGTTTCAAGCTCTGATTCAGCTTCTTTCAATGCTATCCTTAGTGTTTGTACTCTCTGTTCAAGCTCTTCTACTGTGCAGGATTTGGCTGTTTTAGGCTGATATGGTGTTACAAACTTGCATGAGAACTTTTTCAGAGCTTCAACTCCAGTCACCTGCAAAACCCCCAACACAACTTAAAATTATTTGGGTTCTAAGGAAAGAAATGGGAAATTTTTACTTTTCTACCTCTTCTGGAAGTAATGGTAACTTGGTAATGTGGAAGTTGTCGTATAACATGTAGAATTGATCAAGATATTTTTTCTGCATCCGCATACGGGCCTTTAGCAACTTGGATTCAACATCTACATGAATGAAAAATAAAAGAAGAAAACAATCTTCTAAGAAATTTAAAAGAAAAAAAGATAGGGGGAAGAAATTTCAATTCATTTAATAAAGCAAACATGTTAAAAATGGAACCTTCTTCTTCATCATATAGTACTTGGTTGATGATGATATTGTGAGTATCAATCTCAAACTTTGTGAGTTCTTGCACCAACCTCTCTGTTTCATAGAGAGAGAGGAATTCCGGGATGCAAACACAGACAAATGTGGTCAAATCCTGTTTCATAAAAACATTAAACTAAGCTTGTCAAAGAGACTGGATTGGAAGAAAATCCTAGTGAATTGGGCTTGAAATTTTATATTAAGATGGGAAGAAGATTGTCAGTGAAGCAATGAAGTTAGAAAGATGAGATCATACCGGGTCCTTGAACTGCCTATTCACTTGTTCTATTACATCTTTCATGCCCTCAATTCTTCCAAGGATTGCATCCTCCCCAAATTCATCATCAATGCCAAAAAGACGTGTCATCTACCACAAATTTACAACCACCAGTCAATTTCCTCAACATATAGCATCAAGTCATAAAAATTACAAAACTGATCATAGGTGCAGATGAACTTTGCAAACTAGTACTACTATCCAACTATCAAGCAAACATCTTTGACAAGAGAAAATTAGGCGACTAATAAGTAATACCCATAAGGAAAAACACAAAACCTAATAGAGAACATAGTTAAATGAAAACTGGATGCTACTGGATGATATGAGTCTTAGTGGGACAAACAATGACTTGGAATCACAGATTCCCTCCTTCACTGGACTAATGCTTGCTACATAGCTGAATTTGATTACAAAATAAGATCACTGAAATGAGGGTCCAATGGTTAGTTTTCTGTAAGATCATTCTAAGAAGCTATCTTTATGAAGGAGTTCTTCGTTCCTTCACACTATAAGACATCTTTCTAGAATGAGACACAAAATATTACAGCCTTCGTTCCTTAAGTGGTGCAATGATCATCGCACAACACAACAATCAGAACAGAACAGTAGAACTTAAAGGATGGTCCATTGAACAATTTCAGCAAGGTCCATCCATCCAGATTCAAAAAGTATGTTTGTGCACGATCATATTACCCTTTGGGAGATTGTCTATGATAGAAGCATAGAAAGACCAAAATAACATAAATAGCGATCTTTAAGGAAGACAAAACTACTTGCTATATAAATATCACTTTACTTTTTGATAGAGAGGAGTGAAAAACAAAAATTCATGTCATTGATCACAAGTAGTTGAAATAGAGCTTTGGTGAGGAAATTGTTTATGCTACAACAATGTAAGGATGTTGATCACAAGGGAGAATCCATGTACTCCATCACAAGTATTTGCACCAATAATACCAAAAACAGATATTAACGCACATTGGGATCCACGGATGAATCTATCGTGATAACCCTAATATTAATATCAACTCCTAAAATCTATTCTAAAGCTAGAGTCTAGATCTGAAGCGTAATGCTGGTTATGATAGAAACTCCACCACAACCAACCCTAAAATGGCCACACTTATTAAAAGAAAACAATAGAGTAATATGGTGAAGACTGATGGTGGTGATAACAATAATGAATTGAGATGAACAACAGGAAACTGCTTTGGATGCAACAAGCAGGGGAAGTTTGTTTACAGTTGTCCAATCCAATGCTGAAGGTAACACAAGGTGATTGATGTTGAGCAGCTGAAGTCCTAATCCAATGTCCAATCAATCAATTAAGGGAAACTAATTAAGTGAGCAGCCTAAGGTTTCTTCACTGAAAAATCAGTAAGAAAAAGGCTGAACAAGGAAAAACTATGCCCACCGTCCAATCTCACTACCCTACTTAAAAAGATCTTGACCATCATTTACTAAAGGATCACGAAGAAACCTAAAAGAAAATGCAAAAAGCCACCATGTCATTTTCTAAATGATTGCTGTTAGAATAATAAAAGACACAAAAAATATAACGTGGTTCGGCTTTATGGCCTACATCCACGGGAGAAGAGAAATAATCTTTATTCTTGTGTAATGTCTTAATGGAGGGACTCCATATATATAGACATACAGGGCTATGTACTTATAGCTACATTTACAATTTTAGTAACTGCTATATTCCTTAAAGGAAATAAATCCTTAAAGAAATAATTCTGTATAGGAAACAAATCTATACAGGAAATAAATTTGTATAGGAAACAAATCTCAACAATAGGAAACAAATCTCAACACTCCCCCTCAAGCTGGTGAATAAAGGTTTACCATTCCCAGCTTGGACACATTTGCTTGAAATGCAGTATGATTTAACCCTTTAGTGAGCATATCGGCGAGCTGATTATTGGTAGACACATATGGAGTACAGATCAACCCACTATCAAGCTTCTCTTTAATAAAGTGTCTATCAATCTCTATATGCTTGGTTCGATCATGTTGAACTGGATTATGGGCAATGCTAATTGCAGATTTATTGTCACAATAGAGTCTCATAGGGCCATCCCAGTGTATTTTCAAATCTGTTAAAATTATCTGCAACCATAATAACTCACAAACCCCTTGTGCCATTGCTCGGAATTCTGCTTCAGCACTAGATCTGGCCACTACATTCTGTTTTTTACTTCGCCATGTCACCAAATTCCCACCAAGAAACGTACAATATCCAGTAGTTGATCTTCTGTCAACTACGGAACCAGCATAGTCTGAATCAGTATATGCTTCAAGAACCATTCCTGTGTGTCGTTTAAATAAGATACCCTGTCCTGGAGTCCCTTTAAGATACTGTAGAACGCGATTAGCCGCTTGCAAATGAATATCTTTAGGATTGTGCATGAACTGACTTATTACACTCACTGCATATGCAATATCAGGTGTTGTGTGAGAGAGATAGATGAGTCTTCCTACTAGTCTTTGATACATCTCTTTATTAACAGTCGGCGCTTCTTCAGCTTCTCCAAGCTTGTGATTAAGATCAATAAGAGTATTCATTGGTTTGCATGCTAGTTTCCCTGTTTCTTTAAGAAGGTCTGTAATGTACTTCTGTTGAGAGATAAAGATTCCATGTTTAGAGTGTGCCACTTCAATCCCCAGGAAGTATTTCAATCTCCCTAATTCCTTGATCTCAAATTCTTCGGTCAAACACCGCTTCAAATTTTGTCTCTCGTTCTCATTGTTTCCTGTCATAATGATGTCATCAACATACACTAATAGAGTTGTAACTCCCCCTGAAGTCGAGTGCTTAATAAACAAAGTGTGATCTCCTTGGCTTTGTTTATATCCCATACTTGTCATTACTTTGGCAAACCGACCAAACCATGCCCTCGGAGATTGCTTAAGTCCATACAGGGCCTTTTTTAATTTGCACACTTTATCTGTGGTGCCAAATCCTGGAGGTACTTCCATATAGATTTCTTCCTCTAAATCCCCATGTAAAAATGCATTTTTTACATCAAATTGTTGCAAATCCCAGTCATAATTAGCTGCCAATGACAAAAGAAGTCTCACAGTATTCATTTTTGCAACTGGAGCAAATGTCTCTTGATAGTCCACACCATATGTCTGAGTATATCCTTTGGCTACCAATCTTGCCTTGTAGCGCTCTAGGGACCCATCTGCTTTGTATTTTACTGTATAAACCCATTTGCATCCAACAGGTTTCTTTCCTGGAGGCAAGTCTACCAACTCCCATGTTGTATTTTTCTCCAGGGCTTCCATTTCCACATTCATAGCTTGTTTCCAATTTGTATTAGATAAAGCCTCGGATAATGACGTAGGAGTCTGGATATTATTTAGGCTGGTAAGGAAACTCTTATGGGTTTGTGAGAACTTCTCAAAGGATACAACATGAGATAATGGATACAAGGGATGTTTAGTGCATTCCCTTGTTCCCTTTCTAATGGCAATGGGAAGGTCATTGTCAGGTTCAGAGGCTAAAAGATCATTGTTAGTTTCAGGAACTAATGAAATTTGTAAGGAGGGTTCAGGGTTTGTTACCTCATTCTCAGGGATTGGTTCAGATTCTTGAGCTTGCATTGGTTCAGGAGCTGCGGCTTTATTCCTTGAGTACACTTGTCCAGTCATCCGATCCTTAGGTTCGTCATTGGGTACAGGGGGTGTGGGAGATTCAGGTTTGGTTTGTTGGAGAGTAAAGGGGTCAAAAAGGTCAAAAGGGTTATCAAGGGAGTTCCGATCCTTATCTTCCATGATGACATTCTCCCCCGGAAGAGAAGGAGCGGTAAAATAGGGCTCAGGTTCATAGAAAGTGACATCGGCTGAGACAAAGAATTTCTTTGATGGCGGATGATAGCATTTATATCCCTTTTGAGTGGAAGAGTATCCGACAAAAACACACTTAAGAGCTCTAGGGTCCAACTTTCCCCTGTTGGGTTGGTGAACATGGACAAATGAAACACACCCGAATATTTTAGGTATAAGATTATTGGAGATTTTAAGCTTAGGATAAAATTGACGTAGCTTTTCCATAGGACTTTTGAAATCAAGGGTCTGGGATGGTAGACGGTTAATAAGATGTGTTGCAGTAAGGACAGCTTCCCCCCAATAGGACTTAGGCATATTATGCTGAAATAAAAAGGCTCGGGTTGTATCAAGTAGGTGACCGTTTTTTCTTTCAGCAACTCCATTTTGTTGTGGAGTGTGAACACAGGATGATTCATGAATGATCCCCTCGGTTTGGAAGTAATTGGTCAATGTTTGATTAAAATAGTCTCGAGCATTGTCAGATCGAAATCTCTTGATTTTAGCACCAAACTGGGTGTGTATCAGGTTATGGAAGGTAGGGAGAATAAAGCTCACATCGGATTTTTGTTTTAATAAGAATATCCACGAGACTCTAGTACAATCATCAATGAAGGACACAAACCATCGCGCTCCAGAAACATTAGGGATTGGAGAGGAACCCCAAATATCACTATGAATGAGATCAAAAGGATCTGAACTTCTGTCATTGCTAAGTGGAAAAGATATACGTTTGTGTTTCGCAAGTTCACACACTTCACAATGAAAATCTTCAACATTCAGAGATTTAAACAAAAAAGGAAACATGATTTTAAGAGATCGAAAAGAAGGATGGCCAAGGCGGCGATGATGGAGCCATAGCTTTTCTTTATTGGAAAGTTTGTGCGCAGAGAGAAATGAAGTGGTACTTTTGATAGGATGTACTGGTGTCTCAAGGTAATACAACCCGTCCTGTTCCTTAGCATGTCCAATCATCGTCCCCAAGTCCTGGTCCTGAAATGCACAATAAGTAGGGAAGAAGGTTACATTGCAACTCAGATCATGGGTCAATTTTTTAATAGAGATAAGATTGGTAGATAGTTTAGGAACATGAAGAACATTTCTGAGTGTAAGGGTGGGGCTGATGTGAACATCACCTATACCAGCAACTGTGGTTAATGATCCATCAGCTGTGGCTATTTTCCGACTACTAGGACATGGATTGTAGGTATGAAATATATTGGGAGAATTGGTCATGTGATCAGTAGCACCAGAATCTATAACCCAAGAGTTAGCAAAAGATTTATCCGAGACGTTAAATCCAATAGAAATAGGAAAATTACCTGAATGGGCCAATGAACAGGTACCTGAGGGTTTGTCAAGAGTGTCAAGCAAAGATTTTAATCTTTCAATATCATCTTGGCTGAATCCGTCTGTCACCGGGGAGGCTGCAATTGTTGGTTCAGTAGACAGATGTGCTTGGCCACTGGTTTTCTGCTGTCCTCCGTTGTAACCCCACTCTTTACTGGAAGTTAAAGGCTTGCCATGAAGTTTCCAACACTTCTCTCTTGTATGTCTAGTCTTCTGACAATAAGTACACCTTAGATTGTCCCTATTGTCTCGATTTGGGACCTTTGATGATTCAGCGCGCGGAGTGTGTGTCCTCTGATCATTTCCTCGATTGGCGATCATAGCTGAGCCTTCCAACTTCTGAGGTGTGAGCATAACATTTCTTCTGCTTTCTTCAGTACGGATAGCAGAGATAGTCTCATTCAGAGTTAGTAACTCTTTGCTGAGAGTTTGAACTCTTACTTGATCAAACTCTGCATTGAGTCCAGCCAAGAAGTCATAGACTCGATCCTTCTCAATATAATTTTTTAAAATTACAGCATCTGCAGGGCATTTAGTCTCAATACACCTATAATGGTCAAGTTCTTGCCAGAGATTTTTCAAGACATTGGCATATTCAGTGACCGTCATGTTGCCTTGTTTCGTTGTTCCAACTTTCACTTTGATTTCATACACTTGGGCTGCATCATGGGCCTTAGAGTATGTCTGATGAACGACATCCCAAATGTCTTTGGCAGTAGTTAAAAACATGCATGTATCGCTAATATTTGGCGCCATTGAATTCCATAGCCATGCCATTATAGATGCATCTTCGTTATCCCATGCTCTAAACTTAGGATCTCCAGGTGTAGGTCCAGTGCCCAGAAGATGACTTAGTTTTCCTCTGCCCTTCAGAAAAGTACGTACCAGTTGAGACCACTTCAAATAATTTTTTCCATCAAGTCTGTAGGCGGCTTGAATGTTCGGTAGTTCTCCTTTCTCTATTTTATCAACTGTTTCTTCTATCTGCACTATTTCAGAAGTAACCGACATTTTTTTTTTTTTTTGGTAGTTGCAGTTGCTGAAAATAAGACAGAAGAAAGAAAATACGGAAGAAGGGAAGAGAGAAAGAAGACGGGAGAAAAAGAAAGAAAGAAAGAAGAAGGTAAAGTAGCAGATTTTGGCGAAGAAGATGAAGAAGATGCAGTTGAAGACGAAGATAGATCGAAAAGTTGCAGTGAACAGTCGCAGTGAACAGTTGCACTGAACAGTTGCAGTGAACAGTTGCCCTGAACAGTGAACAGTTGCACTGAACAGTTACAGTGAACAGTTGCACTAAACAGTTACAGTGAACAGTTGCACTGAACAGTTAGCTGAAGAAGATGAGGCGCGACGGTCGCAGTCCAGCAACAGCAGCAACAAAAAAACGCTCAGATGAAGAAGAATGTTCAGATGGCGATGGCGATGGAAGATCTGGATCGCGTTGAAAATAGTTGCAGAATGTTCAACTGCAGTTGCAGACGATCCAGGTCGCGATTTGCAGCAGCAGTTGTTGACGAAAGTAGTTGCAGACGACGATCGCGATGGAAGATCTGGATCCCGATGAAAACAGTTGCAGAATGTTCAACTGCAGTTGCAGACGAAGGAAGACGATGAACAGTGAAACGCAGATCGAAAAATGAAGACGATGAACAGTGAAACGCAGATCGAAAAATGAAGACGATGAACAGTGAAACGATGAACAGTGCAGGCGCGATTTGCAGCAACAGTGATGAAGATGGAGGATTCCGGCAACGACCGCGATGAAGGCGACTCAAGAGGATTTCGGCGATGAAGGCCGACAATGATGATTCCGGCGATGAAGGCCGAAACAGATTTTCCAGTAATAAAAACTAGGGCTCTGATACCATGTTAGAATAATAAAAGACACAAAAAATATAACGTGGTTCGGCTTTATGGCCTACATCCACGGGAGAAGAGAAATGATCTTTATTCTTATGTAATGTCTTAATGGAGGGACTCCATATATATAGACATACAGGGCTATGTACTTATAGCTACATTTACAATTTTAGTAACTGCTATATTCCTTAAAGGAAATAAATCCTTAAAGAAATAATTCTGTATAGGAAACAAATCTATACAGGAAATAAATTTGTATAGGAAACAAATCTCAACAATAGGAAACAAATCTCAACAATTGCACTGCCACCCAAGTGCTCAAGCTTGGAATACATAAATATATATTATAGGAAGTGACACTAAACAAACAATAACAGTGGTGGAGAGTTCAGAAAAAGTATGAAATAGACAACACAAGTTACAATTGCCGACTTAAGAAACCAGGCTCAAAGATCTTTCATTCAGTGAGGGTCACTTTACATAAAAAATATCCTGATAACATAGAACCTACACCAAAGGCGGCCCATAACGCCCTTAAGGAAAAGGGGGTTCATAACGCCTTAGTTGTTAGGGAAACACAAGGCTAGATGCATGTCTAAGTGAAGCAAGCACAAAAATATAGAAAATTTAATATATGTACAGTACATATATAACATATATACACCTATAAACTATAAATATATAGCTATTTTTTTCTTGGTGTCATGAGGCTCTCACCATTTTGGGATCTGGAGAAGAGATAATGTGGGTAGCCTTCCACTCAAAATTAAAATGTAGTATACATACAATTATAATACCATATGTTTTACAATGATTGATATTCCAACAAAAATACAAGGTGCAGTTATAATCAAATGTTTTAAAAGATTGAAATATTTTATTTAACATTTATAATAATTTATAACTTTAGATTTCAAGATGCATTTGTGCCTAGGTGCCCCTGCAAAAGTTTTGGGTCAAGGTAAAGAAAAGGACATAGATAGTGTGAGTTAGGATGCGCCTTGTGCACATGTCAAGGCGAATCAATATAGACACCTAAGTCGAATGCCCTGCCTAGGTGCCTATCAAGGTGCGCAGGCTGCATCTTGCCTCAAGGCACGCACTTGACCGCACCTTGATAACACTGACGGAATAAGAAAAAGAAAAAAGAAAGAGGCCACCTAACTAGCACCATTCATGCTTTGCAGATCACAAAGCATAAATAGTAGAGCAAGGAAATTTAGATGCTTATGAATTCAAAAGTACTTACAGATTTAGAACAGATACCAAACAAATTCTCAACACAACAGTCTTCATGTGCAAAAACACAAGTTTGAATTTATGCCTGGGAGATCAACTATGGAAGGTATTTATTATTAAGGAGATGATGGAGAGGTATAAGGATAAAAAGAAAGACCTTCATATGGTCTTTTATTGATTTAGAGATACCTAGAGAAATAGTATGGTGGGTATTAGGCAAAAAAAAGTTACAAATAGGTACATTGAATTGATAAAAGATATCTATAATGGGGCAAGAACCATTGTAAAATAACAATAGGAGAAACTGACTAATTTCCAACTACAGTAAGTTTACACCAAGGATCTGCCTTTATCCCCTACCTTTCTGAACTAGTTATGGATGAATTGTCTAAAAATACTCAAGAAGATATTCTGTGGTGTAAGTTATTTGTTGATGATATAGTACTGATTGATGAAACTGGATCTAAAATAAATGCTAAGCTAGAAATTTGGAGAAAGGCTTTAGAATCTAATGGGTTCAAGATTAGGACTAAGACTAAATATATTATATGTGATTTTAGTGGAAGTAGAAACACCAATGAAGAGATAGTGAAGATTGGAAGTCAAAAGATATCAAGGAGTGAAAATTTTTGGTATATGGGATCCATTATACATAAAGACGGCGAAATAGGTGAGGATGTTTAAAGTAGGATGAGTCAAGTGGAGGAGTGCTTCTGGAGTATTATATGATAGGCGCATCTAATTGAAGTTAAAGGGAAAATTTATAGAGTTGCTATTAGGCCAGGTATGCTATATGGTATAGAATATAAGGCAATTAAAAAACATGTTAACAAACTAAGTGTAACAGTAATGTGAATGCTAAGATGGATATGTGGTAAAACCTTAAAAGATAAGATTAGAAATAAACATATTCGAGCAATGGTACGAGTAGCACCAAGTGGAGATAAAATGCGAGAGAACCGACTAAGATGGTTTGGAGTTTGGACACATACAACGTAAACCTTTAGATGCACCGATTCAAAAGAGTGACCTATTAGTACTAGATGGAAGAGGTAGAGGTATACCTAAAATAACATGGACAATATAATTAAAAAAGATTTAACTTCTTTTAATTTGAATGTTGACTTAGCTCTCGATAGTGCATAATGGAAGAAGAGGATTCATGTAGCCGGCCCCATGTAGTTGGGAAAAGGCTAAGTTAAGTTGAGTGACAAAGTTCAATCAACCATAAGATTATCTTATGGTAGTAACATTAGTAATTATAACAATTAAAACCTCAAAATTGCAAAAAACAGGAAAATAGATTCAATCAATACCTGATTAATTATGCCACCAAATTTATTTTTCAGGCTCATCATTTTCCCAAGGCCCTTCTCTAGTGTTGATGGAAACTGCAATAGCCGTAGTGTGTGACCAGTTGGAGCAGTATCAAACACTATGACAGAGTAATCCATTGTCTGCACTAATCTGCAAGTAGTTTTTCCTTTTACAAATTTTTGAACTCAGATAGAAAAATAAAGAGCAACATTCATATTATGAGGACCAAAGTTTACTTGAAGCAACCAATTCATTATTGACTAATGACTACTGATAATACATGCAAGCTTAATAACTCATCCAAAAAGTTTCAACAAAAAAGAATTCATTAATTTTTGGCAAACCATGCATCTGATTGAGAGAAGCCATTTTCAATAGTATAATAAGAGCCCATACAAAAGCTACTTGACTACTTCAAAAGGAGATCTTTTCATAATTTTTTTATTAAAAGAAACAAAGAAAAGATTTTGTATATATGAATATATGAGGCGAAATGACTATACAGATGGGCACCACCAAGGCCCCAAAACCAACAATTACACAAAATTACCCCACCCTCGAAGCCAATCCCCTAGAAGATAGCCATTTGACAAATTGCTATTTGCCACTCAAAAAGAGGCTAAAAGCTGAGATTGCTCCCAAACTTTAGCAGCCAACACTGCTGCACCATCAAAGATCCGATTGTTCCTCTCCTTCCATAATGACTACAAAACAGCCAAACACACCACCTTCCAATGGTCTCTCCACGAGGGGAGGATGTGATCCATAAACAGGAAGATATTTATGAGATCCCCCCCACTATCAACACCACTCATCACTGGAAAGTGGAGGCACCACCTACTCCAAACCTCATTGGAGAATGGACAACTCCAACATAAATGGCCGGCATTAATTTTAACTACTACTTTTTTTGATAGCACAGGCATTCATAGTCACTATTGATGGTACAATCAAAAGATACATATTTTTTCTCTGTAGTCCACTATAAATCTCCAAATTGTTTGATCCTTAGATTCCAACAACTCATTGTGAGAAAGTAACCGTAAAATCCACATGTTCTTGCATTGACCATGTACCTTGATATCAATTTTGTGAATTGACGAACAAGGATTGAGCGTACTTAGGAGGAAGGTACTTTGTTTCAAGAATTGTTTCTTGTGGCATCAAGTTTGGCATTGGTGAAAAGTTGAAAAACCTTGACGAATAGGGATACAATAGACATAATCACTCCAAAAAGAGGTGGCACATGTAGGTTTGAAAGCAGCAAAGTTTTACTTGCTCCTCTAGAGCCGTTTGGTTTGGCCCATTTCCATAATGTGTATAAATCCATTGAATGGAAGAATGTATAAGGCGATACTCAAGAAGCAGTTATTTTTGTCAAGTGGATGTTGGTGTGGCAAAAAGACTAACTTTTCAAATTCATCAATATCATCATGCGGCCGATTGTAAAAGGACTGAAAGGATGATGCTTAGGGTGTTAATCACAGTGAAGGGGGATAGTACCACATTTATAGTTTGGGACATATTGGGATTTGGGCTCCAAAATTCTATTTTGGCATTTTGGGTAGCATTTTGATATCCAAAAGTATGTTTTAAGACATAAAAATTGGGGGAATAAGGGGTAGGTCGATGAGTGGAATGGGTGAGATATGATCATCATCTAAGATGTAATGGGGCTCAAAACTTTGTTGGGATGTTGGTTGAAGAATCAAAACTTTGATGGGTCACGCAATTTTTGTACAAGTGAAAGAAATTAGAGTACCATTAACTAAGTAATTAAGCACAAAGTTGTTATTTTAATTCTAAAAAGCTAAATTTGTAAACAAAATTGCAAATTTTATTAAAGCATCTTTAAAAGAAGGTGAATACTTATATATGTACAATAAGAAGCTAGTGGATAGGAATTTCACACTTAAGAACAAGGTGGCTGAATATAATCAATGTAGAACATTAGTTCAAATGAAAAATATATTGTTGATAGTTACAAAGAAGTGCAAGAAGGAAACCTAATGTTCTCAGCGTAGACAAAGCCTTGAAATGGCATGCATGATTTATCTTTGGAGCAATGGTGCTTTAGCTTTATATTTCATCTTTTGACTTCGAAGAAATTTCTCCAATTTTTCTTTCTGTTCTCCTAGATTTCTTTGATTCAACTTGTCCTGGTCCTTCATTGTTTTTTAACAGCTAAAATGTCTAATCTTTTTTTAATGAAATTAAAAAAAACCAGCACAATAAATAAAGATGGATATGAAGGTACCATTAAGCACCAAAGGGTGGACACACATTTCAATAAATTATAACGTGATTTTCATCCATACATCCCAGCTAGAAAACACGAATAAGCATGCCCAATTAAGAAAAAGAGCACCAACTCAATCAAATCTTTGTAAAACTAAATAATGCAGTGCAAGGTTTTTTGTTTTACAATAATAATGTAAGATCATTCTCAACATTGACAAGTCTATCGTGAACATGAAAATTACTTTTAAGACCAAAATTGAACAAATAGTTTTAAATTTATCAATTCATAAAGTAAATGCCAATGTATCTTAGATGTGTCTAATGAAATATACTAATATTAGGGGTAGGGGATGGGGGAGAAAAATAACTTACTTGAGCATCTCGGCAAAGCTCATAGCCTCATCTATTCCAGGTATGGCATTTGCCAACTCTGAAAGAAAGCTATCCATCCCTTCCATGTTTGGTAGTTCCTCGTTCTCTACATTAGGATCCACCTCCTACCAAAACATTTAAAAAGAACAAAATTTTAATCCAATTTATAAACAACTGATTCGAAATCAAGTAAGCACCTAAAAAAAAACAGATACCCAATTAAATTGAAAAACTGAGCAAACAAAAACATATGCAATTTTCTCAATTCATCAAAAACACAATTTTGCACATCAAAACCACAAAAAAGAGCCTACATTTGAAGTTATAAATCAAAACATCCATGAACATCCGGCAAAATCAAAATTCTACAAAATGGGTATCATTCAAAATCAACCAAATCCCCAAAAATAACCAAAACCCAAGACACAAAATTCCAAAAAAATCACTCAATTACAAGATTTCAAAAGTGATAAAAAAAAAAGGAAAGAAAGGGGAAAAATCAACAAACAGTAATATCTGTTTAAAAAGACACAAAATTATTATGGTTTACCATAGCAAACAAATTGGTGAAGCCATTAACAAGAGTGGGCGTTTTGGTGAATCGCTGCTGAAACGCATCACTGAGATTGTGAGCCGGATCGGTGGATATGATTAGAACAGAGGGTCGAACCCTAGCGAGAAGAACAGAGAGAATGGAACTACAAGTGGTCTTGCCCACGCCGCCTTTCCCACCAACGAAAACCCATTTTAGACTCTCTTGCTCCAATATGTTCCGCACCGTTCCCTCTAGAATTTCCTCACCTGTCGCCATTAACAAAGCTTCTGATAATTTAAAAAAAAAAAAAAAAAAAAAGAACTCAGAAATCTGAAGAACCCTTGCTCTTGTTATATTGATTCTTATAGATTCTGAGATCTAGTTGAACCCCCGAAACATTGGGAAAATAATAAAAATTAAAATGAAAAACGAAAGTGAAAATATATATATATAAAGGAAGCAAAAGCAGAAGCTTTGTCGTTGGGCAAGCAGTGAAGCCTGGAAGCTCTGTTTTTTTGTAATAAAAAAATAAAATGTTTTTGGAGTTAGTACGAGAGAAATTGTAAAAAAGAGAGTAAGTGACTAATTGTTAGAATATGTTGTAGAGTAAAATGATAAAAATATGGGAAATGCTAACCTAGCTTCTTTTTTTTTTTTTTTTTTTTTTTTTTTGGTATCAGTTTTTTGATATTCTATTTTTCTTAGACTAATCTTTTTAAATTCAAGAATTTATAGAAGCAATGTCATATCTCCCAACAGAGATGGACAAGGGCGGACTAAATTTCATGATAAGTCTCTTAATTACACCTCGTAGTTTGCTCTCCGAACTAACGAACCTACCTTTGTTGATAATCTAACTTCAACTGCATGCGTAACTACATATGTATATTCATTGGATCATTTATTACACACTTTAAAATATAAAAAACATTAAGATTCAATAAATATATATGTGTAGTTACACATATAATTATAATTTTTACAGCTAAAATGATATTTCTACCTTAATTACTCTTGTTTTATGGAATGAGATACCAGAACATTCTGAAATAGATTTTGAATTGTAAATACAATCCTGATATTGATGTTAGACCATTGCTCCTTCACATTTTCACTACTTTACAAATATGAAATATACTTCCCTATCAACAAAAGAAAAATACCATTTTGTATGGTCTTGAAGCTACTATAGTCTTTTATTCATAGTTTTATATACTTTTGTCTGTGTTAACTTATAAAACAAACAATTAATTCTCTTCATATAAGAATAATAAATGACTGAAAGTCTCATGAAATTAATGTAAGTCACACCATTGCCACTTCATTTAAGCTTTGAAAATGATTGGTGTATATATTTTCAACACCCATTTTCAATACACAACCCTTTAGTGTACTTTGGATGCTATTAAATCATTTAATTTGTTTTTACATACTGGCTCATTTATTTGTGAAAAGCAAATATCTTAATTATTAGGATGGTGATATATAGTTCCATAACTTTTTTTTTTCTCAGAATATATATAGTTCCATAATTCAATCTAAAGTATAAATATCTTTGACAATGCTCATCAATATATTTATTTATAGAGAATTATAATTAATACACTTCTTCACATAAATAAAAATGCCATATAGAATTACATCTTTTATTTTCCTTCAAACAAGTGCTACAACATGCTAATTATGGCTAAAATTAAAAGTTTTGTTTGTAATCTTCAAAATCATACAATTGAATTTATTGAACATTCTCTCTTCCAAGTTCCAAATGAAAGAAAAATTGTTTCCCCCATTGTTCCTAAGCAAACCCTTCTGATGTGAGCCTTTCATTCAGAATCCTCACTCCCATATACCTGGAATATATGCCAAAACAATTTAGAAACCTTGATAATTATAACTAGCATTCAACATGATCATATAAATTAATAATGATAGCTTGTAGCAAAGATTAATTAAAATGCTAATTACCTTCCCAGCATCATAACAGTGGCTTGAGGATTTGTACCAGGGGAGTAATTAAAAGTTGATCCATCGATAACTCGCAGTGCATCCACACCTAAAACTTTGTAATCACGATCAACGACTCGACCAACTTGGCATCCTCCATGATAATGCCATATGGTTATCACAGTATCCTTGCAATATTGTTCTATTGACGTCGAATCGTTATCATGTTTTGGTAGCAAATTAACTGGGAAATTCGCGGTGATGTTTATAAGTGCTTGTAATGAAATATAAGGGTACCTAAACTTGGTGAATGCTTTGGATTCTATCACTCTATGTATTGTTGTCATACCATCAATGCACCTTTTTAAGTCCTCTGGCTCCTTGAAGTAGTTGAATGTAACTGAAGGGTTGTCACTTGGGTCTTTGTTCTTGAGCTCAAGGTGACCGGTTGAGATAGGTCCTATGATTTTCTCAAGAAGAAACCCTCCTCTAAAAACACTGCTGTTGAGGTTGTTCATCGCTTCCACTGCTCTAGCTATTGCTTCTGGTGTCCTCTGCTTAGGAGGCACAGTTGACAGTTGCCCAGTCTGTGAAACAAGCCTAATTAGTTTCATCTCAAAGAAAAAAGGCGTAGCCATTGCACAAAGTTCTTGCTATTGTAGAATCTGAGAAAGAGATAATGTACATAACCTTACTTTCGTATGAAAAGATTGTTTTTAGACTCAAACCTGTGGCCTCTAGGTTACAATGGAACAATCTCGGTCATTGCACCAAGGCCCGCCCTTCAATTAGTTTCCTTTTAAGAATGCGATTCTATAATCACAAAAATACTAAAATGACCAAAAAAACAAAAACAAAATTGAACCTATGTTGACGTAGTAAGTGATGATCAGTTACTATTTCTTTTTTAGAATTCACCAAATCAACCTAAGTATGATTTTGAGTCTATTTTTTTTTAATTGTTTTAGCATTCCTATACATAGCTAATAAAGGGTAAGAGACAGGGAAGTGAAATTTGGGTAAGAACCTGAGGTGACAGCAGGCCAAAGTTCCTTTGAGGGGCTGGGGTGCTTGATGGGCTTGTAACACCAAAACTTGAGCCACTAGCAGCTTCAATGTAGCTTCCAAACTTAGTAATCCCCACAACTTGTATAAGTGAGACCTCAACATCACTAGGAGAAGGAACATAGATGGCATTCATGGGGTTATCTGACATTCCTTGCCCAACCATTGGTTGATCCATCACCACACTTATATTATACGACCTAAGATGCTCTGCAGGCCCAATACCACTTAACATCAAAAGCTGAGGACTTCCAAGTGCA
Source organism: Paratinospora sagittata (assembly GCA_035771175.1). Lineage (NCBI taxonomy): Eukaryota > Viridiplantae > Streptophyta > Magnoliopsida > Ranunculales > Menispermaceae > Paratinospora > Paratinospora sagittata. The sequence continues at coordinate 35,621,464 of CM069591.1, forward strand.
CCAGCTGAGATTATAATCTCATTCTTGGATCCCCTTTTCAAATAGGCATTATGCTTCACTCCTAAAGCATCCCTGTATACCACACCATAGGCCACTGGCCTTTGCTTCCCTACACACATATACAAACATACAGTAATTTTAATCAAGATTAGCAAATGATAACATCAAATTAAGGCCTTGTTTGACATAGTTTCTGCTTATATAGTTTCTGCTTATAGCTTTTGTTTTCTATAAAAGTATTGTATCGAAAAGCTCATGAAGACTCGTTTGGCAAGTTTGTTGTTAAAGTACTTTTGCCCTAATGAAAGTGTTAAGTTGAATACTTTAAAAGCTTTTTTTTTATTTAAAATAATATTTTTATCCTTTTTTATTTTTTATACCAACTTAAACCTCATAATTTAAATAGGTGTATTTTAGTAAATAACTTTTATAAGCAGAAGCCGAAAATAAAATAAAAAATAATAATGAGCAGTAGCTTTTGCGAAAAGTGGGTTGTCAAATGGATGTAAAAAAATGCTTCTACCAAAAAAAAAAAAACTCAAAACCAGCACTAAAAGCTCAACCAAACGGGTCATGTTCTTGCCTTTGGTTCTGAACAAGATCTTGTGAACAGTAGCATGTAAAAGAACAGTGAGTCCTTGAGGATTTGCATACTGAAGCAAATTAGCAGCAGTGTGTCTCCTCCCATCTCTATCAAATATAGTCCCACCAACCTTTGTTCCATCAATGTGATCATAAGTGAATCCATTATAAGGCAAAACACCCACTTCAAGCAGGCCATCTCTTACAGATGATTGCCACTGCAACATTTGTGGCTCAAATGCGACAATCTTCTCAACCCAATGGTAAGATAAATTCACCAAATTCCCATCCCATCCCACTTGCTTCACATAATTTGGGCTTGCCCTTGTATAAAACCCTGCATTTAAGCAACTCCCACCACCTAAAACTCTTGCTCTTGCATTAATCACACCATCCTCGGACACAAATCTTTGAGAAGGAGATGTTGGTGAGAGATCAGCAAGAGGTGTTCCAAATGCTGATAAATCAGTAATATTTGGATTCCCATAAGGAGAGCCACCTCTTTCTATTAACAAGACATTGTAGTTTTGTGATAAAGTTGCTGCTAATGGACACCCAGCCGTTCCTCCTCCAATTATGATATAATCATGGTAAGATATAACAGGTGCCTTTGAAGCCTCATGAACAAATGTGTAATTTGGTGCTGCAAAATAATTAAGAAGATAATTAGATAGTTCTTAAGCAAATCAATATTACAATAGTTCTCTATCAATGACATCACGAATCATTTGAAGACCATACAGGCACAATTGACGACTTTTCAAGGGCCATATATAGAGATAAGGTGGGTACATGAGCCCTATAAGAAAGCTGGGAAAGGCCTAATGACAAGAGAGCATAGTTCTCTCAACAAGTGGCGCACAAGGCTTGACAACAATGGGCGCACAAGTCCTACAGGAAAGTGGACAAAGGCCCGACGACAAGATGACACATTAACTTATGATGCTACAATAAGGGAAGATAGGTGTACCTTGTTCTGAGTAACAGAAGCCATGAAAGCTCAGAATTGTAGCTAGAACAAATGCCCAACAACTCAAACCTCCCATTTAAGAAGATAATTATATCTATAAATCAGTAGGAATTCTGGGCAATTTGGCTCTAGAACTTAACCTCAACTAGCAGCTGATATTCTTCTATATATATATATATATGTGTGTGTATATGAACACTGGAATATTTCCTGATTACCAGATTAATGGTGCAAAGAGCTTTGTTTACAATTATCGGCGACACAAACCCGGGAATTCAGATTAAGCAACAAGAAAAAATAAACCCATATAAAGATTCAACTCCTTGAATGTCGTGGAAGTTCGAAACGCATGAGAGCTTCTGTGAATACTTGGTGCATGTAGTGGGCTTCTCATTAAGTTCTATTTCTCCGAATTTAAAGCAAGTTAATTAATTAATTGTTGAGCTTTTTTTAGTGCATTACCAAACAGATTGTACTAATAGCTGATAGATAGATCAACCAAACGTGTTAGAAATGGCAAAGCTATTAATTTTTGCAACTAATATCTGCCATCCGCCATGATTTGATGCTTTTTTAAAAGTTATTTGTATTGTTGGCTTTCTTCTTCTTTTTCTTCTCTCTAGAACTCAAAAAGGTCTGCATTTGAAAATTGTAATAAGAAAATTGCATTTAATGGCCACGTTTCTATTAATTTCTGTCAGAAATGTTATTTATTATTAGGTAAAATACTAAAAGTGACTCTTATAATTAGTATATAAATTTAATTCATTACATTTATATCAAGTGTACGTGTACATGATATAGCCATAAGAAAAACTGATGAGAAGTGATTTTTATATATAGTATTAATTATCTTGTAAATTAATATTTTAACCTTGTTGTGATACATATTTAGAATATTAAACATCTATTTAGAAAGACCCATAATAATATATTTAATTTACCATAGAAGTGTGTGAATTTACCGTAGAATATTAAACATCTATATATATATGGTTATGGGGATGCTTTAATTTCATGGAAGCCCTTTTTTAAGCTAACAGAGCATCGTGGTGGGTGTTAATGGTAGGTATATAGCTAAAAAACAAAAAAAAACAAAAATGCTAGGTATATATATTTTATCTTTTCAGTATAATATTAATATTTTATATTTAAAGGATATAGTTTTATGCAGAAGTTCTTATCCCTTGATTTTCCCCTTTTTTTTTCCCAATTAATCACCCTTTATGAGCTTAGACTTAAAATGAAGGAAACAAATTAAGAAGACAAAAGGGGATGAAATATGCAAAAGAAGAAATAAAGGAGATATTAAATTTCACCAGTTAGGTGTTGAGTATTGGTCCAATGATTGTGCAAACTATGAGATAAGTTTAAAATCATACCACTAATCACAAATATGGCTTTGACAAGCAACAAATTATATGGTTGTTTGTCAATCTCTCCATGTTCTCTCCGCTCTCATTGACAACTACTTGGCACAACTTTTGTAAAGTGCTTTTTAGAAAAAACACTTCTAAAAAATACTTTTGTAAAGTACTTTTTTAAATTTGTAAGGAGCTTATTTGGGCGGTGAGGTGTCATACCCCACCTGCACCTCACACAAGAGTAACGAGTGAGGAACAATGCCCCTCCTAAATTAGCCCGAAATATGTAAAAATATGTCAAAATTGTCACGAAATGCCTCAATGCAATATGATATGTAATAATGAAAAACTAAAAAAGATAAATAAGAGGGTCGGCCGGACAAGGCAACCCTTACAAAAGAGGGTCGCCCAACCATGGCCGACCCTCCTGTACAAGGGTCGGCCCCATGACCGACCCCAAGGACGAGCTTCGTTCTTGTTTATTTTTCGTGCAAAATACATTAAAAAATACTCATAAATATTTCATTCTATGAATAAAAATGAATAGAAACAAAAAAAATAATCATTAAAACATATATTTCTTACCGATTCAAAGAATCAAATGTTGAAATTTTTTTGAAGACGACGAGTGACAATTCACTTCAAATAGAGTCCAAACGATGTTTTCCTAACTACAATATTTTTCCAATTAAGATAAAAAAAATGAAAATTGTAGGATTTAAAGTTAGAAGATAAGGTTTTGGAGAAGAAGAAATGGAGGAGGAGAAGAAGAAGAACGAAGGGTGGGGTAGTTGGGGGAAGGGTAGTTTAAATTTTTTTTGGTTTTTAGCTAGGAGTAAGAAGGGACTTTTGACATGATTACCCTTCAAAAAATAAATAATTTCACAAATGACATCCCCTCAAAAATAATGTCACAATTGCCACCTTTTACTGTTCACTACACAGTCAGCGCACAGTCAGCGCGCCAAGCATGCGACACGTCGGCTCGGAGCTCAAATTTTTTTAAGTGGAAGGGAAGGCGTCTCTTGAAAAGACGCCTTCCCTTCCACTTTAAAAAAATGGTGAAGGGAAGGCGTAAATTTTTTTAAAGGTAAAGGGAACTTTAAATTTTTTTTTTTGCATTTAACTCAAGGGAAGGGTCTTTTTGCATTTAATTTTTTTTTACAAAATACTCAAATCGTCCTGTTGCTGAGGCTTGTGGCTTTCAAACAAAGTGAGGATTCTGCCTTTCTAATGCCCGATGCTGTGATTTTACAATGGAAGTCCTCAAAAACCAATTGATCCAACACATGGCATCTCTGTTTCAGGTTACCTTCTGAGCCTAATGCTCCCGTGATGACTGATTGGACAAAACCTGATCTGGATAATATTTTCACAACGAACAGTAGCAAACCTGGCTGGTGCAATGTGGAGCAGATTGCAGTACCCCATCTGTTTTATCAACCATACAGGAATGGCCTCAATGGCTTCGACCAGCCACAATTAATGTGCCTGATAATGGACTTTCCAAGATGGATTTTCTTAACATGAGCGCAGTGGTTAAAAAGAAAAGACTCATTTTATATGTCTCTGATTTACCCCGAGTTCAACATTCACCTCCTTGAGGTCAGGGCAATCACTTTGAACAATTTTCTATTCCAATATTGGATCCATATTTTGCTTTGTTTTCTTGATGTTATTACTATATTGGGTAATGGTAGGGGCGGCATTACAAGCTTGAATGTGTAAACAGAGTCTATGATGATCAGAATGCTACAATTTGGACGGACCAGTTGTACGGTTCACAGGTATCACTTTACCTCAGTTTTGATTCTATGCCACAGTGCCATTGAAAGTGACTTAAAAACCTTCATTGCCTTTCGAAACTCTCTTCTGCCTCAGATAGCACTGTATGAAAGTATCTTACCAAGCTCTTTACCTTTAAAAAAATTTATGCCTTTTTTTGCACAAATTTTTTTTGATGGAAGGGAAGACGTCTTTTGAAAAGACGCCTTCCCTTCACCATTTTTTTTTTAAAGTGGAAGGGAAGACGTCTTTTGAAAAGACGCCTTCCCTTCCACTTAAAAAAATTCTACCTCTGCGCCGACGTGGGGCATATTTGGCTCGTTGACTGTGCGCTGACTGTGCAGTAAATAGTAAAATGTGACAAATGTGACATTATTTTTGAGAGAATGATATTTGTGAAATTATTTATTTTTTAAAGAGTAATTATGTAAAAAATTCGAGTAAGAAGGGTGTATGTATGTTAGGGTGGAGTTGTATTAATAATTAAGTATAAATAATTTATTAATGGGGCCCATCTCGGTCCTCTCGTAGTAAAATATCATTGTTGAAATGCAAAAAGGGAATTGCAAAAGCACCCTTTGGGTCACTTTTCTGAAACTCAGATAATTGTGTTTGGAAACACAATCACAGGATGCCCAAACAGCCGTTCTCCCTTGTTTGGCAAATTGTCACCGCAAACACCGTTTGTAATGCACAGCCAAAAGGGCCATTACGTGGCAGCTTCTCAAGGGATCTCTCTCTCTCCTTGTTGCACGGCCAAAGAAGTCTCGATCGTTCCCATATTTATTTTTTGGATCATCCTAGAGCCATTCAATACAACCGTCTCTAAAATGATTCACGGGGACTTGGTGTTAAAATTACACCAGCTAAATCCACTCATCATTTTACTTATTTCTTATGTTAATTATATAAAAGTGAAGCAATTTTACGAAGAAAAAAGAAAAAAAAAAAGAACAATGGTTGTAGTACCGTGCCTACCGAAAGTCGCTAAGTTGGTTGGCTGGTTGGCGACGAAAGTCACGGCCAGCTTTGGCATTACGATTCTGGCAAGAGTACACAGACCCACAGACCCTTAATGTTCATCAGAACAAAATTAAAGAGAAGATTTGAAAGTGCCCTGTATCCAATTGTTGCATATAGAGCGTATTATGTCCTTTATATAGGGGCAAATTTGGCATTACGATTCTGGCAGAGTACGCTGTTTTTTCTCTTAGAATTAAAAGGTCTACATACAATTGAAAACACAAGTAAACAACACTCAAGAATAATTCAAGTGAATGCAATGTATGTTTACTTACAGAGTTCAGTTAGTACGCACTAAGGACTGATACAATGTTAAAAGTGACTAGAAACCCAATGGGACCTTTAGAGGACAAGCACAATAGATTGATGTACAGATTGATATAAAACAAGGGAAAAAAAGAAGAAGAAAGATTAAGGATTGAAAAGAAAAGGATTAATAGGAGCAAAAATAGGACATTATTGATACAAGGGAAAATAAATTAGAACAGGGAGTTGTAGGTATAAAATGTAGCAATTATTGAAGCTGTACAAATGACAAGCGAGGGAATGAGTGTAGCATTCAAGAGCCGACTCACACCCAAATATCCTGCCAGAGTTATTGTACCATCTGCAACCACCCGAGCCAGCGTCCCGGCTTCTGTGGACAAGAGTCCACCATTGTAAGTTCCTTGGGCAAGCCTCGACGACATCACCCGAGACAGCAGTGACAGGTTAACACCTGGGATTGGTAAAAAGCATGACAAAATGTAAAAACGTTTCTGCCTAAAAAGTATAGATCAAGAAAGCATGATTGGCTTGTTCCCAATTTTTGAATAGGTGTGTGTTTCCTATTAGAGTTTTCCTGCATATTACCTTCAAGAACTTCGGCAGATACGAACGTGATAAATGCTGAACAGATGTATTGTGGCACAGAGTATGGTATTATTACATGGAAGCTTAGGAGAATTCCTATGCATACCATAATTTCAGATGCCAGTAAAATTTGCCTGCAACCAAGTTAACCAACAAACCCGTTAACATGTTTAGATAGAAACAGTTTCAGAAAAGATTGTCAATATCAGGAGTCGAATTCAACAGTATGATCACTCGCCAGACCAGTTAAAATCACGCATAAAATTACATACAAAAAACAATTAAACCTCGTAACAAACGTTCAGATCTGTCTGAGCAAGTCCTATTCTCGAATTCTAACCAAAATGAATTAAATAAAAACATGTTAGATAATCACTTGACCTAAAAGCTATAGCTGTTAGACAAAGGTCCAACGATGTATATTAGGCGAATATAATAGATATTGACATTCTTTCCTAAGTGCATAATAACACATGGACCAGATTTATTATTGGAAGGAAAACCAAGACTGACACAAATGATAGAAACAAGCAATCGCTTTCTATCAATAATATGATTAGGTATATGCTTTTATTGCAATACGTGCTGCAAAAGGTAGAGAGGTGTAAACTCGGGTAAAACTCAAATTGCCCAAGGCCCTTGGATCAAGGGGGAAATGTGTAATACACACAACCAATTTATGTTATTACTTAGAGAGGTTGGGATTTTCTTTTAACCTATTTTCTCACCTTACTTTTTCTTAGGTAGGAGACGAGAAAATTACTCCACTTGAAAAATATCTTATATAAATTTCATAACAAGCGTTCATATAAAATATACTATTTTTCTCAAGAACTATCTATCAAACACTAATTTAAATTTTTTTATTTTATTCATATGCAAAGATTCCAGCTCATCGAGCCGAGAAGCAATAAAATGTCGGAGGGTGGTTGCATAAGCAACTCGTCTAAGTTGATAACCACTTGACCTAGTAGCTATAGTTGTTAGGTAGAAGCCCAACCATGTATACCAAGTGAACAGGGATATTAACAAAACGTAACACAACACCAATATGTATTTTACAAAACTAAATTGTGCTAAAAATAACCAATCATGAGAAACATTTATTCACAGATATATTGAAAACCCTGATTAATGTATTGCATTGATTAAAAGAACAGATGAATTTCAGATCAATATATTCTAATCATCACAAAATTGTTACTGTACAAAACTAAATTGAGAAAAAAAAAAAAAAAAAACCAATCACTAGAAACATTTGTTCACAAATATATCGAAACCCTGATTAATGATTACATTGATTAAAAGATGAGATGAATTTCAAATCACCATGTTCTAATTATTATTAGGCTGTCAAGATTTATGAAGTTGAAAGTAGTCATAGCATGCACGTTATTTTGTCACAACTCAGTTCAACCCAAGTCAACTCAATAAAGCTTTTCCCACTATATGGAGGCGACAACAAATTTCACACCCTTTCCTCTAGTTCTATCAAGGGCGAAATCTATAGATATATTGCAAGTAACTATATTTCTTAATGTTATCTCTATCCACATCATTTTAAGTCTTCAATTTTTTTCTCTGTCTACCATTACCATTAATACTAAATATTTCACTCTTCCTAATTAGCGCATCTAAGATCTACATCATACACGTCCAAACCATGTTGATTGATTCTCTCATTTCATGTCCAATTGAAACTACTCCTAACACTTGTCGAATATGTTCATTTCTACTTTTATCTTTAAATACTTATCATTCTAATTACGCTTAATTTATTTACTTCTTGTTTTTTTTTTTTGTGCTCAAGACTTTATTTGTATACTTCCCTTTCTCTCTCTTCTTTTTTTGGGCTCAACGTTATGTTTTATGTGGATTCATGTTATAGATGGGTTGATTGGATAACGTTTTACATTCGTTGTCCACTAACACAACCTTCCTCCTTCATTTCATTTCATCACAATTTTTTAATTTGAACTACCAACTAAGCCTTTTTCCAACTACATGGGGTAGGCTACATAACACCACTTCCTCCACTTTGCTTCAACAAGGGCTAAGTTGACTCTTAAGTTACAAGTAGTTATATTTTTCTTAATTAATTATATTTATGTTATTTTAGGTCTTCTTCTACCTCTATCATTACCTTAGATTGTTAATTGGTCACTTTCCTAACTAGCACATGTAAAGGTCTTCATTGTATGTGCTCACACCATCTTAATCAGTTTTTTTTTCACTTTTATCTTCAATTTGGGGTTTGGGCTATTCCTACTATTTCTCGAATATGTTCAATTTGGGCATTTAAATTACACTTTGTTGTATGTGTTCAAACCATCTAGCATTTTTCTATCAATCAAAATTTACCAATCTTGATTGGCAAGAGCAAAACCAACAAACTAAAGAAAAGGAAGGATTAAAACCTAGTTTTAATACTTTAATATGGATAAAGTTGAAAGTTTCCAAAGAAAATGTTGCGGAGAAGAGAGAAATTTGGGGGATTGCGATGCAATTTATGGTGTTTCCATTTAGAGGAAAAATTATTTTTAGAAGTTGTCATATCTAAAAGATACTGAAATTGTAAAAGTTACTATACGGTGAACAGCTCTGCAAGTCTATTTATTTGGTGTTCCTCCATTGAGGCATCATCACGAATAAGAAGAATTCTCCTCTTTTCTCCCATGGATGTAGGCCATAGAACCGAACCACGTTATATCTCTGGGCATCTTTGTCTCTTTTATTTTACAACATGGTATCAGAGCTTTAGGCTCGAACAGTTGGGAATTTGTTTCGGCGTTTATTACCAGAACCTTTTTTTTTGTGTTGGCCTTCGTCGCCGAAGCATAGTCTATTCGGCCTTCATTACCAGAATTATTTGGCCTTCATTGCCATAATCTTTACTCCTTCATCGTCAGTGCGAAACCCACCTTTGCGAAATCATTTTCGCGAAATCATCTTTTCTATTTTTTGTCTTCTTCATCTGCTACTATTCATGCCGCTACTGTTGTAATGCCCCGTACAACAAATCAAACATAATCTACGTATTATTAGTTGTATTTATACGCGTATACGTATGAATTGGTCTTAGACTAGTGTACTTGTGTGTATTGGACTTAAAATAACATAATTGTCTGAATCACAAGTCATTGGAACCTTAGGACCATAATTGGAATAAGTGGAATGACTCTTAGAATAAATTTTTCAACATTGAGGAGCACATTTCTAAGGAAGAAGCCTTAGGAGAGCACTCCTATGGTGAAAACCTGAGAGCATCATTTCTGAAAAATATCAGAGAAGCACGCTCCCAATGTGGAGAAGCGCGCTTCTGGGTCAAGAAGCCCGCTCCTGTCAAGGGAGAAGCGCGCTCCTCATGGGTTTGGGAGAAAATTTTGTTTTCTAGGCAAGGAGAAGTGCGCTCCTCGCTGTCTGATAGTTTTTTTTTAATGGATGGTGAGGCGTTGTGCATGTTTTTAAGTGAAAATTTTCGATCATTCTAGCAAATTTGAGTTGTCGGACGTTAAGGAAGAGCAGAGGAACGAAAAAGAAGGGAAGGAAAAGGGTTTGGAGGATCAAATCAAAGGTAAGAACTTGTTCTTTTAAGCTAAAAATTCCAGTTTTGAATTCCCCTTGTTGAGTTGTTCAACATACTGGATTTTTGTAGGATTTTGATGGTTGGTTTGGAAGAATTGAAATAAGGGTTTGGTGCTGGATTTGGATGATTTTGAGGTTCAATTGATTGGTAAGTATTTCTTTGTTATTGTGCAAATAATTTGGGTTTGAAATCCTGTAAAATTGAAATGTTTTAATGGTAAAATGATTCCACCCCAGCTATTGAAGCAGCTGAGGGTTTAAAGCTCCATTAATGGAGGTTTCATTTAGGTTAAATGGGTTTTGTTGTAAAATTATGATTAAGAGTAGTTGAATTGGATAATTTGCAGAGAAAGAAATATGGAAATCTGAAATTGGTGATTGGTGCAATGGTCACAAGTGACTTGTTTGTGCTGGAAATGTGCATGTGAATGGTGTAAAGTGGGCAATTGACTTAGTGTTAGTGTGCAAATCACTGTGAGTATATTTCCTTGACTTGGTTCTTTGTATGGCATTGTATATATGTGCAAATGATCTGAATGTAAGCATGTTATGTATTGAATTGATTATTGTATTATATTGTAATTCATGAAATGTTTTAGCAGTGGAGCATGTTAGACTTGCAAAGACAAGTCAAACATGAGTTCATTTTGTTGGAAATTAGTCCCGAGTGAGTGTTATAGATAACCTCATTGTGCAGTGGACTGTCCTAACTAGGATTATAAATCCTTGAAATGACTTGTATTGAGTCATGAGAGGCTGTAACTACCTTGTAGAGGCCATACAAAGGGTAAGACCCGCTCAATCACTTAGAAGGTGGGAGATCGAGATTTCATTGATAACTATGCATGTTTTGTTGAAAATACTGCATGAAATCCTCAATGTATATTATGAGCATGTATGTGTTATTTTAACATTGCATATGTATTTTGATAAGCGTTTTAATGCTTTAAACTCATGTTTACATAAATGCATATATATGCCATGATAGGAAATATTCACGGAGCTTGTTGTAGCTCACCCAATTTCCTCCAATATTTCAGGTAAAGACCCCAAAGGGAAAGGAAAGACAAGAGAAGGATAGACATTCTTCTAGAGTTCATCTTTTGTTATGTATGTATGGAGGAAATAGTTTAGACTTGTTTACTTTTGATATGTATAATTATCATGTTATATATATATTATCACTTAGATGAGTGTGGTGATAATATGAATTGTAGTCGTTATTTTGGGAAATGAAACATTGTTATAACAATGGAATGAATGATGTAAATATCTTGATAATGCGCTAGATGAGATTATAAAATATGAGATGGCAATGGTGCTTTTATTGTGGTTAAAATGATTAGGTTATATTTATGTGTTTGGATTTGTGGATTATCAGGAAAATTTGTGAGATGTCCATTTTATGGGGACATGCAGTGAATTTTTTTTGAAAATTGTGTATTTCTGATGAGGCTGACTGTGTATTGTACACTGTATACATGGTATGTACAGTGTATAGTACACTGTGCAGGTCATGACGCCACCTTATGTAAGGGGTGTCGTGACATTGTTCACAATGTACTGTTCACATTGCTATTGTCGCCGTCTTTTTTTCATTCTTTTTGTTTCTTCTCTCCTTGTAGATACGTTAAAAAAAGGAAAAAAAGAAAAAAGAAAGATGTTGGCCATTTCAAAAATTGTAGAGTCCAAAGTAGTGTCCAACACGGAGAAAGCGGAACTGCCAAATATTCAAGCAACATACAGGCTCAATGGAAAGAATTATTTAAAACGGTCTCAACTGGTTTGTACCTTTTTAAAAGGTAAAGGGAAATTATGTCACATTTTGGGCACTGGACCACAACCTGGAGATCCTCAGTTTGCAACATGGGACAATGAAGATGCATCCATAATGGCGGGGCTATGGAATTCCATGACGCCAAATATTAGTGATACGTGCATGTTTCTGACCACTGCCAAAGATATTTGGGACGTTGTTCACTAGACGTACTCTAAAGCTCGTGATGCAGCCCAAGTGTATGAGATCAAGGTGAAAGTTGGAGCAACAAAACAAGGTAACACGACGGTCACAAAATATGCCAATATATTAAAAAACCTCTGGCAGGAACTAGACCATTATAGGTGTATTGAGACTAAATGTCCCGTAGATGCTGTAATTCTAAAAAACTACATTGAGAAGGATTGGGTCTATGATTTTTTGGCTGGACTTAATACTGAGTTTGACCAAGTGAGAGTTCAGACTCTGAGCAAAGAGTTGCCAACTTTGAACGAGACTATCTCTGTCATCCGGTCTGAAGAGAAAAGAAGAAGTGTTATGCTCACACCTCAAAAGATGGAAGACTTAGCTATGGTTGCTAATCGGGGAAATGATCAAAAGACAAATACTCCAAGAGTTGAATCATCAAAGGTCCCAAACCGAGACAATAAGGACAATCTATGGTGTACTTATTGTCAGAAGGCTAGACATACTAGGGAGAAGTGTGGGAAACTTCGTGGCAAGCCTTCGACTTCCAATAAAGAATGGGGCTATAAAGGAGGACAACAGAAGAACAACGGACAAGCACATCTGTCTACTAAACAAACAGTTGCAAACTCCCCGGTGCCAGTAGGATTCAACCAAGACGACATTGAAAGATTAAAATCTTTGCTTGGCACGCTGAACAAAACCTCATGTACCTATTCATTGGCACATTCAGATAAATTTCCCATTTCTATTGGATTTAAAGTCTTGGATAAGTCTTTTGCTAACTCTTGGGTTATAGATTCTGGTGCTACTGATCACATGACAAATTCCTCCAATATGTTTCATACCTACAACCCTTTTCCTGGTAGTCGGAAAATAGCCACAGCTGATGGATCCTTAACCATAGTTACTGGTATAGGTGATGTTCACCTCAGCCCCACCCTTACACTCAAAAATGTTCTTCATGTTCCTAAACTATCTACTAATCTTATCACTATTCAAAAGCTAACCCATGATCTGAGTTGTAATGTAACCTTCTACCCTACTTACTGTGTATTTCAGGACTAGGACTTGGGGACGATGATTGGACGTGCTAAGGAACAGGACGGGTTGTATTACCTTGAGACACCAGTACGTCCTATCAAGAGTAACACTTCATTTCTCTTCGAGCACAATTTTTCCAATAAAGAAAAGCTATGGCTTCATCATCGTTGCCTTGGCCATCCTTCTTTTCGAACCCTTAAAATCATGTTTCCTTTTTTGTTTAAGCCTCTAGATGTTAAAGATTTTCATTGTGAAGTGTGTGAACTAGCAAAACACAAGCGTGTATCTTTTCCACTTAGTAATGAAAGAAGTTCCGATCCTTTTGATCTCATTCATAGTGATATTTGGGGTCCCTCTCCAATACCTAATGTTTATGGAGCACGATGGTTTGTGTCTTTTATTAATGACTGCACTAGAGTCTCGTGGATATTCTTACTCAAACAAAAATCTGATGTGAGCTTTGTTCTTCCAACCTTCCATAACATGATAAACACCCAGTTTGGTGCAAAAATCAAGAGATTTCGATCTGACAATGCAAAAGAGACTATTTTAATCAAACCTTGACCAATTACTTTCAAAACGAGGGGATCCTTCATGAAGTATCTTGTGTTCACACCCCACAACAAAATGGAGTTGCTGAAAGAAAAAACGGCCACCTGCTTGATACAACCCGAGCCTTTTTTATTTCTGAATAATATGCCGAAGTCCTATTAGGGGGAAGTTGTTCTTATTACAACACACCTTATTAACCGCATACCATCCCGGACCCTTGGTTTCAAAAGTCCTATGGAAAAGCTCTATCAATTTTACCCTAAGCTCAAAATCTCCAATAATCTTATACCTAAGATATTTGGGTGTGTATTATTTTTCCATGTTCACCAACCCAACAGGGGGAAGTTGGAGCCCAGAGCTCTCAAGTGTGTCTTTGTAGGATCCTCCTCCACTAAAAAGGGGTATAAATAATATCATCCGCCATAAAAGAAATTTTTTGTCTCTACCGATGTCACTTTCTGTGGAAATGAGCCCTATTTTTCCGCTCATTCTCTTCAGGGGGAGAATTTCATCATGGAAGACAAAGATCGGAATTTGTTTGATCCTTTTGACCCTCTTAACCTTTTTAACCTTCAACAAACCAAACCTGAATCTCCTATCCTCTCTGAACCCATTGATAACCAAAATGATGAACCTATGGATCGGATGACTGGACAAACGTACTCAAGGAAGAAAGTTGCAGTCCCTAAACCGACACAAGTTCAAGAATTTGAACCAAGTCCTGAGAATGAGGTAACAGACTTTGAACCCTCCTTACAAATTCCATTAGTCTCTGAAACTAACAGTGATCTTTTAGCCTCTAAACCTGACAATGTTCTACCCATTGTCATTAGAAAGGGAACTAGGGAATGCACCAAACGTCCCTTGTATCCACTATCTCATGTTGTGTCCTTTGAGAAGTTTTCACTAACTCATAAGAGTTTCCTTACCAGTTTGAACAATATCAAGACTCCTACATCAGTATCCGAGGCTTTATCTAATAAAGATTGGAAACAAGCTATGAATGTGAAAATGGAGGCCCTAGAAAAAAAATGCAACATGGGAGTTAGTTGATTTACCTGCCGGAAAGAAACCCGTGGGATGCAAATGGGTTTATATTGTTAAGTACAGAGCAGATGGGTCATTGGAGAGATACAAGGCAAGATTAGTAGCGAAAGGGTGCACTCAGACATATGGTGTTGACTATTTGGAGACATTTGCACCGGTTGCCAAGATGAACACGGTTCGAGTGTTGCTCTCTTTAGCTGCCAACTACAACTAAGATTTACAACAATTTGATGTAAAAAATGTTTTTCTTCACGGAGAACTGGAAGAAAAGATCTATATGGAGGTTCCTTCTGGATTTGAAAGCAGTCTAACCACTGGTAAAGTGTGCAAACTGAAAAAGGCCTTGTACAGACTTAAACAATCTCCAAGAGCATGGTTTGGTCGCTTCGCCAGAGTAGTGCAAGAGAAGGGATATAAGCAGAGCCAAGAAGATCATACATTATTCATTAAGCACTCAGCGTCACGGGGAGTTACAACGCTCTTGGTATATGTAGATGACATCATTATAACTGGAAAAGATGAGCGTGAGAAATAGAGCCTGAAACAGTCTCTGGCCAAAGAATTCAAGATCAAGGATCTAGGAAGGTTGAAGTACTTTCTTGGAATTGAAGTGACACATTCCAAACATGGGATCTTTATTTCTCAACATAAGTACATTACATATCTCCTTAAAGAAATAGGAAAGTTAGCATACAAACCAGTAACCACACTTATTGATCCCAATCATAAGCTTGGAGAAGCTGAAGAAGCACCTACTATCAATAAGGAGATGTATCAAAGACTAGTAGGGAGACTCATTTATCTCTCTCACACGAGACCTGATATTGCATATGCAGTGAGTGTAATCAGTCAGTTCATGCACAACCCTAAAGATATTCATTTGCAAGCAGTTAACCATGTCTTACAGTATCTTAAAGGGACTCAGGACAGGACATCTTATTTAAACGACACACAGGAGTGGTTCTTGAAGCATATACGAATGCAAACTATGCTGGTTCAGTAGATGACAGAAGATCAACTACTGGATAACGTATGTTTCTTGGTGGGAATTTGGTTACATGGCGTAGTAAAAAGCAGAATGTTGTGGCCAGATCTAGTGCTGAAACAGAATTCCGAGCAATGGCACAAGGGGTTTGTGAGCTATTATGGTTGCAGATAATTTTGACAGATTTGAAGATACGCTGGGATGGCCCTATGAAACTCTATTGTGACAATAAGTCTGCAATAAGCATTGCTCATAACCCAGTTCAACACGATCAAACCAAGCATATCGAGATTGATAAACACTTTATTAAAGAAAAACTTGATAGTGGGTTGATCTGTACTCCATATGTGCCTACCAATAATCAGCTTGCTGATGTGCTCGCTAAAAAGTTAAGCCATACTGCATTCCAAGTAAGTGTGTCCAAGCTGGGAATGTTGAAGAGAAGAGAGAAATTTGGGGGGCTGCATTGCCATTTATGGTGTTTCCATTTAGAGGAAAAATTATTTTTAGAAGTTGCCATATCTAAAAGATACTAAAATTGTAGAAGTTACTATACAGTGAACAACTCTGTAAGTGTCACACCCTGGGTTGCACAACGTGCCCCCTACCCAGGTGTGGGCGCACCCCCTCGGGGCGAACGCCTAGCCATAATACCACATAATATTGTCACATCTAGCCGAATTCGCGATACCCAACAGGGCCCTAGTAACGGACTAGATCATTTACCCCCACTATTCATTGGCTCGGTGGTTACTCCAAGTGCGAAATCTAACCTCTTAAGGGGGAGGTTGCGAGTTCGACTGGGGGGGAAGCCCTTCACTATTCATGAATAGTGGGGGTAAATGATCTAGTCCGTTACTAGGGCCCTGTTGGGTATCGCGAATTCGGCTAGATGTGACAATATTATGTGGTACTATGGCTAGGCGTTCGCCCCGAGGGGGTGCGCCCACACCTGGGTAGGGGGCACGCTGTGCAACCCAGGGTGTGACAAAAAGGCCTCATGTATACATAAGGCCTTTTTGTCAGGACTTCATATACATAATATTGTCTCCACTGTAGCGCACTACAGTGTCCTTTGTCCCCCTGCACACCGCAGCGCACAGGGAGGGCCTCCCCCGGTTCGAACCCAGGACCTCCCCCTTAGGGAGTCCTCCGTCGCAACCGAGTGGCCACTGAACCAACCGCTTAGTGGTTACCTAGGATGCGAATTCAGACTCTTTGAAGGGGAGGTCTCGAGTTCGATTCTGGGGGAGACCCTTTACTATTCATGAGTGAATAGTGGCTGGCGTTCGCCCCGAGGGGGTGCGCCCACACCTGGGTAGGGGGCACGCTGTGCAACCCAGGGTGTGACAGTAAGTCTATTTACTTGGTGTTCCTCCATTGAGGCATCATCACGAATAAGAAGAATTATCCTCTCTTCTCCAGTGGACATAGGTCAGAGAGTTGAACCACGTTATATCTCTGTGCATCTTTGTCTCTTTTATTTTACAACATATGCTAATAAAAAATATCAATATATCTTCAATAGGGGAGCCTTGGCACATCGGTAAAAGTTGTTCCCGAGTGATTAGGTGGTCACGCGTTCAAATTGTGGAAATAGCTTATTGAGATGCAAAGTAAGGCTGCGTATAATAGACCCAATATGGTCCGACCCTTCCTCCCTAAGACCAAGCATAAGCAAGAGCTTAGTGCACTTAGCGACCCTTTTTTTATATCTTTAATGATAAGATAGAATAATTTTTGACATATGTATATGCATCCTGAAATATCAAAAGACATGATTTTTACTTTCTGTAAATTCAAAAATTATCAATGTTAAATTTCTAGTAAGAGTTTATGATATATAACGTATTTTAGATTTTTTTATTATTTTAGTTTATTTTATTAGAGAAGTTTTTATTTTGATATATTTAATTTTTAGTGGTAGTTCTAGATAGTTTTAAAATTCGTTTTTATTATTTAAGTGTATTAAAAAGTGTTTAGAAGTGTCTAAATAGAGTTCTAATAGGATTAGGAAGTTGCTTTTATGTTATAAATATGTTACGAAACTTATTTTTAGGTGTTTTAGTTAGTTTCTGAGATATTTTAGGGGAGTTATCTATATAAGGAGAAGCTCCAAGTACGAATTTTAAGAGATGAAGATAATTTTTTTTCTCTTTGAATATTTTATTTAATAGAATATATCTTTGGTTATATTTTCGAGTATTTTCGTTCTTGCTTCTGCGGTGAATCTACATCAAATTGATATCAGAGACAAGTTCTATCTTGCTCTTTTTCGTCAATGATGTCAAAGAGAAGATGAAGACTCATAATCAATTCTCGGGTCAATCAACTTGAAGAATTGATCACCAATAATGTCAAAGTCGTGAATCAACTGTTGAAAGTTGTTTTACGCTTGACATTGTCGCAGCTACAACTTCAAGAGCCGGTCGTTGTCCAAGACAGGGAGAAAATTGTGAGTTCTCACGACAATCTTACAGTTTCACTCCAAGATTCGGAGTAGGGGTCCGAATCTGACCAATCTCATGCAATCTATCTAGATCGTAGGGAGAGCTGCTACCACAGGCCCTTGCTTGCACCCAACCTCGTTGTGAGGTTTGTTTCACACCAACTACTATAGATGAATGGAATAAGGAAGAAAATCCTATTGATTATCCACCCATATTTAATGAATACGGTGATGAATCTAAGGAAGAAATCGTTACTGGTGACCAGAGAGGGCTATTAGTGATTCAAAAGTTATCCTTGGCTCCAAAAGTTGAAGAGGGAGACGTGTGGATGAAGGAAGAACTTGAGAACTTAGTTACTAATCAAGAAGGTTTTCATATTCCACAACAAATAGTTGATGCAAGAAGGTGGGAGTCAAGATTAAAAATTGATATTCCTGAATTTCATGATAATCTCCTACCCGATGAACTAGTGGATCGACTATTTGCAATTGAAGAAAAATCAGATTTCAAAGAAGTTTCAAACCAAAAGCTTGTATTACTTGTGGCCATCAAATTTAGATCAAGAGCAACCGCTTACAAGATGCAGTTGCCTAGGAATTTTCACACATATAATATTTTTCTAATGCGGCATCCTTCGTACTACGATGATTCTTCTGGTGGTGATTCGAATTCGAGGACAAATTCTTTCCAACAAGAAGGGAATGATGTATAACGTATTTTAGAATGTTTTTTATTTTAGTTTATTTTACTAGAGAAGTTTTTATTTTGATATATTTAATTTTTAGTGGTAGTTGTAGATAGTTTTAAAATTAGTTTTTATTATTTAAGTGTATTAAAAAGTGTTTAGAAGTGTCTAAATAGAATTATAATAGGATTAAAAAGTTGCTTTTATGTTATAGAGATGTTAGGAAACTTATTTTTAGGTGTTTTAGTTAGTTTCTAAGATGTTTTAGGGGAGTTATCTATATAAGGAGCTCCAATTACGAATTTTAAGAGATGAAGATAATTTTTTTTCTCTTTGAATATTTTATTCAATAGAATATATATTTGGTTATATTTTTGAGTATTTTCGTTCTTGCTTCCGCAATGAATTTACATCAGTTTAAATATGAAGAAAAGGGTCCTAGAGGATTAGCTTAGTTGGCAATTGGGTTTACAACCCTCAAAGTACAAATACGTAGTGGTGTTTGCCATAACGTTGATCACATGAGTGGAGCCACTGTTAATCGCATTGGGCATTACTGTCGTGAAGACTTAGCTTTGTTTTTTACTTATTTTTCTAAAAGCAAAGTTAAAGATTTGTCTTTTTGTTGACTTTTAAACAAAGTTTAAAGGTGAAAAAATAATTTCAATTAAGGACAAAACTCGTTTGTCCTTTAGTGATTGTTTTTAAACTAAGAAGTGGGTCCCTTTGATTTCTTTGTTTCACCGAATTGCAAGTAATGAAATAAAAAAAAAGAGATTCATTTTCGTTGTTGCACAGAAGTACACACGCACAGTAAACATGAGGCAATCCAATGGAAAAAGGCAATTTTTCTTGATTTTGAAGTCATCCGCAGTCGGATTTCAGTTCCCTTTTTTGTTGTGCGTTCGTGTCAACAAGATCTACGTAGTGCCCGAATCTGAGTGTTGACATGGCTGCAAAATACAAGGTCGAAAAGTTCAACGGGAACAACTGAAAGCATCTTTGTGACGCCCCGAAAATTATTTCATCTAGCCCATAACTCAATTGCACTTTGCCCAAACTCTATGCGTTGCCTTGATATGTTTGGTGTTTGTTTGATGGTTGTTTAATGTTTGTATAGTTGATGCTTGATAATGTATATAAATATGTGTATCATAAATTGTATATGGGTCATGTTAAATTAAATTAAAATGCATATGTTATTATTTATGCATGGGTCCATTAAACCATGAATTGATATGAGTTAGGATTGATTGAATAAAAGGATAAATGAGAATCAAAATTTGGTGTATTAAATGGATTGGACATTTAAAATACATGGAAGCATGAAATTGGTTAAAGTACATGTGGTTGGTATGGGTAGTATGGGACCAACACATGTGAAGGTTGGTGCATGAAAGTGGACAAGTGTCTCATGCCCTCAAGGAAGTGTTAGAATGAGTGGAGGGAATCAAGGAGGGAATCAAGGAGGGAATCAAGGAAGTGCTAGAAAGAGGTGAGTGGAGAGAAAGGAAAGAAGAAGAGAAAGAAGGAGAGAGTTGCAGGAGGAAGATCCCTGCGACATTTTCATCAAAGAGGTGGATCTTTGGAATATATGGTCAGATTGAGCTCAAAATTTGTCAGCAATTTCGTAGCTTATGGTTATTCATTCTGGTCGGTGGAGATCTTGATCAGAGGTTTCGTCTAAGAGATCTAACCTCTCAAACAAAGCTGGTCGGAAAGTCTGGATTTCTCGCGCCGTTTTGCTCAAACTTCTAGATCTCCTTAATCTACCGTTGGATGAATATAAAATTTGGGTATGTAGTTTATAACTGATATTTCTGTATTCTGAACGGTGGAGATGTGTATTCGTTTAGTATTTTGTGTGATATAGTCATCTAAGTTTGAGTATTTGCAGCAGGAAAGGAGAAATTGTCTGATTAGAGACTTGTTCATCAAATATACTTATCTTTTCGGTCCACCGTTGGATTGGGCTGATATTTGGACAGAAGGTTTGTATCTTCACATACTTAAATCTGTACGGTTGATTTTGTGATTACATATTTCTGTTGGTATATTGATACATCTGAACATAATAGTAAATGAAGAATTGGTAGGGTTGCTTGTATTAGACCTAAATTTAGAATATGAACTTAGACCTTTCCAAATAGCTTGCATGTCAACTATGTTGACCTAGTTGCCATTGTTGATGAACCCATGATGCAAAATCAGTGATATACATGGCTGAACATGGTGACCTAGTGTAAATCGACAATATGGCCTAAGTATGGAAAATTTCATATTTTAGGGCTTTTGATGCTTTTGGCCTAGAATCATTGAATTGATGCAACTTATGTTTAATTAAGCATGATTAGAGTTGATTATGCTACTGATTTGGTGGTTGTGACCATATCATGGGTTAGGCCTACTTGTGATCAAGTGACCAAATTTGGGCATGTTTATGCCTAAGGAATTGAAAATCAGTATTTTTGATTAATAGAATGGTTTATGTATGAGAACTATGCATTAGAGGCCTAAGTCATGTGATTTGAGTTGAATGATGGGATTAGATGGGATTTAGGCCTATTGTTTATATGTGGGCTGATTTAGGGTTGATGTGTAATGTCTATGTGATTGAGCATAGAAATTGATGTATGGTAGGATATTGATGTATGTTTCAGGATCTTGATTGGGTTGATTCGGTTTGGTGGTCGTGTGTGGTTAAATACTCTCGCGAGGCTTGGTTGTGAGTAGACTTCATTTATGATTATATCTTTTATGTCATCATATCACTTATATATTGTATGTTGAAAGCATGAATGTGTTCTAATGTTTTGAATGATGCATTGATTTGAGAAAACCTTATGACTTTGGTTGGGCCCATCTATCTGGCTAATAGGGGGACTTAACCTTGTCATAGGAGGGTTTTAGGAAAGGAAGAGATTGGGGTCAACGGCACGGTGAAATAGACGTGATTATGTAATTATAACACTTACCACATTGTAGTATGGGTGAGTTGGGACTTGTTAGATAGACCATGTGGGCATATGATGGTTTTTATTTGTACCCACAATTTTGGACTTTATGTGTATGTCAATTTTAATGGACTGTAGGGATTATGATTTTATTTATGGTTCATTTTTATGGATTATCTCTTGTCTTTGATGATTAATGCGGTGGGTAGTTTTGTTTAGTACCTTTTGATATTATGTCGTTGTTTGAGATAAGGCTCGTAGGGTCTCAACCACCTCACGGGAGTTGAGGAGTGGTCGGAGATGCCTACGCCGGGCATCCCGCCCCGGCATTCCGCACGTCATTCCCTGTGGGGTTGGTGGTCCGGGGTGCGGGGTCGCCACAATCTTTGGCGTATAAAGATGCAAGCTTTGTTGGTACAAGACGAGTTGTTGAAGGCGCTAAACGGAAGAGATGCATTGCTAACAAATCTGACAGAAGAAGAAACAGATAACATCATGGATAAAGCATTTACAACTATTCTTTTATGCTTGGGTGATGAAGTCTTGAGCGAAATTTCAGATGAAACGACAGCCGCGGGTTAGTGGTTGAAACTAAAAATTTGGTATATGACAAAATCTCTGACAAACGGACTATATCTGAAAAGCAGTTGCACGTGTTGAAGATGAAATAAGGCACACCATGAGATAACATCACAATGAGTTTAATAGAATTCTTATGGCTTTGAAGAATGTTGGTTACAAACTCAGTGATGAGGACCAAGCAATGTATTTGCTATGTTCACTACCAGATTCCTATGAGCACTTTGTGGATACTTTGATCTTCAATAGAGACGCCTTGACTTTAGAGGATGTCAAAGCAGCTTTGAACTCTTAAGGAGTTGAAAAAGATGGTTACAGAAGACAAAGGAAAAAGCTCAAGTGAAGGCCTGCTTGCAAGAGGTAGATCTAAATAGAGAAGGTCCAAAGGTCGTGGAGGTCGATCTAGATCCAAATCAAAGGGGAGAAAATTATAGTGTTTTGAAGCAAGAAAGTTGGTAACTTGTATGTGTTATCAGGACATACAGTTACAGGCAATGCAACGATGTCTACATCTTCAGATAGTGGCTCAGCAGATGCAAAGTTGTGGCATATTCGACTCGGGCATATGAGTCAGAGGGGACTTGAGGTGTTGAGCAAGAAAGGCTTACTTGGGAAAAGTAAGGTTGAAAAGTTAAGACTTATGTGAGCATTGTGTATTCGGGAAGAAGTGCAAAGTTAAGTTCAACAAAGCAATTCACCGCACCAACACGGGGTTCCAAGCGTCTCGGTGCTCCAAACATCCCGGGGGAGGTGTAGAGTCGACCCTCTACCCTCTACATTGGAATAACATCTCAAGTCGAACCAAGTGAGCAGAAACTCAACCCTCCTTGTATTAATAATACAACCAACATCCTTGATGCCATTAAGTCCAACTTAATATTTCTCATTCTGTTAATCATTTTTATTCCTCCACTTGAAATATTTTGTCATTTTTGGTCCAATCTATTGATCAATTCTACCATTCTACAAGGACTACTAACGAACATGAACTTTCTCAAATAGTGTCAAGACTCACAATTGTAAAACCTTTTTTCATGTCTTCAACCATTATTGTTGGTTAACAACAACAGATGCAACCACCAGCAGTGATAACTCTAATGAATAGATCAACATCATTTACTATAAAGATGAAAGAAGATTTGAAGATTTACCTGTCTTCAAACATGTTGCTAATGTAGCCTCCAACAACAATATTTACTGGAAGAACTGTCAACCCAAGACATGCAAGGAAAATTGCGACGTTGCTAGTTGACCAGTGAAAGTAGTATGTAGTAATGACACTGGATTCGGAGAGTAAAATCTCCATTGCATATTTGAGCATGAAATAAATCAATAACTGAACCTGAAAAATATAAAAAATGTTAGTGAGGGACCCATATACAATTGAGATACATTTTTAACTCCCCTTGGAATCACTTAGATGTAAAGCACAGTGATGGAAGTTGTTTCATTCACATCCTTGGTGAACAATATCATTCTTTCAGTGAGTGTAGAACAGACAAATTGTGCAAATTATCATCAAGATCATCCCAGGAATTTCATCTATTAAAAAGTTGAGTTGATTGCAAACTATCTATCCATTTATCAAATAGCCCTAAAGGAAATATGCTACCAAGATGCTCCAAATGCGATGTTTCCATTACTAGTCTCTTTATTTGTCAAGTAAAAAAGTGCATTTATAGTGTATTCTGGCAATGTTCCTGGAGCACTAAGCTAACATCCTTTTGGTAACATTAGAAGTTGCAACATGGATTGTAGTTCAGAAAAACAGAAGGGGAAAGTCCATTATCAGAGTCAGACTGACAAGATGTCAAGTTAAAGCTTGAAATTTAACATATGTTTCCCAATGCATATTAGAGGAAATATATGACATAATAGGATTTGATAAAAAGCTCAATACCGAGTTCTTAATCCCATGATATAGGTCCTAGGAGGGTATAGACTGTGTAATCTTTGGCATTTTGGCACAAATTCACCACTTGCAGGAGTGTCAGGACTCTAATTCATGTGTTTCAAGCTTATTAGCCAAAGAACTTTAATTATTGCTCCAAAGCAATCATCCAACAAAATGATTAGACATGCTATAAAATTTCGAGCACAAGAGTGATGCTAAGAATCTACAGATGCATGTACCATGTTGTCCTTCATGAATTTAACTCATTTGCCAATATGGAACTGCTTGACAGTAATGCTACATTCAAATAGGAGAAATGCACATTAAAAAAAAAAAGATAGGTTATGTGTAATGTATTTAACTTGAACTTGAATCTGCATGATTGACCAAGCTTCACTCTTGCAATCACTAACTTCAATTTAGTAGCACCTAAATTGTAAGGACTTCAATTGTCATGTTTATTCCTTATGCTTCTGCAATCCTTTCTGGTTCTTTTTGCTATAAAAGGGCTCCCTGGAGCATTGCAATATATTTAGCGATGCCTTATAACAAAGATACTAGGAGATACAAAAATGAATCAAATTCAAAAAGTTTTTCAATTGTCAACTTGAGAAACTGACTTTTTATATTGAATTATGACAATAAAATAGAAGCCCCTGCACATGCTTTGATCATAGGAATTTACATAGTTGCAGTTTTTGTCCTGGCAATATTTTGTCTTCAGCATAGTAGTAGATAATATGCTTAAACCATGAATGCTCACCATTGGTACTATTTCTGATTCAACAAGGAAATGCCCATCATCATTAGAAGAATAATAATCCCACATGCTATACGATCTAAGTAAGGCTTGATGGACTTGCAACCATGAAAATGAATTACAATAGGTTCAAATCAAAATTAAAATAGCAAAAGGCACCTTTACAGAGGGTGTGAGTAGCCTGTAGGCTGACCCAATTGAAGCAGCAGGCCTGCGTGATTCTTCCGAAGCTTCTTCACTGCCATCACACTCCTGGTCACCATCTTCATCTTTCTGCTTGCCTTCCAAACTGAGGAGCAGTGGCTGTGCAAGACCTATCTCTAATGTACCATTTTCTACTGCTCCTGCCATACCAAAAAAGAATCAATCTCCAACAATTAATCTCTAGTAAATTGATATTTTTGAAACTGTAAGGAACTTGTGATGTTTCTTATAATCTTGCACTTATTGATGAACTTAAACAATAAGATAATTTTAAACCAAACAAGATAATTTATAAATAATCAGCTATTAGTAACTCCTCAGGTAAGGTCAGCACAACCCAAAATCTACTTTAAAGCACCTAAAGTGATATAAGATATTCTTGGTTACTAACACATTCAGCCAATGGGTATTGGTCGATTATCAATACCACATTGATATCCCCCCTTACTAAAATTCTTCTATACTTGTGCAGGCACAGGCTACCTCAGAGGATCTCCTAAGGTCCCAAGTCACAACTATTGAACTCAGAGACCCAATTTCAACATTCCCAATCTGGTTGAAACAGCACTAATCATGCTTAAAAGATCAAAGAGAAATGGGTATCTCCTATCAAAGAGTACACCTGTGATATTTTTGAAAATCTTGAAAGCAACCACTCCACAGAATGTAGCTGTCTGGATTTTATACGATGTTGAAACAATGTTCAAGTGTCTTGTGTCAAGATGAAGATACGATATATTACAAGGTGCATGTTAAATCTAGTCACTTAAAGCTAGTAATTCAAGACATGAAAGCACTCAAAGATTTCAGCATAACCGACAATACAATTAGAATATACGTCAAGCACAGAAGCTGAGGAAGATACTTCAATTTCTTAAACATTAGTTAAAAATACTGACAACTAATTTGTTTATGAAGTTTTGACTTACCATCACCAGCTTCCTGTTGTACAGGATTCTCTTCAGTTAGACGAACAGGTTCTTTAAATGAAATAGACAACCAAAGCAAGTAGATTAGCCATGCCAAAGCCATGACCCAGCCTGGTAACGTGTCTTCATTAAATGTTAATTTAAAAACCTTAAAATTGGTTTGAAGTAAGCCAGCAAGAGCAGGACCACATGCCATCCCAAGAGCACTTGCACTAACAAAACCAGCAGATGCCTGCAGTCGTATTTTAATAGGTACACAATCACTTATATAACGCCGGTTAACAGCCCTAGCAGAACCGAATCTGAAATGATGATATGTATCTGTGTCAAAGTATGTCAGAGATTTGGCTCAATATTTTTTTTTTTCAAGCACACATGTAGTAGACTACAAAACCAATAGACCTGTAAGTTTCTTCACAAAAACAAGAAACATTTAACATAAACTACAAAATATGGAATCCCACCAGAATGCAGGCTTAAAATCTCATACTATTACTCGATTGAGAATCTAGAAACAAATAAAGAGAAACTTTATAAACAAGTTAAATGATCATAAAGAGAAACGGACGGAAATAGGACTTTTAGGCTCTTGTAGTAATAACAATTTTTGCCTAAAAATGTATCCCCATAATGAAAATAATATCTGGAGAGCCAACCCTGCATGCTTTTAAAAGTTAAAAACAGAACTTGGGGCATTGATTTTTCAACTTTGAGACTTGGTAGGCAAATATACTTCAGCCAATCACCTCTGACAATGTCAATAACAACACAAGTAGACTGAAGCCTAACAGGCCAAAGTTTCCCATATACGTGCAAAATGTTCTATTGTGACCATGCATCACTGCGTGATAATACCTCTGTCTACAGCTTCAATGACCCAAGACCTAGAATTTTTCTTGATAAGCAAGAAGGTTAGTCGCTAGTCAGTGATGGCTAGGTTAAAAGATGTTACATATTAATCATACAACCGTCTGAGCCTAAAGCAAATGAAACAAAGTCCCAATTAGTTCTATGTTTGCAATTCTGATTAACAAAATAAGCAATGAGAAAATCATCAAGTAAGAACAAGTATCAGGCTTTGCAAAAAAGCCCCTTTTCCCATCAAAGCTAAAACTTAAAAGCAACTGCATGATATGTAGAGAAGAAACTAAATAAAGAAGAAATCCAAAATCTCAATCATTTCATTGACCTAAGAAAAAATTACTATTAAAAATAAGGAAAGAAAAAGAAACCCCTTACCCACAGAACAGGCGGCCAATTAGAAGAACAGCTATAGAATCAAGATCATATGCCATTGCATATAAAGCATTTCCCACAAAAAGAATGATACTGCTGAATACAAGAGGTCTGAAGTAAGACTTATTTGACCATGCACTAAAATACACTGAAGAAAACAGCTGTGCGATAGCCATTGCCCCAATCACAACACCACAAACGGTAGGCGCCGCCCCAAGGTGCAGGGAGTAATTGTCAGCTGTTGGAACAATGATGTACGTGTTGACCATATACAGGAATGTATTTCCAAGGTTCAAGAGAAGTGACATGAAATTATACGTTTGGTCATTGACATGATCCTCAGCTGGAGTTGGTAACTCTTCTTGCATAATAAGTGCATGCTGTCCTAAAAAGTGAAGGAAGTTTGTCGAGTGAGTTAACCTGTCTACAGCTGCTTTTATTGAATCAATAACAGGATCCTGCATGAACGCCATCAAATTACATCTCTATGAAAATATATTAAAACTGGAAGGAAAAAAACAGGGAAACAAAGAATCCATGATTTATGATTCAGTCTAAACTAAAATAAGGGATGTTAGAAAAGAAATAAGTGGAATAATGGGCAAACAAAAGTAAGAACTAACCTGCAATGAAGCAGCAGGTTGGTCATAGATTGATAAATAGCTTCCTCTTTGATCCTGAAGATCTGCAAGATTGCGAGATAGAGCTCCAACAACAGCACCGATTCCCTGTTTATTCAGATTATTTCTCATAATGCCTTCAGAAGAAATTATCTTAACTACATTAAAACGAAGTGATGTAATTTCTAAATTGGATAAAGTACCACGTGCTTGAATACTTGCTGTAGTTGGGAATAAGGATGATTTGCACGAGAGCTAACATAGTAATCAGTGAATCTGTATCCAAAGCGTTTATCAAATTTCTTCAATATCTTGCGCAGACCAATAGCATTTATCTCAACAAAAAAGAGAAGCTTTAAAAGATTTTGTCCCACTGCTCTAAATGCATCACGTAATTCAGGGATTTGAGATAAATCTGGCTGCTCTAGAAGGACTGCACGCTGTTCCGCAAGCTTGGCTATCCTGCTTGCAGCTATTCCTTGTTGTTCCAAAAGAAATAAGACAATCTTTTCAATCTGAAATTGAAGGAAGATAAAGCAGAAAGTTAAGCTTACATTTATTAAAATAATAGAATAGTTATTATATTCTCCAAGAAAATGTGAATGTAAACTCAGCTTTCACACAAAATCCAACATTTGCTAGTGCTGCTACAATACACTGAAACTTCAAAGACATATTTATAATTTCATAGTTATCAAAGCTAATAATATCCAAAACAAAAACATTTTCCAATTATAGGAGTGTTACAAACTATTGAACCCAAAAGCTATAGCTAATAGGTGGAGGCCCAAAAATACATATCAAGCCACAATTAACTCTCCCCCTCATGTGCAACCACGTCTTGAACATTGAGAGACAGAAGAGAAGAAGAAGAAGAAACAACTACCAATAATGCAAATTGGGAACATGTGAATGCGGACAATGAGACTTGAACGCAAGACCTTTACAAAATCAATGCTTTGATACTGTGTTAAAAACCATTGAACCCAAAAGTTATAGCTAATAGGTAAAGGCCCAAAAATGCATATCAAGACAACTATTAACAAGGAGAATTTTAGTTTATTAAGAGCAAAGATTAAAACCTAAACCAAAATATGCTTGATATTTAGACAACTTGATATTTTGAGCCAAAAGTAATTTAGATGGACTTCAATTAGAAATATGAGGCCCTCTCTTTGAGAGGAAACTGAATTATTATTGTTAAGAAAATAAAATAACGAATGACACAAAATGTAACGTGGTTCGGCTCCTACATCCACGAGAGAAGAGAAAAGATATTTATTCTTGTGTAATGTCTTAATGGAGGGACTCCATATATATAGACATACAGGGCTATGTACTTATAGCTACATTTACAATTTTAGTAACTGCTATATTCCTTAAAAGAAATAAATCCTTGAGGAAATAATTTTGTACAGGAAACAAATCTCTACAGGAAATAAATTTGTATAGGAAACAAATCTCAACACTCCCCCTCAAGCTGGTGAATAAAGGTTTACCATTCCCAGCTTGGACACATTTGCTTGAAATGCAGTATGATTTAACCCTTTAGTGAGCATATCGGCGAGCTGATTATTGGTAGACACATATGAAGTGCAGATCAACCCACTGTCAAGCTTCTCTTTAATAAAGTGTCTATCAATCTCTATATGCTTGGTTCGATCATGTTGGACTGGGTTATGAGCAATGCTAATTGCAGATTTATTGTCACAATAGAGTCTCATAGGGCCATCCTAGTGTATCTTCAAATCTGTCAAAATTATTTGCAACCATAATAATTACAAACCCCTTGTGCCATTGCTCGGAATTCTGCTTCAGCACTAGATCTGACCACTACATTCTGTTTTTTACTTCGTCATGTCACCAAATTCCCACCAAGAAACGTACAATATCCAGTAGTTGATCTTCTGTCAACTACTGAACCAACATAGTTTGCATTCGTATATGCTTCAAGAACCATTCCTGTGTGTCGTTTAAATAGGATGCCCTGTCCTGGAGTCCCTTTAAGATACTGTAGAACGCGATTAGCTGCTTGCAAATGAATATCTTTAGGATTGTGCATGAACTGACTTATTACACTCATTGCATATGCAATATCAGGTCTTGTGTGAGAAAGATAGATGAGTCTTCCTACTAGTCTTTGATACATCTCTTTATTAACAGTCAGCGCTTCTTCAGCTTCTCCAAGCTTGTGATTAAGATCAATAGGAGTATTCATAGGTTTGCATGCTAGCTTCTCTGTTTCTTTAAGAAGGTCTGTAATGTACTTTTGTTGAGAGATAAAGATTCTCTGTTTAGAGTGTGCCACTTCAATCCCTAGGAAGTATTTCAATCTCCCTAGTTCCTTGATCTCAAATTCCTCGGTCAAACACCGCTTCAAATTTTGTCTCTCGTTTTCATTGTTTCCTGTCATGATGATGTCATCAACATACACTAATAAAGCTGTAACTCCCCTTGAAGTCGAGTGCTTAATAAACAGAGTGTGATCTCCTTGGCTTTGTTTATATCCCATACTTGTCATTACTTTGGCAAATCGACCAAACCATGCCCTCGGAGATTGTTTAAGTCCATACAGGGCCTTTTTTAATTTGCACACTTTATCAGTGGTGCCAAATCCTGGAGGCACTTCCATATAGATTTCTTCCTCTAAATCCCCATGTAAAAATGCGTTTTTACATCAAATTGTTGCAGATCCCAGTCATAATTAGCTGCAATGACAAAAGAAGTCTCACAGTATTCATTTTTGCAACTGGAGCAAATGTCTCTTGATAGTCCACACCATATGTCTGAGTATATCCTTTGGCTACGAATCTTGCCTTGTAGCGCTCTAGGGACCCATCTGCTTTGTATTTTACTGTATAAACCCATTTGCATCCAACAGGTTTCTTTCCTGGAGGCAAGTCTACCAACTCCCATGTTGTATTTTTCTCCAGGGCTTCCATTTCCACATTCATAGATTGTTTCCAATTTGTATTAGATAAAGCCTCGGATAATGACGTAGGAGTCTGGATATTATTCAGGCTGGTAAGGAAACTCTTATGGGTTTGTGAGAACTTCTCAAAGGATACAACATGAGATAGTGGATACAAAGGATGTTTAGTGCATTCCCTTGTTCCCTTTCTAATGGCAATGGGAAGGTCATTGTCAGGTTCAGAGGCTAAAAGATTATTGTTAGTTTCAGGAACTAATGAAATTTGTAAGGAGGGTTCAGGATTTGTTACCTCATTCTCAGGGATTGGTTCAGATTCTTGAGCTTGCATCGGTTCAGGAGCTGCGGCTTTATTCCTTGAGTACACTTGTCCAGTCATCCGATCCTTAGGTTCGTCATTGGGTACAGGGGGTGTGGGAGATTCAGGTTTGGTTTGTTGGAGAGTAAAGGGGTCAAAAAGGTCAAAAGGGTTATCAAGGGAGTTTCGATCCTTATCTTCCATGATGACATTCTCCCCCGGAGGAGGATGAGCGGTAAAATAGGGCTCAGGTTCATAAAAAGTGACATCGGCTGAGACAAAGAATTTCTTTGATGGCGGACACAATCATCGATGAAGGACACAAACCATCGCGCTCCAGAAACATTAGGGATTGGAGAGGGACCCCAAATATCACTATGAATGAGATCAAAAGGATTTGAACTTCTGTCATTGCTAAGTGGAAAAGATATACGTTTGTGTTTCGCAAGTTCACACACTTCACAATGAAAATCTTCAACATTCAGAGAGTTAAACAAAAAAGGAAACATGATTTTAAGAGATTGAAAAGAAGGATGGCCAAGGCGGCGATGATGGAGCCATAGCTTTTCTTTATTGGAAAGTTTGTGCTCAGAGAGAAATGAAGTGGTACTCTTGATAGGATGTACTGGTGTCTCAAGGTAATACAACCCGTCCCGTTCCTTAGCATGTCCAATCATCGTCCCCAAGTCCTAGTCCTGAAATGCACAGTAAGTAGGGAAGAAGGTCACATTACAACTCAGATCATGGGTCAATTTTTTAATAGAGATAAGATTGGTAGATAGTTTAGGAACATGAAGAACATTTCTGAGTGTAAGGGTGGGGCTGATGTGAACATCACCTATACCAGCAACTGTGGTTAATGATCCATCAGCCGTGGCTATTTTTCGACTACTAGGACATGGGTTGTAGGTATGAAATATATTGGGAGAATTGGTCATGTGATCAGTAGCACCAGAATCTATAACCCAAGAGTTAGCAAAAGATTTATCCGAGACGTTAAATCCAATAGAAATAGGAAAATTACCTGAATGGGCCAATGAACAGGTACCTGAGGGTTTGTCAAGAGTGCCAAGCAAAGATTTTAATCTTTCAATATCGTCTTGGCTGAATCCGTCTGTCACCGGGGAGGCTGCAACTGTTGATTCAGTAGACAGATGTGCTTGGCCACTGGTTTTCTGTTGTCCTCTGTTGTAACCCCATTCTTTACTGAAAGTTGAAGGCTTGCCATGAAGTTTCCAACACTTCTCCCTTGTATGACTAGTCTTCTGACAATAAGTACACCTTAGATTGTCCCTATTGTCTCGATTTGGGACCTTTGATGATTCAGCACGCGGAGTGTGTGTCCTCTGATCATTTCCCCGATTGGCGATCATAGCTAAGCCTTCCAACTTCTGAGGTGTGAGCATAACACTTCTTCTGCTTTCTTCAGTCCGAATAGCGGAGATAGTCTCATTCAGAGTTAGCAACTCTTTGTTGAGAGTTTGAACTCTCACTTGATCAAACTCTGAATTGAGTCCAGCCAAGAAGTCATAGACTCGATCCTTCTCAATATAGTTCTTTAAAATTACAGCATCTGCAGGGCATTTAGTCTCAATACAGGTATAATGGTCAAGTTCCTGCCAAACATTTTTCAATACATTGGCATATTCAGTGACCGTCATGTTGCCTTGTTTTGTTGTTCCAACTTTCACTTTGATTTCATACACTTGGGCTGCATCATGGGCCTTAGAGTATGTCTGATGAACGACATCCCAAATGTCTTTGGCTGTAGTTAGAAACATGCATGTATCGCTAATATTTGGCGCCATTGAATTCCATAGCCATGCCATTATAGAAGCATCTTCGTTATCCCACGCTCTAAACTTAGGATCTCCAGGTGTAGGTCCAGTGCCCAGAAGATGACTTAGTTTTCCTCTGCCCTTCAGAAAAGTACGTACCAGCTGAGACCACCTTCAAATAATTTTTTCCATAAAGTCTGTAGGCTGCTTGAATGTTTGGTAGTTCTCCTTTCTCTATCTTATCAACTGTGTCTTCTGTCTGCACTATTTCGGAAGTAACCGACATTTTTTTTTTATGTCGTGCTTGAGATATGTGAAGAAGAAGAAACAGGTGAAGAAAAAAATAAATAAATAAAATAACCTGGTGCTACTGTTTTCAAGTGACCGTCATCTTGCTGAAGAAGACGAAGACCGAATGTGAAGATGAAGAAACAGTTGCAGACGGAGATCGAGTAAAGAAGATGAAAGTCTGTAGGCTGCCTGAATATTTGGTAGTTCTCCTTTTTCCATTTTGTCAACTACCTCGTCAGTCTGCACAATTTCTGAAGTGACTGACATTCTATTTTATTTTTTTTTAAAGGAAAAAGAAGAAGAAAGTAGAAGAGATGCTGCTGTAAAACCTACAGTCGACTGCAAAACCGTCGACTGCAAAACCGTGACGAAGACGATGATGATTCGACTAAAAGAAGAAGAGATGCTGCTGTAAAAAGACGAAGACGATGATGATTCGACTGAAAATACCTACAGTCGACTGCAAAACCGTGAGTTCAACAAGACTGCAAATCGCGATCTAGCGCTGCGACAGTGACGAAGAAACAGTTGCAGACGAAGATCGAGTAAAGAAGATAAAGACGACGAAGAACAGTGAGACGAAAACAGTTGCAGACGACGAAGGAAGACGATGAACAGTGAGACGAAAACAGTTGCTGACGCGATTAGCAGCAGCAGACGAAAACAGTTGAGAGAAGGAAGACGATGAACAGTGAGACGTTGAACAGTTGCAGACGCGATTTGCAGATCGCGATTTAAATGGCGATTCAGCAGCAGTTCCAGATCGCGATTGAAATGGAAATGGAAGATGAGGAAGACGAAGAATATGTGAAATGGAAGATGAGGTTCGCGATTTGCAGGCGATCCAGTCGCACGAACCAGCACGAACCAGTTGCAGACGACGGCGATGACGATGGCAGCGTCGCAAAAACACAGCGGCGGCAGCGGAGATGCAACGAGCAGCAGCAACGGAGATGAAGATGGAGGATTCCGGGAGCGACGGCGATGAAGGCCACCCAAGAGGATTCCGGCGATGAAAGCCGACAATGATGATTCTGGCGATGAAGGCCGAAACAGATTTTCCAGTAATAGAAATTAGGTCTCTGATACCATGTTAAGAAAATAAAATAACGAATGACACAAAATGTAACGTGGTTCGGCTCTATGGCCTACATCCACGGGAGTAGAGAAAAGATATTTATTCTTGTGTAATGTCTTAATGGAGGGACTCCATATATATAGACATACAGGGCTATGTACTTATAGCTACATTTACAATTTTAGTAACTGCTATATTCCTTAAAGGAAATAAATCCTTAAGGAAATAATTCTGTACAGGAAACAATTCTCTACAGGAAATAAATTTGTATAGGAAACAAATCTCAACAATTACAATAATTAAAAACATGTCAACTCTTATTTTTAAAACTGTTAAAAAAGAATTAGGCTCCAACTGATCAGCTTCATTGATTTCCTAAACCAACTAGAACTAGGAATGAGAGATTTGAGGAGAAAAACAAGCATACCATACAATGGGCAAGGGATGATGGTGACTTTTTCTTGTCTGCGGGCATTAATGTGGAGAGGGAGGCTTTGCTTCAACTTGCAAGAAATGTGGGTTGTGCCATCAAGGAGTGGCTTGTGCATTATTTAGGTTTACCCTTGGGAGCTAATCCCCGGACTGAAAGCCTCTGGGATCCTGTCTTGCAGAAGGTGGGGAAAAGGTTAGAGGGAAGGAAATGTAGTTTCCTGTCTCGTGGAGGTAGACTTGTTCTCATAAGGTCGGTTCTTCATGCCCTTCCTGTCGATTTCCTTTCTATGTTCAAGATTTCAGCGAAGGTGGTCGGTGATATTGAGAGGAAGATAAGATCCTTTTTGCGGAAAGGAGTGGATGCTACAGGTGGGCTTAATTTGGTGAATTGGTCTACAGTTCAGATGTCGGTGGATAATGGCGGTTTGGGAGTTGGTTGTATTTCTACGAGGAATATGGCTTTGGCGGCAAAGTGGTTATGGAGGTTTTCTGGTGAGAAGGGTGCATTGTGGACTGAGATTATCAAAAGCAAGTATTTCCCTTTAGACATTGGATGTGATGTTGAGGCTATGGTCAGGACCACTCACAAAAGCCCTTGGAAATTTATTGCATCTCTTTTCCCTTTGTTTTGCCCACATGCCATGGCCGTCGTTGGAGATGGGAGTACCTTTAGTCTTTAGATTTTGCGAAGACAAATGACTAGGCCCATCACATTTATCTTCTCTTTTTCCTAGACTTTTCCACTTGTCCCATCTTTACAATCAACCTATATCCTCTTTCATTGTTGAGCCTTTTTCTTCTGATCCACTTTGGAATCTTCACTTTGCTAGAGAGCCTACTTCCCGATCCCTTTCTTATTATCATCAGCTCCTATCTCTTCTTCAGCCAGTCCGTTTTTCCGATAGCCCTAGCCACTTCTCATGGTCCCTTGACAATTCTGGGGTGTTTTCTTGTCACATTCCTTCCTCTTCTTTGAGACAATCCAATACCATTCGGATTGTGTTCTTTGCAACTTTGTGGATTCTTTGGCTGGAGAGAAATCAGAGAATTTTTAGGAATGTTTCTAAGCCTATGAATTCTCTTGTTGATGACATTACATTATTGGCCGCGAGCTGGGTTGCTTCGTCTAAGTATTCGGGTGGTTTTTCTACTGTTGACTGGTTTAGATGTTGGCCATCTTGTGTGTAATGGTGTTGGCTGCTGCTTTTGGATGTTGTTTATATGGTATTGTGGCTGCTGTATTTTGGTTTGTGGGCTAGCATTCCTTGTGCACCCTTTTCGTTTGTTTTTCTTGATCTCTAGTTAATAAAGTTTTGTTTCCTCTCAAAAAACAAACCCTCCTTCCACAATCTTTCTTCTTTCTTTTTGAACTCTAGACCTGCAGAATCATTCTTCAATTTGGAAGCTACCCATGCAGGATTCTATTTTTTCAAGCGAAACAGGTGGATGAATCTTAGGTAGAAAGTTTTGGAAGGTGGGATTAACCTTCCATAGACAAGTTATTAATTTTCTGGACTTGTTTAAATAGTTAAATATCTAGCTTGCCTATGCTAGATCTGCTCATTGGCACGAACTCTTACAGACATGATTTACGGATTCAATTAAAAAATTAAGATGTACATAAGTTGTCGATTTACAGCTACCTATTCAAATTGTTCTAGTTAGTGTTTTGGGGTGTCAAAATCATAAATTCTGGGTATTTAAGCTGCTGGTTAATTGCCGCATGTTCCAAACATTTTATTACAAGTTTTGGGGAGTCAAAATCATTGATCTAAGGTATATAACTTGATCATTGACTGCTGAATATTCTAAGCGTCCAGGTTACATGTCTTAGAGAGCCAACATCATTAACTTTTAAGGGATATAGGTTGCAAAGATTGACTACTGCATACTAATACATGTTTTAAAAAGTCAAAGTCATGTTAAAAATACATGTTTTAGGAAGTTTAAGTCATAAATTTTAAGTTTATATATATATATATATGGCGCTGTTTTGCTGCCACATACTCCTGAGTATCTCAGATCCATGTTTTGGGAAGTGAAAACTATCAATTTATGTTGTACGCATGTTAGATCACCTCTATTCAACCCTCGACAAAACCTTTTTCCACTACATGAATTTGCTTCCACTACTTAGTTATATCATTTAGAAAGTAACTAAATGTGTCTAATTAGAGTTCTAAAAACATTAAATGGTTGCTATAATGTTATACATAGCTTAGGAAACTTAAGTCGAGTGTTTTTTAGTAAGTTTCTAAGTTATTTCAATGGAGTTATCTATATAAAGAGCTCCACTTACAATAATCAATATTCAATTATCAATTATCATCTTCTTCAAAAGAAAAGAAAAATAGTTTCTCATAGTTGCTTTTATATTCTCTTGAATGCATTGATTCATATATGAACTTCCGCAATGTTAGCAAGTTTACAAATTACAAAGCACTTTCAAAATCTAAAATGTTTTATTGAACTTTTGAAAACTTTTGAGTTAAATATATATTTATCACCAATATTAAATGCAAACTATACCATCTCTAAATGCAAGAGAATAAATGAAGTTAGTATTTAAAATTCATTTTACCTAAGCATTGAATATAGTATTTAAAAATCCTTTTTGACTTATAAATAAAAATATACCCTCATCTTTCTTTATTTATAAGTGCTAATATACACTTAACAATTTTTAAAATCTTACCAACTATACCCTTCAAATTTGAATTTTCAAAAAAGACATGTTGGAATATCTACTAAGAGGGAGAACATTAAATTTAAAAAATATTGCATTATAAATAGCATGAATATATAAATAAGATCAACAAATTTAAATTCATTGATATAACAATGAAGCCTTAACAAAATTACAAATTTAATTTCATGCATAGTTCATGCACCTGATTATCTAGGATCGTTGAGAATTCCCTGAGAACATATCGACGGTCTTGTGCTCCCTCCTCAATTTGTCGAGCATATTGTTTTACTTTCTTCTTCATTAATTTGTAGTTAATGTAGTAACTAGAAATGACAAAATTAAAGATGTATTAGCACATATTTTCATGAACCATAAATATCCATGGGAAAATGTTGAATAATGTAATGAACATTAAAAGATAATGAACATTCACCTCATAAAAAATGATCATTTAGAAATTTAACATTAAAATTTGAAGTACTGGTCAAGAAAGTGTATAAGCCAAGAAGATTATAGAATTAGGTGGGTTTTTATCAAAATCCCACTATCAATTGTAAAATAAAACAAAGGAAACAATAGAGTTACATACACAATATTTTCAATTGTGTTACCTAGACTCTTTACTTTAGCCTGACGTACCCATGTCCAACACTTCATAATACGATATGGGCATGGCATATGTGTCTAATACTTTAGATTTTCGAATATTACTATGTGGATTCTCCAATGGAAATAAGAGAAAGCATGAAAGAAGATAATGACTAATAGGTGACAATTTACTTAAGTGAGAGAACAAAAAGGCCAATAAACAATTGAAAAGAAGAAAGAAAAAAAGAAAGAAGAACATATAAGATAAGCTTTATAGTGAACATAACATTGTCCAAGTACCCAGATCCAAATTTTGACACACTTTTTAGTCAAGTCCCTGTATTCCTAAATTTGAAAATGAACAAGTCGAAGCTCTAAATATGTACCTGTATCCGACACCCATACCCATGTTTAAGTAACGTAGATTTTCCCTACTTCACTAAGCAAGATAGCAATATTCTATCAAACAAAAAACATATTCTATCAGAATACTAGTAAGGAAGTTAGAAGTATTTGCATGAAATAATAAACAAGAAAATGCTACCTTCCTGCTCTGGTAAGCCCCCCCTAAAAGAAAGTGCATTACATGATCATCATCATTGATGTTGTAATTTCCCAAGGCTTCGGCTAGCATTCTTGTGCCATAAAGTCACTTTACTTTATGACCTCTTGGACTGTCTCTCTTCTGTGCAAATTAGGAACACAAATGACCGTCTCATTTGGGCCGGTGATTCCTCTGGCTGTTTTACCACGAAATTCTTCCTTGCTTCCATTTCTTCTGTGCATAATCCATCCCCCCTCCCACCCTTTTTCCTCAGTCCAACTTTATCTGGTTTGCTCCTATTCCCCTAAAAATTAAGACTCTCAAATGGCTTATCGCTTTAAATAAACCTAACTATTCTGATTTACTACAGAAGCGCTTTCCCAACTCTATGTTATCACCTTCTTGGTGCTGCCTATGTAGGAGAAGCAATGAAACATCTGTTCATGTGTTCTGGGGTTGTGCGTTTGTGAATGAAATGTGGCTGGAATGGACAAAAAGATATCACAATTTTTGCAGGTCGGATGCTACGTCTCCCTTTTGTTTTCCAGCTACCTTAGTGGGTAGTCGATGTAGACTGTAATGGAGATATGTCCTTTTTGCCATTTTGTGGTGTGTGTGGGCTAAAAGAATAGTAGGATCTTCAATGATTGTTTCTGTTCTAGTGTAAAGGTGTTTCAAAAAAGTTTTTTCTTGTTTGCAAGGTGGGTTAGCTCCACTAAGTTTTCCCTTGGGTATAGCCTTAGGGATTGGGTTTTGAATTGGAACAATATACTTTCCTCTTTGTAACTTGCTGGGATAACTCATCCCATCCTTTGTAATTATCTTTTTCTTTCTTAATATATATATATATCTATGTTTCTTGTCCAAAAAAAAAATAAAAAGTGCTTAACCCAACATGGGCTCAAGACACTTTTTTATTTGATGAAGTTGGACTAAAGGGAGAAGCTCACCCTTTTGGTCCTACATCAAAGACGAGCGAGAAGCCCCTCCCCGGATGCCAACAAAGTTAGTGGAGGAGGGCTATGTTATCCCAATTTCATGGGAGTTATCTTTTTCAAAATCTAAAAAACTAGTTAGGTCATGACAAAAAATATTAAAGAGTTGTATATAACATTAATATTTTTAAGTGTTCAAGTCATATATCCTTTGTTTCTTCTCAAAAAAAAAAAAAAAGGTGTTCAAGTCAGGTGAATCGAGTGAAACTCGTGCATATATTATTATTTTACTCGATATTTCAAGTAGTAACTATTAATTGCCTAATTGACCCAAAATACCAATAACAACCCAAACCAACACGTAAATTTGCAATTGATTCAGTCGGGTTTGTCATGTCATCAAGTTTGGCGCACACTCTTAGGTCCAGCTAATATTTGGTAACTCTACTACTAACATCTTAAAAATAGAAGATAGTAACATTAAAAGATTTGAGCATGCACATTAATTTTCTCCACCTTTAATATGTAAGAGGACGGACCTCTAGAAAATCTACCAAGATTTTGTGTGTGTGTGTGTGTGTGTGTGCTTAATTTGAGTGCATTAACCTCCACTATGAATTGAGGTTCGTTCTAGAGTTGACGTAGAGGTTATGTAGAGTTACCCAATAGGCCCTAACTCTTGAAGTTGCTCCATTAACAAGATGATCTCGGTTCACTTTCCATGTGACTATCATCCCAAAAACAGCCTTAACAGAGAAGAGGAAAGGCGTTCAAAATTTAGGCAAGTGTGTGTTGAACAAATGGGAGAGTGGAAATAGATGGAGTGTAACTTTCTAATATAGTTATTGATGGTGAGATAGTTTTTTGTGTTGCTAAAGTGGAAATCTCGATATGGGCATTGGCATACCATAGAGACCCAAGCACTTGTCAAGAAATTTTCAGTGTTAAGGCGGTCTTTGTTCTAACATTGTTGCAATCGTCTCTATTAAGTAATTCTAACAATAGAAAACCTTTTTTTTTTTTTGAGAATAAACAAACAATTATATTGATAATAAAAGTTAAAGCAGAGCACTAGAAGTGCTCAAACAAAAGAAGAGCAAACTCAAAACAACAGGGACTCATAACACCCATAGCTTACAACAAACATCCCCCCCAATTTCTAATCCAATCGTTCATAGAATAATCCCCATTGATTCTATAAGCCGTCAACCAAGAACTCGCCATTAGAATAACATCGCACCACACCTCTTGTTACCCCATCAAAAATACGATGGTTACGTTCCAACCAAATACACCATAGAGTAGCGAAAGTGGCAGACCTCATGATTTTGACTTGATTCCCTTTTAGACCTCCTATATGATCTACCATTACGCAGTCAGTAATCGCAAGAGGAATGACAAACCTGTCCCCAATTCTTGTTTTCCATTCATTCCACATCCTCAAAGAAAATGGACATCTAAGAAAAAGATGATCTGCGCTATCTGCACTATTACAACATAAAGCACAACAATGAGGAAGAAGAGTTGAGGAGGGAAGCCTTTTTTGAAGATTGTCACCCATGTTGAGCTTATTATGGACCATAATCCACCCAAACATTTTAACCTTAGATGGGATATGAACTTTCCACAATAAAGAGGCCAAAGGATGAAGGGGGGTAGAAGAATCATCAATCATAAATTGGTACATGGATTTACAAGTAAAGTGGCCTGAATGGTGAAGGGACCACGAAAAATGATCCGAACCTGTGGTTAACCGAACATGGCTAAGTAACTTTAACAAATCATCTCTAGGGGACCATGGTTTTCGATAAAGTGAGCCATGGGAAGGTGAGGAAAAGGTGACACATGATAGAGTCTTGGAAAAAGCTCGGAAAGGGGGTTATTGTTGATCCAACGATCCTCCCAGAATCTGAAGGTATTACCGTCCCCTAACACAGGATTGATATGAGGGAAAACATCGGGAAGTAAAGAAATCACAAATTTCCAAGGACTCCTATATGTAGCTCTAATGTTTGGAATAATTCTCCTACTAAACTCAATTGACCCAAATTTGCTAGTGATAACTTTTGCCCACAAAGATTGACTCTCTGTGTAGAATCTCCACATCCATTTAGTGCAAAGAGCTTTGTTCCTCTTCAAAATGTTACCAATTCCCAACCCTCCTTTCTCAATACACCTTTGAACGGTCTCCCAATTAACAAAGTGCATCCCATTACACATGTCTGCTCCCTTCCATAAAAAAGATTTTAAGGATTGCTCAATCCTATTAGCAACAGCAACAAGCATTTTGAACAACGAGAGATAGTAAGAAGGAATGGCTGAAAGTACTAAGTTGATAAGAGCAAGTCTTCCTCCTCTTGAAAGAAAGTCACGTTTCCACCCCTCAAGTCTATGTGGAACTTTAGTAATCACTGGGTCATAGAAACTATAGCGCAGGGGATTGCCACCTAATGGCAAACCGAGATAATTAAAGGGCCAAGATCCGATGGAGCCAATTTTGTTGGACATCCTGACTAATAGAGCATTATCGATGTTAATCCCAACCAACTGGCTTTTTGCCATGTTTATCTTGAGGCCAGAGAGTTGACAAAAGCATTGTAATACATTGAGGGCATTATCCACGTCTTCCTCCTCTCCATTAAGGAGAAACAAAGTGTCATCAGCAAACATGAGATGTGAAATTTCAACTCGATCCTTGCCAACTGAAAACCATCGAACCACAGCCATAGAGCAAGCCTTAGACATCATCCGACAAAGAACGTCAGCAGCGATGGTGAATAGGAATGGTAACATGGGATCTCCTTGCCTAAGAACTCTCTGAGGAATAAATTTTCTAGAAGATCTGCCATTAATAATGATCTGCCATTAAATTTTCTAGAAGATCAAAAGTTCTAGAAAACCTTTGATGTATGCATAGACGGAACATAGCTAATAGCTTTGGTTTGATTCCATGTCAAATATGGATTTTCACTGGGCTTGACATGGTTATTTATTGGGAACATCGTAAGGAATCTCCACTTCCAATACAATGAAGAATGCAAATTATCCATTTTTGTT
Source organism: Paratinospora sagittata (assembly GCA_035771175.1). Taxonomy (NCBI): domain Eukaryota; kingdom Viridiplantae; phylum Streptophyta; class Magnoliopsida; order Ranunculales; family Menispermaceae; genus Paratinospora; species Paratinospora sagittata. Next base: position 35,664,146 of record CM069591.1, read on the forward strand.
CAGTTTCTTTGGATTATGGATTTGTCTAGCCTAATTCTAATGGCAATGTATTAGTCATTTTATATTTTTGCTTTTTGGGAATTTAAGTTCGTCCCCAACTCCCCATTAAATCTCAAAACTACGATTCAGCCTTAACTTTCAATTTTTGTTGATCTTATGCTCCTCGTCCCTTTAACCATTTTCAATAGTCATTGACCCATAAAAAATACGAGGATGTTGAATGCAACCAATGCAAGTCATTGACCCTTAATTTGAAAATTCAGTAGGAACTAGGAACTCACTATAAAATTCTAAAAAGAAACAAAACAAAAGAAACAAAAATTGTGATATCAAGCTAAAATACACAAAACAAAACAAAAGGGAAAAAAGGTAAATCAACAAACAAGTGGTTACAAGCCTACAATAAAACTTAGCAATCAATCTACCACGAGAAACTCAAACATTGTTCCTAAACATTTTGCACACAATATGATCCAATATGATGTGAGGGTTTAATGATTGCTAGGCATCTTCCTTTTGTCATCAACTTTGATGTAGAACAATGTAATAAGAATTGTACGATCCTACCTCTCCCAACAGATCCTGCTCGCTTTTGGAGTTGTAGTTAACCTAGATTGGAACAAGACCGCAACTCAAGTTGGGAGATCAACTAGGATCATCACAACATCTTTTGAGTTGCCTACCAACCAAAACTACCCAAACCAAAACAAAAAGAAAAAAGGGAAAAAAAAAAGTTTATTTCCTGCTCAGTCAGGGCACAAAGAAAGTCTAACTTCGAAGGTTCGAAAATCGACACTTCCACTTAAAGCTCAAAGAGGGCATACATGTCATTGACAATTCCCAATCTCGACAATGGTAGGTACTTCCTTTCTTTAGTTCTTCTTTTCATCTTTGAGTCTTCTTTTTTTTTTCCTCTTCCATTTGTTCTCACTCCTTCAAACTTCTTATTCTTTTGCTTCTCGGGTTCTTATTCGTCCTTGGTTCTACAATAGAAGAAAGTCATTCCATCATTGAGAGTTTAAGACTCGAAAATTAAATGAGTCTAAGACTCAATTCCTTCACTTAATGTACCCTTTTTCCATTAATTTTGCTATCTTGTTGGATCTTCTTCTGTCTCTTTTTCCTTCTCCTCTTATTCTTAGGAGTGTAAGCGGGTCAGGCGGGTCAGGCGGGTCAGTTTCTTAGCCAAAATTTAACCTGATCAGACCTAGTCGAGTGCTTAAATTTCAAGCCCAAAAATCGACCCGACCCTAAAACACATCACTTAGCCCACACAAACTATCACTTGGGTTGGGTCAGTCAGGTGGTCAAGTTAGCACTAACCCAAAACCATAACCCAAAAAAGAAAATTTACATAAAAGCAAAAACACTTCCTCCAATCAAAGAAAGAGAGTTAAAAATTTTATTATTGCTTCTCACTCTACATCTTGTCACTGATGCGACTTGATAAAGAGAGAAATCTTCTCTCATAGGAGAGACCTCTTCTCCAAAAAAGTTCAAAGAGGAGAGGATGAGTGAAAAGGGGGGAGAAGGAACCACCTTCCCAATGTGGGATTAAATAAAAAAATGGAAGAAACCACCTTCCCAATCTCTTGTCAAGCTATGTTTTATCCAATTTATTCGTTTTTCTATTTTGAATAAATCTCACACACAAGTACATGATCTACTAATTGTCAACTCTCTTGTGAAGTCGATGCATATTACTTTGTATATATAACTATGAAAAATGCATAAATTCATAATAATATACATTAAAGGATTGCTAAAAAATTTTAAGTTATAAAAGTTGTTAACTAAAAACTACATTATATACTTTGTCATCATTAGTAAATGTTTTTTCTTTATTTATCAATATTATTAACCCAAATACACATAAGAACGAATTAATCAACTCAACGAAATGGCTTATATGTGATATGTTAAACATCTTTTACATTTGTAGTCATTTTAGGGGCCCAAATCAAATTAAAGAGTATATATATAATACACCCATCCGTTTACTATTTAATATGCATGTTTTCAAGGCCTTGTTTTAGACTACACTTGGTTAGAAGTTGGCAATTTCCATTACCCACATGGTTTTTTTAATTTAAATTTTTTTTTTTAGTAAAACATTGAAACATTATATTATATGCATCAACAACATTTATAGACATTTCAGTTAATTAAAATAATGAGATGAAAGTTGTCCTACACATAATGTAACTTATAAAATTTGGGTGCTTATAAAATTTGGGTGATCTTTTTACACAAAACTCTCCTATATATCTTGCTTGTAAATTATTAAATAATTAAGATCCAAGCTAGTTTGGTTAAAATTTTACCACCACTTATATTTGCAATTTAGTTTTTCTCGAAACATTATTGAACAAAATCCCTAGCTTCATATGGGTTAATTTATTGAATGCTTCCCTTTTTTGACAAGGTCAAGGATTTTATCATTGGGTTATGTTATTTTTTCACATACTATCTCTTGAAATGGAGCTAAACCCCGATATATAAAATTCCAAATCTAATATATATTATGCTCCTATTTATTCTAATTATTCATCTCCATACATTGAATATATTTAAAGAAATTGAAGAAATCAAAAGTATAACCATTGCAAAGAAAGCATAATCCCAACATATGTTCATTTTGATACCTTAAGTCCTTAGCTCATAATTCACTCTAATTAATTAATTTCACTTTTACACCATGTTGATATTGTTAACTAGGACAACCATGGCATCACTATCTCATGCTCCGCCACTTTGTCTATGTTAGCAAACCCATGGTCCCATAAAAGCTTATAGCTACCTAGGTAGATAATGAGCATGCTTATCCATTTTAAAATTATGGAGTTTACTTTGGTAAATTAATTTTCAAACAATCATCTATAACCTTCATTTAATTATAATATGGTTTTATTGTTTTCAAATTGAATTAATCTTTTAATTACTAATTACTCAATTTGATGAATTGAACAATTCTTATGTGCTCATGTAATTAGACAAATACTACCCATCTTATAATTAGATGCGCCACCCCCAACAATAATTTTATATTGTCTCAAATGACATTGGATTGGTTTTATATATAATAATAGAGAATATAGTTTACCAAAAAAGACAAATAAATAACACACTCAACTATACATGTTATGATTCTTGCATAGAATAGATACTAAATTGTCAATTTAGATCTTCAAGATACATTTAGCAAATAATTTCTAGTAAAACTAACCTTTACCAAGAAATGTAATTTAATTTCTGGGTTTTTTATCACCAAAATATTTAATTTTAGATTACACATACACACATATATAGTCCTAATGGTAATTGGTAAAACAAACATTTCATTCTTTCTTTTAGTACAAGTATGAATGGAGATCATTTGAAGTTCTAAATTTAAGGTTACATTATTTCTACCTAACAACATTTATCTTGATGTTATATATTAGATGCTTGGTATTTATATAAACTTAGAAGATGGGTGGTTCTAACTAGTAGGTTTCAAAGTAATCTATAACATAATATCATCTCACATTATATATTATATATTACAACCCTACTTATTCTTCATCTATCTTTTTCTTCTTCTCCCTCATCTTTGAGCTTACAAGCCATTTTTCTGTAGCAACCCTGTTCTTTTCCTCATTCTCATTGTCTTCTTCTTCATCTCCCTCTTCTAGGAACTTGGATGCTCATTTCTGGGTTTTTCAGTCTTTTATTTTCATTTGTTTTTCATTCTCTTCTTCTTCTCCCTACTCTCCAAGCTCGTGAGCGGAAAGCTCTTCTTTTGTTTTTCAGTTCCTTTTTCTTAATTCTCTTGTTTTCTTCCTAAAATTTGCGACCTGCCCCCTCTTTTCTTCCTTTTTTCAAAATCTTCTTTTTGTTGTTGTTATTCTATAATTCCAAACTTGTGTCTTCCTATCTAATTAGCAAGCAAGCAATAAAACAGAACAACACCAACAGGTAAATATTTTTAAAACATTTTAAATCCTCTTTATCATAGTGTTATAGACTCAAAATGATAGCTACAACCTTACAATGCTACTGCTTTTGTGAGTTTGACTTACACTATAAATATTATTTTCTTGTTGTATTTTACGTAAGAACATTTATCATTAAGAAAGATAAACTATTTCTAAAATTACGATCAACATAGCCTTAAGATAAAGCGGAGTAGAGGAAGTGGATTCATGTTGCAACCCCATATAGTTTAGAAATGGCTTTGTTGATATGAGTTGAGTATATTTGAATTATGAATCTTTGTCTTTTAGTGTCGATGTTGATGCTAGATATTTAAAATTTTAGATATGTATAGGTAATTCTCATTTTTTTCTTTTTGATAAGACCATTCCCTAAGTTTTAGATTAAATTGAAATGTAAACTTTAATGTTTGTCGAATCATTAATGCATGATCTAATCCTACGATTTGATCCTCAAGAACCTGTTACTGAACCAAGGTAGAAAGTTAGGATATCTTGGTAAAAAATACCAACTATAATGATCCCTAGAAACTAAAGGAAAAAACAAAAATGGCAAGTTAACAATAGGCAGATAGAACACCAAGGAACAAAACATATCATTCAGTCAAAAGTCAAAATAGGTTATTAGTATAAAATATAAATTTGAAATGAAAAAGTGTTTGAGAAAAATCTCCATTCAAAGAAAAACTCACTACAAAAGTTGGAAAGTTTAGCATCTAAGAAACCATAAATCATGAGAAATTTTACTTCACTAGGGAAAAAAAATGGATTAACATAGACAAGATAAAGAGAAAGTTCACATAGATTGACATGAACAACAAAGAGACCAAAGAATTGTGAGTGGAAATTTAAAGTCATTAGTTAAGTGCAATTTTAAAACTCCGCCACAACCAATCCTAAGCCCAGGTAAAGGAGGAGGGTTGTGTTAAGTAGCTAACAGCCAACATAAAACCTCGTCAGATCAACTATGAACATGAATCCTAATGAAACTACACGAAGGGCTAGGACGTCCCCTTGAATGCAAACTTAGCCCTTGGTAGAGCAGAGTGGAGGACGCAAATTCATGTAGCTAACCCTATGTAGTTGGGAAAAGGCTTAGTTGAGTTGGGTCGAGTTGAGTGCAATTTTAACAAATTTGTAGTGAAAGGAAAGGTGGTTATCCCAACAATTGCGGCTTCCTAATATAACACAACCATACAAAGCAGAACTTGGGTAAACTCTCCATAAATCCGAGATAGACCACATTAACAATTCAATCACAAAGAATGTAAATTACAAAGGAAAGTAACTATTTTTTTTTTTTGGAAATACTTCAAGATATGCAACCATATAAAGAATTTAATTATTTATGTGTGTTGGTTCATATTGCATAGACTCGAGAAAAAAGAAATGAAATAACAAGCACATGAACAAAAGTAAAAGATCCATGTAACTTTCAATACTTCTTACTTATTCTGAAATCATGATAGTGAAGGTCCAACTTACAAAAAGCATTCTCTCTTCCCTCTTTCTTGGTACAAGTAACAGCTTGTTTTAGTAAAAAAAAAAAAAATTTAAAAAGAGAAGAGCAACAACAACAACAAGATCTCCCCTAATTAAAAATGGAGACCCAAGTAGAAGTAAACACTACACAAACTTGTTGTCAAGAAGCTAACACAAGGATAATTGATGCAAGGACGCATAAAACACGTGCATAACGTGTTTAGCATGTCTTTTATTCTTATTATGTTTTCTATTTTTGTTTCATGTCTTTGTTAGTGGGCCCACGTTAGGTGGTTTAATCCCACGTAGTTAAGTAGTTGGAAGTTATGTCAGTTTAGGAGTCTGTTTGATAGTTTGTTATAAATAACGCTTTTTGCCACTAGAAGGGGGAATATGATATTTTTCTGAAGAATTCGAATCAATAAATTTATTTTGGTTATCTTTGTGTATTTTCGTTCTTGCTTCGGCGACGAATCTACATCAAATTATATATTAAAAAGATGCAAAACGGATCATCAAATAATACCAGTTTTAAAGATAAGGTCTTGCCAGTATTTTTAAAATGCACAAAGGGGATATTAATGTCAACTTTGTGAGTCATGTGCCAATGTTTTTGAAGGTGAGGCTTTATAATTTACACCAAGTTCATTTGAATTAACATAAAGCAAGAAACGACATTAAAAATAAAAATAAGTTATTGGTTTTATTTCGCCTAACTACCATAAACCTGTATCATAATGAGTCAAAATTCATTGAACAAAGTCATTTATTAGGGAAGCTGGTTTTGCAATGTTTGCATTGCCAGCCCCAAACCAAACAAAGGAGAAGGGTTGCATTAGGTTGAGAAAAAATATTAAATAATCTAATCTACGAAGTAATGTAAGGATACTTTTACTTTTAAAGCCTAAACATGTTGATATGAATGCCAAGTTACTACAAAATAAATCAGTTGAAAGTTTGCTTTTATCGAGAATATTCAACCTTCTAGATAAAGCTATAAGAAAATGAACTAGTCCAGATGATAGGAAGAATAGAACTAAGGCAACCTCATTCCTCGCTTAGTTTACTTTTCAGAAAATTGTAAGATGAGGTTTATTTTTATCAATACAAGGACATTTCATGACATATCCAAGCCAGGATTCGCTCATAGCATTTAGACTTGTGCTTGCATTAAGTAGGTATCCAAGCTCAATAATGTTAAGGCTTAACGCATAAGCATCATAATCTATCGAATAAAGAGCACATTAACAAATTCTGAAGAATTTTTATAAAAGAATATATGATAATATCAGCATCCCTTTTACCAAATACTTGTACCAAAAATTATTTGTAACATAAAATTTTTTGCTGAGTGAAAAATAAGCATACCCTTGCCATTCTTGGATCTGTCTTTCTTTCAACTTTTTCCCAAATTCAACCATCTCTCTCTGAGCTTGATTAAACTAAATGAGAAACAATTAGCACAATAAGAACATGCAGCTCCAAGTGGTGAAAAAGAAGAATGCTCACTAATTTTAACTAAATCATAAGCAATAAAACAGATAATAGGTCCTGATAGGAGAATTAGAAAAGATGAAAGGGATGCCAAGAAAAACTGAAAAAGCGGTGCCTGAAGAATGAGAGCAAATTTTAAGCAATATGAATTACGGTATGATATAAATCTAGACAACTTTTGAATAAAGGAAATGACTAGTTCAGCTCATCTGGAAATATGCAACAGAGTGCTTGTAATTATGCTGAAAGCAGCATTGGAGCTTTGTTCAGCCATAAGCCAACCAGCACAAGAGTTGCAAGACATAGGGGAGGAACAAGGCCATGATTATGATGAGAAAGTAGCAAAATCAATACAAAACACATGAGCCACTATTCATTTCCTCTAAGAATGCTCGTATGGAATTTCTTATAACATGTAATGCAACAAATACACAGATCCAGTGCATACGCGTCTAATGTGGTATGGCTTCATCAACTTTCTGTGAGGTTTTAGTGAGATCTTCACAAGAATACGACTTTCAATTGGAAGTATCCTTTTTACATGTATATAATGGGTTTTCATCCTTTACACATACAGATGTACAAGAACATGACAAGCAATATTAACCTAAAAAATGAAAGAACATATTTACAAGCTCAAGCGATAAGGAAAAAGGAAAAACAACAGACTACTATGCTAAGTCTGCAACAGAAGATATCAACCATCTGCCACTAAGAAATCTAAGAAGAAAATTCTCATGGAACTTCTGATACAGTGAAGAAACTGAGAAGAAACCCCACCCGTGCCCTGTTTAAGTCATGAGAAGAGCTCAGGAGCAATTGGGAAGAGTTCATGGAGAACAAAGAGTTCCATTCTTCAAACCCAATTTGCCTCCATTTGATCCCAGCTTTTCTTGCTATGGAACCCACTGATTGCTTAATCTCCATAGCCAGAGAATGTGGTGGAGGGTCGATTACAGAACCGGTTCAGAGGTTCATATGGAAGCACTGTATAAACCAAGCTATGAGCAAGAGCAATGCGCCAAGTGGAGTTTATGTGAAGAATTTTCTGGAGAAGGTCATTGTGGAGGTTGAGTCAGGTTGTTGTGAGGTGTTGGATGAACTGTATGAACAATTTGCTTATTATATGACTTCTTTAAAAGACAATGGTTCGAGTAATGGGAGCTTAAAGGTCATCAAAACTATTTCGTTTCACTTTCCTACTGGTTGTGTAGAAGATGCAAGAAGCCCAGTGTCAAAGAAAGTGGTAGTTCCTCTTCAATGCTCTCTCAACATTCTTGAAGGATATACTGGGTGTGCAATTTGGCCGTCAAGCCTCTTTTTGTCAGAGTTCATACTTTCTTATCCAGAAATATTTTATAATAGATCTTGTTTTGAGGTTGGCTCAGGTGTGGGTTTAGTTGGTATTTGTCCTGCGTATGTGAAAGCCTCTAAGGTGACACTAAGTGATGGGTACATGTCAACATTAGAAAACATGAAGCCTAATTTGGAACTGAACCAGTTCACTGGGACAGTTGAGACATCAGAAGGAATCATCCAGATCCCAGTTTGTTGGAATGCAAGTATCTGCAATGGGAATCTGCATCAGTTAGCAACCTCCAGGGCTTTCAACCAGATATAGTCTTGGGTGCAGATGTGATTTATAATCCATCATGCTTGCCACACCTTATTCATGCACTTTTTAACACTACTGAGCCTGAAGAAATCCGATCAAGGAAAAGGAAGATGCGAGGATCCATAGTCTAAAAATGGATTCATTGGTGATGAAGAAGACGGAGCTAATGAAGATAAGTTTCCATGTCATGCAGCGAATGCAAGCCCTGTAGCTTATATAGCTACTGTCATACGCAATGCAGACACATTTAACTATTTTCTCAAACTGGCTGATCAAGCTCATCTCTCTGTTGTTGATATAACAGAAAACTGTAAACCTTTGAATCTGCTTCCTTACATGCGAATGTATGATTGATCTAGTGTACGATTATTAACTATTTCAATTTTTTGCAGTTGAAATCACATTCAGGTTGTTTTGTCTCAAAAAAAAAAAAAAAGAAACTGAGAAGAAGTGTTCATGCATTTCCTTATCCCTTCAATTGATAGCTGAACAATTAAAGCTAAAAAACTTTATTGGGGTGAAGTGCAAGGGAGCCTTGGCGCCCGGTAAGACTTGTTGCCGTGTGACCATGGGGCCACGAGTTCGGGTGGTGGAAACAACCTCTTGCGAAGGAAGCTAAGGCTGGATACAATAAACCCATACATAGTCCGACCCTTCCCCAAGACATAGGTACTGTTTCAACAAGATATAACTCAACTGAGTCGATGCCGAGTCCGCATAATACCGAAGCGAAACTCACCAGCATAATAACTCGGTACTCAACTCAACCGAGTTTATACGAACTCGGAGAAGACATTAAACAATTATCCAAACTTCCACTACGCATGAAAATGCCGACATTTCTCTAAGTCTAAATTCAAAATCAATCAAAAACTTCATATTATCTAAATAGAACACTACTCCTGCAGAGTATGCAAACTTAAATCAAACGACACAGAAACATAGAAAATGAGCGAAAAGAGAGCAAAACCTGATTCAAGAAATCTCAGAACATTCCTCTTCTCTCCGTCGGATTACCGCCTCAAAATCAAATTAGATGACCATCAACAACAATCGAATGAATCCGACAATAGAAAATCTTCACTTTCCAAACCAAAAAAAAAAAAAAAAAAAAAACAATCACAGATTCTCTCTCTTCGCGAATAACACGTGATTCAAAAACGATCCTGAAACCATCGGAAGTTCGGAACTCAATCAAGAACACCGAATCTTGAACTGATTCCTCTTAACACGTTTCAAGAAACTACAAACTCGTATCTGAAAAGAAACAAGAATCAAAGATTTTCAGAAAAAATTCCATGAATCCACATTGGAACAAAGCTTGGGTTCCAACGAGAGAGAGATTCGTCGTTGGGTTCCAACGAGAGAGAGATTCGTCGTCTCGCTCCGAAACTCTCGCGATTTCCACGAGCTTATGACGAAGAAGAAGAAGAAGAAGAAGGAGAAGAAGAGTGTATAACCACGGACGTATGGACCAATTTCGCAGTTTTTAACGAAGATGAGGTGTTAAATCAAGAAGAAATGACCACAGGTTTTTATAAATTTTGAGGTGTTGAAATTACGAAGATGTCCCCGCTAGTTTCTATTAGGGGTGTAAATAAGTGTGGATGGGTCGATTTATCAAATAGTTTATGTTGATAAATTTAAAATTTAATTCAATCTAATCTCTCCGTAAGTCTATCTAATTCAAATAGGTTACGTTCGATTGAAGTTGGACCGTCAAGTCTATCTAATTCAAATAGGTTAAGTTCGATAAACCTAATATTTTTTTTTATTAAAATGTTATAGATAATATTAAACCATTAAATGGAAACCTGAATTTATTATTAATTTATTTTTTTATTAAAAAATTTAAAAAAAATAATAAATGATGGAACTAGTTCATTAAATGAACAAGACAAATTACTTAAAACTTTATATATATATAATAGTTCAGTTTGAGTTGAGTTACTCGAATTTTTATAGGCTAAATTTATGACCCAATTTAAATTGATCGAATTGAATATTTTAAAACTCAACCCAACTAAAATAATTTGTCTAATCTAACCTAAACTAACTAAAAAGATTTGATCCGGTTGATTCCAATCCAATTTTTTGAGTTGATAAATACCCCTAATTTCTATTTTAATACGGATATTCCACAATTGAACCGTTCACCCAGGAAATACACGTGATTCGATTCGCAACAAAACTTTCCATTTCATACAATTTTACAAGCATTTTAAACGCGATCAACTACTAATAATTAAATATCTTCGAAAATCAAGAGCTGACAAAATGCCTATAAGATACGATATATATACATCTTTACCGTAAATCTATGATTTCTGTCTTAACGTTGCTCGTCCTATTAAAAAAAGCATTATTGTACGGTTATGCCCCACTGAGATACGTTTTTTTTTTTGGTCCACATTATATATGTGTCGTCAAATAAAATGTCAATAATAAAGTCATCAATTCCAATTCCAGTTGTCTATTTTATATTGATAATGAGATCCCATCAACTTTAAGAAATGTCGAACTTGTCTTCTGGATTTCTGTTCTGAACACAACTTTATACATATTGTCAAAAAATGGAAATCATTTCCATTTATTAATTCAATTGCTTTATAATAATCTATAGCCATTTTTTATTTGTTTCTTTCGCATTTAAACTTATCTTGATTACATGTTCGCCACATCCGACATTTCATTGAAATTAAAATGAGAATTTTATAAAACTACTATTAAGGTAGTTATGTTACATGTAACAAAATATTTAGAGGACCAAAAGACAAGGCATGAACAAATTAATTACATATAATAAAAATGTTTGTATTAAGATGAGTAAATAATAAAATATTAAAACATAATATTACAAACAAATATATTTAAAGAATAGTAAAAGTAGCCTATGTGAAAGGCACGAGAAAGGTTGATTAAAATAGTTTAAACATATAGAACAAAAAAACTTTAAATGTCTTAATTAAAAAGAGCAGCCTATTAATAATTTAAGATAAAGATAGAATTTTAATAAACGGAATGAGAGAATAGTTAATATTTAAATCCATGTTGAAGTTCTTGTTTAATATTATTTTACTCGATTATTAAAATCTGGACGTTTGTTTAATTGTGTGGAAGGGGGGAGGTAGCGCGTTGGCTCAAGACACAAGCGACTGGACTAACCAACAAGCAAATGCCAACCCACCGCCCCCAATCATTTGGTGTCTTGTCACTAAACCCCCTTATGCTTATTTGTCATTATCAACTAACTTTTTTAATATTTACTATTCTACTCTAGCGAAAAAGGTTAGTTGATAACTGCCAAATAAGCACCAAGGGGTTTGGCGTATTGAGTTGACCTTATATTTTTGTCAAAAAAAAAAAAAGTACTGAGAGAATAGTAATTATTTTCTAAATACTCGTTTGTAGATTGTATATAATCATGTTTATTAATTACTAATTAAACAGAACTATACTATCTGTAATTTAAAATTTGACTTTAATGTTTAAAAAATTATTTTAAGCAATTAATTATTCAACCTTTCCTAATTATTTTCTTTGCTTCTTACTTTGCTTGTTAATCTAATTATAACCCTGTTTGGGAAAAGTTTTTTAAAGTATTTTTGGAGTAAAAATATTTTTGAGGTAGTTAATAACAACTACTTCTAGCTAAACCTAAATGAATTTTTATTTTTATTTTAAGAAGAAATTGGATAAGAACAATTTTTTCTAAAAGTGTTTTTTTCAAAACACTTCTTGGAAAAACTCTTCTAAAGCGGGCTTATAATCTCTCTATTTTATTTTATTTTTTATTTCATCACATTTTTTTCAAAGGGCCGGCTATTTTCACCCACCATTTCCTTTCTCTTCACCCACTTACTCTCTTCACCCATATAAAAATTTAAAAAATCAATCATTTTCTCTCACTTCACTTACCTAAATTCTCATCCTATCTTTCTCACCCCAATGCCCTAAACTATTTCCCTTTCTCTCGTTTCTTCTCTTCTCTTTATCATTTCTTCAAGTTTTTCAATCATTTAAAGGGTTAGAACACCGTTAAAAAGATTTTTGAACAACAACATCACGAAAATCTTGTCAAGAAATTGAGTTATTTCGGGTTTTAGAGACCTCGAACTCAAAGTAATTCAAGTGCAATCGTTGACTATAAATCGATAAGTAAATCATGATATTTACATATTTTAAGTTGATTTCAATGTTATATTGTTCAATTTGAATGTTTTTTTTGTAAAAAAATGGGTGAAAATGGTGGAATGAGACGACGAAAATGAGTCCTAGAAATTCATTCTCTGTGCCAGAATCGCAAACGTCCGACCCAACAGGGTTGGACATTTCTCTTTATGTTCGACCACTATAGGTCAAATATAAAAAGGTGTGTCCGACCCTATTGGGTCGAACAATGCATTTTTTTATTTTTGATTTTTTTTTGTCCAACCCTAATGGGCCGAACAGAGGAGATATGTTCAGCCTGTTAGGGTCGAACATATTTCATTTTTTCCACCCCAACATAGTCGGACACACCCAATCCGATGACAATTTTTCCACGTTTCAAAATTTATTTTTGTCCCCTTTTATTTTCGATTTTGGGTATGTTTTTGTAAAAAAACACTTTAAAAGGGTGAAAATAGTAGAAATGTATGCTTTTGATTTGAAAAATACAAGAAAATAACAAGATTGAAGATTGAGATGAGTTAGAGAGTTAAAGGGTCGAAGGGTTTAGGATAAAAAATGAGTAGGTGAAGAGAGAGGTGGGAGGATTTAAGAGATTTAATATTTATCCTTTTTTGTAACTTCACATAATTTTTTTTTTGTCTCTTTAATATTTAGATGACGTAGGTAAAGAAATAGAAAAATGTGAGTAAAAATAGCCTGACTTTTTTTCAATTTTCAACTATTGGTTTCATTGTTAAATAAAAATCATTTTTCTTTTAAAGATATTTATACAATTTATATATTTTGAAAAAACAAAAAAAAGCTAACCACTTGTAACTCAAGCAGTAGTAAATCATCTCTCCCACTTTGCGTACAAAGAGGAGCTTACACCAAGTCTCTTAGATTCTCTTTGTCTACTTCCCTCTAATTCAGTAATTCTCTTGTGTCAATAGCAAAAATATTATGATGAAACTCTTAAGTAACAAAAGGTTAAATATTTAGTTAATAAACACGATTAATTACGTGTATTTGAAACCATTTTAATTCAATATTATTCTACATAACATAATATTTTAAGAAAAATGTTATATAAATTAAAATCTCCATGCATATTATTTGAAAGAGATCATATGTATCAAAGTTTAACATTAAATTTATAACTTTCTTAAAAAATATATTGTATTGATGAATTAATATTAAATTATGTAATTTATAATAATTAGTATATTAATTTTAATTTCTCTGCCATTCCTTATATTTTAATGTTTTTAGTTGAACTGTGTTTGCCACTTCCAAAAGAACAAAAGATATAAAGTTATACCAAAAAGAAGAGCCCGGGATTGGATTTGGAACTGTTGCTAAACAGTCATGTGAAATAATTAATTGACGTAAAAAGCCACATCTTAGCAACGTCTTGTGACAATCCACCAATTTAAAGGACTTTTATATATGCAAATGCAAAGCATCTTATTTATACTATGATTTGCTACCCCCAAACATTAAAATTCATAATTCTCAACATGTCTAATCTTATGACACGTGCTATGGTCGGTCCTAGTGTCCATCGCATCATTACGAATGTACATCTTTCTTTACTCCCGATAGGAACCTTTCGTAATTATAATAATCATGAATGATCTTGTCTAAACTCTAGAAGATGAAACTTTCATGTGAGGAATGTGGATAAGAACTTCATAATAAAGCATGCTTGAAAAGAACTCTCTAGAACTAAAATAAAATCTTGTGAAATTCACCTAGATAAGTTTTGAAATTATCCACTTTACCTACTTAATACATTTTTCAATCACATCTTACTCTGATTCTAAATAATTGTCTATTTTACTTTTCATTTCTCTTATTTTTTACTATTTACTCTCCGGTCTCCACCATGAAGAGCACTGAAAATAACATTACCTCCTCTCCCTCTCTTTAAATTCCATCTTCTAATAAGCACGTGCTCATTTTCAGATTAATAAATTTACTACTTTAATTTGAAAAAAAATACCCTCTTTGACCAAATCAAAATGATACCAATTCTCAGGCCAATCAGATATAGATAGCCCACCCCAAATTAAAAAAAAAAAAAAAGGGGTTGAGAAGCTATATAGTCAGCTAGTAATGTTAAAAAAATTTTGATTGTCAATGTTATTTTTTAACGTTTGGCACTTAACTTTTATTAAATATTAAAATATTATATAGTACACGCATATCTAAAATATATCTAAAGAGCAAGACGTCAGCATAAAAAAATAACGTTAACAACTAATATATATAAATTAACGTTAACAACTAATATACATAAAATATTTTTTTTATTCAGTCAAATCAAGAATAACAGGCAAAAATAACCAGAAAAATGCAACATAAGAATTTTTTTTTTTTCTAACTTACAGTTAAAAAAAAGAGTCAGAGCAACTTCCAACACTGTCGGCCTTCGAACTTTTTAACACTTCTGTTTCCACACGCCACCGCAGGTTTTCATGAGAGATTAAGTAAAATGAGGAGAGTCAGAAGCAGAATGGTAAGAAGAAGATGTAGATATAGTTGCTTAATTTACTATAATATACATAAGTGGTTTCAGTAGAAAATGAAATGGAACCCACTTTTTGTCTTGAACCTTCTTATGTTATACACGTGTTACCGAAGGTAATAATCCCAAAATAAGCTGTCCATGAAATATTAATATAGAAATGTGGACACTAGGTAGAATTAGTTCATTTCTAGAGAATATGCTTTTTCTTTTTTTTTCTTTTTTTTTTTAATTCGAATATGCTTTTTCCTAAATGGGTATATCCCATGAGTAGGCGTCAAAAGCTTTCATCTTTGGAATAAATGACAGAAAAAAGTCGGCTAAGAAGCTCATTTTGTCAATGTCAATAAAGATTTATGTCACACTAATAAATCACTTTTTTTAATTAGTGTCACAAAAATTACGAGATTGGATCACAATTAAAGTTGTGGCGCTTCAAGTAGAGAGATGAAGCCAATTGATTTATAACAATGAAAAGAAAGATTAGAGAGAGAGAGAGAGAAACGTGAAACTTTAAAATCTATAGGATCTTTTATGGAGAGAATTTTATAGAAAATATATTATTTTTTTAATGGAGAGAATTAGATAGAAGATATTTTTTGATTGAATAATTCTTTATATCGGTCTGAAACTAGAGAAAGAAAAAAAAAGATTTTGAATATTTGAGGGCCGAATGAAATGGCCAATGAGAAAAGTTTGTTGGAAAATATGTATTGTGGTGAATGTCAATAGTCTCGCATTAAAATTTTAATTAAGAATTTTGAAACTAATATATATAAGTTTAAGATTAAAATTTTAATTAAGAATTTTGAAACTAATATATATAAGTTTAAGAGTCTAACAATTGGAACTTATGTTTTGAGTTTAGCGTTGAAACCAATAATTTTAAAATTTTAAGAGTCTTAAAATATTCTTTTATGGGTATTGATAGTGGGGTGGGGTTGTAAAGAGTATCTAATACAGTATGGCCCAAAAATTCTTACTTAAAATTGAAGAATATATGCTTCTATCTATAATTTGAAAACTGTTATAAACAAAGCTATATAAAAGATTAGAGAAGAACATAAACAAGAATACAAGAGGAAGAATTACATACAAACTTGTTGTATATTCACCTTTCTCACAACTTCTATTTATAGGATTACAAAGCCTTTAGGTTACAAATGACTTAATGATAAAATAAATATGAGAATAAATAACAATAAATTAGGGACATTATAACCTTTTAGGTTATGAAATATGAATAGGTAGGGGTTATGGTCATCCATAAAGAATTGGGGGTTATGGACATCCATTTAATTAATATTCATAACACTCTCCCTTGGATGTTCATTTTATAAGGAATCTTCCTCGTTAAAACTTTACTAAGAAAAAACCCAGTGGAAAAAAAATTTAGTGAAGAAAAAAGAGTACATCATTCTTTATTTTTAAAAAAACTGTCTCATTAAAAACTTTGCTAGAAAAACCTAGTAGAATAAAACCTCAATCAAAGGAAAAAGAGTATAGTACAATGTGTATATTTACTCCCCCTGTTAGTAACATCATTTAAGATCTCTGAGCCGACGCATTCCAATATTATGCACCAATTTCTTAAATATTGTTGGAGTATCATTCTTTGAAGACAGACGGTGTCTCTTTGATATGTTGAGTCATTGATCTTAACTAAACACGTTCTCAACTTGCTTCATGAATTGCTATTATTTAAGCATGATTTGATGATTTAGCAGCTAATGTTTGTTTGGTAGACCTCCAAGATATAGCAATACCACCATATGTGAATAGATAGCCTATTTGAGATCTTGTTTTATGTGGATCAGATAAATATCCTGCATCTGCATAACCAATTAATTGATTTCTCGATTCATTTGAATAAAACAAACCCATATCAATTGTGCCTCGAAGATATTTAAATATATGTTTAACTTCGTTCCAATGTCTTCGTGTAGGTGAAGAACTATATCTTGCTAATAAATTCGCAGAAAATGTTATATCAGGTCTTGTATTATTGGCAAGATATATTAATGCACCAATCACACTAAGATATGGTACTTCAGAACCAAGTAGTTCTTCACTATCCTCTCGAGGCCAAAAAGGGTCTTTGTTCACATCAAGTGTACGAACAACCATTGGGTTACTCAATGGATGAACTTTATCCATATAAAACCGTTTTAGGATCTTTTCTGTATAAGTCGAATGATGAATATGGATTCCATTTGGTAAATGCTTGATTTGCAAGGCGAGACAAAACTTTGTTTTACCAAGGGCTTTCATTTCAAATTCTTTCTTTAAATAATCTATTGCTTTTGGAAGTTCTTCACGACTCCCAATAATGTTTAAGTCATCAACATATACAACAATTATAACAAATGTAGATCCAGTTTTCTTGATAAAAACACATGGACAAATTGGATCATTCTTATAACCTTTTTTTTGGCAAATACTCACTGAGACGATACGTCCAGATTGCTTTAATCCATACAAAGATCTTTGTAACTTAATTGAATAGACTCCTTGGTAATTTGAGTTAGATGCTACAGACACTTGAAATCCTTCAGGGATCTTCATATAAATATCATTATCAAGAGATCCATATAAATAGGCTGTAACTACATCCATAAGAGGCATTTCAAGTTTTTCTTGGATTGCTAGGCTAATATGATATCTAAATGTAATTGCATCCACCACGGGAGAATATGTCTCTTCATAATCAATACCTGGTCTTTGAGAAAAACCTTGTGCAACAATTCGTACTTTATATCCTACAACTTCATTATTCTCATTTCGTTTTCGCACAAAGACCCATTTATACCTTACAGGGGTTACACCTTTAGGTGTTTCGACTATAGTTCCCAAAACATTACATTTTGCAAGTGAGTCTAATTCTACCTGGATTGTGTCTTTCCATTTTGGTCAATCATGTCTATTAGTACATTCTTTAACAGATTTAGGTTCAAGATCCTCGCTTTCATTCATATATCAAGCGCTATATTTATATGCAAAAATGTTGTCGATAAACTTTTCTTTTCGATTCCATCTCTTCCTCATGGTGACATAACTAATTGAGATCTCTTCATTATTTTTAGGTACATTCACCTCTTTTGGGGTTTTACTATTAGTTATATCAATGGTCTCTTAATGAATACCTGACTCCTCAATCTGGACATCTTGATTATTTGCTCATTTTCTTTTTTGAGGATTCTTATCTTTATAACCGATTGGTCTACCACGCTTCAGGCTAGCCTTAGATTCATTTGCAATAATACTAACAGATTGTCCTACAGGAACTTCAATATGAGCTGAAGCATTTGCAGCTGGTATATGTGATTTAGTTATTCTCTTAAGGTTAGTGATGCATCTGGCAATTTATTGACAATACCTTGCAAATGAATTATCCTTTGAACTTCTTGTTCACATTGGTTTGTACGAGGATCAAAATGGGATAATGATAAAACATTCTAATTAATTTCTTTTTCCAACTGCTTATTCTCTCCCCCTAATATTGGAAAAATTGTCTCATTAAAATGACAGTCAACAAACCGTGTTCTAAAAATATCTCCAGTCATTGGTTCAAGATACTTAATTATAGATGGAGATTCATATCCAACATTTATACCTAATCTCCTTTGACTGCCCATCTTAGTACGTTGTGGTGGAGCAATTGAAACATACACTGCACATCCAAAAATTCTCATATGAGAAATATTTGACTCTCAATCATAAGCCAATTGTAAAGAAGAGAATTTATGATAATTTGTTGGCCTGGTGCGTACAAGTGTTGCTGCATGTAAAATAGCATGTCCCCGTACAGTAACAGGGAGCTTTGTTCTCATAATTAAAGGTCTAGCTATTAATTGGAGGCGTTTAATAAATGATTCAGCTAAACCATTTTGTATATGAACATAAGCAACATGATGTTCAACAGTTATCCCAACTGACATATAATAATCATTGAAAGCTTGGGATGTAAATTCACCAGTATTATCAAGATGAATTTTCTTAATTGGATATTCTGGAAATTGTGCTCGTAATCGAATTATTTGAACAAGTAATCTCACAAACGTCAGGTTACGAGTTGATAATAAGCACACATGTGACCATCTGGTTGATGCATCTATCAAAATCATAAAATATCTAAATGGTCCACATGGTGGGTGAATGGGCCCACATATATCACCTTGTATACGTTCCAAAAATGCAAGGGACTCAATCCCAACTTTAGTTAGTGATGGTCTAATAATAAGTTTTCCTTGAGAACATGCAGCGCATGGAAATTCATTGGATTTAAGAATTTTCTGGTTCTTTAGTTGATATCCATGTGAATTCTAAATAATTATTCGCATCATTATAGAACCGGGATGCCCTAGCCGATCATGCCAAATATAAAAGTATTTACATCAGTAAACTTTTGGTTTACTATAACATTTATTTCAATAGCTGTAATATTCATGTAATACAAACCGGAAGAAAGAGCGGGTAACTTTTCTAACACATATTTCTTACCCGATACAACATTTATAATATAGAGGTATTCAATATTCCCTTCATTAATTGTCTCAATATGATACCCATTTTTTTGAATGTCTTTAAAACTTAATAAGTTTGTTCGAGACTTAGTAGAGAATAATGCATTATTTATAACAATTTTTGTTCCTTCGGGTAACAACAAATTAACTCTTCCAGGGCCTTCAATAAGTTTTGTACTACCAAATATCGTGTTGACATTAGCTTCATGCATGAGCAAATGAGAGAAATATTTTTTATTTGTTAGTATGGTATGTGTCGTAGCACTGTCTACGAGACATATATCTTCATCTTTGATATTTATTCTAACTAAAGTTTGATGAACATCCATACTTTCTTCATTAAAATAAAATAAGTGCAAGTCAGAGATAATACTTTCATATGAAAACTTCATAATCATAATAAAGAAAAACACATTAAATTAAACACAATTAACGAAAACAAACCAAAGAAAAAAAAACACATAAATAAGATACTAGAAATAACTAGTTATTTTGGGCATTTTCATCACCAATCAAGTTGTCAATTCTCCCTTCTAGATTTTCAAAGAAATCTGACATCCAAATGTGTTATATCAAGGGGACTGTAACGACCCACTTTCCATATCTGACGTCATGATGACGTGGACTGCCCAATACGAGGTCTTGTGCACGTAGTCGATGTGTATAATACCTGTATACTGTGTGTACGAGGTATTTTAATAAATTTGTGTGTTTGATATGTATTAGTGTATAATGGTCTAATACATGAAATAATCATGTGTTATGATCAATTAGGTGTTAAATTACATGTGTTATGATCAATTAGGTATTAAATTAATTTAAGACCTTCACGTGCTCATGTAAGAAATGTCAAGTGTTGGCAAGAAGAAATGTTGGCACATTTAGTGTTGTTGGCAATGTGAAATTGCCATATGTGAGACATGTATGAGCTTGTTGGCAAGTTAAATTACACCTTTTGACAAGCTAATTGAGCAATTTCAGCTCATTCTTGACTTGTTGAATTGAAAAACTTGTACAGAAAGGACGAGGAAGAAGAATGGAGCAGAGCAACTAGGAGCTCCAAAAATCCAAGGTGAGTTTGGGTTATTTTGAGCTGGAAGTTGTATATTTGAGTTCTTTTCTTCATCTTGTATCACATATATAACATGCAAATGATTTCCTATGGTTAGAACTAAACCTGGAGAATGAGGTTGTGGTGCTGGATTTTGATAAAATTGGTGGATTAAACCTTGGGAGAATGCTTGCTGGATAATGGATATGTAATTGATGTTCATTTCCTTGAATTTCCATGGCTGAAATGGGAATTTCAGACCTTGATGGGTAAGGGTTTGGAACCCATTTTCAGTAATTTAATTGAGTTTCATGACTGATTTGGGTATTCCAAATCTGGTTGAGTAGGGGTCTTGGAGCCTAATTTCAGTGACTGAATTATGTGATTTTGATGTGTCTAAATGTTAGAAATTAATGTTGAATATGTTGTGATTATGGATGATAGAGATTGAAATTAGGAAAGTGAATTCAGCCAATTCAATGACTAAAACTTATATGCTGAAAATTCTGAAACTGTACAGTATGTTGGTGAAGATCATGGTGATCAAAAGGATGCTAAGAATTTGAGTAGTAATCAATGTAAATATATATTAATAAGGTGAGAATTATACTAATATATGAATGAGTATATATTAATCTATTAATGTGTATATATATATAGTAATATATGCATGAGGTTGAGAACTATATTAATATATGTATATATGAATAGGTTTGAGACTTATTTTATGGCATACAAATATATTAATGGAATAATATATTTGTGGGATTGAGATGTTTATATACTGATAAGATTAAGTTTCATGATTATATATTGACACGTAGTACTTGTGGGCATATTTGAGAGTAAAATCATATTGAAAAATAATTGATTATTATTGTTTGGTAAAATTACAGCAAAGTTTGGAATAGGTGGGGATAGTACGCAGTGGTAGTGATATTTGGTGAGCACTAGGCTGTTGGCATTAAGTGAGTATCCTTCCATTTCTTGGTTATTTTGTATGGCATTATAACTATGAATTGTTTGCAACGATAAGCATGTATGAATGGCATGGTATAAAATTGCATTGATTGAATACATGAAAAATATTTCAAAAACGAAACATGTCTAACTTGTAAGAACATGTTAGAACATGAGTCATTTCAGGAATAAGTCCCGCATGAGTAGTACATTGAGTATCTAATGGGCTTAGTGGCTGTCTTGGAATTGATTGTGATAAAATTGAGTATGAGAGGACAGTTAGGCTACCCTCGTTTGGGCCAAACGATGGGTGAGTCCCGCTCTATACTTAGAAGGTGGGAGATGGATATGACTTTCAGTGGGAAAGTGAAATTGTTTTGAAAAATATTGCAAGAAGCTCCAAACTATTTTGTGCATATATGTATTGTCTTTTTGCACTTACATCTTTAAATGTATTTGATTATGATTTTATCAACATGTTTATTAAATGCATATGAATGCTATAGAATGGAACTTACTCACTGAGCTTATTGTAGCTCACCCCATTACCTCCAATATTTCAGGTAAAGACCCAAAAGCAAAAGAAAAAACAAAGAAAGGATAAACCTTCTTCTGGAACTTTACTTGCTATGTATGTATGGTAGAAATGGTTACAACATGATTACTTTTGATATGTATAATTAGCATGTATATATATATTATCACATAAACGAGTGAGTGGGTGATAATATGAACCATACTTGACGTATTGGGGGTATGAAATATTGTTATGATGATAAAGATATGAATGTAAATGAGTATGAAAATGAATGAATGTAGATTTTGATTTGAAATCTATCAAGGAATTTGAAATTCATGTAATTACATTGAGGCTGACAGTGTAGTGTACACTGTATACGGGGATGTATAGTGTATAGTACATTGTGCCGATCATGACGTCAGCCTACGTAAGGGGCATTGTGACAGGGACTTTAGTCAAAATCAGCATTTTGGTATATAAAATTTGTCTCCATATTTTTTTCATTCTCTTTTAATGATGCTTGATAAAGATCAACGAGATGCTTTGACGTACGACAGGTACGTGACCAATGTCCTTTCATGCCACATCTGTAACATATATTTTCTGAATTTTTTGAATTCTTATTTTTTTTCCACTTTTTCCTTTTGTCTCTTTTTCGTCATTATTTTAACACTTCTAGTGGTTGAAATTATTTTTATAATTAAAAGAGTTTCTATAACGACCACGATAATAATTTTGACCTCAACCGTGTCCATGAATACGGCCACGACCATGACCTCTTCCTCGCCCAACGCTATTAGACGTTACCGCATTCACTTCAGGGAATGAAGTAGAATCAGTTGGTCAGGGAATGGAGTAGAACCAGTTGAACAAGCTTCGTGATTTTTTATTAATAGCTTGTTATTTTGTTCTGCCATAAGAAGGCATGAAATCAACTCTGAATATTTCTTAAAACCTTTCTCTTTATATTACTGTTACAGGAGCACATTCGAGGCATGAAATATAGAAAATATTTTTTCTAACATATCATTATCAGTAATCTTTTCTTCACATAGTTGTAATTGAGAGCTAATTCTAAACAATGTAGAGTTATATTCACTCACAGTTTTAAAATCTTATAAACGTAAATGCATCCAGTCATAACGAGCTTTTGGGAGGATTACCGTCTTTTAATGGTTATACCTTTATTTCAAACTTTCCCAAAGTTCAAGTAGATTTTTTAGTGTGAGGTACTCAATTTTCAATCCCTCATGCAGTGGTGACGAAGGAAGATCATTGTCTTGACACGGGGATTCTTCATTTCCTTCTTTGATGGTGTCTCCAAGATCCATAGCATCACGATGAATTTCAGCATTCGAAATTTATGACAAATAATTCTTGCCCGAAATATCAAGTGCCACAAATTCTAGCTTCGTAAGATTTGACATGATTACTATCACAAAATACATAAAATATATTAGAATGTGAATATTAAATAATATCTAATACATTTCTTAATTCTAACATTTATTCTAAAAATAGATAATTAACATATACACTAGTTAAGTAATAACATATATAAATTTATAAATATTCATATAAACATTGAATAGAAATTAATTATATATATACATGACATGATGTTATACAATGCTACAAATATAATAAACATATAAGAACGATGAAAACTAGTCAATAATATTAATTTTAAAATGATATTCTAACTAATTTGATAAACATGTACCAATTAGTAAGGAATATATTGCATAACGTCTAATACCTTAGATAGAAATATAAAATTATTGCATTGAAAGATTTGTAGAATATAGTAGAAAATGATGAATGAGTAATATATAATATAAGCAAAAGTTATGAATATACTGTTGGGATTTTAATTTAATTAATATCCTATTCATGTGGGCTCACATATGCATTAATATGGTTGTTGTTGAGACAAGTGAGAATGTTGTTTGTTCAAGAAGTAACTTGTGGCTTCTTTCTCAAGTTACCGTGGTTGCTTACTCAAGAAGCAACCTTACGTTCCCCAAACAACAATAATGTGACACAACTTGTACATTAACAATTATATTATTAGCTATCTAATATCTATTTGATATTGACTTTGTAATGTGTAGAGACTCAATACTAATTAATTAGGGTTGATGAGATTCTAATTAATTTAGTATATATAAGGAACCTTATAGGGTTATGGTTACCAAGTCAAATTATTTTCTCATTTTAGCTCTTCTCCTTTTTCTCCGTCTTAGAGAGAGAACCTATTGAGCAATACGATGATTTGGTGTTGGAAGACGCTAACCCTTTAATTTCATCGTCATGGATTCAAGTATTCTTTTTTCATTCTTGTTATTAAGAATCTAACGTGATTGTGTTCTTGTAATTTATAATTCTATTAAGAATTTCATCTATGCCAAAGGTTTTCCATCTTCTTCACTCAAAGGTATGTGGATATTTTATATATAAAGCATGTGTTGATGAATTTACGAGTGATGGGTCATTGAGATTTGTTTATTTTTCTTTGTTTTGTTTTCAATTCCAACATATATGATATGATATATTTAATAAAAATATATAATTAACAATTTTGATTTTCATAATTCGGTGATATATATATTTTGATTCATGAATATATGATGAGATAGACGTAATGAATTAATCAAACAACAAAATAACACAAAAATAATATTTGCATAAGCATATAATAGAAATAATAATTTAAGCATTATAACTAATCACCATGTCAAAATGATTTAGTAGAGATAAAAAGATTATACCTGAGAAACAATTCAATCAAAAGAGAGAATTGTTGCTTGAATATTCAAGGTGTAGAACAATTCGTGCTTATAACGTATTATAAACAAAGCTAGATCAAAGATTAGAGAAGAACACAAAGAAGATAAACAAGAATACAAGAGGAAGAATTACATAAAAACTTCTTGTATATTTACCTCTCTCTCAACCTCTATTTATAGGATTACAGAGCCTTTATGTAAAACCCAATACATTAGTCAAATGTAAATGTTGACTTATACGCATTATACGATATATTTATACTCGTATATGTATGTATATTGGCCTTAAAATAGTATAAAATATATGTATGGCTGGGTACACTAGAACGCTAGATGTAACATAAAATGGCCAATACTTTGTGAAAATTGAATTTTGCATGTAAGGAGCGCACTCCTCACGCACTTGCCCAATAATAATAATAATAATAATAATAATAATTAAATTTTTTACGCGAGCGCGACTCCCGGATTGGGAGAAGCGCGCTTATGAGGGCTTGCAAATTTTTTAAAAAAAGGAAATTGGGTGATAAGGTGGTTGCATGATTTTGGAATAGGTGTCTTGGCGAATTTCAGCCACTTAAAGAGATAGAATCAACACGTTTTTGAATTGCTGGCAAGGTAAATTTAACACGTTGTAAGCTTGATGAGTTGCTGGCACTAGCAAATTGTTGGGAAAAACGATGGTTGTAAAGAAATAAATTCTACAATCCCATGACAATTTCCCAAACTAAAATACAATAAAATAACACCAAAGATTTTAGCGTGGAAAATCCTCTAAAAGATGAGGTAAAAACCACGGGACCCGTAGGCCGCTTAAAGAAACTTCCACTATAAAAATGAGATTACAAACGTCACCTTTCGGTGGATTTCTCACAAATACACAATACCTATGTATCTTCAATTTGTGGATAACACTTCACAAATTGGCTCACACTTTTTCTTCTCAAAGAAACTCTCTTTGAGGCTCTCTAGATCTCTAGAATTAGATCTCTCTGAATATTTGATCTCTCTCAGATTAAATTTTTGAGTTGAAACAAGGTTCTATTTATAGAGTTATGGAGGGCATTTTTGTAATTTGTTGATCATCCCACGTGATTCATGCATGGCTCCCATGCATCCCACGAGATTTTGGTGTTGGTCGTTCAAAGAAGGTTGGCTGCTGTTGTTGCCCACGTGAAGTTGTTGTTGCCAATGCATTCATACATATTCCACGTGAATTTGATGAGGTTCCCATGCAGCCCATTCAAAACACGTTGGCCACCTACCATCCCATGTGAAAACATGAGGTTGGCCAACAAATCTCCCCCTCCACCTCATGTGGAACAGGGCTCCTCCACACCTGCAATCTCTCTACAGATAGCAAGTTTTTCGCTGGTTAGGGACTTCGTCATCATATCTGCCCCATTGTCATTAGTATGGATCTTCTCAACTTGCAGCAGTTTATTTTCCAGCACATCACGAATCCAATGATACCGCACGTCGATGTGCTTGGACCTTGAATGGAAGGTTGAGTTCTTGCTGAGGTGAATTGCGCTTTGACTGTCGCAATAAAGAACATATTTTTCTTGGTTCTGCTGCAATTCTTGTAGGAACTTTTTCATCCACAAGATCTCCTTACAACCTTCAGTGATTGCAATGTACTCTGCTTCTGTGGTACTTAAAGCAATACATTTCTGTAATCGTGATTGCCATGAGACAGCTCCCCCTGCAAATGTTATTAGGTACCCGGATATCGACTTTCTCGTATCCACGTCGCCAGCCATATCTGAATCTGTAAATCCTTCTAATACAGATTTATCATTACCAAAACATAAACAATGACTAGAAGTACCTCTAAGATACCTGAGTATCCATTTGACTGCTGTCCAATGTTCCTTTCCAGGATTTGATAGAAATCGGCTCACTACACCAACAACATGAGCAATGTCTGGTCTGGTGCATACCATAGCGTACATTAGACTGCCAACCACCGATGCATAGGGCACCTTGCTTATCTCTGATTTCTCCTCCTTGCTTGAAGGACACTGGCTCGAATTAAGCTTGAAGTGGCTTGCCAGTGGAGAACTAACAGGTTTAGCTTTGCTCATGTTGAATCGCTCTAAGACTTTCTCAATATACTTTTCTTAAGATAGCCAAAGTTTCTTGTTCTTCCTGTCACGAACAATCTTCATGCCAAGGATTTGTTTTGCGGGTCCTAAGTCTTTCATGGCAAAGGACTTGCTCAACTCTTTCTTTAACGTGTTAATCTTGCCAATATCTTGACCTACAATTAACATATCATCAACATAAAGCAAAAGAATAATAAAATCACCATCAGAGAATTTCTTGATGAAGACGCAGTGATCAGTTGTCGTTCGGTTGTACTCCGTTTGCTCCATGAACGAGTCAAACTTTTTATACCACTGCCGCGGTGCCTGTTTCAAGCCGTACAGACTTTTCTTTAGCCTGCATACCAGCTTCTCTTTACTTTTAACTTGAAAACCTTCGGGCTGCTCCATATAGATTTCCTCGTCAAGATCACCGTGTAAGAATGCGGTTTTTACATCAAGTTGTTCAACCTCCAGATTAAGACTAGCTGCCAAGCCAAGAACAACTCGGATTGAAGACATTTTTACCACCGGTGAGAAGATTTCATCGAAGTCAACGCCTTTCTTCTGTCCGAATCCTTTCACAACCAATCTTGCTTTGTATCTAGGTTGCGAGCTACCTTCTTCGCTTTTGATCCTGTATACCCACTTGTTCTTGAGGGCTTTCTTTCCCTGTGGTAATTTCACCAAGTCAAATGTGTGGTTCTCATGCAGAGATTTCATTTCTTCCTGCATGGCTTTCATCCACTCAGTCTTATGCTGGTCAGTGATAGCTTCGGTATAGCTCTCCAGTTCTCCCCCGTCAGTGAGCATCACATAGTCGCTAGGAGGATATCTTTGACTTGGTTGTCGCTCTCTGGTGGATCTCCTTAGTTGTGCTTCTGGTTGGACTTGATCAGGAACTTGTTCAGGAATTTGTTCAGGAATTTGTTCAGGAACTTGTTCTTGTTCTGAACTTTGAGCTGGTGGAACATCATCATCAGTATCCGGTGCAACTCCCTTGTCATCTGAATTTGTTGATGAAGAGACTGGTTCCAGATTAACTGGAAGTTCTTCTGATTGTGGCTTCTCAGGTTTCTGAAAATCTTCGATCGTCTGATCTTCAAGAAACACTACGTCTCTGCTTCTGACAATCTTTTTGTTGACAGGATCCCATAATCTGTAGCCAAATTCTTCATGGGAATATCCCACAAAGATACACTGCTTAGCTTTTCCATCCAGCTTGGACCTCTCGTCTCTAGGGATGTGAACAAATGCTCTGCAGCCGAATACTTTCAAGTGTTTATAAGAAACGTCTTTCCCTGTCCAAACCTTTTCTGGTACGTCGTAGTTCAGTGGAACTGATGGAGAAAGGTTGATTAAATCGACTGTTGTCCTCATTGCCTCCCCCCAATAGGAGTTTGGCAGTTTTGCATTTGAGAGCATACATCTGACTCTTTCACAGATGGTTCTGTTCATCCTCTCTGCGACACCGTTGTGTTGAGGTGTCTTTGGTACCGATTTTTCCAGCCTGATGCCGAAACTTTTGCAGTACTCCTCAAATGATCCGCGATACTCACCGCCATTGTCTGATCGTACACACTTCAAACGTCTGCCAGTTTCTCTCTCAACTTTTACATGAAATTGCTTGAAAATTTCCTACACTTGATCTTTAGTTTTCAAAGCAAAGGCCCACACTTTTCTAGAGTGATCATCAATAAAAGTCACAAAATAATGAGCACCTCCTAGTGTCTTACAACTCATTGTACAGACATCTGTGTGTATTAAATCTAGAATATTTGCCTTTCTAGATGGTGGGGAACTACGAAATGCAACTCTGTGTTGTTTACCCATAATACAATCAACACAAGTACGTAAAGATGTATCTGTCATTCCTGGCAAGTGCTCCTTCTTGGAAAGAATTTTGAGACCCTTTTTCACTCATGTGGCCGAGCCGCTTATGCCATAACTCGGTGGGAACTTCTTTCCTCATGGTATTTACTTCTTCTTTACACAGCTTGGCTTCTGTGTGGTAGAGTGATGCATCTTTCTTGCCTCTGGCTACTACCAAGTTTCCTTTGGTGAGCTTCCATTTTCCTTTACCAAAGTTATTATTGTAGCCATCGTCATCAAGCATTCCGGTGGAGATCAAATTGAGGCAGATATCTGGAACATGCCTCACATCTTTCAAGAGTAACCTGTATCCAAGGTTAGTTTCTAAATAAATATTACCGATGCCGATAATTTTGGATGCATCATCATTTCCCATCCTCACTCGTCTGAAATCACCTTGCGTGTAAGCTGAGAAGAAATCTCGTCGTGAGGTGACATGGTAGGACGCACCTGAGTCAATTACCCATGTAGAGTCTTGACTTGCAAGGTTGACATAATCAGCATCTCGAACAATGACGACTTCTTCAGTGAGAGTTGCGGTGTCATTTGTTCGGGTTTCTGCTTCTGGATTTCTGGATCGTTCCGCCTTTAACTTTCGACATTCTCGAATGAAATGTCCGGGCTTGCCGCAGTGATGACACTTCTTGTCATGCCACGATCTGGACTTCGAGCGTCCTCTTTGCTGACTTTGGTTACGAGGATATCTGCTTTTACTCCTTCCGTGCCATTCTTGCTTGCCTTGTTTTTCCATGACAAGTGCTTCAGTTTCAGGAGTATAACCATTGTCTTTTCGTCGAGACTCTTCATTCAACATTCTGTCTTTTACCATTTCCATGGTAAGCTTGCCGCCAGGAGCTGAGTTACTAACTGACACAACTAGAGTGTCCCAACTTTTTGGTAGAGAATTCGTCAACAACAACGCTTGTAGCTCGTCATCTACGATCATCATCATAGAGTTGAGTTGATCTACAATGCCTTGGAACTCACTCATGTATTCCGATACGCTGCTTCCATCTTTATACTTCAAATTGACTAATCGTCGTATGAGATTAGCTTTATTCTGTACGGTTGTCCTCGCATACATTGTCTCCAACTTTTGCCAAAGAACGTAAGCATCGTGTTCATTTGCAAAATTTTGGAAAATGCTCTTGTCGATCCATTGTCTAATTTGAGCAGCACACTTTCGGTTCAGCACGACCCAATCAGTGTCTGTGCTGGTTGTTTTTGATGTCTTGTCATATGTTGAAGTTGTAGTCACAGCTTCCTCCTTCGGCATTATAATCGGCTTCCACAGATCTTTAATGTATAAAAGATCCTCCATCTTCGGCTTCCAAATTGCATAATTAAATGCAGTCAACCTGATCATATTGCCTGTGTACATATTGCTTGTGCTCTCCTCCATTTGAGTCGTCAGTCAACAGGTTTCGCGGAGCTTGACACTTTTCCGACGATGAATAGTACTATATGAATAGTACTCAATGAATAGTACCCCTTGTGAATAGTACTATATGAATAGTGCCCTTATGAATAGTGCTCTGTGAATAGTATTCTATAAATAGTATTACTATTCCAAATAGTGACGTATACGTGAATAGTAATGTATGTATGAACCGTACCTTTGCTGAAAACGACCCAGGCTCTGATACCACTTGTTGGGAAAAACGATGGTTGTAAAGAAATAAATTTTACAATCCCAGGACAATTTCCCAAACTAAAATACAATAAAATAACACCAAAGATTTTAGCGTGGAAAATCCTCTAAAAGATGAGGTAAAAACCACGGGACCCGTAGGCCGCTTAAAGAAACTTCCACTATAAAAATGGGATTACAAACGTCACCTTTCGGTGGATTTCTCACAAATACACAATACCTATGTATCTTCAATTTGTGGATAACACTTCACAAATTGGCTCACACTTTTTCTTCTCAAAGAAACTCTCTTTGAGGCTCTCTAGATCTCTAGAATTAGATCTCTCTGAATATTTGATCTCTCTCAGATTAAATTTTTGAGTTGAAACAAGGTTCTATTTATAGAGTTATGGAGGGCATTTTTGTAATTTGTTGATCATCCCACGTGATTCATGCATGGCTCCCATGCATCCCACGCGATTTTGGTGTTGGTCGTTCAAAGAAGGTTGGCTGCTGTTGTTGCCCACGTGAAGTTGTTGTTGCCAATGCATTCATACATATTCCACGTGAATTTGATGAGGTTCCCATGCAACCCATTCAAAACACGTTGGCCACCTACCATCCCATGTGAAAACATGAGGTTGACCAACACAAATTAAGTTGTTGGCTGATGAATTAATCAAATTAAGTTTTTGAGTTGAAATGAAAACCAGTTTGAGCAAGAGAGAACCAGAAAGAACGTATGGGGAAGAAGAAAAACTTGAGTTGGAGCTCCAGAACCTGGTATGGAGTTGTGATTTTGATGTATAAATTGCATATTTAAGTTCCTCTCTTCCAGTTATACATCATAAGTGACATGCAAGGGTTTGCCATGGTTTGAATTAAAGCTGGAGAATGAAAGTCTTGGACTGGAATTGAGTAAATTGAGAACTCAAACCATGGTGGGTTGAATCTTTGTCCATTGGTAAGTGTTTGATGTTTAAAACACTGATTTCAGTAATTGAATTGTGATGTTTTGATGTGATTAATTGCTGAAAATTAATCTTGGATATGTTGTGATCATGAATTACAAGAATTTGAATATGGAATTTGTGAAATTATGGACTTGGTGATAAGTACAAGACGAGCACAAAGCTTGTTTATGTGCTGAAAATGTCTGAAATTGGGGAATGATCTGGTAAAATGTTTAATTATGAATTGAGATTAACTTGACGAGTAATTGACTAAATGTATGTGCTGGAGAGACTTGTACATTGGGGAAAAACATTGGTACGGTGTTTATTTATGTATTATGATTAAATTAGTGATTAATTAGTGATCAAATGATTAGTTAATGAAAGATTGATTAAGTTCATTTGCTGGAATGTATAATTGAATATGTGCAATGTTAAATAGCAGTGAGTTGATATGAACAAGTAAGGTACTTGGGTGATTAAAGTTGGTGAAAATTGGTGAAATTGGCTAAGTATTGAGATTGTGGACTTAGGCAAATCTTGTATATGTGAGTATTTCTTGACTTTGATTCTTGTATATGACATTTTAAAATATAAATGATGTGTTTCAAATCATGAATATATATTTAGTTATTGCATTGTTTTGAATTCATGAAAATGCTTTACTTGGAGCATGTTCTAGACTTGCTAGAGCAAGTCAAGGCATGAAATCATTTCCAGAAAATAGTCTCGCATGATGATTAATTAATCTCATGGCCCGAGCGATAGTTTTTGAAAGATATTGAAATTTAGTCCTAATTTGAAATGGTTTATAATAGAAAATTGGGTAATGTGAGGTCCGAGTGTATACTCCTTACGGGTGCATAATAGTGAGTGTTTACCCGCTCCATTACTAACAGGAGGGAGATTGTTAATTTCATTGTAACTTTGCATGTTTGAAATTAATTTATGAGCATGTATGTATTATAAAATGTTTCATGCATGTTTGAATATGATTTTGAATGAATTGAATCATGTGATTTTTACTAAATGCATATATGATGTCATAGTTAAGAATATTTACTAAGTTGTAGTTGCTCACTTAATTCTCAACATTTCAAGTTTGGATCCTAAAGGAAAAAGAAAGGTGCGTGAAGGATACAAAGACCTTCTCTTTTGATATGTATGTATATGTTTGAGAATTTTGGAATTGTTATTTTGTTATGACTATGTATATAACACTAGAATATATATATATATATATATATATATATATATATATATATCACTTAGATGGGACGTGAGAATGATTATATATGAACTGTAATTGTGTTTGACTTGTGATAATTAGGCTCTGATATGATAAATAATCAAGAGAAACTATGTTGGAAAAAAAAATTCAATAGTAATTTTGGGATGAGGCTGATAAGATATTATATACGTCGTTATATGACGTATATCGTATCTTCTGCTAGTCGTGACGTCACTCATATAGAGTGGGTTACAACACTTTATGTTACAAATGACTTAATGATAAAGTACATATGAGAATAAATTAGAAATATTATAACCTAAAAAGTTATGGAATATAAATAAGTAGGGATTATGGCCATCCATAAAGAATTAGGGGTTATACACATCCATTTAATTAATATTCATAACAAATACAATTTTTTCATTAGAAAGAAATTGTGTTTGATAACATGCTTTAAGCAAAATCGTGTTTCTATAAGTACTTCTTAAAAAAACATTTTTGCAAAGACTATACCGAACGAGGCCAAAAACCCACCAGCAACAAGGTCAGGATGTGTTTTACAGAAGCTTAGAGACCTGATCATCCTGTTAAATTTGGTGGGGCTCTGATTTCACTCACTGACTCTCTCATCTTTAATATCTTTCACTGGTACTTTTCTAATTAAAGGCCCATGATTTAGTCCTATCTTTACAACCTTATGTTGTACATGTAGCTTTCGGTCCCTGTCATATTGTTGTCCCATGAAGTGCTTGGCCCCAACCAAACCGAGAAATATTCTACCAAGAAATATATGAAATTTTTTCTCATAAGCTATTTGAAGTAGTTTTAAGTGCAGAAATTTAAGCTAGTTTGTGGTCACATAAAAGAAGTACTGTATGAACTTGGGCTTAGCTTACTGGTTAGTGGTCATTGTTAGTGTCAATAACAAAAGCCCATTACTTGGGATCCAAACAAGATGGATCAGACCAACTTAAATACCCATTTGGAATGGAGAACGGATCGTATATGGCCCAGATTCTAGTTTGACCAATGAAGCTACTGGACGGCCCAAATTACTTATAAGATATGCATTTGACTTCATAACGATTTTGCAAGATGACATTTTAATATCTGTAGATTGTGAAGACCAATAATAGTAATTAACCTGATTACATTATCTTGAAGTAATGTACACGTGGCTGAGCTTTGTGCGGTGAGGGCAGGTTTAGAATTTGTTGCTGAAATAGGATTACCTCTCGATATGCTCGAAGGTGATTCTGCTGGGGTGATAAATGAGCTGAAGAAGAATGAAAGGAATATCACACTGGTTGGCGAATTGCTTGAAGATTACAACATTTATTACATAGATGGCCAAGTTTAGTGGTTCAAGCTGTCCCTATAGAGTGTAATAGAGTAGCAGATATACTTAGTCGAATTGGGTGGGTTATGTTTACTTAACCCCCAAATATGGAAAGAGGAAATCTCACATCTTGTAATTGAGGAGACATCTCATCTAGCTCATGATCGTAAGCCTCATTAAAAATTTTATGTAGTAGTTTTAAATAATCACCAATATCAAGTTGCAGTTGATAAAGTAAAAAGGTAACTTTAGACAAGAACAAGTCTAATATTCTCTCTGAGAATGTGGTCTGATGATGAAGCTGATTATATAACTAACTACTAATATTATATTTTGTGAAAAAAAAGAAAAGTTTCAAATAATCATAATATTAATTTCAATTTTTCTTTTACTGTTAAATTGATTGTCTTGTTCTATATATATATATATATATATGAAAAATATTAATTTAACTATAAAAATTATAATTACAAGTACAATTATATATTTATGTTCATTAAATTTTAGACATTTTAATGTATGTAATATGTAATCCAATAAATATAAATATATAGTTACACATATAACAAATCCAACGACATCCACCGAACAAAGACCTTACTGGTCTCCTTGGGATCTCCCTTTAAGTGACACGTCTTCAATTCAGATAATAATAATTAAACTAAAAGGAAAAATGACAGGGAATCCACCCTTTCTTATAAATGACGAAATGGTGCCATTAGTCGTCTCTTCCACATCATTGCCTAAATATTATCTTAATCAAGTGATATATATACCTTGCTTTTGGTGGCCATTGGTTAAGGCGTCCACTAGATAAATAGATAGATAGATAGATAGATAGATAGATAGAGAAATAGATATATATTAGATCAAACTGTTATTAATTAATTTAGATGATAAAAAATAAAATAAAATAAAATCATCATAAGGTTTTGCTTCTAAACCATTTTCACTCTTCTTGTTATTTTACCTTGACCTGTTATTATGAAGTAAAAGATTGAATCTTAACTATAACAAAATGTGAGATTCCATAGATCATATCCATAGAAAATAATAGGATATGATACTCAAATTTTGTTTTCAATTGTGCGGGTCGGAAGCCTCAGCAAGTCGAGCCCTTAAAAGAAAACACAAAAAACTAAAAACCCACTAATACATATATCAATCCATAATGAGTAAGTGAACCCTTAAATGATAAATGAGCCTGATTTTAAGCTAATACATCCTTTACTAAGAGTAGGGATGACAAAAAATTAGGTGCCGATAAGTACGGATACGGACAATGTCTTATATTAATGCACATATGACATGTTCGTACCTGGCCCAATTTAAAATATAGACAGCAACTGTTCGTTCGTACCTATATATTTTAAAAATCGGATAGCCCAATTTTTTTTATATCCACATGTTTTTTCAAAATTATATAGTGGTAAAATATATTTTTTTAATAGTGAAAAAAGAACAAAAAAGTGAAAGAATATAACAAGAAAAAAAAAGATTCAATAAGAAATATGAGTAAAAAAGATTTAATTAAGCTAGAGCATAGATAAATTAAAATAAGGATATGTGAAATATATCTTTTGTATTAAGTAGAAATCGAGTGCCTGATTTTTTGAACCTATGTCCGGACCCGACCCAATTTTTAAAACGGACACAAATTTTTGTCCGTACTCGGCCTGATTTTTTAAAATTTTGTCCGGACTCATTTTAAAGAGGGTCAAACTAATCTAGACTCATTTTGCCACCCCTAACTAAGAGTGTGCTTGAAACAAAAGACTTATGCGTATATGTCTGCACCACGATGCAAATAACATTTTGATAACTTAATAGATTTGACTAAGTATATTTTCTTACTTTAAGTGAAAATAACATAATCTTAATCTTTTATTATATTAAAAAAAATCACTAGAGATAATATTTATTTAAAAAATAATAATAATAATATAAGAAAAATATTAATCTAAGTGTACTTTTTATAACTGCATGTGCAACTACACATGTATATTCATCTTGTTCATGTTTCCATAAGATATAGATTGGCCAATCATTTCTCTTTAGATATTAATGTTTTACACATTTCAAGGTGTGTAATAAATTATTCAATAAGTATATATGTATAATTACACATGTAATTATAATATTTTATAATTAAATTAGTATTTTCAAAGGAATAATCAATAAAAAAAAACTTGTCTACAAAAAAAAAAAAAAAAAAAAAAAAAGAAGATTGCTCTACGGCCTTATTTACTTGGTGGGTCACCCCACACACGGTAGTTGATTTTTAAGAAGAGTATCATGTTTTGTATGCCTGCATTTGACTTGAACGAAACCTTTAAGAATTAAATGACGTTGCGTTTCACTACCAACATCTAAAGAATCGGAGAAGTCAAGTAAAATAAAGCCACCTGTGACTTGTACAATACAACCATTCAAGGAAGTTGTGAGGGGCAAAGATGGGTAGACTTTAACCATGATCACAGACAACAACAATAGCGTCCTCAAGTTACAGCATCCCTCCTGTAACCGCCAACATAGCAAAACAGACAAATAACATCCACTTCATGAGAAACGGTTATCCACGTCCTGCTTGAGACAAATAAGCTGATGATCATGATGCATGCACTCTCCAAAACTTCATGTTTTGCCGCCACACAATATCTTCATTTCTTAATTATTTTGTTTTATTTTATTTTTATTAATTACGTGTTTCATTGGAAAATCAGTGAACCAAAAACTTGTTTTAACGTCTTAATCATATGGAAAGAGTACAGTATCAGCAATCAATCAATCATTCTTGAATTCAGTGATTTTGATCCAATTTAATTAGAGAAAATAAAAAATTATACTCAAAATTCACCAAATGATAACAAAAATTTCCTCCTGTAAATTCAGTATTCTATTTTATTAATCTCATCATATCTATAGAAACAAATCATAATCAGAAAACCCCAAACACCCACATGGGATTTCCGACTTAATTCCTAATTGATTAACATCTACTATATATATATATATATATATATATACGTGAAGTGAAGAAATTAGCAAGAAGAAGCAAAGATGACTGATAATCTCTGATCACCAAATCAAAATTAAAAACTATCTGAGAAGCTTTCTGGGATTTGAAGGATTGATCTTGATGACCAAACCCGGGAAGACATCATCTGGGTCATGGATATGTGGATTCTGCTCGACTATAAATGGGTCTCCACACTTGTCGCTGATCGTATGCAGTGTTTCACCTTCACTCACAACGTATATCTCATCACAAGGTCTACCCAGAAGCTGATTTCCTCTTACATCAGGTTGTTGTTGATGATCAATTGATTGCTGAGAGGTCTCTAATTTAATGGTGCCCACTAAGATAAAACAGACCAGAACAAGAGCACAGCACCATGAAGCTGCATCAACCATTCCTGCTGCTATTGCCACCTTTACTGGTTTTTTGCTGGGATAATTAGAAGCCATGGTTATAATAAGAAGTATAGAGACAGAAGAGGAGTTTTTGGATGAAGAAGAAGGGTTTAGGTTTTGTGTATATATAAAGAGAGAGAGAAGAGAGAGAGAGGGGTAGTTTTGGCCGTTTTAAAGGGGTTAATAGGGAGTTCAACGCCAAGACAACGTGAGTTTTGCTACGCTTCAGATTACGTGTACGTTTTGTATTTTTGTTAAATTACCAAAAAGGATCTGGGTCTTGTAAGAGGCGAGGTTGGATGGAAGAAGAGGTGGCAGAAAGTAACTTGACGTACATTAAATTAAATTGAGTTATTAAATAGTTAGAAGTAAATTAGAGTAAGCCCATTTGATACATGTTTTGATGTATCAATGATAAGAATAAGTTATAAGATGATATTTTCTGAATTATGTTATAGTACATGGTTTGAGGAATTATCGTTTTTGATTGAAACATAAGTGTCTCAAAAGGTGTTTTAGAAAGTGTCACTTTAACATTTTTCTATTATATATAAAAAAAAAAAAGAAGAAGAAGAAGAGTTTGAATAAAATGAGATTTAATTAATTTTGTTTTAATTTAAATTTTATTTATATAAAATTCTATTTTATTTTCATTTAATCAAAGATAATATTAGATTTAAAAAGTTGACTTTTATATTAAAATGAAATTGAAAAAAAAAAGAGGAGAAAAGGGTCAATTTTATTACCAAATTTTTTACAAAATTCAAATTTTTAAATACTAACAAATATTCTTTCAAAAAAAAAATATATTAACAAATATAACCAATACTTTCGATCATAATATACCAAGCTAGTTATAGTTCAAGTTATACAAAGCACAATTAATACAAAAATTCATTTAAAAAATCAGATTTTGTCAGTCTAAACTAAACCAAAAATAAACTTGAAAAAAAAAATTAAGTGTAAATCAACCAATTTTAATTCGCAAATTTATCAAACAATCTTGTTCACATATTTATTTATAATTTCATCCTACAAAAAAAAAAATGATTGGCCAACCCTAACCCTAGACCTAGAGGGGCAAATATGGAAAAGGTTAGTAAAGAGTTAACATGTGCGTGACGCATGGGGATGGTGGACGGACTGGGCGGTTGATCGGTAGCAATAGATAGCGGTCCCGATTCGCGTGAACCCCAATGTGGGTGCGGAAGTTTATCCAACACCCTTTCTTTCAACGTACGCGTGATTGCGAAAGGGCCCACCACATATGCCACGTGTCTTCTTACTAATATCCGTCAACGCAATCTAAAGAAAGAAAGTCAAAGTCGTGGCAATAAAACTGATCTGTGCCGTTCAAAACGGTCCAGACGATCATTGGACGACTCGAGATTTGATTAGAATATATCCACAAAGAGACTTAATTTTACTTTCAAAATTGGTGGTTTTCTTCATCAGTTCTCTTGTTACCTTCTTTATGTTTTTTCAAAAAAAAAAAAAAAAAGTTTTTTTTTTTTTTTTTCAATCTCAATCAGCTTTTGATTTGGTATGAGCTTGGGTGCCTGTCACTTTCACAGGCAAATCTTAATCCATGCACCCAGAAGTATAGGATGATCTATACTGCACTTTGAACATAATTAAAGAAAGAAAACCTAAATTGACTTTTGTTAAACTGCAGAAAATTCTTCTTTCCAATACTCTACAATCCTGATATTGATGGCTCCCAAGTGGCAAGTGACGTCTTAAGCTCTTAACCATAAGAAAATTTTTGAGTGTTCATACTTTTTTCTCACAAGAATAACAATAGGAACATTACACCAAGCAGATCATCTTAATATACCCATTTTGTGTTCCAAACTGCAAGGTCTCAATGAATTCTCTACCATTCAAAACAAGACTAGTTCATGACCATAGCCATAGGGGAGAAATACTGCAAAGGGCATGATTAACATCTGGCATTAATGACAACAAATTGCATAAGCTGTTAATGCTTAAGGTAAAATATAACAATAACAATATATGCCCGGAATTCAACCAAGTTCACCCAGGCAAGCCTAACCGATCCAATCTAGGATTTATAATCATATATAGGAACTATGACAGGACAATTCCAGTGATCCAACAACTTCCTCGTATGATCATGCAAAAGTTAGAGAGCAGACAGAAACTGCAATGGATATTATCAGGATCAATGATCAACCCTCTTCCTCTATAAACAATTAGTAAACGATTGTCCCCATGAAATGGAGAAGCCAAAAATATAGGAAGGTAAAGGACTTCCAGGCCAACAATATAGGTGAAATTTAGGAAAGAACCTGAATGTAAGCTTGTGATCTTGGGCAAAAAAATATCATGGCGATGGTGGGCAGGCTATACATTATGATTTGTGGAGCCAAGTAATCTGTCTTCTTCTGATGGGACGTCACTCATTGGGATTTGTGAGCTCTGCCTGTGAGATGTCATCTTATTCCATTCATTCTCTACTCGGAAGAAAACCCATTGGAAGCGCCGGAGCATTTCCAAGGCTGTGATTGTGAATAAGGTTAAATAATTATGGCGAAGATGAGCAGAAAGTTTATAGGTCCATGTGCAACGCAGGATCAAGTTGCTTCCTACTGCC
This sequence comes from Paratinospora sagittata, assembly GCA_035771175.1. Lineage (NCBI taxonomy): Eukaryota > Viridiplantae > Streptophyta > Magnoliopsida > Ranunculales > Menispermaceae > Paratinospora > Paratinospora sagittata. Next base: position 35,704,382 of record CM069591.1, read on the forward strand.
AAAAAATAAACCTGCAACCAAGGATCTTAATCAGAATTTCTTCATGGGCATGACCTACCTACTCTTACCAGAAACACATTCAACAATCATGTCTATGTTGGGACATCTTACCCATGAACTTCCATTCAGCAAGTTTGAGAAGAAACCAGGGTTTTTGAACTTGAATATTCGAGAAGGGCCACTGAAAATGCAGAGAAACAAAAATAGGAAATGAATACCATGAAACAAAAAATAACATATTTTTCCATGTTAGTTTTTCCACATGTGGAGAGAACTCGGATCCTTATCTGAAGGATGTGGAATTTATGTTGTTTTCCCCACATCTGAGGCACAAATGTGCCTTCAGATATAAAATTAGGTCATAACCAAAACATTCAAAAGTCTGGCTTGGAAGACCTCATACGTGAAAGACAGCACATCCAATTATTGTACCCATCAAACCATCAAGTGCACATAGCTAATCTGACTAGAAATGTATGAAATTTCCAATGAAAATCCATAAAGTAAACAATAAATCATAGTCATGCTGCTTCTGCATAATTCAAAGCCTAAGAAGGAAAATTCCTGCATACCTTAAATCCCAGTCTCGGGTGACATCCCAATAAAAGGAATACAGAGAGTTTATAACACTTGACAGCAGCCAGAGGGGACGGAAAATGCTTGTCCATCTATCAGGTAGGACATGATATTTAAGAGCTGAAAGGAAAATCACTGGTACTGCCGTAGAATATTTCAAAGCTGACAATAAAATGCAAATACTGTCATGAGCAAGATGAAGTTAATACCAAAAAAGAACCGCCTTCAATTTATGTAAGGACACTGCAAGAAAGCATATCGAATCGTTGACAAGAAATTCGATATCACATGTGGGAACCATTACAGAGAAAAAGCAAATTAAAAAGTAATTCATAGTTTAGGAAGAAGTAAGCACTATAGTAACTTAAATAAATAAATTTAACAAAACTATGCCAGTGACCAAACAATAATCAAGAAAGCCTGAATTACTTCAGCTTAATGGCAAAGAATCAGTGAATCACTTTATACTAGCTCTGCCTAACGTTTAAAAACTCGTGTAATCGAGGTGGTTAGCCTATCAGATGCGAGGTATAAACCTCAAGGTTATACAAGGTGTAAGCACAAAATTTTAAAAAATACATAAAGAATTAATAGCAATTCACGGCAACTCTAAAAACATTCAAATATGAGCAATAAATGAAAAAAAGACCTAAAATATGATGGGCCCTTTTTAATGTGTTTAAAAATCTAAATTGATTTGTTTTATCAACAATAAACATTGAGAATAGTTGAAACTAGCATACTAGAAGATCAACTGACGTCCGTCTAAAGTAACCATGAGCAGCTACAATATTTGGTTAGGATTGACCTACACCAGCCCATTCTATATATGATTCAGTATGCCAACTATAACAACTTATAAGAAACAAAAGATAGCCAAAACACACACATATTTTATGCTAAGCTTTCCAAATTTCAAGTTTTGAACTATTTAAACCATAATCAATTAGAATGTCAGCAACACAAAGTTTTTGCCACTTCTCACCATTTTTTAGCAACTTTTAACAATAAGTTAATGCAAGTGGAACATCTTGTCAAAAGATTTTAAATTAAAAGGACAATATTGTATCATTGTTAAGAAAACTTAAAGATATATTACTAGAAGAGGACCTCTCCAAAGGGAAAAACTTTTTACCTTTTAAAAGCAAAAGCATTAATTTCTTCAAAATTAAAGATAATTAATCATTAAAAAAAAATAAAAGAATTGGTAGTTAATTGTCTACAAACTATAATCATAAATTTATGTTTGAAGCAATAAAAAAAAACAAATTTTAATATGAAAAAGGTGAAGCCTATGCCTTGCTGCACCTCAAGGTTGTTAGCCTCACAATGTGACCTGAAGCTTAAGCCTTAAGATGAGTTTGTGGCACCTCACCTTGAGGCATGTGCCCAAAATGATTTTTAAACAATGGTTATACGTGTGATACAAGAATGCATCACAACTTGCATCTTGGAGGCACTTGCTTTCATAACGGATCCATATTTCATCATTCTTGTGACCTTATGCATCTTTTACTAAAATTGTCGCCCAATGCACATACAGCATATGCACATGCAAAGATAGATATAAAGTAGGATAAAGCCATTTTTCACAAACAATTTATCACAAGTTCACAATATGTTGAGGGCAAGATAGATACCAAGCAAGGAGTGGTTTTGGGGATGGTCATTACTGACAAGGTTGTATTTTTCTAACTAAAATCACCTAATTCTGAAACTCATGATCCTGTAAAAATGGCTTTGAACTTTAAGCAATTTGGACCAACCATTTCATCCAATATTAGAATAGTTGCCACGTCAGAAGTTTTAAAATTACAAAATACTTTAGGTGAGGACAAGGTCAATGATGACAAGATCACTCTAGTAAAAAGATAGACCTTAGATTCTTCTCATGTGGGCCCACCAACAGTGTTAATGGTGTTCTATTGCCTCACACCCTCCAAGATGGCAGGGCCACAGTTGTACCTTTTAAAGCACTTTTACAGAGATTTCTTATGCCAACAGTCATTTTAACCTTAGGAGAGGGGTTTGAAAAGAATATAGGCCAGGAGTTGACAAAATACTGTGGTCTAAAGTGTATTAGTGACTAAGGATCATAAGTACTAACACTTTATTAAGAACAAAGGATAAACAATGAAGAAATGGTTTTTATATATCAGAAAGTTAATCAGGAGATTTCACCATTCAAAAGTGTTGTCTTTTCCCTTGTATCCTTATATTGTCGAAGGCACTGGAAGAAACGGAATAGATAAGGGAAAACAAGCACCAATGGAATTGCAATGGAGTGACTACCACAAACAGAATCAGCTTCAAACCATGCAATTGTTGCGACCTGCATAAGAAGAACCAGATGTATGAGAAAAAGAAAAGAAATAATCATTATTCAATAAATGCTAAAGGAACTCAACATAGTCTTTTCATAACTACATTAGATTAGGTCGAATACATAAATTAGCTTCCTCTATACTGTTCTATCAGGGGCTCAATATGGATGATGGGTATAGTGTGCCATACTAAATCACCATAGGATTTGGATTGCAGGGTTTGCCTAAAACTAAACCTAAATAATTCAGTTCAATCAATTAGGTACATATAACAATGCCAGCAAAGAAGACAAAAGAAAACAGCACAACAGAAGAATCCTAAAATCCAGAAAACGACAAAAAGGGACAAGATTGACATTATGCGAAAAATGACATAGTTGGTATTATTTGAAAAAAATATTTTCGAGATATATCTCGAGAAAGGATATAATAGATAATTCTGTAAAAGAATTTCCTCAAGACTACTCTCGAGAGCGTTCTCGAGACCTTACCCCGAGCAAGAGGCGAGACGATAAATATATAAGATCTCCAAGGGCAGTTTTAGAAAGTGACATATTTTTCATCCTATAAATAGGGGAGAAGTTTTCAGAATTTTCAAACTCAAAACTCTCTCTTACGTGTTTTCTAAAAAAGCTCGAGAAGACGTTGTCTTAACTCTCATATCAAGGTGGGGAAGAACCTATGGTTTGTGCATTCTAGTCTTTTCATTAAAAGTTTATATTCATATTGAGGTTATGCACGTCTTTACTTTCACTAGTGAAATGTTATTTGGGTTGAAAGTTGGCCCTTGCTCAAATAAAAACACAACTTATTTGGGGTTGGAAGCTGGGCCTTGTTGAATTGCAAAATGTAGCTTATTTGGGATTGGAAGCTTACCCTTGCAGGATTGCTAAATGCAGCTTATTATTTCGGATTTCATAAAGTATTTATTTGCTAGCAAAATCTTCCATATACATATGTGTGCAATTGTTGATGTTATATTGTTTCTATTCCTATTTGGATATTTATTTTGATGATTTGCCTAAAGTGTGGAAACCTGCTAGGGGACCCACTGGGCATAAAGCTCACCCTTAAACTTTATCTCCAGGAAATTAGTGTCAAGAGAATGGAAAAAGCGGAGGAAGAAAGAATGCAAGACAGGAGGAACGCAAACACCAAATAATGTAAATTTGTGAATATACACAAATAAGCGATCGTAACAACCTTTACCTGTCTATAAAGGTTGAAGTGTGTTCGGCACTCGCGTGTGTCAGTTTGTTTTAAATATGTAAAAATTATAGCATATGTGAGAAAATGACATTGTTGTACCATAGAACATAAGTCAAATAATAAAGTGAAGTTAGATTAGAGAATATGACAGTTGTAACCTGATATTTCTCTTGTTGTTATTTACCATCAAATCCCCATTTAAAAGGATTTTAAAATGAGAGAATATTCGGGGTGTGACAAGAAACCTAAGAGCTGAAGAATAATATAATCTGTATATCAATTTTACTTCCACCATAAGAGAGTCAAGGCAGACCCCTTGACGACCAGGAGCTCTTTCAGCCTAAAAGATACCAGCTCAATCATAGAAGTAATCACTTGTAGGGCATCTGCTTCCTGTTAAGAACCATAACGCCCAGACTGCAGTAAATAGGAGTGTATCTTCCAAATTCACTGGCCTCTGTAGGAAAAGCCCTTAGCCATCAAAAGCATATTAGGTGAACAAATCCTAGAATCATCCAAGGCAACTCAAGACCCCACAAGAAAATCCAAAAATAAAAAGTGAAAGAGCAATGAATAGGAGGTGATTGGGAGACTACCATCAGGTTTTGCACATATCACAAAAATCAAGAACACAGATGCCAGAGGTGGTCCAAATAAAGATTTCTTTTAAACCCCCCAAAAAATAGAAATAAAAATAACCACAAGGAAGAGGATACAAGGCCAGGAGAGGTTTACAATCCTGAGATAATGGGTAAAGGGAAGAAAAATAAAGATTTGAATGGACTGATAGTGTGATAAGGGGCAGATATAATGATGTTATAGAAAGAAATCACAGAAAATTGTTCTTACCATGGTCTCAAAAAGGTGAGCCTTGACTCCTTAGAGAACCTATAACCACCCTAACTATCCAATTCCCCATTGACCTGTCAAACTACAAACAGCAAAAGACTGAATTCTTTAAAGAGCACTGCTACAGGAACACACTTTCAACACTCACTTTGGGCACTAGGCCTGTTGTGAGTGGTTGGATTGCCTTGAATCAAGTGTCGGTACGTGATTCAAGGCGATCCAACCACTCACAATGGGCGTAGTGCCCAAAGTGAGTGTTGAAAGTGTGTTCTCCAAGTATTATTCTTCTTTAAAACACCAATCTTCCACATCCAAAAACATGAAACATTTCCAAAGGAGAGCAATTTTGCCTAATTAACTTCCTTATGGCCGAGCATCCTTTATAATATTAAAGATGAACAAGAAAAAGATCCAACTTGACAAGATGGCAACTTCCCCAAAAAATTTCTTGATTGTGTTTCCCAAAGATCAAGCAAATCCGATAGGAAGCACAACCATAGAGGAAAATAATTAGGAAGATAGTAAAACATGTTTTCAATTATTTATTTTTATTTTTTTTGAAAAGAAACAAATATGAATCAAATGAAAATATTAGAAAAGGTACAAGGGAAGGGAAGGGAAGCATTACAAAAGATTGTTCCAATCCCTTAGGGCTTAACCTATCCAAGGACTAAAAATTCGCCGAATTTCGCAGAAACTGCTACCATCGTTGAGATCCTCCACATTTTCTTGATTCTATAGGAGTAGTTCACACCATAGTAAAAGAGAATAGATCTTCCCATGTGGTCGATTCCTACTTGGCAAGCCTAATTCACTAATTATCTTTTTCAAAACTCTACCTGTGAATGGCCAATGCAGAAACATTCGGTCCACTGTTTGCTAGACTTGTTACAAAGAGATGATAAATGAGGGTATAAATAAAGATTGGCTGCCTCCTTTGGAGGATGTCAAGGGTATTGATCTCTCCTTGTGCCACAAGCCAACTCAGAATCTTGACACAGGAAGGAACCTTACCTTTCCAAACAAAGAGAGCATATGAGCATGTAGGCAGCTGGGGTTATAAATGAAAAGACGGATTAAGGGGTGAATGAACCTGAGTGGTCGAGATCCCATAGCCATTTATCTGGCATGTCACCCACCACTTTGACATGGTTGAGCATGTTGGGTACCGTACAACATGACACAACATGCCCTTAATGAGGTTGCAGAAACGTGCAATCATCTGACTGCAGTATTGATGGGAAGCAATTCGAAATCCTAGAGTGATATGCTTACGGTGAAAAGAGGCATTTCATAGGGAACTCACATGAATGCTGGTCAACTTTTACAAAAGAACTTCAAATGCCCCAACATCAACACCAAGCACTAACCTGTCGATGAACCATTCGACAAACAGAACGCTCCAGATCCGAAAACACCTGCAAAAGATGAAGAATATAAGCCAAACATTTAAAACCAAAGCGTAAATGATGAGAAACTGAACAGTTAAAACTCCACAAACTAAAGTGGTAAAGGTCACAGTACAATTAAATGTTGACTATAACTTGCTTGCAAACATGTGTGTTACATATTCTATGATAAGAAGAGACATGCAGATTGACCAATATCATGGTTCCATCAGCCTACGCATACCTTCGACATGGAGGTTAGGATATCAGCCAAGAAGAAGTCCGAAAAAGTTATTGCCTGCATTAAAACAAACATAAATCAAATCAAGTTCAAATATAATGAACCCCATATATGCAGCCATAAAATTGAGAAAGGTTGGCACTAAAAGATTATTATGAAGCAAGAAACTGAACCAACATGACTAAGACATTCATAATAGTTTAGCTTCAACTATTAATAAGGTAATCAACAACAAATTGATTTAACAACAACCTCAAATATTTATATAATTAAGACTATGGGTGCTACTTTAACATAAACGTAAATTTTGGTTCATTAATTGATCATGAACTATGGGTCAATGTTGATTGGAACTTCTAGCAAACCAAGATTTGGCCCATTTGGGCAAAAGTTCGTATTTGAAATCATTACGATTTACCAATGAAGTAGGTTATTTTCATTCCAGTTGTCCATCATGGAGCTTTTTACAAAATTACGCAACTCAAGTCAACAAATAACTTGACAGTACATTCAATTTCAGGTCAGAAAAACTATTATTATTATTTTTTTATTGACTTTGTTCTGTTATGAAGCTTTCTCACCCAAAATTTGGAATTAATTCAAGGAAGTCCAACTCAATGTGGAGCTCGTTATAACATTCACCAATGTAAATAATTTTCAAGAATGTTTGCTTAGATGTTTAAATTATTCAAAAATTCTTTTAAGAGATGCGAAAATAACCATAATTGAATTAAAATATTTGGTTGGAATATGTTTTATGACATCAATAATGCTAAATGCATATGGTATGTATTCTTCTCATATATTTTTTTTATGTTGAAATATCGATTGAAGGTTGGAAGATGCTTTTAACGTATATAAGAAATTTATGAGTTAATAACATATTTTACATTTTTTTTTTTTGGAGAAGGATTTACAATTGTCGCTATATTTATCTCAAGATATAATTATTTGTAATATTTGTGAACAATGTGAATATCATTTGAAATGAGTAGTTTGTATAGAATCGAACTTTTGATTGATTTGGGCACTTGAGATCCTATGGATGAAGACATGGCTTCTGTAGACTCCATTGAATTTCATTCAGGGGAGGAACCTTACGGGATTGTATTATTTTTATCAAAAAGAAAAAAGATTAAGTGGAGCTGTTCAAAAAGGCACGTCAACTAAATGATGGTTCCATAGCAATTGGGGTTATGGATTTTCATTTCATGGGGGGCAATTTGGGATCTATTGTCGGTGAGAAACTCACCCGTTTGGTCGACTATGCAACTAATAGATCTCTTCCTCTTATTATAGTGCGTGCTTGTCAACTTAACCCTTGATAGAGTGGAGTGCTAGTCAACCCCCATGTGGTCAGGAAAATGCTTTGTTGAGTTGAATTGAGTTGACCTATGAGTTATGAGTTTTTATAGCTATCGAAAACCTAATTAGTTTGCAAACTATTTTTGTATTTAGATAATATGGAAAGAGTAAATTACTTAAGGAATTTAAATTTATTAGTGCATAAAAATGTAAAACTTTATTTATTGGTTAAGAAATATTAACTGATTAAATGATTTGAGTACAATTAAGCCAATTAAAATTCTTTAAATGCTTAGTAAAGCTTCAAAACTAGAAAAATATTAAATAATTGATTTTAGAATTTATTAAACAATTAGAACAAAAAAATCTTAAAATGTTAAGCTTAAATATTTAGTTGTAACAATATAGTTAAATATTACGTATATTGGAGCAAAAATAATGTAAAAAATATACATAGAATTAGAGAGAAGAAATTAATAGATAATTACATAATTTAAAAAAAAAAAAGGTTTGTTTGATTCTTTTGAGTTTTTTTAATTGTTTCAAATTATTTTCGAAGTAACTAAAATTTTTGTAGAATTTTTTTTCCTTTTCCTTGTAATTCGTAATAATTCGACCACTAAAAAATGGAAAAAATTTCATTGAATGAAGTTCAACTTTTGCATTAGGTCAACCACATGAATATGCATCCTCCATTCTACTCTATCAAAAGCCAAAGCTATTGCTGCAAAAATGATTCAATCCTACATAATTATCTTTATTCATATTATTTTAAATATTATTTTTCCTCTATCCAATGTTAGTACCAACATGTAGCTCTTCCAATCAAATACATCTAGTGGTCTTCATTGTATATATCTAAATTACTTATTGATTTATTCTCATCTTATCTCTCTAATAGGATTGCTCTTATCTTCTCTCAATGGTCATTTCTAAGTTTATCATTCCCATTTTTTGTTACACTTAATTTTTAACACATTACTTATTTATTACCCCTACATTATATTCTATAGTACATGGTTAGCTCAATAGCAGTTATATAGAATTTTTCATTCAACTTCAACAAAATACATCGATCAAATAGCAATATAGAATTTCAAAGGCATTCCTCCATGTAGCCCAACCTTCTTTAATTTTATAATTTTGACATCATCTCGTATTTCTTCCTTTTGAGGAATAATCAATCAAGCCTAAATACCAAGAGTTTTCACTCCTTGTCTCTTCACTTTCTAAAGTCTCCCACTATAATTATATTTCAATAATTCAATCCCATTCCCTATTAATCATAAATCCCTTAGATTATAAATTTTCTCTCCAAACTTTTATTTGGCATTGGCCTTTGATTTGGTTTCATCAATTAATATGATATCATTAACATATATCATACACCATAGAACATCATCCTTAAAATACCTAATTAATAATCGATAAGTGGTGCAAATAGATAGGGATCTTAAGGCAGAACCTTGGTATAAATCTAATGTACCATCATTAAGAACTCGCTATTTTTCCCAATTATTGTTTTTACTGTGGTTATCAACTTATCGCTCTAATGTGCACATCCTTTATCTTGTTAGAATGCTTATTTCTAACCTAATTTTTTCTCTAAAGCCTGCAATATTATATAGATAAATCTCAAGTATTCTATCATAGGCTCTCTTACAAAAAACATAGAGGTTTTCCTTCTACTCCTTACATGGTTACACCTCACTCCACTAGTCTCCTCAAAAAATAAATAGCCCCAAGTATGATATCCAAACTGATTTTTCAAAATCATAGTTTTATCTCTTAATCAATTCTCAATGACTCTCAAAAAGTTTCATGATATGGCTCATCAATCTCACACATTGATTATTTATATAAATGAGTATCTCTTTTATTTTTATATATAGGTATTAAAAGACTTTCCTCCACTCATCAAGCACACTTTTAGTCGATAGAGTTTTTGCTAAACCACAAATCTCCTTCTCCTAGACACGTCTAAACCTCAATAAGTACTAGGGGTGTAGGCTAACCCGATCAAACATAAAACCCCATGGGTTGGGTTGTGTTGATTTAGGTGTTTTGGTTGGATGGGGTTCAAAAAGCCCAACCCTAATGGTTTGGTCAGGATCTTGGGTTGACACCCTTGGAACCTAACCCGATTTGAACCTAAGCATAACCTTAATACCCCTTATCCTATTACCATTGATGTAAAGTTACCAAATGAATGTAACTAACTATTTACAGTTAACGTTTAGTTAGTTGGTTTTTAGTTAGTTGGTTAGTTGATGTTGGTTGTATTTGAAACATCTTTGATGTTTATTGTTGTCGAATTTGCAAGTTGATTTGGTTGTATTTGAAACATAACATACTTGATATTTATTATCGTAGAATTTACATGTAAAATTTGCAGGTAAAGTACAAGTCATCTCAACCCGAATGACCAACCCAACCCAACCCCAACCAACTAATTTTGTTAGGGTTGGGTTGGGTTGGGTTGGAGAGCCAGATTGGTTCAGATTGGGTTCAATTTTTCTCGATTCAAACTATTAGGGTTGGGTTAGGTTTTGGCTTCAACCCGAACCCACTCAACCCGCCACACCCCTAGTAGGTACCATTTGGACCTCGAGCCTTTGCATTGTTCATTTTTGTGACCGTTTTTTTGCTACCTCAACACCACTATGATAGAATCCACTTCCATCAATTACCCTTTAGTTATTATATTTTTCTAATTTTCGAAATGATTTTCGTTTAATAGTTTTCAAAAGTGGTTTTCTCCTATTTTTTTAATTTCTTCATATTTCACTAAGACTTGTTCGCTGTCATTTTTTACACATAATCACTTCACTAAGACTTGTTGATAATTTATGTAACTCTAAATATTTCCTTTCATCTCTTTTTTTTGCTTGTTCTTTTCTCCTCCATTTTTACCTAACTTAGCATATAATTCATCATATGCTTTGACTTCAACAATATTAATTTACCACTCTTTCGGTTCCTTCTTTTCATATTTATAGCTTTCAAAACTTTCTTCAATGTCCCTTGTCTTTTGTCAAGTTTCATAACATGTCCTTTTTATCTTATGGAAGTTTGAGCATCCTCATTCCACCACTAGGTTCATCTACCTAATGGTCATCTCCTCTTTAATTTCCAAAAAACTTATTGCTGTCTATTTTACATGTTCGCCGTTCTATCCCACATTACAAGCAAAATAAACAAGAAAAGGAAACAATTAAATATACAAAAAGGAAAACTTACTTGTACGGGGAGTATTATTCTCCAAAGTGTTCTTAACAAGTAGTAGCGAGATGATAAATAAAAAATGTCAAAAGGGAATATGAGAACCATTGCGACAGCTGCATACAAAAGGACCTGAAAGGGCAATTTGAAATACTTAACCATATTTCATCAAACAGATTGACAGAAGTAGTCAAAAGATGATTACATAACTGAACACAAAAAAATGGCATTAACAATAAGCTTAGAGTGTTTCATGATGTCTTCTCCTCGGCGGTTACTGTGTGGGAGAATTCACATTTCTTAAGCGTCTTTTTGGGTGGCAAACAGTTGTTTGTCTAATGGGTTTGGGTTGGGAGCTTGGCTAAGAGGGTGGGCTACCTTTTGTACTTAGTCAGAGGGTGCCTCTATGAGGTTTTGTACAGATTGATTATATCTTTTACCACATATATATAATTCAATACACTTTTAGTTTCTTTAAAAAAAAAAAAAACAATAAGCTTAGCGTGTGCTCGATAACTTGAGAAATTTGTTATTTTCTCAAGATAATGAGCAAGTTATGCGTTTGATAACTGTATCCATTTTTCCCTTCAATGAGATTTTTTTTTCTCATTGTAACAAAAAACAACCACGAAATATTTCTCATGAGGAAATTTTTTGAGAAATTATTTCTCAAGAAAATTTTCTCAACAGTCATACATTCCCTTATAGCCCATAGCATAGATAAACTTTAAAAAATTACTTATCAATAGGGTTCTACACTGTAAAGAAAGCATGGAATCAACTCATTTATTGCTCACAAAGCATCAAATGTGGCACAAATGAAGATCCTTGTCATGATATAATATATATCACATCACATTCAACATAAAATTGAAGTCTTTAAAGAGCTACGTTCTTCAAGCGACAAAAGACCTACGCAATAGAGGTCCATGGTGCGGTGTGCCCAAGCAAAAACAAAGCATAAAAATTGATCAAATACTCAACTCAACTTAACAAAGTCTTTTTCTAACTACATGCTATTAACAACATTAATCTATATCATCCACTCTTAACTATCAAGTGCTAAATGTTCAACTGTATTGCAGGTAGTTACATCTTTCGTAATTATTTCTATTGATATTATTTTAAGTCTTTCTTCTTTCATCGTTACTAATAATAGTTAATACATCGCACTTCTTAACTAGCACATCTAATGATCATGTAGCTGATGCCATGTAATTGGGAAAAGGCTTTGTTGAGTTGAGTCTCTCATTGATCTCCCAATCAAATTTATTTCACCAAATCTTGAATATTTTATTTCTAATTTTATGTTGTAGTGTTCTATCACATATTCATCTAATCATGTTAACATTCACATTTCCATTACACTTAATTTATTAGTGTTTTTATTTCTTTATCACCAACATTCTATTCTATACGCATTATTGACCTAATAGTAGTCCCATGAATTTTCTTTCTATTTTAATAGAATCCATCAATCATACAATAATCTAAAAGAACATTGCCACTTACCACAAGTCGTTTTTCTATGATTGGCATTACCTCTCATTTTACCTCTTGATGAACTATTAAGCCTAAGGCAGTATTGTTACCCTATATCTAAAACAATTAGCTCTACTTTAATAAGAGCTTATTTAAACATGTCATTTATTATTTAAAATCTCAACTTCTTTCTATAAAAAATATTTTATTTATTTTATCTAGATGCATTTATTTTATTTGTATGTCAAGTATATAAATAAGATCAATAATTAAGTTCAACTTAAAAATATCAAGCATCCAAGCTTTATAATAATATATTTAAATTAATAATAAAAACATTTACTATATCATTATTTTCATTTAAAAATATTTAAAATTTTATTTATTTAAATATTTTATTTATTTTTTAAATTTGTATTTAGTTATTATATCATAATCTTTATTCATATCATTAATTTATTTAAAATTTTCATTTGCTTATATATATATATATATATATAATTTAAAAAACAATAAAAATAAAAATTATTATTTGTTTACCTTTATAATACAGAAAAATTCAAAAACATAAAAAATAGTTGTTATATTAGTGAATAGTGATTATATGCCATATTTGGTTAATGAAAAAATATTTTATATTGATTACTACTTATTAGGTGATGACAAACTATTCCATATTATCGATTACATGCAAATTGATGGATAACTAGAGGTTTAACCTCTACAATTTTTCAACCTCTAATTTATTTAAAGGTTATCAAATTGTTGCTAAACAGTATGATGTAGTCCAACTGTCCAACCTCTATTCAGTTAGACAAAATGACAAATTATTCCACTCCTTGTTATTTATTGACTCTCAATCATCATTATCTCTCCACACGTATTTCTACTTACAGTAAAATTAAAACTAATATATCAAGTCTTAGTCCTACTCTCAATTCTCAAATCCTCTAGATTCTAAATTTTTCTCCAAACCTACAATTTAGCATCAACTCTAGATTTAATTTCATCAATTAACACAATATGAGCTGAAAACAATACATACCACGGACAATCTTCTTGAAAATTGTTAGTTAATTAACCATAATTATAGCGAAAAATAGAGTCGTTAGGTTGATCACTTAATCCTTGGTAAACTTACTATAATTTTTTTTTTTAAAAGAGACTATAATGTATTATATATATATTGGAGAGAAAAAGTTGTAAGAACTGTACAACGAGAGAGAAAGTAAAGTGTCTAACACAAAATCCTATGGTGAAACAATGTTGCCCCACCCACTAAGCCAGGCCCCAAGAGAATGCCCCAATGATAATAAACTATTAGCTACCCAGAAAGATGCTAACATTTGAGACTTTTCCCATACTTTAGATGTCGGACAAAACTTGTCATGAAATACTCTATTATTCCTTTCTTTCCATAATGACCAAAGAACCGCCAGACAAACCACCCTCCAATGATCCCGCCAAGGATGGCGTGTAGAGTTCATGAGAGGGAAAATGTTCCAGTCCTCCAGATCAACAATAGCATTGTCCATAACCGGGAAATGATGACACCATCTAGACCATATCTCTCTAGCGACTGGGCAGACCCAACAGATATGATGCAAAAACTCTGAATCTTGGCCACATAAAAAGCACCAGAAAGGAGAAAGACACAAATGTGGGAAACGTTTTTTAAGCATGTTTCTCGTGTTCCACTTTCCATGGCCAGCAACCCAACCCAAAAATTTAACTTTAAAGGGAACCTTGGCTTTCCAAATAGAGAGGAAAGAAGGGGATGAGGGTGTGGAGAGATCATTGAGGATGGCGGAATGGAAGGATTTGGTGCTGAAAGAGTCAGATGGATCCCATGGCCAAGACAGTCGATCAACAGCCCCAGATAAATGGCAACTCGCTAATATACTGAGTAGTGATGACACATCATTCTCATCCCTATGGGAGTGCCTATCTAGATGAAAATCCCTGGACAATGAAGGATCATCAAGATTTCGAATGAATTTGAACACAGGACTATCGTGCAATCGTGAATGGCGGTATAGATTAGGGAACAAAAACTGAAAAGAGTTGTTTCAGCACAATAGATCCTGCCAAAAACGAATGAAATCCCCATTTCCAAGTTTGAGTCTAATGAGAGGAAGGAAAACTGAATAAATGGATGAAATAAATTTCCATGGGTTCCTAAAGGTGGATCTAGGAGCTAACCCAACAATCCAATGTGTGTCACTAATACCATGCCTGCTACAAATGATCACCCTCCACAGTTGGTCCTTTTCAAGTGCGAACCTCCAAAGCCATTTTCCCAACAAAGCTTTATTTCTGCTTATAATATTTCCAATACCTAGGCCCCCCTGATCAACCCGCTTCTGAATTAAACTCCATGCCACCAGATGAGATCCATGTATCTTCTCATCATTCCCCCAAAGAAAATCTCTCGTAAGCTTCTCAATCCCTAATGCCACCTTCACAAGAATTCGAAAAACTGACAGAAAATCAGTAGGAAGAGCATCTAATACAGATTTAATTAGAGTGAGTCTTCCCCCTTTGGATAGGAAACTTCTCTTCCACCCATCAAGTCTTCTTGACACCTTAGAAACCACTGGATCCCAAAAGTCCAATCTAGAGGGATTGCCACCCAAAGGCATACCAAGATACTTCAAGGGCCACGATCAGGAGGAGCAACCAACAAGTTGAACCATAGAGTCTAACCAACCTTGATCAACATTTATACTCGCCAATTAGCACTTATCCATATTGATCACCATGCCTGAGAGCTAGCAATACGTCTTTACCACCATAGACGCATTATCAATACACCACTCATTTCCTTCTAGAAAGAGAAGAGTATCATCAACAAACTGAAGATAAGTGATTTATGTTCATCCCGACCCACTCTAAAGCGTGAAATCAGACTCTCCTTTCTAGCCTTGTCCATCATCCGACCCAAAACGTCTGCAACCAAGGTAAAGAGAAAAGGAGACAAAGGGCATCCCTATCTTAAGCCTCTTTTAGCCCCAATCTTGCCCCTAGGCCGCCCATTGATAAAGACTTAGTAAGAAACTGATCACAAACACCCTTGGATCCATTTCCACCATCTCACATCGAAGCCTTTCTTTTTAAGCACAAAGTCAAGGAAGTCTCAATTCACCATGTCGTAAGCTTTTGCAAAGTCAAGCTTGAAAAGCACCCCTTTCTTTTTACCTGTTTGATAATCCTCTACCAATTCATTGGCAACCAAAATTGCATCTACTATTTGACGTCCCTGAACAAAGGCCAACTGGTTCAACGAAATGGTATCCTGAAGAACTCCCTTCAACCTATTTGCCAACACCTTTGCGATGATCTTATAGAGACAAGTAATGAGGCTAATAGGTCTGAAATATGTAACTTTTCTTGAGACATTCTTTTTGGGGATCAAGCAAATGAAAGTCTCATTGGTGCATCCATTGACTATCCCATTATGAAAAAATTCCGCCATTACCTTCATGAGGTCGCTTTTTATGATATCCCAACAGCTTTGGAAGAAACTCATAGTCATTCCATCCGGGCCAGGTGCCTTCAAGCCCTCACAATCGAACACCGCTTGTCTAACTTCCTCGATATCAAAAGGCTGCTCAATCACTCCCCTAACATCCTTCCTAATGGGACACCAATCTAGCCCATCCACACCCCAGGATGTGCATCTCGTAGGAGTGTAAACATTTTGAAAATGATTGAGGATTTCATTTTCTATATCGATTTCAGCTTCTAAAACAGAGTCGTCCTCATGATACAACCTTAGAACGGTGTTAGCAGATTGCAGCCCTGACATAATTTTGTGAAAGAATTTAGAATTAGCGTCACCATACTTAAACCAACATCCTTACTATAATTGAGAACTCACTAGTTTGAAGTTTCTCTCATGGTTGTTTTTACCATGGTCAGTCTACCATACATATCCTTTATCAAATCATTGTACCTATTTGTAACTCTTTTCAATAAAATCCACCATGTTATATCTTTAAGTACTCTATCATGGACTTTCTCTTCATCAATACAAATTGATTTTCCAATGATCTCCTTATTGTCAACCAAAGAAGAAAGAAGGATGAAGTAGAAGAGAAGGGGGGAGACATATTTTCCGCCATCGCTAGTTCTACCAAAAAATTGATACTTCTCAAGATCACTAGATGAGATACTAAATGTTGAAAACAAGAACATATCTAAGACAAAAGGCAAGATAGAGCTACAAGCATAAACCTTGGGCCTTGTCCTTGATTCACAAAAAGAAGACTATGTATTGAAAATTTTGAATTCTTTCTAACTTCGATACCTTAAAATTTGTAGTTAATTTGGAAAATTCTAATTCAAAATGGAGAATTTTTATAAAAGTTCAACATATTAGACAAGTTTACAGAATTTGATTTAAATCTATATACTTTTAGCTCATTAATTAACAAAATATAACGGTTTATAGTATGATATGTAATCTCTATATTACTTTATGCATATTGTATAAGAACCTCTTTTATGACTTCTAATAGGAGATATATCAGTTGATTACATATAGTTTATAAATTGAAATTTTTTTTTTTTAATTAGAGTTTTGCCAATCCTATTTTCCTTCTTCCTTTAGTGGTTTACTAGTTTTTTATCCATTACATACATAATTGTGTTTCAATCTCATATATTTCTATACTTTAGGAACAAACATTTTCTAACAAGAGTCAATGTTGGCATTGATTTTTTTTCTTTTATGTTTGAAAAGTTTTACAAAAATTAAAGAAAAAAAAAAACTCAAAAGATTTTTTGGATATTACAAATTATTTCCATTTTTTATCCAAACTTGATGGTAGGTTTGTAATATTTCGTTTCTATTTAATTTTGTAATTTGATGACTAAAAAATTGATAAAATTTGTATACTTAGGAGAATTCTCATTGCATGCATAAACACTATCTAAATATAAATAAATGATCGGTAACTGCAAAAACTATTCTCCTTCAAATGCTAGAAAACGAAAGGTTGCAATCTTAGTTCTTTTAGTCTATCATCTCTAGTCCAATAGATGCCTCAGTCTACTCAAACTTACTCCAAAAAATTAAAAGAATAATTAGGGACTTTACGTATGGGTCCTCAACAAAAGAAACATTCACTTATTAATATTCTATCTTGTTTTTCTCAAAAAAAAAAAAGAAAAAAAAAAAGAAACATTCACGTTATTTGTTAGGACCCCATATATGGAGCCAAAAATCTATGATATTCCCACTTTCAGTAGCAAAAGAGGGAAAAATAAGCTCCCACTTTCAGTAGCAAAAGAGGGAAAAATAAGCTATCAAGCATTTCCTTCCTATCAATACTGAATAAAGTCACTAAACTCATGGATTACAAGAAGGTATCCAGCCATGAATAATATATACAATGATAACTTCCTATGATGCTTGGTGGTGTAGAAGCTTGCCAGAAGTTCATCATAACTCACAAGCAATTCGCCTTGTTGAACACAAGTGAGCACCAAAGTATCGAAAGATCCAAACGAAACCTCTATTGCTTTTTTTTAATCTGAGCCCAGTGTCCAAATTTAAAACCAGGCCGAGTCTCAACAAACCATAAATCCTTTAATATGAAGCGTTGTCCGGACTCGGTTTTGTCTAGATTGGCGGACAAATATTTTTGTCATTCCTAGATGTAGCACCATACTTTAATACACTTTGAAGTCCAAACTATAAACAAGTTATAAAAGTTATTAACAGGGAACAACAAAATAATAATCAAATGGAAAATGTTCCTAGAAATCAAAGATTACCAATAAAAACCGAGTGGCGCTCCTAAAGAATAACTTACTACCAACCTAACATTTTATCTATTGTCAATAAGAGAAGATGTTGTTTATGTTACCGGTTGTGATGCAGCAAGTGATACTTCTCCATGAGAATAAAGATAAAGATATGAAGTCATGCTGGTTGGAACAATTATCGTCATCCAAGTAGCGCACTGCAAATCTCAAGATGGAAAAATAAGTCAATTCACAACTTATCCACACAAAATTTGATAAAAAATGAATTAAAATCAAAGCAACTCCAATGTTTCACGTGCATAGTAAAATTTCTAGGACATAAAATTGGATGAGCCAGATCCATGATCTAAGCCCAAAAACTAACTATGTAAAGCTAAAGCCCAAAGGCAAACATCAGCTCCAATTGGATTGCCCCATTTAAACATGGCAAAAGATGTAAGCAAAACCATATACGCGTCCTCAAACTCGGTTTACACTATGCATCATGGTCATTGATCAAAATCATGCATTGACAATGTTGTATGGAGATGACCCAAGTTGATTTAGATCATTGTTGGCACACAATGTGGATTTGGATCACAAACCACATTAATCAAACTGATCTTGTACCTTACTAGAAAGCAAACCAGCAAACAAGACATTAGACTTGAATAATAGACACTGTCTGGCATCAATTAGCATTCTTCCCATAATCCCTTGATGCCAAAAGGTGCAAGACACGCAAATATTTTGGCAGCAACTCTCATTTGACACTCCAATTCACCAAACAAAACTAACTAATCACAACTCGTGTCATGTACTGCATCTGATGATTTAGGACTTTAATGAAACCAAAAGCTTAAGATGTTTGGACGTAACAAGAAGATTCAGCTCATGCTTTAATGTAAAAAAAAGGGTTAAAAGAATACACCAAAAAGTCCAGTCGCGTTTTTAAGAAGTCAAAATGGTTGGATTTGTATGAGTGGAGAAAAATCATTGAACTTGGTGAAATTCCAAGTTCATTTTTTTCTTGTGAAAAAGTTGCATTTAATTCATGAATTTTTCAAAGAGTTGGATTTTTCCTTATTAATATGAGTGCCACACTTTAGTGACTGGTCCAACCAGTGGGGAATCTAGACCCCAAGAATAAGTCTAACTGATCTTAAATATTGAGCTCTGGGAATTGGCTACATTCCTTTCTTCATGAATTGAGCCCTGATGCTTTCACCCATACACCTTTTTTCATATTGTTCATGAATCATCACCAATTAACTGGAGCTCAAGTCATTGCTATAAGAATCCTGATTTGAAAATGAATCTTACAATTTATGTTTCAACTTTCAACTTAGGGGAAAGCAATTCAATAAATAACATGCATGAACAGGTCTGCAAAAATTGACTGCTTAAACTGAATTCCAAACACTTGTAACCATATAGGTACAACCGTACAACCAATTGCCCATTAGGCCGTATGTCCCTGCCTACATGCATATTAAACAAAAATTGGTCCAGTTTCGCAGCAAAAATGAAAAAAGCTCAGAATGACTAAAGCTTAACTATACTATAAAGTATAAAAGCTCAAATGGCACGTAAGAACAAATTAGTATATTTACGAAAGTACTGAAAGTATCAATAAACAAGCTCAACATATCACGGTCTAGAGAATAACCAATTATCACAGATTCAGCAGGGAACATCAGTACCTTCCATATTTCTCTGTGCGTAAGATGATTCTGATCAAGATCAAATATTTTTGCATAATTCACAGTGGTCTGAGCAAAGACCCATATATTCACTCCCCATAACCAAACCATCATAGTCTGCAATATCAAAGCCTAAAATAAGAAACGGATTTTTAACTAGTTCAAAAATCATCAGTGGGCAAAACAAAACATACCACCAGAAGAAGAGGATTGTAATATAAAAATGCTTCATACAGAAAGAGATCCCGTAAATCTGCACTCATTCTCATGACAGAATCCCAACTAATCTGCAGTTTTAAGAGAGACACCCGACTCAGAAAAGTGCCTACAAAAATCTACCAAGTCCCAGCATTTCCATTAACAATTCAAAATGCATTTATCAAAAAATCAGCACTCTGCAAATCACAAAAACGATAAACACTGACCTTGCAGCAACTGAAAACCCATATAAAAAATAGCAACACCTAGAAAATTAACATCGACAAAATGTATAAATCATGGTCCAGAGCAACAAGAACCGCATAAAAATGCAGCTAAAGAACAAACAAACCTTGAATCTCCACAAAAGAATAGGGGATGGCATGATTGCCGGACTAATAGGTAAGCTAACAGTTTTCATCTCACTCGATAAAAGCGAGATATCCTCGTCACTTATATTTCCCGGCTCAATTGAACCTATTCAAAGACCATATACATTTAGAGAATTGCAAGAATACATAGTATATACGCCAAATCCAATAATCAAAAAACCTAAAAATAGGAAATTTTTCTACAAATCAAAAGAAAATCAGCTCTACCGGGCTCAGCGAAAACAGGCCTGCTACCAGACCGACGAATAATAGGGCTAATCGTCGAGATCGCGGCAGGACCTCCCAACATAGGTGAAGATTACAACTAAACACAACATATATGGCAGAAGCAGAACCTCCCACCTCTACGCTTCACCAACAACAATGACAACACCTACAAATTCATGGCGAATTACAAATGAACTTTTGCAAGAAACGAAAATTGAACGATTCTAGAACAAGATTACTAACGATAGAATGCGAGATCCAGTAATGCAGATAGACAGATTGTTCGAAATGCATTGGAAGAGGGAATTGAGATCGGAAGCTACAAATTTCGGAGAAATTAGGGTGTGAAACGATCGAAGAAGCAGCAGATCTAAACAAGTAATTAAAAGAAAGTTTGATTGGAAAATGGAAAGGAATTGAATCGACTTACGAATGAAGAAAGAAAATGGCTAAAGCGAGCGACAGATCGAGATACGTTACAGTTCATATGTCAAAGGAAGAAGAATTGTGGGAGGCAAGTGTCTTTCGTTTTTGGAAAGTTCTTTATCAGTTTATATTATTTAAAAAAAAAAAAATAATAATAATAATAATAATAATAAACTCAAATATCAAGAAAGAAGGACCTACACATAGTGATTGGAATTGTATATTAACACCTTTTAAATACACAGTATCGTTAGTAACGTTGCGGCTTTTTATTTTAAAGATGTACGCAAAAAAATAAATATTTATTTAAATTTTTCTTCTTCTTTTTAATTAGTTTATCTTTCCTTTATTGTATAATATTTTTTTATCTTCTCTAGATAAATCAATGAATACAAGTGAGAAGGTCAATGAAATATTATATTTTTATAGATGAATAAATGAAATATTATACAATATTAAATTATTAAAATTAATAACTTTAAGGATAAGTGAAAAATTATCTTATTAGAATATGTTTTTTTGAAAAAACCTTTCTTATTAAAATAAAATGAAGATTATAAAATTCAATAATAATGGACAATTTTTTAAAAATAAAAACTAAAATTAAAAAAATAAAAGAATAAAAAATTGAGGCTTTTTAATTTTTTAAAATTAAATTATTTAAATATTTCTAAAGTTAAAAAATAAACAACTTCCAATTTATTGTTTTTGTTCTTTATTTTAACATGTCTACCTTTTTTTTTTTTTTATTAAGATAAAATTAAATAAATGGAACAACAGAAATGATACTAGTTTTGAATGGTATTTTTAGAGGTATGATATTTTAACAATAAAGGAATGAAGATTTCTTTCTTTTTTTGTTGAATCAAAACCAATATAAATAAATTAAACTAATAAAGATGCCTTAAATGGATGGGTGGGGGATGACATTAGATGATGGGCAAAAAAGGGCAAAAAAAAGTGTAAAATTAAAAATAAATAAATAAATGTTTATTATGGTGCAAAGTAAAAAAAATGTTGGTGTGAAAAGCCGCTCCCCTCGAAGATTATGGGATCAAAGAAAACTAGATAAACTAGACAATAGTATACAATAAGGAGAGCAAAACCAAAGCTTTGACAAAGCCAAATAAGCTCGCAACTACTCTCTAACTCTTTTACTCTTTTGAGGTAAGGAAAAGTTTATTCCTAATCTCTTAAAAATATGGAGACGTTTCTTGCCAATTAAGTAGGAAATGAATAAAATTTCAGTTCAAAAAAGCATATTTATAATTTTGTTGTGCGCGCGCCCATGAGTTGTGATTGTTATTACTGAAGGAAAAGAGTCTGCTACCATATATGTTGTCTTTAGTCATAATCTTCTCCTATGTTTGAAGGTTCTATCGTGGTCTCGACAATTAGTCCAATTACACGTCAATCTAGTAATGTATAGCTTCATAAAACTCAATTGTGTGAATTCTTTTGATAATGTTAGTGTAAAATTTGATCAACTTCACTGTTAAGGTCTCAATTCTTTACCTGCAAATAAGGGTGTCAAATTGGACCCAGACTCGTTTGTCCGCTTTAGTCTGGCCCACTTTAAAATAAGTAGGTACAATATTTTTTAAAAAGTTGGTTAGTATAGACACAAATTTAAAAATCGGGTCGAATTCAAACATAGACTAAAAAAATGGGTACCCGATTTATACTTAATATAAGGGGTATATTCTACAAATCCCTATTATAATTTGTCAATGTTCTAGTTCAATCAAATCTTTTTTACTTATATTTTTTGCTCAATCTTTATTTTTTATTATTATCTTCTTCTTCTTTTTTGTTTTTCATAACTATTGGCATAAAATTTTTATTTTTTATTAAAAAAATATACTTTACCATTATATTTTTTTTTTAAACACAAAGTTACGGACAAAACCGAGCTACCTAATTTTTAAAATATACAGGTAGTACAAATACTTATTTTATATTTTTTAAATTGAATTAGGTACGGATTCACTGTATGTGTTATTACAAGGCATTGTTCTTATCGTACCTGTAACCGTTCCCTAAACAAAGAACTGAGAATAATTATTCCGAGGAATACCTAGTGCCAACCAATGAACCCCGATTGCCTAAATCAAACTTGAGTTGACCAAAGTAGGAAAATCAGATATGAATTTCTTATATGTATTAATAATTTATCTTTTTCTTGGTCAATCTTGGAGGTGTTTATGGTGGGGGATCAAGGCCCACCTGCTAAGGCGGTGGCACCAAGTTGTGTCTCAAGTTGTGACCACCAAAGGTCCAAAGTTACAAATATTTATTCCTTACTATTTATTTTGAAAGCTACTAAAATCACTCATTCAATTCTATCAGTCCACCCATCTAAATTAAAAAATAAAAAATAAAAAATAATTTTATGAAAAATTACTAAAATAGATATATAAAAACTATTTTACTCTCTCATTATCTTCTCACCCATCCATTCTTCAACCATAAAGCCCTAGCTTTAGTTATAAAAATGAAGAAATCTTTACTTTTATACATTATAAGTTAGATTTTTTGTGTTATTTGTTTATTTCTATCAAGATTTAAACCTAAAATCATGATAAAAAGGGATTAAAATGGGGAGGAAAAAGAGTTTTGAAACCCTTTCTTTGCCGGTCCTAATGATCTGTCCCGTCAACCAAGGCCGGACAAGTCGCCTCTGTTCGGCCCACGACTGTCGAATAGGTCCCTATCTATCCATTTTTATAACCAATATAAGGAGCTTTATGGTTGAAGAATGGGTAGGGAAGGAGAGAGTGGGAAGGTATGATAGTTTCTATATGTCTATTTTAATAATATTTCATGAAATTATTTTTTATTTTTTAATTTAGGTGGGTGGAGAAAGAGGATTGAGTGACTGATTTTAGTAGCTTCTTTTATTTTTAAATATAAAAAATCTGAATTTCATATTAATGGGCCTTAAATTTTTATCCGAACACCAGGGCTCTTAGTGGGTATTAATCGAGTTTCGAACATGGGTGCCAGTCCAGATTGAGGCCCAATCTACTGAACTCCCGGCCCAAATCTGAGTTTTGGCTTGCCATTAGCATTACCCGTAATGCATATCTATATCTATACCAATAAATATTTACATCTATTAACTACGTCGTGCTGTAAAAGTTGTGTACCTTCAGACACAATCAAAGGCATCGTTGACAAACAGTAATGCCACACCCACATGCACGCAGCAGGTGATTTCATTAATTACTTTGTATCAGATTTGGTGGTACAACAAAAATCCCCCCTCCCCACCAACACTCACAGTGCAATCTTATTTCATTAATTTACTATCCAAAATACCTTATTCTCTTAAAACACTTTTAAGAATTGTTTGGTACAACTTATCGTCGAAAAAAACACACTCAAAATCCTATGATTACATAAAATTAGATAAAGAGAAATACACAACAACTCAAAAATATACATGAAAAAACTTTAAAATTAGACCATGGCATTGTCACTTAACAAGTACCTTAAAAAAATTAAACACCTAAATTTTTTTTACAACAAACATTAACATATCTAAAACTCTGTTACAAAAATCAATAATATAAGAAAGAGAATACCTGAGATAAAACTAGAATTCAAATCGCGTCATTTGCATAAGTTCAATTTGCAAGCCTTCCCTTGGGATAAGCTTCGTTTTCTTGTCAATTTCTCACATGTTGAGATTGATCCATGAATAATAAAGGACCTCTTTTATACTCTACAGTTGCAATACTAAAAACTATAACAAACAAGGATTCATCATTTTAATACAATTACACCAACATGGTTTCCTAATTCTAATATAATTAGATCATAAGACAATTATGTTGGAAAAATAGATGGAAAATCTCATTTTAAAATGAATGAAAAATTAGGAGGATGGAAATGTATCTTAAATGGGTGTGTTCATTCACATAACACTTTTTCATTTAAAGGGATGTGGCCTTTTAAATGATGTCTATTATCATGTATAGACATGTATTTAGGATTTGTCTCTTTCCAATGGTGTCTCTTAAATTTACACCCTTTAGCTAAGTATAAATAGTCTCCACTAGAGTCATTTATAAAATGATTAGATTAGATTCAATTAGAATATACATTATTCATTTTTGTGGTAGTGTGTCCGTGAAAGTACTACACATATGTTGGTTCGTTGTTCTTGTAATTATGAGTGTTACTGTTACAAGATGTGATCGTTTTATCTTGAGAGACAATCGTTAGATGACTGTTTGTGTGTACAATTTCTTATTCTTTGTTCTACCTACTCGCGCTATTGGGTAAGATCGTTTTTGCATGCTATGGTTTGTGTTGTGCGGCACATTTCATAAAATATTTAAAAATGTGGGGGTATTTGGCATAGGTAGCAATACCTGAACCTTAAAACGGTGAAAGTAATGCCTAAAAACCATTTTATTCTAATTTATGAAGTGTAAATGAATTTTTAAAGAAAAATTAAAGGCTCATGGATCTATTGCAATGAGAAAGATCAATAGAAAACGTGAATTAGAGTACTTTGACATCTAAAGTATGCCCAAAGTATTTGATACATTATACAAGATATCTAATAGTACTTGAAGGATATAGTGAGGCAAATGACACTAAATCTATAAGTAAATATATGTGCTCACAATTGAAGGAGGCACGACATTTTGAAAATCCTCAAAACAAACTAGATTCACAATAGAATCTTAGTTTATAGCTTTGGATAAAGCTAAAAAAGAAGCAAAATGACTTCGTAATTTTTTAGAGGATGCTCTATAATATGTATACATTGTGATTGTTATTCTGCTATTGCTAGAGTACATAATAAAATGAATAATGGTAAGTCTAGACATATACGTTGAAGACAATAATACCAGTAAACAATTACTTGAAGATGAAATGATTTTCATAGATTATATTAAATCAAATGACAACCTTGCAGATCCATTAACTAAAGGTTTGTTAAGAGCTCAAGTAAATTCTTTATCAAGGGGGGTGATATTAAAGCCAATAACAAAATAATATTTTATAGTGAAAACCAACCTAGATGACTGGAGATCCCAAGAACTAGGTTCAAAAGAGACAACTAAGTTATGAAATATGGTGTAGCACTTTGGAAACTAAATTCCTACCCATTCCTACAATGTAATAGTGTTGCCTGCAAAATAAGGAAAGATAAGCATTGGTTTTAATGATTCCTATGACATAGTAATTATGTGGGGTATGACAAGGATATTCTTAATAGGAAATCACCTATGAATGTGTAAACTGGGCCAATTCTATAAGGATGTTTAAGGCTTAAATTCTCTAAAGCACTCGTGAACCCGAGAATTGTTTAGGGCCAAAATAAACACAACTGTGAGAACCAATAATGTTTAGAAAGAAATTGTGTGAATATTATTGTCTTGGTTTACATAAACGACTGAACAATTCAAGACATCACATTCACTGATTTGTCAGTAAATCCGTTAGTATCTCATTAGGGAAGGTTTAAAGTCAGAAGCTACCTATCCTTATGTAATTCCATTATACCAGTATTCTCTCAAGTGTTTTGCATTACATTATGCATTAAAAATTCATTTATGTGGGGGATAGATTAAAGACTGCAATTTTCATTTATGTGGGGGATTGTTGGAAAAATAGATGTGAAAATCTCATTTTAAAATGAATAGGAAATTGGAAAGATGAAAATGTGTATTAAATGAGTGTGCCCATTCACATAATATCTATTTATTTAAAGAGATTTGACCTTTTAAATAATGTCTATTATCATCTATAGACATGTCTTTAGAAATTGTCTTTTTCCAATGGTGTCTTTTTGATTTGCACCCTTTAGACAAATATAAATAGTCCCCATTAGAGTCATTCATAAAATGATTAAATTAGATTCAATTAGAATATACATTATTCATTTTTGTCATAGTGTGTCTGTGAGAGTTCTACACATATGTTAGTTCGTTATTCTTGTAATTTGGAGTGTTACTGTTACAAGATATGATCATTGTATTCTGAAAAACAATCGTTAGTAGACTATGAGTATCAGTGCGGGACAAAATTGTCCTAAAGACATAGAGTCAAACTCTAACTTTGATCAATTTACTTCTACTTTGTAAGTAACACACTATATCCTACAAATTATCCATCTTTAGTAAGACCAAAATTACTTTCTAAATACAACTAAAAATTCATGTATGAACCAACCCCAACACTAATAGCTTGTAATATATGTATTAATAAAATATATTTATCATAAGTATATAATTAAATCTAATTGCACTGGAGTCCCTTAATCAATAAAGAGCCACCCAATATACGTGGCCATGTGTTGATTCAAAGGATTTGGGTGCCCAAACAACACAAAACATTATCGATCTAATAAAATTAAGTGAGAATTTTATCGTTTAAATTTCTTTTAAAATATTATGTTAATTGGTTGTAAAAACATTAAAGTCTTGATTAAAGTAGTTTATTAATTATAACATATTAATTGCTTAAAATCTTTCAATTAAAGAGTAATGCCAAACGAATTGAAGATAACGTACCAATTGTTATAAATCTTGGGCCACAATTTATAACTTTAATACACTTATTAAAACATTTTTCCCATCAGTCTCAGCTTCTTCCCCTCTCTTTCTTCTCAGTTTTGGCTTTGATGATGGTACCCTCTCATCCATACATCTAGTACGTATAGATATATATGCAAGAGAGAAGAAGGAAAGAAAGAAATTTAGATTACTAAACATATGTATAGCATTTTATATATTGTTTTGGTACCTGGATCTTGTGGCCATTGAGAAGAGGGTGATCTAAAGCTGGTTGGTTGTGTCCATGAACACAATTTATAATATCACCATCTGGGCTCTGCAAAATATATATATATATATATATATATAAACATAAAAACCAAGAAAACCCAGATGAAAAAATCAATCAAAAAATAAGATTAGAAAATAAAAACAAATAAAATAAAAATATTTGTGATATTAATTAATTGAGATCTTCCTTTATCTTATTTATTTTGATAACTTAGGTGCGACTAATTCCATCGAACGATGAGGCTCAAATTATGTCCTCCTAAATTATAAATTCCAGCTCTAATTACTTCACCTGGTGGTCTTTCCTTTATCATATTAAGAGTAGTTGTTCTACACCTTCTAGTTTCATTAAAGATATAATATAATATAGAGAGATTATTTTAATGAATGGGGGACATGAGAATGAATCGTGGCTGGCTGCACTTGAAATGTTGGGATGATGATGATGGTGACCGTGGCAACGGGAACAAAGGCCAACGTGCGAGCGTGGACCTACCAACATCATCCTCGTGACAGAGAGAGAGAGAGACGAACCTACCATTAGGGGATTACCAACCACGGAGCTACCGCCTAAACAGGAAGTGACTTTCGTATGCCGTCCCTCAAGGGTGCACAAATGGGCCCTTTGGCTTCCCTTGGTGCCCGACATCTCTATAATTAATTTCCGAGACCCTATCCATTTATCTATACATCATCATACTTTGATCCTTAGAATAATTAAATTGGGGCCAGCTTCTATTTGCTGGTCGAGGAGTTGACTTTGTTTTTTTTCTTGTTGTTTTTACTTTTATTTTATATTTCCTTTATTGTTTAATTTAAAATAATTTAAAAATATATATTTAAAAATATACTTAAGTTGATTTAGTAATATATCATATTATTATCACATTATAAGAAAAAAATGATGCATCACATTATCATGTATTGCAACTATTTTAGATGGCATCAGATGTAATGTCGTCTATTATAAGATTTTTCAAGACTTATAATGATAGTTAAAAAAATATTATTATACTTGAGTATAATAACACTTTATTAAAAATTATTACCTTAAATAATTTTTAATGACACATATCCATAAAATATTATAAAAATTATATCATAAAAAAATATTTTTATTGTAGTGAGGAAACATTTATCGTATACCACATCAGCATAAATATAGTTTTTGATATAATTTTCAGATCATAAAAGCATTTTTATTTTTATGTAACCTCGTATACAAATATTTGATGTTAGAAATACAATTTTTTAAAAGTTGGTGCGAGATTGAATTATTTTTGCTCATCACGTAAGGAGTTGACTTTTATTTTTCCTCCTTTATTATTTAATCATCAAGTTATTTATATTTTATTTAATGTATGTGTACATTACACACTAAAATAATTGCTTCTTTTGATAAACCAAATGCAAATTATCTTTGTCCAGCTCAAGGGATTATGGATTTATTCGAAGATTAATTCACATCTCATATATGTACATTGTTCAAGGTATGAACTCGTTTTCTTTTTTAGTTAATTATGATTTTTACTTAATTATAACTTTATATCTTTAATCATATAACTTTAATATCAATGATTTATGGATATCTATGTCACATACAATAGATGTTATCATATTTTATTTAATAAATTAAATTTTGATTTAATATTTCATGTACTTGAAAATGTGAGTTATAAAATTGGATACTAACAACCAAACGTACGCTTGCTGGTTTAATTTGATACTTGCAGCCAAACACTGGGTCAACTTTACAACGTGAATGCGGCAGCATTACGAACGGGATAGTGTATCAAAACTCATTCCGTGGTCCCGCGCCTGTACGACTTGAATAAGTAGCCGCATCCTTCGTTTACGCACACGTGTACGTACAAATAAGAGGAACCGGACTTTGACAGCTGGTATTTGTCCATGTTCTCCTACCAACTTATCATATTCACTTATAAAAATATTCCAATTGGCATTCGTCCCACCACCTTATATCATCTCATATAAATTGATAAGAATGTTCCCTGGCTATTTTATATAATAATTATTTTTGACATTCCAAGAACCTATTTCAATTTATCTCTCTATATTCATTAATATATTTCTATTAATTGTTGTTCTCTAGATTGACTTTGTGAAAGACTAAGAAGTCCATGCCTAATGCTCTGGACATAGTTGTTCTTGCAATCCTTCAAGTCTCAATCAATCTTTGCTTGATCTTTTTAGGTTCAAGACCTAAAGCAAATAGTTGTGTGCAATAACATAAGAAAGCTTAAATTTCAAATCAACTAATTTATGTCCAACCTAAAAAGATTAAACAGTTTAATCACATATAGTTTGTAAGCAAGCGAAGTAAATAATATTGGAGAAATTTATACTAAAATATAGTCTTACATCAAATACTAGCAAGTTCATCGTATAGAATATTATGTTAGATTTATCAATCATTACTACAGAGGTCTTTTAAAGTAAAACTCCACATATAAGCTTATAGGGGAAGAATTTTGAGCACCTATCAAAACCCTATCAACGAGCGCAGCATTTGACAATAGCAAGGTTCAATAGATCACTCACTTGGTTAGCTGAAGAATGCGCACAAAATGTAAAGCTTGGCATTAATGGACTTGGGGAAGAAAACTCTAGGTTGTTTGATTCGCAACATCTATTGAATAAAAAATCATCGAGGTTCTAGATAAGTTACAGTAGAATCCATCCAAACAAAATGAAGATTTGCAGGTGAATACAAGTGAATACAAAAAGAAGAATGCGCATAAAATGCTTTCTTTGTGTTCATGTCTAATGATCTGGACCTAGTTGTTCTTGCAACCCTTCTAGTCTCAATCAATCTTTGCTCGATCTTTTTAGGTTCAAGACCTAAAGTAAATAGTTGTATGCAATGGCATAAGAAAGCTTAAAGTCTAAACTAGCTAGTTTATGCACAACCCGAAAAAGATTAAATAGTTTAGTCACATATAGTTTGTAAGCAAGTGAAGTAAATAATATTGGAAAAATTTGTACTAAAATATAGTCTTACATCAAATACGAGCAAGTTCATCATATAAAATATTAGTTTAGATTTATCAATCATTACTACAAAGGTCTTTTAAAGTAAAACCCGACATACAAGCCAGAGGAAGAATTTTGAGCACCTATCAAAATCATATCAACAAGTGCAACATTTGACAATAACAAGGTTCAATGGATCACTCACTTGGTTAGTTGAAGAATGCGCACAAAATATAACTCTTGGCATTAATGGAATTGGGAAACAAAACTCTAGGCTGTTTGATTTGCAACATCTATTGAATGAAAAATCATCCAGGTTTTAGACTACTTGTAGTAGAATCCATCAAAACAAAATGAAGATTTGCACGTGAACACGAGTGAATCCTATCTCACTTCTTTGAGAAAAAAGGTACGGAAAAAAATCACGATCGTCGAGGAACCTTTTATAATAAAGTACATTTTTATTAAACTCAAAAAATAATATAAATTGTAAAGGCTCCCCATACTCATTAAATTTCAAACAAAATTTCAATTTTTTAGAATGGAGACGTATTGGAAATTAATGATCTTCAACATGTCATATGTTTAGAGCATCGACCGAACCATCGAACCGTCGGCTCATTGACCAACCCAATCAACGCGCTCGCGACGACGACAGTCGACTCATGCAAAAACGTCAAACAAACTCAAAAACTCCTCTAGTCTTCCGAAATAACGGTATACCAATGCCGCAAATGGGCCCACACACCACAGCGACACATCCGCGTTTCCTTTTCGAACCAAGTACGCTTTAACAAAACTGGCTTCCGATCCTCTGTATTAAAGTCACTGTACAGTTCTTTACCATCCGACACGTCATCTCAGTTTGAAATACGAAATCCTGATGTCACACTGACGTCTGTTCGAACTATTGGACTTTGTGGAGTAGTACACAGAGAACAGGGGAAAAAGTTTAATAGAGGATCGAAGTCTAAACTAAAGTTAACTAAAAATCCAGGATTTCGCGTCCGGTTCAATATTTTAATTTTAGTGTGAATTTGAAAAAAAGAAGAAGAAAATAACGATCCCGAAGGAGGAGGGAAATGATGTTGTCAAGTATGATATTTCCTATGTTTACGCGGAAAGGGGCAGTTTTGACAATTCGTGGACTAATTTTTATCTGGAAAAGGAGTTTTTAAGTGCCTGGAGTTATCATTGCTTTCGATGAACTGGTTTGCACTAGCAGAAGAAAACCGCGAGAAGTAGAATCCATTGATGCCCGGATAGGATCACTCGGAGCTCCAACGGAACTCTCTTCCGCTTGTTCTCTCCAGGTTTCTCTCTTTCTCTCTTTCTCTGTTTCTCTTGAGCTCTTGATCTTGATCTTTGATGGTGTTTAATGTGTTCTTTAGTTTCCAATGTGGTGTTTTGGATTCGTTTTTTTTTTTTTGTTTTTGTTTTGATTCTGTGTTTGAAGTTTGATTTTGCGGTTTCAAGATTTTGTGGTAGGGTTTAGATGGAAACTTTGATTTAAGATTTTCTTTTCTTTTTGTGTTTTTGCTGATTTTGGTAGTCTGTTTGGCTGGCATTGATTGGAAAGTTCTTGTTTTTCGGCGCGGATTTAGCGATCCGAACCCGGTCTTTTTTTTTTTCTTTTTTTTTTTCTTTTTTATGCTAAACTGAGAAACTTCGTTTATTGTGTTTTATGATTGGATTGTTGATGTTTGTTCTAATTTTTTATTCATATAAAATGTTTTTTATTTTGAGGATTTTAGCTGAAATTCTGTTGAATTTCGCTTGATTTCAGCTCTTAAAATGGAGGAGCGCGGACGGGAGAAGTTTTCCGCCATGTAGGTCTTTGGTTTCTTCCACTTTAGGGTTTTTCCGGATATATTAAGGATCGTTTGTCAAAGCAAGTTTTGTTGAGAAGTTTCATTGAGGTTGACCTAATGGAGAAGTTTGGCATAAAAAACTTGATCTTGACTTTGTACTTCAGCTTAATGGTATTGAGAAGAGGAGTAATACTCAAAAGTTGAGATCTTAATTTGGTATTTTGTTTGGGGAGAAAGAGTTGTGAAGAGAGAGATTAGGGTATGGCTGTGGCCCATCCCTGCAACTGTTACAGAGTTTCAACACTTCTGAACACTATTTTGGACTCACAACAGATTGGGAAGTTGGAAGATCAGTACAGTTTGGGAGAGCAATTGGGTTGGGGGCAATTTGGTGTCATCAGGGCTTGTTCTGATAAGTTTACTGGAGAGAAATTTGCCTGCAAGTCTATTGCAAAAGAGAGATTGATCACACTGGATGATGTCCGAAGCGTTAAGCTTGAGATTGAAATTATGACGAGGTTATCGGGGCACCCAAATGTTGTGGATCTGAAGGCAGTTTATGAAGATGATAATTTTGTGCATTTGGTCATGGAGCTTTGTGCAGGAGGGGAACTGTTTCATAGGTTGGAAAAGCACGGTAGGTTTTCGGAATCTGAGGCTAGGATCCTTTTCAGGCAGCTAATGCTGGTGGTTATGTATTGCCATGACAAAGGTGTTGTCCATAGAGATTTGAAGCCTGAGAACATTCTTTTGGCCACGAGGGCATCTTCATCTCCCATCAAATTGGCAGATTTTGGCCTTGCAACTTATATCAAGTCTGGTAGGGCTTTTATGTTCATTTTCACTGTGTACCTCAACATTTTAATCTTTTTATCTGATCAGGCTGTAAGCGTTTATTGCATTTTACTTTGTAGGGCAGAGCCTTCATGGGACTGTTGGGAGTCCATTTTATATAGCCCCAGAGGTGCTTTCTGGGGGCTACAATCAGGCAGCTGATGTATGGAGTGCAGGGGTTATCCTTTACATTCTTCTCAGTGGGATGCCACCCTTTTGGGGGAAGACTAAGTCAAGGATTTTTGATGCTGTTAGGGCAGCTAATTTGCGGTTTCCATCTGATCTTTGGGATCGCATATCTGCTTCTGCCAAAGACTTGATCAAAGGAATGCTCTGTACAGATCCAGCCCAACGACTCACTGCTGAACAGGTTCTAGGTATGTTGTCCACCATTCTCAGCTGATGAGTTGAAGTATTTTCCATGGTCAATGTATCTCTAAGGTTCTGAAGCTTTAAGATTAGGATTGATGCAGCCCTTAATTAATGAAGACGATGAGCAAAAAGTTTTGATTCCACAAAAGATTTTCTTTTTCTTTCTTTTTTTTTTTCTTTTAGAGGTATCTCTTTTCTTCTTTCTCAAATTTTTTTGGGAGGTATGTCCATGTTGATAGTTCTCAAATTTGCAATATTCTTCTTTTGGTGTCCTAATAGCTAAACTGGGGATTTAAGTATTCCTGCCTTGCTGGCACTGCTGAATTAAAATGAAGAGTAATAAAAAAAAAAAAAGCCAATCAAATGTGGAAAAACGAAATTATATAGTATGCAAATATATTATTTCAATGCTGCTTTAAGTTCTACTGGTATTCTCTTAGTTAAGGGTGTGTCTCGGTTGGGTTGGATCAGTTTTGAGCCAGATGCTTGATTGACTTGACTATGTTATGTGTTAAGCCAAAATACCTGTTTCAGTCTGATTTCTCTGAATGAGAATAAGGCACAAATCTGAATGAAACTGATCTATTTTTTATTTTTTTTTAGAAGAAACAATACTTATATTTAAATGATATAAAATAGTAGTTTTACAACAATCTGAATGAAACTGATCAGTTTCAGTAACCCACAATTTATTCAAGTGTAAACCCCAGAGAACGACATGCTAGTCTGCTATTCTTATATGCGAAATCTTTATGTCTTGTGCTATATGTCATCACTTGATATTTTGTAATGAAGCCCTTAATTCTCAATTTTTTTAATTTTTTATTATGTCTCTAAGAATTCTATTTAAGTGGAAAAAGTTATGTTGTAACTAGACTGCCTCATGGCTCTTCCGATGTTTTATATACATGATCTATTTACTTATTAAGTAGAATTATACTTTGATGCCTAAGTTGGAGAATACGTTTGAAATTTAAGTCTTGGGAGGGAGCCTTACATTTTATATTTACTTTTGAGCGTTATCCATAATTATTTTTTCATCATCTTCCTTATTGCAGAACACTCCTGGATGAAGGACCATGCGCAACTAGCAGAGGAACCATGTGTGTGTGAAAATGTTAGCTGTGGTCATCTGGACTTGGATAATGATTCTTTCTCCACACCACTTATCTCCAAGAACCGGGATATCAGCTTTGGTTCTGAGGCCCCTGATGTCCAACCTGGGGATTCACCTGCGTTCACTTGCAAATCTTCATTCTCTTCTTTCTTAATGGATACTGCCGCAACTGGCCTGGAACCCCGAGGATTCTCATTCCGTAGCTGTTGTGAATCAAACAGCCTAGAGTTTTCTTCTCCGATTCCATCAATGCCAAGCTTTTCTTTTTGTGCAAATTCTCCATCTGACCAAGTGAATGATCCATTGAACTTCACTGTCAATGTTGAACCAGTTGATGCAATTGCAAGAGGTACCCGAAATTCTACCTCATTTTTACTTTGGTTGCTTGGAAACTCTGACCTGAACCATTGTTCTTTTCGGGTACTGCAGAGACCAGCTTGGGGAAGCTCTTTATGCCATTGCATGCATCTATTTGCTTAGGTTCTGAACTTGGAAAAACTGGTCAAAGGTTGATTGAGACTCGAAGAGTTGCAAAAACAGCTGGGTCCAGAGCATTGGGCATCGGCAGCAAGAGGAATCGTACAATTGGACTTGGAGAATTTGAGCAGCTTGATCTCATGGCGACAGAGTCGGTAATTCGCTGGGCTTCTTGCACTCATCTACCTAGTGCTCCATCCCTCAGGTCCTCCCTTGTCTGTTGAAATGTTCTTTGGTAGATTGTAAAAGATTGAGGGTTAGCCATAGAAGGAAGAAGTTTAACAAAATAATTGTGACCAATTCGTGAAGTAGTGATCAAATGTCACAATATTCAAACGTAACTGAGAGGCTGAACTCTGGTGTCTGCGTCCGGCTTGATTGTGCTAGAGTGTGATGAGTGATGATGCTTTTCTTCTAATTACAGTGGTCTTAACAAGTCACAGCAACAGGGTGTGTGTTTGAGTTGTATCCGTTCCAAGTTATTACATGCTCATGGAAATTCTCAAGAAGAACGCTTTTAACATAATTATTTGTATGCCCTTCTTTGATGCCAGTCAAGTTAAAATGGTTGCTTCAAAATGTTTTTTTTTTTTCTCTCATTCAGGTAACATTATCCAGCTTGTAGGTCCTGAGAACAGGCAATTAGGTTGGGGGTAAAATTTGTGTATTGCCGTGGCTTCTCTTGGGGATTCCCTCACTTTCATCTGCAATGGGCTGAAATCTCTAAAATTATGTGTTTTAGACATTACCGATTTTCTTGTTTTTTGGGTGGGAGACATTACTGATTTTGTAATCTTGTAACCAAGTATCCTATTATAACTGTTAGTTTTGTGTTTGTAAATGAAAATTTGAGATAATTTTGTGGTGTCTTATATATTTTTAAATGAACATTTGAGATGATGAAGGATCGTTACTAACTAAACATATACGTGTATTAATTAGTTGATAATTATTCGATAAAATTAAGCTGAATGGCCATGTGTTTAACTGTTTATATGATATAACTAATCTTTTAAACCTCCTTTCAGCATGTATTTCAGTAAGAGAGAGTTGTGAGTTTGACAAAGTGCCCCGTTTGGTGTAGAATTTAAAAACAGATTTTGTGTTTTTAAATTCAAGATTCCTTCAAAACTTGTTTGGTTGGGGTGTTTTTAGAGTATTTAAAAATTATATTTTAATTTAACTTCAAAATTTTTGAAGAAAACAAGAATATAATAAAAAGCTGTTTTCCTTATTTTCTAAAAATAAACTCTAAAAATAACTTTTTAAAATTGAATACCAAACTACCCTGATGTCATGGCTATGTTATCTCATGCACCGTCATGTCTTTTTCTTTGTAATTAGAGGTATTTTTGTAATCTTGGGGGGTCAGTATGATTGGCCTCATATTTTGATGTTTCCTTTTGGGATTAGTATAAAAGCTTAAGATCAACCTTGTAGGGGAGGTGGTAGTCGCCTAGAGGTAGTACTTAGGCGTCCCCTACAACCGAGTGTCCTTGTAAAGCTATCAACGTGTGTCCCTTGTGGTTGCTTGCTATTGCTAGCTTGTGGTTCTCTAGTGATACCTACTCCCCTAGGGTGTGTGTGTATTCCTTTCGTGCAAACACCAATTGTAAAACATTTACTTGAGATTAATACAAATATACTTTCAATTACTTGTTGCATGTTCTTGTGTGTGTTATTGTTCTTTACTTGCAAATTAGCTTACCTTGTTACTTGATATTACCTGGTGTCGCACGGGTATTGCCTTGCCTTATTGACTCGCTCGTGACAAGTGGTATCAGAGCTTAGAAAAGAGAATGATTATATAAAATCGGTCAACTAAGGATAGGTTGGATGAATTAGAAGCCCAAACAGCCCAGTCTGCTGAGATGACAACTATGTTGGAACAACTAGTTGCGAAGATGCAGTTACTTGAAAGGAGTCACCAATCATACAACGAATCTATGGCCGCTATGGGTGAGGAAACCCATAGTGCGTCCCAGGAGGTTCGAGAACAGCTCGATGACATGAATGCTAGGTTGAATGTCCTCACCAAACTTGCTAGCGCGACTGGTCCGAGGGAGACAGAGAGTCGAAAAAAGGTGAAGATCCCAGAACATAAGCATTATGGCGGAGCTCGAGATGCAAATGAGTTGGAGAATTTCCTGTTCGATCTTGAACAATACTTTAAGGTGGCAAAACCAGAGACCGAGCAAGATAAGGTCTTTATGGCTACCACGTATCTAGCTGGTGATGCCAAGTTGTGGTAGCGAAACCGTTGCAGAGATATTGTGTAACTACCCACTTTTCATATATGACGTCATGATGACGAAGAATGGCCAACTTTAGGTCTTGTGTATGTATTAAATGTGTATAATCCTTGTATTTGTGTGTATACAAAGTATTTTTAAATGTGTTTTAGGGCTATTGGTACCCTAGGTGGGTGCAAGAAGCATGCTTCTAGGTGAGCTTGAAAAAAATAAGAAATAAAAAATAAGAATAAAAAAAATTGGCGGTGTGTGCATGATTTGAACCAAGTGTTACACCTAATGGCAGCCACTTAACCATGAAATTGGCACGTAATGAGCTAGCTGGCACAACCAAATTCAGCTTGTTTACATGTTTTGGCTTGCTAGCAAGCTATTAGACTATCTTAAATTTGCTGAAATTGAGAGAGGATTAAACTTGCTGGAGTGCTAACTGAAAGAGGAAAACAGAGGAAGAAAGGAAGAGGAGCTTGATGCTGGAGCTCCAAAACTGGGATTTGCAGCTAGAAAGTGTGGTTTTGATACTGGAATTGACTGATTTGCTGGAGGATAATCCTTGGTTGCTTGGTAAGTAATTCCATGGTTTAAACATTGATTTTCATGGCTGAATTTTGATCAATGGTGGTTTTGATGTTGGAATTGTACCAGTTATTGGCCAAACTCATGGACGAATGACTCCTTGATAATGGGATCACTTTCTAAGTCATTGGTGGGTGTTTTACACATTGATTTTCTTTGGCTAAATTGGGTGTTCCAAGTTTTGCTGGAACAGAGTTTTGGAACCAAATTCCAGGGTTAAATTATGATGTTTTAATGTGCTTCATTGCTGGAAATTGGTCTAGTTTATATGCTGGAAATTCATTTACAATGTACTGATATATTTATTGCAGAGAGTTGATAAGAGATTTGACTAAGAATTGAGTATGGTATATGAATATAGATGAGGTGTTGATAACTTGCTGAAAATTTAGTCTATTTGGTTAATGCTAAGGTAAATTGAATTAATGATGAATTTTGACTCATTTGATGAGTAATTGATTAATACGTGTTGCTGGAATGGTTATTTATGTGTGTGCAATGTAATTACAGTGAGTTGAATATGAATGGAATGATGATTTGTGAACACAATTAAGGAGTTGATGATGTGTACACATTGGTGATTTGGCTCCAATCAAGTGTGCAGTGGACTTATGCAAAATTTTATAGTTGTGAGTATTTCTCACCTTAATTCTTCATTTATAGCATTGTATATATATGCAATTGAATTATTGAATGATATACATTATATTATATACGTGCATTATATTTATGATCATAAGCACGGATTTTATGCATTAGAATGACCTTAGGTATTTAGGTGTTCTTTGGGGAAATGTGCCGACGGAGTACTTGAATTGATACTTTATAAAAAAGACTTTCTGAATCACTGAGTAATGTAAGGGTATAAGGATTAGTTGGATAAAGTATTGGTCTGAACTCATGGCGTAATAGGGGAAGTGTAGACAATGTTATTATGATGTGACATCCTGTCGAGACTTTTCTATATTTTTATGAAAATGATGCATAATTTTATGTTTCATTTAAAAGCATGTATCGTGTGTATTTCATTGATGCATTTAAATTTATCAATGTTATTTCAAGTAACAAACATGTTTTATATAAATGCATATGTGGACATTACTGTGAAAAATATTCACTGAGCTGGTTGAGCTCATCCCATTTTTTCCTATTTTCTTTCAGGTCCAGATAAAAAAGGAAATGGCAAGGCTTAGAGTATGTGGCCTTCCTTTTCGTCTTTTGAATATAAGTTTTGATATGTAATTATGGGGACTTAGAAACTAGTTCTGACTGTTTGATCTCTTATTTTTGTATATAACTATCACAGTTACTATTGTATATAAAACATAGGTAGTAATGAATTTTGGTTTATATATGATAATATGACGAATGATGAAATTTTATTTTGGGAGTTCCATGTTGATATTTAGGATAATTGAAGCTTATGTTTAAATTATGGATCGTATGACATCATGTTTTGGATGATGATGCATTAATTTATTATTGGTTCGATTGTCTTGGTCATATACAAATTTTGTATTTGAGGTTGTTAAGTACTTTCCGCGTAGGGGCTTATCAGTGTCTCAGGTTTTGTCGGATTGTGACATTATTTGGGGTACTGACGTTACCCAGGAAGGGGTTGCGACACATTGAGAATGAGTTGGTTACAGTTAATACTTGGGCAGATCTCAAGAGAGAGCTCAGACATCAATTTCTCCCTAAGAATGTGGAATTCTTAGCTAGACAGAAGCTTAAGAGACTCCAACACACAGGTACCGTTCGAGAATACGTGAAACAAATTTCTGCTCTCATGCTCGACATTCAGGGCATGGTAGAGGGGGATAAATTGTTCTTTTTCCATCTTATCACGGGCGAGTCCATGAGGCAAGGCAATACCCGTGCGACACCCTGTAATATCAAGTAACAAGGTCAGCCAATCTGTAAATAAAAAATAATAACACACACAAGAACAGACAACAAGTAATTGAAAGTATATTTGTATTAATCTCGAGTAAATGTTGTATAATTTGTGTTTACTAGAAAAGAATACACATACACCCTAGGGGAGCAGGTATCGCTAGAGAACCACAAGCTAGCAATAGTAAGCAGCCACAAGGGACACACGTTGGTAGCTTTATAGGAACACTCAGTTGTAGGGGACATCTAAGTACTACCTCTAGACGACTACCACCTCCCCAACAAGGTAGATCTTAAACTTTTACCCTAATCCCAAAAGGAAACATCAAAATATGAAGCTCATCATACTGGCCCCCAAGATTACAAAAATACCCTTGATTACAAAGAAAAAGACATGATGATACATAGGATAACATGACCGTGACACTGGGCCTAAGTGATTGCTATAAG
This sequence comes from Paratinospora sagittata, assembly GCA_035771175.1. Classification (NCBI taxonomy): domain Eukaryota; kingdom Viridiplantae; phylum Streptophyta; class Magnoliopsida; order Ranunculales; family Menispermaceae; genus Paratinospora; species Paratinospora sagittata. The sequence goes on from CM069591.1 coordinate 35,745,240, forward strand.
TGCCCTGAAGAAAAATACTTTGGAATCATCTAAAACAAACTTCTTTTAAATCAAACATAATCCATTTTGGTTTAGTTTGAGATTTTTTATTGTGAAAATTAAACATATATTTTTCAAATAATTAAATTAATTAATTATATATCTATATTTATACTATTGTAATAAATAGTTAGGTAGTTGAGGACGAAACTTTTTTACCTCAAAACTAAAATGCCTGTTAAGTCTCTTTTGTCTCATAACTATTCAAAATACCTTTTTTTTCATTCCACAAATTTTTAAATTTATTTGCAATGGCTGTGCATGTACATTAATATATTATCAAATAAATCTAACGCTCACATCTAATAAATTTTTAAAAAATCTTATTATGACTAGTCAACAAGTGATAACCCAACCGATTTTGCTTGAATCTTTTCAAATATTTTTGTTTGTATCTTACGTATATTATTTGAATTTCCTCAATAGATGGGATGAACACTTTCTGTTATTTTATTCTTTTGAGCTCCCTTAAATAATGGGATCCAATATTTTTATGGTGCAACCCCCTGAATTTATTGATAAACACTTCCCATCTCATGTGTGTCATCTTCGTAAAGCGCTTTATAGACTTAAACAAGTACCACGGACATGGTATTGTGAATTGCGACAGTGTCTTCTTTCTAATAGATTTGATAATTCTACTGGTGATACTTCCTTATTTATTTATAATAAAATTGGTCATGGCTTATCTACTTGTCTATGTAGACGATATTGTTCTCACAGAAAATACAGTAACATTTATCGATGATATTATTTCAAAATTGGCGACTGCTTTTTTCATTAAGGACCTTGGTGCCTTATCATATTTTCTAGGGATAGAAGTTTGACCCACTCTTACCGGTCTCCTACTATCCCAAGAAAAATACATTCGACAACTCCTCAACAAAACCAAAATGACCGAAGTGAAGGTTGTCAAGTCCCCGATGTCTCCAGCTCATGTTCTCTCACTAACTGATGGAACAACACTATCTGACGCCACTAAATATCAATCTATTGTTGGTGGCCTGCAATATTTATCTCTTACTCGTCCAGATATAGCTTTCACAGTGAATTGTCTATCTCAATTCATGCATAAGCCTACTACCGACCACTGGTCAACTGTCAAATGACTTCTTCGATATTTGTTTGGTACTATTGATCATGGTCTTCACCTACTGCGACAGTCACCCCTCCACCTGCATGCGTCTTTTGATGCGGACTGGGCTGGCAACCCCGATGACAGGTCCTCAACTAGCACTCACGTTGTTTTCCTTGGCCACAATGCTATATCCTGGTCCTCCAAAAAGCAGAAGTCTATTGTTCGTTCCTCACCGAAGTCGAGTATCACGCTATTGCATCTGCCGCAGCTGAGGTAATCTGGATCAAATCTCTTCTCTTTGAGCTGGGTGTTGAAGTTCTATCTTGTCCACCGCTTTACTGTGACAACATTGGAGCAACATATCTTCGTGCAAATCTTGTATTTCACTCACGGATGAAGCATATAGCCATTGACTTTCACTTTGTCCGCAATATGGTTCAAAATGAAGCGTTTCACGTTTCCCATGTCTCCTCTATGGATTAGTTGGCGGATGCTTTGACCAAACCACTTTCATCAGGTCGCCTATAATCTCTACGGGTCAAGGTCAGAGATCACACTACATCCGTCTTGAGGGGGCGTGATAAGCCAAAGGATTTTGCTTGAATTTTTTCAAATATTTCTGTTTGTATCGTACACATATTATTTGAATTTCCTCAAAAGATGGGATCAACACTTTCTGTTATTTTATTCTTTTGAGCTCCCTTAAATAATGGAATCCAATGTTATCTTTTGAGTTCCCTTAAATAATGGAATCCAATGTTATCTTGTATAGATAAACTCTAGGCTAGCTCTGTACATGCACTGTATGTCACGACGCCCCTGACGTAGGCTGACGTCATGACCGGCACAATGTATTATGTACTGTACATACTTATATATAGTATACAATACATTATCAGCCTCAACGGACATTCACAATAATTTCTAAAATTTTTAGAAATTTTAACAGCACCTCCCCATAAAATGGACAATTCACATTTTTTTCCTGATATACCACAAATCAAATCAAATATATATATATATATATATATATATAATCATCATTCCATTCATTTATCAAATCATATCATATCTTCTTTCCACCATGTAATTATGTAATCATGTACATCATCGTTAGCATTTCATAATCCAATATATTTAGCTATCTTGTATATGCCCACACATCCCATCTAGATGATAATACATGTAACACCCCGTGCTTTTAATCAATATATTTGGTTGACTTATACGTATACTGAAGAGTATAATACACATATAAGTACATTTAAAGCTATGTGTATATGTGTCAAATGAACTTGGAAATGTCAAAAGTGAGTCCAGAATGTGTATAGTATTTTTTAGGTTAATCTTTATTATGGGTGATTTGAAGTGAGTTGAGACATTGAATTATGGAGTGGTTGTGACAGGTTGAATTAGTTGGATATATGGATTTAAATTGGAGCTGGACTCGAAAGCGACGGTGATGGTATTTAAGTTGAAAAATCTTGTACTGTGAGTATATTTTCTTGATTTTGGTTCTTGTATGACATTTTATTTATATGAAATGTTTAATTGTAAACATGTTATATACGCATATGCATTGTATTTTATTGATCATTTAAAATGATTTTGGCATTTGGAGTATGCGAGACGTGCGAAGGCAGATCGCATATGTTGTCATTTTGTTAGGAATTAGACCCAGATGAGTGTTATGCGTAACCTCATTGTTAGTAGGCTTGTCCTAAGAAGGATTGAAGATCCTTGAAATGACTGTGAATTGGGTAATGAAAAGTTGTGGCTACCTTGTAACGGCCATACAAGGGTTAGACCCGCTCTCTTGTCTTGAAGGAGGGAGATTGTGGATTTTGTGGAAAAAAGAATACATTGTTTTCTTGAAAACCCATGAAATTTATGTTGTCATGTATGATATATTCGTTGAATGATGCATGTGTTTAATACTTGTTTGAAATGATTTTAAATGTCATATTTTCCTAAATGCATATAATTGTCATATCAAGAAATATATTTACTGAACTGTTGATTACTCACTCCATTTCCTCTAATATTTCAGGTATTGAGTCGAAGGGAAAAGGAAAAATTCATGAGTGATAATCACGTGAGCATTCGTCTGATATATGTATGTCTGCATTGGAGGATATGAGTTACTTTTATTTATTTTGATAAGTATCATTATCACATACTATATATAGAATATTACCTAGATGGGTTGTGTGGTAATGTAAATTATAGTTAAATATTTTAGTTACACAATGCTTGTGATGGTGGAATGGGATGATCGTAAGTATCTATCATGTGAGAATGACTAGATGTGTGGAATAAATGGAATGAATGGAATGATGATTATTTATATATATATTTGATTTGATTTGTGGTATATTAGGAAAAAAAATGTGAATTGTCCATTTTATGGGGAGGTGCTGTCAAAACTTCTATAAATTTTGGGAATGATTGTGAATGTCCGTTAAGACTGACAGTATTGTATATAGTATATGAGTATGTACAGTATATAATACATTGTGCCTGTAATGACGTCAGCCTACGTCAAGGGCGTCGTGACAATACATATATAATGTGTGATATATATATCAAACTAATACAAGTATAATTCATTACTCCAATGCATACATACATCAATAAAGTAACGATCCGAGTCACAATCGATCACTCTCTAACTTTCCTTTTTTCCTTTTAACTCTGTACCTGTAATATTAAAGGGACGGAGTGAGCAATAAACAACTCATTGAATACATTTCTTGATATGACCATTATATGCATTTAAGAAAATATAACATTTAAAATCATTTCAAACAAGTATTAAACACATGTATCATTCAACGAATATATCATACGTGGCAACAACATAGATTTAATGAGTTTTCAAGAAAACAATGCATTCTTTTTCCACGAAATCCACAATCTCCCTCCTTCAATGCAAGAGAGCGGGTCTAACACTTGTATGGCCGTTACAAGGTAGCCACAACCGCCAATTCACAGTCATTTCAAGGATCTCCAATCCTTTTTAGGACATACCTACTGACAATGAGGTTACGCATAACATTCATCCGGGTCTAATTCCTAACGAAATGACACCTACTTGCCTTTGCAAGTCTCACATGCTCCAATGCTTAAAAGAAATCTTTTATGAATGTAAATTAAAACACAATGTAACAATATATTCATAACATATTTACATTACAAAATTTTTCAACTTAATTACAATCACCGTCGCTTTCGAGTCCAGCTCCAACCACTCCATAATTCAATTTCATTTATTCAATAACCCTTTATATATTTAATTTCTCAACTCACTTCAAATCACTAATAGTAAAAATCAACCTTAAAAATATTATACACATTCTGTGCGTTTAAATTCCAACTCAATGTAGGACTCATAAGCAGTTGAAGAAACTACTATCTCGTTTCTGTGGTCAATCTAGATATTTTCACAAGAAATAACACTGAAAATAGATTTTCAATTCATATTTTCACTAGTTCTCAGTTTTATTTTTCTCATACAACATATATCAATTTTATTAAAAATATAATACATTCCTAAAATTATTCTGTCCACATCGACACATGTAAAATCCGTTATACTACCATTCTACTACCTTCAACAGGTATTTTACTAAGATTTTACATGTTCGCGAAGGTCACGAAAGTAAATTTTTCTCACCAAAATCATATATTTAGTTATTAAAAATATCAAAGCATATCCAAAAATCATAATCTTAGTATCGAAACGTCCGGAATTCAATTCTCTACGATTCTATGATCTCAAACCGGAGTTTCATTGGATTCTAATTCCATTTTATTCACTTGATATGATCACAGTACTATTTATGTCATTGTTAATTGGAAACATGGAAATTTTTACTAAACTTGTCAAACGGTCTCCAAAAATCATGAAATTAGCATCGATGGACTCACAACAGTTCATTCTACCATTCTATAGTCTTCAACTGGAGTTTCATCGGGTTTTAAATGATTCGAAAGGTTTTCAATATAACTCTAACTTCTAACAAACTTCCAACGGCTATAAAAATTCCAAATGAACACATAAATGAAATCGAACCACATATTCGGGGCTCCTATAGTCTAGAGAGTGTTTTTCCACCTTTCGAACATATTTTCATCCAAGTTGGGTAAAAATCATAATTTTGAAAACACTATAAAACAACTCCCATAGCTAAAATTACTCTGCTAGAATCGTTACATCTAACTTAGATATTAATTTCACGAAGAAATAGAGCGAAAATCACTTATCGCGGGTCCCAATTTCGCGCAAATCCCACGTTTTTCTTTTTTTTTACCTCTTTATTCTTCGTTCTGCACGTTCCTTCTCCTTCTCTTATTATTATTTTTTTTCTCTTGTTGTAAAACGTTGGAAACAGATAGTAAAAGTTAGAGATCTTTAGTATTTTTTTTTATCCTATGCTTCTCATGCTTAATAGTTAACCAACTCACCCCATTAATTAATTAATTTAATTCAATTCAATTCACATATTTCACATGTATTCATATATATACATATACAGTTAACCTCTTACGTATAAAATATGTGTATTATATATTTCAAGATACATATAATTTAATATATATATTTAATTAAAACTACGAAATGTTACACTGTATATATATTAACACATTAATAAATAGAAATAAGGTCTTCAAAACCTTATAACAAGCAGAACAAACGAAAAATATCTTATTTTCATGGAAATCGGCACATAAATGAGAGAATTAACCTCTTTTGATGCCTCTTCGTCATTTTCATTCAATCATTTTGTCTCTTATTTCTTCTTATTTTGGCTAGAAAATTGCTTTTTTTCATCGTTATCTTCTGTACCAAAGGCTTCAACATTTCTATTTTTTGGGGGCTAATCTTGGAATGTATATACTTATTGGAGAAATGAGTTAAGGTTTTATAGAAAAAATAGATTTTAATAAACAAAAACAAAAAAAAAAGAACAGTAGAATTTTCTGCATAAAAAAATTGAGAGACGTGGAGTTACAAAAACTAAAAGTTAGTTACTTAGCCAATTTTTTTTTAGAGAGCAGCTATTTAAACTCCATTAAGGGACTATTTTTACCCCAATTACTATTATCACCCCACTCTAATATATATACACTATTCTTACCCAGCCAAAAAATAAGAAAATCCTAAACTACCCTTCTCCCATTTGTACCCCACTCAAACCTTTCTTCTCTATTTCTTCTTTGAAACCTTAGCCCCCAACTCCAAAGCCCTTTATTTTTATCTTCTTATCTTGGTTGGATTAAGATTTAAGCTAGAAATACATCGTTTGGACCCTATTTGGAGCGAATCGTCACTCGTTGGTCTTCGAAATATTTTTGATGTTTGATCCATTGAATTAATAAGAAATGCATGTTTTAATGTTTTTGTTTTTTTTTTTGTTTCTATGCACTTTTATTTATGAAATGAAGCATGTATGAGTGCTTTTTGGTGTTTTATGCGAAAATAAGAAAAAAACAAAGGTTGTCACCATTGACGAACTTTGTCTTAGGTTTGGCCATGCAAGATCGACCGGTACAAAGTAGGGTCGACCATTCATGTCGGATACTACTTTGTACATGTCGGCCATGAATGGTCGACCCTACTTTGTATCGGTCGTTCATGGATGACTGACCCTCTTATTTTTACATTTTTTTTTGCATTTTCACATTTTGCATTGCATTGAGATGCATTCCATGACATTTTTGACATGTTTACAACTATTCTGGGTTAGTTTGGGCGAAGGGGTACCGTTCCCATTTCTAAATTCTAATATAGGGTACGTGTGAGGAACAATACTCCACCATCCAAATTAACCCGGAATGGCTGTAAACATGTCAAAAATATTATAAAATGCATTTCAATGCAATGTGGAATGTGAAAGTTAAAAAAAAATCAAGAAATAAGAGGGTCGACCAAACAAGGCCGACTATTATTATATAGGGTCAGCCTCGCACGGCCGACCTATATCAAGATTAAAAAAAAAAAAAAAACCTAACAAGATATTTGCACATAACAAAAACTTATCTCTTCTTGATATTCATCGTTGTGAGAGCGTGCTCCTTTGGTCATAATGATTGAAATGTGTATTGATGATGATATTTTTTGAATGCCCTAAACCTATTAAATGAAACATAAAACAATTCACTTTGAAATCATCTAAAAATCCTTTAAACCTTGTAAAAATATGATGGCGTTAAAGAGAGACTAAGGTTGAAAGAGACGGGGGTTGAAGATGATCGTTGGAGAAAAAGAAGATAGTTAGAGAAGATGAAGATGAACTGGGGTAGATTTAGGAGTGGTTTTTTTTTTTGTTTTTTTTAAATAAGGTCATTTGGGTAATTTTAACTTAGGGTAGTTTAGAAATTAGAGTATTTAAGTGGAGTAGAGTGATGATAGTCTATTAATGGGGTCCATCTAGTTGCCCTCATTTTTTATTATTAGATTACAAAAATACCATCAAAAGATTAAGTTTTAGTTTATAAAATACTTGAAAGATTAGAGAATTGAGGGGCAATATTGAGATTTTTGATAAATTGATTAGCCTGTGAGTTTTTGAAGTATTTTCTTTTTTTTTTGGTTTCACTGTTGAGCGGCACTCAGGTGGTGTCCTTCATTCGTTTTGTGGCGAGACTAATCCACTTGGATTCGACCCGGATTGAACCATAAAAATACAAAATCTCTAAAAAAATAGTAACGCCGTATATGAATGAGATTTTGAACTCACGACCTCACTTAAGGGACCATATGTTAAGTCATCCGAACTAACCAAATGTTGTAAGTTTTTCAAGAATTTACATTATAGGTAGATAATGTTCACAATCAAGTAAGATAATTGGATCGGGTTGGAAATCCATTTTGACCCGTTTTATATTCCGTTTGATTTCATACCTAAATCAAAGTACGACAAAACTAGTCGTTGCACAAATTCAAGAAGAAAAAAGCCCGAAGCATAATTAAAATCATCAGAACTAAAAGCTCTGAACTCTGAAGCAATGGCGAACGAAGAAGAAGCGAAGCTCCAACGCTTCCTTCAATGGCTACAGGCGAACAGAGTCGAATTACGTGGTTGCAACATCAAATACTGCGGTCCTAACAAAGGGTTCGGTCTCTTTTACTCTGAAAACTGCAACGATGGTAATTTTAACGGCTACTTTTTTTTTTTTTTTGGACGAGTTTCTATTTCCACAAGATTATGTTAGTATTACTACAATTAAAATTTCATTTTTTTATGGTGAAATTTTCAGGAATTATTCTAGTTGTTCCTCTAGATTTAGCGATTACTCCAATGAGAGTGTTGCAAGATCCTTCTTATGGACCAAAATGTAGAGCCATGTTCGAAGAAGGCGAAGTCGACGATCGGTTCTTGATGATTTTATTCCTAACTTTGGAACGCCTCCGTAAGAATTCTGCTTGGAAACCGTAAGTTTGCAACTTGATGTTGACGACTTTGTATTTAGGAAAAAGATGAACTTTATGGCAGTTTTTAAATAAAAAAATAAAAAAATAACCCTAAAACTCCAAGAAGCATATTTGAATGTTGTTTTTATTACTTCATTTAAGCAACATGTTTAGATTGGGTTTGCAATTGTGTAACGGAAATATTCAAATGAATAATGCAAAAGTGATTGAGGTGTTGTACTGCAATGCAAACTACAACATCTCATCACTTTTGGATTGCATAGAATCATGCGATTCAATGCATATCCAAAGGTGTGGGGGTGATGCAGTTTGTATTGCAGTACACACACCAATATATATATAGCATTAATCTATTTAAATTTGGATTCTAGTACATGGGAAGCTAACATTTATTCAAAATTAAATAGGTATCTTGATATGCTACCGTCCACCTTTGGGAGTCCGCATTGGTTTACTGATGATGAATTTTTGGAGCTAAAAGGGACAGCATTATACCGAGCAACTGAATTGCAGGTGAATGCTTCGCAATCATGTGGGAGGTCAAGTTTTCACCTGTTTGGATCCAAGTTGTGTCCATGTCATTAAATGTTAGTTTAGCTTTTGTAGGTTTAGTAATTTAATTCATCAAGCTGGATTTATTTACATATGATATTAATTAAGGGACAGGTTTCTGTTGCAGAATAAAGCATTGCGGTCTTTATATGGACATAAAGTGAAGGATTTGGCAGCAGAACTTCTCCATGAGGAATTAGAAAGGTAAGTGGAGTTGTTAATTATCAACTAAATAATATTTTAGAACTTGTGTATGTGAAGAATAATAATTCATATTATAACACAAAACTCATTGTTCATTGTGCTATATTTCAATGACATGGTCATGTGTCTTGTCGTTTGACATTGTGTTGGGCTTTGAGAAGCATGAGATGTGGATAATTTTTACATATGGTATTATGATATGATTAGGAATGTTAAAGAGTCACCTTGGGAGCAACCACAGTTTCTGTTAAAGGGAATTACTCTGATTAATGCCATCTACATATATTGTTCCAAAGCAATCAATTCTCCTGGTAATTACTTGCAAATGAAAGTTCTATAATATAATATGGAGTTTGGGCATGCTACTGAATTGTGATTTGTGAAGTGCACTTACAATTAATTGGGCCTTCATTCGCAATCACTCAGTATCCTATATTGCTTCTCCCTTTGCTGCTAGTAGTTGCCTTTGTTTTTGGATTCACGTAGATTTGTTGCAGTCTGAAGCTTTTAGTTAAAGCTTTTACTAAATCTATCTTAACCATTTTTTTTTTCTAAATTAATCATTGTTTAAGATTCTCTTAATTGGTTAAGTTACTAAACATATGTATTAAATTTGCTTCTTTTACAGAGAGATGCAGTTTGATGACTTCCTCTGGTATGCTTCTTGTCTATGATTAGATTTGTGGTGTTTGTTTTTCTTTCAATCCTAAAATAGAAACCGGTTTTGATGTTGTCATTAGAATATCATAGTTAATTATCTATTGAATGAAATCATTTCCAATCACTCAACCTCAGTAATAACAATATCTTTGCTGATAACTGCAAAATAAGATAGAGGAATTGTGTTCAAGATTTCAAAACTAAATTATGAATATATGACACTTGTTCAGAATAAGGTAGCTGCTGTTGTATCCTATCTTTGAATTGCTTTACGTTTTCATGTAATTTATAGACTAGCATCTTGCAAATGATGGTTGAGATTTGAGAATCCCATTTGTATTTGTCGTTCAGTTAGCTTTTTGCGACCTTTCCTTCAACTTAGAAGATCCATTGACATCTTAGCTTTCCTTGGATCTACTCCTTTCTTTATTTTGACTTTCAATAATTTAACGTGTTTTGTTCTCCATGGTGGAAACATATAACTAAATAATTAGTGTATTGGAAAAGGAAAGAAATACAAAGGAAGGAAGAAATTCTCATTTACAAAGAGTATTACATTCAGTACCATTAGCTGCACTATACAACAGAGCTCTGCTTAAAGGATATAATGAAAACTGAAATGTGAAGGGTTAAACATCTAATAAAGTACCCTATGATGAGCTGGTCCCCATATATTTTGTCCTTATACTATCTAATATTAGTTCTGCATGCTTCATTCATGTGTTTTGTACTGACAGATTGCTTGCTATAACTTTCAATGGCGCTATGGTAGGGCAAACTCCATATTTTGGACTCGTGCTTTGAACATACCTTTTCCACATTCATATGTCTTCCCTCAAGTGAAGGAAGAGCATGAAATTTGCTGCCCGACTCTTGGCAGAGATTCTGGTGCTCCCAGTTCATTAAATTCAAGTGGAGTATTGAGTCCTGCGAACGATAAAGAAGGTGCCACATCATTGTACTTTATTTTGATTTATATTTAGTTTACAACTCAAAAACCAAAATGTAATGTTGGGATTTGGGTGAGTTATTTTGATGATCAAGTTAAATTTAGAGAACATACTTTTCATCCTAGGCATCCAAGGTTGTGAGGGTGGTCATGGAACTAAATCTGCACCTTCAACACAAGGAAAAACAATTTGGGTTGAAGGCCTTGTTCCTGGCATTGATTTCTGCAACCATGGTAATTTCATGATCCAATAACATTCTTACATAATATCCTTTTGATTTTATCATTTCTTTATATATTATTTATAGCATTATTTATGTGATTTTGCCTTCTTCATTTCTTGTCTTTTTAGAAATTCTGAAGAAATCTGAGAAGAGCAGTTATTTATTTATTTATCCTTTGTTATTCCTATATGTCAAACATACATCATACTAAAAGATATTATCCTCAGTGTGGGGAAAGGTTCTAGGGGGGCCATGTTTGGCTGTTTCAAGGGGCATGAAGGGTTCACAGTTTTAATTTTAAATAATATCCGCAGCATTTGATGATTGGTGCTGCCTTTACTGTTCTTTCTACTCATCCTGAAATTTTTGTTTAAAATCTAAGTTGGGGATGAATGTCTTCTGTGATCAATCATAATTATTTTTGAGGATCACCAGCTTGAGGTAGAACACTTTCTAGTAATTTCATAAATAAATTACTGTCATAAGTTCATAACCAGGGTGAATTGCATATCCTAGAACGTAGAGATTTTCTTTGATTGTTGCAAAAATATAAATTTTAATGAGATTTATATATTGGAACAAGTTCTATCTACTTTTTGTCACTTCTCTGAGACTTTTCAGATTTGAAGGCTGCAGCAACATGGGAAGTTGATGGATCTGGCTTTATTACTGGGATCCCAGCCACCATGTACCTCCTATCTGGTATTGAATTTTGAGTGCATATTGGGTTCCTTATGTCATTAATTGGACTTCATGATCAAACCATTTCTTCTAATATTCTTTTTAAATTGAAATGCCAAAAGAAATCTGATCATCTCCTGATCAATTGGTTTTACTATTTTATTGAGCTGATGAAAATTGGAGCAATATGACAAAACTGCCATAATGAAGTATAAATTTCTATAAATAACCAATTCCTTTACATGAATTGGATCTCCTTTTGGTTGTAAAATTTTTACATTTCTGAAAAGCATGCATAGGAAATATCTGTTTAAACCTAGGGAGGCATGTAAGCTAACTATCCAAGTGCCAATACTTAATTACTTTGTCATAGAAATTCTGAACTTCTGCTGAAACACAGGGAACAGAGTGACTCATTTGTTTTGTTTCTATTTTAAGAATATTGCTTAATATCTAACAATAAATCAAACCAATGTTACTTTATCAGTTTTATTTTTTGTTGGCTTAATGAGTCATGTCCTTGAGATGTTCCAAACTGATAGTACGGGAGACGTGTAATTAACAGGAGCCATTGAATTTGAATCTCAATTTCTATACGCTGGAGAAAGGATGAGTGTTTCATAAAAAAAAATTTATGGGCCTACAAATGTGCATGTTAAAGAATCAAACTCGTGAAGACCTGATGTTACTTTGGTCCCAGTGCTTCGAAGTAGTCAAAAGACCAGATACGCAAGTTCTTAAAAATAGTTTTAACAAAAGATAGGTGTAATATTAGAATTTTTAGTTTCTTTGCCTCCAATGAAGTTTTAAATTTCTTTTTTTACTTTAGTAACTTCCAGATCTTGGTGTTAAGACATTAATACGGTTCTGCTTACTACTGCACAGACAAGAATGGGAAATCCAATATTTTTAGAACTTGTTTGTAAACATTCTTGCATCTATGTTTACCACTTCTGCTATGATCTTATGTCCTTGCCTCAAGGCTGTTTTTACCCCATTCAACTTTTTATCTCACTGTTCAGCAGCGGTGGACTATCTTTATGAACTCCTTTATAACTTAGCAAGTACAGCGTGATTCTAAATAATCTTTCCTGTTCAATATGTTGCCAGTTTGCGATACCTTCTTGTTTTTTAATAGATAAAATCATTTAATCTTTCATATTGATATTGGGTAGTTCACTTTTACTTCTTAATTCCCATATACCTATAGAAACTCTTTTACCAAATTCAAATTTTGTTGTTTCTTTTATTTAAGCATGTGGGCCATTTGATTAACTATTGTACGCATTCATTCCATGTTCATTGAAAAGCTGACCAGAGCCCCTTCCAGTTAGAGAAAGAGATACTGATAAGCTATGGTAATAAAGGAAATGAGGTAACTATTCTCCATCATATGAGAAATTTTGAAGAAATTTCTTTTTTGCATCCTTGTGCTGCTAATTGCAAAATTCACTCTAAGTGACCTGACATGAACGTGTTTATTATGAAAACAATGATTGTAAATATTGTGTTACGTATACTAGATTAATTAAAGTGGCCATACTGGATTATAAAGAATGAAAATGTGAATTATCTTCGTTTTTTTTTGCATACTTGTTGGTTTATGCTCAAGCAAATGTTAGTGTAGTTGTGCCTATTATAAGAATGTCAATTGAAAACAAGGTCCTTCAGATTCCGAAAGACAGATCTGATTATTTTCTAATTTCTATAAGTTGAAGGCATAAAAGACTTTTTCCTTTTAGATATGATCTTCAACATGCAGAAATATAAAGGTTATACTGGGAAAAATATAAACTGGCATTTTTTTGGGCACAATGGAAAAAAAGATTAACTGGCATTTCCGTTCATAGTCATCCATGCTTTCAATTAGAAGTGCACGAGAGAGGCAATTAACTAGTCTTAATAATTATGTGGGATTTTTCTCTCTCTACACTCTGTACATTCCGTCGTCTCTTTTTCTGAATCCATTCCCATTGTCTCTCCCTCTCTCTCTCTCTTTATAAAATCCTCCTCTCTTCATCTTACATTCCTTGTTGCTTCTCATTGGCAGATTGGTGGGTTACTCTCTACCCTTTTTCTTTCCTCAATAATGACAAACAGAACCTAGATTTTGTTCAAAAAATGGAAACACTAGACTTCAACATAACAAACGTACTTGTGAAAAGACAACAAAAGAGAGATCCAATCCCTATTCCACTCTTCAGGTTAATTGATCGCTATAAGGACCATTGATGATGAGTGGACTGTTAATCCTTGGAGGTAATGGTTTGCCTTTTTTCAAAAATTCTTCTCTAGGTCACAACATTGATGATCTGCAAAAAATAGAACTTGTGGTTTTATCCCAATTGTGTTCGTACCTGTATGATTACAAGCACAATTTTTTGCTCTCAGATAGTGAATATCTTTCATGTGATTACAAGATGTGAATTTCATCTAAGAATTTTTTATATAATATGTAATCACTTTCAAGTCTCTGAGTTGACTACATTCATTTTCCATTTGTTACAGGAACTACTGTATCTTTACGGATTTGTTATTGATAATAATCCAGATGACTTCCTCATGGTATGGCCCTTTATGTGATTTTTCATGTTTTAATACTCTGTATGAACCTGCCAAAAAAAAAAAAAAAAAAAAAAAATGAACTCTGTATTCTGGACTACCTTTGACACTTCTTGAGGTGTTTTTTGATCAATTGAGAAGCTCCTTATTTTGACTAGTGGAGAAATGATTAACTGAAAGATTTCTTGCTCCACTGTAAAAACCTCTTCTTTCCCTTTTGGTTGTTTTGTGATCAATTTCAATAAATTCCAGTATTTGTGGACGATTGTAATATATGTATTGACTATTGAGAAATGACCAACATGCAGTTGCATAATATTCATTTCAACTGAAAAGTGCAGGTTCACTATCCTGTTGAAGCTATTCAGACTATACCCTTTGCTGATTCTAAATTACAGCTTCTAGAAGTACAGGTTAGCTTTTTTCCTGGTAGGTTTACATGTACTTTGGTTACAAATTACCATATATTTATAAAATACTGTGTGTTCTATGGTTAGCTTGTGAAATTCTACTCCACAAAAGGATTTGTTTATTATTCATTAATAGGCATCATTGGTGTTTGCAGAAGGCCGAAATGAGATGTCTTTTACCTAGAAGTCTACTTGACCATGGATTTTTCCCTTTAAGCACTCAACTAGATGAAGACAAAAGCCAGTTAAAAAATGGCCACGCGTGCAACTATAGTTGGAGTGGCCAGCGCAAGATGCCCTCTTATATTAACAAGCTGGTTTTCCCAGAAAATTTTTTAACTGCCTTGCGAACTATAGCCATGAAAGAGGAGGAGTTGCTTAAAGTTTCTTCATTACTGCAAGAGGTGCATGTCCTACAACCATTGATACTCCAATAGTTTCCATCTCTGGTTTGAATTTTAGAATGCGTGAAACTATTCAAAATTTGTTAATTTAGCTCGGAATAGGGAAACAAAGTGATCCACGCCAGACATTGAAGGTTTCTTTGTTATGAAGACATATTTTTCATGTTTATATTGTTAGAAGGGATATGAAGCCCTAAAACAAATACAAAGCCTGAATGACAATGGCACCAGATCTGTGCACAATGACTTCTTCAAAAGTTGAATTCGTAAAGGAAATTCCTTCTTCTTCTCATTTATTACCATGAGTTCCATATTTGTTAGCAGCAATGCATGCTTGACGTGGAAAGGTTCTTCAGTACTGGAAGAATGTCCCAGGATGCTTAGCCAAGCTTGCTTGATGGATATGGAAGGAGTCACCTGGTTCTCTTTGCATTCTCTTTGATATGTGATCTTGAAAAAAATTTGCTACCTGTTGACGATTGACGTATAACCTTGTGCATGTGTTTCATTTCCAAGTCTATCTTTTAATGTTTTATGTTTATGGTTTTACAATACATCCATCCTAACTTTTAGCATTTTTGGCACACTTGATTTATTACATATTTCTGTTTTATAAAGCATGAATAAGGCTGAAACTATGAATTTCCATAATTTATGTGTAGAGTTTGATACTAGTTCATCTAGATGTAGTTGAGAAAAAGCTTAGTTGAGTTGATGCTAGTTCATATAAACAGTAGTCAACGAGACCCTTCTCCTTGCTGGTATTGGAACTAGAAATGGTTCCCTACACTAAAATGTGCACTTTAATATTTATCATTTATATTGATCTTAAAGAAAGTTGCAAGCATGTCATCATGATCAGCTCAAATTATTGTGATATTCAATAATGTATCATTTTCTGGGAAGTGGTTGCAAAGTTGGCTGTCATCTTGAAAAGGTTTCTGTATGTTTTACAGTTTGGTAGATTTGTTGTGTCATTTCTTTTATGTTCTTTTTTTTTTTACAAGTTATTGATGCTAAGGTCATTCTTGTATATTCTTAAGCTTGGGGGATCTGAAGAAGAGAGGCAACCATCTAGTTCTGAGGTTCAAGCAGCAGTATGGGAGGCTTGTGGGGATTCTGGTGCCCTGCAATTGCTTGTTGATCTTCTTCAAACAAAGTAATAACTGGTAGCATTTGATCATAACTCTTTATTATTATTATCTTCAAATAATTACAACATTAGCTATGAAATTTCTTCTATATTTGGTTTTGTTTCCTTTCTACACCGATAGAAAAGAAACAAAAGGTTCACATAGATACTTAAATTGATAAAATCATTTCCTTTCAAGGTAAAAAGACAGTGAAGAATCCTATCGGAAGGTGCTTAGTCTGGGATTTGTTGGATTCACATGTTTGGAAGGCCACAGCTTGATGACTTCTTTTCTTTGTGTTTGATATTTTTTACACTAGCTGTCTGCCTGATGCAACACTCCTTTAATTGAGCTTAGATCAATAATAAAGACTTGAAACAAGAAATGCTGACTGTAATTCTAAAAAACTGGGCATCAAGGTGTGCAAAGTGGTTTTCTGGCCACACCTGTGACAATTGTCAGTTGGTTAGTCGCAATATACTGTACGGAGACAAATGGTCAAATATGAATTCTTCTTGAACTTTTCTAGGGGCTAATATGGTTTTAAATGTTCAGTTGACGTATGTTTGGCAATGGGAGGTTCCAAATTTCAATTGAAGATAAAAAAAAAATTAAGCCATATGTTTAAAATTTTGGTGATGCATGCCCGTTGGCATACAGCCAGACACTTCTACACCTTGGCTAATTCCAAGTGAGATTCTATCTTTCTTTCTATGGTTGGTAGGGTGATGAAAACGTCTTTGTTTATCTATTTTCTGGTTTTTTAGCCCTTACAATCAAAATGGAAGAGACATCCTGGTTGAGTTTCTGACAAAGGGATCTTAACTAAAGAATGGTGTGCTCAGTAATTTCTTCTGTTGAGGTTCGAAAGGGAAAAAAATATGCATGTTTATTTTCTTTTCACCAAGTGAAAATTAATTTGCTTCAAGCAATCTCTCCAATCTTGAATATATGAGTCTTACAAAGATTCCAAATTAGGATGATGGAACTTGAAGAGGGTACCGGAATAGAAGCTTCTGACACTGAACTGCTTGAAAATGCTCAAATTGCCAATGTCACTGAAGGATGTATGAGGTATTGTACTTGTCTTTCATTTTTCTGTTGAAATTTATATTGTTGTGTTTGTCAAATTAGCTAATTTTAGTGCATGAAACAGATGTTCCACCAATTTATTGACAAAACGAAGCAGTTACATGGCAACATAGTACTTAACTTACGGCAATATATTATTGTTCTGATATACAACAGCATAAATTTAAATTTCCCAACTGACCCTAAATTTCATGTTACAACATGCACAATTAAGTACTAGGATCAGTTCTTCTCTTGGTTCTGATATATTATTGTTTGATATGGTGTATTGCAATATAATATAATGCATGATAAAGTGAATGTATATGCATATATTAATATAAGATTAAGCTAATTCTGACTTTTTGACAGAGTGGCTAATATAGAAATTTTAGGAGTCTGGATGGAACCTAAATGGACCAACCAATATTTCATAAAATCATTCTTCTGTTTTGGATCTATAAAAAGAAAAATTCTGAATATCAATTTAACTATTCCATGATTGGTGAATAATCAATATTCTTATAATGCAGAATCAAAACCATTTAAAACCAAAATGAAGTATTGGATTGAACTTTTTTTTTTCTTTCTATGTAAGACCATGCATGTTGAAATGAAACCTTTTGTGGGGTGTTGCAGACGAACAGACAAGGCGGGTGCAGAGAAATTGATGAGTAGAAACAGGTGGTCCAGTATAATTTACCGGCGAGGGCAAAAGCACCTCACTCGCCTCTTCTTAAAGGAAGCAGAGCAAGCACTGCACCTATGCTTGAGTGAACAAAGCCAAGAATTTGCAGCATAAATCTGTGATATAACCCTTAAGTCTAGGTGACCAAATTGTGAAGTTCTTTCTCCATTGGAAAACTTGTAAGCAAAAAAGAATAAATTATCCATGTCTTCTCATTTGGAGGTTTTATTTTTTATACTTCTTCCCAACCAGACACAAGGTTTTGTAGGTCTCTTTATATGCCAAATTTTAATATATGATCTTGAAGATTGATGGTTCATCTTGTTCTCATTGCTATCTATATCTAAGAAGTTGGTTCTGATCAAATGGTTATATTGCTTTCTGGGTAGATGATGAACGACATGCCCGCTGATTAACATTGATCCTAGTTAAATCACATTTATATTTGTATCTGTGAGAATTCAGCAAGAAATAGTTGCACCTTTGTTCACAGAATATCTCATTCAAAACAGTATACAGAAAATTCAGCTAATTCATTTATGAAAGGGAAGTTGAACCAACAAGGGTTAGTTTGCTGGTTCAGGTAGCGAACTATGAAATTTGGTTGAAGCACGAGTTCAAGTTCGCCCTCGTCCATTTTTATTGGGAGAGGTGTACTTGTTCATGTAAATTTTCAAATTCGAAAGGAATAGTCTTGTTCCAAAGGGGAGAAGGACACCTGTCGGGAGTCGGGCGTCAGAAAATCAGTACCAAAAAAAAAGAAAGGGAAGTTGATTAGAATTTAAAAAATGAAACCCACCCCCAAAAAAAAGGGTATCTGAAAAAGGTTAATAATAATAGCGAAAATAAGGTACTACTTGATCTTTGAAAATTAATAATATAATGATCCAAAAGATGCAGAAAATAAAAGTACAACAAATTGCGTCTGCCGGGAGTCGAACCCGGGTCTATTGCTTGGAAGGCAATTATCCTAACCGTTGGACTACAAACGCTGTTGTTGCTAATGAAGCGGATTTAAATTATAAATTGATCATTTGTCATAAAAACTCCATATATCCGAGTTAAGATGTTAAACTCGAAAGCATTTTTTTTAATGGATGGTACTGTGGAGACTGCTATTAAACTCAGCTGATATACTCCACCATCAAGTCCCTTAGATCATTCTATAGTCCTTCAATACACACATCTCTAGGATGGTCCAAGTGTCTTGCTGATGGTAGGGAGCACAGCAGCTGTGCTTTGTGGCTGAGTCTCCTCATCATTTTCCTCCTTTTATAACCACCTATTAAATTAGCTCAAATCAAGCTTACAAGGGCCATCCAAACAATTATTATTTTTTCTTTTATATATATGATTAAGAGATACTTAACATGATAATATTTGGTAAGATACTAGTGAACAAGAATTATCAACCTAAGTAGTAAGTGCTCCACCAATTTTTACTTTACAAAAAATAGTTAGGTACTCAATGAAATATCTTGATGTAGATCCTCTGGGAGCTTTACCAACACCTCCAAACCTATGACAATCATTACTGAATTATAGACTCTTGTATTCAATCAAATACTACTGTTAAAATAACCATGAAAAAGGACAAAAAAAAGGCTCACTAGTATTGATGATAAGGTTACAACTTGCTTTGAACGCCATTCATTTTCCAGCCTCATATCTTGTTTCATTATTGCTGCACAAAGCTAAAACAGGGCTTTTAAATTTGAAGATGACTTTGTTTCAAACACCCATTTGCTTTTCTTACCTTATTCTTCATCCAAAACAAACTGAAGCAGAAAAATGGGTTGTAAGATAAACTCCACAAAAATGCCCACCTTACTCTTCTCATCCTACCCAAAAAACTCAATTCAAAGAGTAAATTCCACCAGCGTCTGTTCTTCTTACAATCAAGACCAAAACACCACTTCTGTAAACCAAGTTCAGCAGCCAAAGCCACAGATTTACAGTGTAAAGTTTAAGACAATGAGGGCTTGCAAGCTAGGCATCTCAAAATATCCCAACTTTGTATATGATGCTGAAGGTGGAACAGGCACTGGTACTGGGAACTTTGCAGGGACAGAGGACAGTGATCTTTCTAAGGAGATTTATGTTTCTTTTGATCTGCAAACACTGTATATACCACCTCTGAATAGCGCAACTACAAGATTCTTGGGATTGCCATTGCCATCATTCTTAAAGATTGATATAGTCCCTGAGCTCTTTCAAGGCACCATTGATGAAGAAACTGGCAAGGTAGAGTGCAACAAATGTATAGCTTTTTCATTTTACGATGCACATAAAAAAAAAAAAGGCTAATAATATTATCACAAGAAAAATGTTATTCTTAGTATAAAATAGTGTGGCCACACATGCAACGATACTATCATAGATATAGATATGTATGCGTTGCAATCTCAATATACGTAAGACATGATCCAATGACCACTCGATGTGGTTGTCAAGAACATTCCTGCCCACATTGGTGGGCAAAGATCAAATCACCATAAGTGGAAATATAAATGTTATTTGCAACATGGTGTATATGCTGAGTTCTTTGTTCCAAGCATACTCTAGGTTAGGTTGTATGGGGTCAAAGGCACACTTGTTATCAAGAGGTCCACTTGCTCCTTATGAGTTGATATTTGTATCAATGGATTCTTGGTTTATGTGCACTCTTCAAGGGCCGGGATGCCCAGGGCCGGGATGCCCAGGTGATTGAAAAGAAAAGAACGATTATAATGTAGTTGCACATGTATGTAATTATACTGTTTTGCAGTTAAAATATAATTCTTAAAAAAAAAATATGGGAGTTGAAGATTGTCATGATGATGAGACCAAATTCCCATACTTAAAAGGGCTAAAAGACATGAACACTTGTTTGATTGAAGTTGTTAGTTTTAGAAAGAGTTAATGCAAATAATCTTCAATAGAGGTTTTTTAATAGTGAAAAGTATGTTCATGGTTGTGATGGAATTTGCTTTTGCTGCAGGTTGCACTAGAATTCAAGGCCAAGTTTTGTTTCTCAGTGGGCACTGTTTATAGAGCTCCTCCATTGGTGGTGGAAACTGTTTTGACATCAGAGGAGTCTAGTGGGAGAATGAGATGTGGGAAAGGTGAGAGGTTGGGTAAGGAAGGAAAATGCAGGTTGGTTGGGGTGGCAACTGTTGATCCCATTGATGATCGCTTCATGAACTCCTTCCTTGGACTTCCTACTGAATGCCTTGCTGATTTGAATGCCACAATCCAACTCTCTGCTTTCAGCTGAAGATAGCAACCATATTCTCATAATTTCAACCATAAAATAAGGAGTATTGCCAAATTATTTCAAAGGGTATACTGAACACAAAGATTTCACACTTTACATGTTTCAATATCTCAAGTTGTGAGGGACTTTTTAAAAACCCAAAAGGGTGTGGTGGCTTTTCAGAAAAAGAAAAGAGGCCTTCTTACTTACTGAACAAAGGGCATTGCTGTAGCTAAGATGGAAAGTAGAAAAATATAAAATGATCAACTTAATAGGAGCAGAACCTGGAGAATAATTGTTTGTGATATCCCTTTATAGAACATAAAAAGAACTTATATCTTTTTCCTAAAATCATTCCTCTGTCAAGTTCTTGCTAGTTGCCATATCTATGAAGAAAATCAATGCTTGCTTGTTTCATTATATTTAAACAATTTTGAAAAAACCCATGTGAACTAGAATCCTGCATCCAGCAAATAGGACTCCCAAAAAACTCATGGGAAGAAAAGCAGCACTACGACTAGTTATTATAACCAAAAACACAGTTCTTTCATTCCCCTCTCTTATGTTACAAGTCTGGTAGCCTCAGATAGAAATTTATCAAACTATCAAAATATCATTCCTTCATTCAAGTGTTTAAAAACTAACATAGATATGCTTACACAAATCAAGCTACCCTTCACAAAATTGGAATAAATTACAGGGGAAAACTCTACCCAGTTTTTGCTCTCTCCAAAACAGCTCTGAACCCTAAACCCTTTCAGTTTCTGTAGCTCAGGCTCAGAGAAACAAAAACCACCCAGTGAAACATATTATGTTATCAAGCTGCCGGAGCATATTCTTGAATTGCTGTTGCAAGTTTATTCCTCTCCTCCTCTGTCTTTGTCCTTATTAAATATGTGCGCGCCACGACAGCATCACTTTTGCCATCAGTTCCGCTTGCATCACCCTATAGTCAAGAAAAATAGACCAAGAGTGAATCGAAAGAGAAAACGTTACCCAGGCAATGAGAATAAAGAAGAGAAGACACAAAGAGGTCATCATCCCTCTGCATCTTCTATTTATGCAAAAACCGCACCTATCAAAAACAGTAGACAAAAGAAAAAAAAAACATATGCAATGACATCCAGCGTATGATGCAAGCTTATCCTAGGTCAGAACTCCAACTTTAAGTTCGATTATTAATCATTTGATTGAATGGGCAAAAGATATGGGGAACTGCAGAGCAGTATTTCATACAGGCCTAAGTCTAAAAATGAAAGAAAAATTGAACTATATGACTAGAAACACTACGACCACCAAATGATTGTCTCAGAGAACCTATTCATGTGTGTCAAACATATTACACACTAGGACATTCTTTCCATCTATCATAGTAATTACCAGCATTCCGCTAATTTATGATATCCTTTAGAATGAATGAGGATCTTATTCCACTAACTTTTAACATCCTTTAAAATGAATAACAACCAACCTAAATAGTAATATAGTTACAAGCCCTTAAAAACATTTCATGACAAATTTTTTAGCATTACCCATCTTCTGGAAAGTTGTTGAATAGAAAAAAATTGATTTGTATGTTGCAATTTGCAAATCTCCAATTCAGAAACAACATGGAGGAACTGAATGTGATTAATTAAAAATTCAACATAACTTAGTGCAAACACAAGTATTTCTGCTGATCTTTTGTGGCATGATATAGATGTGATGTTAAAAGTAAAAAAACATAAATTTGTGAAAATTTTGACAAAATAAAAAATTAATTTATTTGGAGAATTCCCTAAAAAACATTCAAGCACTTGACTTGCTATATTAATGCTTAGACCAGAGATTTCTCATAAAAACAGCAGGTAAGTTGGAATAGGCTCCATTTTGCGGTGCATTTATTCCAAAGAAAGAAACAACCAGAGATCTAGGGGTAGCAATTTGGCCCAAGGCCCATGGGCTTAACCTAAACAAAACATAATTAAAATTGTGTTATATAATTAAAGTATATATAGTATATATAAATATAATACGTACCACATACATAATACATTGTGTCAAAAAAAATTATATATATATAATGATAAAAAACATAATCAAGTGTATTATTACAATTAAGAGTGTATAAAGTGTGTATTATATATATTTAATTAAGTCAATAGTGTTATTTAATTAAGGGTTTATATTTAAATTATATATACATTATTAAGAGTATGTTCAATTAGGTATATAATACAAATAATCTACATACCTAGTCTATTTCTTAATAAGAGTATATGTAGTATAAAATTATAGTATAAAATGGTAGAAATAAAACATAATTAAGATTCAAGAGTATTATATAATTAAAGAATATATTATACATACATATACACGTGCACAAAATTAAGAGTTTACAAAATGAAAGAAAAAAAACATAATTAAGAGTATTTAAAGTATGCGTAATAAGAAAAACACAATAGTCAAAGACTGTTATATACTTATATATAATTAAGTATAACCTTAAAATATGTATTTGTTTACATTAGTGGTCCAAAAGCCCGGTCCATATATTTTTTGGGTTGGGTCTAGGCCAAGGCTTTCTAATGTTAGCCCGGCTCGGCCCAATTATTCTTAGGCCTGGTAGAACAAGACCGGGCCGGGCTAGGCCAAATGGCCCAAATTGCCACCCCTATGAGATCACTTGAATTTTTTTTTTTTTTTTTTTTTTGAGGTCAGCGGGTATCTAGTATGAAGGTCAACACCATGCATTGATGATTGAATGAACATGTCAAATGGGAAGTAGTCATGAACCATGACAATTTCTTGTTTAGATTTTGCCATTTCCCTTGTAGCTTTTTGAGTTATTGGCCATCGTAGTCACCTTCCTTTTTAATAAAACTCCATACACATACCCCACCCCCAACAAAAAATAAGTAAATAAAGTAAAACTTAAAAGTTTATATCATCTTTGAAATGAAGATGGACTGCAATAAGGAATTTATATGTGTCAACCTTAGCCTAACAACCCATTTTACAATCAAATAGAAAACCAAGTTTCCAAGAGAAAATAAATTTAAAAATAACTTTATATTTTTAAATATAACAGCAATTATGGCTACATCATAATGATCATAAAAAGAGCGTCATGATGGCATTAATTTTATTGTAAATGGACTCTTGAAAAAAATCTTTATAAAAAAGTTACAATCTAAAAAAAGTATGGCTAATTTTGTAGACAGCATACATTGCCTCTTTGAATTACCAAAGGACACTCCAAAAAGATGAAATTCAGTTGAATACAGATTTTAGGTAATAGTTAAATCATGGAGCTTGAAGGGAAGAGCAAATGTTCGGTAGCACAAGCATAATAGTAGAGATTCGGAGAAGGGCAAGCTTTTTGTGACAAAATATGTAAAAGGATGGGCTCAAGCACGTTACCGAAGTATGAAATATTGCAGCAACAGCATTCTTAAGTAAACTAGTCTTGATGCCCGGATATATCAGAGCATTGAGCAATACTTTACCAACCTGCCATATAAGAAGAAACAAGTCAAAAGCCCATAGGAACCAAAACTTGAAAGTGGCACTCAGAAGACACAGCTAAATCAAAGACTCATCAAATCCATGTTGCAAATATTAATGCACACTTATGCATAAGACCAAAGAAACATCACCATAACACTTTCTTCCAGCGAATGCACAACGCATGGAAGATGTCAAGTTTCATATCCTCAACATTCACCTCACTCTTTGACAAATTAAGCTAATAATCATTGTCAAAAGTCAAAACCATAAGATGTAATGGAAGAAAACATACATCATTTCGAACAATGATTGTTGGTTTAGAATCTTTCGTAGCTTTACTAACACCCTCCTTGCATTTAATGGAAAGCTGACCCATGCCTTTATGCCTCCACGCAACTTTATCAGCAGGATCCGTTGACTGGAGACATAGAAAGAAGTTATCGACTAAACATCTAGAACCTGTCACAAGTTAATAAGCATGACTGTGACCAGTAACTAACAAAGCATTAGTTAACTACTAGCCATTGAAACAACATGAGACCAGCAATGCTGCCTTACTTTATAATCTATATGACCCATAAGCATCTAATTGCAAAAGATATCTACATTGATATGATACAAAACCAGTAAATGAATGATTTAATTTTACCAAGTAGGCTACTCATACTATTAATAATTTTCTAGATTCCAAAAAGAGTTCATTTATTGTCAAGCATGCAATGCACATGGAAGAAACAAGTTTTTATTGAAGTTTTAACTGAAAAAAAAAAAAATCAAATTTAGCAAGAATAAGGGGTTTCAAAGCTGGCCAAAGTTAATAAATGTTAAGTCAATGACATGTTGGAGACATCTGATAATTTATAGAAATGATGACAGATGTGAACTAAGAACAACCCGATGCAGTCTAATGGCTCTCTGACAAAGAGGTTGGCATGAGAATAGCTCTGGGTGAAAATGAAAATAGAGCAGGATTTATTATTGATCTTCAAAAATCAAATTGATCCGGCAAAGTCACTCAAATTATCAGGTGTTCAAGTATAGTCTGCCAGAAACTCAAGTTGGGCAAGAAACAAAGTCACTTGCTTAGGTAAAGTCAAGTAAAAAGAGCTTAAAGTCCTCAGATCCAACCAAGTCCTAATCCATAGTGCAGAATATGTATATGTGAGTACACATGACAGGACCTAAATCTTAAGTTATGACTTATTCATAATCATTAAACCTAGCTTGTTATCAACGAGAGAGATCTGGTAAAGAACAAGATTAGGACAAAGAATGACAAAGAAATGAAGAAGAATGGAAGTATTTATTTACTTCTTTTGCATAGTTAAAAAAAACCTATAGAATTTTAATGTAATCTGTTTTAAAATTAGAACTACATATAAACATAAATCAGAATTTGTATATTTAAAGAAGTAACATGTTAATGATGCGTTGATATCATGTGTTATATAGATCAAAATCTGTCACCTGATCAGGTAAATCATCAGATAAATGAGTTCTCATACTCTTTGATTAATTCATTTTACTTTATAATAGTACAATACTTTAGAAGTTTTTGAGAATTTATTTTGACAAGAAAAACCTGACACTCACCCATCCCTTATGAATATTAAAACCTCATCCCAAACAAATAGGACAGACAATAAAAGCACCAATTAGATATTGTTTTCAGGGTTAATAGCATGTGCATTATATGATAGTAATTGAGGTAGACTAGAATCACAATGTCATACCACAATAATAGTCTGACTACCTTAATGTAAAGCTTGCATTTGATAACACTTTTTTTTTTTTTGAGAAGATACAATGTTAGTAGTTAGTTGTATAACCAGCTCCATCTACAGACCGCATACTTGGGGAGGTATGAGGCCAGTTCCCGACCCATGAATCCTTCTCACCCTCTAGGGTGAGGCAGTAGCAAGAGTTGAACATAAAACCTTTGGGTTCTAAAGCCACTTCTTTACCAACTATACCAACTCCATGTTGGCGCATTTGATAATACAAATGTACTTCAAACTAAAATGTTCTTACATCAATTGACAATACAACATAGATTCATGACGATGTCACTACTTGAGGTAGACTAGAATCACAATGCCATACCGCAATAATAGTCAAACTACCTTAATGTAAAGCATGCATTTGACTTCATGCACGACAATGATACCCTTCTCTTCTGCCTTCTTTACAGATGGGCTGCTAGGTTGCTCCAACTCATCTTCTGCCACATACAATAATAAGAAGAATGAAAAATTATACAAACAATACAATAAATTAACAAGCTTGGCCTTATTTTGCCATATTTCTTGAAAAATTATATTAAACAAGTCTAGCATTATAATAATAAGAGTCATCTCCTTCACAAGGAAAAAATTAAAGCTTGTGTTTAGGTTACTCGGTCAATTCTGATGAAACATAAACAGCAACAATAAAGGCTGTTTAATAGATCTCTGGGCCTACCAAATCTCTACGATGACTCTAGTCTCTAATGTGACAAGAAAACTCTACTTTATTAACAGCAGATATATCACTTGTTTGAGTAAAGCACAAGGAAAGACCCCTATGTTAACAGAAATGTTGCCAAGGTGTCAAGGCAATTATCACATAATATACACATAAAAAAGGTTTTGAAACATAAACAACTCATTCATACCCTAAGGAAACTTCAAAAATTATTGAAAAGGTATACCTAAATTTATAACCTTAACGAACAACAAGACAATCTTAAAAGATGTATCATTATTTGTTAATCAGATAATAAATAAATAAAGAATGTTGATTGTTAAGAAACAAATATTTCTGGTTTTAAAATACATACTGTATTTGTAAGAAAACAATGGATGAAAAAGGTTGACATACTTTTTTAATACCTCATCACAATATGTTTAAGAATTATTGCAAAATGATTCAAATTTTAAAAATTACAGAAAAACCCTACTGCTACTAACTAAAGAAATACTTAATTTATTTGAGGTCTAACTGTCTAGTCAATGGCTTAATCAATTCCTAGGTGATGGCATAACAACACTAGTTAACAACTAATAATCCTAAAAAATGATGTTTGCTAGCAGAACCACAAAACAAAAAGCAAAAAACAAAAAAAAGAACAGATACTGATTACTGGCTTTCTGCTTTCTTTGCAAATTATTTGCTCTAATGTGCATGAAAAGTTATAAAATGTGTTTTGTTTACTACACATCACCAAATGTATTAGCTGCTTTGTGATTTTGAGTTAGAATTTAGAAAGTAACTTTGATGTTCCAATACTGATGAATTACCATAGCAGGTACAAGTTTTTTCAAATTACAGACACAAGGTACACTAGCAACTATTTACTTCATTGGCACATTTTTTTAACCAGATCCCAAATTGACAAATGTGAATTTTCCCCATAGATACATCAAATAAATTGCATGGAAAATCCGCGTACAAATGATTTATCAAGCATTTATATTGCAATAAACTAAATGGGATGAAAAAAAAAGTGGGATTAAAACTGAATATTAAATACTTACACAAGGCTTGTTTAGTTCAATGAAAGACAACATGTAAAATATTAAAAAAAAAATTGTTTTAAAAAGGTCATGAAATTCCAATATCCAACAAATTTTGCTGAGTTCCCATGTCTCACCACCATCAGGATCATCTGAAGGTTCACGATTGCTAGGCACTGCACTTTGACTTCCTGCAAAACAAAAAAAATGATAACTGAAATTAGCATTCAGTAGTGAATAATATAGTTATAATTATAACTCAGGAACACATAGCAAGGGAAAGATGATTCCAAATATCCAGCCAAATTGATGTCCTTATAAAATTAATGTGTGGGAGTTTTGTATCATAACAAAAAAATAAAAACAAGTTGGACAGAATTAATATCAAGAAAACCCAAAATGCATAAAACAGATTGTTAACATCCAAGCATTTTTTTTCTTTTATTTCTCACATATATGTTTAGACTACCAACATGTATGTAGTATTTGTTTGTGTTAATATTCTTCATCTTCTTTAGAAAAGTTTTTACAGTGATTTGGGTGTCAGATTACCAATGCATTGAAGGATTCTACAGTATGAAAATCCACAGACCATTTTCAGTTTTTCACACTAACTTCCATTAGATTTACGTACCAAACAAGACAATTCGTGGACCTTCGCTTGGTAAGCTGGAGCTCCATGAGCTGGCAAAGCTTGAAGTAGAACCCATTTGGGCAAACCCACTTCTCTCTGGAAGTTGAAATTTAAATTCATTATTCTTGGTTGGAGGTGCCAATTTGTTGTCAGCATTCTGAGATCCAACAACCGATGTTACACTTCCTGGTGTTTCAGCATTTGCTTTTATCCAATCAACAACATCGTGGAATTTATCCTACAATAAGAGAATAAGCTTTTTAAGAAAATATATAAAAAAATAGGAAATAGAAATAACTAATAAATGCATCTTTCTTTGTCCAGGACAGTACAATACACTTTGGTATGCACAGGAAGACAGATCAAAGGTATAAAACAGTCTTAAGACTCTTAACAAGTGCTTCAAAGAACAAAACTTCTATAATCACAATGGAAATCACCAAAAAACAAAAGAGAATAATTAACAAAAAAATCTAAAATTAAAAAATACCAATAAATGTTTAGAAGAGTACCAAAATGTTTGAAGCATGAGTAAGATAGTCTTGCACACCATCTTCCCAAAGCTCATCAGGGTGATTTTGCAGCTGTGATTGCACCCAACTGATCACAAGGAACACTTCATTCAGAAATGACTCAGACAACTGATTTGCAAGATGCATAGAATTCAGCACCAAAGAAGAGAAAGTGGTTAATGGGAACCATACAAAAAGCAAGAACATAATAATGAAGGAATAAATCACAATAAGGGAGATAAGAATAACTAAATAACTAATAACCAGTAATAGCATTTTAGATCATAGGAATTTTAAGATAAAATCTACTTAGTCAAGGACTCAAGGCAAAAAAGACTGTTTTATTGTAAAAAGACCAAAAAGAGGGGGAAAAGTTTCCTTATAAATAACAGAATGATGATATTTTGTAAAATTGTAGCACTTAAACTTTAGAATAGATTCTCCAGACGAAACAAGTCAATCCTCGGCATTAGAGTTTTCTTCACATGTTGCATCTTCAGAGGCAGTCCAAAAATGAATATGAAGTTCAGTTTAATTAACATCCAAAAATGGGAAGTTCTGGCTCAAAACCACTTCATCATGCGATGCAACAAAGAAGCGAAATTTCTTTTGTCTTTTTCTAAATTCAAAATTCATCAGCTAAATAGATAAAAACAAGTGGGAAAGGGAAACAAGCATGAAATGGAGCGAGACACTACCATAAGACAACCAAAGGACTAAGATTCATGTCTCTACAAGCAAGAAACGAGGATAAGACGTATATACTTTTCTATTTATTTAAAATTATTCAACAAATACCATAGAAATAAATTGCTTCAAGACTGTTCTCTTTGACCCCCATAACAACAGGATTCACTTAATTGATACCTGATACATAATCAGATATGGACCTGAGGTTATATTTGATCAAAGCTTGTATTGAATGGATTGTACTAATATCAATAATCCAATTCTTACCTTAAAAAAATAAAAATAAAAAATCCTATCATTCCTTAATTACCAGACTTAGCATGAGACAGGATATGCATACATGTATTTTAGAATAACACGTACATGAACAAATGAGTGGTAATAGAGTAATCAAATTTAACATTTTTTTACAAACAAATAACTTCCCAGATTGGATCTCATGCTTCATTGTTATTTCTGTATCGTTTCCATTATTACACAACTTGATGAATAATAAAAAAAATTTACTACGAAATTTAATAATCGACATAGACTTTCATATTTAACCAAAAAAAAGGGCAGCCCAGTATATGAAACTTTCGCCTATTTAGGGTCCTGCAGGAGGATCAAAATAAAAATAAAGAAGCTAAGAAAATGAACAATAATTACCATGTATAGTTGATATATACATCATAAAGCAAACAAGCACTTTCATAACAGCTAAAGAGGTAAGTACTGAAACCTATACTGTTGACATGGAAAATAAAAATATAGACCTTGCAAATTGGGTATTGAGAGCTTTCACATGCTGTCGAGACGATTCAGCACGATGAACATCTAATGTGGGCCGTTCAGCCACCCGTGATGGCTCTGCCCTGCTACCATCAAAAGGGGACGCCGCCATTATTCTTTTACTCCGTAACTGCATCATAAACCAACAAACAAAAAAATAAAAAAAATAAAATACACAACAACCAATTAATCAGACTTACACAAAGAAAAAGAGAATGATTCGCTACAAGCAAGAAATTATTTTCCAGTAAGCAATAAAAGAAACTTGAAGTAAACCCAAATGGGGCAAGTAGCTAATAAACACAAACACAATTTTCCCAAATTCGCACCTAACACTAATTTCTAAGTGCTTAAATGTGATAATCTAACAAGCACGAAGAACAAGAACAAGAACAAAAAGAGGTTAGTCCAAAAACGAAATTTTCGAACGATATGGAAAACGATTTCACGCGCATTACAAAACATTCGAGCTTCAAACAACACTGATCACTAAAGAACCTTCTTCTCTGTATAAAGAACTTGAACTTTTTCGTATAAAAAGCAACTGTACAGAACTTTTAATAAACACGCCAAAAAAAAAAAAAATTGAAATTAGGGTTTCTGAGAGATGAATATAAAGAGAAGCTTACAGTGGAGTCGTTGGCTTCTGAGTAGGATTCGGAATGGGCAAAGCGCTTTGCTCCTTTCATTCCTCACCGATTAAAAATTTTAAAACTGGTAAAAGGGCAAAAAAAAAAAATATTGATTCAATTGGTGGAGAAGAGAACAAAAAGTCGAGGCTTGCGAATGTATATATTTGTACGAACACGAAGCACAGAAAACCGAACGATATCGAAAGAAATCGAGTTTCAATTTGAGCCGTTAGATGAGCGCGGATTCCCAAAAAACCTTTGTATACGTGTATATGCATATATTTATGTTGCAGGTAACGGAGTTGGCTTAGTTCTGAGACCAGATTTTAGAAATTCTTTTCAAAAGTGATTTTGAAGAAACACTTCTTAAAAAAAATATTTTTTAAAAAAAATTAATCTTTCTCAAAGCTTTTTTAAAAACACAAAACTATTTTTTAAAAAAAACACTTCCAAATAAGACCTTAACCACATAATTGAATGGTATCGTTCATTGATGAACAATCTATAAGCACCACTACAAACTATTTTTGAAGCCTGTGATATACCCTAACCCTGGTCCGGGATACCGTTCCTCACCTAAACTTTTAGAAGCAAAAAAAAAAAACTCATTAAAATACATGAATCTCAATTTCATGTTTCAACTGATAAAGGGTATTTATTCCTCAATTCCCTCCTCTTTATTTTATGAATATGAATTTTACTGTAAAAGAATTTATTGTGATTCCATCAGATGTGTGGAAAGTACCACAATGAGAGAAAGTGTCCTCTCTAAGCAGTGTTACAGATTTAGTGGCTGGACCTGGACCCATCAGGAAGTAAGCAAGTAACCATGAATTCAGAGCATTTTCTATAACATGAATTTTGCTACTTCATTCATGGATTATACTTCAGTACATGTTACATGGCATTAAGCACCTATATTTCATTGAATTCAGAGCATTTTCTATAACATGAATTTTGCTACTTCATTCATGGATTATAATTCAGTACATGTTACATGGCATTAAGCACCTATATTTCATTTTCTGAAATTCACTTCTTCATGTCTATAACTGCTTCATCTATGCTACAAACATTACTCCATTCTGTTTAACCGATGAATTTAACCGGATATAGGAAGCATTGGAAGTGCTTATTGCACCTGTTTTAGCAGCAGCCTGAAGCTGATGTCTCAGATCATGACCCACAACAATAGAGCCTCCATTGTGATAAAAACACCAAAGGCAGAAATGAAGAATTAATATGCACAGCAATTTCTCAACCTTCTTAGCCAACCCCTCCTTTGGCACATTCAACTGGGGCATGCTGATTCAAAAATACTATTAACTGGGTATCTGCAGCAAGAGAAAATAAACATCAAAAACGGTTTAAGAACAAGCAAGTTTCTACCCGTTTGGTCTGTAATTCGAATGTAGTTCTGTATCCGCAAATTCAAAAACACAAAATATGTGTTTGGTTGATTGAACCCAAAAACAGTTTTCAAACCTTTTATTAAGAAAACAAGTTGTTTTAAAAAAAAATGATAAAAAGTTGTTTTCTGAATTCTTCTTTTCGGATTATATCCTTGTTCTCAAATCACAAACCAAAAGAGTAGAATTTATGTAAAAGAACCTAGGAGAATTCCAATCTCACAAATTTTGACATGTAAATGGAGAAGCAGGCCACAAACTGATCAGTTATGTTGAGTTACTCAAAAGCAAGCCTTTGAGTCCCAACTAACGAAGCATATTGACCCTTCTTTGCCAACAACTCAAAGTGGGTTCCTAGCTCTGTAATTCTCCCATCTGAACATAGAGCGATTCGATGAGCATTCTGGACCGTGCTTAACCTATGAGCAATGACCAGTGTGGTTCTGTCCTTCATCAGACGATTCAGCGCATCCTGAACCAGGCGCTCGCTCACTGCATCTAGAGCACTAGTGGCCTAAATGAAGAAATGTTGAAAATTTAAGCTGGGAAGTGGGGGAAACATTATATAAATCAGCAGAAAAAGAGTGTAACTGTACTTCATCAAGGATTAAAATGGGAGCATTCTTGAGCAAAGCCCTGGCAATAGCAATTCTCTGCAAATTGGAAAACAGGAATATTTCAGGTTTGTTGGTGACCATTTCTAGGAATAATTCCCTAAATTTTGAAAAATTGATTTTTATCAATACATTTAGAAACAGAAGTCTCATAGAAAATCAAATTCTCGTTTTCTTTGAAATCCAAGTATTACATGTTGCCCTAGAGAAAGCAAATCTTGACTAATCGACCAATAGAAGTGTGCAATTCATATTCTCTATGAACAACCAGATAAATTAGTAATTATGTTAGCATCCAACTATTATAAAACTAGATCTAATGTATGACACATTTCCGAAAACTTCATTATTTTTTTTGAGAAGAGACCGAAAACTTCATTATTATCACCTGCCTCTGCCCGCCACTCAATAGACTTCCTCGTTCACCTACTAGCGTGTCATAACCCTTCAAACAAATAACCATGTTAGCAAACAGGACAAAAAAAACTACAGGGGAAGTCTTGACCATGCTATATACAAATTTTACGAACAAACCTGTGGAAGAGAAATAATGAACTCATGAGCATTTGCGGCTTTAGCTGCTTTGATCACATCTTCCTTGGACACATTATCATCCGGCAACCCATATGCAATATTTTCTCCAACAGACACTGAGAACAGGACAGGTTCCTGCATCACCATTTTTGGCATAAAGCAAATGCAAATACACAACAATGAAGTGCAGAACACCAAAAGAATAGAACATCATAACAAGCAGCAATAAGTATCACAAGTATACAGGAATGAGAAAGATTCAATGTAAAAGCTTCATTTGTGTTTTATCAACATTCATTTTGTAGATCACCTGATTCACCATGGAAACAGCACGAGCCCAATCACTCTTATCAAATGTTCGGACATCCTCTCCTGCGACTATTATGCGACCCTTGGTGGGCTGCAGAAATAAAAGTCCAGAGCTAGGACTTACTACTTCCTCATCGACCGGATGAAATATAAAGAAATAGAAATCAAACCTCGTAAAAGCGTGCCAATAGCTGTACAATTGTACTTTTCCCAGCACCACTAGGACCCACTAGAGCTGTTACCATTCCGCATTTGAGAGACAAGTTAAGACCACTCAGGACTTCTACGTCAGGCCGTAAAGGATAAGAGAAATGCACATCTACCAAGAGAAATAAGTAGCATTAATGGAAAAAGATAAGAGTAGACAAAGAAATTTTTCTTTGGAAGCTACAAGGAAGTACACAAGTGAAGTGACTTCATTATTTTTCTTTTTCTTTTTAGAAAAATGAAGTAAAGAAATAAAGAATCAATGAACGACAAAAACATGAAACTCAGCTATTTTTTCGCTTTTGACAAGCAACTCATCAACTTCTTCAGCCAAAATGTATTAAGGAGGTAATGCTTACATTGGACCACTTGTAATAAAGATCCAACTTTACCAAAGTTGAGTCAATATTAACCATGAGTGGAAAAACTTCAACAAACCCACTATATTAAAAAATAAAATAAAATAAGTAATAAAGAACATACAAACAAAAACAAAGAATAATATAGCCCATAAATGAACAATTCTTCCTTTAAACTATCACCCAATTAAAGGAATAAGCTCACAAAGTAGGAGAGCCTGAAATCGATGAAAAGACGAATCTCATTTTTCAGGTAGTCAAGTTACTTGGTTTAAGCCCTAAAATTACCAAAACAAGATTAAATTATAACAAGTTACTGCATGGACAAGTGAATCCAAGTCAAGAATGACACTGCCTAATTTCCAATTCATAGCAATATCTACAAAGGGAAATTAAAGCAACTGTGATGCTTTACTAACTTATAGAAGCAATCAACAGAGTAAACAGTTTAACATAATTGTAAAAGGGGAATTACCTAATTCGTTGACTCCAATGGTTAATCTTGGTTCCTGTGTTTTCGTAAGTGATAAATTATCAAGTAAACTCATTTGGAGATATGGAAGTTCTCCTTAGTTTTTCCCTAACTCTTGGCAGGGCATTTATTGGACTCCTATTGAGTTTCACAAACAAGAAGATTAGTTGCTTGAAAGGTCTGAGTATAAACTATACACTTATTCTCACTTCTTTGGAAATGAAACAACCCCTTAGAAAAATAACTGTTACTCTATCATAAATCATGACAAGTATGTAAGAAAATTATTCAGTTTGTGAGTGAGTGGGTTGGTGGGGGGGAGGTAAGAACAGACTATCTGGGGATTTTTTCTTTTTTTTCTTTTACTACCAGAAGTTGGAGCAAGAAATACCATTGTAGGCAATATGTGAGATCATATATACCTTCAAGAACAATGTCACCAGACCAAGCTAGATTGCATCCGTTACTTGCAGACTTCAAGTTTGACATGTAATGTGCATTTAGAATTGATGAGCCATTGCTATAAAACAATCTAAGATTGTCATCATGTAGTTCTCTTTTGCTGAGTTCTCTATCTAAGCCATAAGCAAGGGAATCATCAATTTCGGTCTCAGACAAAACAGAATTTATCCGTTCAATGGCCGCAAGAGTTCTACGAAGATCACCAAATGTGTTAACCAATCCTTGAACCTGAACCACTTTCCTATAACCAATTAGTCGAAAAAATGAGGAAAATGGTAAAATTAGTATGGCTTAAGCAGGAAATGACTCACAGCAAAAGTTAATGTGAATGTGTATCCAATAAAAGAAGCCATGGTTCCAACTGCTAATTGACCCTGCAATCAATACATTTGAATAGTTCAAACAACTGCGGCATCACAATTTTGGATAAAATAGCAGACAATTTTCATTATTAAGGCCCCAGACTGAATCATCACACAGAAACATTTAAAAAATGTATAAAACCAAGCAGGTTCAATATTTGCACCAAGTAATATTAATTAAACATTAGTGATATATCAATATTATGTGGCTTTGAATGGGATTTGAATTTTTTATACCCAAAAAATGAAAACTGAGTTTTTTTTTTTTTTTTTTAGACAATTAGAGAAGCTATAATGTGGGAGAAAGCATACACCTATTGAACATATATACAAACAAAAAAGATAGCAGCAAGTAGAGGTGCTTACTGCCTTCACTTTGCTTCCACCAAGACAATACAAAGTCAGCAAAGAAACATATACTGCAACTCTAGTCAAGGCTTCATTTGCAGATTTAAAAACTCCGAGCTTCATGCCACTAGTTTGAAAAGCTAGAACCTGCCATGCTTCAAAAAAAAAATACTTAGCAATTACCATAAGACTTCACTAATAGGATTCTAGAAGACCCAAAGTATACCTGATTTCCAAACATTGACATTTGGCGCTTTTCACCGGCAAAGGATCTTACCTGAAAGTGGAAAATATTATAGAAAGCAATCCATAGAGACGAAAAAGCAATAACCATCACAGTGAGCTTGAAACTGCAATAGAAGTGTGATTTTGATGTATGGTGCAATGTAGAGAATTTTTCCCTCCTTGCTCTTTACACATGCTGACTTTGTTTTATATCTGATGTGTAGACTATGAAATAAGAAAAGAAGGAACGTATAGTTACATAATAGCTATGTTAATGTCTATGTTCGCTTGACATACATGGTTGGGCCTCTACTTATTAGCTAGCTTTTAAAGTCAATTCTAACATGGTATCAAATCTATATTATTTCCAAAGGTCCTGTGTCAAAGCTCTTCACAAGCATTTGCTTGTTTGTCTCATTTATCAATCATGTCTTTCCTCCCTATTATAAATCTAATCCACGTGCCATTATGGAAGTGAGGGGAAGTGTTGGGCCTCTACTTATTAGCTATAGCTTTTATGTCAAGTGGTTTCTAACAAGCCAAAACGGTAAAAGATTTTGTAAGCTGGCCATTCATGTCCAAGATTATGTTTCTCTTCTGGTTTTCTTATCTATTCTGCTTCTGATGCAGTAAGAGCTCTACTTCTTGCACTTATTCATTTTTTTTTCTTTTACCTTTTTGTGGATAAGTAAGGTCACAACTTTTAGAGGCTAGATGGTGAAGGGAAAAGAATGGGACAAAGACAGCCTACAAAGAAACAAAGAAACGAAGAAAAACAAAGCAGCAACTCCAGACATAACTAGTCATGGTGAAGCACAGGTGACAGCAGCCCCAATCCACAACATACAATATTCTGGCACCGCGGAAGTGAAAGTAATCAAGCCTTTACGTTCATGATTATCCTCCAAACATCTTCCTCTCTCTCTTCCGCACGACTGCACCTAACATTGGTGCAACAGCAGCTCATGTATGCTAATTTGTGTTATGGGTCTAAAAATTCAATCCAGAATTACTTCATCGTACAAATGTACGAGCTGATGTTATTTTGGAGGTAAGGTTATGTACATCATCCCTTGCCCAGGACCTAAACTGTGAGAACCTCATGCACTAGGTCCACCCCTTTATTGTATTTACTTTTGTAAAGCATTAATCATAGGCCATGAGATACTCCAAATACTCTCACAATCTCCATTAGCCTCTCTATGTCTCCTCATCTTCTTCCCTCACTTTTTATCACAAATAAACTTTCACTGAAGAAATACAAAATTACAACAATAATTCATATTTCCACATGGGATTAGAGTCTGAAGATCAAATCCCAAGACGCGTATGTCTACCACAGAGTGTTCCCCATGAAGAGCTTTGTATTGACTTGGAGTACACCCCCATTAGAGTCCAAGCATACGGGAGTTAAATTCATTGATATTCATAGCTACATTGTTCTATGGGTTTTCAATTGGTTGGTATTCATAGCTGCAGTGTCTACGCCAGGTTAAGTATTTAGATAAACTAGTTATTGAAACCACATAATGGAAGAAGAAAATAAATAAAATCTCAAGTAGGGAACATTGGAAGCTTACAGTACGGATAGCTGAAAATGTTTCAGTGGCACAATCAGAAATAGCTGCTTGGGCCTTTCCATGAGCTTGGAAGACAGGTACAGTTGAACGCTTGTATATTGCTTCGTGATAGTATAAGACATGGTAAATGTCAGTAGCAAGTAAGCAAACATTAAAACCAATACCATGATAGTTCTTCGATTGAGCAAATTTAACATGAACTTTGCACTGAGTGGTTACTGAGAGGATTGATGTATGTTCATCAAGATCGAATTCCAAAATGTTCTGTCTCCAAGTTCAGGGACTAGTGATTATAAAAATTTAGTCAATCAATGTGAAATTCCAACAGAAATTTTTAGGCAAAATTTAGAGCTATCGATGCACTTGTCATCCTAAAGTTAACATATGAGTCTTATAACTATCCAAATATTTAACAATACTGAACAAGAAAAAATTTATACCTACAAAACCAGAGACAGAAACCATTAGTATCCCCAGAATCGGAGCTAGTTGGGGGGATAGCACAAAAAGTATGCATATTGTTCCAACAACCTGAAAGAAAATTAAATAAATAAATCATTGATAGAAAAAGATGAAAGAAAGCATACTAAAATGAATATTGTGAAAAATCAATTCCCATGAATGAAACAAATAAGCATGAAAATTAACTTGAAGAAGTTCTTAATTCAGTTAATTGACACTTTAACAATGGATTAGCCATTAATAATGAGTAAAATTAAATCGAAAATATATAATATTTGAAGTGCAAGAAGCTTATCTAATTGCAAAAAAATATACTCAATTGTGACTGCTAAATTACAGACAACAAAAGCTCACTTCTGAACAGTGTAGAGAGGCTTACCTCAGAAAGTGCCCTAAAGCCACGGTCCCTTGATACGTTTTCACTCACAACATCTTTTATAGAACCCAAGTCAGATGTCAATAAACCAGTCAATTCACCAACCTGCACAAATACCACATTACAGTAGTCCAAGAAAACTGTCCTAAGACCAAATGGAATAGTACAAGGGCTGGGGAAAGAAAATAAAAAGTCAATGGTTTAGGGTAACTTTATAAATCAACATCTCACATGATAGTGTTGCAATTTGAGATTGAGTGCATTGATAAGATTCATGGCATTATTGAAATAACTGAGTAGTATGACAATATCTCATCCATCATACAAACACCCTAACATATCTTTACAAATCATTCAACTTTCGGTCAATTAAAAAATATTTTAGATGGATTCTCCTGTCAAATAAGAGCATAAAATAGTGGTGGATATGGTGGACGTAGCTATTAACTTAAACAGCAAAGAGACATTTCACAATCCGAAGACATTCCCCCAAATGAATTGAAGTGTACAGTGTACTACAAATAATTTATATTTAGTTAGCATATTTTATATAATTTCCAAAATTCATGGATTCTTCTCAACAGTGTAGTAAATAAAAGACATAAGTGGAATAATATCCATGAATAGTCTTCAAGCCAATGCTTCCTAGACTCAAGTATGGGTATCAAATGTGGGTACACATCTAGAGGTTGGACTTGTTTATTTTTGAATCATGAAATACAGTGACTAGGCAAAAAATTGTCCAAAAATTTGGGTTTAAGTACTTGGACAGGTTTATGTTCATTACAAAGCCTATATTCTATCTTTTTCTTTCCTTTGTTTTTCTTCTTTTTAATTGTTTATTGTCCTATTTCCTTAGGTTAGTGAATGACAACCTATTAGTCATTATCTTATTTTTTTGCTTCTCTTCTTTCCTTGGATAATCTACACTGTAGTATTCCAAAAAGTTTCGAAAAACATATCCCATACTTATGTCGGTATCATGAAGTGTCGGCACGGGTACATTGGGGTAAAGTAAAGAATTCAGATAACATAGCTTTGGGCAATGGTCACTCTCATGCTCTCCGAAGCCAACTTGAATAACTAGCAACTTGGGTATCAGTGTTCAAAGGAACCCACAAACTAACAAATTCCCCTGCAATAATGTTATGCAATTAAATAATTGGCCATCGCAGAAATATAATTTTATTAGAGCAAGAGATATCCAAAAAAATTATAGTGCATGATCACAAGTACAAATCAAAATGTACATTTACATACATAAAAAATATTGATTTAGGAATTTCTTACATTCATTACTGGCCTATCATACCATCACAAGAAAAATTCAACCTTCTAATTGAGGATGCCACAGATGCATTCTTGGACAAAGTTTGAAAAGTTGAAAAGTCAATAACTAGGATATCCGCCTAAAGAAGAAAAAGATAAAAACACGGTGTTTATGTAAATACCTTGTAACGGTCAAAAAACTCCACCTGCAGGAAGCAAAGAAGAGCACAGTCAAGATTAATAGAATCAAGTAAATCTGTTTCAAACAAACTAACGAATTTGCTGTAAGGCGCACCACTACTATTAATCAAAATAGCAACATACCAATTAATAGTATTCTCAAAATATGAACTAAAAGTGTATGTGCAATCTGATGTCTTAAAGGTAAAATCTCTATCTGCAATACCAAGAGAATTTGCTCAATACCAACTTATATCAAACTTGAAATGGTTTTTGCATTTCTACAATTGCTTTTGAGTGTCGTCAAGTAGGTACAGGTACAAAGATCTGCTCCTCGTTCAGCCAACATATTGAGCTTTTAGACAGCAAAATAATATCCCTGACGAATCTTTTCATTTTCTCTGTGCTTTAAGGTCAAGAAAAGACCCCTCTTATCACTTATAGCACCTATTTTTCATTGACAAGGCATACTCAATCTTTTTATGCTTTTAATGCTCATCATCAAGAGGTCTAGGCCCCTATCCTCGCCAGCCATCATAGGAGTTAGTATTTAGCAGGTTGCTAAAATAACTCCAATAAGGAAAATTTTGCAATGAGCAACGCTTTGTAAGAGCTTCTTCAGTTTCCAGCCTTTGAAGGGAGCTAACACAGTAATATAACAGAAACAAGGAAATTCTATCCAAGAACAGGAAGAGATGGAATTGAGCCATAGTCCATTTTCTTCTTGAGTTCTTTGTAACAATTTAATGATTCCACATGTTTCCACCAAAGCAAAGTCATTGAATAGGAACCTTGCTTTCACATTACATACCTGACCTCGGAAAGAGATTTTTGTTACCTAGTTAGTAATCATTAGTACGGAGTTCCAAGACTGTGACAATCTTACACAACAATCATTGTTAGACCCCATTTGGTTGAGCGTTTGCAGCGTGCTTTTGGACCAAACTGTGATGGAAAATCAGTTTTCTACTTTTTGGAAAAGCTAGATGAGACCATATTTTCAAAAAGTGTTTTCTCTAGAAGGTTAAAGGCACTTCTTGAAAAAGCATTTTCGCAAAAGTTGTACCAAACAAAGATTTTATCCCATGAAACATTGTTGATTTAATCTAGTCACTAATCATACAGAAGTAAGCTCTTCATGTTCTTAATATAGATTACTAGCACTTAGTAGTCATGGGTGCAGGGAAAGTTTACAATACTTCAAGTATGGATCAAACACCAATATGCAGCATAGACAACAAGATGAATCTCAGAACCAACCAGCCAACAGAATTGGACCAATTAAGAAAAAAAAACGAAAAAAGAAAAAGTTGACTAGAAGACAATTATCACTACTCTGATATGCTAAGAGAAATTGTATCAGAAATAAAACAAAATGCCAGGTGACATTTATATTTAAATTTATTCCTAACATACTTGATTTTAAAGTTGAGTCATGCTACACATACGTTAGGCTCCAATGCATTTCTCAACACGAGCACAACATCCCTTGGATGTCAGGGATCTTGCGCATTACATGCACAATCCCTAGCATCCTTGACGTTGGCTCCAGTATTGAGAAATGTGTTGGAGCCCAATGTACCTTCAGCATTTCTCTTTAAAGTTCAAGGTTGTGTATTCCACATATCCTAATAAACTCCTGACTTTGAACATCCCCATGCACAATCCTTGTTGAAAAGTTAGTGCAAGTGCAAGGCAATAATATTGACAGATGTGAGGAACCAATATATGCAAGAATCATGAAATATCCTAGCTAAAGTAGTAGAGCTCATAAGTAAGATAATGACCCAATTCCACCACTTCATAACAAGTATTTCTGAAGAACACGGATGAAGTGGGAAATAACTCTTTTTAGTTAATGTCAATGAAATTTACAGAAAAAATAAAATTATATATATATATATATATATTAGTGTATCATTGTTAGCAGGCAAGGCCCACAAGGCGACCGCCCCGGGCCCCCAAATTTTGGGGGCCCCATATATATACACATTAATTGATGGGCCCTTTGGTGGTGGTGGGCCCTTATGAGCTTATTTCCTCTCAAAATGGAGAGAATTTGAGCTTCTTTTTAACTCTTTTTTTTTAATTAAATTATTGGGGGCCTCAAATTTTGCACCAAAATACTTATATAGATTAATTTTTTATTTTTATTTTCACTCATTTTTAAACTTTTTTAATTAAATTATTTTTTACTTATTGCTCGTGCTCAAAATCTTATCTTAATCCAAGGCAATATTTGGTAACTCTATTTCTTTTTACCTCAACAAAATTTGCACTACTTTTTTTTAGCCTTATTTTAATAAGAGCTTCTTCTTTTCTTTTTTTTTCAAATAAGAGCTTATTTTAAACATATTGTTTGGCAACTAGTCAAATATCTTATTTTAGTTTTATTTTGATAAAATGTTTCCAATTTAAAATCTCAACTTCATACTATAAAAATAGTTGAACTTAAAAATAATATTTATATATAATTATATGGAATATTGACCGTGCTTTACAATAATAAAATAAAATTATTTATTATAACATAAATTTATTTAAATTTTAATTCATTATTTATTAATTTATATTATAATTTTTATTTAATATAAGAAATCTGACAACAACAATTTTGTGACTGGTGACGAAATCCAGCGACAACGATCCCGTAAATTTTATCACAATCCAAAACCCTAAAATGTCGAGAGAACTGCAATTTCAAATAAAAAAAATCTGGCGACGGCGATTCAGTGGCCGACGACTCCCTCTTCTTCTTCCGCCCTGTCAAACGTGCAACTTCTTCTTCTTATACTTATTCTTCCAGTTCTTGTTTCGCCCTTTTCGCCAACCACTTGTTTTTATTTTATTTTATTAAATACTTCTATACAATAATTTAATCACTTTTTTTTTACCTTTTCCGTCAGCCACTATCTTTGTCCACCAACCCCCTAAAACAAAAAACTACTTCTACAATTCAATTATATTTTTTTGTTTGCTAATTTTGTATTTCGATCAAGTACAACAATTTTATCAACAAGCAAAATGTGAAAGTTGTCAGATAGTATTGATTTTGTTGATTTTGTATTTGATATTTGTGTGAAATTTGAAATAATTTTCTATTTGTGTTGATTTTGAAGTTTTATCATATTGATTTGTAACTTTTATTGTATCAATTTTGTAATTTTATTGTATCGATTTTGTGATTTTTTATAGATTTTGTGATTTTTTATTGTATTGATTTTGTGACTTTTAATGTATTCACGATATTTATAAAAAAATAAAAGGACCCCATTTGGAATAAAAAAAGGGCCCAATTTATTGTACCTTGCCCCGGGCCCCTAAATAGTCAGGACCAGCCTTGTTGTTAACACACACTCCTATAGCGTATGTTCGATGCCCTTATATCGTGTATTGATGCATTATTCGAAGGATCTAATGTACTTAATGGGTTGTTTGCTAAAATTGGGTGACGAAAATGTGTCAGAATAGCTTTCCTTAAAAAAATAAAAGGAGGCCTCAATAAAATTTGCAGGAAAGAAGACAAATCCCATTACCTTCTGAATCAGTATCCTCCTAAAAACCACTGCTCTCAAAGCCACCATCACATTTTCCCAAATAGCGTTCATATTTACAATGAAAATAACAGTGAAAATGGGCTCCAAAGCATATAAAACCCCAACATTTGTGAGCAATTGCCATAAAGGTCCTGGTCTTGCCCCTATCAGTAGTTCAAAAAATCGCCCTGTTGAACAACATGGCATAATCAGAACGTAATTCTTCAATCCTCAGAACAAAACTCTCATTTCTAATTCTCTAACCTAAATTCACATACACACAAAAAATTGCAAAACCAGAATCAGATAACAAAAGGAAATCTAAAGTACCGGATAAAATGGGCATGGAGAGAGTGCAAGTGGCGCAGCCAACGAGCGTGGCGATTGAAACAGCGAGCCGTAACTTATGCCGAATCGCGAGGCTCCAGACCAATCCCCAACTTATCGGAATCGAAGATTGCACCGTTTCGGGAGAATCGGGTTCCTTCACTTTCGGCTCGCTGTCGCTGACGTTCGGATCAGACGCCGGAGCAGCGACGTAAGCGTCGCTTACGAAATTCGATCTTCTTCTTCTTGTTGTTCTTCCGAATTCTCTCAATGTTCGCGGGAAAGACGGCAGATTCGGCGCCAAAAG
Organism: Paratinospora sagittata; assembly: GCA_035771175.1. Classification (NCBI taxonomy): domain Eukaryota; kingdom Viridiplantae; phylum Streptophyta; class Magnoliopsida; order Ranunculales; family Menispermaceae; genus Paratinospora; species Paratinospora sagittata. The sequence goes on from CM069591.1 coordinate 35,790,128, forward strand.
ATTCAAATTTTGGCGGGAAAGATTTGAATGCGTCGAAGAGACGCTGTAGGAAACTGTAATTCTGCGTGAAGAGTTGTTTCTGAGATGAATTAATGAAGTAGTTGGAAGAAGATGAGTTGCAGACGCCATGGCTACTTGCTTGCTTGCTCTGCTCTGCTCAAGAGAGAAAGAGAGCGTGGTTTTGGAAGATACGCGTGAAGCGTAAGCCTCGAGTACATATTATATACGGTGGACACTTGTTCTAATTTTGTGATGGACGATGTGCCTTGTGATGTAAAACGTGGTTTTGCGGTAACGTTACAGTAGAGATCTAACGGTCATTTTCGTTTAGAGAATAGTCGTGGATAATTTGGTGGGTTTTTTTGGTAACGGTGATAAGGATAGTAATCGTGTTTTATAGTGAATTATTTTTGGTTAAGTTGACCAAAACTCTAAGATGTGATGGATGTTGAATTATTGTAATCCGTATGATTTGATCAATTCAAGCATTTTCAAAAAATACATAATTTTAAAAATTTTGATTTTAATGTCATGCCGGATTTTGACATGATTACCTTTAAAAAAAAAAATTTATAAATATTATTGAAATACAAATAATGACTCATTTGCCATATTTTACTATTTATTACACAGTGAACCCATGTGGTATTTTAAAACGTCTTTCCTTCATATATTTTTTTTAAGTGAAGGAAATGCATATATTTTTTTTAAGTGAAGTAAATGCGTCTTTTAAAAAGACGCATTTACTTTAGAAAAAAAATTTTTTACAAATAAAAAGAAAGGTGTCTTTTACTTTCTTGTGCAAGGAAGCTCTTGACGCTTCGTCATCTCTAACATTAACAAATTATTAACAGAAAAATCAACGGAAATATAAAAAGGCGTTGTGGGCTTGCTGTAATTTGTCTTCGTCTTCTTCTTCTTCTAATCCGATCCTCCTCCTCCTCCTCTTCTTGTTCTTCTTATACATCTAATCCGATTTGTTGGATATTGCTAATCTGATTTTTGTTTGTTAGGTTTTGCTAATCTGATTTGTTGGATACTGCTACTATTGGGGAGTAACTAAAACCATTATTAGTATCTCTGATTTCAGAAGTTAATGGCAGTTGTTAAGAGAGGAACATGAGCGAGGAAACTGTTAATGGTGGAGGTAAAAAAAATAGAGGTTAATGGCTGAAGAGTCTAAAATAGACAAAGAGAATCACTTTCTTCCTTTCTTTCCTCTGTTCTTCATATTCGATTCCAAACTTGCAAAACCCACCATTTTTTCTCACTTTCCTTCTTATTTCTAGGCTTATGGGCACCATTTCTGCTTGTTATTGCTCAAGCTCAAATACTTAATAGTCTCGAAAATACCATGAAGAAATTTCTGCTTCCGACAACTAGAACTAACAAGTAAATTTCCGCTAAAATCGACATGAACAGCAAGGGATTTTTTAAAAAAAAAATTTAATCCCTTGTCAAAAAAAAACAGAAATTAAATTTTTTTTTTTTTAAAGTGCAAGGGTAATGCGTCTTTTTTTAAGGCAAGGAAAGTCGTCTTTTGAAAAGACGCATTCCCTTGCACTTGTAAAAAAAAACTTTCTGAAGGGAATGCGTCTTTTGAAAATACGTCTTCCTTAAAATACCACCTGAGCGTCGTGGCGCTTGTTTGACGCGCTGACTGTGCAATGAACAGTAAAATATGGCAAATAGGTCATTATTTGTATTTCAATGACATTTGTGAAATTATTTTTTTTTTAAAGATAATTATGTCAAAAGCCCCTTATGGTATTAAAAATAGATATTAAAAAGGTGTACATCACCATGATTATTTTTCTTTGTTTTAATGTAATAAGCCTCTTGGTAGAAGAGTACAAAATCACGTGACATTTTTTAGGATTTTTTTTTATATATTTAATAATGATAAAACTAAAATTCGAACCCAAAAAAATGACCTTTTTGTTCTAGTTATGCTGTTAATTATTATCGGCACGGATCTTCTTTAAATCTCTTTTTTTTTTTTTTTTTTTGAAAGCAAAGCGGAATGGCCGTTTTATTCATCATCAACAAAAATAAGATCTCCTTGTAAACATTCAATTACCCAAGGAGGAGGTTCTTGCCCTCGCCATCGATCGGATGTCTTATAGCAAGGTCTTTATATCCATTCTGGAATCGTTCCCCTGGTTGATACGACTTATCACGTTCACCGCATCAGATTCGATCCATAGTGATTCACAGAAGCCATTATGCGCAAGGTGGAGGCCTTTTTTTACCACTAGAGTTTCAGCCATTTCTGGTGGGATGGAAGCTCGGAACCTCATTGATTTTGCTAGCATCATTTCTCCATGGCTATTTCTGATAATCGTTGCGATACCCACCACGTGATTAATTGAATCAGTCGCCGCATCCACATTCAGTTTGTATTCCGCTTCTGGTAGGGAATGCCATTGTTCGTCCCTTCTCGGTCTCTCTGCTTCTCTACCTCTTATGTTAGAGTGTCGAGATGTATTTTGCGTTGTGGAACTCACTAAGGTAAGATAGTGTCCGTAGAGCTATATCCGTTTCCTAACTTGCTTTCTTGATGATGGACAATGTTGTTTTTGTTATTCCATACTGCCCATAATAGGATTAGAGCATGTTTCATATCTTCTTTGTTCCTATTATGGAATAACACCCCTTCTTCAATGTTATCGGATGTGCGAGTAGGCTTGTTCTATTCCATATCTTCTTTATTCATTCTCGTGAGTGTGAGTAGGCTTGTTGTTCTCGAAGAGGATCAACGATTTTATGTTTATTAGTGTGTATCTTTTATTTCTCTTTTTTAAAATCTTATTATGGTATTTGAATTGAAGTGGATCAATGATTTTATGGTTATTGGTGTTTTACATTACGACGTCTCTCGATTCTCTTTGAATAATATACTTAATCAACGTGGATCTTCTTTAAATCTTCTTATAGTAATTGAATCAAAGAGGATGAATGTTGTAGTTGTTGGTGTTTTGGATCATGACATTCTCATTTCTCTCTAGATGATATATTTGACGTATCTTTAAAAACACAAAAATAGAGAACAAATATATTGCACATCCTTGATTATGACTACTTCACTCATTCGCTTCTTCTCTTTTAAACTATTTAAAAGAAAATGTTGGGGTCGTAGTTTTATTCCAAGCTTTAACAAATGGTATGAAAATAATTAAGGGTTTAGACTTTAAGGCCCGGTTTGGTATATGATTTAAAAATAACTTTTTATTTTGAATTCTAAAAATAACTTTCTTTTACGGCGAATCTTGGGAAACCACTGAAATTTGAATGTCTACCTAATATTCATTGGCAAGTTTATATAAAATATCTTTAGCATATCTATGTAAATTTAATATGGATACACGTAGAGATATTACAATCTCATTTATTACTTCTTCTTTACCTAACTACATCTCTGCATATATACACCAAGACAAACCCCAGTCGTCATGTACAAATTGTTCTTTCCTACCTCTTACTTGGGAGTAGAAAACATTCATTCAAGCTACAAGAAAATGAAGAAGGGCGGTGTTGTTGCAGTCTTCTTATTGCTAGTTTTAACATCGATGTCTTTCGAGATTGTTCGTGGGGATGAAACAACTACTCCTTCTTTCGTACCTCGTTTTGGGGGACTGATGACTCTTGATGACTGCCTTCGTAATATATTTGTCTCTTTCCCTATTCTAAGAGTCATGCATGATATCGTTATTAAAATTCAAGAAAATTATGTTGTAATTCCCATTGTTTTTGTTGCATAATTGTGTATTTGATGTTGTTTTATTTGTTTTTCTTTTCAGGTCGTGATACATGTCCTCAGTGCCAAGCTGGTTGCGCTTGTTGGGTCAAGCTTGGTGGAGAACATGGGTGTTTTTGTTGTTGACAGAAGTTTCTAAGGGAGATAACCATATATGATGTATTCACTGGCATTACTCTAAATAAGAGATTATTATATCTGCATAGGATTTAACAATCAATAATAATACAGTGATATAAAATTTTAAACAATAATATGTTTGTAGTCATTTATAAGCGCGACCAAAATAGATATTGATCTCAGTATATATATATATATATATATATTTTGATCTAGTTGCAGTATTGGCTTCTAAATTACATGTTAGAGTTTCCTATAAAAGCTTTGGTATTCATTTTTCTTTTTTTGTCTTACCAACCAATAAGTTGCATTTTCGGGGAAAAAGGGTTGTTTGAAACATCCCTTGTTCAGGAAGATGAACTTCTAAAAAATAATGATTAACTAAATTGTAGTTTGTACCATAACACGCGGCAAGAGCTACCAACTTTTGAAAGAGACAGGAAAAAATAAAAATAAATAAAATAATCAATAAGTGGTAGCTCGGTTGGTTGGAGAACTGAATATAAGTGAGATTGAAGTCTCGGTGGTTCGAGCCTGAATGTGCCCCCGTTTATTCGTGCTTGTTTGGAGGGTCAGCCAAAATGTCTCTATAATGCTCAAATCTAAGAGGATTAATCTCGCACCAAAAAAAATGAGGACATCTCTTAAATACTGAAAAACTGGTAGCCAAAAGAACAAAGAGAAAAGAGAGGGTCACAAAAACATAAATTTAAAAAAAAAAAGAATAAAAAGAAAAACTCTAATCAACTACTCCAGTGGCTCTTTCCCAACTCGGGATCATTGGTTTGTTACCATCAACCCCCAAGAACTGGCCTAAATAAAAAAAGAAAAAAGAAAAAAAGAACTTTATCCAAATCATTCATCATGCATTCTCTCAATAAGAAATTGACAAACGTGGTACATAAGATTCTTAATCACGAATCAACTCAACTAAGTCTTTTCTTAATTACGTGATAATATTTATTGTATTTTTTACCATTTACCTAACAAAATCTAGCCTCAATCAGTTCCTTCATTAACCTTATTGTGTTTGTTTGGGCAATTATTAAACATGCACTGAATATAATCAAGAGAGATATGAACTAGGTCTATAAACAAATTTAAAAGAGTTTTGCACTATGTATGTTTGATTTTTTTTCTCTCTCTCTCTATATATATATACGCGTTTGATAGTTATATTTTATAATTATATATTACAATTTATATTTATTTAACTTTAATTTTAAAGGTATACAAAATATTAAGTTTCGTTGGTTGCATGCACTAGTTGGAACATAGAGAAAATAGTGAAAATTGAAAAAATAAGTTGGTTAGATTAATTATTTAAAAAAATACCCCTATTTATAATATGGATTGGAAATTATAATTTCTAATTGAGATAAAAAAGAATACTATTAGAATTAAAACAGTACACCATCAATAAAGAAGTATTGGCTATATATATATCACGTCTAAATTAATTCCATATACACATCATCTATTTTTTTTTTTTTTAAGTAGATACAATGGTCCGGGTTCCACTTCAGCCACCTAAAGGGTATCCATGGGCCTCCTAGGCTTGAGACAAAGTCTGTGACTAATTCCCTTACCAACTCATTAGAGTTGGAAGGACCCGTAGCGGTCGACACGATATTCAAACTCGAAATCTCCGAAATTCAAACTCGTACTTGCGCCACTAGGCCAACGCTTTATGGCCATCATCTAAATTTTTAAGCAACACATGCTAAAATTTGTAAGACAATAGGGTTTTTGTAGAGAATTCAAAGATATGTATTCTTCTCTAAAATAGAGGCAATATATAGACAATTACATCCTAAAATTAGGTCCTAAATTAGCGAAACAAATTGTTTCTATATTTACAGAATCTATTACTTTCTATATAGCATGTTTCTATATTTATAGAATATATTACTTTCTATATGCAGACACTTCCCCTTAAGTTGGTGCATAAATGTCTATCATGCCCAACTTGTCTATCATTCAATCTTGAAAAAAAGGTATTGTTGCAATTTCTTAAGATATCCAAAAGAAAGATGTCCTAATCTACAGTGCCATAACCATATAATTGCTCGATCATTGTCTTCACTACTAGCTTGATTTGCCTGACTGATTTTCGATCCCCCATTCTCTGCCAACTCCATGTAGTAGAGTTTGCCCCCTCTAACACCATAACCAAGAATCTTCCGGGTTAGAATGTCATGGATGGGCAACATTTGCCGTAGGCAGCGGCTATTTTCTTCCGAGGATGTCATCATAGATTTCCCGGCAATCTTTTTACTAGGTTTCTTTAAGAAGTCCCACCACTCCGGATAGCCAATAATCTTGTACCAACGCTGTTGCGAATGACCTTTTTTCCTGCAGTGAGTGCATAGCAGGTTGTTGACATTTCCAGATGATTGATTGTTTCGATTAGCTGGTGATCTAAACGATGATCCTTGTCGAGTTTGATTAGCCAGCATAGCCGAGTTCTTAGAGATTGGGCGATAGCTCCCCATTGTCTGTCTCTGTTGATATTCTCACCTGACATATGCATATGTGCTCTCCAAATCAAGTTTTGGGTCTTTTCGCAAGATTTCTCCACGGACCTGATCAAACTCAGAGTCAAGTCCACTTAGAAAAATATGAACTCGAAGCCTAGCCATCGCGGAGTGTAACTGGATTACCCCTTCGACTGTTCCTTCCTGAGAGGTAGTTCTATGATCAATTTCCTGAAAAATAGCAACAAGTTCATTATAGTATGTTGATAATGGTCTACCATTTTGCTTGGTAGAAAAAGATCTCTGGTTCAACTCAAAAATACAGGTTTCGTCTGATCCATCATAAAACGTTTTTGATACGGCCTCCCATATCTCCTTGGCGGTGGAGAGGCGAATAAATCGCTGCATTAGCGACGAACTCATTGAGTCAATGAGCCAACTTTTCACTTTGTGATTTTCAGTAATCCATGCTCCAAGAATGGGATCTCCAGATTCTGGTTTTTTCGTTGCTCCGGTGAGATATCCAGCTTTGTTACGAGCGCCAATACGCATCTCCATGAGTTGAGACCATAATGAGTAATTGGTCTCATCGAGAATTATTTCGGTTGGAAAAACATAATTGTCTTGGTGTACGATAATCTGTTGTGTTGGTGTTGGGATAAGTTTGGTTGATGCGCGTGTAATGGTAGCCATCACCGCTCAAAGCTTCACAATGGACGAAGAATTTGTATTCGAACCACCGAGTGACAAAGAAAATCGATGTTGGTTTGCGCCTAGAGATCTGGCGCGGTTTTCCTCTTCTTTCCCTGCGTGATCGCTTCAGAACCGCAACGAAGAAGCAATCATTTTCTTTCAGAATCGAGCCGAAATTCACCTTTTCGTTGATCGGGATTTTGCGAGTTCCGGAAGATCTGGATTTCTTGCGACATATTAGAGAGATAGAGATATGGTGCGGAGTGATTCCGATCTTCTGACTGAGAATCGATGAGGCACTCGGTGATTCGAGTGGGCCGGAGATTCTGAGCGACGGTTGTTCTTCTCATTGTCTCCGATGGAAAATTTTCCGAGAAATTTCGTGCCTCCGCCGAAAAGGTGTTTTTACGACGTGAGCCGCCGGGAGTGAAACCGTCGGATTTCAGATTTGTCTCGCCTTTCTACGATTAGAATGGATCGCCGAAGTTAGGGCTTTTCGATTACGAGAACCAGTTGCGGAATCTGCAGATTCAGAGAGACGCGTACTTGATGTCCACGAATTCGTATCCGTACACGGAAATTAAGAGCGTGTATTCGAATTCAAGGATGATTACAGTTTGTGTGTCAAAAGGATTGGTAATCTGTAAGGAATGCACGAGTGCGACGGAAAAACCAGTTCTTTTTCACTCTTGCGTGTACAACGATACTATTTCGGAGGGGTTTCGGAGTTAGGAGAGGCTGTTCGCAGCGGCGATCCGATCCAGATCAAGGATGTGCAGTTGAAGATCTTGGAGAGACGGCGCAGAAAAATGATGAGATCCAAAGCAGAGAGGAAGTCGCGAACGCCAGGTTCGAATTCGAAGTTTCTTTTGATGTCTACTCCTTTTGATTTCGAGAAAACCCCAGGTGGTTGTCCAGATAGGGATGTTTCTGATGTTGGAGGTAGTGGTGGTGGTTCTGTTGATGTTTCGTTGTCGCTTGATCAGCTTTTTAGACGGTATACTAGCGAGGATAATGATAGTTTCTCGAAAATCATGGAGAAAGTGAATCGGAAGAAGAAAAAGGTATACACATTCTTGACGGAAGGTGAAGAAAAGGAAGAAGTGAAGGCGCTTGAAGATGCGAAGAGAGATCGGATTACAGATGGCTATGGGACTTCTGATCAGCCTCTGAGTACGTTAGAAGGGTGGAAGTATACTGCTAAGAATTTGTGAATGTATAATCTGGCGAATTACGGTGAGGCGCCGTTAATGGAAGAGGAACGAGCAGAGAGGCTCAAGGGGCTTACGAAGGAAATTAATCGACCTTCTCGGCAGAGATGGATCGAGTTTCGGAGTTTCGAAGTTTCGAAGTTTCGAAATTTTGGAGTTTCAGAGTTTCGGAATTTTGGAGTTTCGAAATTCTGCTTCTGCAGCAATGGCGGACGAAGACTACAACGAGATGGATATGGGATACGAGGATGAACCACCAGAGCCTGGCTTTGGTTCATCCGGACATCGGGATCTCGGCATTAAGGACATCGGGATCTCGGGCATTATGAACAGCTTCATCAACGACATCTTCGAGCAAGAGTTGTCGAGACCTGCTCTGATATCATGTAAGACAATAGGGTTTCTGTAGATAATTCAAATATATGTATTCTTCTCTAAAATAGAGGCAACATATAGACAATTACATCCTAAAATTATGTCCTAAATTAGGAAAACAAATTGTTTCTATATTTACAGAATCTATTACTTTCTATATAGCTTATTTCTATATTTATAGAATATATTACTTTCTATATGCAGACAAAATTGTAATTTCCCTCGAGTTATTAAAAACAAATTACAATTGAAAATACCATATAATTATAATTAATGTTTTTTTTTAATTTTATTACCAGTTTTTTGACATTTGAGAAGTGTCATTTTTTTCTTTGGACAAGACCAATTCTTTTGGACTCAACATGACAGAGGCATTTCGGCTGACCCTCCCAACAAAAATAGATAAATGGAGACACGCTTAAACTCAAATTCCAAACTTAAATCTCAACTCTATGTATACTCAGTTGCTCAATCAATTAAGTAACGTTGGTCATTATAATTAGTGTTCACTAAAATACCACTTTAGGCCAATCGACTCAGTTATTCCATTGACAATAACGACCCCGAGTTAAACAGGAGCAGACCGTTTTAGTCCCCCTTTTTTACCGTCGGTCAGTCAGTCATCATAAACCCTTGGTGTCAAATTAGCAAGTATCTGAAAAACCCCATTTGTTCATGTTATTCCATACTGCCCATAATAGGATTAGAGCATGTTTCATATCTTCTTTGTTCCTATTATGGAATAACACCCCTTCTTCAATGTTATCAGATGTGCGAGTAGGCTTGTTCTTCTCGAAGAGGATCAACAATTTTATGTTTACTAGTGCGTTAGATCGTTGAATCTTTTATTTCTCTTTTTTAAAATCTTATTATGGTATTTGAATTGAAGAGGATCAATGATTTTATGGTTATTGGTGTTTTACATTACGACATCTCTTGTTTCTCTTTGAATTATATACTTAATCAACGTGGATCTTCTTTAAATGTTATTATAGTAATTGAATCAAAGAGGATCAATGTTGTAGTTGTTGGTGTTTTGGATCATGACATTCTCATTTCTCTCTAGATGGTATATTTGACGTATCTTTAAAAACACAAAAATAGAGAACAAATATATTGCACATCCTTGATTATGACTAATTCATTCCTAGCTTTAACAAATGGTATGAAAATAATTAAGGGTTTAGACTTTAAGGCCCTGTTTGGTATAGGATTTAAAAATAACTTTTTATTTTGAATTCTAAAAATAACTTTCTTTTACGGCGAATCTTGGGAAACCACTGAAATTTGAATGTCTACCTAATATTCATTGGCAAGTTTATATAAAATATCTTTGGCATATCTTTGTAAATCTAGTATGGATACACGTGGAGAAATTATAAATGAATCCCATTTATTTCTTCTTCTTTACCTAACCACATTTCTGTATATATACACCAAGACAAACCCCAGTCGTCGTGTACAAATTGTTCTTTCCTACCTCTTACTCGGGAGTAGAAAACATTCATTCAAGCTACAAGAAAATGAAGAAGGGCGGTGTTGTTGCAGTCTTCTTATTGCTAGTTTTAACATCGATGTCTTTCGAGATTGTTCGTGGGGACGAAGCAACTAATCCTTCTTTCGTACCTCGTTTTGGGGGACTGATGACTCTTGATGACTGCCTTCGTAATATATTTGTCTATTTCCCTATTCTAAGAGTCATGCATGATATCGTTATTAAAATTCAAGAAAATTATGTTGTAATTCCTATTGTTTTTGTTGCATAATTGTGTAGTTGATGTTGTTTTATTTGTTTTTCTTTTCAGGTCGTGATACATGTCCTCAGTGCGAAGCTGGTTGCGCTTGTTGGGTCAAGCTTGGTGGAGAACATGGGTGTTTTTGTTGTTGACAGAAGTTTCTAAGGGGAGATAACCATATATGATGTATTCACTGGCATTATTCTAAATAAGAGATTGTTATATCTGCATAGGATTTAACAATCAATAATACAGTGATATAAAATTTTAAACAATAATATGTTTGTAGTCATTTATAAGCGAGACCAAAATAGATATTGATCTCAGTATATATATATATATATATTTGATCTAGTTGCAGTATTGGCTTCTAAATTACATGTTAGAGTTTCCTATAAAAGCTTTGGTATTCATTTTTAGTTTTTTGTCTTACCAACCAATAAGTTGCATTTTCGGGGAAAAAGGGTTGTTTGAAACATCCCTTGTTCAGGAAAATGAACTTCTAAAAAATAATGATTCACTCAATTAATTAAGATGGTTTGTTTTAAAAATAAATAAAATATCTAAAAGATCTCTTTCTTCTTGGTTTAGGTTTTATGTATATATTGAGCAAGAGACTTATTTTCCGTCAATTCCAAGAGAAGACAATAGCATCATAAAGTATCTATATATATACTTGGAAAAATAGGTTATTGGTTTTTAAAATATGCGGATTGAATTGTAGTGGGGTTGTTCGTCAACTCGACCAAATCGAATCTTTTGGGTTGGCTCGGGTTAAGTTAGATACGTTGTTTGAGTTGGGTTAAGTTTTAAAATACTTAACTCGATCGGTTAGGGTTGAGTTACGGGTTGAACCTATAGAAACCGAGTAACCCAACTCGAACCGAACCCTATTACGAGTCTCAAACATTATTTGTCTTATTAGGTTCCACCTTTGTTTTATTAGTATTTACACCTTTTTTTTTCTTTTTTTCCGGTGCAATCATCTTAATTAAAAATAATAAAAGAACTTATTGCTCTACGAGTATTAAAAAAAAAAGTAGTAAAAGAATTAACTTGAGTTTGAATCTCGGGATACCTACGATCGTCCAAAAAACATAAGTACATAGAATCAAATTTTAAAATTTAAACTTTGCATGTAATTCTTGTTTTAGTTATTATTTGTTTTGTAGCAATTATTTAATATTATTGTCAAAGTTATCAAAATTAGGCTCAAGTCCAACATAATTTACCAACCCAATCCAAACTCAAACTATTTGAGTTAGGTTGGGTTGGGTTGGAGGATAGATTAAGTTTCAAATTTACCAACCTGAATTACTTAAGTTGGGTTAGGTTTTAACCCTAAATCAATCCAACCCAACCCATGTATACCCCTAAATTGTAGTTTGTAGCATAGCAGGTGGCAAGAGCTACCAACTTTTGAAAGAGACAGAAAAAAATAAAAATAAATAAAATAACCAATAAGTGGTAGCTCGGTTGGTTGAAGAATTGAATATAAGTGAGATTTAAGTCTCGGTAGTTCGAGCCTGAATGTGCCCCCGTTTATTCGTGCTTGTTTGGATGGTCAGCCCAAATGCTTCTGTCATGCACAAATCTAGGAGGATTAATCTCGCCCAAAAAAAATGAGGACATCTCTTGAATGCTGAAAAATCGGTAGCCAAAAGAACAAAGAGAAAAGAGGACATAAAAACACAAATAAAAAAAGGAGTAAAAAGAAAAACTCTAATCAACTACTCCAGTGGCTCTTTCCCAACTCGGGATCATTGGTTTGTTACCATCAATCCTCAAGAACTGACCTAAATAAAAAAAGAAAAAAAGAACTTTATCCAAATCATTCATCATACATTCTCCCTTGCAATTTTGCCCTATCATTAGTAACCAGTTTGCTCGCAGCAACCCATTTCAATAAGAAATTGACAAACGTGGTGCATAAGATTCTTAATCACGAATCAACTCAACTAAGTCTTTTTTTAATTACGTGATAATATTTATTGTATTTTTTACCATTTACCTAACAAAATCTACCCTCAATCAGATCCTTCATTAACCTTATTGTGTTCGTTTGGGCAATTATTAAACATGCACTGAATATAATCAAAAGAGATATGAACTAGGTCTATAAACAAATTTGAAAGAGTTTTGCACTATGTATGTTTGATTTTTTTTTTCTCTCTCTCTATATATATACGCATTTGATAGTTATAATTTTATAATTAT